>LR990293.1:21558830-23958830 GCA_905147355.2 Apotomis turbidana
GCACATCAGTGGATCGCTGAATGCAGCCGCCGACGCTCTATCACGCATAGAAACAATTTCCTGCCCATCACCAATCGACTACGAACAACTCGCCGAAGCACAAGAAAGAGACAGCAACATCATCGAAACACTCGCACAACAAGAAAATCTATCTATCAAGAAAATAACATTACCCGGATCAAGCACAAAACTACACTGTGAAACATCAACAGATTACCTACGTCCATACCTACCAGAAGAATATCGCCGCATCGCATTCAACTCTATTCACAACATAAGTCATCCTGGAGTCAAAACTACTCGCAAGCTAATAACGCAGCGATGCTTTTGGCCAACGATGAACCGGCAAATCGCGGAGTGGGGACGAGCTTGCTTACACTGCCAACGTGCGAAAATCGTTCGACACACATCGAGTCCGCTGTCCACTTTCCCGCCAACCGACCGCTTTCGGCACGTCCATATTGATATCGTCGGCCCACTGAGTACAGCAGCAAGCGGACACAAATACCTACTAACGATGATAGACAGAGCAACCCGATGGCCCGAAGCATTCCCGTTATGCGAAATAACAGCAGAAGACGTCGCCAAGACAGTTTACGACGGATGGATTTCGCGTTTCGGATGTCCCGCTACAATCACTACGGATCAAGGAAGGCAATTCGAAAGTCGAGTATTTGCGTCCCTTTCACGCTTACTCGGCATCGAAAGAACCCGGACAACACCGTACCATCCGCAATCTAACGCCATCGTCGAACGCTGGCACAGAACACTCAAGGCCGCACTAAAAGCAAGACTACAAACAACAAGAAGTTGGATCGACGAAATACCTACAGTCTTACTGGGAGTTCGCACCGCGATGAGAAGTAACACAAACGTCAGCGCTGCACAACTAACTTACGGCTGCAGTGTACGACTACCGGGCGAATTCCTGGAATCGACGCCGCGCGGCGACTCGCCCGCCGAATCCAACATGGACGCCGAATTCGTGGAACGATTGCGCGAAGTAATAAGCAAATTGAGACCTATGCCGAACAAATCACATAGCAACACAAGACCTATCTTCGTACACCGTGACCTTCAAACATGCGACAACGTTTTTGTACGAGTCGACGCCGTAAAGAAGCCGCTACAAGCACCTTACGACGGACCGTATCGAGTGCTAAAACGAAATGGAAAGGTTTTCACGCTGCAACTACCTAACCGACAAGCCAACATATCAATAGACCGTCTAAAACCCGCATACACCATCATCGAGCAAGAATTACAAGAACCTACTTCGACGCAGACTACGCAGAGTTCCTGTAACAACGCTACTGACAAACAAAATGCATCTACATCAACGCAGATTACACCGAGTTCCTGTAACAATACGACCGAGAAAAATACACCGACGCAGAATAATAACACCGTACAAGATACAACGACGCCGAGTGCCTGCAACAACGAGAAGAGCAAGAACGACAAAAGCAACCAGTACTCAGACAAAAACAACCTGAAACAAAAAACAGAAAAGAACCTGAAACAACAAACAGACACCAACTCAACACCTACCAAAGACATCCAAACAACCCGCCGTGGACGTACTATCCGCCTGCCGGTACGTTTTCACTAGGAGGGGAAGCATGTAGGTGATTGATTGACGTTGTTTCCATAGAAACAGCGAGATTGACGCCTGAGCGTTTGCTCTGAAAAGAGCAGGTTGTTTGTCTCGAAAAAGACAGTTGTATAAATATATCTTCAGTCAGCATCGTCTTCTCTCTTCGATCTTCAAGTTTCGAGTCTTCGAGCTGAAGCACAGGAGACACGCTGGGACAAGTGAACACGACGAACGCCGGCGACGAAAAGGTGGCGCGCTTTTGCTCGCATTAATTTATAGGCGCGCGATCGCGCGCACACAAGCTCAGAGTGTTACGTAAACGCATCAGTTTACGACACGTATACACTCTCTCCATCGAAGCGCCATTTTGTATCCCCACCAAGTAGCATCATGCTGGGTGCTACCTACTCTAATTCTATTGTAAATATTGTATATAAAATAATACAAATTTTTGTAAATAATTATCTCAAATCTGACAAAACAACGGAGTTTCTCTTCAACCAACTCACTTCCCTAAACCACTAATCAAAAATTATAAAAACTTCATCAAAAACTTGGCCAAATATATTAATATCTTACAAAACTAACTGCAAACATATTAAGCGTATTAATATTAATATGCTTATCATACCAAGTATAACTAAACAGGTGTGAACCGGCTATAAAATTACTTTAAAATATCTTTGAATATCAATACCGTCAATATATTATAGTGACAGATAGACAGACAGAAAAGAGCAGGAAGCGACTTTGTTTTATACTATATAGTGATTTTACACACCATACCCAGTATTTTAAACTTAGCATTGTTTACCTCATATGTGTCATTTATATGCAGTGTTTATTCTATATTAGTGAAGTGAGAACGTTACAATGACTAAGCGATTTATTTAATTGTTGTTTTAAGAGGCCGACGCGCCCAATCGATAGCAAATACAACCAAATCAGTGATAGTATTGATAATGTATCTATGATCAGTGTCAGTTCTGCATTGAATAGGTAGGTCCATGTAATTTTCTGCTGGATGGGGAAATAGGTATTTTCATGATATTGGCACACAGTTAAATTAAGGAAGAAAAACTTAATGTGATCGACAAAGTAAGCAGGACTCGACCCTGCGTCCATACGTTTCGGCCGCGCTACGAACTGAGCTACGAGTTACGTGAATCACACCATCTTGGCATTTTTCTCACATTTTTCTTTCATAATTTACCTTTGTTTCAATATTTATAAAAGTAGAAATAAATATTTAAATTAACAGTCATTAAAACTAAGCTAGGTATATACAAATAATACATATAAATAATAATAAGTACATAAGTTTCTTGTAAATTATTCTATTAGGTATCATCTTTCAAAAATTGGTCAAAATCTGTCCTGGCATGAGTAGACAAGAACAACTAACTTTGTACCAACAGATGGCATTGTACGGCTGACGCCGCGCGCTCATGGAAATCCTGCACCGGACTGATATTTTTTTGGGGTTCCATACCCAAGGTTAAAAACCGGCCAAGAGCATGTCGGGCCACGCTCAGTGTAGGGTTCCGTATCCTTCACAATAAACTGCTGTTTTAAGCCCGAGGTTTAAGTTAAGAAAGATTTTAAGCTCTATAAAAAGGTCGTAAACGCCCTAGAAACTGTAATCACTTATTACCTTCTGGAAGTCAACTTACGTCCTTTTAAAGAAAAAAATTGAAATTTGGTGATAACTCAAAAACGGCTCGACCGATTTTGTTCAATATAGTTTTCATTGAAAGTACTTATAAGGCCTCATTTACATGAATTTTTCAATTTTTTTTTTGACCCGTGGTTGAAAAGGTAGAGGGGGGGGGACACTATTTTTTTTGTTTTCAGAGCGAATATTTACAAAACTGCTGACTACATCAAAAAATAATGTTAAAAGACCCCTATTATTTTTACAAGACCTATTCAACGACACCCCACACACCAGTGCTGAAAATAAAAAAAAAATTCACCCCCAGTTTAGGTGTTCGAGAGGTACCCGAAAAAAAAAATTTTTTTAATTTTTATTTTACCGTTCTGTCGGCGTTATACATACACATACTCATACCAAATTTCAGCTTTCTAGTACTAATGATCACGGAGCTAAGCCGCGGACGGACAGACGGACAGACGGACATGGCGAAACTATAAGGGTTCCTAGTTGACTACGGAACCCTAAAAACGGGACCCTATTGCTAAGACTCCGTTGTCTGTCTGTCTGTCTGTCTGTCCGTCCCTCTGTCACCAGGTTGTATCTCATGGCCCTTGATTGGTAGACAGTTGAAATTTTCACAAATGATGTACGAGTATATCTGTTGCCCCTATAACAACGAATACCAAAAAGAATGAAATAAAATAAGTATTTTAAGTGGGACTCCAATGCAACAAACGTGATTGGTTGCTTTAACTTTGCACCTCATTGTATGCAGTACCATACATACCAGGTGCAAACTTAACTTAACCCAGCCAGTTAAAATGAGAAGTGATTGTAGGGATATTTATACAGGCTTTAGTGTTTCAGTTTCAATAAAAACGCCTTGCTCGTATTCTGCCAAGTGACCAGCGAGCAAGGTTCCAGAAATCGGAAGTTCGCGATGAAAGAAATAGTGATCATCAAGAGAACCTTCCGGAAATATCGGTTTGAAGTGGACACGCATGTTGATCTGACGAGCGCTGAAGTTGCTGAAAAATGCGATCAGTGTAAGTATTTATAATAACTAGAGCCTTTAAATACTAGCCGTAGCCGACTCCTTCAATTAATACGAATCCACGAACTGACATTTCCGCCGAGGCCTGTATAGTGCTTTTCTCCAAATATGCGAGGAAATGATCAGCAATCTACTATGAAATATCATATTATCTGTCATGAAGTTCATTTGGCACCTTTTTTTTTGTAATTGGAATAAAATTTCGTATCCGAATTGTATGTTTGGTTTAAAATAAAATATACTAATGAGAATTAAAATATAGTTTGTTGCGTTATAAATACGTTTCTAATTATTATATTAAGCGGTTTACACTCACGTGAAATTGTCAGGAACGGCCCGACATGTTTCGAACTCGTATGGAGCTCTTCATCGGGGACGGCTGCCCGTACACCGCCGCGGCAACCTCGTCACTGCTGACCGTTGTCTGACATGTCGGGCCGTTCCTGACAATTTCACGTGAGTGTAAACCGCTTAATACAATAATTAAATATGTCCCACGAAAGTTTTAATAAAATTAAATACGTTTCTGTAAAAAAACATCCTTTATGAACAAGCTTTTATACCTGACTGTTCTTTGCGCATCCATAAATTTCTCACAGATACGATTTTAAAGAGCCTTAACTCGGTAGGATCGCTTTAATCTATTAATTACAGAGTTCCTAGGTCCACCTTCCGGCTGTATCATCAAACCAGCCCCGTGGTCCCATATTATTGTATACGTATTGTCATCAAAGGCTTCAAAATTGAGTTGCAAGATTCCACCCGAACAAACATAGTTACATAGTAACATTGCAAGTCAAATAATGGCTTGTAAAAGATTGTAAATAGTTGGACAAGTTGTTGTATACGTATAGATTTAGACATACATTTTGGACTATTTGAAGTAATTTTTTGACAACATTTTATGCACCACATGTAGCTCGTTCTTAGACAAACACTATGATACCAATAAGAGAACTCGAATCTACCAAAAATGTTGTTTTTCTAAACATTCCTTCAAATGACTAGACAATTGAGGACTCTTATGAAGATAATAATAAATAATTATTATCTTCATAAGAGTCCTCCTATATTATAATTGTGTGGTTTAAGAATAATATCGCTGTGAATACAAGTTTAACTATATAATATGCAGAAATTAATTATCTGTAGCCCATGTTGAGGATATTTACCCAAATACCAGTGAAAGAGGCTTAATTTGGGTTGGACTGATTTTTTTGACCTGATCACGCCGAAACGTCCAAAGGATCATTTATTTTGCAAAATAACAAACATAGTTATGCGCGAAATATACTTACACCGAAAGCGCGGAGCGTATTAGCGAAACTTAAATACCAGAACGAAAGAAGACTGAATCTCCGTTCAATAATAAAAAAAATACCATTTTTCCTTCTAGCCCCCGCACTCCGTATCTTCTGCGACAGGATGAACCACGCAGAAGAAACGTGATCGGCATAGTGAACGGCAGTATTCGGGAGATAGAAGACAGCTTCCCTGCTCTTAAAGATAAGCTGGAGCTGGCCTGCACTTTCACTACCTATTTTTATTGTATCATTTATCGTAACGACTCTGGGAAGGAGATAGTATCAAAGCGACGCAACGTGTAAAATATATTGATGTCATTTGAGCAATTTTACCTATTTCATTATGTAAATATTAAAATGGTTAGATAAAATTACCTGACTGTCGTATCTAAACTATTGGCGTTTATCCAAATTTACCTGCTATGAAAATGGCCACAATTCTCGCTTTCCTTTTTCACTTGAAATGACTTTGAATTACTACTGTCGCTTATCGCAAATTGCTTGAAAAAAAATTGAGTCATATTTATTTAATCGCATACAATGAACTATAAATTCAAATAATTTCTTAAAATTGGTTGTTAGACAACTCTCCCGGTACTGTTTTCTAAAATATTACACATTTAGTAGTAATTTAATATATTTATATATAAAGGCGAGTACGCCTACCTGCGGTATAAATCTGTGGCGCTAATGTATTACTTTTGGACTCGCTTGTTGCACCCAAACGCAATCTCACTCAAGTGTCTTGCGAGACGTCGCCTAGGCCGCACGGAGCCAGTGCGTTCGCCCTTCAACGTCGAAAGTAATTTTAACTTTGACATAAATTAACGTATTTTACTGAGTTTTGCTTTTTATATGTTGTTAAATTTAGTAGTTTTGTTTTTGGGTAAAGATAAAAAAGAATTGCGTATTTTGGGCCTTGACTTCTAGAAATCAGGAATATATAACAGGATACTTGATTTTTAGGGTTCCGTACACAAAGGGTAAAAACGGGACCCTATTACTAAGACTTCGCTGTCCGTCCGTCCGTCCGTCTGTCACCAGGCTGTATCTGATGAACGGTGATAGCTAGACAGTTGAAATTTTCACAGATAATGTATTTCTATTGCCGCTATAACAACAAATACTTAAAATAAAATAAAATAAATATTAAAATGGGGCTGCCATAACGGCTATAACGGCTAGCTTTAACGGTTCATGAGATACATGTGACAGACAGACGGACGGACAACCAGTGGAGCCTTAGTATAGTCTATCCGGTAGGTATTCAAAAATTAAATTATGTCAAACTGGCACAAATGAAAAATTACCTACCTTAAATTTACATGAATACGGTTGTTTGTACCTTGTGCCAAAGTGACTTCATTTGATCTTAGAGATCGGACAGACTATAACAGGATCCTGTCTTTACTATCTTGTATGGAATCCTAATACAAAGTGTAAACTTAGCCACATCTATTAATATCTTACAAAACTAGTTGCAAACAAACATATTAAGCCTATTAATATGCTTATCATACCGAGTATCAGAAACAGGTGTGAACCGGTAATAATATTAGTTTACAATATCTTGAATATCAATTGCGTCAATACAAGCCAAGTTAGTATTCCCAGATAGGACTATCTGGATCTAATTCAATTAAACGCAAAACACATATCAACGGATGTGTGAGATTTTGGATACGGCATATTAAGAGGCCTTAGCCTTATTCCTTTTCAAATTCCTTTTCAAATGGGGATTGCGGATCGTGCGTGTAAAACGCACATCCTAGAGTATGGCTAATGCGCATAAAGCATTTCAAAAACATATATGACGCAGAGGGCGCTCCAGTAGCGTAAAGAATTAAGGGATGAAAGATTTGGTGTGATTGACGTAGCGATCGGATAGCTCAGTTGGAAGAGCAATGCGCCGGTAACGCAGAGGTCGCGGGTTCAAACCCCGCTTCGATTGTAGTAGATCGCATTCAACTTTTCTTTCTTAATTTACCTTTGTGTCATTATTTATAAAAATATATATTTAGGTTCCCATGTCAAATGCTATACGAAATTAGTTTAGTTTTATATAATTTTACATGAGTCAACCAGCTTATTGCAGGCTTTACGTTAATCAGAAGGACAAACCTATATTGGCAGTATTTTATTCTGGCGTAACTCAGATAGTAACATAATTGTGTGAATCAACTTTTTTGTGTTGTTAACTCTGTCCCCGTTGTCCAAGTGACATCTTCATACTGTTTCATAGAAAAATGCTTAGGTTGTCCGAGGGACAAAAGTTGATTCACCCAATTGTAAAAGTACAGTCTGACAAAAAGTAATAGAAATTAAAAAGTGGCAATACTGTAGTACCCTTTCTAATCAATCTAAGAGAACAGGGACGACACTACATTGCCACTTTTTATTTTCTACTCTTTTATGTCCGAAAGTTTTACTTTTATTTCCGTATTCTACAGAATTAATTTCGTAGTTCCAGTGACTCGGTATCGCGAGTTAGGATCGCAACAGCCCCACCACTGAATAAACAAACAGATATTTACATGTAAAATTGAACGCCGCAGTGTTGTGTTACGGACGCACAACTTGTATTCACTTGTATACTGAACATGTTTGTACATGTTTATGTGAAGGTTTCAATTATGATTCAAATAAACTAAATTCAAAATTTGAAAATCCTGGACAAGGATTAGATTGAAAAAACCGCATTCAAATCGGACCATCCGTTTGGAAGCTACGATTCCACAGACAGACACAAAGATACGCATGTTAAACTTATAACACCCCTCTTTTTTGTCAGGTGATCTACTAACTGGTCCATCGATGCCAACTACTCAACCATCGCTGAATACATGTAATATGTGTTCTCCTGCTCGGCAAAGGCCTCTCCTCTTATTTGCCAGTTGTCTCGGTAAAGTAAGTACCTACATAAGGCAAGCCCCAAGCACTCTTTGAAGCGTACGATTATACGACGTAAGCATCTGCTGGAATAAGAGCCCGTATAATCCATCCATCACCCCATGTTGTAGACATCCGTATATTTTATATTTAGAAAGAAGAATGAAAGAATTAAATATTTATTAGCTCACACACGAACACGGTAGTACTTAGTATAAACAAAATCAAAAACATTTAGAAATGTGAGCCGTGTGCAAGCAAAAAAATGGTCTCTTCCACCAGGTAACTCATTGCAATTTTACTTTAAGCTTTGATCTTTGTATCAATGGCTTAATATTTATTTGTTGTTTGTAAAACCTACACATACAAGTATGTGCTTATCTTAGAACATTATTTTCACAGTGGACGGCCGCCCTTACGCCGAATACGAAAGATCGCAGAGTGAATGGGATACATTATTCAGTGCCTCGCCCCGCTCGCTCCTCTAAATGAATTAAATCTCCATCAATATTGTTTTTTTATTTGCTTTAAGTGGTTTCTGTTTACTCTGTGTTTAATCTTCATTGTTATTGAGTAAGCATTGGAATAAGTTCGTTTTATGTTCTTATTGTAGACACTAGGCAGTCACGACTTCGTTGGAATGTAGAATTCAAACTCAATAATTATTATGCTTGAGGCATTATTACTTTAAAAAGAAAAGTTCTTGACATATTATACTTATTACTTAGAACAGGGCTAGGTATTGCGATTCTTTGGAATATTTGAAACCTATCGTTTGAATTTTTCATTAATAACTTTTGTTTAAAAAACTACACGAATTAGACAAAATTCACGCGGAAAACTGTTTTTATTTTATTTTTATTTACACATTTTCGACTGCATGCAATGAAAGCATGAAATAGCAATGTTACTATCTAGAACTCGGAGAAAAGTATTATTCACCTCAAAAAATGGGTTTAAATTATCAGCATATGTGTCATAATATGAGAATATGTTTGATCATAGAGAAAAATGTCCAAAACAATCAGCATTTTCGAACAGATAAGGAGCTTTAAGGTTCTTAATCTACGCGACGCTAAGGGTTGTCTATTTTTTGACCGAAATTTATATGCAATAATATTGATTTGCTCGAATTTCACTTACCCGAATTTCATTTGCCCGAATGTTTCGTTTCCTAGAAAATTCATTTGACATACTCTTGTATTCCCGAATATTATATGCCATAATGATACGAATGCCATAAGTATTGTTTTCCATAGTATTAAGTGCCATAATATTGTTTGATAGAATATTTAAACGCCTACTAAATATTGTTTCTGTGCGAATCCAACCTGCCTTAGCATCTTATGTTCTGTATGTACGTAGGTACATAAACACTATGTACTACATGGTCACAATACAAACCTAACCTAGTTCTCGGTTCTGGTCGAATGTCGTACGTCCTTTTATCGTAGTTCTTCTAAAACTGTAAATTAGGTTAGGATTTGTATTTTGAAGCAAACATTCTGACGCTCCGCTATACGGGTCACAAAACAAACCTAACCTATAGTTTTCGGTTTTAGATCCATGTACTATTTGGTAGCAGTTCTTCTAAAACTAGATTAGATTGGGTTTGTATTTTGACGCTCCGCTATACGGGGTCATAAAACAAACCTAACCTACAGATGTCGGTTTTCGGCCTATGGTCCATTTGGATAGCATATGAAATTATAGCATGTGACAATTATGGATTTATGGAAAATGTGATTATTGGAATTAATATTATGGGAAACAAAGATTCGGTCATAGGATTAATATGGCAAACAATGATTATGGGAAACATAATTATAAGAAACAAGATTCGGTCAATTGAATTTTATGGCAGACGAAATTCGGGCATATGAAATTCGGGCAAGTGAAGGTATACCGACGCTAAGTATGAATTTCACAAAACAGTTACATTTCGAACGTGGCTCGGACAAATCCCTAGTTGGAAACTATCCCGCCATGTTTACTGACTGAAGTAAGGCTGCAACTGAAAAGTTCGTAAGACTACCTCAGTTGCGTGTCCCGCGCGGACTTAGTGTTATCCCGGGGGATTTACTTCAAATTATCCACTTCTGGCAAACGGGGCAGCTCCCGGCTTATTGTTTGGTTACGATTGGACTTGATTTTGTGCTTGCTAAGATGCTATGGATTAATCCTTATCAGATGCATAGGAAAATATTTTTACCTAATAATCGATTGACATTGAGACTGCCATATTAAGTATTAAGGGATTGTAGTTTAGCGTCCCAGGGAAGCCGCCAACCCACTTAACATATGTTTAAGTAACTTAATAGGCGGCTTCCTTGGGACGCTCCGCACCTTCGGTGCTACGCGGAGCTCGGCCTGCGGCCTCGCATGAAGTTACTTCATCTTATATTAAGTGGGTGCGGCTTCCTTGGGACGCTCCGCACCTTCGGTGCTACGCGGAGCTCGGCCTTCGGCCTCGCACTAGGTTATTTCAACTTATATTAAATGGGTGGTCCACGATATGGCTGTTATATCGCTCAAATAGCTGTACACTTTTCCTACAATAGTAGTCATATTGATGAGAAATTGATTACCAGTGTTCGGATTAGGATGTGCAATTTCCCGGGACTTCGTAACGTAATAATAATATGGATATGACTTATTCCTGGGATTATAATCGTAAAGCTTCGTCAAATATATGTGTATCGTTTCAATTTTTTTTAGCCTGTTTGGTAGAGGTTTCTGGACGCGATCTATCCTTCAATCTATTCTTTAATCAAAATCATACTCAGTCATAAAAAAGGTACATAATTATTATAAAGCCATCAATCATATTGTTTATCTAATCCTATACTGTTATATGTCATTTATATATTCACCAACTCAAATAAAGATATCCATTACCTTGCATTGTATAAGTCTATAGTCTCTTGCCAAAAAATGCACTGCGAAACGAAAATTAATAATGTCCAAAAAACGGACTTACCGGGAATCCCCGGGGCATATCCATATTAAGTATAATCTAGTATATTTTGTCTTCTACTAGCCCAAAAAATACATAAAATACAGGGACAGACTGGTAATCGTTTCTTAAGTGTTCCCGCAAATTACGGCACGGGCCGTTTACCTGCGAATTACGCGGTAATTAATTGTAATCAGCGTGGGACAACTCTAGCTGGGCTGCAGGTGCGAGGCGTAGTTGCATAACTTCGAATTTTAAGTTTTTGTAAATTACTTTATAACCAGTTTTTAGGGTTCCGTACCCAAAGGGTAAAAACGGGACCCTATTACTAAGACTCCGCTGTCTATCTGTCTGCCTGGCCGTAAGTCAACAACTTGTATCTCATGAACCGTGATAGTTAGTTGAAATTTTCGCAAATGATGTTTTAAGTACGGCTCTCATAAAACATACGTGATCGGTTGCGTTAACTTTGCACCTATTTTGTATGTGGCGCCACAAAACAAACTTAACTTAACCCGACAAGTTAAGATGGGAACTATTTGTACGGAGCCCTCGGTGCGCGAGTCTGACTCGCACTTGGCCGGTTTTCTTGTTTCATGACACTCACTTAGTCCGCGGGCAAAGGGGGACGAAAAACGGTGTCACAAACGTAGTTGCCAAGCGATACAACAATACAATACAACAATACTTTATTGCACACCAACAAGAAAAATATTACATGAGAAATCTTAAATTAAATAATGGTAGACAATAGGCGGTCTTAAGTAAGGATGTAAGTAAAAAAAAAAAATCTGAATGAATACGTCGTGCATTTCAATATGACAGTAATTTGTGAACTGAAATGAAAAATTGCTCATTTTCGAAACATTGTCTATTGTTTTGGAAAAAGCTCAATCGGTCCCGGCGTGCCCAGAGATTTTGCTTCATGTTATACCACTGTTGTTTAGACTAGATTTTCCAGTGAACTTATATTTGGAGAACTATCTGGTGGCACGGTAGTGCCCCCGCCAAGACGAAAAAAAAAGAGGCGGGGCACTACCTACCTTTTCTCGAACCGTTTCGTCTCATTTTCAAACCCTCATAGTTTCGTCCCAGTCCCGTCCAGAGCGCCCAAATTCACAGGTTAAGATGCAGTTAGGGAACATATGAAATGTACTAAATTTCATTGATCTAGCTTTTATACTTTAGGTTTTATTGGTACCTAAAATACGCCGATTTTGCCACTCACTCACTTATGTATCAAAACCTCTGGGGTACTTCCCGATGACCTAGAAAGCTGAAATTTGGTATGTAAGCTAGGTTTAGTACACAAACAATAGAATAATTCTGAAACTAGGAACTTTTACCCCCCAACCCCTTAAACTAGGGGATGGAAGTTTGTATGAGACTTCTGCAAATTTTGATACTAGAGGTCTGAAAATTGATATAGGGACTCCTTTATTATTTATAAATAATAAAATACATATTCTAAGATTTTAAAAAAATCACCCCCCACCCTTTAAATAAGGGGATGAAAGTTTTATGGGTTTTCCATAATGGGCGATAAAAGTAGTATATATCGGGCTAAACGTAAGTATTTCTGATACACAATTATTACTACTTCCATATCTACACTTCGACTTCGTATTTTAAATATCTGGGGGCCTACCTTTTCTCGAACCGTTTCGTCTCATATTCAAACCCTCATAGTTTCGTCCCAGTTAACACTAGAGCGCCCAAATTCTCAGGTTAAGATGCAGTTAGCAAACATATAAAATGTACAAAATTTAATTGATCTAGCTTTTATACTTTAGGTTTTATAGGTACCTAAAATACGCCGATTTTGCCACTCACTCACTGACGTACCAAAACCTCTGGGGTACTTCCCGATGACCTAGAAAGCTGAAATTTGGTATGTAAGCTAGTATTAGTACACAAACAACAAAATAATTCTAAAACTTGGAACTTTTACCCTCCAACCCCTTAAACTAGGGGATGGAAGTTTGTATGAAACTTCCCGCAAATTTTGATACTAGAGGTCTGAAAATTGAAACCTATAGGGACTCATTGTTATAAATCAAATACATATTGTAGGACTTTTAAAAAATCACCCTCCACCCTTTAAATAAGGGGATGGAAGTTTGTATGGGTTTCCCATAATAGGGGATAAAAGTGTATTATATATGGGGCTAGAATTAAGTATTTCTTAAATACACAATTGTCTACTTCAGTTGTCGCTCAAGAAACCCTACAGCCCAAAAAAATTAAAAAAACTAAAGCACCTTACAAAAAGAAATGAGATCCCACCAAAAACATTTCATGTAAAATTGACGGCCAAAACTCACATTCTCATAACGCTTTCGCTGTAAAAAAGTTATTAGATCCCAGGAAAAGCCAAGCCCCTAAGCCCCGACTTTACTAACCCCACCACCTTGGTTTAAAAAGTATGGCATCAACTGGCTTCAAGCCCCTAAACCCGGAGTTTACTAACCCTACACCTTTGTTTCAAAAGTATGGCTTGGCCGTTTCATAGACTACCGTAAATAAGTCTAGCGGACTGTCCGGCCCATATCGTAAGGAATTAAGTTTATAAGTATATATTATCAAAGACATAAACTTAGTTTCTTGATACCATATGGGCCAGACGGTCCGTTGGACTTATTTACGGTACTCTATGAAACGGCCAAGCCATACTTTTGAAACAAAGGTGTAGGGTTAGTAAACTCCGGGTTTAGGGGCTTGAAGCCAGTTGATGCCATACTTTTTAAACCAAGGTGGTGGGGTTAGTAAAGTAGGGGCTTAGGGGCTTGGCTTTTCCTGGGATCTAATAACTTTTTTACAGCGAAAGCGTTATGAGAATGTGAGTCTTGGCCGTCAATTTTACATGAAATGTTTTTGGTGGGATGCATTTTTCCAAAAAAATACTCGTGCCTTAGTTTAACTTACACATGTATGTGCCTCATGCCTATACATATGTATGAGTAAGAGTCATTAAACGAATGCATGAGTTTATTGGAAAAAATGAACAGGTCTCCAAGGATAAGTGACAAGAAAATCTAGTCTAAAATAACTCTTAAATTCGGCGCATTTCAAAAATTCACTCATAATTATGATGATTTATTAGTTGACAAATTCAATAACCTTTGTCAACACAGTCAAAATTTTAGAGCTTGAGGCAAATTGACAGCATTGATGATTGAAAGAGTGTAGGTGACTAGTAATTGATCACAGTCAGGCTATTGCTAAAGAGGATACAGCATGAAAATTTTACCACTGTTCCCAAGAGAAAAATGTATAAAACAATCTGTATTTTTGAAAGGATAAAAAAAACAATTTTGTCAAATCAAACGATTTTTGTCAAATTGATACTTACCCACTATCCCTAGACAGCTCACTAGTTATCCATTAGTTTCCTAGTCTTACTAAACCACATCATTAGGGAGGGCTAAAGAGCGGTTACATTACAAACTAACCACTGCACTCGATAGAGGCGCCACAGTCGATGCTGTCTACCAAAACAGTACTCAGTAAAGTCAGTTCCAAATGTAGCCAGTAGCAAAGTTAACTTTGTGGACGCCGTTTGCTTTAGACCACTAGCAAACTACGTTTAATTTTAGTTTAAACGAGTTTCAATTCTATGCTAAAACAACGGAATGTGATGTCGAATGAGTTTAAATTGGCCGGTTTCATGTGTTAAGTGTAATGTTAGATTTTTAAAAGGAGTTTTAGGATTTTTTTTGGAGGAACAAGTTTGTAGTAAAATTTTCGGAATGCATACAGAGTTTTGTGAAAAGCTACTTATTTTAATGACCAATTGGTTTTTAAATTTTATATAAGGCGATAACGCAGACTTTAACGTTTTGTACGCATACTTATAAAAATATTTCAAAGACACATTAATTTGACGTACGTTTTAATCACCCCGTCCTCTAAACCCTAAATCAGCGGGCCTATGATGGTTACTTTGATCACTCGATAAATAAGTGACAAAGCATCGTCACGTTTTGGCAAAATGCGAGTATGAGTGACAGACGCTTTGTCACTTATTTATCTCGTGATAAACACAACCATCATAGGTCCCCCTCCCCACTGGGCCTGTGGGGAGGGAGAAAGTGCTATGAAAGAGACAGGTTATGAATGGGACAAATTCAATTTACCGCGGCAGAAACCAAGTAGTAGATTTTTATTTTCTGCATCCCCCATGGACCCGCAGTCAAGATATAAACAAAAAAAAAATGTTTTCTGCATTTTGGCAACACTGACCCATAGACAATATTGACAGCGTTGCCAAAATGCAGAAAACAAAAATCTGTCCCTTTCATAGCACTAGTTTTCCCCCTACACCTTACCATCCAGAAATACGATTTTGTTACGTTTACTCGTCGAATGTCATTTGTTTAGTGAAAGCGTCAAAGCCGGTGCGGGTACGGTTTTCATTAAAACACTAACCGTTGGCCTCTAATCAAGCCACCTTTGAGTAGCCCTTTACACAGCATTGACAAATACCACATAATGTGTACACCTATGTGCGTCAGTTACGCATATGTGCTGTCATGAGTGGGCCTTGATAAAGCAAGAATCGGAACACATTTTGGTGACGAGGCCGATTTTTTTTTAAACGAGCAAACAGATCGCCTGATGGAAAGCGATTACCGTCGCCCACAGACACCTGCAACACCAGAGGAGTCACATGATTGTGCGTTACCAGCCTTTCAAGTGGGAGTACACTCTTTTATTGAAGGTCTTATCTGTCGGGAAAATCGCAAGCAACAATTATTCATTCCACAATGCAGTCGCGCGAGGCAGAAAATTCGCAGACATTCACAACACGAAATGTGATACACGTTTATAGAAATGTAGCATATGTGGATAGATATACATATATCTACACTTTGGATGTGTTATCGGTCAACCCTCATTTTTTTTTCCGATGAGCACACGCCAAATGTGCTTGCTTTTGCTATAGTACAAGAAGACGCACAATTATGATATGTCTTCGCCTTTTTATTTGGCCATTTCCTAACGCATCGAGCAGCCGCAGCAAATAACTACATATATAGTTAAGACTTAGGTATTCGAGACTAGACTTCAAAGTGATACATTAACATTCCGCAGTAGCACTACAATCATACCAAAAGAAAATGGGTTCCCAGTGTTGAAAGTCTTAGGATTCGTTCGTACGTTGTGAAATTCCTTCTTATATTTCTATTTCTATCCCGGTAGCTGCAAAAGCCACTGCAAACCTACGAATTTTGTGCTTTAAAATATATAAACCCGCTTAAGGCTTAAACCGCGTATACTCTTAATACTAGAGTATTCGTTCTCAATATTCTTCTCATTCACAATATCTCAATATGACGTTATTTTTTTAATATAAACTATATGGGTTACGATTTATAGCTGATTTTGTGTTTGAATAGTTGAGTTATTTACGATGTTTTGAAAGTGAATTTATTCTCAATAAATGTCCAAGTAAGGTGAGCGTACTCCGGCTGGCTTTGAACGCATATCGCGTAGTGTAAAGAAAGTCCCACCTCACACGTAAAAGTAGAAATAGGGCCAAGTTTGATAAAAAAATATTGTAATTTAATGTATCATTTTTTATATAAAAATGTAGGTGTGTACACACCTACATTTTTATATTAAACCAATATACAAAGATCAAAGCTCAAAGAAAAACACACATGGAGGGGAAAAAAGATCGCTAAGGTGTAAAGCCTTTCAAAGAAACAACGCAAAGACCGACACACAAAGCATTAAGGAAAAATTCGAAAGAGTAAGAAAAAATTAGAAAGAAATTTCGAAAGGTATGCTTGGGAGTTAGGGTAGCGGAAAGGTTAACGCGCTGGACCGGCAATAAAGCGGTCTCTTCCACAAGGTCACTCATTTAAATTTTTCTTTGAGCTTGGAGTTTTGTGTCAATGGTTTATTATAAAGTTACAAAATGTTGTGATATCTCATGTTTTAACACTTTTACAGACAATACTTCGTAGAATATTAGGACTGTCATTATATACGGCGCCACGTCTGCGGACGGCGAATTTTATCGTCGCAAAACTGCCACAGCATCTAGCGTCGAACACTTTATATAGTTTTAATATAATATTTATTTATTTATTTAAACTTTATTGCACAAAATACAAAAGTAAAAGTACAAATGGCGGACTTGATGCCATGAGGCATTCTCTACCAGTCAACCACAAGGTCAAACAGAGACATTATTGGTGCGGGAAGGTACAATACAATACTGCAGACAAAATAGGTAATAGTACATTACTGGAGACGCCGGGAAAGAGGGGCTTGCCGGGTGAGTAGGTATAGACGGATAGTGATACGGAGCCGGCAAGCTCTTTTCACGGCTAAGGCTTATAGTGCTTTTCTCAAACATGCAATGAAATAAAAAATAGACCACTCAATAAAAATATAATTCAGCTGTTTAACGTGTTCATGAACACAGCCGCTATGTTTAAAAAAAGTTACTTCCCGGCCTAGGCCTTCAATTTTGTATGAAAATCCTTTACAGTTCTCTCTATTTTACATAGAAAACTATCGTGAGTCTCAGACAGTTCTCTCTAGTTGTTCCGCCCGAAACGTGTTACTTCGAAGTCTGTTATAACGCACATTACGACGACATTTTTATTGTATGTTTGAGAAAACTTAAATTACCTTACTTCGAACCATTTTTGGCTAAAACTTTTTTGTATGAGTTTTATCTGTGCCGCAGTATGCAATTTTCGTAAACGAAGTCATTGCTACATTGCTACTGGTAGAAGTTCGCCTTTGTTTCTTATATTTTTTTATTTTCCCATCCATTCTACTGCTTTATGATCCCAGTCCGCACTTATCTCACAAATCTAGTATTTATAAGGTTATTAGTGCTACTGAAAAGGTAGGTTATTATGCCTAAACAGTAGTCGCATTAGGATGTGCAATTTCCCGGAATTTCATAACGTAACATTAATATTGATATGACTTAATCCTGGGATTAAATCGTAAAGCTTGAAAGATATATGTGTTCAGTTTCAATATACTACTCAGTTATAAGAAAATAGATACATATATTATTATACAGGCATCAATATTATTGTTTGTCTACTCCTGTACTTTTATTTTTCGTTTATATAGTCGCCAACTCTTTTATATACATTACTTTGCATTGCAAGTCTATGTCGCCAAAAAACGGGCTTTCCGGGAATCCCCGGGGCATGTGCATAGTAAATATAACATTTAAGGTCATTCAGCCCAAATTGCACAGCCTTATCCGAACATTGGTTTTAATCTTTGTCCTCGAGAATCCTCGAGAAAATAGCTCTGTGTACTCGGCAGTGCATCGTCCTTTTTGCCAAACTTGGCTTGTCACACTACGGTGTGTAGATTTTCCACAAAGCGAACCAAAGCGGAAGCCAGGGTTGTATGCCGAGCAGCATTGAAATCCGACACAGCATCGACATAGCAAATACCTACTGCAGCTACTTTGTATAACCTAAGAGCTATTTAGGTACATAATATATCTATACTTACTATTATAAAATCCTGGATTTGTATTGACAATCAGTTTACTATGGAGAGGGGTCATGGTCTCCACACCGAGCAAGGCGCTGTACGTGTCGCGCCTGCATGACACTGCCACCGCTGAAGAAGTGACGCAGTATGTTCATCAGAAAACCGGCTACTCGCCGAGGGTGTTCCAGTTGCATTCGCGCCATTACGTGCACTTCAGCTCGTTTGTAGTGCGCGTGCCGCGGCCGCTCTAGGAGCCCATCGCGTGTGCTGATTTCTGGCCGAAAGGTGTCGTGTTTCGTCGGTTCCGGGGCAACCTACCAAATCCAACACCCCAGATGACGGAACAACGGGGCCACGCCGTTTCGCCGTCTAATTAAACATTGTTCGGTTCATGACGCATTGGTGTAAACTGTAATGTTATGTAACCTTGTAAAAACTTCAACTGGAAGAATCGAATGGAGCAAGGATCAGTCACCTTACCGGATTCCATACCAGAATTCAGTAATTGATATAGTAATTTGATTATGTTTTGGCCTTAATTAATAATAGATTGTGATCATGTCTAGTGGGTTAAAGGATCCAGTTGTGTGTTATAATAACCAGATTCTCTGCGGTAAGGATACAAATTAGACGACATTAGCAGTTTATTTAGGACAAGTCAATATTATTTAATAATTATTCGCGGAAGCAATAATGAAGGTTAATGAATCTAAATATACATCTTGGACGAGAAGTAGTGTTAGTTATTTAATTAATAAACAAATAATAAATAAAGGTTGAAATATTTATTTATATGATGCAATGTCTCTGTTCTAACATTTTTCCAAATGACCCAGTAGGAATGTGGATAGTGTATGGCTGTTTAGTGTTCGATATAATACATAAATATATAACTAAAGGGGTTGTTTGTTTAGGAAAGGACAGCACCACCCCGCTGTCCGGCAGTCGGATTCGACCCACAAATAAAATAAAATCCGTCCTTGACAGGATAAAGGGAAGACACATATTTGGAATGCTATAATAAACAGCTAATTCCATTATAAGTTATTGATAGAGATTTCTCACCACCAAGTTATGTCAATATACCTAAATGGTTAATAAACCAAAATAAATATATTCTGCTAAATGGTCATATGTTGATGCAATATAAAATATTGCTAGTGTCTCCTTCAGTTATTAAACATATAGATAGATAGTCTGTCCCAGGAGACATGCAACTGATACATGACACTAAAAGGAGCACAAGACCAAAGCACTAAGGTACACAACCTGACAGCTGAGTTGGATAAGTAAACCAGGAGATGGACTCAGCCATTTCCTCATGTTAATATCTCGCCACCAAGTTATGTCAATATAAATGGCTAATAAACCAAATCAATATATTCTGCTATAATGGTCGCTTGTAAGTGCAGTATGAAAATACTGGTAGTGTCTGTTTCAGCTATTATTAGGTATATAGACAGATCATCCATCTCACAAGAGAATCACAACTGAGAATTGACACTTACGAGTAAGTAATACCAGACCATAGCAATGGATTAACACAACATGGTTAGGTGATGATAATAATTTGATATAACAATGAAACCAGCCGTTTCTTTATGATAAAAATATGAAAATTGTGCCAGGACAGTCAGAGGAAAAGGAAGGATATTTTACCTTGTAAAACCTTTACCCATACCAAAACTCTTTCCATCAGTACTCTTCTAATTATTAGAAATCATATTCAACTTGGATCAAATATGGGTTTAGTCGTCGCCCCAAATTAAGACTTATAGTCGATTGACAAAGGGACTCTACAAAGTCGATAGTCGCCAACCATCTCCCTCGTCAGAGAAACCTCCAAGTCTTTAGTAGATGGAATTAGACCCAACAGTGCAGAACCCGAGCCTACCGAAGATAAAAGCTTATAGCCAATCTCCGGAATTACTCTATAGAGGACTCCTTTGACCAGCAATACGCTTCAATCCTGGTACTATGTATGACGCAAGGGTCTTTGCAAACCAGTCGCCATATCCGCTGAGCCTCTAATGTCAATCTGGAACAGACAACCAAACGACTACCAAAGTAGTATATTTCTCCAAGCTGAACATTCTGTTCATTGACATTGTTTTGAAGGAGAGAGTCTACCACATACCTTATACCTTCAAGACAGACCTGCCTCAGTATTTATTTTTAAACAGAGACAAATCTGTGTACCAATACCAATATTAAAATAGGTGTGTTAAACGTGTAGTCAGTATAGTGTGAAGGAAATGTAATTAATAACACAGCTATTTCTGGGGATAATTTATCTATCCACAATTACATGTTTGGTACTTGTCTACACTACCAGCTGAAACACAGTGCGGATAACTCTCAGCCACTTAGCATCAGAAGTGCATAGGGCCTGTATCTTAACACTCTTGTCATGAGGGCTTTATTGAACCGTAAAATGAATCATGGAAATGCATCTAGTGTTAAAGGAGGCCTGGCCGGAAAAGACATTTCTCTAAAATTCCTAAATGTGGAAATAAAAAACAGCGCTTACCTCTCTCGCAATAAGGATTATTGCAAGCAAACAATCCGACATAATAACACTCCACACCACATCCCACATGACCACCAACATCTTCCGAAACCCAGAACAGCTGATTTTCGATACTTATCCGTCAGAGTTTTCTCTTACACCTCTGGATCCAGACCGCAAACCCCGAGTCCTTCCGCTCCTCCTTCACATCCCTCGTTTTTCTCTCCCCAGAGCCGCCCATCCCGAACATTCTCGATCAAAAATCCTCTCATAAGCCCCCTGCGTCGGATAGCGGAACCAGATTTTCGTACATGTGTTTTATGTTTCAATGAATTCCCAGTTCCTCATTGGTTGGTATTATATACAACTCACACAAATAAAAGATATCTATAGGCTTATAGGTAGATATACTTTAGTTCCGCTACTCGCCGTTGGTCGCTACCGTAGCCAATGATATTGGCGGCAAATTAAACCAAATTAAAATTTATCTTTATTATTATAGATTAATTATTAATCCCAACATAGCTGTCTTTAAAATTCGGTACGTTTTAAAAGTTCCCAATCCCTGTAAGATAGTAAGAACGTGACTTAAACGCAATTTCTCCCAAAACGTCACTGACATTTCTATTACACTCGACAAGACCACATCAACAAACCTCCTAGAAACACCAACGCATGTCATATAATTAACAACAACTGAGCTTTCCAGCACAATTACAAGCATTGAGACCAATACAGCATGCGGCCTTTAAATTATATAAAAATATTTAATAAACACAATCTCGTTTTATGCTTGTTTATCACAACGCCCTCTAGTGTGAAAGATTTAAACTTAATCCACGCTCCAGCAACCCTATCAATACTTAATTCATCAATGAATTACGAGATGGCGTTGTAAGGTAAGGCAGCGTAGACGCCGACCCTTTACAATAGACTCCCAATAAAACACTAGATGGCGCTTCACGTCATAAAACCATTGGCTAAAACTCACTGGAGCATAGTTCCGTTACAACCTGTCCTTAAATAAATAAATAGTTTCAGGAAATTTTTTACTAGCGTGACGCAGGATCGTCATTTGTTTTGTATGGGCGCGCGGCGTCATGCCAGTCTGGCGCCATCTGTTGATCATAATTTCCTTTGTCCTCGCATCACGCCGGAACGGCTGGATAAATTTTAACCAATTTCGGTACAGGGATGCGCTGAACATCCAAAGACGGTTATAAAATACTTTTTATCCGTCTGTGGTAACGAAAAAACTCGCGGGCACCTCCTAAATAGTCTACCAATATTTGGTACATATATTGGTACGTAATTCGCTTGTATTATTTCCAATGTAAACTGAACAGGGTTGTAGCATGGAGGCTACAATGTCCATGTTTCCCCGCATTAGATAGAGATGGATGCTATACGTCTCGATAAATTGAGCAAGCTCAATGAATCTCTCTCGGCTAGGCTAATTTATACAGAGCAGTAATGTTATTGGGAGTTCGATTATTTTCAACCAATTTACAAAACTAATATTTTTTTTTTCTTTTAATAAAAAAACAATGTTTTCATATTATGAGGGATGGGGCCTTTTATTAAGCATATTATTGCCTGTGTCAGGCAACTACAACATTGTGTAAGCTCTTGCATAGCTAAAATGCTCCTAAACGATATTATCCTAAGGGCAAAAATCTGAAAAAATTGACGATTTTCTAATATGGCGGCGGGCGTGGAGGAGGGGGAATTGTGTATTTTGCATTTTAAACACTCAATAAACATCCTAGACAACATATCAAAAATAAAAAACTACTGGACCGTTTGTAAGGTAATTCCCTTTATTAAATGGATTAGATGATGATAATATATCTACAAAAAAAAATCCTTACTTAATAAAACCACACGTTTAGAACTTTAGGCGTTTCCCATACTCATATCAGTCATGCATTTGTTTCCAGGGTCTTTCAATGGTATGTATTTTTGGTTCTGCTCGAATAGTTTGTTGAGGTTAAAAACAGTTTACTTATATCGTTGAAAAAAATACGGTTTGTTACGAATGTTTCATCGAATTTTCACTTCAAAAATATTTTGGAATGTTATAACACAAACCTAACCTAACCTAATCTATAGGTTGACATTTTCAAGATTTCTGAAAAATTTATGATTTCCGAGCAAAAATTTGTCTGTGAAATGAATCATTCGGAGAAGTATTTGTCTATGAAAGAAGAGGATCCCAAAAAGTACAGATAACAGTTTAAAAGATACAGATGAAACTCAAACGTCCCGTCTGCTGTTCGCCGAGGCTTTTAGTGAAAGCGAGCGAACAGAGCAAGTGAGTGAAAGTGGCTGGAAGGACCAGTTTGCAGTTTGCGACCTGAGAAATTGCTTAGATCTGCTGTGAGAGTTAGATGCGGTATGCACATACCAGATACAAAAAAAAACACAGAATAGTGACCGGTTTTGGTTACGGCATTTAACTAAATAAATATTAAGGGACAAACTTACACAAATCAGCCTAGTCCCAAACTAAGCAAAGCTTGTATGTATGTATGTATGTAAACACTTTATTGTACATAAAAACAAGAAAAAGACATGACAAAAGAATAAGCATGTACAAAGGCGAACTTATCCCTTTAAGGGATCTCTACCAGTTAGCCTTGTACCAGCTTGTACTATGGGTACTAGACGACTGTGAGAGTTAGATGCGGTATACACATACCAGATACACAAAAATTCACAGAATAGTGACCGCTGTTTGTTACGGCATTTAACTAAATAAATAAATATTAAGGGACATTTATTACACAAATCGGCCTAGTCCCAAACAAAGCAAAGCTTGTACTATGGGTACTAGACGACGATATACAAAATATTTAAATATATATACATATAGATCTAGGAACGAATATTAGTTCATCACACAAATATTCGCCCTGACCGAGATTCGAACCGAGGACGACGCGGCCGGGAAAAATATACGTGTTATGAACTCGAATATTAGTTCCTGGGTCATGGATGTTATCTATATATGTATTTATATATTATGTATATCGTCGTCTAGTACCCATAAAACAAGCTTTGATTAGTTTGGGACTAGGTCGATTTGTGTAAGATTGTCCCAATTTATTTATTAATATTTATTTTTAATTACAAATTATTTGTTGACGATTCTACAAATAATAATTATCGATTCTAGCCTAAATACGGATTTGGCGAGACTCACCAAGCGCTAGACGAGCAAAATGTCGACAGACACATGCCCAAATTAGATCTCTGTACAAAAAACATTATTAGTAAAAAGCTTAGCCTTCGTTTGACCCAATTACTATAAAGCCTTTAAGTAAATAGGGTACAGATTTGACGTAAGGCGATTTGCTTGGAGCTGGAGCTAAAAGTAATGGTTTAGATAGATGAGATTAAATCAAATTAATAATATATTTTGTAATTTTCATTTTGGGGCTCGGTAGAGCATCGCCAAGACGAAAAAATGTATTTCGAATGCTCTCGGTGAGCAATAACAATAAACTTACAGCAGGAATATAAAGTTGGCTTTTCGCAAAGTCGGTTGAAACAAACTAAACGCGAAGCTTTAACTTTAGGCCCTTTGCGATTGAGGGTGCTGGAAGAAGTTGCTGGGAAATACAAAACTCTCCTGTGTAAAAGGAATCCTTGAAACATCATAGAATTTTCAGCTAACCCGGTACCAAAATTAGTTGAAATCCGTCTAGCCGTTTCGGTGTGATGGGAGCACCAAATTTTACCAACAGGTGGCGCTGTACAGCTGGCACCACGCTGTTGCATCGCTATCTTCCTTAAAATATAAATAAATAAATATTATGGGATAATCATACACAAATCGACCTAGTCCCAAACTAAGCAAAGCTTGGACTATGATAATTATGATCCCTTTTCATAGAATCGAACAGTAACATCATATTCATCAAAAATTTAAAATCTTTACTAATAAAACAGGCATATTACGCAATCGATGAATTTATATTATCCATGCGTAGCGGTCATTGATCCTAACATCGTATTGAACCGGGCCCTAAAGGTACCTACCTAATATTTTTATTTATTTATAACTTAGCACTTATTGTTATTGTTATGAAAAATCTTATTTTAATAAATTACCTAATAATCTAATTTAAAAATTATGACGTAAAATGTATTAATTTTACCAATAAAAATCTGTATCTGTATAGAAAACTATTTTTCAACAATTTTTTTTAATGTTATAATATTATATAGATGATAGTCCTTTGGATATACCATAGTAGTCTTAGCTATGTCGAAGCTGCTTCGTTTTTATTTTATCAAAGTGTAGATGTTATTTATCGGTTTACTTATGTTTTAAGAAAATTGTTTTACCCAACCTAATGTTTCACATAATGCTCATTTCGTATGAATGTTATTCTACGGACACTATTGAGTTTTCTGAAAAGTTATAAAATAAACCTAACCTAACCTACCCTAAACTTGGATACACCAAAACATTAAGTTCGGTTGAACAATATTCTGCAAAATGAGGGTAACCCCATCTTAACAGATGAGGGTAACCCCATTTTAACAGCTTGCTGACTGTACCCCTTCTAGATTTACCAAAAATAAACAAACCTTACAGCAGCAATATAAAGTTGGCTGTTCGCAAAGTCGGTTGAAAACAAACTAAACACGAAGCTTTAACTTTAGGCCACCCTTGCGGGTGATTGAGTGTGCTGGAAGAAGTTGCTGGGAAACACAAACCCCTCTCGTGTTACAATAAAGCTTGTAAAATTCTTAACTTCAGAATTACACGGCACTTGGCGATTTTTTTAGTCGTGAATTCCCATGCACATGCCAAATGGTGATTGTATCATTGTATACCCTACCATTGCTTACCCCAAAATCGTGAAAAAAAAAACTGCTGATTAGGATGATAGCTAATTCAAAATATAACAGCTAATTTTTCTTTGTCATTTCGATATACGGGGCGCTCCTGAGCAATCCTAGCAAGTTAATAGAAATATGATTTTTAACTTTTTCATGTTTTCATACATAATAA
The DNA here is from genome assembly GCA_905147355.2 of Apotomis turbidana. Lineage (NCBI taxonomy): Eukaryota > Metazoa > Arthropoda > Insecta > Lepidoptera > Tortricidae > Apotomis > Apotomis turbidana. The sequence goes on from LR990293.1 coordinate 21,585,305, forward strand.
ATAAATTACCTTTACTTCACCAGTAAACATTACTTTAGCGCCTTCAAAACCATTGTATTCGGTTTATATTTGGCTTGCGCAAATAATGACCATACCTCCCATTTCCGTTCTCAGCTTAAGTGGCTTCCAATTCTTCTTCGCCGCAACTCCCACATTCTTGCACATTATAGTATATTGTTCAACCCTAACGTTGGTGAGATTGACGTAACGAGCTATCAGCTCAGTTAGGAGAGTACTACGCCGAACCTAGGGTCGCAGGTCGAATCCTGCTTACATTACAGTGGATCACATTACATTTTCATTCCTAATTTACCTTTGTGGCAATTTGCACCTTCTAGTTTTAAATAAGTGTGCGTGTAAATTAAAATGTAGGCATATCATTACCACATTAGGTACACAAACCCCACACTAACGTAGTACTCGAGTATTACACACCTTTGAGTGGTCCCACGCGTCCAACTCTCAACTAAGGCTTAAAAATTCAGGAACTCAGACTAACTAGCCAAAAGGGACGCCGCTAACTGACCGCTGTAGGACGAGGGTCAACCTAATTTTCTAGTTAGGCCTATTTTAACTAGCACAATTTTAAACTTTCCGCACGTGGGAGGAAAGCGTTTTCATAAACTGTAACATGTAAATTGGGACCATAATTTCGTTAAACAAAGTTTCGTTTGCGCTGATAGTAGTAATTTGTCAGACGGTTTACTGGAATTTACAAAAGTCTTGTAGACTTTTTTTTACGGTATAACTCTGTGGGGTAGGTGTTCAAATATAGATTCAGCAAAAAAAATGTGTAAGAGCAATGTTTGAATTATAGCAAATAGATCCATGCAGACCCTATTCAAAAAAATACAAAATTCTAACTATACCATGTCTGTACATTTTAGATGCGTGTTTATTTGTGTTTAAAAGCGAGCATATGTTTGACTACGCTAAAGAAATATTTAAGAATCCTTCACGCTCGCAATATCGCAATAAATTGTTTATACCCCAGTCAAAATGATCATTAGTTGCTAAAAATAGTTACATTATGTGCATAAAAATATTTAATAAACAGCCTGACACAATAAAAGACCTTAAATTTGTGCCATTTAATAGAAGAGCTCTTAAAAAGTGGCTGGCGGAAAAGTGTTTATATAGTGTTCAGGAGTTTTTAGACTATAAGTAGATTATAAGTAGGTTTACGTGCGTAGTGCCTACGCTGTTCAGTTTCACATGTCATGTATGATAGATTTTAGTGATACGAATATTATTAAAATAATGTGAAATAAATGATTTGTATTTTTATTATTATGATGATGATTTGGGCCATCAATATGGGGAAATTCGGGAATGATGAGTCCCCAATGAAATGTTTTCGTTGCGGGGGCTCCTCATCTCTAGGGCTCCTATGACCCATTTATCACGTGATAAATAAATGTCAAAGCATCTATCACTCACACTCGCATTTTGTCAAAACGTGACGGATGCTTTGTCACTTATTTATCGAGTAATAAAAGCAAACAGGCCCGCAGGTCCATGAAATGGTACAGACAATCGCAGAGTTACAGTTGTTTAATGTACTAATCACAAGGTGATGTATAAAACAGTACAGAGTGCTTATGAGCTAGTTTGACAACCAATAAGTATGGTAGGTAGAGCGAGTGTTGCTCCTCTAACACGAGTATTGTACAGAGTTAGTATTACTACTTTAAAGCCGCCCAACGTAATGTTATTTATTGTATTTATTTTTATTTATTGGTATTCAGGATAGCAACAGCCGTAATTATAATATTTTCATTATGAAATAACATCTCTGATTTTGGTCATCCATGCCCCACAGGCAAGTGATGTAGGTCTTTTATCTATCTTATCTATTTTTTAATCTATTGTATCTGAACTTACCAATATGGGTGCAAATAAAAATATAAAAAATACATTTACTTTATTCTGTCTATTGGACCTGATGCCACTTGTCATTTAATAAAGACAAACACTATCTACCTACAAACAGTTATAATTATAATATTACACCTAATATAATAATAGGTACATTTTTCAAGGAATGAAAAACACCGTTAAATTAGGGAAAATGGAGACGAATTTTACTCGCAAGATACCAGCCAAGGGACGAAAAACGAACATAAATAAAACTCCAGATGTCAATGTTTGACGAAACTTCTCGTTTTCTGGCTTTGTGCTGATTTCGTTCATCAAAGCACGGTAGGAAATTAAAGTTAAGTAGGTACCTAGTATACGTTATTGGCACATTTTAGGAGTTCCGTACCCAAAGGGTAAAAACGGGATCCTATTACTAAGCCCCCACTGTCCGCCCGTCTGTCATAAAACAACTTTCCAGGAGTCTTCCTGCGACATAGTTCCCAGTTTCCTGCCGGCGTTACCCCTTTGTATAGCAAGAAAAAATCTCTGGTAGGTAGGCGCCAGAGCTGGGGTCTGCCGGTCCGATGCGTCGATCAGCCGTTTTAACAAGGCCGAAATTTGGAAGTACAGAAATATTATTAGCTATTCGCAAAAGCCTACAAAATTTGCAATGCAGATTGGCCACATAATTTCACGCTTCATTACAACCTACTGAATTTTACTACAATAGCTTAGATTGGGTGCAATCATCATTCGATTTATCTAATGGAGCGGAATATTGCATCGGACCATTTGCATGCAGTTGATATTTCCAGGTTTATATGCTGTATCCGCAGTTAATATTCAAAATCACCGTGATTTCTGATTATCCACCACGTTATGAAATTTGGTATAAACAGGGTGATTTAGGACATGAAATTAGTTAACTAATAAAGTATATTATGAGGAGCTACTGTCGTATAACGATACTCTTATCCTTACTTGTATCTGAGAATATCTCTATGCATATTAAACGCGTAGTTTGAAATGAGAACGAAGGAAAGAAAATTTATTTCGCTGCGATTAAGAGTAAAAGTACATAACATTCAATTACATTTATTTATTTATCTAGCCTATAGGACTGTCCCACTGCTGGGCAAAGGCCTCTCCCTTTGATTTCCACAGGTCCTTGTCTGACGCTGCCTCCGGCCAGTTGCTGAGGAATGCGTCTATGTCATCCCGCCATCTCCGTCTGGGCCGGCCACGTCTACGTCGCCCGTTTTGGGGCACCCACTTGGTGGCTATGCTGGCCCACCTTTCCGGGTTCATACGGCAGACGTGGCCTGCCCAATCCCACTTGAGCCTGGCTGCTTTATTGCCTACGTCAGCTATACGTGTTTTGGAGCGCAATATTCAATTACATGCAATAAATACGTATTGTGCGAAAAAGAAGTCCACTCATTACAGTGCCAAACCACGGGGGTATTCATGTGGATCCAAAAGTTGACCGAAACAGGACTGCACGTTATAACGTACCTGTTTCAGTCATATTCACATCGATCTTAAGCTAATGAAAAAACAGGTTTTAATAAGGCAATTAACGTTTATCTTATGTCACAGAAACGTGACTTAAACTAACACCCTTAAACGTAAGAAAATAGCAGTCAACCTGTGACCGAACCTATTCCCAATTAGAATACGAAAGGCTTACTGTGCTGGATTAAGCTGCTGGTATAACAAATAGAATTTTCTCCAACTTGCTTGGAAATGTTACCATTAATGTAGTAAAACTGGACCGCGAAATCGTTCGTTATATTTAGAAGGCGTTAATGAAAAAAAATAAATAAATATATTTTATTGGCCTTAGCCGGGAAATCAATATTATTTAAATAAGACGATTAAGTAAAAAACACACCTTCCGTTTATAACGTCTCATGCAAATGAGGGTAATCTTAATTTGGCCGGTTACTGCATTTTTACTTTTAATTTTTTCAAAGACTTTGATAATTCACCATACAGCCAATTGTCCACTAAATAAAAAATAAAAACTATTATAAACTTTTTAATTGTTCTCTGCGTTTAGTTCTTGCACTGAACATTTTTTTGCTCTGCTACTGTCAATGTATTTGAAATGTCGACAAATTTCGAATAACGGACAAACAATTTGAATAATAATCTTATATGCGGTTAATTTATTTTATTTATTTAATCTTTATTGCACAAATGAAAACAAATCGTACAAAAGGCGGACTTAATGCCATTGGGCATTCTCTACCAGTCAACCATCGGGCAAAGCAGATAAGTTGTGGGCGGTGCAGCTAACTTAAATAGGTTTTAATAGCTAAATACTTAGATAAATACATATATTTATTATATATACATAGATAAATAAATACTGACTAAAAAGCAAAACAGATATGCTAAGATTTCTCCATTCTGCTATTGAAGAGGTCACGCAAGGATTTTTTAAAATTTACCTTGTTCGGAGCTTGCTTGATCTTGAGGGGAAGGCGGTTCCAGAGGCGGGCAACTTGGACGGTAAAAGAGTTGGACATAAAACCTGTACGGTGAGAAGGGATGGAAAGAGATAGATTGCCAGAAGAGCGAAATTGGCGGTTTAGAGTTAGACCATAGTAGTGGAAGAAGTCTTTGAGGTATTCAGGAGAATTCGAGTTTTTAAGAATTGAGAAGAGAGTGCAAAGCATTCGCATTTCACGTCGTTGACGGATAGGAAGCCAGCCGAGCTGAGTGCGGAAAGAAGACACGTGGTCATACTTACGGAGACAGAAAATGAAACGAATGCAGTTGTTGAGAAGTCTTTCCAGTTTGTTCAGAAGCTCTTCGGTTAGGTCCGGATAGCACACATCACCGTAGTCAATGATAGGTGAAATTAACGTTTGAACTAGCAGGATCTTGGTTTTAATGGGTAAAAAGTGCTTAAGTTTGTTAAGAGCATGCAAAGAACCCATAACCTTCCTGCTAACGTCGGCAACATGCGTTCTCCAACTTAGAGTGCAGTCCAGGTGAACACCTAAATTTTTGACGGTCGAACTGTAAGGAATAGGTATGCCGTTGAAACTTAGTGGCGTGAGAGTATCGAGGTCAATTTTGGCGAGCTGGCGGGAGCTACCTACGATGATAGCCTGACACTTTGACGGATTAACAAATAGTCCGAATTTCTCGGACCATTGTTGAATGTGCAGGAGGTCTAAATTTAACTTATCAATGGCAATCTTAAGATCGATCACTTTACACTGCTCGTAGAGTTGCAAGTCGTCTGCGTAGAGATGGTACGAAGAGCGAATGTCGGCGGTAATGAAATTAATGAATATAGAAAACAGGAGTGGAGAGAGGATTCCTCCTTGAGGTACGCCAGTGGCAAGGTCACACCACTCGGACAAAGTCCGGTCAACCCGAACCGCCTGCTGACGACCTCGAAGATAAGCAGAAAACCAACTTAGGGCAGAAGGTGACACGTTAAGATGTTCAAGAAGGGCAAGGAGAATGTCATGATCGACAGTATTAAACGCATTAGAGAAATCAATCAGAATTAGTACCGTGACCAATTGATCCTCCATGCCTCGTCTGATGTCCTCAGTCACCTTAAGAAGAGCAGTACCGGTACTGTGACTAGGCCGAAAACCAGACTGAAAGGGGCTCATGAGCTGGTGAGAGAAAATATACCGTGAGAGTTGTTTATGAGCCACCGCTTCAGCGATTTTCGACAGGAAAGGGAGAATGGATATTGGTCTAAAATTACTGAGCGAAGTGGGATTACTATTTTTCGGCAGAGGAATTACGAAAGCTTTTCGCCAGAGCAAGGGGAATTCGCCATTATACAGCGAGGAGTTGACTATATCAGTTATTATCGGAAGCACACAGTCAAGAACAGATACCACCATATAACGACTGATATCATCGCATCCGACGGCTTTGGATTGAATTGCCTTTATTATAGTTCTCACTTCTGTTTGAGACGTAGGTGAAAAGGAAAAGGTTCCAGTAGTAAGAAGCGGAAGAGACGCAATATCGCACAGAGTGATGGATTTAATATGATTGTCAACGGAGAGGGCAGAAGAAAAATGTCTGTTTAAATCGTTCAGAGAAAAGGAATTGCCATCGAAACCATTGATAGGTTTACCTAGGCCAAGAGACTTGAGAAATTTCCAGACATCTGCCATAGACGAAGAGGATACATTATGATGAATAAACCGCCGCTTCGCTGAACGCACCATCTGATTGCAGCGATTACGGGCTGTCTTAAAAAGGTTCCAGTTTTCATCAGTGCGGTCGCGTTTAAAAACTCTAAAAGCACGGTCTCTCTTACGCATCGCCATACGTACTCCTTCAGTAATCCAAGGAGCAGGTGGGCGTCTGACCTTTACAGTATGTAATGGAGAATGCTTGTCAAATAATCCTAACAATTTAGCATTAAAAGAGGACACCTTGGTCTCAGTAGACGTGGCGGAGAGCACAGGAGACCAGTCAATCGCCTTAGCGTCACTAAATAGAGCGTCAGAATCTATCTTGGCAAAGTTACGCATACAGATTACAGCAGGTTTACACTTAGGAGGTTTGATTTTGTAGGATGCAAAGACTAAATCATGGTGCGAGAAGCCGGGAGCCAATAACTGACCATGCTTTTCGATATGATCTGGAGAGGAAGTAAGAATTACATCAAGCCACGTGTCAGATGTTTTAGTATGGTGTGTTGGTTCCAATGGAAGAATAGAGAAGCTGACAGACGTGACCACGGATGCCAATTTGCGACGTTCCAAGGAGTCTTTGCAGAGATCAGTGTTAAGATCACCCATTACAAGGTGATGTGTGTAGTCCGAACTTAAAGACTCGAGAACAATTTCAAGGTCAGAGAAATAATCGATAGTAGGGGGACAGTAAACTACCCCCAGAACAGCCTTAACCCCTTTAATGTCAAGCTCCAGGAAAATCCATTCTGCAGAGCCAGAATAAAGAGACTGAGAGGAATATAATATTTTATAGGGAATGGAGCTTCTAAGGTAAATGGCAACACCGCCGCCACCTTTGCCAGTTCGATCATTTCTGATCAAAATATATCCAGGAAGGGCATAGGATGTTGAGTCAAGCGTAGGTTTTAACCAACTCTCAGAGACCAAGATTGCGTGGATAAAATCAGACTGAAAAGTATCGACAAGATTTGAATAGTGGGACGGAATGCTTTGAGCATTGATATGACATACATTAAAATTGCAAGAGTTTATAAAGACTTGTGAAAGACGTGTACCCAGAGAAAGAGAGGTGTCAAGAGAATCTATAGAAAGAAAAGCAGAACTCTCATCATTAGCAGAATAAAAACTATCTTCATCAGACATTAAAATAAATACAATATATAAGGATTATGATTATACACGATATACAAATACGATATAATAAAATAAATAAAATATACAGTTAGATGCACAAGCAAATTGCACAAATCTGCATATCCTGCCGGTTAGCTAAATTAGAGATAACAAAAAGGAGAAAAAAGTACTTTACAAAAATAACAATAATTTTAGCAATAGCAGCAAAGTCGTTTTAAATTGAACTCGAACATACCCGACTATAAATATGACAATCTCAAACGTCAAACAGACAATGTAATTTTATTAATACAAAAAACTAATCAAACTATAAAAGTGGGTAAGAAGCTAAGAAGGAAATTATTAAAGTGTTAAATTGCAAAAGTAAAGTAGTATATGCATATTATCAATGAACAATGGCCTGCTGCAATAACAAAACGGAAAACTACAATTGAAAAATTCTAAAATTGAATCGAAACAGCAAAAATAATCTAAGACATCGCCGGTTTAGCACCCCTCCGAGATCGACTGGGCTGGCCACTGGGACCTGCTACCACGACGATCTCCTCTTCCGATGTGGCTGCTTCAGGGGTGGATGACGACTGAGGCCGCCGCTGGCTCTGCGAGGGCTTCAAGCGAGCGATGTCAATCTCCGAGTCAAGGCGCTCACGTTCGCCGCTGGCCAACTTGACGAAAATATTACCATCAAGCGTCCAGCAGCTCTTCATACCGAACACTTTGCGAGCCTGGATGAAAAGTGCCTGCCGCTGTGGTGTAAGGAACTCAGATACCACAAATGTAGTGCCTTTGAATGCCGTTTTCTTTCGCCAAATAGAGAACTTCATGGAAATGTCGGTGAAGCGTAAGAGTATGGGCCTGTTATGACCATCAGACTGCTTACCAAGCCTGTGACATGCTTTGAACGAGCTTGCAGACACACCAGGAATCTTCAGTTGCTCCGAGACTATATCGGCAACTCGAGCACAAACGTTTTCACCTGCAACTTCGGGGACACCATTGAGAAGTAGAAATTTTCTTCTGTGACGCATTTCGGAGATGTCATGGGACTTACTGAGTGCCTTTATTTGGTCTTTGAGAAGTCTGAGGATAGTCACTATATGCTCTTTGAAAGCGGAGAATTCTTCACTCAGAGACTGAACTGTCACTTTGGTTGCCGGAGACCTGCTCAGCTTGGACTCGAAATCTGCAAACTTCTTGAGGATTGTGGCTTCAAGACTTTTTTGTGTCTCTGCAATATCCAGAATATTTGCCATAGCTGTTGTTTCCTGGGCTGTGTTTTGAGGTTATATTTTGTTAGATGTCAGTACCAGCAGGAATGCACAGTGATATGTGTACAATTTACTGCATTAACTGTGCTGCAAATACTTGTGCACTGTAATTAGTATTAATACTAAGGATTAAACTGATTTAATCTTTAAAACTGTAAGTATTTTTTAATTATTCAATAAATATATTAAGAGTGATGTGTTACTTTTTTTACATCTACCGCCCAAAAAAAGTTACTTTGCAGGCCTCTATTTTCATGATTCTTAGTTATTTATTAGAGATTTCTCACGACAGTTTTAATTTTAATAATATGATGATATTTAATGAGTGATTTGAAAATTAATAAGTGTACCAAACGTAAACAAATAAAAAATAAAACAGAAATGATTGTGTCCAAATCAATATAAAAGTTATTTTGAACTTACGATCTTCTCCGAATGATAAATATGGTATGGTTTCTAAAAAAAAAACAGTGTGTTTAGAAGTTGTTCATTTAACTAAAATTTATAATTACCTATGTGCATATTTTTTGTTATTGTGTTTTCATATATATTTTATTCTTATTCATATATTTTGTTTTAAATCAAACCTATGATTCGGACCCGAAATTTTATTCCTATTCCTAAAAAAAATAAGTACCAAATGAACTTCATGGTACTGATACATTAAATTAAAATGTAGATTGGTGATTATTTCCAAGCATATTTGGAGAAAAGCACTATACAAGCCTCGGCGGGAATGTCAGTTCGCAGATTCGTATTATTGAAGGACTCGGCTACGCCTCGTCCTTCAAAATCATACTCATCCACGAACTGACTTTTCCCGGCCTCGGCAGTAATATACTATTTTCTCAAACATCCAATGAAATATTGTCTTTACGTTCCTTAAAATAGGCTCGGAAGTATCGCTTTTTGGGCGCAACAACTCGAGAGGACTGTAAAGGGATTTCATACTGATTTTCAGGCCTAGGCCTGCAAAGTAACTTTTTTTTGGTTTCAACAACAAGGTCATTCACACAGCTGGCTGGTTTGACAAAAAGCAGGTTTTGTTTTTAAAGGTTGGTTGTTAGACACTTGTGGAAAAAAAAAATCAAGATGGCGACTTTTTTTTTTCAAAATTTCAAATTGGTGCTAGGCGGCTAAAACTCGGTATCGGGGGGCTCTTGGGGCTCAAAAATATGAATCTGAAATCTTGTACGAAAATTCGGTCAAATTCGGAAAATATAAAAAAAAAACGATTCAAAATTTCAAATTGGTGCTAGGCGGCTAAAACTCAGTATCGGGGGGCTCTCGGGGCTCAATAATATGAATCTGAAATTTTGTCCGAAAATTCGGTCCAATTCGGAAAATATCGAAAAAAAACGATTTGTATGGAGAAAATTTCAAATTGATCCTAGGAGGCTGAAATTCGGTATCCGGGGGTTTTTGGGGCTCCTGAGTCAGAATCTGAAATCGGATTTTTAAAATTCGGTCAAATTCGGAAAATATCGGACAAACAATATTAAGTGTTATTCTTTGAAGTATATTTTTTTATTTCATTGTATGTTTGAGAAAAGCACTATACATGCCTCGTCGTGAAAACGGATTCCCGGCCTCGTATCACTATCCATATACCTACTTGGCCGGAAATCCTCATTTTCCCGGCCTCTGATGTAATGTACTATTAAACGTTTCTTGAAAACGAACAGAAGAACATTTGGATTGAAGATATTCCTTCCAGCTAATATTGGCAGAGTAAATAAAACTGCCACGAAAGAAAGCACTTCTGGGTTTTGGCACTCCAAAACTGAGACTCTGAGATACTAGTCCTCTTGAATCTAAAACAACAAGTCCCTAAAAAAACAAAACAGACGATAAAAACCGGCCAAGTGCGAGTCGGACTCTCGCACGAAGGGTTCCGTACCAATATTGAACAAAAAACACGTTCTTTTTATGGGGTCCTCCTTTAATTTTTACTTATTTTTTGTTTTTATTATTTGTTGTTATAGCGGTAACAAAAATATACATTCTGTGAAAATTTCAACTGTCTACTTATAACGGTTCATGAGAAAATGCCCGTTGAACGAAATATCATGCAAAAAGTCCTATTTTTGTATGGGAGGCTCCCTTAATCATTATTGTTTTATCATGAATAGTATTTGTTGCTATAGCGGCTACAGAAATACATCATCTGTGAAGATTTCAACTGTCTAGCTATCACCGTTCTTGAGATGAGAGACGGACAGCGAAGTCTCAGTAATAGGGTCCCGTTTTTACCCTTTGGGTGCGGAACCCTAAAAACAAGTCCAAAAGAAATCTTGACGCTAAAGTTAACAGCATGGCCTCTTAATGGCAGCTATGCCTAAAAATTCAAAAAATCAAGAGAAGACTAACCTAAATTATGCTTTAACTAAATGCTCATAAAAATCATGCATCGCACTATTAAGATTCTTTCAAGAGAAAACTAACCTAAATTATGCTTTAACTAAATGCTCATACAAAACAAAACATGCATCGCGTTAATTCTAAATTCATGATCATGATCCTTCCCCATAATATTTTTTTCTTCTTTCGGCATATTTGTCTTAGCACCATTTATAAAAAAACTCGATTCCATATACTCGAAATTTCAAAGTCAGTACATTCCATTGTTAAACTTGTCAAATCTAAAACAATACCTAACAAAACAAAACAGACAATAGCAGTACTTAAAACAACTCCGAAAGGAAACTTGAAACTGTCAATAGAACTTGGCAGTATGGCCTCTTAATGGGGGCTGTAGTCGAAAGTTAACAATCAAGAGCTCAACTCAACTTAAACTGTGCTTAAACGAAAGTTAGTGTTGGTAATCCGTGCAGTAAATTGACTTTACGGGCGCGATGCCGATTGCGGCGGGATAGATCACAGGGATGGTTTAAATTGGAGTGTTGGGAAGGGAACTTGGGAGCTTGGCTACTTAAAAATCAGGCAGTGTGAGTGGCAACCCTGGACGCTAATTCGAATTTTGCAAAAAGGATGACGACCGATATTAAATTCTACAGCATACTGAAGTTATACCTATGAATAAAATTAGCTCAACACGTCATAAAACAAAGACAAAAACATAACTTATATTTAAAATAATTTAACTTCAAAGGTACGAAAATTTTATATTTTGTTTAAATCGCAAAGAATCCTCATAACTTAGGAAAACAATAATTGTAATAATTGACAATAACCATGAACTTAAATCTCATGTGTTTATGGCCTGAACCGAAGGTGGTCATACATAAATGCGATCTAGGGCTTTAAGAATTACCGCCAGTGGTTTGTCTAAAGTTTTACGTCATGCCTTGGCTAGGAAGCGAGATTGTCAGAAAATCCTACTTACGGCCCAGGGTGACGTAAAGTAATTTCAAGTTAAGTGCCCCTCGATAGTTTTTAAACCGTTTGTGAATAGGCAATTTGTACATACTGATTGTCATTTTGTAATTAGGGTCAATTTGTTGTCTTACCAACTTACACTTATTAAAATAGTTCCGTTGGTCGTATTCAGCTTAAAATGATGGAAGCATTAGTGATATTTTCTTAGCTTCAAAGAATTTGTTTTCATACTCGTCCTCTATTCACGAAAAAACAAGTCCACTTTCAACCCAAGCGCCTAAATCAGAGTTAAGATATCTTGAAAACGTCCCAACCCGCCGTTTTGCAGACGACTTCCCATTTCTACGCTTAAAAACGGCTTTTGTTCCTTCAAAAGCAGACGAGGAAAACGGGGGCAATTAAATTTATTACTACGAAAAAGTTTACATTTTTAGCCTAATATTTTTAATGAGGGAAGCATTTGCTTACTCACTCCAAGGTGAGCCATATTTACAAAGAAATAAATTGTGTAGCTTTTTTTTGGTGTTACAAGGTGCCTGCAACTTCGTACGCGTATTTTTTTTGTATTGCAGTATCGTATAATCATCTTTGGATGTCCAGCTATCCCTGTACCAAAATTGGTTAAAATCCGTCCAGCCGTTTCGGCGTGATGAGAGGTCAAAGGAAATTATGATACCAGATGGTGCCAGGCTGGCACGGCGCGGCGCGCCCATACAAAACAAATGACGATCCTGCATCACGCTATTAAGATTTTTCCTGAAATCATGACCCCTATCCATAGAAAATTGATTTCTAAGCAGATCTAGAATTACATATTAGTATAGTACATATAAACATCGCAAGGCTAAAGGCAGACTGAAAAGGAAATGGCGGGACGACTTGGATGCTTTAGCAACGAGTGGAGAGAGTACGCAGCCATTGCAAAAAGTAGAGGTTTTTGCCCAGGAGCGGGTAACATCTATAAGTAAAAAAAACGCTGGTTTTCTAATGCTAAAAGCATTAAAAATACCATTAATATGACATCAAGGACTTTCTTAATATATTTATGTACTAGGGTGCCCCGGCTTCGCACGGGTGCAATGCTGATACATGTAATATACATTTATAAACCTTTCCTTGAGTAATTATATCTATTAAAAAAAGCCGCATCAAAATCCGTTGAGTAGTTTTAAAGATCATAGGGACAGACAGACAGACAGGCAGCAGGAAGCGACTTTGTTTTATACTATGTAGTGAAGTATAATGCAAACGCAAACTAGTTCGCGCAAAAAAGTAGTTTCACACAAAATTGGTTTATAATAAAATAGAAGAATTGAACCCAAATGATTACACAGACAAAATATTTTCAAAACAGTAACGCAATTGCATGTGCATTTTGTTATGCGAGAAATAGTCAACAATTTACACCATACATCTACTTACCTAGTTCTCTTAGGTACCTATTCCCAGATGAAACAAATATCATGAAAACGCAAATTATTTCAAATGGAAATAACTGAGTTCAAAAGAGTCGGTACGTCGAATACTGGAATGCATTTGCCATCAGTTGACTACATTCAAACGCAGTGTCACATTTGGGTGAGCCATCGAAGCATAAACTTTATTTTGGTTCAAGTTATAAGAGAATCGCATCGAATCTAAATTGCCATGTCATATGGTAACTTAGATAACTAATTAGTTGAAAACATGATGAAACTAAAAGGACCATAATATAATTAGTGACGTGGTGCGGATGGCAGTCAATAAAATCGATGTCGTCCTTCGAAAAATAAAAATTTCCAGCGACCAGTAAAGAGAAGATGAAATAGCATAACTTGTGAAAAAGATAGCGGTTCATTTCACGCTTTTATTCCTGCCTTAGTCTGGAGCCTTGGTTCTGTAAATGGTGTTCAGTTTGTCTGTCATTCCTAGTGCTGTAACGGTCTGGCTACGACTACGCGTGACCAGCCATACGCGTGAGCGAGACACAAGTACAAAGAGCTGCAGAATTGCATGGCCCATTTATGAATGAATTTATTCATAAATGGGCCATGCATATGTGCAGCCCATAGTGACTGCACCTCTGCCGCTGCCGCTGTCACGCAAAGTCATGGTATATCCGTAAGACTGGAGTCGTGGCTGGGTTAAGGACTGATAGAGTTATTGTGTATAGAATCAGACCACGCTAACTCTTCCAAGCAAATGAACTGTCAAACCATACAAAGTAACTCAGTTTGTATGGTTTGACAATTCATTTGCTTGGAAAACCTCGCGTGGTCGAACTCTAGGTGCTTGCAAATCCAATTGCCGAATACTCTTCAAAGTGAAGTCACGCTGCCAGATAGTTAAAACTTTTGTAACGCTAGCGCTCTACACTTGTGCCTTTTTGTGTAACGTCGAAGCTCTACTCTGTTGTCCGGTTTAGAGAACTGAGGAATTGTGGTGTGGATGCGGCGTTACAATAACAATGTAATGCAGAACTGATGACGACATCAAAAGTATAAGATAGGTACTGTGAAGGTTGTGCTTCACAGTTGGTGCTAATTGGCTACCGACATAAAAGTAAAGTTGTTTTATATTTAGAATAAGACGCGTGACATCCGTCAATGAAATAAAATGGAGTAGTTAGTCTTTCCTTGGCCTCCGGGCAATAAAGATATTAATTAACGTACCTCTGCTCTTTTAATAATCCATCTGACTTAGCCCCCTAACATGTGGTGGGGGTGCGGGGTAATTAATTATGAGGTAATGGTTTATTTTATGGTACAGAATCTTGAACCATAGTCCATATGATTCAGGATTCTAATGTAAAGGTATTAGTTTGACGGTACAGATTTCTGGGGCATATTTAATATATATGTGCCAGGATTCTAATATAAAGATAGTGATAGACGGTTGTCACTATTTGTTAGTTCTGTATGGATGTTTGAGACAAGTGTCATAGACAATGTGTCAGGCATCTAATATAAGGGCAGTGACATATCGTGGTACAATTGTTTGGAGCATGCGACGTGTGTCATATGTCATACTCCAGGCAGTTAAGGTGGGAACATTCGATACGATTTAATCGGGTTAGCCGGTTTTACACTAGGCGATTAAATTGTTGAAGCTTGATGTATCGAATGGTCTATGCTTTATTAATTAGTCGAATAACATTCGGGATAAGTTTGTGCCTTGCCTTTTTAGCAGGTTTTTTGTCAAGGCAAAGCCAATGTCAGACAACATGTCAGATTACGTAACATGCCATAGGCTAGTGTCTGTTCATGTCCTGACCCTGGTTATCTCTTAGCAAGAGACCATCTGGGTATGAATGTATGGGTATTCCTGCATAGGCAGGGACCTCTAATATGTTAGGCAGGAGTAGTTTTGTCTAGCGTTTATATAGTAAGACGAATGTCCCTCGTTTATCCCGAGACGGCGGGAAATGTGAAGGTTGTGCTTCACAGTTGGTGCTAATTGGCTACCGACATAAAAGTAAAGTTGTTTTATATTTAGAATAAGACGCGTGACATCCGTCAATGAAATAAAATGGAGTAGTTAGTCTTTCCTTGGCCTCCGGGCAATAAAGATATTAATTAACGTACCTCTGCTCTTTTAATAATCCATCTGACTTAGCCCCCTAACAGTACCTACGAGACTGAGGAAGAAAGAGTATCTAGACAGAACACTCGTAGAAAGGACTTTAAGGTATTTGATTGCACCCAAATTAAATGTTCTCCAACATAGTGTGCGAAATCAGACTGTTAAATTGTATAACTGTCTGCCTAGTGATTTCAAATCACTGAATAATTCTAATAGCTTCAAATGTCGACTCCGAGACTTCTTAATAAATAAATGCTATTATCATGTTAGCGATTTTATTTGTAATCAATAATTAACTGTCCAAAATATATGTTTATAATTGTTTAAGTAGATAATTGTTGTCTTTGTAACTATTTAATAATATTTTCTTTGTTTTTAGTTAAGGTTATTTATATTATAAATAAAAATGCATTTAATTGTGACATTCGAATGTAAATACTTTGATAATTTATTTTAATACTTTGACAATTTATATTGTAATACTTTGATAATTTATTATTATTATTATTTCCGACACGATTGTAAGATTGTTATGGAATAAATGTCTTTATCTATCTTTATCTATAATATATGTGCAACACTTTATCATCATCATCAGCCTGTATCAGTCTACTACTGGACATAGGCCTCTCCCATGGTACGCCACTGAGCTCGATTTTCAGCTCTCCTCCTCCAGTTACCATCCTATGAATGTCGTCGCTCCACCTTGTTACAGGGCGCCCTATACTACATTTACCGATTCGTGGCCTCCACTCCAGAACTCGCTTGCCCCAGTGGTCACCGGCTAGACATGACCAGCCCACTGCCACTTCAGCTTGCTTATTCGCTGTACTATGTCGGTAACTTTGGTTCTTGGGTTAACTTTATACTCTCGCGATTTGTACATATAATTAAAGCTTATTAAATCGAGTCTATTGCGATATTTTATAGGCGCAGTTTCACGTGCCGCACGTTCACGGCAGGCAATGTAGGTAAATAAAAAACCGGCCAAGTGGGAATCTGACTCGCGCACCGAGGCTTCCGTACAAAATTTCACTTATGCCATCTTAATAGGCTTGGTTGAGTTAAGTTTGCACCTGAAATGTATGGCGCCGAGGTGCAAATTTAACGCAACCGAGTTCTCCAAATATTATTATTATGTTTGAAAAGGATTATGTTTTTTTATAATTTTATTACAAATGTATAGTTTTCAGATTTTTATAAGTGTTTGTAGTAGATAAATGACGATATTACTTGCAAAATTTCTACGAGGAGTACCCTATCATTTTGATTTCCTTGAGTGTCGAAATGTAGGTACGTTTTTTGCGACATAAACGGCCGTATCTTTTTTTTACTTAGGTTGTTAGCGAAGAAGTTTCATTTTTTCACAGCTTTAAGGGACCATTAGACCTGAGTATATAGTGTTATGTGGGGACCACGGAGTATATGGCGATGGCATTCAGCGCAGTTTGTTCTAGCACCGCTGTAGCCGACTTTTACACGCACACAATTATATTCGTATAAAAATAAGGTTTACAACAAACAGAAGTGAGTTGACATTGGCTGAGCTAATGTGTGCGTATTACGTAGTCATACACTACTACGATCAATGTATCGAGAATTTTAGTCCTTATATGCATATCAGACAATGTCTTTATTTTTATCATAACTTAAATAGAAATAAAATAAAAGGCGAATGAGACTTTATAATTCAGTACGACAAAGCCTCGAATTGACAAGAAATTGATTTCTATTTCCGTCAGTTCAGTAGTGTCACTTTTGATATTAACGCTGGCTAAATATCGCAAGGTTTTATGTTACAATTTTAAAAAATTTAAAATTGAACCCTATCCTTGTAGCACGGGGTCTAATTTTAACGACCCAGAAAATGTAATGTAAGCTCTGCCAGCGGTATGCATCTAATGATTCTAAAGGTTAAGGGCGTGATCAAATCAAAATAGTCGATATCGATAAAATAATAATATGTATAGGCTTATAATATGTATAATGCATGTTGAAAATATTTATTTTGTATGGTCGTAAACGTCGTAAATTAAATTATCAGACCTTTTAATTTCTGGCGACGAAATCAAATGGAAGCTTCCATCTCAATCTTCCTATCGTTCAGAATGTTTACTTTACATGTAGTGATATATGAAAAATAAAAACATCACCTTACAACATTTGGAACAGGTAGTAGGTAAATTATAAACGGAGTAGATTTATTTATTTCATCATATAAAATGTAAACAAAATAATCAAGGGACAATCGTACACAACTCGACCTGGCCTTATACTAACCAATAGTAGACGACGATATAAACAATTAAAACAATATATATAGATAACATCCATGACCCAGTTCGTCAATATTCGAGTTCATCACACAAATATTTGCCCTTGCCGAGATTCGAACCCAGGACCGCCGGCTCAGTAGGCAGGTGCATTAAAACTGCGCCAACCTCGTCGTCAACTGACTAGCACGTATTACATTGTGGATTAGCGAAACAATAATACTGTTTTAATCTAATGATTTTGTCACCCACTGCTATTGATTTCGCTGTAATAAAATTACTTGTCTGAATTAGCGGAGAGCAATCGACATGTCCCGAAATATCGGCACAGCATGAACGAAATACAACTGTAAACATGGATGAAGATGATTTTAAAGTGGTTTCGTACAGAAAAAAGAAGCATAATTATCGCTATAAAGGTCAATTTGGTGTGGCTAATGAGTCAAATGCGAAATTTAAAGCGGCAGAGCGTAATATTCCCATGTTTATCACGAACATTCATAAGGACACTCAAGAGGAGGACATAATTGAATATGTATCGTCCAAAACGCAAGAAAAAGTATCCTTAGAAAAAATCGATATAAAAAAAGATACAAATCACAAAGCGTATAAGTTTTTTGTTTCTCCGAGCAAGTTGCCGCTATTTTTAGATAAAAATATATGGCCTAAAGGAGTAATTTTCCGGAGGTTTGTGCATTTTAAATACAAGCATGCGACTGGCTCAAACTCTGAACACGGCAATAAAAGCGATAGACCTCATATGGCTTAGCCAACGTGAGGTAACAATGACTAGTACCTACTTACTTACTATGCTATATCGTTTTTGTAGCTTTAATTGCAAGAGCGTGAAGAGGTCAGTCGACTGTGTTAGAGAGCTGTGCCAGAGATCAGACATCGTTGCTCTTCAAGAGACCTGGCTCCTCCCTGATGAACTAATGTACCTTAATACAATTGATGGCGATTTTTGTTCTACGGGGACTTCGGCGGTCGACACATCAGCGGGCATGTTGCGCGGGCGTCCGTTTGGCGGCGTGGCCTTAGTTTGGAGGCGGTCAGCCTTTCAGAGTGTGGATGTGGTGCAGTGTCATAACGCGCGTCTGTGTGCCATAAAGATTACGACTTCGGATAGTCAACCTCTCATAGTAGTAAGTGTATACATGCCCACGGATTGCAGTGAAAATTTAGCTGAGTTTACGGATTGTTTGGCGGCGGTGAGTGCTTTAATTGATGATTATGGCGTAGAATCCGTTTACTTAATGGGTGATTTTAATGCTCATCCCAATGAACGCTTTTATACTGAGCTTAGTAACTATTGCGAGGAGCAAAAGTGGTGCTGTGTAGACGTTCTAAAGCTAGGGATTACATCGAATACCTATACATTCCTTAGCGAAGCGCATCGGTGTAAGCGCTGGCTAGATCATTTTGTTTTAACTGAGATTGCGGTGTCTTCTGTATGCAATGTGTATGTAGATAATTGTGTAAGCTGGTCTGACCATTTTCCTATGTTTCTGGAGTGTGACCTAAATATTATAGTTCCCAAGGTAACGGATCACACTTCCGAAAACAGTAATATGAATGTGGTCTGGGGAGAAAGAACGCCAGAACAGACGGAAATGTTTCATAAAGAATGTCATAAAATGTTGAAATTTATTGATTTTCCAAATGAGCTGAGGACCTGTGCTGATAAATATTGTGAGATTTCTGAGCATAAAACAATTCTTGATGGACTTTATAACGAGGTGATCTTTGTTCTTAGGAAGGCTGCGAGTCTAGGGAGGGGTAAAAGGGGTAATGGGGCTAAAAATCGAGTAGTGGGATGGAATAAGTTTGTCAGCAACGCACATGGGGTGGCTAGACAGAGGTTTCATGAATGGAATCTAGGTGGTAGACCAACAAGCGGCTTTCTTTTCGAAGAGATGTATGAGAGTCGGAAGATCTTTAAATCGCGTCTAAAATGGTGTCAAGATCATCAAAACCAAATTAAACTCGACATTATCACCTCTCATCACACGAAAAAAGATTTTCGTGGTTTCTGGAAGTCCACAAACAAAATGAAGCCTATGTGTGGCCAGCCGGTTAGCGTAGATGGCAGTAGTGATCCGAAAAATATTGCCAACCTGTTTAAGGATCATTTCTTTATGAGGTCCACAGTATGCCCTGCGTTAGTGGAGACGCTCGAGTCTCAGTCCGGCGAAGAAAAGATAGGCCATGGGTTTACGGCTAATAGTATTGACGAAATCATTAAAACCATGTCCAGAGGTAAATCCCCTGGTCACGACGGGCTCAGCATCGAGCACCTCCAGAACGCAGGTCCTCACATATCCAGGATCTTGGCAATGTTTTTTACATTATGTGTAAGACATTCATATTTGCCTGCAGATATGATGCGTACGATCGTCATACCGGTAATAAAAAATAAAATGGGAGACCCGGCAGATAAAACTAACTACAGGCCGATATCGTTAGCGACGATTGTAGCCAAAATATTTGACAGTGTGCTTAATGCGCAGTTAGCGAAGCATGTAACACTGCATGACAACCAGTTTGGGTTTCGACCGCGCTTGTCTACAGAATCTGCAATACTGTGTCTTAAGCATACTGTCAAGTATTACCTCAAAAGCAAGACCCCTGTAATTGCCTGTTTCTTAGATTTATCTAAGGCTTTTGACCTGGTTTCCTATGACATATTATGGAAAAAGCTAGAGAAGACCAGTATACCACGGGAAACTTTACGCATACTTAGGTACTGGTATGGGAACCAGGTCAATTGCGTTAGATGGGCAAATGCGCTGTCTGATGAGTACAGATTGGAGTGTGGAGTGAGACAGGGGGGTTTGAGCTCACCTACTCTTTTCAATCTGTATATGAACGAACTGATCGAGGCGCTCAGTAGCATTCATGTCGGATGTCATGTTGATGGAGTTTGCGTAAACAACATCAGCTATGCGGACGACATGGTGTTGCTGAGCGCGTCGGTCTGTGGCATGCGTAAATTGCTCAGAGTATGCGAGACATATGCGGCTAGTCATGGTCTCAGATACAATGGAAAAAAAAAGTCAGTATGTGGTCTTTGAGAGCGGCCGTAACAAGCATACAGAATTCCCAGCGATATTTCTTAATGGTAGTCCGATGAGCCGAGTGAATCAATTTAAATACCTCGGCCATGTAGTTGCGGCCGACCTCAAGGATGACATAGACATCGAGCGTGAGCGAAGAGCTTTATCGGTGCGGGCAAATATGATAGCCCGAAGGTTTGCGGGATGTTCCAGGGAGGTGAAGATAACTCTGTTTAGAGCTTTCTGTACCTCCTTGTACACATGCAGCTTGTGGGTTCATTATTCGCAACGGGCCTATAAGGCCCTAAAGGTCCAATACAATAATGCTTTCCGGGTGCTGGTGGGACTGCCTCGCTTCTGTAGCGCATCAGGGATGTTCGCGGAGGCGCGTGTGGATGGTTTTGAGGCCACCTTGCGAGGGCGCGCCGCATCCCTGATGCGCCGGGTGCGGGACAGTCCCAACATCATCCTGAGAATGATAGCGGACAAACCGGACTGTCCCATTATGTTGCACTGTGCGGGGCTACATTCCCCCACAGGTAACATACTGTGGTAGAATTAGTTTATTTATATAATATATTGTAATTATTTTTAGCTAATACTAACCCCTAAATTTAAGGTGTATTTACTAACATAATATGTGTCAAGTCAAGTTACACGAAATAAATGATTATTATTATTATTATTATTATTAAAAAAAAACCGGCCAGGTGCGATTCTGACTCGCGCACCGAGGGTTCCGTACAAACTTTCACTTATCCCATCTTAATTGGCCTGGTTGAGTTAAGTTTGTATCTGAAATGTATGGCGCCGCATACAAACGAGGTGCAAATACTTATAAAAATAATGTAATAATTAATGTAATTTAATCTGCAAATTCTGAGTTTTAGTAATTATTTTTGACATAAGTAACAAATTGAAATATATGTAACAATAAAGTATTTGCATATTGTTTTATTTTGTTTGCATGCCTATTTGTTAGAGCATAAGCAACACTGTATATACCTGTATCACCTAATTTATTACTATGTTCTTGCAATAAACGAATTTGAATTTGAATCAAACTTAACGCAACCAGGTTCTCCAAATATGATTTACCTATTTATTTATTTAATTAATCTTTATTGCACAAAAGAAAACGTATCGTACAAAAGGTGGACTTGATGTTTGAAAAGGACTATATTTTTTAAGATTTTTATTAGTATTTGTAGTAAGTATGTGGCGATTTCAGATTTTTATAAGTATTTGTAGTACTTGCCAAATTTCATAGTTCTAGGTCATCGGGAAGTACTCTGTCACTTTGATTCCCTTGAGTGACGAAATGTGCGTTTTTGGCGACATAAACGGCTGTATCTTTTTTTCACGTTAGCGTAGAAGCTTGATTTTTTTTTCACAGCTTTAAGGGACCCTAGACCTGAGTATATAAGTATACATGTAGTGTTAATTTCAACTCGATGCCTCCACGCGTTCTCGAGATAAAGGGTCTTGACAGACAGACAGACAGACGGACGGACGGAAAACAAAGTGATCCCATAAGATTTCCGTTTTTTCCGATAGAGGTATGGAACCCTAAAAAACAAGGTGATAAAGTGTAAATTATATAATTAAAATGGACAAATTAGTATGAAACACGAGCGGCTCACATTAAAACCTCCATACAGAATATCGACAATTTATGGTTTAGACTTGTTCCCCCGCACTAAATTGTCAGACGGACGTATACATTACGTGCTCCTAAAGATGTTGCGTGAATAGTTGCCATGTCAAGCTAGTAATGTATAATTGTCATAATGCACTGCAATATTTGACGAAATATTACAAATACCGAATTTTATTACTTTCCAGTGAAATTAAATGGTATCAGGTATCTTTTTGAGTACCTATGCAGATCTCGCCTGTGACGATTATAATGGCATAATTCGGCATATTTCTAATTTTTTAGCACATAATTACTCAAGCACGTTCGTACGGTAACTAAGTGACTGTTGACATCACGTCATCTTTGGGTATTTGGGCCTTAGCTCGGTTACGCGTGCCCCGCCCAATACCCAGTCTATAGTATTCTTATGGTCTGTGGTGGGGACGTAGCTCAGATGGAGTAATTAAAAGAGCAGAGGTACGTTAATAACTTTATTGCCCGGAGGCCAATGATAGACTATCTATACATTTTATATTTATGACGGATGTCACTCGCTAATTCAAAATTCATAATATGACTTTATTTTTATATCGGTGGCCAACACCACTGAGAGTGAAGTGCAACCTTCACAGTTAATTTCAACTCGATACCTCCACGCGTTCTCGAGATATTAGTCCGGCTTTAATCCATACAATCCATACTAATATTATAAATGTGAAAGTGTGTCTGTCTGTTACTCTTCTCGCTTAAACCGCTGAACCGATTTAGATGAAATTAGGTATGGAGATAGTTTGTGTCCCGGGGGAAGGACATAAGATACTTTACCAGGACGAAGATAGATAGCATGCAGATGAAATCGCGGGCCAATGAATAGAAATACATCATCTGTGAAAATTTCAACTGTCTAGCTATCACCGTTCTTGAGATACAGCCTGGTGACAGACGGACAGCGAAGTCTCAGTAATAGGGTCCCGTTTTTACCCTTTGGGTACGGAACCCTAAAAATCAAAATGAGTTATCGCGCGTTAACGCGCTGGACCGGCAATCCAGAGGTACCGGGTTCGATTCCCGGTCTCTTCCACCAGGTAACTAACCCTTTGGGTACGGAACCCTAAAAACCAATAATCCTGGCACGCAAAACTTCGCACGCGGGCACAAATCGTAATCGCGATACCCAATTTCTATCATCAAGTTTACATTCATTAAGAATTAATAGGTCCAGTAAACTTTTTTAAACGTCTGGCCCATGACAGGTACTTAATTAAAGTTCCGCCATTTCTGATTGCGGACCTGGCCCTGACTGATGCGGTGAGGCGCGGAGCAAAACTTTTAGAGTTTGAACTAATGCATTAATGAAATTTAGGAATTGACTAAATAATCTTTAGCCGTAATAACAAAATTAAAGCGGGTTGTTTGCGGGATTGCTGTGAGCGCAATTATGTAGTTTATCTATCCAAATATCATAAACCCTCCGTAATGCGTTCAAGAACCGCACATTATGACCACTATAAAATAGACTGTTTTGTTAGAACAAATTTATTAGGTATCTGTAAAAATGTTATTATTGCAAAATAATGTAGCAGTTACATATTTACGGCGTTTGGGGTAGAAACTCTGGGGCCGCGGGGGCCAAGTGCGCGTCGACTCTTCAAAGAATTGTCGACGCGCCCCATAGAGGCAACCCGAGACCAGAGGGCTGGCCACTATTTTGTCCAGCGAATAAGCATTGCCATCCAGCGTGGCAACACGGCTAGCCTTCTAGGCACACTTCCAAGCGACAGCGATTTAGGACATTTTTTTTATTTGTAAATAGTTTAGGTTTTTAGCATTATACTTAGTCTTAGTTACTAGTTTATTGATTTTATTAATATCTTATTATGTTTTTATGAAATAAATATAAATAATAACATAGATTTCGATAATATTATTTCATTAAAATTTCGAACATCTGAAAAACAAAGAAATTTGATTTGACCTCTATTCTAATATCAGTCGAGATGACGTCTAGTTCGAAATGAATTGTCAATTTGCAATCAAATTTGACAAATATCGCACGTGAGGAATATATCGAACGATATGACAGTTGAGACCGACTCTAGTTTGTCACTGAATTAAAAAAAAACTATGACAGCTGCCAGGAAACTTCGTTGCCGCCATTACCGGGTAAAATTTGTCATAACGTGCGGCTCCGGAATGCATCATGGAGGCTTATGATATATGGGTAGGTAAAGTACATAGTGTATGTAACTGTACATAATTGGGCATTCAAACACTTGTGTGATGTAATTATGAAACTCGCCTTCGGCTAGTTAAATACCCTTCATTATGTACAGTCACATAAACTACTAATATCGCCGGGGTTGGACTTGTGTAAGGATTGGCGTTGATACAAACAAGTGTTTTGTGAAGTATGTTTTATTACTAATAACTTACACTAGGATACATTAATATATGTATAGGGAAGAAGAGATTACTGTGTGCGTTGCACTGCACACTGTGCGGTGCGTGGCGCTGGACGTAGAGGGCCAGGCCCCCTAGGCACTTGGCATTTTGGGCCCCCTCCCCTATAAGGATAACATTATTATGGTGCAAGTCCTACTTCTGGAACTGGGCCTTTTGACTGGCTAGGCAGCTAGACCAGAGCCTAGGAGTAAATACTGTACCCCACACTCGTTCGGTAATAGTCCGGTGCAGGCTGAATGCTTGCGCTGCTTCGCGTGTATGTCTATAATATGGCCAAAATATCGCTCAAATTGATAATGTCTATGTTATTCGAATTAGTCTCGCGGTCCTATGATGGTTGCGTTTATCACGTGATAAATAAGTGACAAATCATCCATCACGTTTTGACAAGTTGCAAGTATGAGTGGCGGTTGGTTTGTCATCATAGGCCCGCTGATTCCATTTTGTAAGATAACTGATAAGCCCTTAGAAAGGCCATATACATGTTACTCTGAGATGTAGATCTCACGCAATGGCTTAATACAACATTTTTTACGTTTTCAATCAGCCATTTTGAAAAATTTCGAAAAACTGTATTGACATAAAAAAATATATAAAAATATCGCACCAGCTCGAAAACAAACACAAAAATCGGTTGAAAATGCAACCTGTTAGCGACAACACCCGGACACCTGAACATCCGGGATTCGGACATTCACAATATTTTTAGCCAAGCTGGAATGGAGGCGCTTCGCTCGGTCAGTCAATTAAAACAGACAAAATAAAAGCCGCATCCATAATTTCTTAATCGATATGACAGGAATGGACACGAAGGAAGTTAGAGCGACCGCGCGGTTTAATATCCGCCGTCCAGCGAGCCTTAAGATACCGACATGCAAATGGCATCCTTCATATAGCAGGGAATCATAACCTGAATATTTCTGTTTTAAAATGTTTGCTTCCATACAAATATTTCGATTTCGTTAGATCAAAATTTGTCGTTACAAGTAATAAAGTAAATTAGTACCTACCGCTAAAAGTACGCAATATGGCGTGGGATGAAAAACGCCATGTTGGGCTATACATAGGTACAGTCAACCAATTTGATCCCTAGGCCATTTCATGCCTTGTCACAGTGAACGTCAATATGAAAGCCGCCTGAAATCTCATATCATTGTCATTGTGACAAGGTTCTATAGTGGCCTAGAAATCAAATTGTTTGAATGTACAGTCAGTGGAAATAATTAGAAAATTTCTCGAGGATTTCGCCAATTGAAAAGTAACAGCTATCCTCGAGTAAGGAATCAGGGAATATACATAAAAAAAGAAAAAAACTTCTTCCTTTTTGTGAAAACAGTTAAAAAGAAGCTCACCCTTGCCCTATCTCGCTTACTCGTTCACTGCTGTAAAGTAGCGTTAAGATGTGAATATTCACGTGTTCACATAGAGGTCACGCAGGCCTTAGCAATGCAAAAATCTTCAAACAAAGCATCAGGAGAATTTTGAAAGGTATTCAAGCGTTATGGTGGTGGAGAGGTTAACACGTTGGACCAGTAATCCTGAGGTACCGGGCTCAAATCCCGGTATCTTCCGCCAGGGGGCCTATGACGATTTCCTTTATCACGTGGTAAATAAATGACAACGCATACGTCACTCGCAATCGCATCTTGTCCAAACGTGAAAAATGCTTTGTCACTTATTTATCGCTTGATAAAAGAAACCATAGGCCCACGGATTACGCATTTCATCTAGTAGTAAGTAGTTAAACGAATTCTTCGCGGCGCTATGAATCACCGTCGCGACTCATCTATCAAACTTAATAAATGCACCGAGGATAACGGAATTGACGGCTGGCATAACCTTTTGCTCGCTTTTCATGTCCCCCATGCTCACGACGATGGTTCTTCTATATCATTCACTCATTTTTTCTTTGTACGTTTTGTATCAATAGTTCAATATAAGGAAGCTGTTAGTGTGTTGCAGGCGACAAGGTCGTCGTGATGGATTTATGTCGTCCGAGACGCAATTCCGCGCGGGGCAGATTACGCGTGATGTATGGGGGGACACAGAATACGGGAGATTAAAAGGGCAAAGAACCAATTTGGGCAGCGGGAAACAGGTTTTAGTATATGTATTCCTATTATAGTTGCATAAATGTTATTTTAAAGTAAACAATGTGTCTATTTTTTTTTTTGCAGGCTGACCAGCAATTTACCTCAGTATCAACTGGTGGTACTTAAGTGACAACAGGTCGAGGTTGGAGCTCGTTATACCCTATTTACTCTTGCCTTGAAGATACCCCAAATTATAATTTTCTGGGATGGGAGCGAGTTTTATCCCTTAGCGGAATGGATTGTTTTTAATTGTCCTGCGGGTCTATGATGGTTGCATCACGTGATAAATAAATAACAACGCATCTGTCAAACACCCTCGCATCTTGTCAAAACGTGAAGGATGATTCGTCACTTATTTATCGTGTGATAAAAGCAAACATCATCTGTGATATACTTACCAGATAGAATAAATCCTTTAAGCGACTAATGGTCCTTCATTGAGAACGCCTAGTGTACCGAATTGACTTTGTTAACATTAATAATAGATGAGGGTATATAATTATTATCTAATACCGTTGTCCATTAATGTCCAAGCAAGTTGAAGTGGCAATGGGCAGGCCACATAGCACGCAGTGCAGATGGCCGATGGGGCCGAAAAGTGCTCGAGTGGACACCTCGGACCAGCAAGCGCAGCGTAGGACGTCCACATACAAGATGGACAGATGACCTTATAAAGGTCGCCGGAAGGCGCTGGATGCAGGTCGCTTCCAACCGGTATATATGGAAGTCCAAAGGGGAAACCTATGTTCAGCAGTGGACGTCCAATGGCTGAGATGATGATGATGATGATGATGACCGTATCTTAGCCTAGCTTTAAATATATTCCAAATAAAGATGTTAAGTATACGCTCACAGTTAAAATCGCACAGAATTAAAAAAACCCGTTAATGCTTTTTCAAATTTGAAATTAAAATGTTCATATTTGGCCGCGTTCCAGGCGGTTCCGAATCTAGAATTATCTACATGTCAAGTGCAGCCGGCGCCTTAGGGGGGCTTCTCATGCATTCATAACGAGGTTAGGTCGTATTATTTCTAAAATATCTTCACACATCATAATCAGGCCTCCCACAAAAAAGGTAACCATGACTGATCCTGTACCACGGCAACGAGCGAACTGGGTCATTGTCAGATTTAGGTGCGCGTCTTTCCGGTGGACATTTGCAAAATTAAGGATTTCAGTGCCTAATTTTCTGATAAATGCCTGTGAGAATAAAGAACGTTCCCCCTTCTATAATCCAATGTATAACCTAGATTCATACAAGCTCTTTAATTTTGACTACCGAAGGGACAAAATTTGTTTTTTGAACTGACAATGACCCAACTCCAACGACCATCCAGAAATTATTTTTTGTCCAACGTTACATTCCGCCTAAAAATCATTTCATAGAAAGCACTTTTCTTTGCAACCATAAACCATTTGAGATTGTTATAATTATAAAATAAACCTTACTGAACCTTACCTAGTCTATCTAGGATGATATTTGCAAGAATGATGAAAATATTATGACTACAGAGGAATTAAAATTCTGCGAAATGATTTTTCGGCGAAATGAATCATTCGAAGAATAATAATTCTTTTCTTTTTTTCTTTTAATTTTAAATAAATATTAAGGGACAATCATACACAAATCGACCTTATCCCAAACTAAGCAAAGCTTGTACTATGGGTACTATACGACGATATACATAATATATAAATACATATATAGATAACATCCATGACCCAAGAACAAATATTTGCCCCGGCCGGGATTCGAACCCGGGGCCGCCGACTCAGTAGGCAGGTGTCTACAAACCGAGCCAAATGCGTCGTCGATTCTAGGAAACAAAGGGCGCCCGCACCCGCGCTTCAGGAGAGCATTTCATGGACTCAACAGAGCCGTGTGTCATCTAATAACCTGTTTAAAAATGGAATAAAAAAATCTCAACTATAATAATTCGGAAATTTGCTGATTAAAAGTCAGCTAGCTACAAGATTCAGACTGTCTTGGTCTGGTAACTCAAATGTTACCAGGAAGTTCACCGGTTCACATCCAGTCTAATTTGCTTTCATGTTGAAGCATCAACAATGAAGACACCAACGAATTAATACACAAAAAATTAGGCTTTCTACAACACAGACAGGTTGAAATAGAGCCGAAACAGAAGGACACTGACAAATAAACATAGAAATAGAGACAGGGGCAGGTGAATAAATAAATTTGCAAAAATTCGATTTTTATATTCAAGAGCAGTGCATACGCGCCCTAACGCTTATCTGCAGTTAATGCTGAAAGCTGCAGCGTCAAGATTTTAATAAAAGATTGTACACACGTCCGGGCAATGCGCGCGAGTACTGATACTCTTTACGTTAATTCACATTTTATACCTGTGCTTTGTTATTCTGCTCAAAAAATAAGGGCCACGATTTTGATACTTCCGGCTCCTTATTCAAAAATGCTGATTGTTTTAAACATTTTTCTTTATGATCAAACTTTTTTCTTAACATTCTATCAATGTTACTACTTAGAACATTGAGATTTATTGGTATACATTTGAAACCTACAGCACCCTACATACCAGGTGCAAACCTAACTTAACCCGGCCAGTTAAGATGGGAAATGTTTGTACGGAACCCACGGTGCGCGAGTCTGGCTCGCACTGGGCGGTTTTTGGTGCCGATTTTAAACTTCTTAAATACAGCACGACCTTAAAAAAAGGAAAAAAGATTAATTTGTGATTAACGAATAGAAATTAAACAGGTTCATCACTGTAATAATGGGTAAGAATATAAGACATACGAACTTAAGTATACTATATAAATATTCATATTACATACGCTCATATTACATACGCTCATATTGTATAAGCTTGTTTTGTATACCGTTCAAGGTGTATAACGAACGTGAGATATAACATCAAAATATCTATTTTTGTGAAGTATAACGTTATTAGTATAATATCATTGCATATAACGATCATAACGTATAACGTTCATAATATCTCAAATTTATAATGTATATTACTCAATACATCTAACACCAAAACGCATCATCATATCAGCCTATAGACGTCCACTGCTGGACAAAGGCCTCCCCCAAAGTTCTCCACAACGATCGATCTTGCGCCGCTCTCATCCAATTTCTACCCGCGATCTTAACCAGGTCGTCGGTCCACCTTGTTGGAGGCCTTCCAACGCTGCGTCTTCCGGTCCGCGGTCGCCACTCAAGAACCTTTCTGCCCCAACGGCCATCGATTCTACGAGCAATGTGCCCCGCCCACTGCCACTTAAGTTTGGCGACTGTCTGAGCTATATCTACAACCTTGGTTCTCTTGCGTATCTCATCATTTCGAATTCGATCCCGCAAGGACATTCCGAGCATAGCTCGCTCCATTGCCCTTTGAGTAACTGTGAGCCTTCTTATGAGGCCCATTGTAAGCGACCACGTTTCAGTGCCGTATGTCATCACTGGCAACACACATTGGTTAAAAACCTTCGTCTTAAGACACTGCGGTATTTGGGACGAGAAGACATTCCGCAGCTTCCCGAACGCTGCCCATCCGAGTTGGATTCGACGAGTGACCTCTTTTTCGAAATTCGACCTACCCAACTGGATCGTTTGTCCAAAGTAGATATAGTCGTCTACAGTTTCGAGCGCAGAGTCTCCAACTTTAAGTGGAGTGGGTGCCACATGGGAGTTAAACATAATTTTCGTTTTCTCCATGTTCATTTTAAGACCCACTTGTTGAGTGACCCTACTGAGGTCGTTGAGCATTTTGCCGAGGTCTTCCAGGGTCTCAGCCATGACCACGATATCATCAGCAAAGCGGAGGTTGGTGATGTATTCGCCGTTTATGTTGATGCCAAGTCCGTCCCAATCCAGAAGCTTGAAAACGTCTTCCAATACAGCTGTGAACAATTTAGGAGATATAACATCTCCTTGCCTCACACCACGCTGCAATTGGATAGGTTTCGAGTCTTGGTTTTGGACGCGGACTGACATAGTGGCATTCTCATACAAACACCTTAGTACCTCAATATACCTGTAGTCAATTTGGCACCGCTGGAGAGACTGCAGCACTGCCCAGGTCTCGACTGAATCGAAAGCCTTCTCATAGTCCACAAACGCTAAGCATAATGGCTGGTTATACTCTTCGGTCTTCTGTATAACCTGCCGCAGCGTATGGATGTGGTCTATGGTACTAAAAGCTTTACGGAAGCCGGCTTGTTCGGGAGGCTGGAAGTCGTCAAACCTGCGTGCGAGACGGTTCGTGATGACTCTCGAAAACAGCTTATAAACATGACTCAGAAGCGAGATGGGCCTGTAGTTCTTTAAAAGGGTCTTATCGCCTTTCTTAAAGAACAGTACCACTACGCTTCTGTGCCATGCCTGTGGCGTTCTCCCCTCGAAGATAACGGAGTTAAATAACTTTTGCAAGGCTTTTAAGACCGGTTTTCCACCTGCTTTTAGAAGCTCTGAGGTAACTCCGTCATCACCCGCCGCCTTATTATTTTTAAGCTGTTTGAGAGCCATACTAATCTCGCACAGGCTGACGTCCGGGATTTCTTCTGTGTAGTGTCGGGTCAACCTAGCTCTTGGATCTTTAGCTAGGTTCATGACAGGTGTCCGCGTTGTCGTGTATAACTGTCCGTAGAACGCCTCGACCTCCCCCAGGAGCTCAGGCCTAGACGACACGATTCTACCATCCCCTGTCTTCAGCTTTGTCAGCTGGCTCTGTCCAATAGACAAATCTCGTGCGAACACTTTGGAGCCTTTGCAAAGCTTTTGCTTTGAGCCAAAATGCATAATGCTGTTAAATTTTAATGACCTCCATGCAAGCAAGCATTTTGACGCTTCGCTCGCTCCGCTATCCATGGTCATAAAACAAACCTAACCTAACCTACAGTTTTCAGTTTTTGACCCATATTCGATTTTGTCGCAGTTCTTTCAAACGGTATACTCTTACTTGCCAGAATTTCATCTGCCATTATCAATTGTGTACATACTTATGCAATAGTCCGTTGTAAAATTTTAATATACCTCTATGCAAGCAAGCTTTTTGACGCTCCGCTCGCTTTGCTCGCTCCGCTATCCATGGTCATAAAATAAACCTATCCTTACCTACAGTTTTCGGTTTTTGAGCCATGTTCCATTTTAGGGGTAACAGTTATAACCTAATTAGTATATCATACGCTATTATATTCTCTAATCATTATACTAAAAGAAAGTATATACTATGATCGATATACGTTATGTATGTTATTATCAACTGAATTTAGAGTATTTGAGTGTTATATAAAAAATCATTCTACAACATGAGTATTATGCTAATTGACCGTTATTCCTAATGGAAATATTGATTTTGAAGTTATACCAAAAGTTTATTATATCTTGTGAACGTTTATTACTATGAAATTATATATATTACGCAGTAATATCTCGTGGGGCGCACCCCGTAATAATATCTTAACCAATTGCTCCAAATCTAAGACAAGCTATTAACCCTAAATCCTATTCAGCCGACTTAATAGACCTAACTAAGCACAACGACTCGACGGAATAATTTAGGACTGATTTATTCATAACAATTCGGATTATCCATATTTCATTCCGATTTAACAAATTAAATTTTCGATTAGAACTCGACCGATCGTAATTGATTGGTTTTTGTGTAAATAGTTCATTTCAAATATTCAAATTGCTATTTACGAAGTCAATAAGTGGGAAGCCCCTCAATTACCCTCTAAAACTGATATTTGGATATTTAACTTCGTTTGCTTAAAAGTAGGAAATACGTACTAAGAATGTGGATAAATAAGTTTTTTACTGGGGATCCCTATTAATTTTGACTTATTTTTTTATCTTGCATAATATCGATTCTCCGAAATACATTTCGCATAGCAGCTATCACCGAAACAGTTTTAGCCGAATGATTCTTTAGCATAATCATATATGTATAATAATTGTCAGTTAGCATACTATTAATTTCGAATAATTTTAAATGGCAGAACACTAGGTATCACCAACTTTTATTTCACATAATTTTATATGGCAGAACATTAATATCGCCGATTTTATTATAGCATAAAGACATAGTTTACGGAACAGACGAGTGCTAGGAAACTAGTTTAGGTTTTAGGTTAGATTAGGCGATTATTAACTAAACTGATACCAGTAAAATGGGTTAGGTTAGGTTAGAACTGCGACCACAACAGAACCGAACTGCTGCCAGTAAAGTAGGTTAGGTTAAAACAGAACTTAATGGGTTAGGTTAGGTTAGAACTGCGACCACAATAGAACCGTACTGCTGCCAGTAAAGTAGGTTAGGTTAGAACCGAACTAAATGGGTTAGGTTAGGTAAGGTTAGAACTGCGACCACAACAGAACCGAACTGCTGCCAGTAAAGTAGGTAAGGTTAGAACCGAACTTAATGGGTTAGGTTAGGTT
Source organism: Apotomis turbidana (assembly GCA_905147355.2). NCBI lineage: Eukaryota > Metazoa > Arthropoda > Insecta > Lepidoptera > Tortricidae > Apotomis > Apotomis turbidana. The sequence continues at coordinate 21,618,606 of LR990293.1, forward strand.
TGAAATTCGACCACAACAGAACCGAACCGCTGCCAGTAAAGTAGGTTAGGTTAAAACCAATGGCAAAATGGCACCCTATTAGACTCCATTGTCCGTCCGTCCGTCCAACCGTCTGTCTGGCTGCATCTCATGAACGCAGACAGTTGAAATTTTCCGTGCGTCTGTCCGTCTGTCTGTCACCAGGCCGTAGCTCATGAACCATGACAGCTAGAGTTGAAATTTTCAGAGATGAGGTATTTATGTTACCGCTATAACGACAAATACTAAAAACAGAATAAAATAAATATTTAAGTGGGCTCCTATACTACTAACCTTCGGTTGCGTTAACTTTGCATCTCATTTGTATCCGGCGCCATACATCCGGCGGCCAGTTAAGATGGGATGGAAGTGTTTGTACGGAACCCTTGGTGCGCGAGCCAGACTCACACATGGGCAATATTTTACAAAGGTATAACAAGAACTTGAAGATGAGTAACAAAAATCTCATAACTACGGAACACATAAAATAGAAACGAACCTACCAATATACTCTACACGTGTGATACCTTAAGTACTGGTTCATACATTACAGTAATCTCATACCTGACCGCGTAAGCCGTCCTTTAGTCAGTGTGTCATATTTCCGCCGGATTTACAAATTGCGTGTGCAGAACGACGTAAACGCCATTAGTTCCCAAAACAGTTAAGTCTGTTTGTAGCTGTGTTACACCTGGATTAGGAGTGGACGGCAAGGGATGACAGACTACACCATTGGTCAGGTAGTCAGAATAGTGAGATAGTTTTTGTTCATGTTGTAATAGAAGCATTATTTAGAACTAAGAACAGATTTTCTCCAAATGATATAATTATATAACTGAACTGATAGATCAGTTAGTCCGATCATAGGACTGGATAGTTTATTCAATGGTCGAACTAATAAAACTTAGCCTAACTAACTAATGCAACAGCCTAAAATAGAAATAATATCAGTAGTCCGATGCTACGTACAGAAATTGAACTACCTGAGGCTTATCCGACAGAATAATATAATTCGATATTAATTTTTCATTTTCTTATTCCACAGCTTTCTTTTTTTGCGTCTTATCTGCCATAGCTGATGATAGGGTTGGCACTAAATCACTTTGGCCACTTGTCAATGGATATGTTATATAGTAGGGTTGCCGCGGGCATATTGTTGATTGCCTTTTGGAATGGTCTATTTATTTCTTTGATGGCCTTTATTTGAGACCTTTTTCGGAGAGTTTGTCACGGATGGTGGACGTTATTGGTATAGCCTAACAAGAGTCGGTCGTGCCCAGGGATAGGGGCGCTACAAACAGCTTTCATATGGCAACAATGTGCATACGTCATATATTTGCATTATTAAACGTCAGTAGTTGACTTGCCGTCAACTAAATTCAAAACATTGTCTACCGGAATCCTTCGTTTTTCTTGTGAAATAAATACTGAATCATACTGAAAAAAACTTGACTTTCATCACAGTGGATAATTTTATGCAAGAGTAACATTAATTTGTATAAATGTATTTACGTAACATTGATTTGTAAAATCTATATTATTATATCTCCTTTACGTGTACCAATGTATTTAAATAGTTTGGTTATACCATAAAATATATATTTTATAAACAACTTGTCCCGTTTTTACCCTTTGGGTATGGAACCCTAAAAAGAGTCACGTCGACGAAGTACGTAAGCATCTTCTAGTTGTTTAGTAAACACGTATTTTTTCTCGTTGGAATCTCATCATCAGGGCTGATAGAATGACAACCTTATTTATCTACAAGAAATCTAATAAAATCCTGTTAGCTATATGAGCCTTGAACTTGAGAAAGGACAGAGCGTCAAGGTTTATTCTAATATTGAGTCTTATCAGTTTATTAGAGCGCGAATGAACAATTATGGATGATGTTTGGTGTTGAATTCTTTGCAATATTACGTGATTACATGAATAAAAATAGTTAAATATGTTGTTGCCAAATATACATAGCACAGAAAACTACGCGTTCATAAAATATCTGTTCAGATATCCACTGGAGATACTATTTATTGTATTGAGAGTTCCGACAAACAAAACAATAAAATGAACGAGTACCAAAACATTCTTGGCCTCGTTTCACAACGTTGTATACCTTCAAGGTTTTCATATCCACAATCATGTTAACACAGCACCATCATAAAACCGTATTCCCGGCAGGCCTTTTACGTGTCGGCCAAAGTTGGGGGCGAACATAATTTCGTTAGGCTACCGCGAGTTTCACCCCCAGGGTGTCGGTGTAACTTGACGCCGTCATGATCACCACTTTTTGTTTGATGTTTTGTTTGGAATTCCGTTTAGTTTTTTCTTTTTAGAAATGTTTGTACTGACTGTAGTGGTAAATTGAACTATTATTATTTTGGCTGACTGTTTACTTTTGTAGAAATGTCGTATTGGATTAGTTTACATAGCATTATTCTAAAAAAATTGGTGATACAATAAATAAAACATGCTTACAGGGAAAGTAAGAAAAGTTGTACGGAGCAGAAACCTGGGCGACGTATGCAAAACAGGAAGGAAGTCTTAATAATTTTCACAATGCGCTGTTTACGCAACATGGGAGGATATAGTCACAAATCAGAGGATTCTTGAGATTGCACAGCTGCCTAGTCTAAGTGCTATTCTCAAGCAGAGGCGCCTGCGGTGGCTAGGGCATGTGCATCGAAAGACTGCGCCAAGCGTGATATGGCTGTTTTTAAAATTGACTACAAGGCTTGGGAAACATTTTCCGAAGACCGAGACGGATGGCGCTAACGAATTTTGGATGGTCGCAAACCTTGTGATGAAGCCTGGTTTGAGACCTTAGCCGGTAGAAGGATGCGTAGGCAGCAAACCAGCACTAGAGAAACTACTGGCATAAACTATTTATGTCAGAAGTGCGCCCAATTGTGCCGGTCTCGCATCGGACGACACAGTCACCAAAAAAAGTGTCTCCATAGCACTCCATAAGATCGTCTGTAACAGATGTAAGTAACAGGGAAAGTAACCTGCCCGCTCTGCATGTTATTATTAAAACCTCATCATCAACATCTATTCAAGAGCTAGACTCGTGTTGGTGCAGTAATTTCCAGCTCATTGTACATTCCGCTTTTTCTTATACTATTTTATATGTTAAACATACCTCGGGATTTTCGGTTCACAAATGATTTGAAACTAGGCCGACAGTATGCATTACCAAAAAAAGTACTAGACGCGCACTTTCCCTTTACCTTTCAAACTCAGTACGCAAAAGTGTTTTTGGAAAATAACAAATACAAAACATACCTATTGTGTAAACACGAAAAGGATACTTCTTTCCTTTAGGTACTTTGGCAGAAACTAGAAGGCAAAAAAACAAGACAGACTTATAAAAATTGGCAAAAATGTCCGGTAGCGAAGCTCAGGAAGCTCTCCGGAGCCTAATGGAGACCGACAGGCTTTTAAGCTCGGGCTCTTAGTATCGGGAAAGAGTTTGACGACGTTGGTAATGGAACTAGGTATTACGCGAAATATGCAATGGAACACCGGAAAATACTGTTTCTCAAATATGCAATGAAATATCATTTATTTAATTAATTTATTATTCACATAAGTTACACAGCATTACAGTAAAAACCAAGGCACTGTGAACTACAGAAATACATTATAAACAAAGACTTACTAGTTAGATTTAGGCGACACAATGGCCTGGCTCCGTTGCGTGGTCTGATCTGGTGTAGAATACGGCAGATTGCCCTGGAACTGCCGAAACACGATACTCTTCGGCCAGAAGTCTGCACTTGCGATGGTGTCCTGCAGTGGCCGCGGCACGCGCACCACAAACTAGCTGAAGTGCACGTAGTGCCGGGACTGCGGCTGGTGCACCCTGCAGCGAGAAGCCAGTCTTCCGGTGGATGTACTCCACCACATCGTCAGCCACGGCGGAGTGATGCAAGCGCGACACATAGAGCGCCTTACTCATAACGTGCGTTATAACAGGCTTCGAAGTATCACGTTTCGGGCGGAACTACTTGAGAGATCTGTAAGGGAATATACAATGAAACAACGGAAAATACTTTTGTCGTCAAGGAAACGTATCAACCCTATACTTGGCAGGGAATTAGATGTGTGTTTTTAAATTTTTTTCTTGTTTTATTTAGTAATACACGAAAAAAATAACAAAAAGTATTTGAATTGTATTTTAATATTTATACCATGTATCTTATTGGATACATTGCCAAGTGTTCACGATACTAAATTTGTATATTTAAGGATACTTTGCCTGCTACATAGCAAAAAAGAATCTAGTGCTTTTTTACAGAAATGTTTAAGAAATTTTCTCAAATCACAGTGTTTCATGGATACTACTTACTTATAGAGCTTAATAAAAGTGCTCTAACAAGAACACAAAGGGGTTACCTTAGATTCAGCAGAACGCGAGCTCATTGGTAATGCTGCCGGCTACGCCGGTTAGGGGCATCATCGAGAGCCTCAAACATTGCCGCAAAGTTGGTCAAAATTTGTTGCCAGAGCACAAAAATATATTTTTTGGTAGAAAGTGCACATCATGCTTCGATTTAATACTAAACGGAAAATATAAATCGATCGTTACTGACCGGTAGATTTTTTTTAATTTAAAATTTGCATTTTTAGATACACTGCCAAGTTTAGGGTTAAGGCTTCGAAAAATGAGGAGGAGGACGTTCCGTGTTTCACTGTACTCGTATGTGTGTGTGCTTGTTTTTCTTTATATTTTTGCTAATTATTTCGAGCGTAAACCACATTTTTGGAACTTATTTGATGATCTGTTCTTTATTTAAAGGATAAACACAAAGATTGCATGTAGGTACAGGTATAGTAACCGACAGAGAAACCTACATTCCCTAGGTAGGGAATATGATCGTCTTTTGTTTCTGTTTTTTTTTATTATTCCTTCGATAACGCGCGTATTGCTCACTAATATAAAGTCAGATTGTCTGGCTCGTATGTCTAGTTTTTTTTTTATAAACAAACTTGTTCAGTTGTTTATAAAACATCAGCAATTTTGCCAGTACAAAAGTACCAAAATATTTTATGCAAGCGCTACTCGCGGTCAACGGGACTCGGTCAACTTCGCGAGTAGTGTACCGGGATTGAGTTTCTTCCGGCTTTCTTCTCAACAGCGGTCTCCTCTTGTGAAATGCCGATAGATTCAGACATGTGAAAGTGCCTTTGTGGCCTACTTACAGAATAAACGTTTTGATTTTGTTAGTGCTGATAAAAGTTACCTAAAGGCTTTGCTCAGCAGATACTATTCCACAGCATCAAACGAAACGAGATCTTGTTAAACAAAGTTAAAAAACTTTATCTATCTAGTCATCTCATTATAAATTTTTCTTTGGCCTTCTTATCGGAAAGGTGCATTCGCACTGGTATTAAAACTTGGAGACCATTAAAGACGGTTGAGTAACTTTTCATATCTTTTGAGTTTATGAAGTTATGATGGCAAGTATTATTAAGTTTATAACCCAAGAGGTTGATTTTTGACAGTTAAACAAGGCTCCTTATCCGTTCAAAAATGCTGATTGTTTAGGACATTTTAGTGTATATGACCAATCATGTTCTTAACATGTCATTAATGTTACTACTTAGAACAGGGCTATTTAAATTTATTGGTATATATATTTGAAACCTAGTTTGAATATTTTATTGATAATTTTTGTTTCAAAAACGACTCGAAATTGACAAAATTCACGCAGAACACCGGTTTTCTCAACTTATTTTCGACTGCACGCAATGAAAGCATGAAATGAAGTAGCTATGTTAATTTATGGAACTCAGGGAAAAGTATCATTAACGAAATGTTTGTTAAAATTATCAACGTGTTTGTCATAATATGAAAAAAAAATAAGGCATCTTAAATCGACATCTTTCTCTGACTGAACTATGATATTAACCTTAAAGTGCGAGTCTGACTCGCTTACTGAGGGTTCCGTACAAACACTTATTCAATCTTAACTGGCTGCTGCTAAAGTTCACACCTAGAACGTATGTATGGCGCCGGGTACAAGTGAGACCCTGTTTAATTACCTACGCAACCTCTAAGCGAGAAAAGCCAGAAGTTGTCGGGACAAACGGACATACGAAATCATTTTAGACCAAGCTGAAACGGCGACGCACAGCTCGCTCGGTCAAAGATATTAAAATGTCATGATAATTATTACTTGCATGGAGATTTACACGTCGCGTCGACGTAATATGAAAATTGTGCTTTCGCCCCAAGATCGCAAAGCTTAACAAATGAGGGTTCAGTAGTCAGTACCCTTACCATGAGTTAACGTGACCGTACTCGCCAGCGACAGCGTAAACGATTTGTATGGAGAATAGTACAGCGCCCGTAGCGATTACTTTGTAGAACTATAACCCTCTATTCAAATCATTTACTCAGTCGCTAGCGAGCCAAACACAATAGCTGTCTACACCACACTGGCAACACACACCGACACAGTACAAGCACACACGACCACACCCACACACTGAGGGCCTCCATCCAACACACCAGATGGTAGCACAAAAAGAGATCAAAACCAGCCGTTCTAGCACCACTATGCTTCGCGACTCTTGTCACGTGACATAGCGCTACCCGTCACTCTCTCACATTACTGCATAGAAAGAGACGGGTAATTAACTCGCGCGAGAAATTAATCGTGCAGGTGCCCCCACCGTTAACGAGGCGATGGTGCACTATTACTCTTGTCATCCACATTGGGAAAACACCGTAGGCAGACTGAGGCCCAGCACTCCACAACTCAAATCCGGAGCTTCCCACGAGGCTCTGGATGAATTAAATATAAGTTAGCTAGTAAGAGGCCTTAACTATTTATATATATATATATTATTATGACAAATATATTGATGATAATTTCAACCAACTTTTTGAAGTGATACATAGGTATGTATACATTCCCCCGAGTTCTAGGTAGCAACATAGCTATTTCATGTTTTCATTGCGTGCAGTCGAAAATAAGTTAAAAAAAAAAACAATTTCCCGCGTGATTTCGAGTAGATTTTTGTTTAAAAAATTATCAATCCCACCAAAACATTTCATGTAAAATTGGCGGCCAAGACTCACATGCTCATAACGCTTTCGCTGTAAAAAGTTATCAGATCCCAGGAAAAGCCAAGCCCCTAAGCCCTGACTTTGCTAACCCTACACCTTGGTTTCAAAAGTATGGCTTGGCTGTTTCATAGGTTACCGTAAATATATAAACCGTAATGGGCCAAACGGTCCGTTGGACTTATTTACGGTTCTATGAAACGGCCAAGCCATACTTTTGAAACCAAGGTGTAGGGTTAGTAAAGTCAGGGCTTAGGGGCTTGGCTTTTCCTGGGATCTGATAACTTTTTACAGCGAAAGCGTTATGAGCATGTGAGTCTTGGCCGCCAATTTTACATGAAATGTTTTGGTGGGATCTCATTTCTTTTTGTAAGGTGCCCTAGCTTTTTTCATTTTTTTTGAGCTGTAGCGTTTCTTGAGCATCAGTCTTCAGAGCTCTATTTTTGCCTATTTTTCTTGTTGATATAATTTCCTCTTACGCATTCGTCTTACGCTTAAATCTGCTTCAACAATCAAAAATATAAAATTCCGGGTGTTAATTGCGCTGCATTTATTATTGCATTTTGGTAGGTCTATAAAGAAATATTTAAAATACGAAGTCAGTGTAGATACAGAAGTAGTAATAATTGTGTATTTAAGAAATACTTACTTTTAGCCCCATATATAACATACACTTTTATCCCCTAATATGGGAACCCCATACAAACTTACATCCCCTTATTTAAAGGGTGGGGGGTGATTTTCTAAAAATCCTAGAATATTATGTGTTTTATTTATAACAAGGAGTCCCTATATCAATTTACAGACCTCTAGTATCAAAATTTGCAGAATTCTCATACAAACTTCCATCCCCTAGTTTAAGGGGTTGGGGGGTAAAAGTTCCAAGTTTCAGAATTATTTTGTTGTTTGTGTACTAATACTAGCTTACATACCAAATTTCAGCTTTCTAGGTCATCGGGAAGTACCCAAGAGGTTTTGATACGTCAATGTATACTGTATAAGTGAGTGGCAAAATCGGCGTATCTTAGGTACCAATAAAACCTAAAGTATAAAAGGTAGATCAATGAAATTTTGTACATTTCATATGTTCCCTAACTGCATCTTAAACTGTGAATTTAGGCACTCTGGTGTTAACTGGGATGAAACTATGAGGGTTTGAAAATGAGACGAAACGGTTCGAGAAAAGGTAGGTAGTGCCCCGCCTCTTTTTTGTTCGTCTTGGCGGGGGCACTACCGTGCCCCCAGATGAACAATTCAAACTTTCAAATATATACCAATAAATATCAATATCCCTGTTTTAGGTAGTAACATCAATAATATATGTTATGAAACATGTTTGATCATAGAGAAAAATGTCTAAAACAGTCAGCATTTTAAAAGGTGTCGTAAGGACACACCACCTCCTGAACACCAGACCTTTCAACCTTTTCAACCTGTTGAAAACCAGAGCGAAGGACTCCTTCGGACCCGCAAGGAAACCAAGTAAAAAAAAGTAGCAGGCGAGTACGCTCACTGTAAACACATGGTAAGGGTCCTGTACTCCATAAATTTTCTCACTAACTTAGACTCCGTTTACAAAAACTATGCAGACATACCCCAAGTTTGGCAATTCGTGGCTTGTGAAGACCATTGTTGTTATAACCTACTTTGGAAGCTATGAGAATAGTCACAGGATTCAAATTAGAATTAAATGTTACTTCACTTAGTACCTTGTAGTTTTCAAGTTTCAGCTTAATTTATTAATTTGGCAGCAATATTAACTTATCTTTTGAAAGTAGATACATTAAGTAAGTGAATTGTTTAGTACAACGACGTGCTGTGCGCATAGTTGACAATCCTAAACTCACAGACGGAATCGAGCCTCTGAGTGTCAGAAGAGACTTTGCCTCCTTGTGTGTCTTCTACCGTCTGTATGGAATGTGTTCTGAAGAATTGTTTGACATGATGCCCACGGCTACTTTATACCATCGCACTGCTCGCCATCGGCAGGGTGCTCATCCTCACACACTGGAACCTGAAATGTTTGAGAACTGTACGGTACCAGATGAATTTCCTACCGCGAACGCCCCGCATGAGAATGAGCTCCCTGCCATGGTTTTCCCTGGGGGCTAGAGCAGTTCTTCAAGGTAAAAGGTTCTTAATGGGTCGGCAAAGCGCATGTGATGCTCCTAGCATCGCAAGCGTCCATAGGCAGGGGTAACATGAATTATCTCTCAGAGAAAACATTTGTGTACACTTGTACAGTATACGGTCAAAAAATAAATGATTACTAACTCCAAAAGCTCCGTATAATATACTTACTATTTGACTTCCGCCAGGTTACAAACAAACTTAATTCATCTCATAATACATGCAAGGAATTCCGTACAACAACTAAAGGTAAAAAATAACAGGATAAAAAAATAAATAAAAAATACTTAAAGTCATTTATAAATATATATAAGTATGATGGAGACTAACCTAACTTAAACTAATCTAACCTAAAAGAGCCTGCCCTGCATTATACCTGGCTCAAAGGTCCCCATAATACCAGCAGCGTTGCCCCGCTGAATGGCTATGGACACTTGCTGAACCAGATATGAGCCAGAGCGGGGATCGCAGCCCCTGTCCCTTAGTCGTCGTCCAAGCTCCCTAAACAGATTGCGGGCTTCAAGACTCCATGGTCCTGCTGTCTCCACAGCGACTGGCACAAACTCGTATGCTGACTCTAGAGCGGAGTACGTGGTATGTTTTAATTACGCAGAATTTTCCGCCGCGGAGCCTGCATACATACAAGTTAGTCTCAAATGGGACGCAGCAAATGTACTGACACATGTTGCGTCCCATGTCCCATAGGAGGCAGCGTCCTCTGCGCCAAGGTTAGGCCAACCGGTCTCTTACCGTCTGAGCGGCTTAAACCTGGTGGTTCCAAAATAGGTACAAGGCACATTAACTGAAACCATGGCGCGTCGGATGATTTCATTAATTGAGTGGTGCCTTGGAAACCGACCGGCGCACCGTTGACAGCTGAGACCGTTATGGCCGTTTTCTTATACCGTTACACCACAGCGACAACGATGAACTTCGCATACTTTTGCGCCTAACCTGAGCGCTGCGGCTATTCTTAAAGTATCGTTGTCTAACAGGGTGCCAAGTTGAGGCGACGGCAAGGCGTGCAACCATGCCCCTGACTCTGGTCGTACGATTGCCTTAAGGCGTGCCAAGTCAGCCTCCAGAGCACTTTCCACGAGGGAATCGTAAATATGTTTGCTAAAAATATGTCATCTCACTGCCTTTGGATGATAGAGTTTTCGGGTAGCTCGCCGTCTGGGATAACCATGGACCATTTTGTCAGAGCCTCCGTCATAAAAGGAACTGAGACGTTGCCACCGTCAGAGCATAATATACGAGTGACAAGATCTCCTGTTCCGTGTGACGACGCAAGATAAGCAACAATCCCGACATCCTGAACGCGACGAATGCCTAGCTCTCCAAATCGTATGGGAAGTGTAGCCTGAATCCACTTTGACTGACTTAACCCCACATTTAATGTAATCTCTAAAGTAAATTTTAGTTCTAGGTCAATTTCTTTTACTTCATCCATATATTATAACCAGAGTGGAGTAGTTCTGAGGATATAGGTCATCCGGGGTGTTGCAAAACAATTTCGTAGTAAGATTATTGAGATATGGGATGACATTTTAGTAAGGTGTTCACGAACTCCGACTAGAGTATCTTTTTTTAACTGCAGAGCAGCCTTGATTCCTTCAGGGAATATAGGAGCACCTAGTATGGAAAAAGTTTCTTTGTTTATGGGCCTATCCCATATGAGGATAGGCTCATTTTTAAGTTTTAATTCTGTCAATGAAGAGTCTGAAATAGGACCGCAACTATAAAGCTCGCATTTGGTTGGGTTAACGTCTAAACCCACCTCTTTCAAAACAGGGATGAGTCTCTTCAGTCAGGTCCTCTATCACTGTTTCTGGTCTTCCGCCGATTGTACCATCGTCAAGGTACCACACATTGAGAGGCGAGCTCAATGTTACGATAGCCTTTTGTATTGACAGACAGAAAACTAGAGGACCTAAAGGATCACCCTGTTGAGGTCCAACTTGCGATGATATTAGGTTCTCTTTGAGGTATAAATTGGTGCTACCAGAATAACATTGATACAAAAAGGGGTAGAGAGACGGCACGTTATCTAAAACCTCGTTTAGCAAGATATCTCTTTCAACGCTGTTAAAAGCATTTTTTAAATCTAGCTTTAAAACGACTGAATTTGAATTACTATGCGTCATATCAAAAGAACGGGTGGCGTGTATTGCCGTCTCGTAGCCCTTGTTGTGCCAAAGCCAATCTGTTGCGGTTGAAGGTGCTCTGACATTGAATGCCTGACTGCGTGACAACCTAACTCCATATCTTACGCATTTAAATATTTATTTTATGCTTTGGTCTTTTTATCAATGGTTTCATACTCTCCTGGTTTAAAAAAATGTTCTTTCGCGCCTAGCACCGTTGACAGCCGTCACTTCAGTACGGCACATAGCTCACTCACATAAAACAGCGTATGTTACATAAAAACTGCAGTAACTTAAGCCCTTTTCACTCAGTGCCACGTTACACGCAATTTATAAGGGTCACGCTCCATTGACGTTCCGGGCTTGCCGTATCCGTAATTTATACCCGCTTTATTAAAAGCTGCACGACTTTACCCCAATAAGTGGCAAGTTTACGTTAATTTGCTTAACAAAATACGTATTAGAGCAAAGGTAAAGAATGTGCGAAAATGTGGTTTTGATTTGTTTTTACGCGACTATAATAAAGCTGAGGGGAGTTATGATTCTAATTTCTGCATCCTATCAAACGAATGAAGGGAACCTACCTATGAACAAAAATTAAACTTATTTATTTTAATTTTTTCCTTCCCCATTGCGTCGCATTTTACACAAAAAACAAATATCCACACATTTTTCAACTGAGGTGACGATTATATTTATTAACTAGAAGGTGCATCTTCGTGTGCTTTTTTCTTCACTATAATAGTCGAGTAAGAAGTTTCCTATAACCATAATTATGAAAAAAATACTGACGAAAAACGTTTTGGTCGCTCAGTCAGTAATACTTGTAGTATATAGACATTTATAGATTATAAATGTACCCCCGATCCGCCAGCTACCGCTCATTACAGTGACAGACGTCACCGGTGGCGGACGCACTGCAGGTTTACTGAAAGCCCGATTAATGTGTTTATTGAAGTATCCCGGTAGGAAACCCTAGTGAACACTACAATACTAAACAAAACACACCACAATTTTTAATCGAGTTTAAAAAAGGAGGTATCCCCTTTTAAAGTCAATGCGAAACCTCTTTATCGAACAAAAATACTCGTAAATACCAAATGGTAATCATTAAAGGCTTCCTCTGCGGCATCTGTTTTTAATTTTAACGGTAATAATTGAGTGGTTTAATAGGCACCGACTTCAAAAGGTGATTCAAATGTAGTCATGTGTCAATGTGTACATAAACGTGTTATTTTTGGCTTTTCAGTTTTTTAAAGTCAGTTCCTTTTTTTATTAATTACCCATATTAAACCAATGATACAAAGATCAAAGCTCAAAGAAAAATTGAAATGCCTAAAAAAATGAGATGAATCATTTCAATTTTTCTTTGAACTCTGATCTTTGTATCAATGGTTTAGTAATACTAAAGTTCAGAAATGCTGACTCGTAAAAGTACATCTATCCTCCTCCCACACACCCTTATAAAATAATTATCACAACAGACAATCCATCTTATTCGGGCCATACAAAGTTACTTCGAGTTACTAATATAATTTCCGTTGTTTGTCTTTTCAATACTTGTGCGTGCCTGTTCGCTCAATTTGAGATACGGAGTATTATTTCGCCTTGACTAATGTTTTCGTAGGCCAGGAGCTAGTTTATTTTTTATTATTACCTACAATAAGTTTTCAAATATGTGTAAACAACTGGCTCCCAGTAAATGATACACTGCAGTGCTGCTGCTTGGTATATAAACAATATATCGTCGTTCCAATGCTAAACTAACATAACTGCCATTTTGTCAAAATTGAGTTTTTGATGTAAATCTGTACCAAATATAACCCCGCACAATGTCACAAATTTGTAGAGCTCTAGCTTTTAAGGTTCCAGAGTTACAATATTGTGAATCTGCACTTTTATTTTTTCTCCCCCATGGTAAACTTAGAAAATGTGGGTCAACTAACGAATCTGACATTTTCGTTAACTTTTTATGGTGATAATTATCACTTACCGGTCAGATAACCAATAGCAAATTTGCGAATCTGCCAGATTCGTTGGTTTACTATGGTGGTTATTATGACCTGCTCACATAAGTAGCTATAGCGAACTTGCGAATCTGCCAGATTCGTTAATTTACTATGGTGGCGATTATGATATACCCACAGCGGTAGCCTATAGACATTTACGAATTAAGCATTTTCGCGAGTTTGTCATTTTGACTAATGCATTTGAAATAGGTGAAACTAGAAGTAAATGTGCGAATCAGGCATTTTCGCAAATTAAGTATTGTCAATTTAGTATAAAAAATAAAATTCATGCGATTTGCGTTTGAACAAAGGGATAAACATATCAGAGGGGAAGCATATAAAAGCCTAAATGGTAAAGACGTTGAAACAAGACCGATGAAAGAACCTAAATGTGTGACAAAACTCATCCATTAAAAGGGTAAAATGGGAGGTGAAAGTTTGTATGAAGAACTTGAAATTCTTAGAGTAACATTTCGAGTTCTTCATTAAAAATTAAGAAAAACAGTTTCAGCATTTTTTTTTAATAAGTACATCCCTGTAATGGATTAAATAGAAGGTGGGCTTGTATAAAAAACGTGGCCTTCTTTGTGTAGTGTCGTGACTTCGTCAGACTTCGTCAAATAAAGATACCTAATACTTCTTTAAACTTTAATAAGATTTTAGAATTTTTTGAAGCCCCCTGTCGTAAAATGGGGTGAAATTCGAATTAAAAGTTTGTTAAACAATTTTTAAGAACTATGTATACTGAGCATGTATACCCGGTATTTCGAACAAAAATAGATGCATATTTTCGTATCTCTCACCGATTACACTGGTAAGTAGAAATCGAAATGTTTATTTGCCAGAATACGTTACAACAAATTAGATCTTACGATACTTATAGAATCAGTATTCAGTCGACATGCAAGTCAACATGCAAAATAAATAAATTTTAATACCACATTTAAGGTAAAATCGTTATTATCAAATTAAATCTAAAAAATAACTACACATTAAGACAAATGATAGCAATAACAGTTACCACTATAATTATGGCATTGCATATTAGTGACATATTATCTAAACTTTGGTAGCAGAAAATATTGTTTCCGAATATTATCACTCTTACGAAAGTATCCCCAACTCGGAAGTGTAGTTGGACCACATTAACTCTAACAAGCAAATAAACTGTCAAACACAAAAAAACTAAGTATGGCAATATTAAGCAAAGAGTAACCACCAATCTTAGTACTGGCATATGTTTATTTCGAATTCACCCATACAAATGTTTATCTTGTTTTAATCCCCTTTGAGCCCTTAGAGTAAGAATATCAATTAACTGCAGTAAAATAGAAATAGAAATAAAGTATGTAAACTTACTTAATACAACGTAAAAGTCCCCCGAAACATCATTTATAATTATTTTTATAATTACAATATTGATCAAAGCATAACTTACCAAGTTTTTTTTTATTTATATTTAATTGGATAGAATCTAATACTAACGTTCTAATACTAAAATCTGAAACTTAAAGATTAAGAGTAATACACAAGTATCAAGACTACTTAGTGGCCTATCTTCAGTGTTGTCATATACCGATTTACAGATAAAAAACTTAAATTGCTGGGAGAAAGATATTTTAGCCAGAATATACGTAATAGATAGCCTACCAGAGTTTATATTGTAGAGCTGCCTAATAAGTAAATAAAAACTATTATTTTCGTTTAATTACTGAGTATCGGTATCAATTACCATTAAGTATAAGTTAACGCTTGTAAGTAGTTAATAAAAACATGAAAAGTCATATGTCATTATTAAGTTTACTAAACATAAGTTGAAAGTAAATCATATATTAGTAAATTTTTTATTTTTTTTTATTTTCTTTATTTTCTTTATTGGCACACTAAACAGATTACATTCATTTCAAAAAATAAAGATACAAAGGACAGGCATTACAGATAAATGTCATCCAAAATAAGCATGCACATCATGATTTTAACAATATAAGTTCATTAAAAAAAATATCCTAAAATAAAAATTATTATAAATGTAATATTATTATAATGGCAAAACTGTTTAATTCAACATTTTATACATATTGAGCATCTTGAGATAGAATAACAAAACATTCAAAGATGTGTAAACAGAGAGCGTTTAACGCGAAAGCAATTCTACAATCTGCCTCCTGAAAACCAAAAATCGTGGATTGAATCATAAATCATAAATCATAAATCATAAATCATAAATCATTTATTTGCTTGAATAGGGTCATATTACAGGTGTTTAGTATATTACATTGGTATCTCCTAATTCAGCTGTCCACAAGACAGCATGCAAATATTAAAACATTTTTAACAGTAGTAAGTACTAATTTACAATTATTAAAATGTAACAATTATTAATTCATATTGATCATACACTAGAATGTCATTAACTACCTACATTAAAATAACAAAGTAAAAACTATTATTACATTAAAGCTTTGCAATTATATTATTATTACTTATCAAATTGATTATATTAGTCCAGTCCAATAAAATTACAATTAATATTATAATAAATTATCATGAATATGACAATACAAAAATAATTACATTTATTTTATTTAATACTTTTATTCATTATTATGTTGCAAATAATCCTTAATCGAGTAAAACATTTTAGATAATAGCCATTCATTCAGTTTCTTTTTTAATTGTTGTAGTGGTAAGTTTTTCATTTCCTTTGGCAATTTATTATAGATTTTAACACACATTACACTACAATTTTTTTTAAACAGAGCTGTTTTTTGTTGCTTTCCGATTTCAAGTCGATTACAATTTCTTGTGTTTCTGGGATATAATTCCCCTGCAGTCGTAAATAGGTGCATATTTTGCTTTACAAATTTGACAACTTCGAGTATATACAAGCAAGGTAACGGGAGTATTTTAATTTTTCTAAACATTGGTTTACAGGATTCATGAGGTGCAATCCCGCAAATTGCACGAATACATTTTTTTTGAGTTCTGAAGACTCTAATTATGTCCACTCCATTGCCCCATGTGATTAATCCATACCGTAAAATTGATTCCACGTAACCATAGTAAGCCGCGATTGCAGTTTTCTGGTCTGTCACTCTACGCAATTTATTGAGTACGAACGCAAATCTGCGTATTCTTAAACATACGTTTTGGATATGCTCGTTCCAATTTAATTTATTATCTATATATATTCCTAGAAATTTAGTTGTACTACATTCTTCCAAAGTATGTCCATTATAACTAATATTGTATGGTTGACTAGTTCTGTTAAAGCGTAAATAGTTAGTTTTTTCTAAGTTTGCCTGTAAGTTATTTTTTTCAAGCCACTTTACAACAGAGACTACAACTTTATTTATTTCTGACTCATGATCAGTTTGTGTATGAGATTTGTTGCTTGTCACTATGATTGAGATGTCGTCAGCAAACAGAATACACTTATGGCTTATGATATCAGGGAGGTCATTTACGTATATTAAAAACAGGAGCGGGCCAAGTACACTTCCCTGGGGTACTCCAAACTTATTTAGTCGGTATTCAGAATTATAACATTCTGTTTGATTATAATTATTGACCTTATTAATTTCTACGCGTTGTGTTCTATTTCCTAAATATGACCGGATCCAGCATATCGCTGGTCCTCTGATACCATAGTGTTCGAGTTTTGTTAGTAGTAGGTCATGAGCAACAAAATCAAAAGCCTTTGACATATCAAAGAATAAAGCCGTCGTTAGCTTTTTCTCATCACAGCTAGTTGCGATCTCACGCACAAGACTAAAAGCAGCTAATGTGGTGGATTTGTTTTTTTGGAAGCCATATTGGTCCTTTGCAATTACATTAAATTTACCAAAAAAGTCGGTCAATCGTTTGTGCATGGCTTTCTCAAATATTTTTGAGAGGATTGGCACTAGAGTAATTGGACGATAATTACTTAATTCAGTCCTTTTACCCTTCTTAAAAATAGGTCTTATAATTGATTTCTTTAAGCAGTCCGGGAATAATCCAGATTCCAATGAAAAATTAATAAGGTATGTCAATATTGAGATAATTTCAAATCTAGATTTAATTATTATTTTAGTTGCAATGTCATCATATCCTTCTGCATTCGTCTTGTTTAGTGAAGTAATCAGATTTAAAACTTCATTTTCCTCGAATGGCTTTAAAAAGATAGTGTTTGCAACTTTTTGCCTCTCAGTAACAGTTACACATGGATTATGGATAAATTTGTTTGTTAATTCTATATAATAGTTATTAAATATTTCTGCTATGCTTGAAGGGTCTGTGATATTTGTACCATTATCATTAATACTATCTATGCACTCGGTGTTATTTACGTTGTGCGCATGATCTTTGATAATTGTCCAGGACGCTTTACAAATATTTTTACTGTTAGCCACATATTTTTTGTTTGTTGCTTTTTGAGCAGTTATTACACACTTCTTCAGGATTTTATCATGTTTTGTATTTATTTTTATTCTCAGTATTTTTGTTCCTGTAATAATTTAGCCTTAGATTTCTCTTGGTTTTGGTGCTCAGTTTTAAACCTTTACTTATCCACTTCGGTTTATAAAGTTTGTGTATTTTTACTTTTATCTGGGGAAAACAAAGTTTATAAAATAGGCACAAGGTGTCATGAAATTGGCTAAAGCTTCTATTGAAATCTTGTTCCTTGTATACCTCTGAAAAAGATATATTTTTTAAGCACTGTCGAAATATTTCGACGTTGTGTTCGGAGTAATCCCTTTTCGTTACCGTGACAGCCTTAGGTGGTGCTGGTTTTTTAGTAACGTCAAAAGTAAGCATTTGAGCGGTATCGTGGTCAGAAAGCGCTAGTGGGAGAGTATTACCGGTGGCATTTTTGATGTTACTAAAAATGTGATCTATGCAATTTCTGCCACGCGTGGGTTCGTTTATGTGGCTACGTAAATTGTGATGTCCTGTTGCACACATAAGTCGCTCCGTGCAACGATTTAGTTTTAATATATTTATGTTAAGGTCACCTAAAAGGACGAAGTCCTTTTTGTGAAACTTCTTTGACAAACTGTATAATAATGTTTCCAACTTATCAAAAAATGTGTTTAAGTTTGAAGTCGGTGTCCTATAGATACATATAATTATCATATTAACGGATGGGACATGTATTCCACAGCATTCGAAAACTCTACTTTTAATCAGGTCATTAGCAAAGCAAATGGATTCAAATTCTGTGCCTTTTCTTATTAAAATACAAACGCCACCTCGCTTAATATGGCGAGAGTAGTTCGAAGCCAAAACATAGTCTTGGAATGAAATGTTTGCCTCATCACCGTTCTGTAAAAATGTTTCTGTAAAACCAATTATATCCGGGTGCATTTTTAAGTCTGAAAGGTCCGATAGTACTATTTCCAGAGTGTCTTTTTTAGCTAGAATGCCCGCAATATTTTGGTGTAGAACTCTATACTGTGGTGTGGATTCGCCACTTTCACAAAAATGTGCATCAACATTAGGGACGAAAAAACTCTAATTCTTGCTCTGTCAAAACTGGGTCTCGTGGGATATCATGACAAGAACAAGAACAGTCTACTATCGAGGAAACAATGTTGTTATCCTTCTGAATTATCTCAAGCATTGAACACAGGTCTTGAAATATAATATATAGCCCAGATTTATTCACCCGACCCGTCTTATAACGAAACATACTGTGGTCATATAAAAGATTTCGGTTGCTATCCAATAAATAAGCATAGTTATATTTATTATTGTCTATATATAGAAGTTTGTTAAATAATTCAATTCTCCTGTTAAACATATTATAGAAACAATCCATGTTAAATGTTGGATAACATATTACAATATTTGTATGCGATAGGTTTGATATAATATTTCTTATATAAAGAACCAAATTGGCGTAGTTCTGTGATTGTTTAAAGTCCTCTTCCCCTATAAATATGAAACAGTAGTCATCCTTAGTAAAATTAATCAACTTACGATCTATGCTTTGAAGAAGAGTCCTTATTCCGACACCAGGATAAAGATAGTGACAAATATTATATTTATCGCCTAACATGTAATCAGCAGTTTTTAATATTTTGTCATGTACATTAGAGCTTAGAATACATATTCTTCCAATTTTATCAGATTCAATAGTTTTGAGTGAAGCATCATCTAGAGGTGGTGACGTACAAAGAGGAATATTAGCGCCTTTACTGGTTGTGGCGGCATATACAGGTAGTCTTGCAGAATTGTTCTGTATACTGTCGGATGCTTTCCCGCTTTCAATGTCAAGAACCAATTCGGTAACGGTTCGTGTCTCTGCATTCCCACCATTATGGGTATCGCCATTATGACTGGTCTTATTTGCATTCGGTGTAAAAATAAGTGTAGACTTGTTAGAATTCTTACGACGTTTTTTTGTATTAGATTTACAAATGTGTTCCAATTTAACAACTTTTGTATTGAAATCGTCTATAGTATTTTTTAGTCTTTCATTTTCAGATAAAAGTGTTATAATTTCATTTTCTGCAACCATCAATTTATTATTTAGCTCCATAATCTTAGCTTCCATGCTCTCAATTTTACTTTGTAAATCTTCCCCTATCTGAGGACAGCTTCTATTCATTTTACTACAATTTAAAGATGTACTTGATGTAGTAGTCGAGGAGTCGAGGTCCTCTTCTTCTTCTAATGAGTCAAAGGAGTTTTTGGTGGGTACTTTGTATTCGTGTTTCTTCCTGTGAGTAATATTGCTGGTTTCAGGCAACAACGACGATGGCGCAATTTCTTTTTTGTGTTCCGGACTTTTCTTTGAGGAACAGCTTTGGCATATCCAGTTTTCTTTTTGTTCCTTGCTCATAGTATTCCGGAAACGTGCTTCCGGAACATTGGTGCATAAAATGTCATAAGCATTCTTGCAGGAGTAGCATCTTAAAAACTGTCTAGTTTTAATAACATTTTTGCACTTTATACACGTAGTTTGAGCAATTTTGGGTGTCATTTTTACGTCGGTCTTTAGCAAAATGTTTAAAATATGATTTTGAAAACAATCAAAATTATTAGTCTGCTTTATCAAAATGCTCTTGTGTCAGTATGTCCGCTTCGCTCGTGTGCCAGCGTCCACGCACTGTTATCGCGTAACGAGTTTTGTGTGACTCACCGCTCGCTGCACCGTGCCGCTCGCGCGCTTGCGTCTTGAGAACAACTGTCGTTTATTTAAAATGATTTTTGTCATATCTTCTAAACCATTACTTGTTTTTATAAACGGTTTTTTCCACTGTGATCCTTGTTTCACTGGCTATAAAACGGTATAACTTGCAATTGTAATTAGTATATTTTTCTATGGTTTTAAATGAAAACACGACGGAGACTAAAATTACGTGACTGTCTTGCACTAGCGACCGTTCCGCGAAAATGTCGATGTCATTATTTTTTGACACTAGGTAGTTGTACTGACGGCACATTCTTACGATAGGATTGTAATAAGAGGTGTTGTTCCTGTATACCTGCAGAGCAAACACTTTAGGGGCGCGCGATCTAAATCGTGGTGTGTTGAAGGTGATATGTGACAGAATATAGGGGGAATCAATTTTAGAATGAAGGACCTTGTGTAAAAATAGCATGTCATACAAGAGACGACGTGACTGGAGGGAACTAATGCCAAATGTTCGTAAACGCTGGTCGTAATTTTGGTGGATTAAACCGTGATTGTATCTATACGACATGATTTTCAGACACCTTTTTTGAATACGCTCGATATTATTTGAGTGAACAGAGTAATATGGCGACCAAACAATGCAGCCATATTCGAGTACACTACGTACAAGACTTTGGAATAGGCACAGCAAGCTATTAGGCCTTTTGAAGTCTTTGGTAACACGAAGGATGAATCCTAGCATTTGGTTGCTTTTCCTAATTACGTACTCGTAGTGTGACTTAAAGTTCAGTTGTTCGTCAAAGTAAATGCCAAGGTCCTTAGCGACAGTTTTGCGTGCAAGACTTTGGTTAGCCAGTGTGTAGTCGTATATAATCTTTTGTTTCTTATTTGAAAAAGATATAACGAAGCATTTATCAACATTCAGTAACATGCGATTATCACGACACCAATCAGATACACAAGCTAAATTATGTTGCAGCTGTAAGCAGTCACTCACATGATCTATGTTCATAAACAACTTTAAATCATCCGCATATAACAAAAAAGGACATGATACCTTATCCGCCAAGTCATTTATAAAAACAATAAACAACAAAGGTCCCAAATGTGAACCTTGAGGCACACCAGAAGTTATCGGCGCCGGGGTCGATAGAAAACCATTAATGGCTACAAGTTGGCTCCTGTTATTCAAGTAAGAACAAACCCACCTGAACAAACTACCGTTTATGCCGTAAAGTGCAAGTTTGTGGCAAAGTATGCTGTGGTCAACCTTGTCGAAGGCTTTCGAAAAATCTGTGTATATGGAGTCCACCTGACCTCTCATTGCAAAACTAGTACATAAAAAGTCTTTATATTCTAACAAGTTAGTAATAGTAGACCTATTCTTGACAAAACCATGCTGTTTTTCTGATAAAAATGATCTAAAGTGGTTGTATAGGTGTTCATAGACAATAGATTCGAAAAGCTTGGCCATACAGGACAAGATACTTATAGGCCTATAATTTTCACAGCACAACTTATCACCTGACTTGTGAATAGGAACAATATGGGCAGTTTTCCATATTGTAGGAAATGTTCCAGATGCCAATGACTTATTGAATATTAAGCTTAAAGGATGCCCAAGTTCTTCAGCACAGGATATAATAAAAGAGGGGGGTATGCCATCTGGCCCAGCGCCCTTATTTCTGTCAAGCATCTTAATTTTCCCAATGATATCATTTTCTGATACCAAGACCGAGCACAAAGACGCGTTACCAACAGTAGACGTATCAGAAGAAGATGTAAGAGGATGGGATGACAGGTGTGTGGTAGTATCAAAAACAGATGCAAAATAAGAAGAGAAAAGGTTGCAGATGGCTAGATTTCCTGAGGCTGTAGACTCTCCGTAGGTCATTGTCTGTGGCGTTGTCGAAAGACCCCTCTTGTTCTTTACGTAACGCCAAAACGCTTTGACATCATCTTGTAAGGCATCTTCTACAGACAATAAAAATATCCTATAGCATCTAACCGTCATAGCCTTACATCTTTTACGAAGCATGGAGAAAGAGTCATAATCGCGTGGATTGCCGTATTTCTTGTACAATTTATGAAACTTAAGTTTTTCGGCGAGGCAATTTTTTAACGCACTACTGTACCATACTGGATAGTTATGGCCTGATTTGTTTTTGTAAAAAGGGGTATGTTTTTTAATTATATTAAGAAGCGTTTCGTAGAATACTTGAATACAGACATTCACATCTGATGCCACAAGCAAAGACTTCCAGTCCACCAAAAGCAAATCATTACGAATTTTACTTAAATCGCATTTATTAAAGTTTAGCCTTTTAATGTTGGTGACAGCCGCAGCAAATACGGGTTGCAACTGAGGGATATCAACAACAATAGAAGGATGATGGTCATCTTGCTTCGTCATGGGTTCGGCACCATATACCTTGACGCAGTTAGAGGTTGATAATACTAGGTCGAGAAAACGCCCATTTGCGTTTGGTATGCTGTTCAATTGAATTAGACCACACAATGACATGAACTCAAAGAGCATATGCGATTTACGATCTTGCGGATTAAGTGGAATTAATACTCCCAAAGTAGATACAGACCATCCAAGATTAATCGTGTTAAAATCACCGATCAATAAAAAAATATCATCGGTCTCAGCATTGAGAATTATTTTTTGACAGTTGACATAAAATGTTTGCAAATTAGGTAATGGTAAGTCAGGGGGCAGATAGCAGACGCAAATATAAAACACACTACTATTATTATTGTCAGGTAAAATTTTAAGCCAAATATCCTCCATCTCAGTTTCCCATGATTGTTGTCGAACAACGTTAAAATTCTTTTTAATAGCAATCAGTACCCCGCCACCCTCAGTCTTCTTCGACTGTGATGTATCACGGTCACGCCTAAAAACATTGTACCGGTGATCAAACAACTCGCTGTCATACACACTGTTATTTAAATTAGTTTCCGTTAAACATATTAAATCATAATTCGAACTCAACATGCTCAAATAAAAATCTGATAATTTAGATCTAATTCTGTTTACATTCTGATAAAACACAATTGTCATGAATATATAAATACCTAATCACCCAAACAAGCTAACACTGAAAAAAAGAATAAAATATGATGTTTACCTATATGTATACAGTTAAGTAAGTTAAAGTTTAAGGACATACAATTTAGATATATATTTATATTCTTAAGCAACCCAATTTATTAGGTAGGTACATTACTAATTGTATTGTTTAACAAAATCTTATCAGAACACAGTAGTCCATAGTAAGTATATAAAATAAATACGTTTAAGATTGTTTTTATGCTAATTGGTAGCTTTTCGAAACAATATTGTATTTAACGCTAAATTCATTTCAAACTGACCGAACTGACCGAATAATGAACTCAAAACACATAAATAGTTAACATCAAGTAAATACGGCCAACAAATTTTAGGTATATAAGTACTCATAACGTTTGAATGAAAAACCAATCCATGTAATAAACATTTGAGTCGTGTGAACACATGAACACTATGGATTAAAAACATGCAATCAAGTTTCAATCTTGTTACCAAGGCATTGAGGTTATTACGTACATTTATTACACATGTTTACCGATATATAATTTCTAATGAGATCTTGCTGCACTACTCGTACTCGGTACCTGAGTTGAGTTTGGTAATGATGGACTTATTACTTTTTCTAAGTTATGTAGCGAGTCCATGTTTTTAACATGCACAGGCGTACTGTCATCATCCTTTAGAATATATATTCGACCATATCTTACCCATACAGTTTTATAATTGTTGTTTTTACGGAACTTTCGGGCAGCGCTGTGAAGTTGTTTACATTCCGGTGAGAGATGTTCTGATAAGTATATTCTAGAGCTGTCCCCAGCCAGTCCGACGTGAGTGGTGTTGAGGGCATCATCGGAGTGCGCTTTGTTATACCGGTAGTACGCGGATAATAGTGTATCGCGTAATTTTGTTGATGAGAGTGACACCAGGATGTTTCGGGGGCGAGTGGAGGACGGGTTCAGCTTCGCCACCCGCCGGCAGGCACTAATCTCGTTGTCAGTCACCGGGACATTCAAGGTACTGCATAATTTCTTAAATATTAACCAGACATTCTCGGCGCGATTTTCTGGAACGACTTGTATTTCGAGGTTAAAACTACGAGACACGTTTTCTATATTGGCCAGGCGAGTTTTCAAGCTGTTCAACTCGCACGTCAGCTGATTATTTTGTGCTTCAAGGGATTGAATGGCCTGTTCTTTATGTAGCAAATTCGTTTTTAATTCATTTTGTTCCTCGACTAAGAAATCGGTAGTGTGAAATGTAAATCATATATATGTAGGTCAGATACAATTTAACTGCATTTATTGACTGACAGGTTAAAAATATACTTATGAGACATTTTCAGTTAAAAGAGTGCACTGTGCCGCTTACCATGAGCGCGAAATTTGTTTGCATGTTTAAACAAATAACTTGTCAACGCGCCCTTATGTAAGTGACCAAGTGGTATCTCTTGCTTGAACCGTCACATTTTAGCATTTGAACATTATTTATTGGTCGAATGCGATAAGTTTTAGACTATATACAATAGTATTATGTTATTGGCAACAAAAATAAGTGCAGATTCGCACTCTATTATGATAGCAAATGAATGGGAAAGCATTGACATTCCCCAAACGAAAACGACGAATGTGGCATTTTCGTAACTTTACTTTGGTTTAAAAATAAAAAATGCATTGTGAATTTGCGAAAGTGGCACTTTCGTAAATTTACTATGGTGAATAATCTTACCTTTTTGTTCCTTTCTATGGAGTAGCCAAATTGCGAATGTGCCTTAATTTCTAAACCCAATGAATTAATACATATCTGACACATTGAAAATATAAAACATGCATTTTAAAAACACTGTGTGAAAACAGTTCTATTATAACTACAAAAACAACCGAGAAAAAAAATATATAATTTTTTTACCAACTTAAAACTGCTCCCCTGTAAAATTAGTTTTATGCAGTTATGGTAGTTTAGCATTGGAACAACGATATTTGCAAACGATCAATGTACAAAAAAAAAATTATCGAATTAGGGTCATTCATTTGGGGAAAATCTTAACAACGTGATGTAACTGATTTCACCAAAGTAACAACGCCATCTAGCAGGCAATTGGGTTATTATATTATATAGAAACAAAATGTCAACACACCGTTGAACAATGTGCTCATACCATGACAGTAGGTTAGCTTGCAACTTCTTCCTAATTGGTGCTACTTTTAGACTTCCCCTAACATCTTCAACAGAAATATGTGTTTAAACATGTGGACGTGGCAACACGCAAAAACATGTAAAAGATGTTTGTTAATTAGTTAATAAAAAAATAAAAAACTCAGTCCCACAGTCCTCCCAACTGCTACGTTAACCTGTCATAGAATGTACAGACAAAGTCTTGTCGAATAGGGTTTGTGCAATTTAAAATTATTATCGATAAAGTTTAACTGTTTGCTTCTAGAGTTAATGTATGTAAAACAAAAATGTATGTTCACGACTTATAATTGCAGTATGCTGTACAATTCAATGTCAATCATCATCCCTATTACGCGATTCATTTTCCGAAAGTCATAAGTATTATTTATCGTCTGTTGACAACTAAAACTGATAAATAACAAATACCTACTTAAAACGAAGCTCAGTGTCAATCTACAAACTACGATACGATACGATACGATACGATACGATACGATACGATAGATACGAGGTTTTGAAGAGTAGTGACAGAAATTTACGTGGGTTTTGGTTGTCACCAAGCCATTATATATAATTTGGCATCACTATTAGGAAACGTACAACGTATTGACTTAGAGGCCGCTAAGGTGTAAAACCTTTTAAATAAACAATGAAAAGATCGACACACAAAGCTTATGGAAAAATTCGACACGGTGCTTGGAGTTCGGGTAGCGAAGTGGTTAACGCGCTGGACCGGCAATCCAGAGGTACCGGGTTCGATACCCGGTCTCTTCCACCAGGTAACTCGTTTTTAAATCATTCTTTAAGCTTTGATCTTTGTATCAATGGTTTAAATAAAAATTGTGGTGTGAACCCACATAAAAAAAAATGACATTACGTTTCATTTTATACGACAGCTCCTAGCTTATACTGCGTATCTAGTAACATACGCTCGATTTCACAACACGGACGTATACTGCTACGTATTAACTTGGGGAGCTGACTACTCCCTGATAAAGTTATGCACTGTTGTTCTTTGGATACGGGCCAACAAGGAAAATAAAGAATCATGTAACTTGTTGATTATTTTCCCAATAATAATGCCAATAACGCGCCAACAAATTTATCTGCTTTGTACAATGGTTGACTGGTAGAGAATGCCTCATAGCATTAAGTTCGCCTTTTGTACGATAAGTTTTCTTTTGTGCAATCATCATTTTAGCCATAGGACGTCCACTGCTGGACACAGGCCTCCTCAATAGACTTCCACATGGGCCGGATATTTGTGCAATCGAGATTAAATAAATAAGTAAATATACAATTAGGAAACATACAACAGCTCCTAGTCTTACTGCGTATCTAGTAACATACGCTCGATTTCACAACACGGACGTATACTGCTACGTATTAACGAAGGGAGCTGACTACTTCGTGACAAAGTTATGCACTGTTGTTCTTTGGATACGGGCCAACAAGGAAAATAAAGAATCGGGTTAACTTGTTGATTATTTTTGCAATAAAAATGCCAATAAAGCCCACGCGCGCTCATTTCTTTACCTACTTAATTTGTCCAAAGAGAATGCCTTATGGCATTAAGTCCGCGTATTGTACGATTTGTATTTGATTTGTGCAATTAAGATTAAAGAAAAACTTTCAGCTCACGAAAATCTCCGTTAAGACGTCATTACCAATAGACATGTTGACTGATGTTGAGTTCTACAGCGTACTGTAGTTATATGAATAAAATTAGCTAAATATATCACGAAAAAAATAAAAAAAAACAAAAAAAATGATATTTTTTGGAAATATGTGACTTTAAGGGTACGCAAATTTTATGATATTTTTTTTTAAATCCAAAAGAAATTTTGAAAATGTTTTCCGAGTCCTCATAATTTTACAAAACAATAATTGTACGGCAACCATGAACTGAAACGCACCTTTTCACGGTGAAAATGGCAAATTTCTTAATTTCTCCATACAATTATTGGTACCTATACCGGCCTGTGACGTCATTAGCCTGGACGCCTTTTGTATGGAGCGTTTTTAGCGCTACGTAGGACACTTAGTATATTTTTTTTCTAAACTTTCTTCTTATATATCGTATTCTTTCAATCTCGGAAATAGGTAGAAATCACTGGTGGTGAGATCCGGTGAATACGGAGGATGCTTAAGGATATCGAACCCAGTATTACGAATTGCAGCCATTGCAACGGCGGACTTGTGTGCCGGGGTATTGTCCTGGTGGAACAGCACAACTTTCAAGAGTTTACCTCGCCGTTTTTCGCGGATCTCATTGCGCAATGTTGCTATTTGTTTAGCATATAAAGTGCCCGTAATAGTGGCTCCATGCTCGAGATACTCAATCATTAATACCCCTTTATCATCCCAAAAAACAGAGCCCATGACCTTACCGGCAGATGGGCCCACCTTGAATTTTTTTAGAGTTGGAGATGATGGCCTTTTCCATGTCATAGACTGCAGTTTCATTTCAGGGTCGTAATGGTGGAGCCATGTCTCGTCCATTGTTATAAATCGCGCCAGAAAAAGTTCCCGGTCTTGCTGTATCAGGTGCAAAGCTTCTTGACAAATCTCGACTTTAGTTTGATTTTGCGTGTCAGTAAGTATTCTTGGTACCCGACGCGCAGATACCTTTTTCATACCCAAGCGTTCATGTAAAATATTATGCACGCTCCCAGATGAAATCCTTAAATTTTCAGCAATAAAACGAACCGTGACACGACGATCAGCCAAAACTAAGTTTTCGACTTTTTTCACAATTTCTTCAGTTACTGCTGTAGTAGGGCGTCCGGAACGGGGGTCGTCCATGGTCGATGTTCTTCCATGTCTAAATTCGGCGCACCAACGTGCGACTGTCGAATACGGAGGAGCATGAGACCCTAGAGTGTCCCGCAAATCTAAATTGACTTGGTCCGTAGAAAAAAATTTCAAACACAAGTATTTGATAACGGCGCGAATTTCAATTTTCTCCATTTTCGCTAACGTACTCAATAGCATTGCAAAGAAATGGCCGTATTTTTTTTTAAACAAAAAGCAGTTGGGTTTTTTTTTCATAGCAATCAGCTAGATAGATTAACTTTACCGGCCAGTATTTAATTTCCTAATATTGAAAGAGTTTGCATCTCATTCTCACTTTTTATTGAACGCCCCTCGTAGACATTTGATCATAATAAAAAATAGAATCGATTGACATCCTCAAAAAAAATTAGTCAACATGTCTGTTATACAATTCTAATATTGTATTGTAGTATAAGTAAAATCTTAACAGTGCGATGCAGGCGCGTGGCGCCAGCCGCACGGCGCCATCCGTGGGTATATATTTTTTCCTGTTCATCACGCCCAATCAGCTTGAAGAATTTTAAGTAATTTTGATGCAAGGGTTAACTGGACATCCAAAAATGGTTAAAGGATCCTTTTCGCCGACTACGGTAGGAAAAAAAAACAGAATTTGCAGGCATCAGTATTGAGAATACTATTTGCAAAATAAAGTAGCATTCACATAAATACACACACGCACCCACACACATAAATAGACACTTATCGCTGGCTCAAAATCACGCCAATATTGTTAAATAGGTAAAATCAATTTTGAATAAAATTATAACAGTATGTATGATAGCGCCTTTGAGATTATTTCGCATTTAAATGTATCTAGAAAACAAATAATGATATTAATTGGATTATCTTTACCTCAGAAGCACATTTGAATAGATCATTGAGTATCTTGATAATTTAGTTATATGCTGACTTGCAGCATTTGTGGCCGTACATTTGCAGCAAAAATTGGCTATGTCAGTCACCTTAGAGCACACGAACGACGCTCTGACTAGCTAGTGTGTCCAGTCGCCGTGGCCGAAATCGGCTAGGATTGGATGATGATTGAATTTAGTTATAAGTTATTAGTCCATGTGAATTGCATGAGTTATATTGTAATTAATAATAGCAATTAAAGAAATAGTAGATTCAACATTAGTATTGTTAAATTATTTACACAGTGTGTCAATAGACTAAAAATGTTACTAACACCTGGTTACTTGACGACTACCACTTACTTGTTTTTCCCCTCCATTTAATGGTACTTTGATGGTCTTTAAATACCAGGTGCAGTGACGTTTCTGCACATTCCTTTGTGAACTTTTACGAGAAATACCAAGAAGTTATCATAAACGTTTATTCATTCAAACTCCTCATCACCACCTCACTGCCGTGTCGTCACCAGTTCATATGTAGCTTTCAATAGTTTTCTTAAAGAATCATTGTGGCTCTGCATTATGGAGTATGACACCGCTCTAACATGTATGCAGTTACAATACAATACAAGTACCTACTCTATCTTGCATACCTCACATAACATAGGTACAGGAGAAATACAACGCAAGAAATTACAATTAGAGATAAAAAAAAAAGGACGGGTTGCACTCCGGGAGTGCCGGCAGAAGTGAAAACTCCGATTTTATTATATCTCACTGACACTTGATTTCTATTTTAATCTCTATTTCTTACTAATGTATGTTTATGATTACGCTTCACCATCTGTCACTTACAACATTTTGTTGTTCGAAGGCCCCCTTTCTTTGAAACTTTGAAACAGACACGCTTGCTAGGTTACCGACTGACTGTTATCTGACGCGCGGTGACGCGCGGATCTGTCGCGAGTTTAACATTTTTTACCCATCTAAAAATTGCCAAGCGCCGCTAAAGAAGTTTTCACTTCAAAAACAGGCGCTATTATCACTAAAGAGAGATCTCTTAGTTACTATTTACTTGAAGATCATCAGCCGATAAACGTCGTCTGCTGAAGTACGTAAAGCCTCCCCCAAAGTCGTCCACAACGATCGGTCTTGCGACGTCCTCGTCCAACTTCTGCCCGCGATCCTAACCAGGTCGTCGGTCCACCTTGTTGAGTACCTTCTCACGCTGCGTCTTCCGGTCTGTGGTCGCCATTCCAGAACCTTTCTGCCGCAACGACTATCGGATCTACGAACAATGTGCCCCGCCCACTGCCACTTAAATTTGGAGACTGTCTGAGCTATATCTACAAGCTTGGTTCTCTTGCGTATCTCATCATTTCGGATTGGATCACGCAAGGAAACTCCAAGCAAAGCTCGCTCCATTGCCTTTTGAGTAACTTTGAGACAGCATTTAGTTACATGCTCAACTAATGGTTAAACAGTAAAGAATTTCGACTTCCTTTGCGAACAAAATTGCACCTGGTAAAAAGGTACCTAACTTTTTAATAATTTATTTGCAGGAACTAAGAAAAAGCTCGTTTCCAAGACGTTTTTTACGGAGCCCGTTAAGAATTCATCTTCTTAATCTCTGTCAGGGCAAGATTGGCAGAGGGAGCCTTTTTTAATTAGTAGGTTCCTGTGATGAGTGAAATTAAAAATTTAACCAGAGCAAGGGTTGAAATAATTAGTTTTGATAGCTAAGAATAAATTTTACTATTGTGTGACGTGCTTTATTATAATTAATACGACAATATTTTACTGACACATCGCTATTTGTTTAAATATCAAAACGCCTATGGCCCGAATTCAATGATGTTTTTCGATATTAATATCGTCAATTTGGAAATTAGTTTTATCTATTAAAAGTACAAAAACTCGGGTTATAGGTTGACGCGCTTTACGGCGACTACCAATGCGGCTACTAATTATAAAAATAAATAACTATTTATCGGGTAACCTCACACAAGTGAAGTAGTCCGAAATTAAGTTCTAGTACTTACTTTTAGTAGTCTTGTGATACAGACAGGCTACCAAACAATGCTATACGTACTTATTTAGATAAATATATACTTAAATGTATAAAAACATCCATGACCCTTGAACACATATTAATCGCACATATTATAATATATGCAATGAATAAAAAAACCGGCCAAGTGCGAGTCGGACTCGCGCACCGAGGGTTCCGTACAAACACTTTCCATAAGTGGTTAAGTTAAGTTTGCACCTGGTATGTATAGCGCCCCATATAAATTATGTGCAAAGTTAGGTATTAAAAAAAAACTACAATACTAGATCTCGTTCAAAACAATTTTCGTTGGTAGTTTTTATAGTAATGTACATCATATGTTTTTTTTTTGATTTTTCATTTTCTTATTTTAGAAGTTAGAGGGGGGGGGGGGGGGGCAAATTTTTTCCACTTTGGAAGCGTCTGTCACGCAAACTATTCGGTTTAGAAAAAAAAATATTTTAGAAACCTCGATATCATTTTTGAAGACCTATCCATAGATATGCCACACGTATGTGTTTGATGAAAAAAAAATTTTGAGTTTCAATTCTAAGTATGGGGAGCCCCCAATATTTATTATTTTTTTTTTATTTTTGCATCAAAATCTTAATGCGGTTCACAGAATACACCTACCTACCAAGTTTCAACAGTATAGCTCTTATAGTTTCGGAAAAAATGGCTGTGACATACGGACGGACAGACGGACAGACAGACAGACATGACGAATCTATAAGGTTTCCGTTTTTTGCCATTTGGCTACGGAACCCTAAAAATACACCACTCAAAAATATAACTCAGCTGTTTAGCCTGTTCATGAACACATACGGTGTTTTAAATAAAAAACTTCCCGGCCAAGGCCTTCAGTTCCGTTACATTTTTCTTGAGTTGTTCCGCCCGAAACGTGATACTCCGAAGCCTGTTATAATAAGACACGTTAGTCGACATTTCATTGCATGTTTGAGAAAAATATATTCAAACAAATATAGCCCAGCGGAATTTAATCTAGAGAGGACGCAAAATTCATAAACCAACTCAAACCAGTCGGCATTTTCCGGCAAGGATCGTCGGAATGGTCCCGAAGGCCCGGACATCAAAGGAGACAGCCAACTGTTCGTGAAAATCTAAAATCATGTTAGAAAGTCATGAGAGCAACTAACCCAACGATGCCCATATGTTGTTTAAGTGGGACAAGTTACGGGATCAAGCGGTAAAGTAAGAATTATTTTTGGAGACAGAATCTAATTACATTTTATAATAGACGACGCGTTTGGCTCGGTTTGTAGACACCTGCCTACTGAGCCGGCGGTCCCGGGTTCGAACTACAGCCAGGGCAAATATTTGTGTGATGAACTCGAATATTTGTGATTAGGTCATGGTTGTTCTATGTATTTAAGTATATATTTATCTATAAGAGTACGTATATCGTCGCCTAGTCCCCATAACACAAGCCTTCTTGAGCTTAATTTGGGACTAGATCGATTTGTGTGAGGTTGGTCCGATATTTATTTATATTTCACAAAACCACAGCGTAGTCCCGTAAAATATCGGAAATCCTCACACAAATCGATCTGGTCCCAAATTAAGCTCAAGAAGCATTTCAAGAAGGCTTGTGATATGGGTACTAGATGACAATATAATAATTATATAGATAAATAAGTATGTATTTAAGTCGAATAACTAAGCCTTTTAATACAAAGATTAACTAAGTTTATCTACGTTGAAACAGTGCATATAGATTGAGACATTTGCGGCCGAAAACCAAAAAAATCTCAAATGCCAGGCTCTCGTCTCTCAATGTCACTGGAGACTGTGCAAAAGCGCAAATTTCAAGAACTAACTTTCAAAATTAACTTCGTATTACACTCTGTTTGATGTAAACCTCGCAAAATGGCTGATACATAATATTTCCGACATTTTGAAAAATTCAGAGCATACAAATTACATAGGTATAATCCGTATACTTAATTAGTAACCGAACCTTATCATAAAATTTCACCTTAATCGGTTAACGGTAAAATTTGCTTTTGGATAAAAAAAAAACCTTAAAATTTGCGTCATCAATGTTGCCTCTGAGGTTATATATTTATTTCAATGTTTTTTTAACTTTTTTTTACTACGCGTTTGGCGTAGTTTATAGACACCTGCCTACTGAGCCGGCGGTCCCAGGTTTGAATCCCGGCCGGGGCAAACATTAACATGAACTCGAATATTTGTGCTTGGGTCATGGTTGTTCAATGTATTTAAGTATAAGATACGTATATCGTATATTTATCTGTATAAGTACGTATATCGTCGCCTAGTACCTATAACAAGCTTTCTTGAGCTTAATTTGGGACTAGATCGATTTGTGTGAGGTTATCCGCTATTTATTTATTTATTTAATGAACCTGAATAGGGAGAGATTAGGCCTTACAGTAATCCAATGGAAAATATTTTATCAGCTTCGTCAGCGCTGTACCAAAGTAAACTTACTATTTAGACCACGCCTCCAGGCTATCAAGCGAAAAATTCACCGCGACCCTTTTCGGCAAAATCGGCTATTTAAACTCGGACTTATGCATATGGGTCCCCATCTAGCTAACGAGAACGCGAAAAAATGTTCCGAACTAACATAATATTCGGTCAATCGGAAGGAGTTAAATTTAATATCAAAGCGCATGGCCGTTCTTTTTTTTCTCGGACTATTTCCCCGCACTAATCTTATTAAAAGTTTCGTGAGACATATTTAATTATTGTATCAAGCGGTTTACACTCACGTAAAATTGCCAGGAACGGCCTACATGTTTCAAACTCGCATGGAGCTTTTTTATCAGGGACTGCTGCACAGCTACCCGTACAGCCACGCGGTAACTTTGTCACTGATTTCTACGCTACGAGTTCGAAACATGGCGGGCCGTTCCTGAAAATTTCACGTGAGTGTAAACAGCTTAATGTAATAATAATTCAATAAGATTAGCTGAAAATTTGGCAAAATTAAAGGACAACTTTTATCTATCAGGATATGTAGGTTATAGAGCCAAGTTAAATTTTATCTACTCTCCCCTAACATCATTGACATAATTAATTATTAATCCAAGAAAATTAGATTGCAATATATGGAAAATTTGGCAAAATTAGAGGACAACTTTTATCTATCAGGATATGTAGGTTATAGAGCCAAGTTTAATTTTATCTACTCTCCCCCCTCTCAGGGGTGAGCGTCACCCCCCGCGACCTCGAATGTGTCCCGGAGCGCGGTATTTTCCACTTTAAAAGAAAACCGTGTACGATACATACAAAGTGTATAGGAACGAAATAATCCTAAATAAATTTACTATAAATCTTTCATACATACAAAAGCGATAGCACTTATACAATCAGCTCAATCTGTTACCAAATACTAACGTTTTTAATTATTGATATTTTTTTTTTGCTAAAAGGTTAGTTATCTCAAAAACTTCACACTTCTCGGCCAAAATATGTATGACAAAAGTAAAGAATAGAAAATTTTCTTTCGAAAAATGTATAATTCATTTCTGTTACTCTGTCATTTACCGTTGCAATGCTATTTTTACAATTTATGTCATTTGTCCATTATGCGAAATATAAATATTCGTACTAGTTAAACGATGTTACTTTCAATACCATAGACTTCTTATATATTTTTCTGTTATCTATAAGTATTGAACTATATTCGGTATTTTTTTTCTTAATTAGAATCATTATTTTAGGAAATAAGGGGTGTGTGGGGAATTCGTCAAGTTTTGCTCATTTTCGTAAATAACTTCAAAACCGTTCAATTTAGAATTATAAAATGTATACATTTGAGATGTTCATAATGCACCCTTTCATTTAATATGTCACACGATATACTTTGCCATTTTTTTTCTTATTTACCCCCCAAATCTGGCCTCCATGTTTCAAATTACTTGATTTACTTTACGTTACGTTACATGTCTATGTTTGGGTCATCAATTTACATATGTGTACCAAATTTCAACTCAATCGGTTCAGTAGTTTCGGAACAAATTGGCTATGACAGACGGA
Source organism: Apotomis turbidana (assembly GCA_905147355.2). Lineage (NCBI taxonomy): Eukaryota > Metazoa > Arthropoda > Insecta > Lepidoptera > Tortricidae > Apotomis > Apotomis turbidana. Next base: position 21,654,121 of record LR990293.1, read on the forward strand.
CGAACTGACACAGACACACGAGTGATCCTACTATAATCATAGTAAATTTTCTCCGAAACTACTGAACCGATTGAGTTGAAATTTGGTACACATTATGTAAATTGATGACCCAAACATGGACGTGTAACGTAACGTAAAGTAAATCAAGTAATTTGAAACATGGGGGCCAGATTTGGGGGGGTAAATTAGAAAAAAAAATGGCAAAGTACGTCGTGTGGCATATCAAATGAAAGGGTACATTATGAACATCTCAAATATATATATTTCATAATTCTAAATTAAACGGTTTTGAAGTTATTTACGAAAATGAGCAAAACTTGACGATTTCCCCACACACCCCTTATTTCCTGAAATAGTGATTCTAAAAAAAGAAAAAATATACAGAATATAGTTCAATACTTATAGATAACAGAAAAACATATAAGAAGTCTATGGTATTGAAAGTAACACCATTTAACTAGTAGGTACGAATATTTATATTTCGCATAATGGACAAATGACATGAATTGTAAAAATAGCATTGCAACGGTAAATTAAAGAGTAATAGAAATAAATTATACATTTTTAGAAAGAACATTTTCCATTCTTTACTTTTGTCATACATATTTTGGCCGAGAAGTGTGCAGTTTTTGAGATAACTAACCTTTTAGTAGAAAAAAAAGATCAATAATTAAAAACGTTAGTATTTAGTAACAGATTGCGCTGATTGTATAAGTGCTATCGCTTTTGTATGTATGAAAGATTTATAGTAAATTTATTTAGGATTATTTCGTTCCTATACACTTTGTATGTATCGTACACGGTTTTCTTTTAAAGTGGAAAATACCGCGCTCCGGGACACATTCGAGGTCGCGGGGGGTGACGCTCACCCCTGAGAGGGGGGAGAGTAGATAAAATTAAACTTGGCTCTATAACCTACATATCCTGATAGATAAAAGTTGTCCTCTAATTTTGCCAAATTTTCCATATATTGCAATCTAATTTTCTTGGATTAATAATTAATTATGTCAATGATGTTAGCCTGGGATTTTGACGGAACATGGAGGCCATAGTTACTACTCCACTCTAAAAATAAGTCTCAAGTCCGAATTTGTTGAAGAGATGACTGAAGGTAGATCGTCGAGTGAACCTTGTAGAATAAATTTGAAGAAGAGATATGTCTTACGAACGGTTTGATAAGATTATTAACTTGTATTAGGTATCCCGATTTCCTCTTAGATGGCGTTTTTCTTAAACCTATTAAAGATATAAAGTTACTCATATCAGCAAAAGCTTTCTTCCATGGCCGAAAAACGTCCGCTAGATACGTCACCCTTAAGACCCGCATTTTTTTCTTTAATAAATTCAATGTAAGTAATAGGTAATATTTTTTACTGGAACCAGTGCAATTACAAAACGTGATTTCAAAACCTGTTAGCACAGACTATAAAAATTGCGACCTTTTATAATAAATAATAATTATTCGATTAGGTGCTTACACCATCCTGTCCGAACAACGACGCGCAAACTATAGCCGTCTCAGGTATTGGGTGTGAGGCCAAGGTCTCCTATCCGACGTTATGCAGCGTACAGCGTCTTTCCATACTAATGATAAAATATGAATAGATAAATAATATGGAAAGACGCTGTACGCTGCGCATAGCGTCGGATAGGAGACCTTAGCCTGAGCGGTATAAAAGCACAGGCGCGACAGCGGCCTATCGGTGTAACTCGGACGTCGGTGACCTTGTAATGCCGACTCGTTCGACAACGCATTCACGTGAATGTCCTTCACCCCTGCGCGCGTCCCGCACTCGCCCGCGCTCGCCCCGCGACACGCACACATAGCCACGAGTTTTCGCACACAAGTGTCGTTGTCGTTTCTTTTTACGTTAGTATAATATAATATATTATTTGGTAACGTAATTAGAGCTTTTATCCCTTTTGATCATTACAATAAGTTTTTGCTAACCTCGTTAGACGACAGACCTGCGTCCCCTGTCACGCACCTATGTATACATCAATTTTTACCATGTTTATTGAAGTTGGTGAGCTAAATGGAACTATTTACCCATTGGAAAAAATATTGAAATAAAACCGGCCAAGTGCGAGTCTGACTCGCGCACCGAGGGTTCCGTACACATACTTATCCCATCTTAACTGGCTGGGTTAAGTTAAGTTTGCACCTGGTATGTATGGCGCCGGATACAAATGAGCTGCAAAGTTAACGCCTCAACATGTTTCTTGTTTGGGAACCCCCTTAAAAAAATATTGTGTTCTGTTTTTTATGTTGTTTTTTTTTTTAAGCGACAACAGAAATATATGATCTGTGAAAATGTCAACTGGCTAGCTATAAAAACAATGAAGTTGGGTACATCAAACTACGAAAAAGAGGTCATATGTCAAATCCAACTCGAGCGGGAGAGTTCGTGGTTTTACGTTTTACCTCGTCCCAAACAGTAGTTTCTTTAAAACGAAGATGTTTAAAATTTAAGTAATCATATGGCAGTACGTCGAATATAGCTTATGTTTTAAGTTAGAGACTCATTAGCCATTTGATGGCATCGTCGTTGAGGTTGATCAGGTCTTCGGCAGGGCCTCCAGTGTAGCGAGCCCTCTGGGACACTCTTCGATAATGTGCTGAATGGATTTCACTTTGGCACCGCAGTCGCAAGCAGGAGAAGCAGCCTAACCGCAGCCGATGCCTGTATTGAGCACAGCGGCCGTGGCCAGTACGGAGTCTGTTAAGTGTGCACCAATCGCGTTTAAAAGTTACGTCTGAATATAAACAAATCGCCTTTCCAAAGCCACGCCACGTTAACTTGGGCTTAACGATCTGAAACACTCGGAGATAAATCACAGGACAGAGCAGTAGCGTAAAATGCATTATTGTTCCGGCTGCGATAAATTTGAACTGGATACGCGGCAGATACGCTCGAGGTACTGTTGATGTATTTGATACTATTTCTTGAATATAATCATCACATCAGCCAAGCATAAGAGAAGTACACTGCTGGACAAAGCCTTTTTTATGTCATAGACGGCAAACGAGCAAACAGATCACCTGATGGAAAGCGATTACCGTCGCCCATAGACACCTGCAACACCAGAGGAGTCACAAATGCGTTGCCGGCCATTCAGGTCGGAGCACGCTGTTTTTTGAAGGTTTGAAGGTCCTATCGGTCCGGAAATACGGCAAGCGACAATTCATTCCACAATGCAGTCGTGCGAGGCAGAAAATTTCTGGAAAATGCACAGTTGTGGACTGCCAACTATCTAAGTGGTGAGGATCAAAGGATTGTCGCGTAGAACGATGGCAAAAAGATGCTTTCCTTCGGAAATATCCAGGACGACCCTAATAAATAGGCTCACTAATCTAACCACAACTTTTTTGCACAACATAGTGACTCTTTTGCTTTTTGTTGTTTCTGAACAGAATAGTAATAAGAGACAGAAGAGATTGGAAAGATGGGACTGGCTGCAAACAGAAATCCAAAGCAATGGTAGTTGATCGCGCTGGCAAGTTGACGGATGCTCATGCTTACATTAACAAAACATTAACAAAAAAATTTGATAAATCGAATTCCTAAATATATTATTATGTAACACAATCTTTAGATAAAATTATTAAAATGACATATCCTACTTATGTATGTACCTACTTCTTGTTGACATTGACTTGTAAAATGTTTATTTTTACCAATAAAGAACAAAAAAAAACATACTGGGTATCGACAAGGTGAACACTTTCATATACTTGGGAGCTCAAATAAACAGTGATGGTAGCAGAGTTCCAGAAATCAAGCGCCGTATTTCCATGGCTAAAGACGCAATGACACGCCTCCAAGTTGTCTGGAAGCATCGCAGCATAGGTTTCCAAACTAAAATTCCTATAATGAGAGCCCTAATTTTTTCCATTTTCATGTATGGAGTGGAAACATGGACCATGTTAGCCCGAGGGCGATAAAGAATACACGCATTCGAAATGTGGTGCTGGAAGCAAATGTTCAGGATACCCTGGATGGCCAAAAGTACTAATGTGTATATTCTCTCACAACTAAATAAATTAAAACACGGCTGTCCGCCATTTGTTTGCACTGTGTACTGTCATATTTTGGCCACATAATGCGAAGACGAGACAAGAGCCTTGAAAAACTAGTCGTGGTTGGGGGCATCGAAGGCAAGAGAGTCCGAGGTCGATCACCAACCAGATGGTCTGACCAAGTCAAAGAAGCAACCTTCTCAAGCAAATTTCACCAGGCGATGAGGGCAACGATGGACCGGGACCAATGACGACGCGTTTGGCTCGGTTTGTACACACCTGCCTACTGAGCCGGCAGTCCCGGGTTCGAATCCCGGCCAGGGCAAATATTTGTGTGATGAACTCGATTATTTGTGCTTGGGTCATGGTTGTTCTATGTATTTAAGTATATATTTATCTATATAAGTACGTATATCGTCATCTAGTACCCATAACACAAGCCTTCTTGAGCTTAATTTGGGACTAGATCGATTTGTGTGAGGTTGTCCGATGTTTATTTATTATTTATTTATTTAATGGGGACAAATAATTAAAGCAAAACCAGCCTGTGATCACGACCCTCAGTAATGAGGGACCGATTGAAGGGAGTGACTCTTCGCCTGATGGTTAGCAAAAGGGAGAGCCAAGTCGCAATGACAACGGACAAAACCCCAACGAAACCCTGTCAGTTGATACTGGCCGGAGAGATGCATGTTCACGCTTCGTTTGCAGCATTGCATCTAAAAGAAAAATGTAAGTACCAACAAAACGGCATCATTTAACATGAAAATGTTTTGGTGATACTTAAATTTTTCTTTTCGAGAGTATGACTCGCACTGTCATAAAATTATCAGATCTCATGTAGAGCCAAGCCTGACTCTACAAGTCCTAAATAAGGCCTTCACAAACTTCACAAACTCTACACTATCAAAATATGTGGCTATTTCCCTACATTCATATGGGCGTAAGGTGAACATTTTATTCACTGTTCATTACTTTTCTGTTTTTAGTATCGAAACGATACACCTTAACGCGAGATGCCCAACACTTCGCCGCCTTCGATCTGTGGCTTAGTGCAAAATACGGCGCAACGCTTTAAGGCAAATTGATAATTGTGATCGTATTCCACACACTCAACATTCAAAAAGAAGACGGTACAGAAAACATTTTGTTCCAAGCGCAAGCGTGTCTTCTAAGATTAATACAGTGTTCTAGTTAAGTGATTTTTTGACACCGTGAGATGGGTTAGAAATCTGTCTCACTGGACTGGTGGGATCCAATTTAGGGTAAGAAAAGAAACGATTGAAAGCGATCGAACCAGTGACCTGGTGACTACTGGTCATTCATAAGGATCTGACTATCTTTTCAGATATAGTCAAAGCGATATCGATATCTTTATACCTTTCGGGTTAATAAATAGCCAAGTAGCACACAGACTGCATAATCACTTATACAGTCATTATACAACTTAAATTAGAGTTATAACGGGTGAATACAGACTGATTGCTATCTGAATACTAATAATAAATAAATATCGAACAACCTCAAAACAATCTAGTCCCATAATGCTCTAGTAGACTTGCGGGTGTGTTATGGACACTATGGACGACGATAAATATACTCATGTAGATAATACTATATTATATACTTCAATACAAATAACATCCATGACCCGGGGACAAAACATCCGAGTTCATCACAAAAATGATTGGTTAAGACAAAAAATATCTTCATTATTGTATTAAGCGGTTTACACTCACATGAATTTCACGCTTAATACAATAATAAAATATGTCTCAAGAAAGTTTTAATAAAAAAAAAATATCTTGGTTCTATAATAGTAAATAGACGCGTACGAAGCTAAAGGTTCAGAAAGTGTTTAATAATCAATAATGCTTGCCCGTTTAGCGTTTACGAATGTGCATTATTGGCCATTTCACCGGACAACGATGGCCAATTATCAATATTATCATACCCGTATGGTTTTGCCAATGAGTGCTCAGTCAGACCTGATACGACAACCTATTCACTACGCAATAACCATCTCGAACACTTATTGTATTAAGCGGTTTACACTCACGTCAAACTTACAATCACGTGGCCTGTGCATCATACACCACATACTGCCCGTACACCGGCGTTGTCAGTGACAATGACAAAGTTGCCGCACCTGTGTACGGGTATAGCAGTCCCTGATGAAGAGTTCCATACGAGTTCGAAATATGCCGTACCGTTCCTGACAATTTCAGTTGAGTGTACCACTTCATACAATAATTAAATATGACTCACGGAAGCTAATAAGATTATCGTCTCTAACACTTTTAAGGACAGTATGTCGAGAGCCGTAAATTAGAACCCACGTGATAAAGCACCATGTCTTTGTCAACTTTTATCATCGTAAACTGCTTCCAAGAGTTCCATGATACCCATAGTGGACCAGAAGCATGGAGACAAACCGAAAGCACCATTACTCATGAGCAATATTTGTATGATATACATCTTCCAAAGAACAATCGATGGTGTACTGGACCGACTCAATGAGGCGTCGTACTGGTATGAAATACTAAGTAACATTGGCGGATTCGCAGGCATACTCGTGGGATTCAATTATCAATGTCGTTGAAATTATTTATAACTTTGTCGTGCGCTTAATCCTAGTATTTTGTATTAATTGTAAATTGTATTATTAAAGTCTATCAGATCGTAAACTGCTACTCCATCTACAGCTGAACCTTAAACTTTTATAAACCACGCATTAGATTTTTTTATCGTACCCAAAGTGAAAGAAATGGGACCCGGGTCCGTCTGTCTGTCACCAGAATTTATCTCATGAACCGTGATAGATAGACAGTTGACATTTTCACAGATGATGTCACTGTTGCCGAAGTAACAAATACTAAAAGCAGAATACAATAAATATTTAAGTTGGGCTCCCATAGGTACAACAAACGTGATTGGTTGCGTTATTTTGCACCTCAGTTGTATCCGGTGCCATACCAAGAGAAAACTTAACCCAGCCACTTAAGGTGGGATAAGTGTTTGTACGGAACTCGCACTTGGCCGGCTTTTTTATATCTTCAAGATAGGCTGTCCTCTCGTTATTCGCACAAAGTGGCTAATTATACTAACTGCGTTCGAAATTATACCAAAAACAAAGGCATAATTGCACTTCTAAAACAAGCCAGGCAACATCAAAACCAATCATTTTGAACTTTATCCATGTTGAAATAAAATCACGTATTCTTGGAAAGCTTTGAGGGCTCACTCTATTTCGAGGAATTTTTAGCCGGAAGAAATGTGATACTATTTCCTACATTCTAAATACAAGTTTTACTTACCTGAACACCTATAGGTTTTAATTTCAACTCGATACCACAGCGCATTTCCGAGATAAAGGGTCTTCACTGACGGACGGAGGGACGGATATCAAAGTGATCCTATAATGGTTTCGTCTTTTCCTTTTGAGGTATGGAACCCTAAAAATGACGGAAACGTGATAATTTACCAAAATTACAATAGGTGCTCTTCCAATCTTACATAGTGAGAAGGCCGATACGATGTGATTTTTAAATGAAGACGCGGTTGAAGCAGTGTTTAAGCAACTGACTACTGAGCCGACGGCCCTGGGTTCGAATCCCGGCAAGGGCAAATATTTGTGTGATGAACTCGAATATTTGTGCCTGGGTCATGGATGTTATTTGTATTTAAGTATGTATTTATCTATATAAGTATGTTTATCGTCGTCTAGTGTCCATATCACAAGCCTACTCGAGCTTACTGTGGGACTAGATCGATTTGTGCGAGGTTGTCCGATATTTATTACATTATATATTTATATTAGGTACATTGATCACGTATCTATGTAGGTATGGTATATGTTAAAGTATACGTTTTATTTTAAACATTTTATTACTTAGGTACATTAATATAATAATATGTACTATTAATTAAAACTATTTTTATTTAAAACTGGTTTCAACGCTTAGTTATTCGCTCCATCATCCAACGTATTCTATTTTTTGTGCCCAAGAACTTAAATTAAACCTTTATTTTTGTCTGCAAACATAAGTGTTTTGGAATGTTATAATACAAACCTAAGAACCTAACCTAACCTGATCTATAGGTTGACATTTTCAAAATTTTTGAAAAATTTATTACTTCTGGGGAAAAAAAATCTGTCTATGAAATGAACCCATTCGTGAAGTGTTTTTCTACAAATAAGAGAATCCCAGATGAAATACCAGTAATAGTTCAGTAGTAGTTCCAATGACTTGGGAGAAACAGAGCACCGCGATATCGTTTCCTGGTATCCAATATGGAGAAAGACAAACTAAATTTTTCCTGTCGGCTTATTGTGACGATAGTATTTATTAATAAGTTTATTATTTCCTAAGTGTTAGTCTGTGTTTTCGAGACAATATAAATAGAAAATTATCTGCAATATAGAAAAGCCATAACCCTCTTTTTTACTTCTCCATGGTCATTTAAGATAGGACGCCTTCTTACCACTATACCAATAATATTTAAAACTTGTACTTTCTAATACGCCAATAATTAAAAACAGAAAAAATCGGGACAAAGTTTTTTAAAAGCATTCTACTAATTTTATTTTTTGTCCGTGCTTGAACTTCGTATTTCTATTTACTCCTGTCTGAATAGAAACAACCTTCAGGCCACTTTAAGCCCGATGAAAAAAAAAAGCAAAATCCAACGCCATTCGCGCCAAAACCATTTCAAAATTGGAATGGCGCACCTTCTAAGCGGATTCCTACTATTCCAACATTTTATTTGCTTGTATCATGCACGTTAGTGTGTTACTTATAAGGTTGAAACTATTTTGTTGCATTAGGTTGGATAAAGTTGTTCAACTTTACAAATCCCGTGCATAGAGAAGAGAACACAGATTTCAAATAAGGAACTGGGCTCATCCGATTGGGTGCTAGACGGCCATTTTAAATCTAGGTTTTTTTTTACTTTTACTCGTTTGCATTTGCAACCAATAATTAATTTGTTTGAAGCTTATCAAAACTTAACAGTTTTTACTTAAATATGTTTTCTAATTAAAAATTTAAATTACATTTTGTTTAGTCGACTGAACTATTGGATATGTAGTAGGTATTGGTTAGACTTTATAAAGAGAGATTCAAAACATATTTCGAATAATTCGTTTATGAAACCACAACACTATTAGGTAGGTAATATCTAGTTACTTTATAAATCCGAATAAAATTAATGTAAATATTGTTTGTTTTAGGTTGTTTTTGCAAGTTTTACTAAGAAATGTATTTTATCACTACTTTTATTTTAACAAAGTAAAATAATTTCCCATGATCATCATCGAAAGGGCTAAAAAAAGTTGAATAAAAGTCTCGACCAGGTTAAATGTCTGTTTTTCATGCTGGCAATATATCCCATAACAGCATCGTAAAATGTGAGTTAACATGCGTTAAGGCTTAATTTTCGAAGTGCCTCCTATAATATATTTCCATCCGATCTCGTTTATTGTTAGACCCACTTAAATATTTTTATTTTTTTTTACTGTTTTTAGTATTTGTTCTTATAGCGGCAACAGAAATACGTCATCACGGTTTATTTCTGACGGTGGTGGTGATGATGGTGGTGGTAGTGATGGCGGTGGTGGTGATGGTGGTGGTATTGCAGTGGTAATGGTTGTTGTGGTCGTAGTTGTGGTTGTGATGGTGCTGGTGGTGAAGGTGATGAATGTCGCGATGATGGTAATGCTGGTGGGAACGGTGACGGGGGTAGTGTTGGTGATGATGATGATGTTGATGATGATTGTGGTGGTAATGATGACGATGTTGATGATAATGGTTGTGATGAGGGTGATTTTGTGGTCTTCGTCCAGTTATCACCATCACTACCGGCATCGTCATCACAAGTATCATTATCATCATCATAGTTCATCACCACCATGGCCATCACCATCAGTATCAACACCGCCATCATCATACCTAATCACCATCATCGTCATCATCATCATTCATCACCATCATTATCACCAACCTATTCACACTTACACAACCCTTTCAAAATTGCCTACGCCGCCAACTCGGTGCCCTTGCGGGGTGAGGTAATTCGATTCGTTGCGGGGGTGTGCGTGTCCATTCTGTAAGTACGATTAAGTATTCTGTGCCCATAGGCTTACTCCCAACTTAAAAGACGATATACCGCCTATGTAAGCTGTCATGACACTTAACAAATTACCCAGTCCAATTCCCAATGCCAGCAACTCCAAAAGGAGCCAGTTTTCTATGAAGACAGCGTTTGTCGGGAGGGTAGGCGTACTTTACAAATTACCGCGCTTTTCACAGTTAGTTCCCAATGCCCACGGCTCCGATAGGAGCTAGTTTTGTGTGACAATGTCGCAGGTCGGGCAGGCAGTGGATTATGACTTCAGTTGATGTAATATGAGGTAATTTAGCAGGCTCGGTTGCAGGGTGCATCAGGTTTCGTCGTAATGGAGTTTATTCATCATGGCTCTGCAGGTCTTATGTGGTTTACTTACAAGTGTAGACATCTTTATATAATAACTAGCAGTGCCCGCAACTTCGTACGAGTATTTTTTTTCTTTACCGTAGACGGATCAAAAGTATCATATAACCATCTTTGGGTGTCCAGCCATCCCTGTACCAAAATTAGTTAAAATTTGTCCAGCCCTTTCAGCGTGATGCGAGGACAAAGCAAAGTATGAAAATTCGAATCCCAGCCAGGACAAATAATTTTGTGATGAATTTGAATATTTGTTCCTGGGTCATGGATGTTATCTATATATGTATTTGTATCTTATGTGTATCGTCGTCTAGTACCTTTACAAGTACAAGCATTGCTTAGTTTGGTACTAGGTCGACTTGTGTAAGATTGTCCCTTAATATTTGTTTATTTATTTATTGACCTGAAGCTTCGCGCTTGATCTCACTGCACGTCTTTGGTTTACTTAACACACACTAGTTAATCCATAGACAGAGAGACCGAAGCGTCACCGTTTTAGCTTGGCTGAGATTCTTTCGGTGTTTGTAGTGATGTAGCTAAGACATTTTGATCATTAATCATGAACGGTTGATGGATTCCATTTCACTGACGATTTTTCGGACGGCGCATCGAGAGAATTAGCTCGAAGCTCGATGGCGCTAGTATCGCCTCATATTTTTTGAATGCCCGAACTTTTTAGTACGTAATAGCGAAGTCTGAGGAGGTGGCCATTATGACGGGATAGATTTTATTATATATCTGTGACACACCTGAGTTTTCTATTTAAAATAGTAATTAGTTTTATTATTCTTCCGTCGGGTTATAAATTTATCGATTTACTTAATCGATGTCCATTAATTTACAAAAATGTCACCTGATTCAAAAGGAAAGATTGGGTCACAACACAGCTTTAAAACATAAAATCACGTAGTACGTAGTTTATGTAATCTTTTATTATTGTCAAATACGTTAAACTGTGATGAGAAAAAAAAACATAAACTTGATTGTATCAAATAGAAAGTTAAAAAACGTTTATAGATACTTGAAAATACATCATTTCATTGTTTTTTTTGTTTATCAAATAGATTATGCATAGTGACGTTATATGGATGATGTCATGTGTCGAATATTTTTTTATAGCAAAAATCCCACTAAAGTTACGATCATCATTCCCTTGCCCTTATCCTATTTATTTAGGATCGGCACACTATGTTTTCTTCCTCCATTCTTCCCACTGAAGATACAATATTATGTTGTATTAAACCGGTAGTATTGCAATGTCATTTGGTACGTCATATCGCTCGCGGTCAAAGTGCAATGTTTTGGTGCAACGTTCGAACTTGGCATTGGAAAAAACGTTCAATACGGTATTTATTTTGACTACAGTGAAAGTTAATGTTATTGAACCCACTAAACATACATTCAACAATACACTGAACCAAATAAACTAACATTTGGTCATTTTAGTATTTTTTATTGGAAAAAACTAAAAAGAAGACGTGTTTTGACTACTGATTTTTATGACGTCACAAGCCAGTATCTTAATTTAAAATTCATACTAGCAAATCTTTTTGGACATTTCATAAAGAGTAGCTGATTTGAGCTGTCATCAAATACCGTATTATGACTCCAAACAGCTTGGCATTCAATACTTTACTAGCTTAATTTTCGTTGATTAACTTTGGCTAATTCACTGCCAGCGGGCGTGGCGTAGGAACAAACTTGTATGAAAGTGAACGCATAAATATGTGCGTTGCTGGCAGTGAATGTGTTACGTATACAGAGGGTGGACCATTTAGATCGGAAAGTCTGAAACTATAAGACATACGAAGATCTGTTCTTTCCTATGAACAGATCTTCGTATGTCTTATAGTTTCAGACTTTCCCATACTGGCCGATCTAAATAGGCCAGCCTGTATAAATAAATCAACCAACACATTGAAAACACTCAATAGCAATCAATATGCTATATCATATTTTTAATTCTGCTTAACCGGTTTATTGAATTAATGTCCGCCATTCGTACGTATATTTTATATAATTTATTCATAAACAATACACAGCCATTGTGTTAGAATTACAATCGTAGTTATAATACAGTATATGCAATTAAATCAATAATAGTAGACCTTTTGTTTATTTCATAATAACTTATTTTAAATTGCAATTTACTAATGACTAATGTTAATTACTGAAGATTTCCGTCATTTTCGAACCACGCCGCAGTAGATGTGATTTTAAAAGTTTTTTTTAAACAATAGCGTCAAATAAAGAATCCCTCAATAATACAAAATGAGTTGACCTCGTTCGTATTTAACTTCCTTTTCCTAGGTCTTAACAATTTACAAATCAAACATGTAAGTTCAGGTGTTCATAGTATTAATAAACTTTATTGCTGGAATAATAAGGTGTATTTAAGTGAATTTTTGTTTTGTGGTCAATATCTACAACAACGTAGTGATTACATACTCTTTGTCTACAACATATTATATGAAGCTCGCTAGAAGTGCGGCGATACCTGGCGCTAGCTAAGTTTGCTCTGGGCATAATTCGCGGCAAAATAGAGTGTACTGGACTAGTGGAGGAAGTGGTGAGACTATATGCGCCTGAGGCACGGTCACGATTACGCCATGCTCCCTTGTTAGCGGTGCCTGGCGCGCGCACCGCGCTCCTGCGGCACGCGCCGATCCCGAGCGCGCTCTCCATCCTCAACTCCGTTCTCAAAGTAGCGCCACACTGCGATGTGTTCGCTACCAAGTATGCATACATAATAGCAGAGTGTAAAAAATTTCTTGAGCGGTCTTAAAATGTGTTTGTGTAGAGTAGTTTAATATAGGTATATATGTATATATATAATTTTATTTCCTTCGATGTTGAGTGTAATATTATGTTGTTTTTGTACAAATTCTGTTTATTGTTTAAACTTAAGATTGTTATATTTGGTATGTTGTATGATAGGTTAAGATCTGTAACGCTTTGGCAATTAGCTGTAAGTTACGGATATGTAATTGTACATAAATAAATAAACAAATAAATGAAAAAATAGTTTAGGTAGTTATTTATACATCTGCTTGTTGAAATAAGGCGAAAATAAGGATAATGGGAATTGCCTGCATTGTAGGTGTAGAAATATAACCGGCCAAGTGCGAGTCTGACTCACACACCGAGGGTTCCGTACAAATACTTATCCAATCTTAACTGGTCGGGTTAAGTTCATTTTGCACCTGGTATGTATGGCGCCGGATACAAATGAGGTGCAAAGTTGACGCAACCGATCACGTTTGTTGTATGGGAGGTCCCTTAAACATTTATTTTATTCTGTTTTTTTTAGTATTCGTTGTTATAGCGACAGTAGAAATACATCATCTTTTCAAATTACAACTGTCTATCACGGTTCATGAGATACAGCCTGGTGACAGACGGGCAGACAGACAGACGGACAGCGGAGTCTTAGTAATAGGGTTTTATCCTCTCGGTAAGGAACCCTAAAAATCATGTCGGCGAGGACTTTTATGTTTTCGATACAAATAAATTTTGTACCTGCTAACGAATAATACAATTAATGCGGTTGAATCACATAAAACACATCATCATCATCATCAGCCCAAAATCGTCCACTGCCGGGCATCGGACTTCCCTAATTCGCGCCACCATACCCAGTCCCATCCATCCATAAAACACATATAAATCGAATTGATTAATGCATTATTGCAATTAAAAAAAACTACATTTAGCGGACTTAATGCTTAAAGTAAAATTATTCTTCAGACATAATCATAAGGCGTGTGGCTGTCCAACTTAAAATCAACAATAAAATAAACTAATGTAATGTGACTTAACAAGTAGGTACCTAAACTATTTTATTCTCACGTCTCGTTATAACGTAAGAGGTACTCCAAGATTTTAGGGAAAATTGTGTCTTTAATAAACTGACTGTAAAACATATCCACATGGTTCCAAAGAGGATCTTTCACTATCACTGTCTCCCGCACATTAGGCAGTTTGCTTGCTAACCACTTCACATCTTTCACATCAACTATAGCGTCACTTATTCCCACCATCAGTAAAATGGGCAAATTTGCCGCAGTCAAGTTATATTCCGGAGGACTGGTCTGACCATAGATCTTCATATTTTTCTTCGCCCCATAACTGAACTTCACAAATTTTTCACTTCTACAACTTTGACTGAAGCGCACCATGTTTTGAACTGAAGTCCCGGCGGGCATACGCTGCAACATGGTTTGGATCGTCGAAACAGCCACTGATCCTGGATGCGGAGAATCTACTACCGATAACAGCCACTCACACAGACCTAAATAATTCTGACAGATAACATTAATTACGGCAGAGGCTTGGTCTCTTCCAAACAGCTCCCAGATACGCAATTCGTCGAAAACATCCAAGTTGTCTTCTACATTCTTGAACAAAGTTCTAAAGAATAATGACTTTGTGTGCCAGTGCCTTGTGGCTGGAGCGAGACCGATCATGACCTTAATTTTCTGGCAGCGATCAGGTCTCTCAGAACACATGATAAAAAACGATCCGCCTCCTTGAGAAAATCCAATAAACATCAACTTCTCTCCTCTAGTGTAGTTCAGGACATAATCAACCATCGCTGTCACATCATACTTGCCTATTTCATCTACAGAGAAGTTCCAGAACTCTCTGTTTTTATCGGGATCAAGACGCACGTGTTTCCGGCCGTAGTAGGTTCCTCGAGGGTTTCCCACCCATGTGTCGAAGCATGCGTCCGAAATGAGATATGGCAATCCTGAGTTCGGTCCAGCTTCTAATGCCGTGTCTGCGGCTGATAGTAATGGAGGCATGAAGAAAACCGGTGTCTGTTTATGTCCTTGACCACATTGTGCACCTTTCGTTATCCGAAACACCGTCAATATGTATCCGTCATCTGTAACCACAGTGTGCTCTTCAGATTGGTATCCATTTTGTTGAGTTAGCTCCGTGAAGTTAAGAGGTGTTTGGCACTTTACAACGCCCAAAACAAGTATTAATAAGACGTAGAGTTTTAGCGATGGCATGATCACTACTGATGCCGAAACAACCTTGCATTTTGTATATAAAGTTATTGAGACAAAAAAAACGTGCAAAGTGGTTTGACAGGTAGCCGCGCAGGATAAATTACCCGAAAATGATTTAACATTAACTAGTAGGTGTTTCTTAATTACTTAAATTGTATTTCCTTTGTGAGGATGAGTACGGGTACTTAATTAATAAGTATTAATCGGAATTATGGTGCTTACTATTTATGATGATGATACGTAGTTTAATTTCTTTGAAACCATGGAAATATTAATGTTTACCTAAAATAATTTGTCTTTTTGGTTTTTTTTTTTACTTAATTTTATTTGAACCACGTGATCGGTTCCATGCAGCTAGTGGTCCTGGCTTAGAATCCCGTAAATATAATTATATTTGTGTGAAGAGCACAAACATTTGTTACTGAGTAACGGATGTTTCTATACAATTATATTTTTAAGAAATGTAATGCACTTATCTATGTGGGAAACTTAATTCAAAACTCGCATATCTTCTTATCACTGATCAGCCTTAGTTAGGTTGTTAACTAAGTTAGGTTGTTAGCCTTGTACGTCAAATATTTTGATGACGTTCAGTTGAAGGTCAATACGCCTATGTAACACGTGTGCCCTTGCAAAATATCTTCCTATCTTTTTAAATTACCAACGGTTAGTTCTCGGTTCATTCAAGACTTCCCTTAACAGTATTTACGGGCTTCCGGTTCGTGTCTCAAGATGGCCGCATGCGTTTAAGTTTCGTTGTTCATTATTTATTCATTTTAGTTGTTCAATGTGTAGTATTGATAGCGTATTGTGCAGTGATCTAACGTATGAGTGAATAGCTAATGAAGAATTCAACTTGAAGCGTTCATAGCCCTTCCTGGGTCAAGGCCCGATAGTCCGCGTGGTTTTTTGTAAATCGCTATCACTTTACAAAGAGCACGATTTTTTCAACTCACCGTACAACGTGGTATCAATCCTCTATCTAGTCGCCTAGTGCGATTGGCAACGAGACATTGGCAGTAATGGTCGCTTAACTGTGACCGGTTGCCATTTTTTAAAAAATAGAATAGAACAGTATTTACAAATGATCTCTAAATTCGCAAAATTGATGGCATATAGGGTCGATATGTTTTTGAGACACGACCACGTACGGGAAGACGTAGCCTAGGCAAATGGCGGTCCGGATAATCTAGTAAAGATGGCGGTAGTCCTCTTTCGTTAAATATGTTCCCAAGAATAGTCAGGATAGCATGACTGTGACTCGTGACTCTTTGACGCGCGACAAATACTACCTGTCACTTTCTTGTCAATACTGTGCGGGTAAGACAGGTGACGCTAAGTCGTACCACAAGCGAAGACGCATAAAAATATACTAGCCCCGCTGAGCGCTTTATCTCACGAGAACCTCAGATGACGTCGGGATCTCAAAATAAAAATGTTTTTTTTTTTATCCAATGACGCCTTACAATGCTCCTCGAAGACCAATAGATCTCAAGCCGCACATCGCTAGGATAAATAGGGGTGTAGACTCCGTTCAAACGAATTCAAATTTCGCGCCCATGTTCGGTTAGTACCATAGACATAAGTTAAGTCTATGGTACTAACCGAACATGTTCGCGAAATTTAAACGCGAACGGTTATAACTTTAAAAGTTTTGAAGTGGGCTATTTTAGGAACAGGGCCAACTTTGGCGCAAGTACCTTATTGAGCTAATTTTATATTTACATACAATAAAAAAAACAGACGATTCAACATCGCATTCAGGAAACAGTATTCACATTCGAATCATGCCTTATTGTTTTGTTAAACTATGGGGATTCTGAAAACAATTCTAAACATATAGACATAAGTATGATGATTGCCATAAAACGAAGAAAACAATAAAAAAAATTTTTTTCGACACGTGACTTCAACGGTACGCAGATGTTATGATTTTTTTACATCCAAAAGTACCTAAGTTTGGAATTGTTTTCAGAATCATCATAAATTAACAAAACAATAAGGTGTGATTCGAATGTGAAGAAAATCTTCATATTAGAATCACACAGCAGCAGGTGTGATTTTAAAAGAAAATGGTAAATAAATAAACAAATAGGTATTGAGAGACAATATTTTAAACCTTAGCGTCAAATAGTATGTAAATTTAAGAATCCCTCGAGAATACGAAATGAGTTGACCTCGTATTTAACTTCCTTTTCCTAAGTCTTAACAATAAACGTATAAAACAAGTTATTCTTTATGCCTACCTACATATAACAGGAATCATCTTAAAGAGGTCGCTAACCTACTTTCATGTCTCTGATAGAGCTTCAGTACTCTTTCCTTATATATATATGTTACTGTTATTATGTTACTGGAATGAAATATGACTTTAGTATAAATATATTCGCAAAATAACTTGTTAAAGCGTTTTTTACGTAACATACTTTTATTAATTGATTTATAATAATATGCGATTATGTTTTTTTTTTATGTAATTTATTAATGAATTATTTATCTTGTATTATTTAAGTCACTAATTATAGTTTTGACAACCCTTTGCAGGTATGTAGCAGGTATAAAAACGTAAAAAAGATTTTAAGCTTCAATTGAACTGTGTTGAGGTCAAAGTTCACTTTTACGTATGACGACTTATCACCTTTTTAATTAAAAAACTTATTGCTTCTTACTCTTAAATCAAATGGCTGACTGTCTTTACGAATAGTAAGTAAACAAACCAATAATTTCAATGAAATAGCTTAATTTTCTTTCATTTTATTAGATAATGTTAATCTATAGTGTCGATAAAACGTTGGCCTTCTTTATTTCCCGTCTAAAATAGCAAAATCAATGACTTTCAGATGTAATTCACACGGACCTTTTCATGGTTGTCTTCACGAGAAGTAAGTTACAAAATAAACAAATTTAACCGAAAAACGCATTTCATGCATAATGCAACCTATCATTTATGACTGTATTTTCGTCATAATACAGATTATTTGGTTTTTTTAGTTAAAGATGGCCAAATTAATTATTATAACTGGATTCTGCTCAATCAAACACAACAACGCTTTCAAATCCCAAACTACAATAAAATGGGAAACAATTCGTTTTTGCTCAACATGTCCAAAATGTAAAAGATAATAAACGCATAAACATGCTACTCCCTACAACATACAAGATATAATATTAAAAATATTGTTCTATAGGTTATACTAACTTTTTCCGCTTGATAGCGATTATCCATATAATTCATTGTTCTCGTTTCCAACTTGCTTGTGGAAATTTATTTATTTATGATTACTGTTTTTGAATTTGTGATCACTGTTTTTGTCTTTAACTACGCTGCAGGTTTCGTGCCGCATATTTATTAATTTTGAGATGCCTTAATTTCGCTAGTAAAAAGTGACAGTTGGCCTGACGAAAGTTCCTTTTTTGGCCACGGCGCGCGCTGCGATCGATTCGTGTTTCCCCCACCACCTACTTCGCACCCAGCGAATACCCGATGAATCAGTTCCACAATTCACGTTACTGGTATAGTCTGTCCGATCGCTAAGATCAAATGAAGTCACTTTAGCAAAAGGTGCAAACATGTAAATTTAAGGTTCACTTGTGCCATTCTGACATAATTTTCATCGTAGAATTCCCGATAGACTATAATAAATTCGCTGCAGTTGTTATTATTTTGATAACAGACAATACATACGCGTAAATAAAATTACCTTATTGTTACCGCCGTTTCCTTATTGTGACCTAGAACACGATAACCAAATAATACAGAATTATTTTCTTCGGTTTCTGCGACTGTCACATATTTAAATAAAACAATTTAAACGGATTATATCCCGTATTAATTATTTGAGCCTTCCTGACGTTTCGTTACCTTTAGAGATACCGTTGTATCTGTCTTTGTTCAACAAATGCAGGTTGTGGTTTATATTATGGTTTCAATTATTTCATTATCATATATGCCGTAATTTATAAATTGCATGTCTTGTTTTTTTTTGAAACTTTTATTGGTGTGCAATAAACTATTGTTTTGTATTCAGACGATCCTGTTATGTCCATCAATTTTTTGTGTACTTCCATTAACATTCAATATTAGCAATTGAATGGACTGGTTAAATTATTGTTCGACGATGCGAAAATCAACTAAGAATTTGTGAGTATTTGGACAAAATGTATGAGGAAGTTTCCATTTGGTAAAATTATAAAATGGCAAAACAACGCACGGAAATTAAAATACTGGACTAAAAAAAATTCGGGGGATTAACCGCTACAGTCAAGGCTTCTTAAACCAAAAATGTGGCTCATCAAGCCACGCAACACCCTGATGTGTTTCAGTGGATAGGAATATTAATATTTACACTGACATACATTTGGGCCCATTTCATTAAAAAATATCCCCGTTAAAGAGGGTTTTATGGGTCCCCAACTGGCGCTTAAAATGGTCGGTCCAGTGTTCTGAGCGAGAGGTTGATGACCCGGTCGCTCAATGTCATGCGGAGGTATAGTCATCATCGTTAACTTTTGTATGGTTTTTAAGCAGTCACCTACTGTTATTTGGTAAAAGTTTACTTTTAAGGTCGATCTTGTAGGTTTAGATTTATTAACAGAATAAAATATCCACTGACATTCAGAGATGATTCGATGGGTTGGTATGTAAATTGCCATTTTCCTTGTTGTAGGAAGCATTTTAAATAACTAATCGACTCATTACTACAAATGTTAAGCTCAATCAATACTACTATCACTTTAAACATTGAGTGAGACTAAGAGTACTTATTTCAGCTTAAATAGCAAAAAACTATTATGATTACGTCCATTATACCATTGTCAACTGTACAGATAACCTTTTTGCTTTAGGTTAGTGAAAGTAATGTTGATCGCTTTGGTTTCTTCTGGAAATATAAATACATAATAAAAACCACATTCAATTTTGCTTAACAAACTGATTCAAAATAATCGAAATCCCTAACAACTTTTGCCCTAAAATCATATGCCCTAACATCTTTGTCCTAAACACTTGACCTAACGTTCATTATTTGCCATAATGATCTTGTGCCATAAACGCTCTTTTGTCCTAAAATTCATAAGACATAATATAAAATGACCGAATATATAAATACTCTTATGCCCTAATCTATTTGTTCCTAATATTTATTTAACATACGACTTATAAGCCATGAAATAAGTCAAACATTTGGTTAACGTTAGCAGACGTTACTGATTTAATAAAAATAATGAAATAAGTCATTTAGGTCTCCGTTAGGTACGAGGACAAGCAAAGCGAGGAGGAGTGTGGTGTAGAACTGCGACCCCAGAGTATCGGCGCAAATAAGTACTAGGGCATTTAAAATTAGGGCAAAAAAATTAAGGGCAGATGCGTTAGGGCAAATAACAGTTGGACATACAATTATTAGGATAAAAGATATTACGGAAAAACAAAAAACACAAATAGTTTTCAAACCAACTCTCACGAAGGTACATCGTAAATCCTTGAACAGCACATAGTAAAAATTACGATATTGACTTGCCTACTGTGTCGGCGGTCCTGGGTTTGAATTCCAGCAACGTCAAATATTAGTGTGATGATCTCGAATATTTTGTTCCGGGGTCATGGATACTAGAGGCTGCCCCACCCTACTTAGAGGTATATATAAATACGCAAATTGCACAAGTAAGTAGATATCGAATCAGTCACGTGGGCTCCAGTTGTAATTTTTTTGTCATTATTTAGTTAGGAGGTTTTACGGTACCAGAAGAAATTTATGTGATACTCTTGCCTGGTGGACATAAATATTTTTCTTAGCATGCTATGAAGAGATAAAACCTCTTTTATGATGATTGTACAGCGGATCAATGGTGGATTCCATGAGCTCGTCATAGTGTAGGTAAGCAATGCATTTGTCGAATAGCATAAATAAAAACTAAATGTATTTCAAATTGGTTTTATTAAAATATTAAATGCACGAAATACAATTAAGGAATACAAAATGTATTATTGTGTTCTAATTTCAACAATTGACTGAAATACGTCATTTTCATTCAAAACTCACACAAAGCGAACATTATAAATCAAAGTGATGGATTGTGATCTATATTTCAATAACATTTTTAAGAATTACAAGGTTTATTTGGCACTTTTGATTTCTCTACCTGCCTTTTATTAATTTGACTGAAAAAGAAAAGAAGTAGGTTTTACTTCACAAAGACTCAAAATTGCAAAACACAATGTTACTCTGGTAAGTGCTAGTTGGTCAAAAAGATAGTAGTAGTTAATTTTTTTTTTTCAAAATGTCAACTTGAGCCGTTATGAGTTCGTGCAAAATATTATTAATATCAAAATCTATCAGCATACACCAAACCCACGCCATAATGCTGATTTTTAGTGATACAAATTTTCCTAGCAACGACAAATTTTTGTCTCTGTCGTTGAAAGTCAGTGAACGAAGATGAAATAGGACTAAATATTCCGAAAATTTCAAGTATTTTTCTAATAATAAAGCCAAAACTATCCAGAGCGATAGAAGTCTTTTTTTTTCAATTAACACGTTCGCTGCGGGACCGAAACTGACGTTTTTTCGTATGGTGCGTTAAAAGGCCGATTGGCCTGTTACTTAAACTATCCAGCAGTGCGTTGTAGGGCTCATAGGCCTAGTAAGGTATTGACGGATATTAAAGACTGTAACTATGCGAAAACTTAAAATGTTCGATAACTACCTATCAATATCATTAGTAGACAAGTTGGTTATCTTAGTGTTTGCCTCGCCCCAGGTTCCTGCTATTTACTTAAGAGAAATAAATATGTAAAGGTGTAAGGTCTTACAACCCGAAACCGCACTGAATAACAGGAAAAAATAGAGAGTTATTAGTGATGGGCAACAACTTATCGACATATTATTTATAATATCGTTTAATAAGAAATAGATATGGGCCTTATAGAAATATAACAAGCATTAATCGTTTCTTACATTCCACACAGAAAGGTTATTTTTTTCATTTTTATTTGTTTCTCGGCTGGTGAGTGCCCCACGCAGCTTTAACATCGCTTACATCATTTATTTGGTCGATACATTATTAACGGCTTTAAGCCACATCAAAACGTACACAGACACTAGGAGATATAGAATTATGTACTATTGTAATATACGTCCATTCGCGATAATTACGTCACAGTCACAACACTAATCGGAAGTAAACAATGCAATCATCTACAACAGTGCGGGAGGGGGCGGAAAGACCTTATAATCTATGATGGGCTTTTCGACCCGGTACCCGCAAGGAATCGAAAAATGTATCAGCCAGTGCGTTATCGGGCCGAAAAACCTTAGCACAATCTTAATGCTTTATTGGATTGTCCTTAAGGTCCTAAACTCAAACCTATACTTGTCTCTTTTGTACATGCAGAAATACTCATAGTACAGCCGCCGCACCAGAGGAAATTCATCGTTTCTCACCTCCGCACAGAGTGGGAGCACATGCATCGGGTCTTTTAACCTTATATCGCAGCGAACGTGTTAAATTAAGTATTTATTGCGAATACCTTCTTAACTATCGAACTTTTCTTATTATTAGTCGTTCCTCGCTGATGAAAGTCGCGTCACATATTAATTAAAAGGCATGAAATGACTTACTGAACCGGCATGCACTATGATAAACCAATAAATCCATGGTAAACTATAATACTCGGCACCGCTACTGCTAACTCTTAACGCGCTTTTAGACTTCGTATCATAATTAAGTTTTCCGTTGTACTGTCTCGCAGAGAGGTCCGGGATTACTGCTTGCGTTATTATTGTGTACATAATACATATTCAGTACTAGATTCTATTAGCTTTTTTTCAGGAAATCATTAGGTCATCCAATGTACTTGTAAGCACTGCACCAGCTCATCGGTCGAGATCATTGAAAATGTTGCTTTGGCAGAATAGCAAACTTTATAATTATCACTCTTTCTATTCTTTCTTTTGTTTTGTTTTTTGATCAACTACGATTATGCTGAATTCAATTTTTTTTTTTATATAATAGTAAGTTTTATTTTACATTGTTAGTATACAAAGTGGTGTTTAAAGCAAATTACGATATTTCTTAATTATTGCAGCTTTCTGCTTCAATAACCACACGTCTTCTTTCCGCTTCAACCGTTCTATATTCGTACTTTGTCTCGATTTCCTTACAAAATACACCATGATCTGTGGAGTTTCTTTCACAGTGTCACAGGCAGGGGTCATAGTAGTGCTGCCATCTTTTCCAATATCTGCATCTGTTGTGAAATGCACAGTGGCATGGTCGGACCATAATCCAGCTTAAGCGGCGAGTTTGGGCCTGACGTATATCCTTACATCATAATGTTCATTGGCGCATGGCAGCGACAATTTCAAGTGATATGTACTATTATTTGAAGGATGCGATACATTGACAGGGTGAAAAGGATCACCATGATACCAGTATTTTATGTTCTACTCCATTTTTGTAAAAAATATAATGGTAAACGTGAGATGGTCCATTCCAAAACTATACTGTGAGTGATGATATTCAGTACCTTAAAATTTTCAGGTGGATTTAACTTCACGATAGAAAAATAGTCTATACGGTACAGTCGAGTTCATTTACATCTACACACTTACGAGAACAAAAATATCTGAACACGTCGACTTTATCCTCCTCCTGCCAGCTCCTGACAATAGTTAACCAATAGGGTCGTGTTCAGATATTTTTGCTCTCGTAAGTGTGTAGATGCAAATGAACTCGACTGTACTTTTGATGCGAACACCCAAAATGATTGATGTTAAGTGTCATCTGTATTTGTATTTCTTTCTTCTTGAGGTGTGCAATAAATAGTATTCTATTCTATTCTATGATTGCAAGCTTGAAATGATTGCAAAATACATCCAATACTCTTGATTCTTCTTGAAAAAACTTAATTGTGGTACCTACTGTTTACGATCAGTGATGATAGAAGAAGTAAGATCCATATTGTCGCCTTGAACAGTATAATTGTCTCTAAAGGTTTACTTGCTGATAAATATACATCGGCAATGTCCACTGTGTTGCTAACCCCTGTCACCATTATTTTTGGCATGTCTTTATACTCGTAATCGCACCAGAAATTACCCCAAATTATCTCAAAACATACAGCATGATTAACAACTTTGTAGTTATTTTTTTTATTAACGCAGTAACGTCTGCTAACGTAAACCAAATGTTTACAATGAAATGAAACGCAGGTTCGAATCCTGTCCGAATCATTAAATTTTTCAATTTTTCGCTTTATTTTAAACATTAACTTTGTAGTTACTTATGTGCATTTTTGCAACCGTACGTTGACATGTTTGTGTATGTTCATCCTCCATAAATTTTCCTGTCACGTTTATTTATATATCCTGTTATTATTAAGTAATTGCTTTACCTACTGTGCCAATTCGTGTTACTAAAAGTTTGCAGCAATGCTTATAATATTAAATTTTTAGGTCACTTTGTGTTTATACAATAGGAACTTCATGTTACTGAAAGTTTGCAGCAATGCTTATAATATTTTTAGGTCACTTTGTGTAGATATAATGTTATACCTAAGTCATGTTTTTCCTAAACAATAATTTTGTGAAAGTAGGTATAGTAAGCAAGTTGAAGTCGGACTAGGCTGATCTTGTCTGTCGCATGCCGGACGACTTGTGGGCCAAAAAACCACAGAGTGGAAGCCTCACAACTCGAAACGGAGGTGCGGCAGACCTCGTAGGCGATGGCAAGATGATTCATTGACTCATTTTTTATTTTGAAGGACTGGCCAGATACAGCTCAAAACCGCGACAGATGGAAAAAGAGGGGGAGGCCTTTGCCCAGCAGTGGAACATAAAAGGCATATAATAATAGTAATAGATATAGTAAACTTAAAGGAAAATTATGGGAAAATGGCACATGTGAAATACGTCCTTAAGAGCATAAGGTGGATTGTCAAATGAGATAATAATCAAAAGGGATCAGCATCCGGTCTGGACGGCATCTCCCCACAGCACCTCGTTGACCTCACCGGCCACGGCACAGGGGTGGTCGGTGAGCAGCTGACTGCAAGCCTCACGAAGTTGGTAAATCTCATGCTGTTGGGAGATGTCTGCCAGGAAGTGACACCTATTATATATGGGGCTAATCTCATTGCCCTTACCAAAAAGGACGGTGGTGTACGCCCCATCGCTGTTGGGTCAACTTTTCGGCGTTTAGCAGCTAAGATCTGCGTCCGGCTCACTCGAAATAAATTGCAAAAACTCTTTGAACCAGTGCAAGTCGGTTTCGGTACACGTGGAGGTTGTGAAGCAGCAGTACATGCAGTGCGCACCTTCGGCGAAAGTGATTTATGCGAAGTTCTCATAAAATTAGACGTGAAAAATATCTTTAATTCGGTCAACAGGGACACCCTGCTAAACGAAATTAAATACAAATACAAAATACAAAATACAAATCGTTTATTTGTTCAACATAGGTGCATATGTACATAATACAGGTGTGACAATTTTATTTCAGTTCGACTATGCTGAGCCGTTAGGCATACAAATATTATTAAGTAATTAATAGAGTACAGGGAAGTTGTGCAAATACATGTCCCGGAAATTTATAACTTTCTTCTCCAGTGTTACCACTGTCCTTCCATTTTAACTCACAAAAATAATGAGATCTTTTCGACCACGGGTTGTCAACAGGGTGATCCCCTCGGTCCAGCCATTTTTAGTTTAGCCATTAATCCGATAATAAACAGCCTTAATTCAAAATTAAACGTATGGTACCTTGACGATGGCACACTTGGAGGAGACTCACAGACTGTCTTGGCAGACTTATTAAAAGTTAAAAATAAGTTTGGTGACATCGGTCTGGAACTAAACTTTGGAAAATGTGAATTGTACATTTCTCCAAACATTAATCCTTCTTTGGCTTCTCAAATCCACGAAAAATTCCACAACATCGCCCCAAATATTAAAATCATCTCCAAAGACAGTCTGCATCTTCTCGGATCACCCATTTTTGATGATGCCATCCCTCCCCTCTTGAGAAAATCGATTTCTAAATTTATTTTTAATTCAGACCGACTCCTCAAGATCAGTAGTCCTTCAGCTCTTTTTATTCAAAAATTTTGTTTACTCATCCCTAAATTCACTTATCTGCTCCGCTGCTGCCCCATTTGGAAATTCCCACATTTGATCCAACCCATCGACATTGTTTTGAAATCCCAAATTGAATCTGTTCTAAACATTCGTTTCAGCGAGCAGGACTGGACCCAAGCTGCTTTACCGATAAGGCACGGTGGTTTGGGAACCCACAAAATTTCAAGTGTTGCTTTGCCGGCTTTCTTGGCTTCAGTCCACAGCACTGCTGATCTCGCAGGTAAAATCCTAAAAGCCACAACGGCTACAAACTGCGAGATTGCATGCTTGAATGAAGCCTTGATGCCTGGGAAGCTGGACCGAACCCAAATTTACCTTCTAAACCGAAGAGTCAAAGGGCCTGGGACACCATAGCCTCCGTCATCACTACAAATTCATTAATTGCCACATCTTCAGGTAAGGACCGGGCACGACTACTCGCAGTGGCAAGACCCGAGGCCGGACAATGGCTCCATGCCTACCCTTCACCTACCACTGGCACATTCATTGACCCCTGCACGCTTCGCATAGCTGTCGGTCTCCGGGTTGGGGCTGATGTGTGTGTAGAACACAGCTGCGCCTCTTGTGGGGCCCCAGTAGATCGTCTTGGCCACCACGGACTCTCCTGCTCCTCGGGCGCCGGCCGTCTCTCCCGACATGCTGCGATCAACGACATCCTCAGAAGAGCGCTCGTCAGCGCCTACGTGCCCGCAGCATCGTGCGGGACGATGGCAAGCGCCCCGACGGGATGTCGTTGATCCCCTGGAGAATGGGCCGCGCGTTGGTGTGGGACGCCACTTGAGCTGATACGCTGGCGGCGTCCTACCTCGCAGCAACTTCTAAAGCGGCCGGGGCGGCGGCTGACGCTCGGGAGAGTTTTAAATTCAATAAATATAAGTGTCTCGGCGCCCAGTATGAGTTTATCCCTTTTGGTGTCAAGACACTAGGTCCGTGGGGTAGGGCTGCGCGTGGGCTCCACAAGGCGCTAAGCAAACGCCTAAGGGAGGTAACGGGTGACCCTCGCGCAGGCAGCTTTCTCGCGCAACGAATTGCCATCGCAATACAACGCGGGAATGCTGCCTGTGTGATGGGCAAGCTGCCAAAAGGACCATGTTTTTATAATTCTTTATAATAGTTTTAGCCACCTTTTAGTATAAGTTTATTTGTTTTTTTATGTTTTCTTGTAAATAAATTTATTTCCATGATTTACAGAAATTGTTTAAGTATTTATGAATGCTTTACTTTTTTTTATAGCCTGTTTAGGTGTCCCACTGCTGGGCAAAGGCTTTCCCTTCTTTTCTCCACTCGAACTCGTAGCTATTGTAGTCCACAAATAAATAATAAAAAAATTGGAAAAAAAAGAAAAATACGTACTTACCTTTTTGAAGTCGGTAAAAAATGCCGTTTTATGTGATTTTTTTCTTGCTAAATAATGTGTGCGCAAAATACGCAATCTAGATGATGTTTACAAGCCCTAAATACTCCTGTTTATGCTGCTTTTATGATGACCATAGCGGAACGTGAGTGTAGGCATTATAAAGTTAGCCCGCAATATAAAATGTTTATGGTCAAAAGTTTCAGATATTCACCCATTATGAGCACGTTTTGTCATTATGGATGCCCTAGTTGAAGTTTGTTACTAGTTATCTATTCTATTGTTTTCTTATAAAATGAGGGTAATGTCTTCAATACATGGACTAATACATAAACATAATGCAAGAGGTTTGCCAATGTCAAAATAATAAATTAATTAAGCAATATCAAAAAAAAACTATGTAGTTTTATAATGCTATTATCATATATTATATATTAAATAAGTAGTATTGTATTAATTGTAAATGATTATTTTGGTGCTTAGAGTACAATTTGAAATCACAAATTCTAAGATACTTACTGGATTCTTCTAGTTCAGGCACCAGTATTATGAATCATCTATTTAGATGTATAACTTTTTATGTTAATTGTTAATTTGTTTTGTGTTTGTTGCTTTCATGAATAAAGATTATTATGATTATTATTCCTTTTATTAATCTTTAAGCTTAGGCTAGGTTTTTTTATAATAAATTTATATAAAAGTAAAATTATTATTTTTAATGTCTATATGAAGTTACAAATCTCTGGCTAATGAAAAGGGGTAAAACGTAAGGTGGGGTAAAACTATCAACGAGCGAAGACTGCCACAGTTCAGTAACTAGATTAAACTGTTAGTCTTACACCATTAGGAGGCCTTATTCCTTTTAAAATGCTGATTGCTTTATACTACGATTTCTAATTCAAGACCAAAAAAAAACCGGCCAAGTGCGAGTCGGACTCGCGCACCGAGGGTTCCGTACAAACACTTTCCATCCCTAAGTGGTTAAGTTAAGTTTGCACATGGTATGTATAGCGCCCCATATAAATTAGGTGCAAAGTTAGGTATTAAAAAAACTACTTACTAGATCTCGTTTGAATTTTCGTTGGTAGTTTTTATAGTAATGTACATCATATGTTTTTTTTAGATTTTTCATTTTCTTATTTTATAAGTTAGAGGGGGGGGGGGGGCAACTTTTTTCCACTTTGGAAGCGTCTGTCGCGCAAACTATTCGGTTTAGAAAAAAAATATTTTAGAAACCACGATATCATTTTTGAAGACCTATCCATAGATATCCCACACGTATGTGTTTGATGAAAAAAAAATTTTGAGTTTCAGTTCTAAGTATGGGGCCCCCAATCTTTATTATTATTTTTTTATTTTTGCATCAAAATCTTAATGCGGTTCACAGAATACAGATACCTACCAAGTTTCAACAGTATAGCTCTTATAGTTTCGGAAAAAAATGGCTGTGAAATACGGACGGACAGACGGACAGACAGACGGACAGACGGACAGACAGACATGATGAATCTATAACGGTTCCGTTTTTTGCCATTTGGCTACGGAACCCTAAAAACTACCACAATGTTACCACTACAATAAAATATTAGTAAAATCCTTATTCATTATTAGACACTAAGATAATTTATTAATTGATAACTTTAACTCTATGTCTTAACAAAATAATTAGATATATTTATTATTACATAAATACGAGAGGGAATAATAAAAACATCGGAGATTTTTGGTACAAAATCTGGGTATTTTACTTGTAACACTTGAGGTATTCAAAACATTTGGTGCAATAATATTTACATGGTCAGATGTCATTAAAATTTTGTCAACTTTGACAGTGACGTATCTGTCGTAGTTTTTTTGGTCTTGAATTAGAAAACCGAGTTTTGATATTTTTCTGTGGTGAGACTAGGCTTCCTTTCTCCTAGGTTCAATTTGACTTATACTCCTATTCAATAGGATCACAGAAATTTGAATTTGACTTATACCCCTTTTCACTAGGGCCACCGAAATTTGAATTTGACTTATACTTCTTTTCACAAGGGCCACATAAATTTGAATTTGAATTTTAAAATTAGTAAAATAGACATTTAAATGTCGGTCACAGTTGGTATTTTACTAACATACCTAATATACAAAATAACATATAAACATATACTTGGTTGCTTTAACACAGTTGTCTATACAAAATAATATTTTCCACAAAACAAAATGTACCTCTACTGACCTCGAAACATAATGCACATTTAATAATAACATTGATTATACTTAAGTTCTTAATGTGTTTTCCATCTATTTTATTTTCGTCGCTCGTATTTGTACGTATTTATTTCATATTAGTATATATTAAGACAGGACTTCCGCACAAATCAATGCTAAAGCTTGCTTTAACCCAGTTGTATTGGACTTCAATTGAATAAACCCCAATCCAAGGAGTTGTTAATAATAGATTCGGGTTGCATTTACCCGGGTTTAATGGGATTACCCGGGTTGAGCATTCGCGATTCGGGTAAGCCAGGTGCGAACTTCCCGTCGCTGACTAGAACATTGAGTGTAAAAACGATAAGTGCTGTAATTTTTACTATTAAAATAACGAGGATGTAGCCTGATGTTGAATTATACAACATGTTGTAATTATGTACATAAATCTCAATATCAATACTCAATGTTAAGAAAAAAAAAAGGGTTATGTGACTTCAAAGGAACGCAAATCTTACGTTTTTGGTGGGTATTATCATAACGATGTTTTTTTTTTATTTTAAATTGTTATAATATTCTGATGTGATATTTCAAATCATGAAATGAAATTATTTTTATTCTTTATTATAATTGAAATTAATTATTTATCTTTGTATGTGCGTGTGTGTGAAGTGTGATTAAAATTATATATCATAACATTAATTAATTTTGAACTTTATTGTACAAACCAAAAGTCAGTAAAAATGGCGAACTAAATGCCAAATGGCATTTTACAACTTAGACAATAATTTAATTATTTAAATGAACTTATTTTTACACGTAATCATGCCAATTATTATTATTACACGTAATATTGTTCAGTAATTTTCATTATAAATTAGTGTCGCATGAATTTTAACTACATTTTATTAACTGAAACACAATTTTTTGTGTCCCATCTGTAACTTTTCGCAATATTTTTATTTCTCCGAAAGCCATGTTATTCCATAACTGTTAATATTTCAGAATAATTATAAAATAAACCTATAACCTGACCTAATGCATTCTTTAAAACGATGTCTATAAAACCCTGAAAATATTACGGGTTTTAGGAAAAAAATGATTTCGGACAAATGAAAATTTTGCGAAACGTTACCGGCGGAAAACAATTTTTCGGAATTATGATAGGATACCTTAATGTAAGATTAACTAAAATACATGGTGTTTGGTACATCGTTGGAAAATTAAAATGGGGGATAGAAGGGGTCATTTGCTATCTTCGTCTTCTTCTTCTCATTGTGCCATATCCTCAACGTTCTGCAACGGCCGTTAAAAAAATTCTTAGGCCCAGGGATTTTTTCAAAACCTTTTTTACCTTGCTATAAAATAAAAAAGACAGGTCTAGGCACTGAAACTTTTTGTTTCTCTAGGATTTTACAAAAAAAAATGTGTCTTAAAAAATCTGTGGGCCTAAGAATGTTTTTAGGGACCGTAGGAGGTAGCAAATGACCCCTTCTAAAGAAGTATACCCCATTTTAATTTGGCAAACGATGTACCAAACACCCTGTTTTTTGTAAGTTAAAGCGGACTAACGCGTTATTGGTATTAGTCGTACTACGTCATCGCGCGTCATAGTGAAGCCGGTTCTTGGCCGTATGCAGCGCCCGCGCATCGAGAACTGTACAGTCGCCATCAGATTTATCGTAGCATATAAGGCGTTCATAAATATCTGAACACGACTCTTATTGACTGGGCGTTACAGCACATGTTCAGATATTTAAGAACGCCTTATATGCTGCGATATATCTGATGGCGACTGTACTAGCAGGATATAAGAAAATAAGGTAGGTATGACACTCCGGAATGAGAGGCGAGATTTTTGACGCATCACACTATGATTCGTTGGTTTGTTCTGTCAATGTTCCTGTGTTGCCAGCGGTGTATCATAATACTCCCCGATTACCTGTATGAAACTAATAAAATCGTGAGACTTTTAAATCAATTATTATTACAACAAAATAAAACTTAGTCAAAGAACATGACAACCGTAATGCTTAAAATGCATAATTATTATTTTGCAAAGTATTTGCAAAAAAAAATCCCTTTTAATTATTTTGTTACCATAAAGCGACATGTAATGAGTGACGTAGAAAGTCTCACTAGCCGGAGTCTCATACTCATCTGCCAATAAATAAATATCGGACAATATCACACAAATCGATCTAGTCCCAAATTAAGCTCAAGAAGGCTTGTGTTATGGGTAATAGACGACGATATACGTACTTATATAGAGAAATATATTACTTAAATACATAGAACAACCATGACCCAAGCACAAATTTAATATTCGAGTAAGAAACCAATGACGCGTGTGTTCGCTGAGCCCACATACATATTCATTTTAAGAGGCCTTATTCCTTTTAAAATGCCGATTTACACATTTTTCTCTATGATGAAACATGTTTCGTAACAAATTATTGATGTTACTACCTAGAGCAGGGCCATTGGGATTTATTAATATATATTTGAAACCTACAGTTTGAATTTTTCATTGATAATTTTTGTTTCAAAAACTACTCGAAATTAACAAAATTCACGCGTAAAATTTGTTTTTTCAACTTATTTTCGGCAACACGCAATGAAAGCATGAAATAGCTATGTTACTACCTAGAGCTCGAGGAAAAGTATTGTTCACTCCAATAAGTTGGTTGAAATTATCAATATATTTGTCATAATATGAAAAAAAAAACAAAAGGAATAAGGCCTCTTAAAGTCCATTAGCTAATTTGAAGTTGTTATCAGAATTCCCATAATTCATCAAACAATGATACTTAAACGCAGTTTTCAAGGTCATAATGGCAATTTAGTTATGTTTCCTAGCGTATTTTGCGCCACGGTGTAGGGCCACGGCCACTCTAATTATCAAAGGAAATAAAACATTAGCTGCCTAATTGCAATCAACCTGTAATTGCTTGAGATTTCCCGGCTTAACGACCAGAGAAAGATAGCGATTAGGGATGGGACATTTGACACAGTTAATAATTAATAATTATTGAAACTATCGTGAGTTATCTTTAATAGTTATTATAATAGTAGTTTATGTGACTGTACATAATGAAGGGTATTAAACACGAGTGTACAGTTACATACACTACTTTATCTAGCCACATATCATAGGCCTCCATGATGCATTCAGGAGTCACACATTATAACAAATTTAACCCGGTAATGGCGGTAATGAAGTTTTCTGGCAGCTGTCATAGTTTTTTTTTTATTCAGAGACAAACTAGAGTCGGCGCCAACTATCATATCGTTCGATATCTTACTTACGTGCGACATTTGTCAAATTTGATTGCAAATTGACAGTTAATTTCGAACTAAACGTCATCTCCACTGATATTAGAATAGAGGTCAAATCAAATTTCTTTGTTTTCCAGAGATGTTCGAAATTTGAATATAAATAATAATATTATCGAAATCGATGTTATTTAGCAATAATAAAAATTTTACATATAAGAGTGGTAACAAAACCGTCAATTGTTGGTCATAATGTGCGGTTCTTGAACGCATCCTGGAGGGTTTATGATATTTGGATAGATAAACGGTTTAAATACACTTGTACGAGTTCAAAACATATCGGGTGAGTTTAAACCAATTATAATAATTATTAAATTACGACGCATAGTACACACGTAGTACATTTCTGCCGTGCTACGGTAAAAGGCGACCTTTTGTCATTTTGCCAAAATTGAGTTATTAATACCATCATAATGAGAAAAAAAAGCTGCGTCTACCTGTTTTATCCGTTTTTCGATAAGAGGCTTCGTTTTCAAGTTACTAGTAAGTTAAAAGAACGCATATGTCCTTAACTTGACAAAATAACTAGCTTAGAAGGCGGTAATTTATCGATACCAGTCTAAAAAAACGAACAGTCGACATTTTTAGACGATTTCTAAGATATAAACACGTATAACACATTTTACTGCCTTTAAATTAAATATCTTCTTCGAAAAAGATACGGCTCATCAAAACCTATAACACCGTATCCTTTATTTTTAGTCTAAAATGCCGAATCTATCCTTTTTACGTGCTTTAAGATTAAAAACCGAACAATTTTATCATAACATATTATAAATCTAAAAAAGCGTGTTTAGGATATTCGTACTTTATATGTAGTATTTCAACCGTGGTTATAGAAAAATATTGCTGAAATAGCCGTTAGTACTGCGTGCTAGTGTAAAAACCCGTATATGCGCCAACATCCGACATACGGTACTTGGCTCGCAACTCGTACACGAAGCCCACAGCGAGCGCGCCGGCGCGGGGGCAAGTGTGCGCGGGAGGCACGGTTGTGGACGCCGGCAGCCAGCGCGCCAACATTCAAATTACAAGTAGAATAAGAAAAAACAAAATGATTGTCAGTTTTCTTTGTTTTTTGCAAGTATTGAATACAGTTAACCTTAGAACGCATAAATTATCAGTTAGAGTAAAGTTAAGGCAGTAAAATTCTGCCACAAACAAGGTTGGACAAAAACAGATTCGGACTTTTAACTTAGTATTGGACAAGATTTTTTACCATACGTTTATAATTAACTATACCTTCTAACTCGAAGTAACTTCTATTTTTGATGTCATTTATACGCACAATAGTTAGTAAAGGTGGGGACTTTTAACTTAGTATTGGACAAGATTTTTACCATAGGTTTATAATTAACTATACCTTCTAACTTGGAGTAACTTCAATTTTTGATGTCATTTATACGCACAATAGTTAGTAAAGGTCGGCTATTTTATAGTTTTATTGTTTTTTTATGGATAACAATGCCTAATGCAAGATTTGCGAAGAAAACACACACTTTCCCAAAACAAACCGTAATTTCGGAATTGTGCAGATCAAATATGTCTTTATTAATTTAAATTACAAAAGGTTTTCTAAAAATTAAAAAGACTAAGCTGGGTTAGGTTAGTCTTGTGCTTCTGTTTTTTCTTTTCCTGTATCTGCCGGACTGACATTCAACAGTTTTTAATATAAATACCTTTATTTTATTCCTAGGTACAGCAATGCAAAATATTTCATAACTCATGGCTTTTATAACTTACAACTTATGGCTTTTTTCAATTTCGAGTGAAATTAATGGCTACATTATGATTTGTATTACATATATATATTGTTCCGCTTGGTTTTAATTTGACGTAAAATCATTCCTAACAACATCTTGTGTTATTAAAATTACCTACTTTTCTGCATCTTGGTTGCAAATGTTCCCATTAATGTAGTAAAAAGAGATGGCAAAATCCTTCGTTATTACACATTACAATTTATATCCGCCACGTCATAGCGTCCGGGAAGTAAAACTACATAAAACACGATTGACTAAAAAACATACACAAATTGGGGTCCTTTAAGTTACTTAGCTGTACGTTACTGTACGAGTTTTACTATTTATTTCATAAAAGAAATTCACTATATACACAGCAAATCGTCCATAGGCACGTTATCAAAAATTAAGATTAAATATAATATTATGTAACAAAGAAATTATTTCTACAATTGTCGTACGTTTAAAAATTTCCTATTTAACCAAAGTAAATTTAAATAAATAGCTTCATTATCATTGCCACATATTTTTAAATTTGGCCGACTAATCGAAACTCTTTAAATAAAATTAAGGCAAGAAGTGAAACTTGATGATATTGATTTTTATACCTAAATTTAATATTAATTCGTCGCATATTTGGAGAAAATCACTATGTCTATATACATACCTCATACTCATCCACAATATGACTTTTCCAGCCTCTGCACTCTGCAGTAATACCTATACTATAACTGAACACAAAGATGCGAGTATAATAGTGACAATTATTGAGACGCTAAGTACTTCGTTTTGTTACCTCTTCTCCCATGGTTACTAACTTATAATACCGTATACAGCATATTTTTGGTAACGATACGTCATTTTATTTTAGTACACGGAACAGTTTTATTGTCAAAATAAAAAATATGACTAATTTACCTAACTTAAAAACCGTATCAGCACGATGTGGTCTTATTACTTTGACTGTTGATACGACATTACACCTTAACGCAAAGTTACAAGACCGTATACACCATATTCGGCAATTAAGCTTAGCTTATCATATTTTAACAGAAAATACTAAATTAAAAAACCGTATAGTGCGTTTATACCGCCTTTTAGCTAGTTTTATATTTTACTTTATATTTTTACTGCTAAGCTAAAAATGTTTTTTGGGTCTGTAAAAAAAAGTAGTTCACTTAAAAAAGTGATAATACCATAAAAAATAAGTCCCAACACGCTGCTATGAAACACAAAAAAAAATAATCAAATATGTTGCACCAATTTCTAGAAATTGAATTTTGAATTTTATTGCACGTTTTTTGCGATTATCTCGAAAGTGACTTTTGTCAAAAGGTCGCCTTTTACCGTAGCACGGCAGATTTACTGAGCCGGGTTCGATGGATCTATATAACCATTTATATATTTTGCGTATCTTTGTCTAGTACGCATAGTACAAGCTTTGCTTAGTTTCGGTAAAAAACGTACAGTAAGTTAAAATAGTAGAAATTATAAAGTGGCAATACTGTAGTGTCGTCCGTTTCTAATCAATGTTGGAAAACGAGACGACACTACAGTATTGCCACTTTTTGATTTCTACACTTCCATGTCGGACTGTAACCAAATTTTCAAGGTTAAATAAGTTTTTTAAATGATCTTTAAAAAACCTATAGGTCCATCTTCAACACTAATTCTCACGCGCTTATATCACTCCCTTAAACGGGAAGCTATTAAATAAAGGCAAAATAACTGTCCGCATTTAAAACTTTGTTTATGTTTCTGAAAAAAATAAACAATTTATACTCGTATGTTGTCCATAGAAGAATAAGTGTGTTTTCATTATCGTCACCCTAGGCCGTAAGTGGGATATTCTGCCCTATACGCGGTGAGAAAATCTTACTTCCTGGCCAAGGCAAGACGTAAACTTAACACTAATCACGGACTGTAATTCTTAAAGCCCTAGATCGCACATTTATGGCCCTAACCTTCGGTTCGGGTCACAAGCACCTGTGAGACATTCACGAAATTCACCGAAGTAGATATGTAATGTACTATTAATTCGATCATATACGATCATTTCATTTATACGTAGGAATATTAAGTTATCCGAACGCGTTAGTCGAATCATAATCATTACTCGTTCCACAATAAAATCGACAATATTAAAGCCATAAATAATAACCGATTAAATCCAAATCAGAGAGTTACAGCCCTAAATCAAATCGCCTAATAAAATATAGAGGTCATTAAGATTTTACGACCCCCCTAAAGAGAATAGCCCCCCAATCTATTATCGACGCCTTTACGGGCTTTGTCGAGCGATTTGAGAATTGGGTGTTAAATATCGATTGATAGGATATTGCTTGAACGGATAAGTTGGGTTTAGCCGATTGAAATTGGTTGGGATCAAGGCATTTTATTTTTCGTGAATGATTGTCACTATAGAGCCATATCATTTAGACAATCTTTGTGTAGCACGGATGACAGAAAATAAACAGAAGTAGTTAAAATAATAATTTAATAATATATAAGTGATAAATTACATGCGAATAAGATCATCCTCCTAGCCTTTGTCCCATTTTTTGAGAATGAATGAATGAATGAATTCTCAATCGGGTCGGCTACCTAAATCCCAAGATGTGGCGTAGGCACTAGTTTTTACGAAAGCGACTGCCATCTGACCTTCCAACAGGGGAAAACTAGGCCTTATTGGGCTTAGGTGGTTTCCTCACGATGTTTTTCCTTCACCGAAAAGCGAGTGGTAAATATCAAATGACATTCCGTACATAAATTCCGAAAAACTCATTGGTACGGGCCGGGTTCGAACCCGCGACCTCCGGATTGAAAGTCGCATGCCCTAACCACTAGGCTACCACCGCTTCTATATACAGCGAATAATATAAGGAGTAAATTTATAAAACAGGTAGGTAATGTCTCCGTAGTGTAACCTAGTGGAGAAGACCGGTAATCGCACCCGGTACCTCTGAATTGCCGGCCCAGCTCAAATATCGACACAGTCGATAAGGATAAAATATGAAAGGTTGCTTGGGCGTTAGGGTAGTGGAATGGTTAACGCACTGGACTGGCAATCCAGAGGTACAGTACTTTTATCTCACGAGCGCAGGTGAGCCATGTTTGTGTGAGTAATGTACATGCACATTGGCTTTGTGTGGGTGAGCCGGTACTGTTCGCTCCCGAGCTCACCCACACAGAGCCAATGTGCATGTAAATCTACTCACACAAACATGGCTCACCCGCGCTCGTGAGATAAAAGTACTGTACCAAGTTCGATTAACAATATCTTCCACCAGCGCATTCAATTTTTCTTTAAGCTTTGATCTTTGTATCAATGGTTTAATATAAGGAATTTTTATTTCTTTCCACTTGAACTAGGTTTCGTAGGGGACACCCTATAAGGTGCTTGTACTACATAAGGCAGTTGAACGGTGGTCGGTCTGTACACAGGCTCACAATAATAACAGTATACACCGTTTGGTCCGTACGCATATCTTGAGACTCCAGTAACCCAATGGGGTTCAGGCGGCGGAAGACAAAAGTACTTCTCATGCGCGTCCAACCAACGATGAACCTGTAAAAACGAGTAATTATCAATGGTTTAAAGAATTATTTGAATAAGAACCAACATTTTCTCGGCTCTGCTAATGGCAACGGGAACAGTTTATTTACAAGAAAACATTACAAAAACTTATAGTAAAAGGTGGCTAAAACTATAAAGTATTATAAAATGAGGCTTCGTCCTAGTGGAAGTAAAAGTTATAACTTTAGGACATTTACTCAATAGTAATTTCACTCAATAAAATAATATCTTAAAATGGAAAGTTACGAGTTTCGAATTTACGCCTACAAAAAAATATTAGCAAACCTGCAAAAATTCAAAAATTGCAACTTTACAATAAAAAGTTCTACGTGTTGCTCTGGCCACTGGCCAGTAAGTGAGATTTAACCTGGCCGGAATATTAATTCCGTTAATTAATGTACTTCACCTTATTTAGGCTTTAAGAGGCCTTATTCCTTTTAAAATTTATTTTTTTATATTATGACGAAATATATTGATAATTTCAACCAACTTTTTGAAGTGAATAATAATACTTTTTTCCCAAGATATAGGTAGTAACGTAGCTATTTCATGCTTTAATTGCGTGCAGTCGAAAAAACGAATTTTCCACGTGAACTTTGTCAATTTCGAGTAGTTTTTCGAATAAAAATTATCAATGAAAAATTCAAACTTTAGGTTTTAAATATATACCCAATAGCCCTGTTCTAGGTAGTAACATCAATAATATGTTAAGAAACATGTTTGATCATACAGAAAAATGTGTAAACAATCAGCGTTTTAAAAGGAATAAAGCGTCTTAAGAGGATTTTAGGGAGATTTTTTTGCGCTGCGCGTGGAGAAAATGTCACTTCTTGGCCAAGACGAGACGTAAAACTTTAGACAAACCACGGGGGGTAATTCGTAAAGCCCCAGGTCACATATTTATGACACAAACCCCTTTGATCTAGGACATTCACGAATCCACCGCGCTAGGTATGTAATCACTACATAGTATAAAACAAAGTCGCTTCCAGCTCTCTGTCTGTCCCTATGTTTGCGTAGATCTTTAAAACTACGCAACGGATTTTGATGCGGTTTTTTTTATTGAGAGAGTGATTCAAGGGGAAGGTTTAATATGTGTGGGAACAGTAGCGTCGCCATTCCCACTAGGTAGGCAAATTCCTGTAACGCCGAGCGGGGGCGGGAGGAGCCTACCGGGGCGGCTGAGCCAGTAGCTTCCTACACGTTGTATCTAACACTTACTTTCTTAATAAATAAGTAATTTAACGATCACCTTGTTTCATTGGACATCACATCTACCGATACCCGCACATATTATGTATAATACATGCATAATTGCATTGCACCCGTGCGAAGCCGGGGCGGGTCGATAGTGTACTATAAACACGTCAAAACGGCTGAGTCGAGCGTTAATACAGGGATTAGCTGGGCATCTACAGATAGTTATAGGATACTTGAACCCGATTACGGAGAATGAACAATGTCAAAACGAAAAAATATTATTGAAACCAAGTTACTTACAAATTCACATCGACTCGGTGGCGGCAATTTTTCTTCGAACATTACAGGTTTTTGTAGAAGAGACATTGCAGAACGAAATCAAGGAAACGAGTGTCCTGATAGATTAGACAGACCCTTTATAAATAGTTGAAAAAGTATATTAGTTAATATGACCAAATTAAGGTAAAGGATTATCATTACCTATTATGTTCGATTATGACTCTTATTAAAATATAGCTAATTGATTAGTTAAATAAGTAATTGACATGCTCACGGATCGACGGTGTTTGGAATCTTTATGAGAAGTGAAGCCAGGGAAAGAACTAGATCCGTTCATCAATGATTGGTCAGAAACAAGACTACAGATAAATTACAACAATATTTACATCTACACTTTTATAAGCCTCTCTGACATAAATTAGGCAATTAAGAGCCTTATTCCTTTACATTTCATTTTTTTATATTTTGACAAAAATACCTATTGATAATTTCAATCCCTTTTTAGGGTTCCGTAGTCAACTAGGAACCCTTATAGTTTCGCCATGTCCGTCTGTCCGTCCGTCCGTCCGTCCGTCCGTCCGTCCGTCCGCGGCTTAGCTCCGTGATCATTAGTACTAGAAAGCTGAAATTTGGTATGAGTATGTGTATGTATCACGCCGCAAAACGGTAAAAAAAAAACAGGAAAAAAACTTTTTTTCGGGTACCTCTCGAACACCTAAAGTGGGGGTGAATTTTTTTTTTCTTTTCAATACTGGTGTGTGGGGTGTCGTTGAATAGGTCTTGTAAAAATAATAGGGGTCTTTTGACATTATTTTTTGATAAAGTCAGCAGTTTTGTAAATATTCGGTCCAAAAAGAAAAAAAATAGTGTCCTCCCCCTCTAACTTTTCAACCACGGGTCAAAAAAAATTGAAAAAATTCATGTTAATGAGGCCTTATAAGTACTTTCAATGAAAACTATATTGAATAAAATCGGTCCAGCCGTTTTTGAGTTATCGCCAAATTTCATATTTTTTCTTTAAAAGGTCGTAAGTTGACTTCCAGAAGGTAATAAGTGATTACAGTTTCTAGGGCGTTTACGACCTTTTTATAGAGCTTAAAATCTTTCTAATTGTGAAGGATGAGCAACTACGGAACCCTACACTGAGCGTGGCCCGACATGCTTTGGCCGGTTTTTTTAAAGTGAAACTACTTTTCTCCGAGTTCTAGAAAGTAACATTATTTCATGCTTTCATTGCGTGCAGTCGAAAATTAGATTAGAAAAGCAGTCTATTTCTGCGTGATCTGTCTATTTCGAGTAGTTTTTGACACAAAAATTATCAATAAAAAATCCAAACTGTTTCAAACATACACCAATAAATCTCAATAGCTCTGATTTAAGTAGTAACATCGATAATTATGTTAAGAAACACGTTTTATCGGATAAATCCACCTAAAATGTATAATTTTTAGTACATCAGATCCCCGATTTCATTCTCACCATATCAGATTGCAGAAATCGCATAATTTGCAGAAGTCAATTTATATAGTCAGCCTCTCGCATATTGAATCGGAATATCAAACACCAATATGAATTATTCAATAAATTTGAAAGGCATTTTAGATATTTTTGGGTCACCAGGAAACGGCTTTCAAATTATTCAAATAGGGTAAGAAAATAATACCTACTACTGGTACTGAAATGTGCTTTGTATGTTTATATTTGAATTA
Organism: Apotomis turbidana; assembly: GCA_905147355.2. NCBI lineage: Eukaryota > Metazoa > Arthropoda > Insecta > Lepidoptera > Tortricidae > Apotomis > Apotomis turbidana. The sequence continues at coordinate 21,696,171 of LR990293.1, forward strand.
ATCTTACAAGTTTATGCTATTTCTCGTAAATTTATCTTAAATAAATATAGGACAACCTCACACAAATCGATCTAGTCCCAAATTAAGCTCAAGAAGGCTTGTATTATATGGGTACTAATAGACGATATACATACTTATTTAGATTGATATACTTATACTTAAATACATAGAACAACCATGACCCAAGCACAAATATTCGAGTTCATTTCACAAATATTTGCCCTGGCCAGGATTAGAACCCGGACGGGATCGCCGGCTCAGTAGGGTGCTCTCTGCAAACTGCGCCGAACGCGTCGATCTGTTTTGACCTAATTTTAAAATAGGTACTATGCATGGTTAGAAGAAAAAAGGCGCTAGTACTTTATCACGAACGACTTAATCACGAAAAGTTTTCGTGATTAAGTTTTCGTGATAAAGTCTATTCGTGATAAAGTCTATTCGTGATAAAGTCGTTCGTGAAAAAGTGTTCGTGAAAAGTTTTTCGTGATTAAGTACTGACACGTTAGAAGGCGGGACCTTCTAGTTATGTTTATAATTATACTCATAATTAAGATTTGGATTCGGAATAATTAATATCTGGGATCAGAATAATTGAAATCCATATATATATATTTATAACTTACTTATTTTGCTCTAACGAATCTGAAATGAAAATCATTCATTAATGTGCTAATTTATTCGATATTTTTCTTTCTCAAACATCAGCGTAATACATGCCCCGAGTTAGCGTACACGTCAGATTATTAAATTTCATATTACAATTTAATAATGTTACGATTCGACGCAACAAATAAAACGTAGCGAAATCCTTAAAGATTTTCTAACAAAGCTAAGACCTCTTTACAGCCAGATTCAAAATCAGTAGCAAAAAAGTAACAAGAAGGCGAAATTGAACGCGTCTCAACAAAGTAAGAATCGGCGACATTCAATTCCGCATGAAGAAAGCTGGCGCTTGGTCGTGAACCTGATTTGAATATTGATTAATATATGTGTTGGATCCTTTACCTTTCGTATCTTTTTGACGTCATTTATTTATTCAAATTAGTTACACAGCATTATACAGTATAAACCAAGGCACTGCTGTGAACTACAAAATTACATTTTAAAAAGCTTAAATCTAGTTTGATTTAGGCGACGTAACAGCGTGGCTCCGTTGCGTCGTCTGATCTGGCGCAGGATTCGGCAGATTGCCCCGAAACCGCCGAAACACAACAACTTCCTTCGGCCAGAAGTCTGCACTTGCGATGGTGTTCCGCAGCGGCCGCGGTATATCTAATGCCGAGACCACATGCTTGTCAAGTTATATGTTAAACTGAGACGGAAATACATCGTGCTCACTCTAACTTACGGGATTGTTATGCAACAAACCTCACCTAATGAATTCTACACGAATAGTGCAAAAGGGATTTTTTATGTTGATAAATTTATAGCAAATGCAATTTGGGCAAGTGAAAGTATCCCATGTTTTTTCCGTGAAGTCAAAGTTACAAAATCATACATTTACCAAGGGGCTTGCCGGGGGACTTAAATTTTAAAGGAGTGCACACACTGCACAAACGTGACCATTGAAGGAAACTCAAATTCCAAATTCAAAATTGAGTTCCCTCAAATGCGTTTGCATGTTGGCCACGTTCTGCGCGGAAATAAAATCGTATAGAGTTTTTGAGACGCGTGACATTTGTGCGAATTTCGTTCTTGAAGTCACGTCCTTAATTGCAGTTTATTTAATAGATATGTGCTAGTACTACCACAGAATAAAGACACTACAGAAGCCGCACTCTTTTGTTATTTGCCGCTTTTGCAAAATAATTAGCCTACTCGTATCCGATTGGCTACTTTTAGTGACGTGCGACGCTGTTGGTTGTAGCTTCTGTGGGGCGTGCCATACTCCCAGGGTTGCCTACACCAACAAAAGGGGAACTTCTTTTCGGTATTTGTACTCGATTTACAAGCTATTTTAATTAATAGGTACGCCCAAAATAGGACAGACTTGGCGCGATCTTTATGATGATGGGATACAATAGGGCCTACCTACTGGATTTTTGGATTGGTTTAATGTAAATATTGTGCGGTGCACATTCATAAAAAAATATTGAAAGTATTTATTGTAAGTATATAAAATAGACTATTACTAATCAATGCAGAAATTATAGTAAGTAGACAAATAACAGTGGGCAGGGCACATTGCTCATAGAACCGATGGCCGTTGGGCAGAAAAGTTCTTGAGTGGCAACCACGCACCAGACGACGCAGCATGGGGAAGCCCCCAACAAGGTGGACCGACGACCTGATTAGGATCGCAGGTAGAAATCGGATGAGGGTGTCGCAAAACCGATCTATGGAGAACTTTGCCTTTGTCCAGCAGTGAACATCTATCGGCTGATTTGATGATGAGACAAATAATGCACGCCGAGGACACTGCCAGCCTAGGTTTTCCCCAGAAGCTACATCATGCGGTTCTTAAGGAGGAGAATAAATAGGTTCTTGGAAACGCGTGTGATGCTTCAGGCATCGCAAGCGTTCTTAGGCGGCAGTAACTGCTTAACATCAGGTGGGCCGCATGCTTGTTTGCCCAGTATTACGACAAAGGGTCAATAACATCAGGTCAATTTTATGATGACTAGTTGTGAATGTTCATTAAAGTAAGTATAAAAACGAAAACCACACTTTTCGACGTTGAACTAGTTAGCACTTGCATGATCCATCATCAGGTAATTTTTATGATACCTACTGGGCCAAATGTTTACTGAGGTGAATCGAAATTTGAAAACCGCACATGTCTGCGTTGAAGTAATTTTGAGATCCTGTAGATATTTCTAGGGTCCAACATCAGATCAATTTTATGATACGGGGTCTAAATGTTCATTGAGGTTAATCGAATTGTGAAAACCGCACATCTCTGCGTTGAAGTAACCTTGAGATCCAGTGGATATTTCCAGGGTCCATCATTAGGTAAATTTTATGATACTGGCTCTAAATGCTCATTGAGGTGAGTAGAAAAACGAGAATCACACATGTCTGCGTTAAACCAATCCTGAGATCTAGTAGGCAAGTGTCCCCATTTTCAGATTCTGACTTAATGGCTTTCCCATTGCCACAATAGTTGTATACTCTTATTAAAAAAAGAAAATAAATCTGTTTTTATTTTACGCAGAAAGTCGGTGAAAATATTCAACACCGACGAACTTTGAATCTCTTCCTTTTTAAAGTCGGTTAAAAATAATAAATAATCATAAAAACATATAAATAATAAAAATATAATTGATGTGTTGACTTTGCTTGGAACGAGCCTACCCTAGCCGAATAAAGGCGGATCGATGGGCGGGCCAGGTCACAATTGTGACCCGAATTTTGTAGGTATATTTTTTGACATGCGGCGCAGAGTGAAACCCCCTTGGTACTACTGAGAGCTCTAAAGTTCAACATTTAAATTTTGTAACAACGACGGAATTAGACGATGCTATTAGTACCAATTCCGTCGCTCTAGCGTTGTGTAATTAGATTATTATTTTTTTTTTTTTTCAACCATCGAATTTTTAACTTTTCAATCCTAGCAAGTTATATTTTTACTGGGGCGTCTCTTGTGATTTCCTGTACCCGCGTACGTTGCTCACAGTAATATTAACGTCATTTAGTCAAGTAGGTTAAGTCAGCATCAAAAGTATCTCAGAATTTTAGTTGCAATTTGAGATACTTATGCCTGTTGTAAAATTAACAGCTATTTTTGATGCAGTCTGTAACATTATTGTTAGGTATATGAAATAAGTTTTTTTAAGGTTTTTTCATACTACAGAGGTGGTAAACAAGCGTACGGCCGATGTTAAAAGGTTACCGGTGAAGCTTGCAACTCGAGAGGATTGACATGCGTGTTGCGTGGTTGCCAAACCTTGTAAAAATTTGAACATTCCTTTTTTTAAGAGCTCCATGCTGTAGTGCCCCGGGAAAACCTCGGCAGGGAGCTCATTCCATTTCCTGAGGGTTCGCGGAATAAGGTTCCTTGGGGACAGTACCGTACGATGTTTGAAAAGGACTATATTTTTATGATTTTATTACAGATGTACTATAGTTTTCAGATTTTTATAAGTATTTGTAGTATGTGACGATATTACTTGCCAAATTTCATAGTTCTAGGTCATCAGAAAGCGTATTTACAAAGGATATTTAGATTAGAAAATGTGATAAAATAGTTAAAGGGGAATCAGGGAGAGTGCTGTTGTGGTCGCAATTCTAACCTAACCTATTTTACTGATAGCAGATCGGTTCTAGCGCTTCGCCGACCGCTACCGCGGTACGCTCGCTCGGCTCGCGCGCTGATGTGGTCACAGTTCTAACCTAACCTAACCCATTAATCTAGTTTACTGGTAGCAGTTCGGTTCTGACGCTTCGCCATCCGCTACCGCGGCACGCTTGCTCGATATACACGTTACCGACCTCGACTAGGTTTTGTCGTGATTAATACTTGAATATATGTAAGCAAAAAGCTAATACATTTGAGTGACTTCTTTTTAACGTAAAAGCTCACCGATTAGAATCGGAATCGTGACTGAAATAGTATAGCTTTTGTTAATTCGCCATCGGGAAGTAACCTATCATTTTGATTCCCTTGAGTGTGTCGAAATGTACGTTTTTTGCGACATAAACGGCCGTATCTTTTTTTCACGTTAACGTAGAAATTTGTTTTTTTCACAGCTTCAAGGGATCGTAGACTTAAGTATATGTTTTAAATTTCAACTCGATAACTCCACGGGTCTTGACAGACAGACAGACGGACGTACGGACAACAAAATGATCCTATAAGGGTTCAGTTTTTTTCCGATTGAGGTACGGAACCCTAAAAAGGAAGGGAAGGGGAAGTTTAAGAAGAAGGGGAAAATAGAGTGATTTAATAAAACAACGAGTATAATCAGCAGTAATATTTTAAATTGCTTTGAATCACAATTTCGTAGTGTTTATAGATTATAATAATTACAAAGGAAGATTATTTTTGTTCAAAGTACACTTCTCCAATCAACGTCTCATACTCTCTCATCTCCACCTTCAATAATAATAAATTCTCATACAGCAGTCTAACAATAGCGTTAACTAAAACAAATAATCATATATTCGTCTTTTGATAACCAAAACTCACTAAGTAACAAATATCTATTTAAAGCTCGTATCTCAGTATCAATCTACAAACTAGATACGAGGTTTTCAAGAGCAGCGACAGAAATTTTAGTGAGTTTGGGTTTTCACCAGGCGATAAACTCAAAGGTAACTTTAATTGCTTATTATATGATCACAATCGAAACAAGGATGTCTAGAAATGATTTTGCTTTTTGACAGAATATTAATAAGTGAATCACAATTCATAGACACTATGACATTATTTTAACAAAATATGAAGATATTGTCTTAACAGCGAAAATTTGTATGGAATTTTACAACTCTGATGTTTTTATTCGAATAAATTAGCTTCGTAACTACAGAATAGAGGAGTTTACTTTTGTATGAATACATACAAGTACAATGTTAAAAGAAAACTACTAATGGATAGGTGATCGCGTTTGAATAATTCTGAAGTGAGCAAAAAGCATAGTATCTCGTAATAAGTTACGTTTAAGTGAAGTGGTCAGTCGTGGCAAACGTCCCACACGGGATAAGCGGATCTGCAAAAAAAATATCGACAATTATACGAGTCAGTCCAGAACTGTCATTACCTATATGAGTAAAATATGTCATGAAAGAAAGAAAAAAAAAATATTTTTTTCGAAATATATGTTACTTTGAAGGTACGCAAATGTTGTTTAAAGGTCCAAAAAAATAATAATCGATTGAAATCCTCAAAAAAATTGTCTACAGGCATTGCAGATGTTATACCACTAACGCCATGTTACAACCAAGCAACAAACTTAGTTGTATGTATGTAAGTATACATTTTATTGTACACAACAACTAGGTATAAATACATTCATAACAAATGAAACATGTAGAAAGGCGAACTAATCCCTATTAGGGATCTCTTCCAGTTAATCTTGTTGTAAGTAACTAACATCTCTACTTTTTAAATTCTTATGGTAGGTGCGCTTATCTCGTGTGGCACGTTTGCCCTGACTGATCTCACTTTAGATTAAGGTTGATTAACGTAATGACATTGATCAATGATTTCAAACTTCGTTTTTGAATGCGTTCATAATGTATTTTATTGAGATTGGAAATTAAAAGAAAAAAGGTTCACCCATTAATCAAAGAATATGTGGAAACTAATTTCCGAATGACGTACAATGAGCTGCCTGAATTGCATGGTCCATTTATTAATGAATGCAAATGATTGGGTGATGCACAAATGGACGGCCCATTTATGAATGAATTCAATTGTGCAGCCCATAAGTGCATGCTTACTAAAGAATTACTCTGATGAGACCACCCATTAAAGTGTTTAATCACAAATTCTACAAGTGATGTCATCAAACTATTGAGAGCGAAACTAATTCTATGTACTGAATGTTAAGAGATTCAATCAGACAAATCCAATGCTAAATTTTATTAAAGACTCGATGTAAATATCGAAAAAGGGAAATTATTCAGCAAGTCTATACCTGATTTATAAAATAATTGACACTAGAGATATACTATAGCGGGCGCTAAGTCATGTAAAGTTCAGCCGACATTACTGCATTTGACAATAATTACACTGTTTAAGATTACGATACGATGTGCAAATAGTAAAACTGCATTTTTACTGAATATTTTCAAAAGAAAATCTATCTTTAATACAAACATTTCCAATATCGAAATAGAAGTCTGCCAAAAAGCGATCGATCAACCTTACATACTTACCAAACATTTTCTTATCAAGTGAAACATTTTTATTTTAATCATTCATTTTGGACAATTCACAATCCTTACAATAGACATCCTTTCATACTTGGTGTTTTAGAAACCTTGAAACTGGCAGTAACAATTTCTTACATTTGCTATCAATGAGGTATGATGTATTAACGCACAAGCAAGATACTTCAGTAATTTTGTTTAAGTAGATGTAATTCGACTAAGATTAGGTGGGGTAAGACTATCAGTGAGGGAAGACAGCCACTAACTAACTACATATTTTGGCTCAGTGACCCAAACAGCCCACGTAGCCATAAGAGCTTATACAGACCTTATACAACTTATATCAGCTGTGTAAGTGCTGTATAAGCTCTTATAAAGCATGTTTGCTACTTGGAAGGATCGAAACGAGAGCACGCTACTTGTCCCGATCCCGCGCAGTTTCTCGCCAGTTTTCAAATGAAGAAGACTGCCGCAGTCCAATCAATAACTATACCCCTCGCGGCGAACGATGATTCCTATGACACCTGTCATCTCAGTTACATTTTATAACCTATAATCGGAAAAATGTATTGAGATGACAGGTGTCATAGGAATCATCGTTCGCCGCGCGGGGTAGAACTGTTGTCTCTTACCCCATTAGACAATAAACTGTGCCGCCGCGCTAAAAAGGAGACCTTTTTGTATGAAGCTCCATAGCAAAAGGTCGCCTTTTACCTTAGCAGGGCAGTATGTTGGTCTTACTTACCCCACCATACCTTACGTATTATTTCGCTTGATTTTGTAAGTGGGAATAGTTTGTGCGCTAATGCATTATACTTCAATATTTGCTATATTTAAAGAAAAGCTTAGTAAAGACGCTCCACAGCGTAACCAAACTTTGCTTTTAAAAATAACGTCATAAAATTTGCTATCAAATATATTACATGCTACAATATAAAAATTGTTTCAAGCGATAACACTACACTAGAAGGGTTGTAACCAACTTTAGCATGTCGTGAATACAATTAACAAATACCTACTAGACTATATTAAGTTTTAAAAATATACACTAAAGAAGCTGAGCTTCAGCAAATATTAGGTACATAATTTTCTAAAAAAACACTCCTAAATTTTAATGAACTTACTATTTAAAAAATTTAAACAATACTTTGAAAGTTACGTTACAACCCGTAGATTTCAGAAGCTAATTATTAAACAAACTAGTGGTCTAGCATTTCATAAACGAAATTACAACTAATATTATAATACGCAGTGTCAAAATATCTCAATAAGTTATAATTTATCTAATTGATATGCAATATATTTTAGGCAGGCTCGTTATCAACAGAAAGCAACAGACGCATTGCCAAGAAAAGTATGTTTTTATAATATATTTTTAGTGGCTTAATAATTTATTATTTATTTTGATATTCCCGTCACATAACAAGGTTAATGATTGATTACATAACTGTTATCCCATTTTGTCTCATGAACTTTCATAAAAATCGTATTTATTAGTGAAAATTGAATACAGTTACTAATTTATTACCGGAATGACGTTTCTTTAATTTTTATACGAAAAGATTCACTTTGCTCTATATTTCAACCTATCCGTTACTATGACACACTATCTGAAATTGTATGAATACTGATACTGACCAGTCGGAACAAGTGCGTACCTATATCGAAAAGTACGGATGTTACCACTAGCTCCATCTTACAACGCAACAGTTAGTTGGCAACAGTGTCACACTTGCCCCAACTGACGTTACGATCCTTATCACACTTGCGAGTTACGAGCGTGTTTTCCATACAAATATCAGTCGCGGCGAACTCGCTGCGTAATCGCCTTCATACAGAATTCGCTCGCAAATCGCAAGTGTGCAAGGGCCCTAAAAGCTTCAACATAGCTTGATCTATAAATACAAAGATCTTGTTATGAAAGAATTTAAAACTGCGATTGAATTTGAAGCAGAACCTTCAGACATGTCATGGTGATCCTGCACTAACAAAATACACGATCTAGTCAATAAGTCTTCGATTTCGTCACAGTTTTGCCATCCTAATCTGATTAGTATTTCATCATTCGCTATAATACCGTAGTTAATTGCATCTAACCATAAAAGGTCGACGACCGGGTTTTATCGACCTGGTATCGAAATTGATATTTTAGTTATGCTAAACGAAAGCAATAAAGACTAAGTTTTCTGGCAAGGCGTCGTTAAACTAAACAATATTTAAGCTACAGCAATTATTCATACCGTTCTACACGTATGCCTGCGTTATAAGATAATATAACATTTGAGAGGACACCAGCCCGTCTAGCACAAATACTCGACTCTTGTCGCGCGACATAGCATCGCCCGTCACTCTCCAACAGTACAGCGAAGAAAGAGATAGGTAACATATCTCGCGTGAGAAAGAGTCGCATGTCACAGTTGTGCTAAAGATGCAGCTTTCTCAAAATCAGACAAACAAAATTTCTAAACCAATTTACAAAATATCACGTCCTGCTTACAAATATTTTTCTGTTCCTTAAGAAATAAGCATGAGTTTTTCAGTCATACATTTAATTTACGGAGATGCTTTACTATCCACATGTGAAAAACTTGTTACTTTTTGGATACAGCAAAATATGAGTATGTGTCTTTTTATCTCATCACAATGTTTTAATATAGCGCCTTTGGCAAATGTGATCAATTAGCTAAATCTACGGCCCACCCTTAAACAGAACTTTTAACCAACAACTGTAGTCTCACTAAGTCTCCCATTCCATACCTTTAGTAACACCTCTATCATGAATCGAAGTCTTAGAATACTTACTATATACGAAGTTAAAACGTGTGAACAAGCTTCTTATAATTTAATAATAAAAAGTATTAGTTTAAACTTTTAATCTAAATACTATGTATAGATTCCAAGATTTTTCTTTTTTATATATAAGTTGTAATTTATCTAACTATTATCTACTTCTAGTGCACTATGTTTTAGCTGTGGTCAATGACTAAGGCATGTCGTAAGTGTGTTTCATCAACTTTCATGAACAAGTTTTAAATGAAACGCTTTTGTCACAATTGAGTAATAAAGACTTCCATCACATCAGTGAACACATTATACTTGGGTATAATAATAAGGCTACTGATATAAGTTTAAATGACGATTTAATGGATGATGTTGATGAAGCACACCTTACGCTGGCACTAAGAAGCATTCTATATAAACTGTTTTGTGACGATCGCGTGGTTAATAAAATACTGTCTCTTTCTACGTTTCGATTTAATTCCACCACAAAAATATTATTGCTTTCAGAGGTTTGCGTTAGTTAAAAATACTCTTTTTTTAGTTTATTTTCCCCTTTTCTATTAATATCATCGGCGCTCCTGAAGCAATCGTGCACGCTATCCAAAAATATATACGCATGACCACTAGCTAAACGAACTATTTATCCATTGAAAATCATAATGAGAGAATAACTTTTATGGAAAATTAATACATCAAAACTTTTGGCGCAATACTATTCGAAATACTGGTTTTGTATCCGCCATTACTACATATACATATATAAATATAACATCTTAAAATTAGCGATCCAAAAATATAAAATATACACGTTGTATCCGTGCGCCCTCGGGTGCCCCAAACCTTGCAAGCGAATCGCGCCCCTATTATCACTGTCAACAATGTCGTTTTCGCTTGTTGCCGTAATGCGACTTTTGCCATTACGCTACCAGAGGGTGCAAAAGCCGCCACAACTGGACGGTTACTCTCATTCTGCGACATTCATTATTATTATTTAAATGAAATCACTGACTTACTCCGAACAAGTTTGAAAAATATAGTCTGAAAGTCTACGTTAGATGTGAAAGATGAGTACGGATTTCAATACTGTCAAGAGTAAGATAGATAATATCAACGGGCCTTTCAATAAATCCTTTAAATTATTAAAATTTGACGAGGAATTAAAGAGCAATGAGACGAAAGAGAAAGATTTAGTAAAAGTAATTATAGAACTAATAAAGGCCGTAAACTATAAAGAGATTTCGAATCGAATCTAATGACACAATTGAGAAATAAGAAATAAAAGACAACGTAATCCAGAATTCGTCTTGTCCATGGCCCTGCACAAGCAAAGCAATCGTATCGTTCGTAACTTTTGCTTTATAAAAATACGAATCGAAAATATTTCGACGGGCGCTTGTCGACTTATGGCTAAGCTATGGTTACTTCTAAACTCTTAATCTAAACTATAGTACTACGTTAAAATATCAGAGAATTCAAAAAAGGGAATATTTAGGTAGTTAATTCTATATTAAATGGTGCACAACCTTATTTTTTCATGAACGCTAGATTAATTATGGCGTTTAGCTTTAGGGAGGATCTAAAACCGAGAACTACCTAATGAACTTATTGTAGATAGATCAAGATTTAGTTCAGAATCCTGAACAGATGTTTGGTTAGGAACTAGGGACAGGGGAACGGACAAACTTAACTAAGTTAGAATAGTCTGTGTAAGTAACAACAATTCCAGAGAAATCACGGAATAGAAAAACAACGCGATGGTAAGTCTCAGTGAATTCAACGTCGAAGTTAAGCTTTCGTAAGAGTTAGATCTAATCTACCGGAATGTTAAGAATGCATAGTTCGTGTTCGATGATATCTAAGGCGTTATCAACTGCGTAGACTAAAAGAGATATAACCTATTTAGGCTGGAATGAAACCTATAAGGTAAACTTCGACCAATAGTCAAACTAACTGCATAATTACTTTTATTTTTCTTAAATACGATAAAATCTCAAAATACTCACAGCTCATCGGGTTTATTGTATTATTCGCTAGGTGCAACTACTTTATAAGAACAGTGGCTTTTTAATAATTTGAATTTGTACTTAGCCTACACTTTTGAACTCCATTATGAATTTTATCAAAATGGAGTCAAGAATTCAAATTCTTAAGATTTTGAACCAAAAGTGAAAACAACGTTACATAAACTTGTGCATTTGAATTCGCACAAAATATTATATTCAGAAATCAAACTATAAGTATAATCGTAGTACGTAGTTTCCAATTTTTATGAAAAATTAGCCAATACACTGATGACCTAAGTAAATTACTATTACATTCAATTTAGAGTTTTCAAAAATATGATTCCTAAACAAATGTCTCAAAAATACGTTATGAAAATATAATACAAATACGATAAAATTTATACTAAATATAACCCTGTCTATGACCTGAAGAGTTTAAAATGAACAAAAACTTTGAAATCCAAACTCTGAACAAGTCATTATTTAAGGAAAATTGGGTTACCTAGCAGTTAGAAACTATCAGTATCAATGTAAGTATTTTTATCGTTCTCAATTCCTAAAGAACGAGAATTAAAAAACAATTTCATTATTACTAATACTATCTTCTACCATATTCAATAAAAATACATAAGAAAAAGAAGATAGAACTGTGTGGAAAGAGCTTTAGCTTCTTATTACAATTATTACAGTTGTAAAAGATGAGGTTAAAATTTCAAAAGACAAGGCCTGAAGTCTTTCACAACACTGAGAAGAAACCTGTTTTCAAATTGATTCAGTTGATGATCAAAATCATTCACTTGATGAAAGCAGTGGTGAAAATAATACATTACAAAATTAATCTCCCGAATACCGGTTCAATTTAAAATGTGTCCTACTCTAAGAAAGTGAAGTTTAAATTAAACAAACACAAGATGGCGGTATCGTAGGTCAGGTCACATTTTGAACAGAAGCTCAAGTAGCAGGTCGTCATCGGCATCCATTGGCGATTGAGGTGCTAAGTAGTTCACAATCCTATGAACAAAAGAAAAATTATATATGTGTATTTCGTTACTATTGCTTATGCTCGTTTCTTAAGCGACATCTTACTTGCTTTAGAGGAAAAATACTTGCAAAATTTGCGCGCAACAACGAGTCTCGAATTACAATTCTAGTAATAGTCAAGTTCAGTAAAATTACAATAGTGAATCACCTTACGTTCTGTTTTTTCTTGGTTGTCTAATTTAGTAAACACGATTTAAACCTCAAATACTTATGACTATTTTATCAATAACTACCATTTTCCTATATATGAAGTTACCCTAGTCATTATTTTAGATTTCATGCTGCCAGAATTAGAATTTTCCGAGCAAATGGCTGGTTTTTGCATTAAATTAACAAATTGAGGTAAGAATCTCGTTTATTAAATGGGAAAAATTAAAACGAATAGACTTTACATATAAAGCTATGTGTAATTTCCTCAAACATGCAACGAAATGTCGTCATAACGTGGGTTATAACAGGCTTCGAAATATCACATTTCGGACGCAACAACTCGAAAGAACTGTAAAGGAATTGCATACAAAATTGAAGGTTTAGGCCGGGAAGTTTTTTTAACATAGCGTCTGTGTTCATGACCAGGACTAACAGCTGTTTTTTTTTAATGTGGCGTATATTTTTTTTCATTGCATATGTTTGGGAAAAGCACTATACATACCTTAGCCGTGAAAAGGGCTTGCCGGTTTCATATCACTATTCGGCCTCCTTACGGTCGGCCGTCTATACCTACTCACCCGGCAAGCCCTTCTTTCCCGGCGTCTGCAGTAATGTACTATACCTATTGGGCGTGCGTATATTGGTGGTGTGCTGCAGAAAGTTTTGGTGGGCATCCGGCGATCGCAGGACCACCCTCCCGTTTTCTGCTCGCGCGTTCTGCAACCTGGCAACAGGCAATATTGTTTAGACTCAATTATTGTAGTTTTGAAGTTTAACATTCTAGAATAAAGTCAATTCACTAAATATTTTGTATCACTAATATTTAATATGAAATGCCGACTCTTCCTTTTATTTCATGCTTCTCTTACGTTTGTATTGGCATCAGTTACCGTTTGTGAGCCATTGAGACCTTTGGGTGTATAAACAGAACACGACTACGAATAAATTTACTACAAACTATTTTATACGAATATAATTGCTATGTACAGCGATTATGAACAAAATGTATCACAAGAAAGGTTAAGTACCAATCAAATTTTCACGAAATAACTTACATTGGTTGAGAATTCTTCCCAAGTGCTAGCAGCGTGAAATGAAAAGATGTGGTTGAAAAAGTATATAAGATAATTTCAATCGATCATTTAAAATTACGTTATCCTTAACAGAGCTTGTATTATTATATTGTGAGTTTCTTAGTAGCAAATAAGGTAACAATGATGAGGCAACTGGTTCAGTAACAACAGTATTTACATAGCCATTGTAATTATGCAAGTTAGTATTTTCCCCGCAGTTTGGTCTATGATAGCTTTTCATGGACATGACAAAAGGCACAAAGCCTCGAACGCTGTATCGCCTGTATTTATATAGGCGATTCAGCCAGAACACCTCTTTAGAATAAATTTTAATTGCTATTGAATGATTTCGAACGTTGAAAATACCCATTGAAACTATTGAAATTCCAACTTGAAGGAAGACAATTACAATTATTATAAGCCGTAATTCTATTAAGAACACAGAAAACAATTGTTCGACACAAACTATAGAATCGGAGAAGTACGTAAATACTAAAATTTAATACGAAATATAAATATAAGGTGAAAGTTTTGGTTCTTGTAATGAAATAAAAGCTAGGACCAAGAGAATTCGAATTAATAGACTTGAAAACAGAAATGTTGACTTATCGCGGTTTCTTGTTTAATAGTATTGGTATTGCCTAGGCTGGATAGTACAGACATAAAAATTTACTCACAAACTTATATAATACTATAGATTGTATTCTAGTTGAAACAGTTATTTCTTAACCAATCTACTATAAAAATAACTCAATACGCTAGCTGACTCATGTCAAATTGGATTAAATTAATGTTTATTTTGGACGACGCGGTTGGCTCAGTTTGCAAGCACCTGCCTACTGAGCGGCGGTCCCGGCTTCGAATCCCGGCCGGGGCAAATATTTGTGAGATGAACTCGAATATTTGTGTGGGTCATGGTTGTTCCTATGTATTTAAGTATATATTTACCTATATAAGTATGTCTATCGTCGTCTATAGTACCCATAACACAAGCCTTCTTGAACTTAATTTGGGACTAGATCGATTTGTGCGAGGTTGTCGGATATTTATTTATTTATTTATTTCGTATAGTATTTAGCATAGGAAACCTAAAAAATATGGTTTTTAAATTGTATTTTGAAATGCTAAAAACGCTGTCCGCCATTTTCACTTATGATAGTGACGTCATCGGTCCCGTAAAGAAAACTGAAGGTCAACAACTTCGAATAGTGCCGTCCCTCTCGATCTCCTGTTAAAGTATATTGGAGTGAGCGGGACGGCACTATACGACGGTCGAATTTCAAACATTTACGCGGAATTCTACGTCACGCCACAGATTAGCAAAAAGCATAAGCTAGTAAGATCATTATTAACCATTTCAAATATATTTAAAAAATGGGTCTACTAGCCTATTGACTAACCAACCACTTTCAAATCTACAATCGTGGGATATTCAGTCGAAAGCTTCTGCAAAAACATCAAAGCTTCAGAGTATTAACTCAAACGGTTTTTTCGGCGAAAATTTCAACAACAATGCTAGACCCTGACCCAAAATGTAGTAACCACCAGCAATTTCGTCTGTAATAAAGCTCTTTTGCACAAACAGAGGGGCACAAAAGAAGTTATGAAGAAGAAACTTAATCCCGGTTCGCCCCCGATAATTTCCGGGAATTCTTTAAGCCTGCGACAATAACGTTGTGGATAATTAAACCGGATTTCTTGGGAAAGTTGGAGGTCGGTGCCATTAAGGTTAAGCTGTAGATTTTTTGAAGCTTGGGGTATATTTCACCATATTTACGTTGTAATGGTTGGATGTAGAAACAAAGTAACCGATATAGCTCGTATTTTTTTTTTCTTTTTTTTATGTCATAGGGGGCAAACAGGCAAACGTATCGCCTGATGGAAAGCGATTATCGTCACCCATAAACACCTGAAACACCAGAGGAGTTACAAGTGTTTTCCTACCCGGAGGACGAAGATAGAATGCCTCTATGCTAGTAATTTCACCGGCTATCTTACCGCCACACCGGAACACAACAAAGCGAACATTGCTGTTTGGCGGTGGGTTAGTAGGCAAGACGGTAGTAACAATCCGGATGGACCCTGCACGAGGCCCTACTACTCCAAAACCATATAGAACCAAGGTAACCGATATAGCTCACAGGATTGCACGATCGAAGTGGCAATGGGCGGGTCATATAGCCCGGAGAACGGATGGCAGCTGGGACAGCAAAGTCCATGAGTGGCGACCACGTTAAGAAAGCGTAGCGCCCGACTAGATAGACTGATGACCTCATTAGGGTCGCAGGAAGTCGATGGATACGGTCTACATAGGTTCGCACCTTGAGGCGAGCTATGGGGGTGACCTATGTTCAGCAGTTAAAGTCTGCGGCTCATAGAAAAAAGCTCGCATATGATTTGTGAATGGCGGTCTAAACACAATCAGGGTAGATGGTGAATCTGCTCTAACATAGCGGCGCATCCTACAAGTGTGGCGTACTCCAAATAACCTAACATATGATGCAGTGCCCTCTTTGTCCATCCACGGGCAATCTTGTAGACCTCATAAAAGGTGCTATATTAGGGACACAAGCGGAAGCATAACTAAGTCATTCAGGTCACGTCACGGAGATGATGCGTGACTCTGTCTTGCCAAACTTCATTTGATAAAGACAAATGCTATTGATAAATAAAGCTTCTATCCCTTTATTACGTGTGAGTAAGTGGTTTCAGCCACGTAAAACACAAAAGCAATAAAAACTCGTGACAAATTAAAATATTTTTTTCGATAACTAATAGACCGAAAAATATCGGAAGACGAATGTTATTTTGCCAAAGCATCTCTCGAGAGTATAAGAACGTTTTATTGAAATGACCATCAATAGAAAATAAAACGGCCCAACCCGCGGCCATTATTAAAATGATTGACAATATCTATGGCTGACCGAAGCCTGTGGCATAAAGGACATTCTTACAAAAGGCGTCTGGGAGAGGCCTGATAAATTTTCGAGAGGTTCTGTTGATACGTAGACATTTTTCCGTATCGCTCCACACTACCCGCGAAGCCGAGAATGGGCGAATATGGAGTGTGGAGGGGGACTTCGCTGCGGAAACCCAACTTCGCCTCAGCCAACTTCAGTGAACTTCGCGAGTAGTGTATGGATTTGATATAATTATATTCCACTGAGTAAAGTTAAAAGTGAAACATATAATATTAACCCAATTATTTTTTTATGTGTAAAGATGGAAATACCACTATTTTGATTGAACCATTGATTCCAAAATCAAAGCTCAAAGATACATTTAAATGCGTACCTACAACCTAGTGGAAGAGACCGAGTATTGAACCCGGTACCTCTGGATTACCAGTCCAATATTTGTCTACCACTCCATCACCAGAAAGCCAGGAGACCTTTCGATTTTTCCTTGTGCTTTGTGTGTGTGTGTGTGTTGATCTTTGCATTGTTTTTTGAACGGTTTTTACACCCAACCGTGAACACGTTAATATTCGCATCTTACCGCACTAAGTAAAAGTTTAATGTAAGTAAATTCTAGTGCAAGTTTGATTGTAACGTTAAAAAAGGCTTCTGTTAGCTTTAGATCCTATCAATATCTTTGCCTCGAAACACTTAAAAGGATAATAATATCAAAAAAGCAAATGTATTCCAAATAATTATAATATAGGATCTCCAAAGAGTGGATGCTACTTAAATTGAAGAAATCATCATTAACGTATTCGTCTGTACGAACCTCCTAATTTCTATAAATTAGAAGGTTTTGTATAAAAACTTATATGAAAATAGATAAGTGAAAAACCTAAATTATATACGTACGCTAAAAATCTCTAGTCTACCTTCGGTTCGAGCCCCTGACACCTACAATCTGAGACATTATTTCACCGCCCTAGGTACATAATGTACAATTTCCTGCTCGTCAGTCTCTAGGAGAGCAATGCCGGCAATTTCTCTGTAAGATCGAATCAGGAATGAAGAGGCCATACACGGTGTACTTTTGGTCAGTTCTAAATGAAGAAAGTACGTACAATACACATAATTATTTCTAAACGGTTTTCCCACTCTATATAATTACGCAAGGAACCCCAACTGCGAGCATTTACGCGCAATGGACCGGTCAGTGTTACGTAATACCCCGCGGCCATTCATAAGGGCTTTGGCCCTTTTCAGACGACATAATGAACTTGATATTGGACCCCCATCTTGCTTATCCACGAAATGACTTAAGCGACTTTATATTCCTTGTAAGTTACGCCGTTATGAGCGAAGAACAGCGTTATTACTCCCGAAGGGATTCCAAACAAATACTTTCGCTGGAAATGTTATTGTGAAGGGAGCTGCGAACGTCGGAGACATATGGTTGCTATATTAAGAGGAAAAAGCACGCCTTATTTTTCCATACAAATTAAGGTTCCATTCTCGTCTTTTCTCTCTTCTAAAACTTAACCAATCTTTACGAAATTTTAGGAACTGAGTGGAATGAAAATGTTCTCTCTCAGACCGTTTCGATGCTGTACGCTCTTTTCTTGAAGGTCGTATCGGTCCGGAAATACCGCAAGCGACAATTCTTTCCACAATGTAGTCGTGCGAGGCAGAAATTTTTAGAAAAACGCACAGTTGTGGATTGACAACTATCTAAGTGGTGAGGATGAAATAAATGTCACGTAGAACGATGGCAGAAAGTTCTTGTTGGAGATTAAATTTCTAATCAAAGCGATTTTTTTAATTATCGTTACGTTTAAGGTTTGACCTCCTATAATTGTTAAATTACTACAAGTTCCGATACTACAGGTAAAGACCTACATTACTGGGCAGCGACGGCCGTGGTACATGGAATCAGATGACAAAATCGAGATATATTTTCATAACATTACATTATTAAACCATTGATACAAAGATTGATCACAAAGAAACATTTCAATGCGTAACCTGGCGGAGCAAACCAGGAATCAAACCCTACCTCCTATTAACTACCTCTAGATTACTGGTCCAGCGTGTTAACCTCTTATTATAATATTTATCTCGTCCATCATTATAATTATGATAAATTTAGACACAGCTCGATCTATTTCACTTTAGCGATATGCATATTTCTAATTATACGACGAACATCATTGTAAGATATATTTTCCTTAATGAGAAAGAAAATTTTATTATGTGAGATGTTGAATAATGCACGGAAAACAATAATATGGACAGATACGATATCACGGAAAGATGTTAGTGTCAAACGATAAACGAAATTGGTCCATGTTTTACCAACTAAAATACTAATTATGTATTTGCAGATAGCAGTACAAATTCTTCTATTACTTGAACCTATAAGTTAAGTATATCTACAATTTAACTAATTAATTTAGTTAACCTAGGGCCTAGGTCCTAGGCAAATTACTCATAGTACCGGAGGCCGTTGTGGCAGAAAGGTTCTTTGGTGGCGATCGCGTACAGGAAGACGCGGCGTGGGAAATCCCCAACAAGATGGATACACGATCTGATTAGGATGGCATAACAATCATGGGATCAGGGCGGCGCCCTGATATAATTGATCGTTGTGGAGAATTTTGGGGGAGGTCTTTGTCCAGGAGTACACGTATATCGGCTGGTATGATCATGATGACGCAGATGAATATTTTTTAATACCGGACAACCTCACACAAATCGATCTAGTCCCAAATTAAGCTCAAGAAGGCTTGTGATACGAATACGTATATCGTCATCTAGTACCTACCTATAATAAGTATTATAGAGATAAATATATACGTAAGTACATAGTAACAACCATGACCAAAGCACAAATATTCGAGTTCATCACACAAATATTTGCCCTGGCCGGGATTCGAACCCGGGACTGCCAGCTTTGTAGGCAGGTGTCTACAAACTGCGGCAAACGCGTCGTCAAGATTCTATAAGAAGAAATACATAGAAGACAATCTAGTCTATAGTCAAACTCTATCCACTTACTTGATTTTAGATTGCCTCATGAACTGTTGTATTTTCCTAGCTGCTTGGTTTTGCCTTCTTTGGGAATAAGTCCTTCTGTAAGAAAAATAAACTTTTAGGATTTTCACGTTAACATAATTTTAATTTGTACTTATCAATATAACAGGCAGCGTTGAAATGCCTCCAACAAGGTGGACCGAGGACCTGAAATAAGATCGCGGATAGAAATTGAATGAGGGCGGCGCAAGATCGATCGTTGCGGAGAACTTTGGGAGAGGCCTTTGTCCAGCAGTGGACGTCTATCGGCTGATATGATGAATATAACAGGAATTAAAATTACAAATTTAGGTCCAGGTAAAAGACGCGCTTCTTGGAAAAAAACATTCTTTATTATCATATAAAGTTCTTCGTGCTCCAACAAGCATCTGACTAGGGTTTAGATTGCCAAATCCAGAAAGCTGATGATTGCTCCCTTCGCCTAGTTTTGCATTAGATTTATCATGGGGGCTTTTCAATGGCTCCGTGTTTTGAAGGTTTTGAGATATCCTCATGCAAATAGTTTTCAAGGATCGTAGATGTTGGAGCGTTTACCTGTTTGACTTTCAGATATGTGATTCAGTCGACACGTCTCGATTTTGACGACGTTACTTACGAGTGCGCGTGCTATATGCCGACGGAAAGTTTCCAAGATTGCGAAACTTTCCACATGGTAATTTCTAGGAACTGTCTGCGAATGTCCAATAGGAGATTACCCAATTGAAATGTTATTTGAAATTCTTGCGAAAGTTTCCAGAAATATTCTCAGTTTTTTTGGAAACTTTCCGCAATTTGCCCATCCGTACTTTCGAGGTACTCGTGGACAATAAACTTACCACACTCTAAGGCTTTAACTTACTGCTTGAGGTTGACTTTTTTAGAAATAGAGGCTTTCCGGATGATCACTATCATTGGACTTAATACAATAAATACGCTAACCTGCAAGCTGTAATTAGGTTACAAGGTCTTCTCTTCAGAAACGTTTGATTATACAATGGTAACCGAAAACTTGATAACTAATATATTTGATAAACTCAATTCCAAAATTAATATTTTTTTTGTTCCCCAATGATGTGGCCTTGCAGTACCTATGTAAATGTCTTAATCTAACCCAAACCGTAGAATGACGTCTATGTTTAATCTTTTGAACGCCAAGCAGTAAATCAATTCACCGTGCCCTGACGCCACATTTTTTTAAAGGCTCCAAAATTAACAGGTACTGAAAAATACTTGTAGCGGTGTCATTTACAAAGTTTTTGATCATTGAAATTCGGACGGCTGTGGCCGACGACGGTGGCGTCAGTGGAGCAATTCAGCCGTCTCGTTGAAATGGTAAATAACACCTCATTAATACCGCGAGGAGCTTAAGGCCCGACTACCAGCGGTCATTCAGTACAATTTTGTAGGTGGAGTGCTGACTTGCAGAGAATGTGGAACATTTGTTCCGAAAATTGGCTACGTCAGCCACCTGAGAGCTCACGAGCGACGCTCATTAACCAGCGTTCAGTCGCCGTGGCCAAAATCGGCCGGATGCAATGATGATGACGATGATGAATCTTCATTAATGACATTTCATAATTACTTGATAGTAGCCGTAGACTGATGCGCAGCCAGCCTGCGCTCTCGGTGGGAGCGGTACCCGCGCTGAATCACCGTCGCCGCGCAATGCATCTGTTTCAGGTACGCAAACTGTGGAACAAA
Organism: Apotomis turbidana; assembly: GCA_905147355.2. NCBI lineage: Eukaryota > Metazoa > Arthropoda > Insecta > Lepidoptera > Tortricidae > Apotomis > Apotomis turbidana. The sequence goes on from LR990293.1 coordinate 21,717,702, forward strand.
TAAATACATTACTGCAGACGCCGGCAATGAAGGGCTTCCTGGGTGAGTTAGGTATAAATTCGTTTAACAGTTATTTTGAGTTGCTCCATCTGTAACGTGGTACTTCGAAGCCTGTTAATAAACGCAGGTTATGACAACATTGCATGTTTGAGAAGAATCACAAACTTACACAAATCGACCTAGTCCCAAACTAAGCAATGCTTGTACTATGGGTTCTAGACGACGATATACATAATATATAAATACTTATACGAGTATAGATAACATCTATAACCCAGGAACAAATATTCGCGTTCATCTCATAAATATTTATCCTTGCCGGGATTCGAACCCTGGACTGTCGGCTCAGTAGGCAGCACTACAAAATACGCCAACCGTGTCGTCAATACATTATTTACCTGCACCGCACGGTGTTATCCCACGGGCAAACTAATTTTTTTCGGGGCAAAAAGTAGCCTCTACGTATAACCCAGTGCGTCAGCTACCTTCATACAAAATTTTATCACAATTGGTCCAACCATTTCAGCGTGCAGAAGTAACAAATATACAAACACACTCACAAACTTTCGCCTTCGATTTTCTAGTGATATTATAAGTAAGATTGCACAACTTAATAAGAAATAAATACAATACATAAATATCAACAAAATGATATTATTATTAAAACTATCGTGAGACGTCTTTAATAATTATAAAAACGGTTTAAACGGCTATCCGCTATCCGTGCTGCTACGCGACTCGTGACCCAATGTATGTATGGGTAGCGGGTCGCGTAGCAGCACGGATAGCTACCCCTGATGAAGAGCTCCAAATGACTTCGAAACCATGACGGGCCATTCCTGTAAATTTTTACGTGAGTTTAAACCGTTTTTATAATTATCAACAAAATGCTTATCGATATTTGAAATAACGATTTAATTCTCAGTTATGACTCAAAAACTTTTTTTTTTTTTTTTTTATGTCATAGGGGGCAAACGAGCAAACGTATCGCCTGATGGAAAGCGATTACCGTCGCCCATAAACACCTGCAACACCAGAGGAGTCACAAGTGTTTGCCTACCCGGAGGACGAAGATAGAATGCCTCTATGCTAGTAATTACACCGGCTATCTTACCCCCGCACCGGAACACAACAATGCGAACATTGCTCAGTTCACTGCAACCGACTGTACAGTGTACGTGTACGTCCCGTAGCTGATCGTATAGTCCTGAACCCTAACCACGAGTTTACAGTGTATTAGCTAGTAGCTCACAAATTAACCGCTAGGGGCGCAGTACTATTCTCTATACAAACTGATTAAGCAGTCGAATACGATCACGTTAACTCATTGTAAGGGTGCTGGAAGATTAACTCCGTACAAGTTCGACACAAGTTGTTTGCCTTGGTCACGCTCGAGTGATGAACATAAATGTTTTGTACCTGTTTGTGCCGCCTGTAGCAGTTCTGTATTGCGATGGCGGCGGCGCGGCGCTCTAACTGCCGTCCACGGTACTGACGATATGCTTTCTGTATTGTGATCAGTGTTAGTGAGCAAAGTAAATGTTTTGCACCTGTTTGTACCGCCTGTAGCAGTTCTGTATTGTGATGGCGCCGGCAGCGCGGCGCTGTAACTGCCGTCCTCGGTACTCACGACATGCTTCCTGGATTGTGATCAGTGTTAGTGAGCAAAGTAAATGTTTTGTACCTGTTTGTACCGCCTGTAGCAGTTCTGTATTGTGATGGCGCCGGCAGCGCGGCGCTGTAACTGCCGTCCTCGGTACTCACGACATGCTTCCTGGATTGTGATCAGTGTTAGTGAGCAAAGTAAATGTTTTGCACCTGTTTGTACCGCCTGTAGCAGTTCTGTATTGTGATGGCGGCGGCGGCGCGGCGCTGTAACTGCCGTCCACGGTACTGACGACATGCTTCCTGGATTGTGATCAGTGTTAGTGAGCAAAGTAAATGTTTTGTACCTGTTTGTACCGCCTGTAGCAGTTCTGTATTGTGATGGCGGCGGCAGCGCGGCGCTCTAACTGCCGTCCACGGTACTGACGACATGCTTCCTGGATTGTGATCAGTGTTAGTGAGCAAAGTAAATGTTTTGTACCTGTTTTTACCGCCTGTACCAGTTCTGTATTGTGATGGCGGCGGCAGCGCGGCGCTCTAACTGCCGTCCACGGTACTGACGATATGATTCCTGGATTGTGATCAGTGTTAGTGAGCAAAGTAAATGTTTTGTACCTGTTTGTACCGCCTGTAGCAGTTCTGTATTGTGATGGCGTCGGCAGCGCGGCGCTCTAACTGCCGTCCATGGTACTGACAATATGCTTCCTGGATTGTGATCAGTGTTAGTGAGCAAAGTAAATATTTTGCACCTGTTTGTACCGCCTGTAGCAGTTCTGTATTGTGATGGCGGCGGCGGCGCGGCGCTCTAACTGCCGTCCTCGGTACTGACGACATGCTTCCTGGATTGTGATCAGTGTTGGTGAGCAAAGTAAATGTTTTGTACCTGTTTGTACCGCCTGTAGCAGTTCTGTATGGTGATAGCGGCGGCGGCGGCGCGGCGTTGTAACTGCCGTCCTCGGTACTGACGATATGCTTTCTGGATTGTGATCGCTGCCGAATATAGCTCACGTTGCTCACGATCTTAAAAACATAAACAGTTTGTATGATTTGACAGTTCATTTGCTTGGAAGAGTTAGCGTGGTCTGTAACCTAAATATTTACCAAATAAGAATGAGATAACAAAAGTATATCAGATAAAATCTGCCGCGCTAAGGTAAAAGGCGACCTTTTGCTATGAGCTCCATACAAAAAGGTCACATTTTAGCTTAGCATGGCAGAAATTTTAATGTTCCCCAACATTGAAAATGAAATCTTTTAAACACCTCTATGCAAAATACACATCTTTTCAATGATGCCCTCCAAAGCAAGCACGCTTCTCTTCTAACGAAACGATACTCCTATTTACGACCTGAGTAACCGTATAAACTTTTTATTTCGTGTTAGAAAACAATGTCTAAGTTTTCCTTTATCTGGTCTAGGTATATAATTGGTTCTCGGCTTCACTATTTTCCTCACTCTCCTTTTAGTACTTTCTCTTTAAATCCTTGACTTACATTGAATAACCTATCGTTTTCCTTTTTCAACTTTATACGAGCAGTATAAAGTATAATAATTAATATTTTCCTTTAATCTTCCAAACTCCGCACAACGGCATATGTTTAATCACGTTTAATACACCGTCTAATATAAGATATAAGTTACATGAAATAGTTATTTGTCATACAAGGGGGGAAAGTTGTATTTTACCCGCGAGTGTTTATTTGAAACACGAGCTAGCGAAAGGATCCTATGATTGACCACGAGCGAAGCGAGTGGTTCAAAATAGAATCCTGAGCGTAGCGAGTGTTTCAATACACGAGACGTAAAATAACTTTTCGCCCGTGTATAACACAAAACTTTTCACCTCACTACAGCGAGGAAAAAAGAATAAGGGTTTGTACTATATCTTTAAAAATATCTGCAATAATCAACCAATTTGACATTTATTAAAACTAAGGTCTAATAAGCTTTCATGTAGGTATTTTAAACGGGATTTTTCAGAAAATAAGCTCATGTCAAATTTTTACTTTAGCTGCGTTGAAACGTCAAAACTCTTTCTCCACATGTGGATAAAAAGCGATTTTCTCAATAGATATCAAACAAACAAACTGGGCTTTCCGAGCTAGTGAGGTGAAAAAATACAAAACACAGACAAATTACAAAACCACCCCACCGTTTAAAGTAAGACTAGAGAAATGCGTAGTGGCATTTAGGAACTCCTGCAGCGTTGCCGACGGCGCCGATGGCATCGACGGCGCGCGCGGCGACGGCGGCGGCGGTGACAACGCCGACCCGGGCGACACGGAGCCTGATGAACACGGCGTCGAGCCACCGCAGTACGTCCTGGAGGATAACATAGACATGAGACCTTTTTTTTACTTTGTGGAATCGTACTTCAGAGGCCGGGAAAGAAGGGCTTGCCGAGTGAATAGGTACGAAGCCGGCTAAGGCATGTATTAGTGCTTTACTCAAACAATGCAATGAAATAAAAAAAACACCACTTTAAATATTATTAGGCTGCTAGGCTGGGAAGTAATTTTGTTTTAAACATGGCGTCTGTGTTCATGATCAGGAACACAGACGCCATGTTTAAAACAAAATTACTTGACAGCCTAGGCCTTTAATTTTGTATGAAATTCCTTTTCACGCTGCACGCTGCTTTCCTATACGTCCTATGCTTGGTCGCCACTCTAGGACTTTGCTGGTCCAACGGCCGTCCATTCTCCGGGCCACATGGCCTGCCCATTGCCACTTCAACCGTGCAGCTGTGAGCCATGCAGGAAAGAAACCATATAACCGATCTTATACCATACATGAAAAATTGCAGACCTGTAAGTGTTATCGCAGAACTCAAAACTGAAATCGCTGCTGAAGGTGGTGGTGTCATCGAGGAGGGGCACCATGAGCGTGTCCTCGCCGCCCCCGCTGCCGCCGTCGAGCCCGCAGCCAGAGAGCAAGGAGGAACTCTCGTTCTGGAACAAATGAGATAACTCCACTGGGGCATAGTTTGCCTACTGCACCTGTAGCACACGACTCTTTCTCGCGCGAGATATGCTACCTATCCCTTTCTGTACAGTGTCGTGAGAGAGTGACGGGTAATGCTTCGTCGCGCTACATGAGTCGCGAACGATAGTTATGCTAGACGGGCTTGGTCATATCTGAGCCCTACTACTTAAAGTCGCTGCCTGCGAACCTGATCAAGAGGACATAATCATCATCATCAGTCTGCTAAATATATTCACAGCAAAATTATAGTTTCTAAGTCCTCATTTGATTATTTTACTTCGTATAACTTATTAAGGAATGGGATGAGAGAAATTTTACTTGATTTCAGAAGCACGATCTCTAAAGATTCATTTGCATGCTATCCATTCTTCATCGCCATCCATACTTTGTACGCTTATTTTCTTCGAACAGGTCATCGGTTGGCTTGGGGCGTGGAAATTAATTTTGGGATACGTTTTCTTTATAACACACTTCTTTTAACAAGTTTCATTAACTTCCGAAACACTGCCTGAACGTACTGGCTAGGATCAGTCTGTTACTTGACTAAATAGGTATACAAATAAGGTCTGAAGATGCCTTGAAGATAGATGACTTGAATGTGTCTAAGCTTGGACACTTTTGAGCCAAATGTAAATTTGTGCTCACCTTTATCCTCTCCGGCATGGCCGCTATGATCTGTTCTGCCAACGTGAACACCCGGTCATCCTGCTCCCCTGAAAGATTGTTGTAAAGTGGTATCTCACGCGACACTCAATGAACCCTCATGTCAAAATTAGTAAATTTAGCCGAAGTATAGTTTCAACCGCGAGACGTGAAAGTAGGGGATTATACAGAAAAAAATGTATTGCAAGTTTAATACTCTAGCTAAATGGTATGTAATTTTAATTGCGATGGTAACTTCAGAACGGACATTTTGAAATATTTGAAATGGTTTGGAAATGAGAGCTATTTTTTTGTGGAGCAGTTAGTTTCATTACCGCAAAAGGAGGGTTTGGTTCAAAAAAATTACAATGCTGATAGTTATGTAAGAACTTTGACATGAAGGTTGGCAGGATTTTAATCGCTACTTTGAAACAATTCGTACCACATACTACCCAAATAGAACAACAAAGTAAGGTTAATAATTAGCAGAGTTAATGTAAAGGTTAGTATGAGTACTGAACTATTCTAAGTAGGGATAGTACCTACATTTTTTACTAGGTACACATTGAATACGAACAATAAGAATTACGTAGATACCATGAGGCGATTAAGTAAATTAATAAATACAAAAGACCATTTTAACAGCCTATGTGGTAGGAATTTATCTTATCATAGTTAAATCGCCACATCGTATTGTGTTATAACAATTACGACATCGAGCTTTATAATATTTTCATTTAATAACAATAAGCATCTTTTTCAACTAAGTGAAGTTATCGTAATTGGTCTAGAAAATAACAGGCTGAAAAAAATATGAATTATATCAACAAGTAAATAATAAATGAAATGGATGCTTATTTGTTTTGAGCTGAAACATTAATTCGCATAGTGTATCTTTTGTAAAAGTGCTCGTGTTACCATTTGTAAAACTATGTCTTAAATTTAGATAAACGAGGATGATCATGTGTGAATTCCTTTGGTGCCAAATAAATTCAAGATTAAAATCAGTGATTTGTGAATTTACAGTGCTTCAAAACTCACCTGTAGACCTAAAAACAATATGAACTTGTGAATCTACACATAAAAAGCATGTATATCAGATATCTCATGCAAGCAATAGAGCCACCATGCAGTGTATTAATGTAACTTTGTAGCTTCTGAACCTGGTGTGTCTTTTAGCAACGTTGACTTCAAGTGTACTGATGATGTAATATAGGAATGCCAATCGATTTGAATGTGTCAAATAGGTACAGTGGATAGTGGTTGACCAATACGATCCATTGAAAGCGACATCCATTCACAACATCGAGCAAGCTAATCCGAACTTTTTCCCACATACAATAGCATCAAAGTCGGTTTAGCTTGAATAAGTCTACAAACACCAACACAGGGGAACTCCGCTCATTGTTGGATACAAAAATACAGAAGAAACTACAAAAACTACCATTGTGACCTTGAGGGCTACAGATTGGCGATAGAGAGGGACAGAGATATAGAGATAACATTGGTTAGAAGAAGATCGAGCTGCCAGAGCGGCGATGCATACTACGTACACATGTACAGTTTCACAACATCGATAGGACGAGCGGAGGATGCTGCTACTTGAAATGGTATAGAACAGTCCACTTTTGTAAAGATTGTATTTTTAAGATTGTATGAATCGTGATGAATCATTGTGGATAATTTGGTACAAATTTTTTTTTCTTTAATTTATAACCCACAGCTGAAAATGATTCTATATTAATTGATCAAATGATTTTAAAATTTGACCATTGGCTTTATGGCACTATAGTGGCACACGGTCAAAGATTATACAATTTAAGCGATTTTATTTTACTTTATATCAGCATGCGAATATATGTTATTGTTTTTTTATGTTTTGATTTTTAAACGGGATACGTTGCTCCCTCTATTACTTTAAAAAAGGGGACCAATTTCGTGCGCATACTACCCGGCACGCTTCCACATTACAGATCATACGCCACTGCACTATCTAACCACCAAACGTGATGCCAATCCTTGACACGTCTATACCGTTTCTCGGCAGCGAACTGACCTGCAGTAGGTGGTGGCGGCGACGCGGAGGAGGCGTCGGACAGCGCCTCCACATCAATGAGGGGGCTGGCCGCGCGCCGCGGCGCGGTCTCGCCTGGACAACAGGAGTAATGGTAGCCTCCTTCTCATTCACAACCCTAGTTCCCTATTCTCATTACCACCTTATAATTAAACACTGACTTGGGCTTCTCGTTGGTCTAGCTTCATTTATTAATTTCCGTAGCGCCAATGCTTCTGCTTCTCTACAGCTTCAGATATTTACAGTTTCTATTACCTACCTGTTCCTCTAGGTTATTATTATAATTTAACAGGAGTGAATTTTCAAAAGGACTTGTTTTTTTATGTAGCTCCTGAGAACATTTTTGAAAATATTACACTCCACATTGAATAACTTAATGTAAATTGTACATTTTGATTTCAATTAGAATTATTAACATGATAACAATGAATAGTCGCCTAGTCAAGAATGTCTTTAGCGTTTATACGTAATAATTAAGTTCTATCATCAAAGTTATTCAGTCTTTTACGGACTATGCAAAACAATACGAGACAAGAGTTTTATAATAGCGCGATTTTAACAATATTTTTTATATTATTATTATTATGTCAATGTTCTCTGATAATTATATGCTGAGCTTCCATAAAATCATGACCTTATTATGCTTGAACAAAACGCAGCTCGTTGTATCAAAATGAGAAGGAGTCTACACACTCGACCGACAACGTCCAAGAACCCGTTTTTAAAACTTAATTTTGAACGCGATTGCAGCAAACAAAACCCGAAATCGAAAAGTTTTGTTGTAAATAAATAATCATCAGCAAATGAAAAGTTAACCGACTATGGAGTGAGACCTGAACAGAGGGCGTCCACTTACAAAGTGCCAGGTCCATGCGCCGACCGATCTTGGAATCTAGGAGACTGTCTTCGGAATTGTCTGAATCTAGAGGCAAAGACATACTTCGTTCCCATCTGAAACAGGTAAGTCAAAATTGTGTTAAATTTTAGTATTGTACAAAAACGACGTATAATTCGTATAACATGACAAGTCAAATCAGCTGTATTCATTTAATCTAAATAACGCAATAGTAAGATACCTCTTTTTTGCTCGGCAGTAAAAAAAATTGTAGAAGTTTTTCTAACCTGATTATGCATGAAAACGTAAGGGCTCGAAGTGAGTCCTGGTCTACGGCACCAGTTGTAAATATCATACTTAAGTGTGCTATTCGTATTTTTACCTGGCAGAAGACTTGCCATCAGGCTTGTCAATTGCTGAACTGGATCTGAATGCGTCGGCCATGTTGATTCCGCTGTCTATGGAGGGTCTTTTCACTAGATTGCTCTCCAAGCTTCCTGCGCGACCCTTCTGCGATAAACTGAAATAAGAAAAAGAAAATTTGAACTTGTTATTATTAGAAAATCAAGTGCACCAGTTACCATACAAAAAGTTCGTTTGCCCTGTAACTGTCTTTTTTCTATGGCTGAATTACTTTCCTTAACTAAGAGATAGGGCTTCTTCTTTAACGAAAACTCTTTGATAGAATGGCCAAGGACCATTCGGTTTTTATTCCTGTTTTTGGGTACAGTTTTATTGCCTTGACACAGAACTAAATATATGTCATGTAGCAGGTGCCAGCCTGTGTGAATATCTAAATAATTTCACAAAGATTACCCTATTATTTTTATATATTCGAGGAAGTTGAGAAGTGCTGTACCGATCAGGTCAAAGGAACACGCTGACTCTCGTCGATGGGTGTATCCAGTGCAGCAGAGCGCAGAGTTTTCCAGTCCTCGCTATCATCGTGCTATCATTTTCACAAGATCCATCTTTCTGGGTGAGGGTCATCCATTGAGTCACTCCGAATATCTGTTAGAGCGTAATTGTCGTATATCATACTCTAAAGTCGAAGGATCCATTTTGTGTATAGACGTAGCCTGCGACAAGCTCATTTTCGTCATTTTGCGAGAGATTTTACAAGTTCTATTCATCTTGTTTATTGATGACCATCGTGTAAAGCACACTCCATCCCTAGTAGACCTAAGTATGTAGCCTGCGGTGCTCGCAACTGACTTGGTATCCCCATTTTGTGAGAGATAGGGTTTAGCCCTCGTTTAGCCACAGCTAGGGATCGTCCATCTGCTAAGGCTACATAAGTGCCTTACCTATCAGGTCTAAGGAACACGCCGTCTCTCGTTGGCGGGTGTATTCGGTCGAGCAGTGCGGCCAACCGAGAATGTCCTGCACGCCGAGCCGCCGCCGCTGCCTGTCTTGCTCCTGCCTCGCAAAGTGTTCCGGCACTCCATCGTGCTAGGACGATCGCAGTCTCGACGTGGCCTGCGGCGCTCGCTACCATCTGGAAGTTTAGGTTTACAAGTCAGTATAATTCTGGGTGCCTTTTATAGATCAAAATGAAACCTGAATCAATCGCTGAATTATACTAAACTGGAGGGTGCAGGTTAATCTGTCCACAGAGAAAACAAGCATAAAATAACATAACCTTTTTACTAGCTTCAGCGTAGTCGGGTAATAAATATCTTTGGGTGTCGTGAAAATTTGTACAGCTGTTTTGGCGTGATAAGGCTGCAATTATATGCCTACTTATAGATGGTACTATGTTGGTAACGGTATCAGTCTGCATACATTTAATTCAGATGGTAGATCACGCTGTTAAGATTTTTAAAGCTTTTATTTAACTTGCATGGTATGTTTAAAGTATGTTTGTTCGGGTGAAATCTTGCAACTCAATTTTGAAGCAGATATCGTCAACCAATTGAGCTGAAATTTTGCATACTTACTTAACTTTGATGACAATATACCATGCACCATGGGGCTGACCTGATGATGGAGCCGGAAGGTGGCCATAGGAACTCTATAATAGAAAAAGCAATCCTACCGAGCTTGGGCTCTTTAGAATCGTCTCAGTGAGCATTTGATGGATATCCAAAGAAAAGTACAGTCGGCTATAAAAGCTTGCCACTAAAATGTCATTTTTGACAGAAACTTATTTCTTATAATCATGACCCCAGTAAGCCAACAGGATATTAATTATATGAAATAAATAAATGTTACCCTCCCACAATGTTGAAACTGTGTCATATTAATACTTACATATAAAAAAACAGGACAGTGTTACCCTACCACACAGTTGAAACTGTGTCATATTAATCAAGTGCAATTTATAAGCTCCTTAACTCCAAAAATCTTTAATATTTAAGATTAGAAGTTAAGTTAATTTATGTATTTTTGAATTTTCTTTGAAATAAACAGCTACAAATTTAAATTTAAAATTTAATTTAAATTTATCGGACAACTTCACACAAATGAAGCGGTGGTAGCCTAGTGGTTAGGGCATGCGACTTTCAATCCGGAGGTCGCGGGTTCGAACCCGGCCCGTACCAATGAGTTTTTCGGAACTTATGTACGGAATGTCATTTGATATTTACCACTCGCTTTTCGGTGAAGGAAAACATCGTGAGGAAACCACCTAAGCCCAATAAGGCCTAGTTTCCCCTCTGGGTTGGAAGGTCAGATGGCAGTCGCTTTCGTAAAAACTAGTGCCTTCGCCACATCTTGGGATTTAGGTAGCCGACCCCGATTGAGAATTTATTCTCAAAAAATGGGACAAAGGCTAGGAGGATGATGGACAACTTCACACAAATCTATGTAGTTACGTAAGCCTGAAGTAAGCTCTTGTAGGCCTTGTAAATGCTTGGTTAACGGAAGCCTTTGGAAGACGTACATCGTCTATTCGTCATCTATGGACCGAAGCTACTTATGCCAACACCAGCCGAGCTACTTATATTTTGCCCTGAATAAGTAAAGGATTTCATAATTTAATCATTGTAAATTGGGTCATTCCAAAGCTGATCAAGTAAATATAACCAAAACAATACACTTACCAATGGGGTACAATTTTCACTGTCCCTAGCTCCCAAATTGACTTCCTTCTCTAACGCCAAACTCGTGTCATCCTGTTTCCATCGCAGCAACACTGTGGTCAACTTCGTGAACCCCAGAGCTGCTGACAAGTGGAGGATAGTTGACCCTTCCTCGCCAGGCTCTGTGGTGAAGCCTTCGGAGTTGCCTGACGATCTGGAGCTAAGGTTCCGGCAGAAGGAGACCAGGCGCTCTTCAAACTTCGGGTTGGAGTATAGTTGGGCGTCTTCTATCTGAAATGTTAAGTATAAATATATGTGTCATAAGATATAAAATACAAGTCCCATATTCATGACACCTCATATTATATTTACGAACATTTCATTTAACAGGTATCATTATAAACATTATATTTCTAATAGCCAAATAATTTCAATCAGTTTAGATTTAGTTAGGCACAAAATAAAATAACCTCTGAAATTGAGTAAGTAGTTGCTTATAAACGAGAATATTATGATGTTAGTCTTGGATTTTTGGCAGATACTTTTGACGAGCCATAATTACTGGTATAACTAGTACACACGAGTCGGTACAGTAATTGTATGTGTCCCGTCTACATTACTCTACGAAGGCCGAGGAGATCGTAGAGTATGTACGTGTGAAGACCGGAATTATCCTGAGGGTCGTGAAGTTGGAGTCTCGCCACAAAGTGAATTTTAATTTTTATGTGTTGGGGGTTCCAGCTGACCAGCTAACGACCTTCATGAAGGAAGAATTTTGGCCGAAAGGTGTTTTATTCCGGCGTTTCCGCGGTCGGCTATCCAACACCATGGACTCAACTCAACACATCGCGACCTAGTTATTTTAATATTTAATATGTATGTTAGATTGTAAGGTATTTATCTATGGGCCTTTGATGCCTGAAATAAACGAATTATTATTATTATTATTATTATTATATAATTTATCACGTAAATTACTACAGTTCTGTTTGCCTACAATAGCGGTGCGGTCAGACGTAGGTCGGAGCAGGAGGTGCGAGCGATTGCTCTCTTCAATGGCTGAGTGCTGCTCGGCGCTGAAAGCAATGTTACCCTAGGAAACCGGAGCTTAACTCCATCCTTTTGCCTGCACTTGACGTTTCTTATAACGTGGTGTAGTTTTATATTTTGTCACTATCGGCACGCTGATTTTGGCCTTATGGTATAATTGTTCACCCTATTGAGATTGCAAGATAGATTTTAAATTGAAATCCCAGTTAGTTGTTATTTACTCAAGTACTGCGATAGTACTATCGCGCACGATTTGGTGACAAAAGCCTGGTTGAGAAAAGGTGTCATGGTGAAAACCATAACAAACTAAACACTAGAAAGTAACTTCCACTTACTTGATTATTATCGTCCATTGGCTCAATTTTGACCTGTAGCCGTCCATGTAGACGCTGCAGCCGCTGCAGTAATGAAAACCGTCTAAAATCCAAGGATGGAAGCGGCGCAGACGCGGGAGAGGGCGTATTCGTCGGGCCAGCCTTATACTCGAAGACTACCGTGTCCGAGACGACGCGGCCGCCGCGGGCGACTTGGAGCGCGGCTAGCCCTGCTTCGTGAGCTGGAATGAGATACAGGAACGTTTTAAGATACCGGCTTGATAATGCAACGGGCCATTAATTCAAGAGCCTATAGAAAGTTTCGTTCTACCGGTTTGTTGCAGATGGCAAGTTAGCGAAGTTTATGTATTTTGAACAGCGCTTTAGCTTATGTAACACACTAGCACAGTTTTATTTATTGATTGGTCTAGTTGTATTGGTGTAACGGTGTTAGACAGAGGTATTCGTGCATTACCAAAAGTATGGTCTACCTTCTTGAATATTGGTCCTTAACATCGTGGTAGCTAAGAGTATCTATTATAATCCCCAAAGCGAGCGCTGAAAGTTTTAGTGAGGATGATGATAATGGTATACTGATTATAATATAATAATAAAAACTTTATTGACTTAAAAACCTAATATATAACATCACAATCGTGTTTTATAACAATACGTTAACCATTAGGTTTGTAGCAGTTACACCAAGAATGAGCCTCTGCCTCTCGAACTAGGTCAAAGCCTGTGACTCGACTTTTTCTCTTTTCTCTCAACAAGAACATAGTTCTCAGAATTATGTCGATCCTAGTGGGTTTTAATGATGCGTGTATAAAGCGGACAATGTTATTCATCGTAAAATCAAACGTATTTTGATTGCTATGTTCTTCTTCATGCAAGTACAAAAGTGTACCAGATTACAATTGAGTGAGCCAGCCAATACATGCCGAATAAATTTATCAAATACTGTAAACATAAAGTAAAATTATCCTTCCTCACCTGGACAGTAACACCTAAGCAGCCCGTTTTGCACCAGTATTGACGGCACAGGGAAGTTGTCGAATAACACGGTGTACTGATCTGAAGTGTCCGTCCATGGCCCCGCCACGAGGACCTTGACACCGCCCTCAGGATACGCCCACTCAGGACAATAGTCCGTGATACTGAGAGCACCTTCGCTGTTTTCTGTTTGCATCTTCTCGTTTGCTTCTTCGGTTGGAGGGGATTTCTCACGTATCGGCTGGAAAGTACAATATATTACGTTATTTTGATTGTTTAACATAAGGTCAGTCGGGACAAATGCGCCTATTTTTTCCCCGACTGAGTTTTTGGTCATTAAGAATTATGTTTCATTATTTCAGCCAGAAAGTTCCACCAAAAATAGTTAAAATCGGTTCAGCTATTTAGACGTAGGTAATAAAAGGACAACGACACATTCTAATGTAACATAAAAACGTTTTTTTCTCGATTCAGTAACGCCCTAATTAGGCAATGTAGAGGTTACCTATATGTATTTGTCAATTTTTCTGAAAAAAGTATTCAATATACATTGTAGACATTACATTTTTACTATTTTATAGTTGTATAGAAGGCAAAGGTTTGTAACTTCGGAATTAGATAATTAACTTTTGACTAAATTGTAAAGGACATAATTTTTAAATTGATTAGAAATATGCTTACCAAGGAATGCGTCGATATCGTGCTAGGATCCAACACTTCCAACTCCGGAAAATCTAACATATCAAAAGCATCCAAATTTACGAACACATTATCATCCACAACATGAGTCGGAGATGCTACAGCCTCACAGCTCTCTATAAAGTCCATAGTATCTATACCCGATACCATTACATTGGCAGTTTCTGTTACTCTCACTCCGCTTCTATCTAATTCACACGTAGGCATATTGGCTGATAGAGTTTTCTGTATGTCTTCATGTGATAATTCTAATGTTTCATCAAAAAATGCGCTCGATGGGCCTAAGTGTCCATCTGTACCGAGCAGTACTAAGGTATCATCACAGTTATCTGTAAGTATTTTACTCTCTAGTCGCTCCACTAAGTCTGGATACCGCGATGGCGTCGCCGGAGCACTAGCAATCATTTGATTCCTACTTCGCGGCTCCATTTTTATTTTCCTATCGAAAATTTCAACATTAACTTTCTCTTCTACCGGTTCCACTTCAAACGTCGAAGATTCTGTGTTCTGAACGCATGAAGTTGGCTGGCTATCGGGGACTTCTCTCTTCAATACAAACGTTGGCTTGTACTGATGCCGATACCTGTCTCTTGGCTCTTCACATACGAATGACGTCACTGACAGTGGAGAAACTAACGATGAATGTTGTTGACTACTATTGCCTGCTCCATTCAAGATCAAGAGGCCTCCGCCGCCTTGTATCTGCCCTAATGACAGTAAAAGAGGCGACGCGCTGTGTGTTGGTTGAGTCGATCTGTGTTCCCTGGTGTATTGCCGAGGTGGATGCGACATAGGTCTCGTTGTAGGTCCAGTGGTTGATGATACATGGTGATCGGATGCTGGTGCTTTGGCTGACTGAATCCTGCGTAGGGGATGAGCGCAGGTCCTCGAGTCTTGGCAGGTGGAGTCAGGGCAGCCGCACTCAAGCTGCCGCGCCAGGGCCGCGGCTCTCGCTGCCCGCTGTTTCTCCATCAGCTGTCCGACGATGGCCTCCACCGTCTCCGCCGTCTGGAACATTTTGCCCTGACATTTCATTAATATTGCCGTTCCTTTCTTTTAATGCAACGTTTTTGTTGGAAATACTTACTGTGATTTCCAGTTCGCTATTGATATCAGGCTCATCTTCGCTGAAAACTGAAATAGAACAACATGAATATAATTAATATATTTTTTTAATCATATGACAAGATCTAAAGCAACCGCATCCACGAAGTCATTTGCGTATTAGTTCATAGTATTCACCTCTTCTCCTACATGCAAATGATCCTGATTTTCAAATCGACCAAAATACTGTTTAAGTTTTTGAAAAGAGTAGTTAACTATAGTAGGTAAAGCAACATCCATTTCAACAAAATACGGTGTTAAAATATTAACCGATCCCAATCGGAGTTCGTGAATTAATCGCAACCACCCAAACAAATTTAACGAAATAATCATCAGTATTTATGAGAGTCCGGATTAATACCGTATAATGAAATTGAATTTCGTTCTCGATTTTATAAATATTGAACAGCGAATTTTCTGGTGTTCATAATTTCAACTTTTACTGTTGTGCCTTTTTTATTATTTTTTTTGAAGTGCAACTTATTTTCATCAATGTAAATACTTCAGACAGACGGTTGACGAAGGCTGTTGTGGATTACATCATTGGTTTGTATTTGACGAAGCCTGTCGCTGATTTGTTGTTGTAACTCACCTGACGAAGCCTGCGTTGCGGAATTTAAAAAAATAAAGGGCTCTACTCTAGTAAGTCATCATTCCAGTAGATACGTTGTCGCAATACTTCATCATACACACACATAGGTTTAAGTTGACTGCCGAGTTTATCTTTAGTCCATTCCTATCCGCCCATAAAGCCAGAGATGGTGGCGTCAACTTGTTCTCATCGGGGTACAATACGTTCAGACAATTCAACATACTCACATATAGGCTTAAGTTGACTGACGAGTTCATCTTTAGTCCACTCCTTATCCGCCCATAGAGCCAGAGATGGCCCCTCAGTCACCAACTTGTTGTCATGAAAAGGTAAATACTTCATCCTACTCGCACGTACAGATATAATTTGCCGGAAAAACTCATCTTACGTCCACTTATTTGTATCCACTCATAGAGACGATGATGGTGCCACAGCCGCCAACTTGTTGTCAACAAGGTAAATACGTCATCATACTCACTCATAGGTTTAAGTTGACTGTCAAGGTTATCTTTAGTTTAATCCTTACCCGCTCATAGAACCAGGGATGGCACCCCGTCGCCAACTTGTTGTCATCAAGGTAAATACCTTATCATACTCATTACTCACACATAGGCTTAAGTTGACTGACGAGTTCATCTTTAGTCCACTCCTTCTAATCCGGCCATAGAGCCAGAGATGGCGCCACCGTTGCCAACTTGTTGTCATTTGGGTACACCAAGTGCAGATAACTCATCATACTCACACATAGGCTTAAGTTGACTGACGAGTTCATCTTTAGTCCACTCCTTCTTATCCGCCCATAGAGCCAGAGATGGCGCCACCGTCGCCAACTTGTTGTCGTCGGGGTACGGAACGTTCAGATAGTGCACCAGCACGATATCTGGGTTCTGTGAAGCGAAGTTCTACATTTACTTGTGTTGCTACTGCCAAGGCCTACGTTTGTTAGTGGTGATTGAAACAAAAAGTTTGTAATGTATGTATGTATGTATGTAAACGCTTTATTGTACACAACAACTGGTTATAAATACATTGATAACAAATGAAATATGTACAAAGGCGAACTTATCCCTGTTAGGGATCTCTTCCAGTTAACCTTTGAGCAATTGAAGGAATGGGTATTCGAAGAAAATAGGCAAACTACACTGCGTACAACCAAGATATGTATATTATACTTAATAAAACTATAATAAGTACATAAACTATGTAAGTAATAATACACATATATTTATACTATTTATAAGATATACATTATATATCTACATATAATACATATATACATGCGTAAATAGTTAATCTTAAGTGATGCAACAGATGGAGACTTCCTAAGGGACAAAGGCAACTCATTCCACAACTTCACTGCGCTTACCGTGAAAGACTTGCTATAGGTACGCGTCTTATTAGACGGTACAGCCAGAGTGAGATTGGCGCTAGACCGCAAGCGGTGACCACTGCCATCAGCCATATACGAAAATCTTTCACTAAGGTAAGGAGGAGAAGTAGGATTAAACAGGACATTAAAGAGAAATGAAAGGACATGCACGTCTCTACGCCGACGAATCGGTAGCCAACCCAGCTGCGCTCAAAAGGAAGAGATGTGGTCATATTTTCGCATTCCAAATATATACGACCTGATACACACATTTTGTAGGCGTTCAAGCTTGTCAAGTAGTTCCTCCTTAAGATCCAGTAGAGCAATATCACCATAGTCTAGTAGAGGGAGCAAGAGAGATCTGGCAAGAGTGATCTTGGTGGAAAATGGCAGAAAATTCTGCAGGCGCCTTAAAGAGTGGAGAGATGCAAAGAGCTTCTGGCTAACTTGCGCTATGTGCGGTGCCCACGAAAGCGTCTGGTCCATGGTAATACCCAAATTTCTAACTGTAGAGGAAAGGGGGATAGGAATCCCACCAAAAAGAATATCAGGTACCACCATTTCAGATACTTTATTTACAAAGTGAGGACTACCAATGTGTGTTAATGAAAGTAATGACGCGGTTGGCGCAGTGGTTAAACTACTGCCTACTGAACCGGCGGTTCCGGGTTCAAATCCCGGCCAGGGCAAATAAGAACTCGAATATTTGTGCTTGGGTCGTTGTTCTATGTATTTAGTCTATATCTATATGAGTATGTATATCGTCGTCTAGTACCCATAACACAAGCCTTCTTGAGCTTAATTTGGCACTAGGTCGATTTTTGTGAGGTTGTCTGATATTTATTTATCATTCATTAATAATGTATGCATTATATCTAAGTTCAACCTGACACACAGAAAACTATAGGTCGGACTAATCATAAAAATATAAGAGTTCTGAATATAAATGACGGAAATACTCATAAACCATTGGCCAAAATTCGTTTAAAAATATAATTCATATTTATATTAATACATGAAACCCAAAATTGGCAACATTGTAAGTATTTCCGTATTTTTTTTCTTAATTCTTATTCTGCTATGATTAGTCCGACCTATGCAGATAACTTATACACAGAACACGTATTAAACCCCTCTTTTTTCCTCTTGACAAGTTGACAAATTAAATTGAGTGGTAAATTTGTCAACATTGTTTGATTGCAAATAGCTGAAAGCACTGAAATTGAGGTGTAGCCATGTAATGAGTTTGTTCACTGTTTCAGGAAAACGTTTGAAAGTGATTTAATCGCCTGTCCGAACCGATTAAATCACTTTCGACGGCCGTAAAGTGTGCAAAGCCACTAATGACCAATCCTTACCATGAGTTAACTTGACCGTACTCGCTAGTGACAGCGTAAACGATTTGTATGGAGAATAGCAAGTAGCTACTGCGCTCCTAGCGATCACTTTGTGGACTACAAATATAAATCTCCGCGAGTATAGTTGAATTTTTTTTAAATGTTCGAATTCCACTTAATAGCTTATCTTTTAAAAATAACACACAGCGATTGATTTACTTTTGTAGGCATAACCGCCCACTATGAGACATGTGGAAGCAGATAAGTGACAAAAAAACGCAAACAAATCTTTTTGTTTCAAATATCTTTTCTAAGTCACAAGGTTGATATTGAAATA
The DNA here is from genome assembly GCA_905147355.2 of Apotomis turbidana. Taxonomy (NCBI): domain Eukaryota; kingdom Metazoa; phylum Arthropoda; class Insecta; order Lepidoptera; family Tortricidae; genus Apotomis; species Apotomis turbidana. The sequence continues at coordinate 21,736,661 of LR990293.1, forward strand.
TCGTAACTAATTGGAATAAGATACTTTGGCACTAATGCCATAAAATTTGAAAAAAGGTCGAAAAATTTATTTATTTTTTTATTTATTTATTTATTTTTATTTCCACATCTACAATAGTCATGACAGGATAAACCCAATGCGACAATGTAGCAAAAGATAACTTAACTAAAGTAACATATTTTATACAAGGCTAACTTAGTAAATTCATTTATATGACAATAAAATATGTCTAAATCGGTGGCAATGAGGTTCAATGTGCGAAGCGCTCGCGTCAGCGGTGCCTCCCGCCACAGCCTCGTGCGCGCGTGCGGCACCGCCAGCAGCGCCGGCCGCCGGCTCGGCCGCACCCCGCCCCGGCGAGGGACTACTACTCCCACCATGCTCAATATATCGGGATTATAAAGTTTTCCTCGAATTAATTTAAAGATATATGTCACAAGTGACAAATCCCTCCTGACTTTTAGCTGATTATATTATATCCGACCATGCCTAAAATAAACAATGTCGGATACATTAACGGGTAAAAAGGATAGACTCCGTATTGCCTCTTGTACATATATCTAATAAACTTATTTTGAATTCGCTCTAACATGACATTGTACTTTGCTTCGTGCGGTGCCCAGACTTCCGAGTTACATTCTAACTGGCTTCTCACTAATGCATTATACAATGCCTGAATAGCCTTCATATTTGTGAAGCTGTTAGCCTTCCTGAGTACAAAGCCTAAATTCCGAAATGCTTTTTTACATATGTAAGTGACATGATTGCGAAACGTTAGCTCAGTGGTAAAATGGACTCCCAGGTCTCTCACCTCCGTGACCCTCCCAATCGGCATTCCGTCCACCATATAATTATACTGCATGGGAGTGCGTGACCGTGAAAAAGAAATAACCATACATTTTTTGGTGTTAAACTGCAACAGGTTTTCCCTACTCCAAAGTACTACCCTGTCTATATCTGCCTGTAATTTCAAGCAGTCTTCCACACAATTAATTGTCATAGACAACTTAAGATCGTCGGCAAATAATAAGCTTTTTGCATGTTTTACAACTTTCGGTAAATCATTTATCATTAATAAAAACTCTAAAGGTCCTAGATTACTTCCCTGACTCACGCCAGATCTAGTTTCATATGGATCGGATCGGAATCCCTCATAATCTACAAATTGCTGCCTATTCCTCATGTACGCTGAAAAAAAATTAAGCAAATGCGTCCTGTTAATGTAAATTACCTGAGTCCAGCTTCCCAAGAGCTATAATGCTATTCCCATTTCAATCTTGTGATTTAGATAAAATGATTATAGGTACCTATGTTTGTTTGTGTTACCAGTTTCTATTTATCCTCGGACAATAGCTTTCTGAAGTCATGTTTACAAGATAAGCACTTTATGACCATTCGGACGTTTTAAATAATTTCAACTATACTCACTGTAAACTCATGGTAAGGGAGGTCTTTGGTCATTACGCTGTACACCCGTAGTCCAATTCTACTAATGCTGGATGGAGTTTAATTAACTTCATTTAACTAATGGCTTCACACACTTTACATATTCCCGGAGGTCTTTCAACCTAACTTTTATACATAGGTACTCGTATAGTCTGTTAGAAAGGAACGATACTACAGTATTGCCACTTTTAGACTAATACATAGGTAAAGTTTGTCTGGAAGAGATCACTTTAAGCGATATTACCGCCTGTTGTCTATCATTGTTTAATTAAAGACTTCTCATGTAATATTTTTCTTCTTATCTAACCACCTACAGCTGTCGAATAGGTATTGTAATATAAATACTGAATATTTAGTATTCCTTAATACATTAACTTCGAACGAACAATTCTAATTCTTCAATTAATATCCTTCATTAAGACACTGATGTCATAAAACCCAACCGTTTCTTTCAGTACAGGACTGTTGAGCCTAGTTTAAAAGCTATTCTACTTTAGAAGATCTTGAAAGATAAGCCCTTTTGCCCTAAAGCACAGAATAGTTCCTAATTTCTCAAGTACACACACGCACTCTATACATGTTCAGTGACATGTGAAAATTTACTGCGAACATTCCCCATTCGTTACTAAAGAGAATGTTGATAACGAGTGAAGATCACGGTCATAAAAAACCCTACCGGACCCAACTGTATAAAACAGCCTGAGTTATGAGCGTCAGCGTTAAACTTACACCCTTTCGCTTGTGAGTTAGATGCAGAAGGGCATAAAACAGTAACTTGCACAGCACTAAATCGACTACACGCAGTTAAACTAAAATAAAGTAATACACAATATTTTAATTTCCAACGCGAACTGTAAAACGTAGTACGCCGTAATAACTATCCATTTGTCTTCAAAATGGCGGCAATAAACATGGCGGCATTATTTATGTAATGGCCGCCGCCCAGGGCTGCCACTCCGCACGTGTGCTTTATCGTTGTTTTTGTGGTTTTTCATTAACAACGGTTAACGTGTAATGTAAACAACGGTATTGCCTTGCTTTATGAGGTGCGGATTTTTTTAATAGTTGCTTTATTTTTTTGCTCTCGTAATTGTTAGTTGTACCATTCAGTAGGTTTTAATTAATTGTCTTTCTTTATTATAAATCGTGTAGACACCTTTTACTTTTTTATTGCGATGCGTAAATCTGAAACGAATGGACGTAGCATGCAGTTTATTGCTTATGTGTGTACTTACACATTAAACATTATTAAACAAGTTACGTTATATACGTTATTATAATACGAGTGTTTAACTTTAGATTTTATTTTTCTGCTGCTTGCCTTTTTATGAGAGGCATTTAGTATAATTATGTTGATATCAACTAAAACAATTTTAATGTCTCTGAATAAAAACAAGTGACCGACCGAAGTTTCGGTTTCGGTTTTGGTTTCGGTTTCGGCCAGTTTCGGCCAAAAATCATGTTTCGGCCAAAGGTTCGGTTTTGGCCAAAAAACAGCCAAACCTTTCGGCCGCGCCGAAACCTACAACATCGTACTTTCGGGTCGCGTTCGGCTAACATCGGGTGCGCTCGGCATTCGTTCGGCACGGTTGGCTATGGCGGCGCTCCTGAATCTGCCGGCCGCTGAATCACTGCTCAGTGAGGTGACGTTTGTGTTTGTTCCCCGAATAATGTTAAATAATTGACCGAGCGAGCAAAGCATTTCCGTTTCAGCACTGGCCCACAAATTCTTTCGTATGCCCGGACGTTTGGATGTCCATGCGCTTACCGGCTGGTCTTGCCTTAATATCGCATTTCTCAACCGATTCTCGTGAAATTTTAATAGTATGTTCAATAAAGTGTATTTTTTCGTTGATTCAGTATTTCGAAATTTTAAAATAGCGGAGATCATCTCATAGTGTAATTTTTAACGCAATTTTTCTTAATTTATATAATAAATAAATAATAAATAAATATCGGACAACCCCACACAAATCAATCTAGTCCCAAATTAAGCTCAAATGGGCTTATGTTATGGGTACTAGACGACGATATACGTACTTATATAGATAAATATATACTTAAATACATAGTACAACCATGACCCAAGCACAAATATTCGAGTTCATCACACAAATATTTGCCCTGGCCGGGATTCGAACCCGGGACCGCCAGCTCAGTAGGCAGGTGTCTACAAACCAAACCAAATGCGTCGTCAAACAATTTACAAACAAATAGCGAGCGATATTGGTTGTTTAGGATAAAAGTGAGGTTTACTTATTTCAAAAAACGACTAGAATTCCTCATTGTTGCGTGTATGTAATACAATTAGTACGTTTGAATTAGCGTTACGAGACCACCTGATTGAAATTATAAAAATTACAACTCGATCAATTATTTTGTTGCTTGTTTCATTTTATACCATCTACATTTAAAAGATCGCTGCCTTAGTGCAGTATTACAGCTGTTAATGCTACATTACATTCTCATTTTTTGGGAAATTTAATTTAGACCAAGTGTCAATGTTAAAATGTGAATTGAACAAAAGTGAAATGTGTTTGTTGTGTAATTGCTGATATTTGTAATTTTTTACCTTCTATATCGATCACCACTTTCTTGAAATCTCTCTAATCGACAAAAATAATCTAAGTATATACACTTATCAAACCTACTCACAAAACTTCATGACATGAGAATCAGTTAAGAAATACGACCTCCAGACGAGAACAGCCGAAAAGCATCCAATCATCCACACATAGGAAAGAATTTTGGGCCAAGCTAAAACTGAAACGCTTTGCTCCCTCGGTCAATTATGTCAGTGAAATTTTCATATTAGATCTAGAAAGAACGGCCCGCTGACATTTTATACAACGTTTTAATCACGTTTATAAAAGGTTCGGTTTCGGTTTCGGCCGAAACTGTAATCAGAACCGAACCTTCGGTTTCGGTTTCGGTTTCGGCAGAAAGACGTGTTTAGGTCGGACACTAATAAAAACGTTATTTTACCTCACTCACTCACGCAGGTTGTTACCACTTGCGTCTGAGCGTCACCTGTCAGTTCAGTAATTACGAGGTCCCATACATAAAAAAATGTGTCTGTGTAGATCTACACAGAACCAACTGTTTCTTAAGTAAATAAAATTAGTAAGGTACAAAAATTACATTACGACTACCATTATATACCAGTTAGTAGTGACGTAAAACGAAAAAAATGCTTCTATTTTCTTTTTTCTTGCATTTGACGCGGTTAGCGAAGTGGTAGTACAACTGCTTACAGAGCGCCTGCTCTCCTGGGTTCGAATTCACGCAAGAGACTTCGGTGATGAACTCTAGTATTTGTTCCAGAGTCAAAGATGTTTTCTATGTGTTTATCTATACAAGTATCAAGGATCGTACTCTTATCTCTTGAGCTTAATTTAAGCCTAGTTTGAAACATCAACCTCACGGTTGGTCAATACTTACTTATTTATTTACTTTTTTAAAAGCAATTATCCGAAAACGTGTCAACCCTAACCATTTTTTACAACCGGCTGTCGAAGCTTCCAACCCTACGTAGTTTAGACAAAAATGTAGATTATCTGTCGCCGGGGTAAAGTGTCTAAAGCTGTATTATCTTGTTTATTTACCACACATATGTTGTGATTGTCTATGCATGGCAATATTATTATTGGGAAAGTGAGATGAAATGTATTTTATGTTGATTTTATGGTTGTTGCAAATCAAAGTCCAGTCAAGCTTGATATAAGTTTTGAAACTTAGCATACAAATGCTTTTATGGTTGGAAGGTCTAGACAAAGATTTTGAGTTATTTGTTCATTAAGAGTGACTATTTTGCGCTTTTGCGCTTTTTCTACACGGAAATATTCAATATTTTCTGTACTAGTTATCTGTTTCTTGACCGTCTGTCCCTATGTAGGTATGCTTAGATCTTTAAAACTACGCAACGGATTTTGATGCAGTTGTTTTAAATAGAAGAGTGATTCAAAAGGAAGGTTTATTATTATGTATAAAACATGCATATTTTATTAGCATTGCACCCGTGCAAAGCCGGGGCAGATCGCTAGGAAAATATAATAAAATAAATCTATATTTTATGGTATAATATTATATAAATAATATATTTCCTTTTTCCTGACTTCAACCACTTGGAAAAAATACAATGTATAAGCTTCTGACAAGTGTTTCTTTTTTTATATAAATGGTTTTTCTGTAATTCTTTCCCCTCTAGGGAAAAAAAATATTGAAAGAATATTATTGGGTGAATACCTAGTTATTTTTGTTGAAAAGTATAAATGATAATCGTATCAAAACTTTTATCAAAAAATCAGTGACACGTTTCCGCGCCGGTGTATCGGTAGCAGGCCCTGATGAAGAGCTCCATACGAGTTCGAAACATGTCGGGCCGTTCTTGACAATTTCAGGTGAGTGTGAACCGCTTAATATAATACTAGGTTTAAATGCTCTGCATCCGTAATAAGAAAGATTTTGTTGGTGACAAACACTGCACTGCTTTAAAATCCATTCATTCATTTCGAAAATAAATGATAACTATAATCATACAATATTATATTATCATCGTCTAGTACCCATAGTACAAGCTTTGCTTAGTTTGGGACTAGGTCGATTTGTGTAAGATTGTCCTTTAATTTATTTATTTAATCATACAAACAACTTCCAACTTGCGTCGCTAAAATAAACAAAAAACTTCGCTTAAAATTTCCAATCGCCCCTCGACGCCTGTCGTGTCGATTCGCAATTAACACACTACACTCACAATCTAAAGAAAAACGTTAGTAACACCACATTAGTTTCAAACACTTACTACCTTTCTCTTCTATACCACCCATCGACACCTGTTACAACGCAAACACGTTGCAATCAGATATTCAATTACACACACAACCAACCACATTCAGCTTGTACAAGCGATTTTGGACTCCATTACAGTAGCCAATCAACAACGAGGGCGAAACGGCAAGTTTTGGCATTTAGTTTCGGTGGCATTTCGAAATGTCATTTTATAATGCACCGGATAATTGTTATTAGTTATTTGATGTTTCGGTTAGTTTGTTTTTGGTGCGGCCAGTTCGAGGAAATGTTTGTTCGTATTCGTACTGTAGGGTGTTTACATTCATACCTGTGCTAACTCGGGGCACGCTCTAGGAATTAGATATCGATAAAAAGATGTCGATATATATTAGTCCATGTCTCATTGAAAGTTCTCGGTTACTATGAAACGGTGCGATATCATGTCTAATGAAGTGGATATTTTCATCTAGACGGCAATCTTTAATAACGTCAAATATGGAAAAAATATTGATTGTATACTTACTATGAAAATTATTTAAAATAAACTTTAATTTGTTTATTTTTTTCATTCTGAAAGAGATTTTTTTTTCATGTTGATTAACATTTAGACGTTGACAGTAACATCGATATATTTTATTTGTCGATAATATATTTACAGTTGCCGAGAAACTTCTTGACTCAAAATGGCGGATCTGCGCATGCATATTTGTACGTAAATCGGCTACTGCGCAGTCAAGGTTAGGCTCAAGAAGTTTCTCGGCAACTGTAGCTACTTTACTTTAGTATCGGTGCCCTGAGTTAGCACAGGTAATGCATATATGGCAATCAATACATGACGCCCTGTCAGGGCATTGCAATTATTTAAATGCTAAACTTCCTAACTAAAGACTAAACTTTCTATATTTGATTTTACATGCCAATTTTAAATTAAGTAAATAATTAAGTACTTATTAAATTTATTGCTTAAGGTAAACTTTTGACGACGCAGTTGGTGGCGTTGGTAGTGCACCTACCTAGTGAGCCGACGGTTTTGGGTGCGAATGGGCAAGGACAAATATGAATCTGTGATGAACTCGAATATTTGATCCTGGGTCATGGATGTTATCTGTATACGTATTTATGTATTATGTATATCGTCGTCTAGTACCCATAGTTCATACAAGCTTTGCTTAGTTTGCGATTACGTCGATTTGTGTAAGATTGGCCCTTATTTATTTATCTACAAGAGGAATGTGAATGGAAATGATGGAAAAGGAAGGCCTAGGACGAACGTTTGAAATTGAAATTGAAATATCATTTATTCCATTGACATACAATATGCTCTAGAATAAGTCTTAGGGTTAATACATTGCCGTTTCTTGATGATTGGAGACGTTTTACAAAAAGGGCAACTCAAGAGTACTTTAAACCGACGAGCATGCAGGAGGAGATTAATGAATGTATGAGGCGAAAGATGTATGTCAGGACCGTAGCAGGTGGAAAATGTGGTCTCTGCCTACCCTGTTGGGAAAAAGGCGTGATTTTATGTATGTATGTATGTCCCTTATTATATTTTTATTAGAGTCGAGTGAGCTTTATTGAAAATATTATCAAACTTATTACATGTTTACTTAAGAGCCTCAAACGCTAATGGAAACTTTCATCCCTAATATTCCAATTCATTTCCTTTCCGCTAAGCCCAGAACCGCCAAATCATCCATCTTGAAAATTGAAATAAATCCGCGACCATCCACTTAACGACTTCAGCAACTCAGACATATTTCAATACCCAAAGCTCCGCTATTTCACAAATATCTTCAACTTGAAATGAAAGCGCCACATGTGTATCGCTGATAACATCACTTCAGCCTTAACGCTTCTGAGGAACTAACTATTTAGAACCTCTAGGTCAGATGTGTTCCTTGATAGCAAAGCATATGTGCCTTTATGGTTCTGGGGTACAGATATTGAACTCACAAATTTGTGGCCCAATAAATTTTGTACGTACTTCAAAGACCTGGGGATTCGCGTTCGCGGTATGACGTGGTAACTGAAAACTTTGAAATTCTGAGACAGCTGTGAAATCTTTGGATGTAATATTTTGCCTTTGAGATGGCTTGTTTTACGTGATGTTTTGGTTCATAACTTTAAAGGATTTATTTACTAAAAGATCTGCAATGTTTTCAGAAATTGGTAAATACTTGAGGTATGTAGACGACCTCGCTTCTCTTCCGCATCTCCTCTTTTCTGAATACGCAAAGGATTTCTAATGGAGGCTATTAAGTTAAAGCCCAACCTAATTTAAACAATACATTTGTGATATCATTAGCTGTGGTAATCGTTTACGACCTTTTATAGCCTCCGAACTATGTCAATAACTGTAACTTGTACATATTATTCAAAGTGTTTACTTAAATCTTTTTGTAGAGTTTTTCTTGATGTGGCAGCCCATGTTTTATTCATGTCTTTATGTGGAAACCAAAAAATATAAGAAAAATAATCATGATTCGTGTAAAACAGTTTTGTCCCCATTTGAGCAGCCTATGGACATGTGTCACGAGTGATTGTGTTTCAAACGTGTGTGTTTATGTTTACCTTCATGACGACGCGTTTGGCTCGGTTTGTAGACACCTGCCTACTGAACCGGCGGTCCCGGGTTTGAATCCCGGCCAGGGCAAATATTTGTGTGATGAACTCGAATATTTGTGCTTGGGTCATGGTTGTTCTATGTATTTAAGTATATATTTATCTATATACGTACGTATATCGTCGCTTAGTACCCATAACACAAGCCTTCTTGAGCCTAATTTTGGACTAGATCGATTTGTGTGACGTTGTCCGATATTTATTTATTTACCTTCGCAAACACACACGTTTATTACACACAAGGTATATCTCGTCTGTTGTCAACCAAAACTCACCAAGTAACAAATACCTACTTAAAACAAAGCTCCCATCTTAGTGTCAATCTATAAACTAGATACGAGCTTTTGAAAAGTAGTGACAGAAATTTAAGTGAGTTTTTTTCGTCACCAGGTGACTTTTCCTCTTCAACTATAACACAGCTGCCGGCAAACTTTTTGAGCATAACCTTGACTGCGCAGTGGTTGAGTTTACGTGCACGTGCAGATCCGCCATTTTTGTTCAAAAAGTTTGCCGGCAACTATACCAGTTGTTTTTTTTTTTCATTTTGTGACTCTCTTTTCAACTCATTTTTTTTTTCTGAAATTAAAAAACAATTCTGAGAAATGTTTTTTTTTGTCCGACCGAAATTGGATTCAATCAATAACAAAAACGAGGCTTCAGCTTAAGTGTTGTTTTCTTTTGAAAACTAAAATGTTTAAGATGTTAAAAAATATCAATACTTCCGCTATACATTGAAAGCAATTTTAGACTTTAATTAAAAAACATTGCCGAGCCATGGCATAAAGAAGGCTGAATGACGCACAATAATTCACGAACTTCTGATTTTTGGCTTCGCCAAAGCTTTGGCTGGTTTATGATCGAAAACGAAAATATTGCTGAATCATAACCTTTGTCTGAAAATGGACGAAAATGAAAATTCGGTCGTTCACTACTTTCTAATGTAATCCAGTTCGTTAGGTTTGTTTACAGCTTTAAGGGCGTTGCACACGTATTAAGTTGAATTTGATGATTTTTTGAAATAAAAATGTCGAAGTGGTCGGAAGACACTACAGTAAAGTTTATTGAAGTATACTAAAGCGCGATTGTCTGTGGAATATAAGAAGGCATAATTATAGGAATAAGCAAGCGAAACAACAAGGGATTGCCGATATAGTGTCGGTCATGGCGATACCTAATTTTGGTATCAAGGAAGCCGAATCAAAGATCAAAAGTATCTGATCAACATCTCGGGCTAACTAAAGAGCTTAACTAATTCGAACGTGTAAATGCTTGCTTAAATTTAAGTCGCTTAAAATTGAGTTTAAATTTAGTTAACTACTTGACAACTTAATACGTGTGAACCGGCCTTACGACTGCTCAAATGGAGACATGAAATAAAGCCCGCAAAATACCTGTAACAGCCAGTAACACCGCCTGTGGAAAGTTGGCAAAATCGCTGAGTGCACGTAGCAACCGTAGATACACTGGAACAAAAAACATACATACATTAATTATTCATTAAATATTTGGATTATGTTATGAAAGAAACTGTATTTTTAGGTATTACATTAGACTCAAAATTGCAGTGGGGTTCCCACATAACAGCAGTAGGAAATAGGTTGAGCTCCGCTGCTTTTGCAGTCAGGAAGATAAGGCAGCTTACCAATATAGAGACGGCACGGTTAGTTTACTTCGCATACTTCAGTAGTATTGTTACTTATGGTCTTATTTTGTGGGGATCAGCCGCGGATATTGAAACAATTTTTATTTTGCAAAAAAGGGCTATCAGAGCAATTTATTATCTAGGGCCGCGTGAGTCATTGAGATAACTGTTTAAGGAAATAGATATTCTAACACTGCCGTCGCTATACGTATATGAAATGATAATGTTTGTTAGGAAGAATTTATACTATTTCCCAACAAACACAGATAAGCCAAAAATTACCAGAAATACAGGGAAGCTCAAAGTAACTTATTACAGACTAGCAAAAGCAAAGAAGTCGTTCTTGGGAAATTGTATAAAATTCTACAATAAAATTCCAAAACAGATTACCGAACTTACCGATCGTCAATTTAAATTAGTGGTGAAACAAAAACTCAAATCAAAAGCTTATTATAAGGTAAGTGATTATATCATGGATAGGGATGTTTGGCAGTGATAACATCCTTCACGAGTAATCTATCGCATCCAGAAAACACAAAATATACGTAGATAACTGCAAAAAATAATGTAATTTTATGTACAAAATATACTTACTGTTTTGCAAAACAGCTGACATTCATAAGTGCATTGTAATTATGCCTAAATTGAAGAATAAACTACTTTGACTTTGACTTTGACTTTATGCAAAAAGAATTAAGTCGAAACTGGAAAATAATTCTTAAAGAAAGGAAGGTTTTTTTAAGTTAATGATTAAATAAGAAAATAAACTTAACGGGTCAGAGTTGTACGGGTTAGAGATGTGCCGTTCCGAAATATTTCCTCAGTTTGTCTGGGAAATGAAGAAAGTATCGTGAAAACTTCGGAAACGGCACATCACTAGTTGTATTAAAAGTAGGTACAATAGCGATAGTTAACTTACACCCCACTCTTATACCCCTGTTTACATATCGATACCTTAGTTCACACTCGGACACACATACAGTTATGCACTAACGTCCTAATTGCAACGACTTTTACCGAAAAGTTAGTACGATTGTGCACTAAGGTATACATTATGGCCGACAAAATCATAAGCAAAATAATGGTCGTATGATTTTGGTGTTCAAATATGTTCGGAACTGGAACAGGAACCCAGTGATCAGGGCCTAATCGGCCGTAACGTCGATAATTTCCCAATCAGCTAATACATAAGCAAGCCACATTACCACGCCGTCGGCTCCGATCGTAAAAGCGACGTCTTTCACCGTTCCTACATTAGGCGGCGTAAGCAATGAGCGGCAGCGGGTTTTCGTCAACAGCTGAGAGACCACTTTTAGACGTAGGTCAACCAAATAACACCAGCACGCTTATCAGTTTACAGTGCCCATACTCGCTAGCGACGCTCTGTATGGAGATTTGTAGTTCTATAAAGTATTCAAGGTCCAAATCGATTACATACGTTGTCGCTAACGAGTATGGTCACCGTAACTGATGGTAAGGGTACAGTTTGATTATACGTAGTTCTCAGCTGTTTGATTACAACTTGGCTTAGTTAATATGTTTCAATTTGTCATTTGTCGAAACACATCTCTAGTGCTAGATATTCTTTCCTTTTTTTGACCATTTAATTGTTTTTATTCTTATTTACCATTTTTTTTTCGTACTTTGAATGATGTGAATGTTTCATGATGTGTTGATTGATTGCAAGAATATAGTTTAATTAATTTCTTGTAACTTCTTATTTGACAATGTAAATATCTTACGTGAATACGTAATAGACTGAACAGTCAGTGAAGTCTTAAAATGCGGGCGATCCATATTTAGGCTGCCTATTCACTGGAGCGGAGCGTAAAAGACGCAGCTTGATTAGTTTATTTTTCCGCTCTGCTTCACCTTACAGTATGCAGCCTTAAACCCCTCTGATGTTACTCAAATCTGAAGGCTGTTACGTATATTCTAATACTTCTTATTATACTTCTTATATGTACAATATGTACATGTTATATTTAGGTGACGATCAGAGTATAAATGCATGTACGTCGACAAATGACGTAATTTATACCGCTATTTGAGTTACAGTAAACTGATACTTATTCCGACGATTGAGTAATGGTAATGTTGTCAAATACTTGGTTCAAATGGCTTTTACCATGAATTCGTTACAATGCTGCATTAGTTGCTGTCGTTTATCATACTTTGCGCGGTTACCCTTTTTTCTGACGAGATCACGTTCGGTCACTTTCCATGCTACCCTATCTTACATATATTTAATTAAATAATGTTTTTTTTCTAAGTACGTGATAAACCAGGTGGGTCCTGAAACAGGAGCAAACAATTAAAAGATAGATTTCACTTGTCAAACTGAACAACATCTGTTCAGAAACTTAAAAAAAATACTGTTTTCATATGTTCATTATTTCAAACAAAGTAAATACCTAGCATTTTCAATGTACGCCGTCCAACATTGACATTGACATAGCTGTCACTTTACTAAATATCATATTTTGCAATACATTGCTTCATTAAAGAAACTTTATTTTACGGGTTTATATTATAAAAAATGAGTTATTTTTAAATGTTGTTCAGTTTGAGGCGTAGAATCTATGTTTTAATTTATTGCTCCTGTTACAGGGCCCACACGGTATATAAAATAAAATACAAATCGCTTTCCGATTATATTTTGCCCCAACTCACAGTTCGTAGACGGCCGGATATGCCCCCCCCAAAAACCCACTACAGAGCCGGTTATTGGCCGGAATGGCCGCAAAAATACGACCCGGCCGCATGGCCACCCGATTTAGATTTGAGTGTCCATTTGGGTTAGGCCAGCCATTTTAGCCGAATTTATTTGAACTGAACCAAAATGGGATATAGGTACATGGAATCGAGTAATGGATTTTGAAATTAAATATTTACGAAATGGTATCGCGGTACACAAAATGAATGGCTGGTAAATTCATTTAGAACAAGTAATAAGTAATTCGTTATATATTAAGAAACGTTGTTAAGAGGCCTTATTCCTTTTAAAATTTATTTTTTTCATATCATGACAAATATATCGATAATTTCAACCAACTTTATGAAGTGAATAATACTTTTCCCCGAGTTCTAGTTAGTAACATAGCTATTTCTTGCTTTCATTGCGTACAGTCGAAAATAAGTTGAAAAAACTAATTTTCCGCGTGAATTTTGTCAATTTCGAGAATTTATTGAAACAACAATTATCAATGAAAAATTCAAACTGTAGGTTTCAAATATATACCAATAAATCCCAATAGCCCTGTTCTAGGTAGTAACATCAATAATATGTTAAGAAACATGTTTGATCATGGAGAAAAATGTCTAAACAATCAGCATTTTAAAAGGAATAAGGCCTCTTAACTGCTAATTAGCACTCCGCTGGCGCATTATTATAGGGTAGGGGCTATTTGTGACTTTTGACGAGTTCAAATTTGATCATTGTCATAATAGCAACAAATCTAATTGTAATTACCCTGAAAATGTAACAAAGAACCCTGTAATATTGGGCCAGCGACTCATAGATGGAATATATATTTTTTTTTTATTTAGACTTGTTGTGTAATATTTGTTAAGGCGCCCGTGTAGGCCCGGAGATTCGGCGCAGACGCGGGTTCAAATCCCGCTTGTTTAAACAAAATCAACAAAATTTGGTGTTTCTACAATTAATCAGTAAATAATAATGTAAAGCTTATGAGTTGAAATATAATTTTACTTAAGTAATTAAAATTAATCTTAGCAACGAATTAAACCTGTGACATCGAATTTGTGTATGTTTTTTTTTGAGTAGGTACTTACTTATCGTATAGGTATTATTGTTAGCATAAAAGTTGATTTATATCACAAAAAAAAATTAAGATTTTAATAAAAAACAATAATCAATTTAAAAAAAGTATACACGGCGAAGTTTGCACAAAAATTGCCTCGCGGCGATGTAATAACCTCAACTAATTCGCTAAACCGAAGATTTCGGTTTCTGGTCGAAAATTTTCAACTAGCGAGCTTGGAAATGCAGCACGTGTAGGATTCGAACCTACAAGTGATCGCGCCGGCCCCGGGAGAGCCACGGCTCGTGAATAAAACATGGCGGCTATGCGACTGGACAGTACAGCGGCGCAAAACATGAGAGCCAGCGTTATTGGAACTATGCACTTGTCAAAAAATATTTTCATTTCTAAAGACATATTTTGACGTTAACCACTAAGTTTAATTGTTGCGTTAATTTCGCTATTGGTTAACACTTATTCCACGTATTATTTTTTTTCAATATCAATTGTTTCTGACGATTCATTTGCATAATTCTTTTTTTGTAAAAAAAACTACTGTACGTAAAATACTGTTTGTTCAATTATTTACCTTTTACTTTGTATGTACCTACATAATCTATTTTGTATATGAAATAGCTCTTTCCAGAACAGACAGTAATAGTATAGCTACAAAATCCTAATACAGCTTTAAAAAATATGAAGAAATCTTATCGCTTCACAGCATTTTTTTTTTCTGACAACAATGGTTACTGCAGTAATTAATGTTATGCAAAAAAAAATCTAAACTCGCTACAGTCTATGTCTTGTTCCGCGACTCTGTCAAAAGGCTTCCTCGTAAGTGAGTTACCTCAGGTGCCAAGTCCGGTTGGCCTGGCCGTCTCTAGTTTTTGATAAAGCGTAAGCTATGCTGATTGTATCGGTGCCTGGCTAAATGCACTCGGCTCATGACACTACCGACCTATAAAACTGAACGGGAGTTTGGGGATCTAAAAGGGGGTGGATTTTAGAGGGACGTCAAAACAGAATAGTCTCATATGCAAAGTGTTTATTAAAAAGACGTAGAGTGGTAGTGCAGCTGCCTACTGGGCCTATGGTCCTTGGTTCGAATCTCGGCAAGGTTCCCGGCAAATATTTGTTCCTGGGTCAGGGATGTTATCTATATACGTATTTATATATTAAGTATATCGTCGTCTAGTACCCATAGTACAAGCTTTGCTTAGTTTGAGACTACGTCGATTTGGTGGAATCTTGCAACTCAATTTCGAAGCAGATATCTTCAACCGATTGAGCTGACATTTTGCTTACCTGTTTAACTTTGAAGACAATACAATAATATGGACTGGTCTGATGCTGCAGCTGGAAGGTAGCCCTGGAAACAATATAATAGACAAAGCAATCCTACAGAGTTTGGGATCTTTAGAATTGTCTCAGCGAGCAAAATAATTGATGGGTGTTTAAGGAAAAGTACAGTCCGCTATAAAAGCTAATTATCATGATAATATCTAACCAGATACACGAGCAGCAATAAAGCACTTTTTTCAAAAATTATATTGTACGTGTGTCAATTACAATGCAAGTTAACAATACAGGCATCATTAGTGCGTGTCACTGTCGACGATGACATTGTTTCGTATATTTCGTTAAGTAATAAGGAATATCATTTTAAGAAAATTATAGCTGATATCACACATTTTACTGTCCGTCAATTTCATTAAATTCGCTCAGTTATACTTGATATTGAAATAAGTTAAAGCGATATAAATTTTTTGAAATCATTTAGCAAGCTTAATCCCATTTAATTAGCGCGTTATACTTCCGCAAAACGTCTGACTCACTGGTAGTGAGGGCTAAACAACCTAACCCTGACACAATTCAAGTAATGTTAAAAAAAATACTTCCGCACGCGAAGGATAAGTATCAGCTTCGGCACTTGTTCATCACGCTGAGGTCATTCTTACACCTGTCAATCATCTGTCAATCCTGTGGCGTGGAGATAATCCCATTAGCGGGTTATACTCCCACACAAAGTCCGACTCGCTGGTAGTGAGGGCTAAACAGCCGTGATACAGTTCAAGTCATGCTTAAAAAACCTGTCGTCTGTGGTCTCGTATGCCGGTCTCGTATCGACGACGAAAAACGTTGTTTTTTGACATGACAACTACTTATATAATCTGTCTTACCTTTGATGATGAAGACAAAATACGCAATGAGAGAATAAGTGAGAACCGATTAAGAATACGTGAAAGGGCTGAACGCATAGATTAATTAAGTGATATAAAGAGATCACAGGAACGTGGTGTGAAAAGTGTGGTTATAGAATAGGAAGACCAAAAAAAGAAGGATGGATTGTGTGTAAGATAATGTTAATTAGAAAGAATTAAACGACGGGATGACGGATAATAGGGAAGATAGAAGGAAAAATATTGCATCGACTTCAACTAAATGGCATGAGAACTGGGGTTATACGATAAAAATCATGAAAGAAATACGGCTCCAGAGAAAAGCTTACAGTTGGTAAACGAAACTGTTTAATTATTGTATAAGCGGTTTTTACGCATGACCCATGCCCGTCTGCCCGACATGTTTCGATCTCATATGGAGCTCTTTATCAGGGACTGCTACCCGTACAGCCGCGCGTTTACATGGCGGGCCGTTCCAGACAATGTCACGCGAGTGTAAACCACCTTATACCATAATTAAATATGTCTCATGAAAGTTTTATTAAGATCTTTATTTAATTTGTCAGAGGAGCTATCCGAAAGGCTTGCAGGGAGCACTGGGGACCGAAGAGCTGGCAGCTTCCTCGCACAACGTATCAGCATAGATGTTCAGCGAGGAAAGCTGCTAGAATTTTCGGTACCATGCCGCAGGGGAGCATTTTTTTTTATTGTTTTAGTTCATTTTAATCTTAGCTTTTTTGTACATATTTGTTAGTAGTGTAGTATTAAAGTTTCTTATTCACTGTGTCTTTGTTTTTCCTTTTTTTCATGTATTAAAAGAAAGTGAGACATTTGTCAGTAAATTATAAATATATTGGCTCAATCAGGCAGACTGCGCGTTTGTAACAAAAATCATTAGAATATAAACAAAATACCAAAACTTATTAGATAATACGTATTACAAAACATCAAGGTAACCTTTAAAGTTATCTCCGTATCCAAATAAGATCTGAATCGGTGTTCCCACCTCGAAGGCGGGCGTTGATAAATCGCGCCATAACTCAGTGCGTCGGCGCCTTATCGATGAATACGATTAAACTGACACGGATTTTATTTATTTAATTGTATGATAATGTGATTTTGAGATAATGGGTGAAGCCAGACGAGCATAAGCGAAGAAATTTCTCTAATGCTCTACTAAAGTGGCTGGGTGAGCAAAATTTTTACTCTGTACAAGAATTTCTAGCCCATACTTAGACTAAGAATTTAAGCAAGTTAATTGTATAGTGTTTATTATTATTGAATTATAAAGATATTAAATTGTTATACTACGTTCATTTGACATACGATTGACTTAATAAATATGAATTTTGCATGCCTAATATAAGGTACAAACATTACTGAGACTTGACTAATGTGATCCATCTGTATACATTTACGTATTGTTTAGCAAATAAAATATTTCATTTCATATTTTGAGTCGCGTAATTTGAGTCGCGTAATTTGAGTACCGTAATTTGAGTAGCGTAATTTGAGTAGCGTAATTTGAGTAGCGTAATTTGAGTAGCGTAATTTGGGAAGCGTAATTTGAGTCGCGTAATTTCGGTCGCGCCATACTAGTGTGACGTGATCACGTGACAATGTATGGCGCGACCGAAATTACGCTCGTCTGGCTTTACCCTATTGGAAAACAAGGACGATTAACGAAAGGCGAAGATTGGATGATAACGGGGATGGTAAATCAATTTCCAAATAAGCTTATATGCCCAACATTAAAAGGGCTCAGAAAAAAAAGATTTGTTAACAGTAGCCCATAATTATGTTATCGGAGGACTGACAAACTGGCTACTAGTAACCATAATTCCTAACTAACTTTCCATTCCTTCGCACCATACTGGTTTCATGTCTAATTCTTTCTCCGTTCAGGCATGCCGTCTCTGGAATTCACTCCCTCTCTCTATCAGACAAGCCCCAAGCAAGGTAGCTTTCAAGTGTATGCTGCGTAAGCATCTGCTGGAACAAGAGCTCGAATACATAGTTCATCCATCATCCCATGTTGTAGACTTTCGTATATATTTATATATATATTATATTATGTATATATCTGTATATTTATTATATTATAGTGTGTAAATGTAGGTATATGTATTTTTGTATAAACAGTAATATAATATTTTGTATTTACTTGTACTCTAGATCCTCTCTGTACCATCAGATTTCTGATTTGCACCCACTTCTAGTATCTCTGTTTGGCCCTATGGTTGACTGGTAGAGAATGCCATTTGGCATTAAGTCCGCCATTTGTATTGACTTTTGTTCTGTGCAATAAAGTTTAAATAAATAAATAAAATAAATAATTTTGGTTACTACTAAGCACAATTTTGCTATTTCTCTGCTAGTAGTTAAACTAGTTGAGCTTTTTTTGTGTAGACCCTGGACCTTCTTCTCTTTGGCAGACTTACAAACATACATACATACGTACAGATCAAACTGAGAACCTCCTTTTTTGAAGTCGGTAAATAATTATAAGACGAATTCTAAAGTTGAAACGTAAACGAGAAATCATATCGTAAATCACCAAAATTGAATGAATGGTGGATTCAATGGCAAACGATTTTCTGTGTCAAATAAAGATACACTGATATTATACAGGCGAAAGTTTGTGAGTGTGTATGTTTGTTACTTCTTCACGCTCAAACGGCTGGACCAATTCTAATAAATTTTATTATGAAGGTAGCTGACACCCTGCATTAACTCATAAGCTACTTTTTATCCCGCGAAATCTAGTGTTCCCGGTGAATGAGTTAGTAACACCGAGCGGCGCAGCTAGTCTATCATAAATTCAGATCAAATAAGCAAGGCTTTTTCACCTGCCACAATGGCGAAAGTACTATATCATTCAATTGTTATAACTAGACTTCAGGAACAGAATAGCTTGCGCAACAGAAAGTGCACTGGCATAACGCCAACTAACTATTATTCTGCCCAAAATAAATGTAAGACAGACTCGGCAGAAGTGCTTCCGCTGCCCGGCGTTATCTTGAATGGGTACATCTTTGTCGAGGTTTGTTTTTAAAATCTGATTGTGCTTTGTTTTCACTTGTCGGAACTTTGACATTCATTTTAAAATGGCGTTTTGCTGAACGTTGTGTACACACTCCACAACTATCTCAAAATGAAATCAATTAATTAATCCGGAAATTAATCAAAATGCATGTTTTTTTTATAGGTAGCAATAAGTAGCTCTTATTCCTAGAAAAGTTACAGACTATTCTGTAGCTTTAAAAAGATGAATATGCTTACTCCCGAGCTTTTCTAAAATTTGATTCATTCCCCTTTGCCCACAGGGACGGTTTTCTTAAAACAGATGTAATCTTAACATATTTAGGTCGGTAGGTATCTAATCGAATTCGCATTTATTTTTTGACTTTAGCTACTCGTATAATTGAATAATGCGCCTGCGTGTTGTAAAATAAATAAGTGCGAAAAATTGCCACCTTTGCGTTGACTTCATTATAGATTTTGAATCGACTGAATTCAAGTTAATAGGCTGCGTAAAATTTTTGAAAGACCATTATTTTTTTTTTTCAAGTAGCATCTACAAACTGCAAGTCGTTCATTTTTCTTTACCATGGTCTTTCCAGAGTTTTGTTTAAATTAACAATTTGACATTTTGCAGTCAATATGGCTGAAGGGACCTTTGCTTTGAAACCCAATAAAAAGACCTAGTCAATGGTTGACACGCAAACGAATACTTCAAGTACGCTGAAAACCTACTCCATTTTTGGACGTCATTTAAAAATAACAATACGTCGCAAATACAAAGACTACAAGAAATTAAACACTCCCGACGCTAAGCCCGAGTCAAAAGTCTTAAACAAGCGACGCTTAATTGTTATAAATTCCTGGCGTCTCCGGCGGATAATCTTCAGAGAGTAATCTTATTGTGGCTTTCGGGGATACTTTACATCCCGGGAGGCTTTCGCGGCCGTAAACAAGTGGCAGGAGCGGCGCAGGGCTCGAGCGGACGCGGAAAACGGAGTAAGTACCTTTAACGGGTATGCCGGTAGCTAAAAGCGTTATTAAAAATAACCGGAATCCCTGTATCTTTCAGAATTTGACGCATTTTTTTTTTTGAAAACGCTCAGCTACGTCCCCAGATGGTAATAGGATACTCTTACTGACTACCGCGAAGTGAAAAAAAGGGTTATGACTTTCTTCCAAGCGAACGAAGTTTGCGGCTACCTGAAAGGTGAGTCTATACTATTATGAAATTCTAGATTTGCACTGAATATCAGTGTTCTATGGACAGGGGGTCATGATTTCGGGAAAAAATATTAATAGCGTAATGCAGGATCGTGTTTTGTTTTGTACGGTCGCGCGGCGCTACGCCAGTCTTGCGCATAATTTTCTTTGGCCTCTCATCTCGCCGAAATGGCTGGACAAATTTTAACTAATTTTGGTACATCACATTTTTAACCAATTTTGGTAGGATAGCTGGACATCCAAATATGGTTATGGGATACCTACTTTTAACCCGACTGTGGTATAAAAAAAAAATTGGGCAAGTGCGAGCCCGACTCGCGCATGAAGGGTTCCGTACCTATACATATATATAATCTATAATAACAAGTTTGTTGTATGGGAGCCTCCCTTAAATATTTATTTTATTTTATTTTTGGTATTTGTTGTTATAGCGGCAATAGAAATGCATCATCTGTGAAAATTTCAACTGTCTAGCTATCACCGTTGTTGAGATACAGCCTGGTGACAGACGGACGGACAGCGAAGTCTCAGTAATAGGGTCCCGTTTTTACCCTTTGGGTACGGAACCCTAATAACGCGTACGAAATTGCAGGCACCTTCTAGTACAACTACAATTTTTTTTTATGAGATATTTGTTTTCGGCTTTTCTCGCCTACAGGTCGCATTTCTCAACCGATTTTCGTGTTTTTTTGAGTACGTCCTATATAGTTAAGTAATTTTTTTGTCGATTCAGTTTTTTTTTTCCTAAAGGCGTTGGTTGAAACCGTAAAATGTTTCAAACATTTCGAAACAAATTCGCAATTTCTACAGCTCATAGAGCCACTATTCTAATAATATATCTTACTACCATATAGATAGTTACCATTTAATAAAACCCAAAAACATATAGCTTGAGCGTTTGCCAAGACCGTACACGAAGGACATACTCATCTGAATATGAGATAATCATGTGAAGCACGTATTCTCGAAATAATTTCGCTAACTTGACTAACTTATGCGAAGGCTTTAACGGATTTCCCTTACCACCGGTAATAATTTAACTGAAACTTTCCAACGATGTGCAATAGATACAAAATACAGAAGGGTAACTTTATACTGAGCCAAGAGAGGCGTTGCACTGAGACACGTTATAGTCAGTTTTTTTATACACATATTTGACACGTCACAGGACCCATATAACGTAAATCTGCACGACCTATTGAATTTCATAAAAAAAAAACAAGCAATGACATAATGGTTTTTCTAGTATATATAAACGTTTTTAACTTTCTATTTGATACAATTGAGTTCATGTTATATTTTTTCTTGTCACGGTGTTGAAGTATTTAACGATAATAAATCATTACATAACCACTCAATTGCTTCGAATTTTGAATTGGGCTCTATTTATATAATAAAATAAGAGCGATGACAGAGGTAGCCGTAGTTACCAAAAGCAATTGAGTGGTTAAACGGTTACGTACTACGTGTTTTTTTTTAAAAGCTGTGTTGTGACCAAATCTTGCGTTTCGATTCATGTGCTATTTCTGTAAATTGGTAGAAATCGATTGAATCCATAAATTGATAACCTGAAGAAACAACAATAATACAAATTACTATTTTACATAGAACGTTCAAGTAGCCCGACGGCTCGTAGCTCAAAAAAATATTTATTTACACAAAATAGTTTTTATAGTAATGTACATCATATGTTTTATTTAGATTTTTTATTTTCTTATTTTAGAAGTTAGAGGGGGGGGGGGGGGGGGAGCAACTTTTTTCCACTTTGGAAGCGTCTGTCACGCAAACTATTCGGTTTAGAAAAAAAATATTGTAGGATCCTCGATATCATTTTTGAAGACCTATCCATAGATACAAACATGTATGTGTTTGATGAAAAAAAAAATTTTGAGTTTCAGTTCTAAGTATGGGGAGCCCCCAGTATTTATTATTATTTTTTTTTTTGCATCAAAATCTTAATACTCAATACTCAATACTCAATACTTTATTGCACATAATGGTTTTACAAAACAGGTGGTAAAGTTACAAATTTGAGATCACATCATGTACCCTGAAGTAGGGCGCAGCAATTTATGAGATACTATTTATGGGTAGGTATACAATTTGACATAAAAGTAAGAATAATAAAAAACTTATTCTAGGGACGTGGTATACAAATTAATAAAATGCGATATGAAAATGTATGTACAATTATTAAAATTAGTATTATGTTGGTTGCGCATACTTTAAAACAATTTACAATATAAATTGACTAAGTACAGTTCATGTTAAATTTTATTCACAAATATTCATAATATAATATCTTGCATTCATTCGATATGAGCATAATTATCATTATCATTCAAGATTATGTCCGTGTATATATGTGCATGTCTATTTGTATTGTTATGTTGTGTTAGTTCTAATTAGGTGTTCATTTTAATTTTATAACGTCACAAATTATCGTTTAAGTATTCCTGTACTGTGTAATATGATTTTTTTGTTAGCAATTGCTTTAATTTGTTTATAAAGATCGAATCTTTCGTTTCATCTTTTATATTATTAGGTAGCTTATTGTAGATTTTAACTGACATTGCAAGAGGTCCTGATGAGTGAAGCTTGATTCGCGATGGTGGTAACATTAATTTGTTTTTAAAGCGTAACGTTTTACATACATCCCCTCTTTTGGTGTAGAATTCGGGAAATTTTCGGACAAACTTACATATCTCTAAAATGTATATGCATGGGATAGTCAGTATTTTATGTTCGATGAAGTGGTTTTTACAGCTGTCGGTTGGTTTTATATTTACAATTATTCGAATAATTTTTTTCTGCAGGGTAAAAAGGCATGACGCATCTGTGCTATTCCCCCAAAAAATTACTCCATAATTAAACCAGTTGAAGGCGTACGCATAATAAGTTGTTAGTGCCGTTTTTAGATCTGTGGTTTTTTTGATTTCACGGATTGCATATACAAATTTTGAAACTTTGCTTTTAATGTGTAAAATGTGTGGTTTCCAACAGATATGTTTATCTATTACGATGCCGAGAAGTGTAAATGTATCTACAACTTCTAGTTGAATGTCGTTATAGCTACAAGTTATATTAATAGGCTCTTTTTGGTACGGATGGAATGCCATGATTTTAGTTTTTAAGAAATTTATCTCAAGGTTGTGATCACTTAACCAATCATTTACATTATTTAGCGTGTTATTTATTTTGCCGTTTAAGTTGATATTATTGTGGCACGATGTAAGTATGGATATATCGCCAGCAAACAACACACATGGCTCTTTCATTACTTTTGGTAGGTCGTTAATGTAAATAAGAAACAGGAGGCATCCGATAACACTCCCTTGTGGGATCGAAGCGTTAATCGTTTTTATGTCCGACTGTACATGTTTTATCTCACCTGTTTTGAAATGTTCTAGCTCAACATATTGCTGTCTATTTTTTAAATACGAAGTAAGCCATTTATGGGCCAATCCACGTATCCCTATCCCTTGAAGTTTGGTAAGAAGTATATTATATTGGACTTTATCGTACGCTTTTGTCATGTCTAACAATATACCAATAGCGTATTGCTTATCATTAATTATATTAAGAATTTCTTGGATATATTTATATACCGCTAGTATGGTTGATCGTTTTTTGCGGAAGCCGTTTTGGGATTCGTCAAATATCTCATACTTTTCACAAAAATTGTATATGCGATTACACATGACTTTCTCAAATATTTTTGATACTGCTGGTAGTAGAGCAATCGGCCGGTAATTGTTAGGGTCTGTTTTTGCATTTTTCTTATGGATTGGTCATTTTTCTTAATGATGTTCACAGAATACATCTACCTACCAAGTTTCAACAGTATAGCTCTTATAGTTTCGGAAAAAAATGGCTGTGACATACGGACGGACAGACAGACGGACAGACGGACAGACAGACATGACGAATCTGTAAGGGTTCCGTTTTTTGCCATTTGGCTACGGAACCCTAAAAATGAGATTGTAATAGATGGTGGTGCTGCTTTTTAGTTTACACAGCCGTATGATGTAAATAACATGGCAGCTACTATTTCATAGTGATACAAAACAGATTGAAACAAATGAGCACCTTGAGGGTTTTTAAATTTAGTATATGTAAAAAACCCTATTATATCGCATTTACACGAACAGCCAATAAAATAGAATTCCCAGACGACTTTTTTTAACAGAGAGAACCTTCTGTACTGTAATAATCTGTGATAGAGATGTATTGAAAGGTCTATGAACTTTTTAGTGGTATTACCATCACAAATTTACACATTATGTTGAAAGTGTCATAAATTATCAATTTAACTATGCAAATTTTATACACATGAGTAAAATTAGGTAATAGAGTGAGTTTTAAGTATACAGTTGTGAACGAAGAGGATACGTCCTTTGGAGAACAGTTTGCATTTTTCATGAAATGCAAAATTCAAATATATGATGCTAACGTATTTGAGTACAGTAAAAAGCACATTTAATAATTTATATCTTCACAAGCCCGATACAATAAAACCATTTTTTTGGTTGATTAAAATATGTAGGTATAGTTCTTAATTAAATTTGATATTTTTAAACGATACGTGTATTTCTAACAATGTTAATGACAGAGATAATGTTTTTCTACCGTTTCGTGTCAGAATAGTTTAATTTAGTATATTCTCTCTATCAACTGCAGTGAAAAAGTTGAGATGGAAATATAAAAAAACCGGCCAAGTGCGAGTCGGACTGGCGCACCGAGCGTTCCGTACAACTAAATTTTGACTTTTTTTGTTTTCTGTATTTGTTGTTATAGGGGCAACAGAAATACATCATCTGCGAGAATTTTAAGGGCCTACCTATTACGGTTCGTAAGACACAGCCTGGAGACAGTATCGAGCAAAAAACGGCGTCACGTTTGTCGGTTAGATACAGCCTGGTGACAGACGGACGGAGCGTAGGTTTAGTAATAGGGTCGCGTTTTTACCCTTTGGGTACGGAACCCTAAAAACGAGCTTGCCCGACAATACACAGTCATGTCATAATAAATGTCAATGTTCTCTCTCGCTGGTCTCTTTAGTTAAAAGTCAGGTTCTGAAAAAATCGCTGTCACTTTTATCTTGCACCAACTGGCACGACTCCAAAAGGCTAATGTCGGCACAAAACACTAGGTGGCGTGCATTCTGATAAACCGAGGCCCAGTGAAACGAATTTACGGCCTTTGGATAATCCGTAGTTTTAATAAACTTTCATGAAAGATAACACTTGGGGTTTATAGGTTATTATAAAACTTTATCTCTCTTAAGCTAAAAAATCCACAAACGAAGGCCAACCTACCACTAAATACCACTTAATATTGTATATTGAGCGTTATAGTGCAGTGTGATTTAAGCAAATTAAGGCAAAAACATAATAAACTGTAAATAAATAAATATCGGTCAACCTCACACAAATCAATCTAGTCCCACAGTAAGCTCTAGTAGGCTTGTGTTATAGGCATTAGACGACGATTAACGTACTTATATAGTTAAATACATACTTAAATACAAATAACAGCCATGACCCAGGCACAAATATTCGAGTTCATCACACAAATATTTGCCCTTGCCGGGATACGAACCCAGGACCGTAGGCTCAGTAGGCAGTTGCTTAACAACTGCACCAACCGTGTCGTCCGGATCCGAAGATCCTATTTTTTGTAGGATCCAAATAGTTGTATGGGGCCTACTACTTTATAGTGACAGTCTCAGAAATGTTTTTAGTACGATATTTTCACTATGCTATGTAAGACAAGTGTTCCATATAGGAATGCGTGACTGGCGTGACATAATTTGTTCGGCGGTGTACCTACGTAACTTATTTATAAGTAAAATAAGGGATTTTCAATTTTTGTTACGAAATACTGTGTTAAATGCACGGTTACTATGCAAATAGGTGGGTACTTTTGGTCATAAAAGACATAAAAATTTATAAAAAGAAACAAAACAATGAACAAATACACAATTTTACTTTATAATGGCATAAAAGATATTGAAACAAAAGTATATTCCCAACACTAGGTCAAACTCCTTGGCCCCAGTGCAACAAAGACCGAATTTCATTAAACACAATACGTCAATAAGGAAAACTTGTATTCTGGCACTAGTCCAGCAACGAACTAAAAAGATGCAGAGATAAAGCACCTACAATAAGTCTCACGTTGTAGTTTGATCAACGATATTTACTAACACGCTCTAAGTGGCTTTTATTTCTAGAATTCTTGGTAGGTTTGCAGAATTCTAAACTTAATTTGCATACAACTAATAAGATGATATTAAAGAGGTGTTTTCTTTACTGTTTTTTTTGTCATAATCATATTATACAGAATCTTAAAACCTGTATAATCTTTTTCTCCTTCTATTCATCTGGCATGATAATCTTTATTTAATCAACCAAAGTATATAGCTATTCGAGTTAAATAACAAAATTATGGTATTGATTATTTCAACAATTTATCTGCTATGCTCGAAGGTTGACTGGTAGAGAATGCCTCATGGCAATTAAGTCCGCCTTTTATACAATAAGTTTTCTTTTGTGCAGTAAAGATTAAATAAATAAATAACATTTTAACGTCGTTATTGTTACTAGTTGTCTTTCTGTCGAGCGTTCCTCAAGGCTCAACACTAGGCCCCACATTGTAAACTATGAAACAAAGTGATACATTGTGAGTTATCTCGTTCCGGATCCAATGCCTTGGGTTAGGGTAATGTATTCACGTTTGCATACAATCTGCGAAACAATCCCAGGGCCCTTGAGGGCACGGCTCGCCGCAGTCCAATTAGTGCGAGTGATTGGATGGATTTATTTACCTATTCGTCAATTTACATGGAAACTATCAAATATACAAGGGCTCCAACAATAGACTTGCGGAAGTGAATAGTTTTAAATGACATCGTATAAGACTCTATATTTATATTAAGGATCAGTTTTCTATAGAGAGGGATCATGCTTTCAGGAAATAAATCTGCGCGCGATGCACGATCGCCTTTTGTTTTGTATGGGCGCGCGGCGCTATGCCAGTGTCTGACACCATCTGTTGGTTAGAATTTCTTTTTTCATGACGCCAAAACTGCTGCACGAATTTGGACAAATTTTGATAAGGGTGGACATCCAAGGATGCTTATAAGATCTATATTATATGCCAGACTACAGTTAAAAAGGTTTACACGCTCAAGGTCACGGTCGTCTACTAAGATATAGATATGCATTTAGCAACGCGATACGGAATCTTGATTTAATGGTAGTTTTGATACTTATATTTTTTATAATTTTAATTTTTTGCCGATATTTAGGACAAATACCCTGATATATATTATGAATAAGAAGATACAACACTCACATTTATTCTAGACTTTATATAAATCTTTATATTATATTGCAGTGCCACCCATTGAATTCTTCCTTTGAGGTTGAATTCAGGTTTCATATTCGTAAAAAACGTAGTATTTAAATTTAAATACACCTATTGCTTTTTATACATAATATTATACTTATTTTATGCTTTTTAGAGTACCTATTCTTATTTTGCATCTTGATTGGAATGCAAAGTTCTAGCAAATTAACCTATTCCAATATAAATAAATAAAATAAATAAATATTAAGGGACAATCTTACACAAATCGACCTAGTCCCAAACTAAGCAAAGCTTGTACTATGGGTACTAGACGACGATATACATAATATATAAATACATATATAGATAACATCCATGACCCAAGAACAAATATTTTGCACAAATATTTGCCCCGGCCGGGATTCGAACCCGGGACCGCCGACTCAGTAGGCAGGTGTCTACCAACCGAGCCAAACGCGTCGTCTAATATGAATGTATATGAATGTATTGGGTTTGAAGGACCAATACTTATAACGAAAACTTTCCATAAAATATTTTTACAAGTTTATAAATATTCTACGTGGTTGAAAACAACATGAACTTAAGCGTGCACTTTCTAGTTTAAGTATATTTATCTAATATAAAATCCATTACTTCAAGATCCCCGATGAATTACAATCCCACATTGTTAGTTATATCTGAACTATTAAACTCAGCGCCATTATCCTCCTTTTCTTACACAAAGTCATATTTCTATACAAAGGTTATGTCGTTTACTTCATTTCGTGCCCAAAGGCCTCCAAGCTCCGAACGCAGCAAACCCACAGATCAATTAGTCAGAGATTGGACGGATTTATTTACTCGTCCGTCAATTGAAGGGTTAACACCCAATAATGCGTGCAATCTACACTGATTTGGTTATTAATGAGATTTAGTTTCTTGTTTATTTTTTTTCTTAATTGTGTGGCTTGATTTTTGCACAAAAAAAGTGTACGAATGGCGAACCTAATGTCATAAGGCATTCTATATCATATCAGTCAACCATTGGGCTAAACAAACATTTTATGGTGTGCCATGTTCGTATGGTGTGACCTGTCAACTATCAACATTAAACCAAAAGAGAAACGTATTATATCTCAATAATAATTATAATTACAACAATTATACACAAATATGCAATAATATAATTATACTCACATAAACATTACTTCTTGTACCGAGTGCGAAACATCATACTGACAATAAGGAACTTACTAGTGAGATGATTTGTTTTGTTTGTAAATTTGACTTCAATCTCATCTTGAAAAGATCCAAGTGATATTATTCCGTAAGAAATGTAAGTAGTAGGCAAAATGCTTAGTGTACTAGGTGTTATTGTGATACAAATATGTCCTCTTCGTAACTACAAAAAGCTTCTCCACAACGAAGATACTTGCAAACCAACAAAGTTCGGTCGTGCCGTTTTTGCTCAACTTAACGGGGACACGGCAGTGTCAGATAAACGCTATTAGCGATCATTCTTCGTCACGCCAAGCTCCAAAATCGCTAACCTTCCCAAACCACCAAATCTTCGGCGAAACCTCAAATCAAACGCGCCACGAGGATGAACAATCCACGTACTTACCGTCGCCGCATTCGCTTCGGAAAATTCGCTTTTTGCAATTTCGCTTTTCATAATTTCGCTTTCAGAACTGTCTGCCGCTGTTTGTCGACATGCCAGTAATAACGGTGAAGGTTTAGTTGGTATTATAAAAAAAAATATGGTAAATTTAAGTTTTTAGCTTTTCAGTGTTTTGGCAAGTAGTGGTTGTCGAGTTGAAATGTTAAGAATATAATTGCGGTGGCGGCGAGAATTTGAAGAGGGAAATGTTAATGGTAGTCGACATTACAAAGTGTTGATTTAAGTTAAAATCTGTTTGCGTGTTAGAGATAATCTATTTTTAAGTAGTTTATATAATTGAAACATGTTTTTGGCAAACATAAATGAAAAGAATGAGATTTTTAAGTAGGAACCACTTGATCAGAAGCTTTATATAAAAGTAAAAATACCCTGGAATTCGTTTCGTAACATAACTTTGGTTTCATGGACTTAAGAATTATTCAGAATAATTTCACCTTTGCATAACAATGTATAAAATTAACGCAAATTGCCTGCCTGCTTAACGGAGTAGCTATTCCTGGCCATCATGACCATGGTCCTATTGCTGTAGTACTGCCTATTAATTTAAAATAAGTCGCACTCTGTAAGTTTCACATAGGCACATCTTGGTCTATGTTAAATACAACCTAAGTCAAGCTAAACTAGGCTAGCTCTAATTTGGAGAACTAACTCTGAGGGACCTGCAGCTTAGGGCTACCATCTCGAAATTCGCTCAACCTTGACAAAGACTTTAAAAAAACCCGGGCATTTGGCGTAAATCGCATTTTTACTCCGGATGTGTCCGAAAATAACATTATTAAAAAACGATCGCTTTATTTATCATTGTCATAAAAAGGGACGAGTCCCGGACGGCCTCCAAACTAGGAGAAATCCGGGGAAACACGGTAAGGCCTAGCTGCTTCATATTCTGAATAACCTACTCTTCAAAACCTTAATATCCACTCACCTCAGTCCCCTGGGTCTTCAGCTTTATGTGGTCTTCTCGGGTGGTCTTTCCGTCTTTTCGTTTCTTCCAGCAGTACCCGTCCCGTCGGTAGCGTACTTTCTTGCT
This sequence comes from Apotomis turbidana, assembly GCA_905147355.2. Taxonomy (NCBI): domain Eukaryota; kingdom Metazoa; phylum Arthropoda; class Insecta; order Lepidoptera; family Tortricidae; genus Apotomis; species Apotomis turbidana. The sequence continues at coordinate 21,767,415 of LR990293.1, forward strand.
GCTGTACAACAGCATCGATCTGCTCTTCGAAACCATTCTTATCTACTCACCTCAGTCCCCTGGACTTTCAGTTTCATGTGGTCTTCTCGGGTAGTCTTTCCATCTTTTCGTTTCTTCCAGCAGTACCCGTCCCGTCGGTAGCGAAATTTCTTGCGGCTGTACAACAGCATCGACCTGCTCCTTGAAAACATTCTTATCTACTCACCTCAGTCCCCTGGACCTTCAGTTTCATGTGGTCTTCTCGGGTGGTCTTTCCGTCTTTTCGTTTCTTCCAGCAGTACCCGTCCCGTCGGTAGCGTACTTTCTTGCGGCTGTACAGCAGCATTGAGCCGCTTTTTGGCCTGCGAACAAGATGATAAAACCATTGAAATGCTTGTAAATTTATGAAACATTTGTAATATCTCATGTTTTTAGTGTGGGTAGGTACACCACATTTTTTTATTTAAGCCTTAAATACAAAGATCAAAGCTTAAAGAAACATTTTAAAAGGAGCAACCTGGGGGAAGAGACCGGGAATCGAACCCGGTACCTCTGGATTGCCGGTCCAGCGCGTTAACCATTTCGCTACCGTAGCTCCAGGAAGATCTGACGAATTTTTCCTTATGCTTTGTGTGTCGATCTTTGCATTGTTTTATTTGAAAGCTTTTTACACCTTAGCGACCTCTATGTGAATACGTTAATATTCACATTTTACCGCACCACTTTACAGTGGTGACCGAGCAAACGAGAGAGGGCGCTGTTAGTTTTATAAATTTATGAAACATGTAATGTCTTGTTGTCGAAATGCTTGTTAGGGGTAAGACAGTTTATAATATCGTGGTTTTCATCTGCATGTGGATTAATTGAATGACTGTTAAGACGCTGTGAAAAAAAAAAACAAAACTAAGACAGAGGTTGGTATGAATTTCCTCTGTATCACACTAATATTACCTATAAAATCGAAAGGTTGTGAGTGTGTTTATGTGTGTGTTTGATACTTCTTCACGCTCAAACGGATGGACCAATATTGATAAATTTTAGTATGAAGGTAGCTGACACCCTGGATTCACGCATAGGTTATTTTTTATCCCGAAAAAATTTACTGTTCCCGTGGGATGAGCGTCTAACACCGCGCGATGCAGCTACATAGTTACTCATAATAGTTATAATGCTTATTATAATATTAACTTTTTCCCGCGGCTTTGCTCACGTTGTAATCGCATACACTACGGGAACCGTGCATTTTTCTTTTCGTGATAAAAAGCACGTAAACACGTAGGTGTTAAGTTTTGGTATAAACTATTTTTGTGCCAAATTTCATGCAAAGCCATCCATACGTTTCGGAGTGAAGAAGTGAAGAAGTAACAAACATAAATGCACAAAATTCGCTTTTATAAGATTAAGTGGGATTATAGGACCAATTCGACGTTTTTAATGACACCTACCCAAAATACTACCATCTTAAAATTTTGCTCGAATACCACGTCAGTGATGGACCGATGTAGCACTGACATATCAAATTGGACCACAGTTCAGAGTGAAAATACAAATGAACCGCATACAAATAACGCCTAATTCATCCCAGATAGCGCAGAGCTGCCGTCATAAAAGAAGGAATCGGCTCAAATCATTTGAATTATTATAGAAATCATATCCGGCCCCGACTTTATTGCGAAGTTGTAAAGTGCCCGCATTAACTTCGAGAGGTTTATGACTAAAGCCAACCCTAAAAAAACTCATATCTCACACGATTCTTCCATTTGAAATTCAATCTTCATCCCACTTATTATAGTCCAAATCCGAAGAACAAGGAGAATAATCTACGACGTTGTCAAAGTGAGCAGTTGAATTATCATATTCGCTTATAACTAAGAAGGATTTTATAACTCAGGAGTCAGGACACTTCTGTAATAGCACTGAATAATGTAGAAAAGAAAGATATTTACTACGGAATTGGGGTCGCCTTAGAGGGTTGGATAAATTAACAATGTGATATAAAAATACAGGGAACTTTAAGCATCGGGCTTGTTTTACAACACTGCAAGAGAAGCAAATCAAATAACGCTGTTTGTTGTTAACGCTGTTTCTACTTTAATATAATATTACTTTCAACGATTAATACTTGCTTGCTTCTATCAAAATAATGTGTTGTAAAAAAGTTCTAAGATAAAATTTTAGGCAGGTGGCGGTGCTTCTTATTAATATACTTTATAAGTTACGAATAAGAATCGAAGTCGATGAGAATTTAAAAATTACATACGAGTATACGAATAAATCGGAGATTAATCTGACAGGGTAGTATTTGCAAAGTGCAAGAAATATAGGTAAATATTTTATTTACTATAATATTAATGAAACTCCTTCCTTCGGAAAACTAAAAGTAATGAGGTTAGGAAGCCAATGTGAAATTAGAAGAAACGAATGTAGTCTTGATAGCAACTAAATAAAAAAGTAACATTCAACAGACGTAAACGTACTCTCAGATAGGAAAGTGGAAATAAAACTAACAATAAAACACGACGCTGACACGAAAAACACTTTAGACCTTAACTTGACAAGGACAGGCAGACAAGGACGACCCACAACAACATTCGCAATAAACCCAGCATCAATATAAAAGGCTAACAGGCCAATATTTCCTGTGACATCACAGACAAACATGGCTCCCGTCAGATTCATGACGTTCCTGCTACTAATAAATCGAGTATTGAACGTATAAATCTCGACGATGTATGCTAGCTTTTTTGTGTTTCAACGTGTGTCCGGCACCGTTTGACGCGTCACCAGATAGCTGTGATGGATTTGGTTCACTGCACATTTAGATTTTCAGCTCCAAATTTATTTTTATGTAACAATCATTACGTAGCCCTTATCTACAGAAACAGCCGACCCTTTTCCTGATTATAGAATTTTTGATTGCAAAATTTTACGGTTATAAACGCAATACAATTTTATGACGCCATCAAAAAACTCATATTCTGTTTAAAGACTAAAATGCCGCGTAAATGTGTGCTAACGACTGTAAGTTGGCCCGCCTGGAGGTATTTTTAACACCGGGAAGGTATGCGAGCTGAATAATCGCATAGTAAAACCGTGTTGAAAATGCAGAAAAGACCTCTGCTCAGTCATAAAGAGTTGGCGAAAAATTATTTGGTAAATCAGAGGCCGTGGCTCGTTTACTTGACAAATCGCTTGCGGCCGGAGCCCTCTTTATAGGGGCCTATTTGTCTGCTGCATGGAGATTAAAAAGCCGTGCCTCTCGTAATTCCTGCTTTGCCATGTCCCCGCCGTTCGCGTAATTTAATTTTATTGTCGTCCCAGAGCTTAATTTAAATGTGTTCGCGAATATTCGGACGGCACTATTCTTGTTTATTATTGAGTTAATATATTCGGTTATTTGAATAGCGTCGTTTTTGTTTTCACCTCATTTGCTGCGACATTCTTGTGCGAAATGTTGTTTATGGTTCCGGGCTAAATAGTTTCGCCGACTAGGTCATTTGTAAATTAAGTCGTATTTGAATAACTTTGTAATAGCATAAGTTGGTGCCTTATACAAGATGTTCTACGTTAAAGTTTTGAAATGGCGGCACGTATTTCCATGAGCGAAAATCAAGGAGTTATTAACGGCAATCCATTACCGGGTTACGTATAAAAAAGAGCTCAGTAAAGCGCACACGAAAATCGAACTCCACTTCGCTTAATGAGGCCGAAAACTAAAGCGAAAACTTTCTTCGAGTGGCTGCACGACTCTGAATATTTACCGATCGTCCATTGCATGACAAACAGCAGAACATAAATCAGCCCCAACGATAATTTCACCTACATTTCGTCCAATATTTATCGTCGGAATTACAACCAAAGCGAAACGATAAACACTAACATACCAAACTTGTAAAATAGCAAATAAATATCTCAATCGAAAGCAAAAGAGTTATGTAGACAAAACACGAACGGAGTCAAATATTTTCAGTGTGGTCCAAACAACTTTAATGGGCGCCGCGGCACGACAGCGAATTCTTTGCATGCTTAATATTAATTATTATTTTCTACTTTGTAACGGGTACGGCAGACAAACGGAAAGGAAATTGTTCGCCACGTCGTGTAGGTACTGCCAATTCTACTTCTAGATTTATTTTTGCTTTAAAACCTCCTGTTTTCTTCAATTTTTCAATTTATTTTCCTCGTGTTTGTGAAATGATAAAAAAAATGGCTCGGAATCATAGCATTCCACTAAAATCACAGATGAAGTAGTCAATATAGTCTTAAGCATCTTCCGTATAAGTTAAATACTTATTATCAAACGGAAATCTTATCGTTACAACATTGTTAGTTGAATCAACAATCTTAATTGGTTAATTCTACCGTTAAATTAGAGCTTTTGTACGTATTCTATGAACAACCGACTAATCTTCCAGACAAGGCTCTGTTCACAAAGGTTAACAGTATAATGATCGTTTCTTTCTACCAACTCGCTGAAATTACCTGCGTGTGTTTATATACTCCTGGTACTCGTAGATTGTTTGAGGTTCAATTACAGCTATTACATGCTTTGAAATTACGCACACTTTTTGCAAAGAAACGGTAATTGAATTACCGGCCTTAGAACACTGCCTTGTGGCACGCCCCTAACAAAGCCTTTTATGTAATATTTTTGCTCGTGAAGATAATACCGTCAACGTGTAAATTCTTTGCTCACATTTTGAATAGAGAATCGATCCATTAATATATAGTTCTCATTTACTTTTTTTAGTATATATAAAATAATATACTAGAACATAAGCCGTAGTAGAAATAATAAAATACTCTTTATTGCACACCTCAAGAAGAAAGAAATACAAATACAGATGACACTTAACATTACAATAGAGGCAAACAATAGGCGCTAAAAAGCGATCTCTTCCAGACAACCTTTGGGTAGCGGATTAATATAAATGAAATGAGATGAGTAGGCGATGCAAAAAGTAATCAAGAAAACTACCGAAAAATACTAAAACCTATAATAATATATATTGATACATAAACATACATAAAAATATACATAAATGAACATAAGACTAAATATATACTTACTCATATATAAACTTACTTAAACCTTATATTTAAAATAATATTTTGTGTAACGAACTACAGATTATGTGTAACCTAAACCACCATGACCATACCATAGTGTATCAAAAAAAAGTTTCAATTTTTAGATTCGATACAAGAAACACGTTACTATAATGCGTTGTATCAAAAAAAACCTCGTCTCCAAACCTCTTCCGTTTTGTTCTTCTACGGTTAAATAATTATTTTCCCGAACTTCAGATCACTCCGTGATTGTGTGTCTTAAACTTATTACTATTCATTTCAAGCCGGCACGAAATTGTTTGTGAAAGAAGCTCACAGTTAAATCTAATTCTCAGCAATCGCCTGACACTAGTAGAGACAGATGCAGTCATAATTACAATTTATTCAGTCCACCTCGAAGAGACCCACCGACAGCACATCGGCTCAGCAGCCCCGTGATCACCACTCAAGAACCTGTCACCCTCAGGGGCTGCCTGTTACTAGCTTATGTACCCTTCTCATTGTCACTTCACTGCGTGATATGTGTATTCAATTTGTTGCTGCTCATTTCCAGCCCAGAAAAAAATATTCATGAGCTCATATTCTAATAATAGCAGCCATGCTGACAAGTTGGTCAACAAATGAATTGCCGGTCTTTCAAATGGAAGTGCGCTCTTTTCTAGAAGTTTGAAGGTCTTATCGGTTTAGAATTACCGTGAGCAACAGTTCATTAAACATGATCACTGTTCAAGGTAGGAAATAAGCATAAGCTCGTGATTTGAACCAAAGAAGTGTACAGTTAAATCGCATTGGCTGGGTCGAATCGCCTGACACTAGCGACTACAGATTCAGCCATAATTACAAGCCCAACATGCGATGCGGGCAATATCAAAATGATTTGAAAAGTTCATTAGTGTTTTTTGCGCTGCTGAAAAGAATTTACCTTCTTTGATAAAAGTTTGTGAAGTGCAATTTTTAGATTTGTTTTTGGGCTGTGGTTCGAGGCTTCTTTTTTGCTTCTATGCCAGAGCTGTAGGTGTTTCTGTCTTAACAGACTTACTCAATTTCTCGTAAAGTATTAGTACAAACCAATCCTTTACCTTTTAATTATACAGCCACAGTCAATTAGAAACTGGAAACATTAAGAGCAGGAACTTTTTAAGTAACAAAGTTATGGTGATTGTAGACGACATAATATATAATGTAGAGTTCGATGGATTTTGAAAGCTTACACTATATTATATAACATATTTTGCACGAATTGTAGACTAGTTTAACTTTTTATCCGGAAGCGCAGAACCCTAAAAAAGTGAAAAAAGGCCAATTATTCCATAACCATCACTTAAATTCAAGCAATTCTTTATCACTTTGTAGTTGACACGATAATTTGAGAATTAAGTCATAATTAACCTAACACGACACGGCACTAATCGCGTAATCCATTTAACTCGTATCAATTGTACCCAATAAATCGAAAACCAGCTTTCCTCCTTCTGAAACAAGGTCCTTATTCCAACGAAAAGGACACTCAGATATGAGCTATTGATAAATAGGAAAACGTAATGGATAGTTAGCATGTTCTTGCATTCTAACTTGTACTTTCAAGGAAATGTTGCTTCGGATATCGGAAAATATCACCTAGCACCTTGAAATACGGTGTTTAGAATTTACTACCTTGTAATGAACAGGTTTTAGTGATTTATTTCATGTTTTAGACGGGATTTAATTTATAAGTTCTGATGGATCGTTCGTGTTTTTGTCATAAATGTCTCATTGGGAGTTTGAAATATGGAGGTTGCAATTGTAAGGTTAAAGGGTTGAAGGGTCTAAGGGGTAACCGCTAGACATTGGTGTCGTGACAATGATGGTGATGTCGAAGTTGTTATTTTGTAGCACATACTACTAATTTCGTAGCACATTCTACTAATTTTGTAGCATGTTCGTAGAACCGATAGTACTGCTACGCACATGGCAAAAATATGTACTTACTCTCTCTGTGGTAGTTCTTTCAGGTCTGACGATCTTTATCATCGGAAATCTTATTATTGGAAAGGAGACTTGTCTCCATCGGCTTCTATTGGTTGCCATTCGCACCACGTCTTATAGTTTGGTGATTTTTTTCCTTTAACTGGTCTGTCCAGTCGGAGATATATTTACTACGATGGATACAATTTTAAATACGACATTTCATATAAAACATTCTGTTAGGAATAAAAGGTTGACTTAACTTTAACTAAACCTTTGTTACTTTTATAATTTTGTTTTATTTTAAATCATTATTTCTTCAGAAATACGAGTATAATCACTTTTTCGCAAAAATAACCGATTACAATGAGACGAAATTATATTTATCAAGAATTATCGCCCAAACATTACTGTTAACCATTAAGGAGTAGCTTCTATCATCAGCTGAGCAGAATGAGATAAATGACTTCATAACATACATGAGAAACACTGTTGGTAGTGTTGGTGCCTAAAAAAAATAATTAAGGGTTGCCCTCAATTTCCCGGTATTCTACGTCATGCCACAAATAAGCAAAAGGCAAAAATGGCGGCCGGCGTTTTTGTCTGTTCACGAAGTTTCTGAATTCAATTAATACAATTTTGCTTTCTCGCTCTTACAAAAATACAATACACTTTTTAGAGCTAGTAAGATCATTATTAACCATTTTAAAAATGGGTCAACTAGCCTATTCGTTTTCAAGATAATTGTAGAATGGGTGCATGAATAATAACAAAGTTTCAAAAGAGTTGCGACTAACTTTAAATAAGAGGAATCCTTAGAAATGACATGAAGTCCCAGTGACCAAATTTATCACAATCCACTTAAATATTCCTCGCTCCGGCTCAGGCCGTAAAGCGACCTCCCGCAGGAAATCCGGTCGCCAAATTAATAAGATATGTACAAGTACGTACGACTGAAGTAAAGATGGAAAGCAATTTTATACTCTGTCTCGGGGATAAGGGGAATCGCGGGGCGGTTAGTGCGAGGAGATTTATGGACTACTAGCTTTTGCCCGCGACTACGTCCGCGTGGAACTTGGAAGTATGGAAGCAACCTCGTACAACACGATAGATATCCACCTAATCACCTTAATTAATAAAAGAGCGCCTAAGCAAATGTAAGAGCAATTGTGCTTTTGGTCTAATCATTACATTTTCTACAGGGTCATCAATATCATCATGAATTACTTACTCACTTTTCAATCTTTATAGGGATAATTTCCAGGATGAAAACTATCCTATGTCCTTCCTCGGATCTTAAACTATGTCCATGCCAAATTTCATCAAAATCGATGCAGCGGTTTAAGCGTGAAGAGGTAACAGACAGACAGACAGACAGACAGACAGACACACTTTCGCATTTATAATATTAGTATGGATTGTGGATGTGTCAAGAGGGCCTCAATTCGTCTACGTATATCCAATGGAACTTTGAAACGGAAAGATTGGTGGACACATTGAACTCGCCAAGCGCGATGATGTCAAGGCCCGACCACCAGCGGCCATACAATATACTTATGTCAGAGAGATAATTCTGTTACAAAACAATTTCTCAAATCAGCGTCATTTTGTCACAGCGTAGATAACAAGCAGTGCTTTCAAGTGTCGGGGTTGGAATTAAAAAGGCAAATCGGACATACAGTGAATGACATAATTATATTGCAGGCTGACATGCAGTGAATGTAGCCGCACCTTTACCGCTAAAATTGGCTATCTCAGTCACCAGAGAGCGATCGGGGTCGTTCTCATAGGTAGTAGGCCATGTGCGAGTCTGACTCACGCACCAAGGGCTCCGTACAAATACTTATTTTACTGATGTTAAATTCTACAGCATACTGTAGAGTGTAGTCAAATGAACAAAATTAGCTTAGTATGTCATGAAAATATTTTTTAAATAAATATGGCAGAACCGCGCTGGCAATAGGATCGAATGGAGAAAAGAAGGGAAGGCCTTTGCCAAGCAGTGGGATACATAAACGGCTATAAAAAAAAAAGTATGTGACCTCAAAGTGCGTAAATAAGTTTTTTTTTTTAATCCAAAATATTATATTTTAAAAATGTTTTTAGCATCTCCATACGAAATATTGGTACCCATAACATATAATGACACCACGACTTGTATGGAATGTTGAACTTTGACGGTAATTTCAGACATTTAGAGCCGACTAAGTGTAGTTAGTCCCATATTGTGCCCATATAGACATTTGATCCCAATAAAAACTGGAGTCGATTCGATTGACATAATCAAACAAATTTTTCCTCACGACTATTCACGACGTCACTAATCAAACTATACTCGACATAACCGGTTTCAAGCAGTTTTCCATGCAGACAGTAATAGCACATTACTGCAGACGCCGGGAAAGGAGGGCTTACCAGGTGAGTAGGTATAGACGGGTAGTGATACGATGCCGGCAAGCCCTTTTCAAGGCTAAGGCGTGTATAGTGCTTTTCTCAAACATATGCAATGAAATAAAAAAATACACCACTCAAAAAAACATAATTCAGCTGTTAAGCCAGTTCATGAACACAGACGCCATGTTTAATAAAAAGTATTTTTAATTTTCCCTCCAATCCCTCCATATTTTTTTTCTTTCGGAAGTCGTCCACGTGTGTAGTGTTCGAATATTAGGGCCTGATATACATAACCTGATAATAAGAATCTTAATTTCTATAATAAATAAAATAAAGGCAGAGGATTTTTCATATTGTCTATGGTCTCTGATGACTTACATATAGACAGTATTTTAAATTTATTCATCAACACATTGAATCATACAGATTTGTATTCTTAATATAAGTTGGCGTGTAATAGGCCTTAACGCGGATATTGTCGATCCGAATGGGTATTCAGCCACTAGAAGAAAAATAAATATAAATATTTCAGCTGCTTATAATAATAATAATATAATAATAATTCGTTTATTAGCAGGCAAGAAACCCATAGTACAATAATACTAAAATTAAAATACAATGTAAAAATAAAACTCACACTCTAAAACATAGAAATAAAACGGCCACAAATATAAAAATATAAAATTACAATTATAAATGTGCGTTCTCAGAGCGGTGCAGGCTAAACCAGTGTTTATGAAACTCGTCACTGTAGTCGTTGGCTATCAGTGACAGAATTTCGTTGCCCGAGGATCTCAGTCTTGTCTGAAATGCCGCAGACCGGGCTCTTAACATGGCGAAGAAGTCAGGTACTCTCGCTTCAGCAAACATACCCTTCGCACTGCTGAAGGGTGGTAGTTTCAGCAAGATACGAAAGGCGTTATTATACTGAGCTCTTAGCGCGTTAAACGAGCGTTTGGTGTATTTAACCCACAACTGACATACGTAAAAGCATTGACAGAAGGCCTTAAATAAGGTTATTTTCACCTCACTCGAGCAACGCGCAAAGCGTCGCGCTAGCATATTACATCTTACTGCGAGAGCCCTGCGTTCCCTCTCCATATCGGCGTCATCTTTTAGGAATTCGTTCAAAATATGCCCTAGGTACCCAAGTAGCACCCTAGCTTCATAAGCACTTATGCAGCCTTTATACAACTTAAATTAAACTTATAATGGCTGTGTAGTCTCTTATACAACCTGTTTGCTACCTGGGTACCTACTTAAAACTCTTTACAACCCTAATTGGCGAGCCGTTCATATACACAGGAGGCTCCACCTCCGGACCCTTTCCAGACCTAAAAACAAGCATTTCGGTCTTGCTGACATTATATTTGAGGCCATGAATACTTGCGTTACGTTCACACGTAGCAAGTAATTTCACCAAACCGTTTATCGAGGGGCTGAGAAGCACCATATCGTCCGCGTAGCTCAGGTTGTTAACACAAACGTTACCAACGTGGCAACCGACATTGGTACGTCTCAGCTCCTCAATAAGGTCATTGACATAAAAGTTAAAAAGGTCCGGAGATGTCAATCCACCTTGACGCACCCCGCATTCTAATCTATAATCATTAGATTGCGAGTCGCCCCATTTTACATAATTAGTTTGGTTCTCGTACCAGAACTTCAACAGTTTAACAATCTCAGGAGGCGTAGTGGTCGTAAAAAGTTTATTCCACAGTAAATCATAATTAACGAGATCGAAAGCGCGACTTAGATCCAAAAAACAAGCGTATACTGATGTGTCTCTATTAACATAATAGTTTACAGTATATTTTAGACCCAGTATCGCCGAATCCGTTGAAAGTTCTGGACGAAAACCAAACTGTTCTGGGCGAAAACCAAACTGATTTGTTTATGAAGTTTACATTAAAATTAAAAAATTAAATACTTCCCGGCCTAGGCCTTCAATTTTGTATGAAATTCCTTTACAGTACTCTCGAATTGTCCCGCCCGAAACTTGACACTTCGAAGCCTGTTTTAACGCACGTTATGACGATATTTCATTGCATGTTTGAGAAAAAACATTTGAATATTGAACGCTATTTAATAATTCTGTTACAGAACAAGTTCTCGAATCAGCGTCAATTTGTCACAGCGTAGATAACGAGCAGCGCTTTCATTTCGAGTGCCGGTGTCGAAATTAAAAAGGCAAATCGGTCGGTATCGATCTGCTCTCAATTAACGGGCTGTGATACACTGAATGTAGCGCAGTAGGTTAGTCGATAGGGTTAGTGGTTGGTTAAAATAAGAAATATTGTCATCATCATCACCATATTATCGTCTGTTGACAAGCAACTCACTAAGTAACAAATACCTACTTAAAAAAAGCTCGTATTTCAGTTTCAATCTACATACTAGATACGAGGTCTTAAAGCGTAGTGATAGAAATTTTAGTGAGTTGTAATTGTTGTTGAAATAAGCCGATAAACTAAAGCTCACCGAACAATCAAAATACTATACTGACTAAAAATAATATTCATTAAGCGGAAGTCACTAGATAGTTTAGAACAGATAAGGATCATAATTAGAATATACTTTGAGCAAATAAAGGAACCGGTAAAAAACATTTTTTTCCAAGAAGTGAAAGAGAACAGGTTGAAGATTACTATACCGACCAAACGGCAGCATGTAAATTAAAGAAAAAAAATCATGGCATTCTAATCCATAATAATTCGGAGCCTACAGTGTAAAATCAGCAATTATTAGGCAATGTTTCCCAAACCATTTAATTTCTTAAGCAACCAAAGCTTTTTTCTAAAACTGAAAAAAAAAATACAATCTTAGGCTAACCTAGATATTGGCAAGGTATTCAGTTTCGTATTTGAGAGATCAACTTACATAATGTGTGGAGAAAAGGTTTAACACACCAAAGCCGACTGAATGAAGACTATAGAAGCAAATTTAGATTTTTATCCCAACACGGTGCGTAAACTTAGTTCCAGTTAGAATAATAACCCTTCACGCTCCTTACATTAAAACGTATTCAATGGCCGTTATTGCCATGCTAAAATGGCGCAAAGTATAAACCCGTTCTCAGGAGGCAGAACGTCCAGTTGCTTATAAACCAAACACAGCTACACACACAAATAATCCACAACAGAGGACCATTTGTGCTTTGAACCATTATGCAAAATGCGGAGCCATTGCATTTCCATTTACCGAATTCTGCCTGCACCTTTGATGTTCCGACTGCTTTCTAGCTCCACGCAGAACCAAAGGAACAAAGTATTAAAACTATCGTGAGACATCTTTGATAATTATTAATAATATCCATACCACTAGCAACCAACCACGTCCCACTAGCAATTAGACAACTGCCAAGTTTAACAAAATTCAGACGAGTGTTATGTCAGTGGTTGAAAGAAAAATGTTTCTATACATTAAATGAATTTCTAGAGTATAAGTCATTGTAAAATAATGGAAAATGAGTAACAAAATAATAAATTAATAATTAATAATAATAATATTTGAAATTTTTGCATGCTGTGATAAGCTAAGTGTATGATCTAAAAATAAGCCATTTACTATGTCAGCCAAATGTAACTACACTTAAAGCAAATAAAGATTTTCATTTTCATTTTCATTTCATTTTTCATACCAAATGGCAGGTTTCTAGTACAAACTGACTCAAAGCTAAGCTGTGGATAGACGGACGGACAGACATGGCGAAACTATAAGGATTCTATTTTTCCTTTTTTTATGTAATAGGGGTCAAACGAGCAAACATATCACGAAAGCGATTACTATCGCCCATAGACACCTGCAACACCAGAGAGGTCACAAGTGTGTTGCCGGCCTTTCAAGTGAGAGTACGCTCCTTTTTTTGACTACGGAACCTTAATAAATGGTTTAAACCCTCGTAATCGTGAGGGCGGTCAAGTGATCCAAATCAGTGGACCATTTGTCGTATAGCTGTACCTGATGAAGATCTCCAAACGAGTTCGAAATATTTCAGGCCGTCCCTGACAATTTTTACGTAAGAAAACCCTCGAAAATAATAATAAATCTTTATTATTTTCGAGGCATCTTAAGGCTAGACTCAGTATTAAAACAATCATATTGCGATGAGCCGGTTGTAAACAGGACTTATTTGTCCCGGCGGATGTGAAAACAAAAGGGGAATATCCCCATAAACCTCCATGGAAATGAGCGTTGATGTCAAAACACCTTACAGGGTTCCGTGGGCAAAGTTATCGCTTGTTTTGTATTTGTCAAGGGCGTTCAACGACACTTTCCTGATCAAAACATCATGCCATTGAAGATTATTAGTTACTACCTACTACATAGGTATATTATCTTATACAGCCATTAATATAACTCTAATCTAGGCTGTATAAAGGCTGTATATGTGCTTATGCAGCCTGTGTGCTACTTGTAGTAGCTCTGTGGGCTGTAGACTTCGTGAGTTTGTTTCAAAACGGCAGAAAATTTACTTTCCTTACGTTTTCAATCCAAAAATTATCGAAAAGATATCGAAAAACAGGATCTACAAAAAAAAATAACATACACTTAACGAATCTACTTACAAAATTTAATGAGAATTGGTTGACAAATGTAACCATAGGGACCTACCAGATATCCGGATACCAGATTGAGTGGAGACCGCGGATCGGCAAGTGTAGTGTGGGACGCCCTCAGACTAGGTGGAGCGATGATCTGTGCAGAATGGCTGGCAAAAGCTGGATGAGAGTAGCCGAGAATCTCTTACAATGGCGTGCAGTTGGAGAGGCCTATGTCCAGCAGTGGACAAGAATAGGGTGATGATGATGATGATGATGAGATATCCGGTATTCGGACGTACGAAATATTTTTGACCAAAAAGTTAAAAGTAACTGATATTTTAATTTTTGTTGCTGTTTTCTTCCTAGCACTCCGCTGAACTCCGTCGCTTAATTACTCGTATATTTAAAAAAAAAAGCCTTAACCCGAAATGCTTAAAAAACCCGCTTAAGTCAAAAAGAGAGTTAAATAGAAGCTCAATGATATGATTACATAGGCTTTAAATGCTTTGCACTGATCAGTGCTTCGACATACCAAGGATTAACCCCTCGTATACTTAGACACGGATCCGTGCGGGACAATTTTGAACCTTAAGTTAAACTGTCAGTTAATTTCAATTTGACTAGCAAATTTTTGACATCGCATACGAGGGGTTAACTCTGATGAAAAGGTAGTATCTTTAGTATCTATTGCCAAAGTATCTAGTAGTAAAGGTAGTATGTTTAGATATGAAAATGAAGTTTGCCTAAATATGAAGACAACCTCCTCTTTGTCCTAAATCAAAACGCCGTATATGACAAATACCTCAAACGGAAGCAAGCACACTAATATAAACCAATGTAACGTACAGACGGACGGGGGCATAAGTCAGGCTGCACAAATAAGCCGTATCTATGGGCCGGCGCAAACAGCGGCGTATAGGGTAGGTACAATTATTGGGAGACCTTTAATTTTTGTTTGATTTGGAGATTCTATACATCTCCTTTACGTGTACCAATGTACAAATTAGTTATAACACAAATGTGATGTAATTGTTTTAAGTATTATTTACGAAATATTGACTTACTGTGGAGTTTCTTTCGGTTTTCTTCTCAACAGCGGTCTCCTCTTCGGAAATGCCGGTAGATTCACAATCTGACTTGTAAAAGTGACCTTGTGGCCTACTTACTGAATGAATTATTTCATTCATTCATTCATTTCTTTTGTTTTTCGATAGTCCTTGCTGTCCTCCTACGAACAGCAGCTCTTTAATTTTTCTTTACTATGTTTTTTTCTTCAAAATATATTAACTAATTATAAAAACGGTATAAACTCACGTAAAAATTGTCAGGAACGGCCCGACATGAAGGCACGGTTGTTGGTTCGTGAGAAACGCTGTGTACAACGGAAGATACGTGAAGCTATCGAAATTGGACGGCGCCCGAATTTCAACCGAGACGGTGGTTGGGCTCTACCTCCGGCATGGAAACCTGTGATACCGGCGTTAAAAAACATCTCGCGTTCAGACAATGTCGTTGATACAATAAGTCAAGTGTGCGTGGTATCAGTGGGTAATAGTGAAAATGCAGTGACAGACAGTTCAGTGGTGACAGCGCAAGAGCCCTGCCCTCCCCGCGCCGCGCTATCTGCGCGTGCGCAGAGGGCGGCAAGAAGAGCGATTAAAAGTGCAGTGGGTCGCGAGTCGCGTAACAGCACGGATAGCTACCCCTGATGAAGAGCTCCAAATGAGTTCGAAACATGTCGGGCCGTTCCTGACAATTTTTACGTGAGTTTATACCGTTTTTATAATTAGTAAAGACGTCAAAATATATTCTATAATAATATATTATATACCTTTGAGTTCGAAACCCAATTAAAAAAAAACTAGTCGATGGTTGACACTCGTCAATGTTAAAATTTCCACAGTTTGACACTGACATGACTGTGTCAAAATATGGTTTGACGCTTACGTGTACATTGACAAGTGCCGACCATCCTAATTTCTTTTTATTGGGTTTGTATTATATCCTTACAGCAATGACTATTAAAAAAGTATAAAGGTCTTCCAAAAATTGTACCAACCCTATTGGTTGCGAATTGGGTATTCGACTATATCATTCAAACCAAATAAAAATATACCATTAAACTCACATTCAAAATATACGGAACCAAATAAACTACCACTAACTTTTGGACATTACATTATTTTTATTTTTTTAAAGTTAGATAACGAATACCACGATGAGGTTTAAAAATAAATAATTAGTTATTTTGTATTTACTTTTTTACAAATAAATAATGACACCCAAAAAATATTATTATCTCATCTAAAAATATAATTATTCACGTTAAGATTAAATTCGGCCAACTATTATTACCAACGACAAAGTCAGTGGTAATTCGATTGTCAGATTGGTAATTTAATGGACTAATCCCGACAGCGGCTGTTGACAGAGCCGATGGGGGTATAATTGGAGCTGAAACTTTTATGAGCTGTGCCTATTCAATATTTCGTTTGCACTTTCAAAGGGTTGGCAATATGATCTAAGTGTGTGAAAATTTATCAAGATTGCTATGATGTGTTATGGATTATTAAAAAAATGTGTGTTAAGTTTTGTTTGTTGTGCTATCTAGCTTAACTAATTTAATACATTTATTACGGCCACCATCAAAAGTTCCTAACAATTTTATTACTAGTTTAATGTCAAATTTCATACATAAATTGTCAGCTGTGTTTGATGCTGACCGTACTAAAAAAATACTACTATTTATAGTACGATTAAAATCTGTTAACACTTCGGCTTTTCTCGGGTATCATCGCCTAAATCCGGAGACGGAAATGACACCAAATTGAAAATTTTAATAACCGATTTCAACCGATTTTTGATGATATTTCATAAACTGCTTGACCGATTTTGATAAAATTTACATGGAACCATCTCGGAAGTATACCCTATCAAATACGAAAAGAATTTTGTAAATCGGTCATATCTGTAAATTGATAACTCTATGTTAGAGATGAGGGATTCACGACAATTACCGAGGTTGGCCGAAGTGTTAACTGATTTTAATCGTACTGTACCTGTTTTTACTTATCTTTAGTCCTAGATAAAATATACTACTATTAAAATGTATGCATTTTTATTATAATTATTTGACTACGATACATAGGGTATATACCCGAACCCGATCTGTCTATTGAAAGCTGATGAGCTCTTTGGTTGGTTGCCATTTTGATATGATGCCAATTGATTATTATGCCTATTTATTATGCTAATGCTTTTTGTTATTAGTCTTCATGACGGTTATGCTTTCGGTATGTATGCTTTTTAATGTTATGCGTTAAAAATTATGCGTAATGAATGAGGCTTATGCACATCACATTTTCGGCGAAAAGCAATTATGCGTAACCATATTAGTATTAATGATTTTATGCCTTCCAATAGTAAACCGCCATAGAATTGAGTATAACATTTAAGTCTGTAAGTAAAGTTCAATAGCGTTTAAAATTTTTAGTTTTCTTTTATGTTACCTACCTGAACTGTAAAATATAATCGGAAGCGAATTTTTGTTTCCCTTTTATTTCGTTTCTAAATTTTGACCCGCTCGGTTTACTCGCTCTGTATATACGTTTGACGTATCAACATCCAATCAGATTTAGGGCACTGCCCAATACGAGCAATTCATTCGGCTATCCGAGCGACGTTGGAGGACAAATGACGGCCATGCGTCTCTGTTAACCGGCCAGTTCCTATTATACCGGAGTAGGTGACATTTGGGGGGTCAATGTGGATTAGGTACTAGAGAAGTGGAGGTCAAACGGAAGAATCCCTAGTGAAATTTATAAATGGCTGTAAGAATATCGAGTTATATTTTAGGATACAAAAAATGTGGTGTTAATTTACCCTCATAAGAAAAAGAAACGAAAAACATAATGTGTTTCGAAATTAAATATTATATTTTGTGATTTTTTGATATTTAAATATTGTATGTTTTTTATGGAGAGGGGGCATGATTTCTATATATATCTTTGTTTTATTTTGTTTTACATGTGTGCATGTCGGCATACCCGTCATCCTGTTGGTCAAAACTTCTTTGACGTCGTCTCATAACCAAAACGGCTGCGAAGAATAATACAAACATATTAATTATTAATTATGAATAATATGATTAAAGTACACTCCATGTCTCTCAGCCTCATGGAAGTACCCTTACAAAATTATTGCAATTAATACGTAATCCACGTGATTATCACACAAGTACACTTAATCATCAACGAATCAATAATTAATCTAATTCCGTACATGAAGACATTCAATTACGCGATGTTTAATGATCAAAGAACAAGGAAATTCGAATCTCTAAACTTAATTAATTCATCGAATAAAGTCTTTTGATATTAAACAGTATCATATTAACATACATTTTCTCAAACATGCAATGAAATATCGTCATAACGTGCGTTAAAACAGGCTTCGAACTGTCACGTTTCGGACGGAACAATTCGAGAACTGTAAAGGAATTTCATACAAAATTGAAGGCCTAGGCCGGGAAGTATTTTTTTTAAACATTGCGTCTGAGTTCATGAATGTGCTAAACAGCTGAATTATGTTTTTTTGAGTGGTGTATTTTTTTATTTCATTGCATATGTTTGAGAAAAGCACTATACATGCCTTAGCCGTGGAAAGGTCGGCCTCGGCCGTCTATACCTACTCAGCCAGCAAGCCCTTATTTCCCGGCGTCTGCAGTAATGTACTATAGTTCAAATCGTAACAGTAGTTTTCAAAATTGTATCATATAGCTACTACGTACTACAAACGAAGCCTATGGCAGATAATAATTTCGACCTTACGGGACTAAGTTCAAATTGGCAACGAAAAAAAAATATCTTTATATCTAGCATGTTTTCATTTTTTATAAACCAAAATTCTTAATTAAAAATGTAAAACTTGAACGTGTTCAGTATTAAACTTCAATATAAAACCTTGATAAAAATCCACTTATAACATAATCACCAAATTCATTTACCAATCCTTTGACAAAACTAGAACAAGACAATTCAGCAGCAATATTCTGCAACAGTATCGATTCCATCTGTATGCAGCTCACGTTCCAACCGCCGCTAATTGATAGAGCTCAAGCCAGAACGGTTTAAGTGAATTTTTCATCGAGTTTTAATTTAGTTTAATTTGATATCGTTATCGGAATTCGCTCGACTGCGAGTTTTTTACATTTTTGCACGGGTTTTTGGCGCATTAAGTTGTTGGGTCTAATGTGATTTAACTGTACTGAGGGTTTTTATTTAGCAGGAGTTTTTATTTGGAGAAGAATTTGTGTTTTATTAAAAATATATAATGTTAAACGATTATCTTCATAGGTAAAAAACACACACAAACTAATGATCTCCTTGCCGGCTCATGTGTTTCCTCCTTCTTACAACTTGGGACCCTTCAAACGAAGCGTGAAGAAGCATCTCTCGGGCCAGCATGGCAGTGTCAACTGACTTGGCACCGTTGGTTTCTCGTCAGTTGCCATTGCGACTTGGGCTCCCCTTTTTGCTTACCATCAGGCGAAGTGGAGCCACTATGTTGTGCCGTTATAAAAAAAAAAAAAAAAAAAAATGATCATGAAATCTCTTTATACTTTTGATTTGTATTCCATTTCTTAATGTTTCGATAGCCAGTATTCAAATATGAGAAACTTAAACAGCTTCTAGTTTAATATATAGTTTTATAAGCCTAAATAATTTAAAATTAAAATCATAAGAAATTCGGGAAAGTGATTATTTATTACATTTTCAGCTTGTTATGTTTTGGCCGACGTGTGCAAGTGCAAGCCAAAAACATTAACAATTATACAATTTTGGTGACCCCGATTATTATTTTACCTGGGTTATGCGTCTTGCCCGGGTTTCCCCTAAGTGTCTATCCAATTAACCTAACAATTTTTTGACTATCTCAAAAACTTTATAAAACTCTACGGTCCGAGTGTCTCCACTGCAAACGCCGCAAATGTAGTTTTTTTTTAGCCGCATTTCGTCCGCCTTCTATGTAGCCGCAAATAAGTGAGACCTACGTATTTACGGCACTTTGAACTTTCATTATCACAACCTTGAAATAAAAAAAGCACTGACTGTAAACTCAACTGTACTTTTTCAGCACTTTAAACTAAGTACACTTTAAAAGCACAGGTTGAAGGAATGTCTCGCAAATTCGCTTTTGAGTGTGAGGGGACGTTTTTCTTAATTAATTTAGAATCAGAAGTGGGATAGCAGATAATTACACCTGGAATTTAATCATGGATTTTATTTTCGTACTCTTAATTAAATTATAAAAACCTTTCTTGAGTAATCTTCAATTGTTTCGTAGATTTCCCGATGTTTTGTTGGGGATTCGTTAAAATAACCGTTTTTAAATGGCCGAGACAGTCGCTGAAAATGCTTTTTTCTACTCCAGTACTTTTTTCTGTCATTTATATAGTTACTAACTCTTAATATCTTGATATAATAATAATCTTGAAAGAGCTTAAAGTCAAACAAAGACTTTCGTCGATTGTGCAAGTGCGAATCTTGAAAATGTTTGGACATATCATTCGCAGTGAAAAGTCGATGGAGCGTTTCGTAGTGCAGGGGAGAGTGGAAGGTCAACGTTCTCGCGGCCGATCTCCTACTAGGTGGACGGATCTCATAAAGTCCACGACGAAACGTTCCCTTACGAAGTGTGCACGGAGTGCCACCAACAGAGAGAGATGGAGAAACATCGCAAAAGCCGTCATTGATGTAGAAGAGGACAATCCACAACCACGACCACTCTGACAAGAGTGTACGACTAAGAAGAAGAACTCTTAATATAAAGACATAAATTATAAAAGTCTGTAAAAGTCTATACTCTATTGCCCAAAAACCCTGCTAAACGATGTTATAATGTCGCCAAAAAAGCATCACTTAGTACCACAGAGTACAAGATAAACAGCTGCATTCACACAATTTGCAATTTAAAAAAAAAGCTTATTGTACTAAGGCATTGCTGCCAACTTAAAAAAAAAGTTTTATCTTCAGTGCATGGATGTTTACTCGTAGTATAGTGAACCTTTATGTATAAGTTCATATTTTTTTGACAGATGTTTAGTATAGGGAACGTATATACCTTTATGTTTTTGACAGATGGACGTCAATAAAAAAAAATATATCAGTGACTATTTTTTTTTTTAATTCTGTTGATTGATGTAATTATTTTCTTTGTTGTTTATTTGCATTTTATTTATGAAATGTCGACTCGTAGAAAAAGTATTGTATGCAACCGTTGTATAAGAGGGGGCGAAAAAGGCGAGTGGCATGGGTTACGATGTGAGCGTAGCGAACATCGTAAGAAAGATGCCACGAGCGGTTTTTGACCTACTTATACAACGGTAATACTATTAAATGTTCCCAATGTAGCTCTAGCATTTATTTTAAATAGTCTGTAATTTAAGAAGGCATACCCCGCAAATATTACTGAGCCGGCGGTCCTGGGTTCGAATCCCGGCAAGGGCAAATATTTGTGTGATGAACTCGAATATTTGTGCCTGGCTCGTGGAAGTTTTTCAGTATGCATATAAACTGTATGTTTATCGTCGTCTAGTGTCCATGACACAAGCCTACTAGAGCTTACTGTGGGACTAGATTGATTTGTTCGATATTTGTAGTGTAAATAATTGTGTTTGCTGCAAAATTTTTATTTAATAATCTTATTAAAACTATCGTGAGTCTTTGATAATTAGGTATAAAAAAAAACGATTTAAACTTTACAGGATCGATTTTTATGCAAGATCAACTCGTTTTCAAGTAATTTTATTGGATATATTAGGTTCACTACTTTACTAACATTCAACATGTCTTTGTTTAATTATTAGCCACATTTTTTTTCATTTGTTTACTGCTAAAAGAAGTATATAGGTATTATACTTATTTAATTTGCTTCAAATTCCTACGGTACGCCAGGCAATTACGCCGTAACTTCATAATTTATTCGTGCAAAGATTCAATACGGAATAGAAAGGGCATGTATACGATTGAAACTCTTCTACAGATACGCCCTTATAAAACTGCATCAATATCACCAGTACAGAAGGTCGTATCGTCATCCAAACTGACAGGTAGATACGCCCTTATAATTACCAGTCGTGCTGGCAGTGATTCGTGAATGCAGCGAGCACTAATCGGCAGTCGATTTATGGACCTACCGGACGATTTAATAGCGAAATGGTATATTCGTTAACGGAAGGCAATGTGACAGGACATTTTAGACAGAACTAGTGAAAAATGGTGTGCCTAGTTTAATTAAGTGATATAATTTATTCAGTCAGTTAGTAGGCCACAAGAGCACTTTTACAAGACCGATTGTGAATCTTCCGGCATTACCCAAGAGGAGGCCTTTGTTGAGAGGAAAGCTGAAAGAAACTTAAGAGAAAGTCATTGTTTCATAAATCGATTAATTACGTTTATGTTATAAAGAATTACATTAGTGAGATGTGGTTTCAGAATGTTGACTTAAGCCGTAAACATGTTGTGACTGCTCATAGGCTGCGAACTGGTCATGTGCCACTCAATAAGTTTCGATGTCTCATGAGAATAATTGATTCACCTAATTGTGATATCTGTGGTACTATAGAAGACGCCCAGCACCTGTTGATGGAGTGCCGGCGCAATCGTGCCCAGAGAGATGCGCTGATAGCGTCAGCCAACCTAAACCCATATGATATCGGAGCTTTTATGCAGTTGCTGGCAAATCCATCGTCAGACTATGCACTTATGGTGTATAGGTTGGCTCGCATTGCGTAAACTGTTTTTTTTTTAAGTAGGTTAATAGTTTTTCTTTTAGTTTAGTTGTACTTTATATTTTGTTGACGATGTAAGTAGTCTTTGTTTTTATAGGACCGATATGTACAGTAGTATAAAGGTCCTTAATAAATAAATAAAAAAAAAAAAAAAAATAGTGAGATGTAACAGGGGTCACCACTTGCCGCGTTTATAGCATAAAGGCCAGCGTGCACCATGGTGCTAGGCTACGCCTTCATTCTTTGATCGCGCGCTGAGGGAGCGCGTTGGTATCATCAGTTGGTCGCGTCGCCCCGCCTCACGACTAATTGTGTCGCATTTTACAGAAACAGCCAATAAAATACAACTATCATGCGGTTTTTGCGAACACCACAAGAACAAAATATTCGAGTACATCTCACTATCAAGCGACAATTCCCATAATAATTATATACTATTATTATTATTTAATTTAAAAAGACCCTTGCCAAGAATCGAACCCATCAGCGCCGGCTCAGTAGGCTGTACTACAATTGCCCAACCGCGTCATTCCGTCTATCCCCTTAAACAAATGGGTACGTTTCCACACCCGCTTCACTTAGCTTCTCTAATTCTCAGCTCATGACGCCCGTTTATATTACGGACGGCTGAGATTATCGGTGACGTACGAGTATAGGGGCAATGGCCACGGACTTGAATACTTCAGCTATTTTCGTTTACTTAAACTTGAAACTAACCTATTTAGCTCTGTGAGCTGTAAACTTCGCGAGTCTGTTTTAAAATTGCTAAAATTATTTATTTATTCAAATTAGTTACACAGCATTACAGTAATTAAACCAAGGCGCTGTGAACTACAAAATTATACATAAAATAAAAAAACCCGCCAAGTGCGAGTGGGACTCGCGTACCATTATCTGTAAGTTTGTTGTATGGGAGCCCCCCCTTAAATATTTATTTTATTTTATTTTTAGTATTTGTTGTTATAGTGGCAATAGAAATACATCATCTGTGAAAATTTTAACTGCTAGACAGTTACCTTATCACCGTTCACCGTTACACTATCACCGTTCTTGAGATACGGCCTGGTGACAGACGGACGGACGGACGGGCGCACAGCGAAGTCTCAGTAATAGGGTCCCGTTTTTACCCTTTGGGTACGGAACCCTAAAAAACTTAAATCTAGTTTGATTTAGGTGACGTAACAGCGTAAAATAAATTCCCATATCTCCGCAAATTTGAAAATGTTCAAAATACTGAATGCGCACGACATTATGCTCAGTGTTGTAATATTATTGAAATTCGGGATGCCGACATACAGAAGAGCTTTGGGCCAAACTGAAACGAAAACACTTCGGTCTCTCAGTCAAGAAAGAGGGACTCCGCCTTCCGCCTTTATTCGCGCGTTCATATACAATGCACTGGCACATACTTCAGTGGTCGCATATCCATGTCCCACAGCCATTTCTATCGCATTTTACACAAATAACCAACAAAATACACTTCTCACACTGTTTTTGCGAAGATCAAAAGGGTAATGGTAGTGTATTTTTATTGCCATCACTCCTCAAAAGAATCATTCCATTTATATTAACTTTATATCACAAAACCAAAGTTAGTACCAATGGCAAACTTAATAACTAAAACTCATTCTCGACCTGTCAGATATGTTTAACCAAATGGGCACGTATCCATGCCCCTCCTCACGTAACTGCTCCTCCGTGCTACAGTACGTCGTATCTTACTATGGAATCCATAGAAAGATACGACCTTCTATCATGACAGCTCTAATCCTCAGCTCATGACGCCTGTATTTATCGACACGATTAGCGCGATCGAGACGGAAGGCTGAGATTATCCGTGACGTATCGGTGCAATGGGCACTGACTCTGAATGTTTTAGCTTTGTTAACTCACATGTTTGTTAATTGATGGTATAAGGAGACAATTTAGAACTGTACAAAGCGAACACTAAAATGAACTGGGACACTGCTGTCGGATGCACAAAATGTGTATCCGTACCACGCACAGCGTTGATGGTATAATTTTCGATACAATACGACCTTTATAGATTACTAATTAATAATTCGTAATCATAAGGAGGAATAAAATATAATAGTAGTAAATAATATACCTAAGTCGCCGAATTCGTTAATGTCCCAGATCGCACGTGTTTGTAGCCGTCACCTTCGGTTCAGGCTATAAATATGTGAGCGCGAGAAATAGTCATACACGACAGTTACCTCTAGCATAATTGTCGTGTATGACTATTTCTCGCGCGAGATAATTACCTGTCTATTTCTGTGCAGTAATGTGAGAGAGTGACGGGTAGTGCTATGTCGCGCGACAAGAGTCGCGAAGCATAGTTGTGCTAGACGGACTGGGGCTTTACGAATTACCGCCCGTGGTTTGCCTAAAGGTTTACTTCTTGCCTTGGCCAGTAAATAATTATTTCTCCCCAGAAAATCACACTTACGGCCTAGGGCAACGTTAATTACTTTAACATCTAATTTCAGACTGACTATGACTTTTTTCTTCTCCACGCGAAAGTCGCAATCACCATAAACGTGTGTCATAATATATTGGTATTATGCACACCTACTATTTGATGCTGACTGTACCACATCATGAATCCATTACCACCAATATACAGTTCCATTCACGATGACAGACGGTACATTCCACTTGGTATGCACTAAATTACCTCGCACATTACCGTGCCAAATGGCTTAATTCACTAATCGTTGTGATCGTGGCTTTACTAAATGCATTAGTTAAATCGTCCTATACGCCCCAAAAAATCATATACACTTACGTCTTTTTGGAATAGCACGGTGGAGTTAAGTCTGTTTGGAATAGTGGTACTTTACAACATGCAATAGTTAAATCGTCTTATACACCCTAAAAGTTAATACACACTTACGTCTTTTTTCGATAGCGCGGTAGAGATATGACGTTTTGCAGTGGTGAGTTATGTATGGATTAATACGCGTCATTTGACGTGCCGTAAGTGGATTGAGTGTTGTAATGATTTAGCTGATGATGGGATTACGATAGACATCTTATAATATAGCAAATACTACTATTACAGTTCAAAAGTATTATACTGAGAGACCCTTCTTTAAAACACATAATGCAAATAATTGTGTGAATAAGTCGTATCTTTGTTCCTGGGTCATAGATGTTTTATATACTAATACTATTGTAAAATTGTACATTTGTATTAAAAATCTCTTTTCCATAGAGCGGGGTCATTCATGATTTTAGGAAAAATCTTAATATTGTGATTCAGGATCGTCTTTTGTTTTGTATGGGCGCTCGGCGCCAAACCAACCTGGCGCCATCGGTTGGTCTTAATTTCCATTGTCCTCTCATCACGCCGAAACGGCTGGACAAATTTTAACCAATTTTGGTACATGGATGGTTATAGGATACTTTCATCTGTCTAGATACGGTGAAGAAAAAAGTCAAAAAGTAGCCGAATAAACCTCACGAGATTTGTGCACAAGCCCTAACGTTCTATTTACATAGAAATCGAACCACCAAAACATTCGTACACCCACAGTCAAGCCGTGAAGGCACTTTTGTGGGACGATGTACCTAATGTATACTTGACATTTGAATAAATATATATGTATATAATAAAAAAATTAACTAAAAAATTATACATAAAATAAAAAATTGGGCAAGTGCGAGTGGGACTCGCGCACGAAGGGTTCCGTACCATTATCTGTAAGTTTGTTGTATGGGAAGCCCCCTTAAATATTTATTTTTAGTATTTGTTGTTATAGCGGCAATAGAAATACATCGTCTGTGAAAATTCAACTGTCTAGCTATCACCATTCTTGAGATACAGCCTGGTGACAGACGGACGGACGGACGGACAGCGAAGTCTCAGTAATAGGGTCCCGTTTTTACCCTTTGGGTACGGAACCCTAAAAAAACACGAAATAAATTTATATATTTAAATAAAACAATTTAAACGGATTATATCGCGTATATTAATTATTTGAGCCTCCCTGACGTTTCAGTACCTTTACAGATACCGTTGTCAAAGGTTGACTGAGAAAAACACAATTTTTCTCTGTCAAAGTTACATTTGTGCAAACTACCCATTTTGTAAATATTAATTTAAAATAAAGGTGTTCATACATGCCAGATGGGCCTAATGTGTAAAGACAGTTACACATGTGCCAGAAGGGCATTTATTATTTATTTAAAATATCTACCAGCGGTTCACTAAAGGCTTACTGAGGAGAAAGAACCGCCAAAGAAAACTCCCAGATTGCCTTATTACTATAAAATACTTTTATACAAAAACTCTACATATACTACTTTTAACACTAATTTGTTTTACACCGTTCGAGGCCCAAGGTTTCCAGTCTTGTGTCTTGCTTGATCCTTGATAAGATGTACAACAGGATCCCAAGCCGGTGGTAATGACAAACCATCTTCTCTATTGAAATTGGGATATTTTTTGATTTCAATAGCCTCGCGCAACATTCTGGGAAAATATCGTTTCTCTCTGGCAAGGATTGAAGTGTTATCAAACTTAATTGAATGGTTTGGTTTGTCCATGACATGCTCGCAGACTGCAGACCTGTTGCAACGACGGTGCTTGACATCGGCTACATGCTCCTTAACCCGTGGAGCTATACTACGTTTCGTTTGGCCAATGTATGACAGACCACACTCGCAGTCCAGCTTGTAAACACCAAAATTTATATATATTAAAATTATTTATATATATTAAAAGCTGTAACAGAGACGCTTCGCTCTCTCGGTCAATAAATCCATAAGTTCTAAGCTATCCTACTTTCCACGTAACACACATTCTGCATAAGAGGTTATACACCCCTTATACGACTTATTTCAGCTATGTAAGGGCGGTATACGCTTATACAGCACTAGGGGGTGCCCGCTACTTCGTCCGTGTTATTTTTCTTTACCGTAATAAGTATCCTAGAACCATCTTTGGTGGACACTCAAAAGTGGCTATCCCTGTATGTATAGTTGCCGGCAAACTTTTAGATAAAAAATAGCGGATCTGCGCATGTACATTACTACTGCGCAGTCAAGGTTATGCTCTAAAAGTTTGCCGGCCGCTGTAGCAAAATTGGTTAAAATTTGTTAGGCCGTTTCGGCGTGATGCGAGGACAAAGGAAATTATGAAAACAGATAGCGCCATTACGATCCTGCATCACGCTATTATTATTTTTCCTGAAATCATGACCCCTCTCCATAAAAAAAACATATTTTCAATATAAATCTAGCATTTTATAATAGTATAAACGTGTGTATGTATGTATGTAAACACTTTATTGTACACAAAAACAGAAATACATTAAAACAAAAGAAATACATGTACAAAGGCGAAGGTGTGTTTGGGTTATTGCGTTTTTCTCCAGTCCATTACTACTTACTTACTTACTTACTCCGCTGGCGCAGCGACCCGAAGTGGATCTTGGCCTCCGATACGAAATGACGCCAGCGCGCTCTGTCTTGAGCAATCTCCTCCCAGTTTCCTGCTTGTAGAGCGCGTAGGTCCTTCATAACTTCGTCCTTCCATCGGTGCCTCGGTCGGCCGACCGGTCGACGACCTACAGGCTGTCCAACATACGCCCTTTTTACCGCCCTATCGTCCGGCATTCTCTCTAGATGCCCATTACTACTAAGTTTTTCAATAGCCGTGTATTCCAAAAGGCGGTAACAACTCGACTTATCGCCATACTTTCCTCCGTGGCTGGCACGCATATTACGCATAACTCTCGCAAAATTAATCACTTTTCGTTCTTCGACTTAGCTAGCTTTCGAAATAGAATAACCGCCTAAGTGTTTTATATTCACTTACGGTGTTTTAGGCTTAAGTTAATGTAGGTTTGTTTTGTTTCGACAGCCGTGGAACGCGGAACACAATCTAAATCAATTCTGGATTGATTTTTTATTGTGATGGGCATTTATGGTATATTTTTTCATTTTAAAGTACCATGCCATTTTTCCTAATACAAAGTAACCCATACTAGTACTTGATAGTTTATTATATAGTCAGCAGTCTTGTCGCGGTCACGTGACTATAGAGTAGGTTAGGGAGTAAATGGAATAGTTAAGATTAGAAAACCGAAATAAAGTAGTTCAACCAAATAAAATATATTATAATATAAAGCACTCCCTTCATAGTCATAAGCCAATGGTTTTTGCTCTGAGAAAGAAGGATTCTAACTCTATATCATTTTGCACTTATAACAGAAGTAAACTTAAAATATTTTGCACAAGACATCTATATTTTCCATACTGAATTATGGTTTTCAACACGGAAGCTATAAATATAATTAAACAAACAACCTGACAGAATACTTTATAAAATACGCAACAATTCGTGACCAGTTTAGCACCACTTTTAAATACACATCAAAGAACGAATGAAACAAACTTATGAGTGCTGGTGCGTAAATTTTGAAACAGTAAATTCCCGCATTTGATTAAATGTTTAGCGTAGACGGTGGCGTCGCTGCTAACTACGGCGTTAAGTTTGCCGAGCTCCATCACAGAACTAATAAAACAAACATAAAAGTGATGGTGCTTAAATTTAGAACCAATAAATTCACGTATTAATTAAACGTTTAGCATAGACGGTGGCGCCGCCGCTGGCTACGATGGAAAGTTTGTCAAGCAACCATAAACATAATTATAGACGCCCCCGAAGTTACAAATGTCTTTTTTTTTAACAAAACTTATCACCCGAGTTCAGATAGCAGTAATTTATTTGATTTATTAACGCTTAAGGGATTTTAGAAGTAATAAAAAAGGTGAAAAAATGGATACAAGTTTTCTCAAGTTGAAGTTAACGGCTGAACTAACAAAGTATAAATTGCCAGAGATGTCCTAAATGTCTAAGGAACGATAAGAAGTTAGTTTTAATTTGGATTTGCGTTTTCATTTTAAGAAATGATTGTGCTTTTTATTCCTGTAGGATAAGCATACAATTTTACAAGAAAATTTGATTTTCTCGTTATCTCTGCCTATTGGCAGAATTATTTTTCCCAAATATTTTATTTGTAACTGTTTCATTTCCCAACTCACGATTTTCCCTGAAACCATTTTCTTTCGGAACTTTCATAAAGGAAACCTAATCTAATTACTGTATTATATAAGAGCATAAAAAATACACTGAACTTTTTTTTTTTGCTTTCAGATAAACCCGAGAGTTGGGAAATGAAACGGTTTGGCAAATGAAGCATTTGGGATAATATTTAGGTGAAAAGGCAGGATACCACGCTCGTCTGGCTTCACGCTAGGAACGAATCAGCGCCAACAGATTATCAAACCCAGTTTAATTTGAAACAAAACTATCCATAATTTATGTAAACGCGGAACCCGGCTGGACTCAGACAATCAATACTCCAACATGCAAAATTTGTAAAGAACAGAAAACTTGCCCCAACGAACCGAATTAAACTATCAGAAGCTAACTCTTCTTAGTTTTATACTGTACCTAATTTGGCTCTCGACTAGGGACCCGTTCCAACTTGTAACAACTTTAAGCAAATTAAAACTTCCACTGTCTACTGCTTGCTTAGTGTGCGTCGTTGAAATATTAACTCCTTACGGCCGCGCAGTGTACTTTTGGCCTCGCGATGTGCCCGCGGTTCAAGTCGTTAGTTGAAAACTTAATGCAGGTCTTGATGTCAGAAAGTTGGGACATTTTGAGCATTGGGCTTGATTCTTTGGGGGGCGATGATGGAGAATGCTTGGAGTGGTCGTAATTTGAATGTTTAAGGGAAAACATTAAGGGCTTGGTTGATTTGTTTATTTCCAACACTATATTTTTTTCAAGAATTTAGTTTTTAAGGAGGAGGTTCGTTATTCAGGGTGTGTTGGTTTTTGGTGCTCCTTGATTAGTCAAAGACAGCTGGACCAAATCGAGAATTTCTTTACTTTTATTTCGCAAAAAAAACATTTCGCAAAATTCTTATTCCTGTGTAGTCATACAATTTTCATAATTCTTGCAAATATCATCCTATTCGGATGCCAGTTATGTTCCAAAAAAATATTAATACTATAGAAGTACCTGTTCAGGAGCCATGTGTCTAATTTCTTGACCAAGTTTCCTTGGAGCACTTTAATGTCATCTGCCCTAATGATGGTTGCGTTTATCACGCGATCAATAAGTGACAAAGCATACGTCACGTCTTGTACGTGAGTGTGAGTGACAAATGCTTTGTCACTTATTTATCACGTGATATACGCAACCATCATAGGCCCCTAGGTATACCTACGCAGTTAAATATAGTGTAATACGTAGGTACACGTATATGTAATACCTACTACAAATGCTAGTTCGTCATCGAAAGCAATATCATTAACCCAATTACACGATCACTCACCGTATTTTGACTTCCTTCGACTGCCATTCCGAATGCTTGTCGAAGCTGATGAGAATTGCCGCGATTTCCTGCAACAAACAATCCACCTTAAGCATAAAACTGTAAGATCCATGATTGAATGACAAAGCGACCTGTTTATGCTCGGTGACTTAAAGATGGATGAGTTTTTTTCAGTTTTGATGAGTTTGAAAGTTCAAGTAGGTCGTCGTATTAAATAATATATGAAGCCGTTGGCCGTTTTTGCATTTAGATAAGTTAAGTGCTGTTTTTTTGTGAAGAATTAAAGTAAGCAGAGTCGGATGGACTTAATCTTCATAGATAGTGGAAAAGATACAGATTTAGGTTTTTATACCTAAGCAGAGTAAGTGATATATTTTATAGCCAACACGATACACACACAAAATATTCGAGTTCATCACACAAATATTTGCCCTGGCCGGGATTCAAACCCGGGACCGCCAGCTCAGTAGGCTTTACAAACTGCGCCAACCGCGTCATCAGAAGTTCCTTTTGATCTTCGCAAAACCCAACTGTGAATCGTATTTTATTGGTTATTTGTATTTAAATACGCAATTGGCCGTGGAACGTGGCGACTGACAGAGGGTGTGTTTGTGTAATGAGAGAAAATTTAAAATATTGAATGACCCGGGCGAATGAATGAGCTGTGCGAAAACGGGAGCTTTGTCCACTTCCAAACGAGTCCTATGCAAGAACTATTGAAATTTCACAACCAGTTGGCTTAGAATAAACTAGCTTTTGCCCGCGACTACGTGCGCGTGGAACTTGATAAAAGGGATTATTAAAAGCGCCTTAGCAAATGTAAGAGCAATTGTGCTTTTGGTCTAATAATTACATTTCCTACAGGGTCATCGCACCCCAACAGAAATGTTCACTCACTTTTAAATCTTTTTAGGTATAATTTCCAGGATGAAAACTATCCTATGTCCTTCTTCGTATCTTAAACTATCTCTATGCCAAATTTCATCAAAATCGATTCAGCGGTTTAAGCGTGGTGAGGTAACAGACAGACAGACACACTTTCGCATTTATAATATTAGTATACCTATTAAGTATTTTATAATATTAGTATGGATATGCCTAGAAACCCAGTTAGCGCTTGAATATTAAGCCAATTTTGTTTAGCCACGGGCTAGCCAAGGTAACATCCGGAAGTCTCAAATCCCGCTAATATTATAAAGTCGAAAGTTTGTGTATATTTATGTGTATTTTTGTTACTTTCTCACGCTCAAACGGCTGGACCATTTTTGATAAAATTCGGTAGGAAGCTGACACCTTAGATTAACACATAGGCTACTTATTATCCCGAAAACATTTAGTGTTCCCGTAGGGTGAGCAGGTAACACCTCGTGGCTCAGCTAGTAATTAATATACATATATACGCGATATGATCCGTTTAAGATTGTTTTATTTAAATGTGTGACAGTCGCGGAAACGGAAGTACTAAATATTCCATAAAAACTGCCATATTTTTCCAACGCATATCAAAACGATGCGTGTCCTAAGATATGTCAAAAAACGTGGAAGAAAACTATCAAACTCACTTTACCTCTCATGGCTTGTTAGGTTACAAACGCCTAATATTATAACGGCCTTTCGCCATAGAAGTGTAATAGCACATACGTCGTTATTTGTTCTAACAAAATGTAAGCCTCGACGGTTAGTATTCAACTCTGGCGCCGCGGAGTGATTTATCAACCCCTACCATGACTGACACTTAATTTCCAAAACGACACAACTCCTCAGAGGTTGGTGGTAAAATACGCTTTTCTATATCAAGGTGTAGCGTATCTTTATCCACAAAAGGACGTAAGTTCTAAGGATGTTATAATGAAATATGATATTCTGTAAGGAAGAGCGTCAGGACAAGCAAAGAATAATGTGTAGCCGTTTTCAGTGTTGGTATAGCGATTATCTTTTCTGTGTATTTTATTAGAAGGGACCTTTTTTGGTCAACATTAAAACGTCTATTTGACACAACCTAAATTCATATTGTGTTGTTTTATAAATTACTAAATATTAATACAGTTGGATTTGTTTTGTAACAATTATTACGTTTCCAAATACCATTATAAAACTCCGCCACTTTGAAAAACTTCCAAAAACTGAATCAACAAAAGAAATCTAAATATTTATCTAATCAAATATACCCACAAAATTTCATTAGAATCGGCTGGTGTGGCCTGTAGGAGAGGATCACTCGTAGCGATACATACTCGTAGATATACTACGACAGCTACGCCGTAGCAAGAGCTACGCATGTATCTTGTTATAGCCCCACAGACTGTTTTTTAGCCCTCGCCATATTGCAAATTTTAGTCGTACTAATTTATTTTACTGGTAATGACAAATTTTTGGCAACTGACGTTGAAAGTCCGTGAATGTCACTGATGTAAACAAAGAGGAAACAGGACTAAATATTCTGTTAATTATAAATATTTATTGCATAATAAAGCCAAAAATGTCCACAATTATGAAATTCAAGTTTATTTTCAGTAGGATTACGTATTTATTTCGCATGAAGAGCGAAGGCTTGAACATATACAACAATGTTTTGAATTTGATCAATGACAAATCCTTGACAAATCGCTACTGACGTTTAATAATGCAAATATATGACATATGCTCATTATTGCCATATGAATACTGTTTGTATCGCCACTATCCCTGGCCCAGACTGTCAACTTGTTAAGCTATAATTATATTAGCAATTAAACCTAATAAAATAATTATATTGAATAATAAAATAATGAACGTTATACTATAAGTAAAAGGACACTTTAAAAGCGTGTAAAAACCATTACAAATATGTTTACCCATTTAAATGATACAGCAATATCACATACACATTCACAGCCAAGCTCTCCCGTAAGATTTAAGAAACATAACTCATCCCACACAATTATTCTCAACAGTCAACACGTCCTTAAACCCCAGCCTGTAAACACGTCCCCATATTTTTTCACACATAACAAGCCGGCATTTCCTTTTAAATTTATAAACATATTGGGACCTCACGCCTCCAAGATATATGGCACGTATAACGGTACGTGGCATCGAAAATCAGGCAGAATTAGTTAAGGAAATGTTAAAACGGCCGTCCGAAATTCGGACGGTTTTTGTTCGAAATTTGGACACCGTTTTTTGTTTGAGACGTTCGGCTATTGTTTTTTGTAGGAAACAGCTGCAGTGATAAAGTGCCTTTGTATTGCAATTCTGTATACAGGGTGGATTTTAAGTAGTGATTCACCGCGTAGAATTTTGACAACTGTACGTTCAGTAACAGAAACTGAAATGCGTACTTTGTTTAAACTTATTGTCACGTTTCATTTTCGTTGACTGTTCATTGATGGGAAGGTAAGTTTACAAAGCCAAAACATTGATCAGTATAATATATCGTCGACTAGTAACCATAGTAATTATGTTTGGGACTGGATACATTTGTGCAAGATTCTTCTCTAATATTTATTTTATTTATTTATCACATTTAAACTTAGGGTTTTTTGAACACAGAGAACTGATAACTGCATAATATGTTTTATTAATCATTTGATAATAAGAACCAAAATAGACTGTTTACTTAGTTATTGTTATAGAGTAATACTTCCAATCTTTTTAATTTTTCTTATTCAAAATCAATAATAGTGCCGGGTATGCTAAACATACAGCACATCTCAATTGAAGAAATTGTCCTTTAAAGAGACAATAAGGAAATGTACTTACATTGTACATTTTCAAAGGTACAATATTTCAATAACTAAAAATTCTGCGATTGAAACGGCAACAAAAATAGACGGAAAATACAAAATGCTTTCTTTGAAAGAAAATTGCATTGCACTACCTTTTAGATAAAATTACTCATACAAATTTCAGGAATATCTCAATAAAAATGGAGGAAAATAAATCGAGTCAGAGAATATATACACGGTGTACTTTTTGGGGTTCCTCAGAAGTCAATCTGGTACCAATTCATATTTATTTTTTTATTTCTACCAACTCTCCCACTCATTCGCCAATTTGTGGATCGATATTTTAAATTCTTAGTTTGTCGAATAACTACATATAAATATACCTACCCAAAATTTTAAATTGTATTATCTGAACACTAGCACCTCAACAAACATTCAATAATCTTTTACGATTATGACCGGAATGATTAAAATTAAAATGTTCTCATAAGTCATTACTCAATATGAAAACGGTTTAAGCTCACGTAAAAATTAGCCCACGAGTCGCGGTGCAGCACGGATAGCTGTCCCTGATGAAGAGCTGCAGATGAGTTCGAAACATGTCGGGCCGTTCCTGACAATGTTTAATTGAGTTTAAACAGTTTTGTAATTATTAAAGATGTCTCTATAGTTTTAAAAATATTATTGTTCTCATAAGCCATTCAGCGTAAGAAAACAAAAACTTAAAACATAGGCCCTCACTTCCGCTTTTTTTCTCTATTTACTTTTGGATTCCTATTATAATGTTAGTTCATAAATCACTAGCAATGTATTCGCTTAAAAATGCATGAAGAAGAACACTGTCGACCCGAATTAAGATTCCACCCTGGGTTTCTACAGAACCCGAGTAATATGCGACATTATTACGCGTTTGCCCGTTGCCCCTTCTGGCATTTCGGGGCAAATTGGTGTGTGTGATAATGCATGCGTATATTATGCTCCTCTGGTTTCCTTTCTTTTGAAAATATATGATAGTAATTTATATGTCAGTGTATAAAAGGGTTTAAGGAGTCAATTTCAATACTATATTCTTGTAGGTACAAATTATTTTCTCGATAACATGGCCGAAACAATAAGAAAAGATTTTCGAGTAAACATATAATATGGGTTTTTTTGTGTTTCCTGGGCCCTAAATTGATATGGAATGGAAATGTACATTTACGCCACTAGGGTGGCGCATTCGTGAATATCCCAGGTCGCAGTTGTTTGTAAATATGCGAAGGCTTTAAGAATAAAAAAAAAAATATCGGACAACCTCACACAAATCGATCTAGTCCCAAATTAAGCTCAAGAAGGCTTGTGTTATGGGTACTAGACGACGATATACATACTTATGTAGATAAATATATACTTAAATACATAGAACAACCAT
Organism: Apotomis turbidana; assembly: GCA_905147355.2. Classification (NCBI taxonomy): domain Eukaryota; kingdom Metazoa; phylum Arthropoda; class Insecta; order Lepidoptera; family Tortricidae; genus Apotomis; species Apotomis turbidana. The sequence goes on from LR990293.1 coordinate 21,803,615, forward strand.
GACCCAAACACAAATATTCGAGTTCATCACACAAATATTTGCCAAACGTGTCGTATAATGAACTTTATTCTGCAAGCAGGCCACAAAAGCACTTTTACATGTCTGAGACTACCGGCATTTCACAAGAGGAGACCACTGTTGAGAAGAAACGCGTAAAGAAACTCAACAGTCAGTAAATTTTCAGAAAGGATAAATACTTAACTATTACAGTAATGTGAACTTTATTTGTACCCATCGTAAGAATTTAGGCGTATTGACGTAGCCCTCGACGAAAACATATGAAAAGTGTATTTTAAGATATAAATAAGGAATGGTTTGTATAAAGTTTTACGTCTTACCTTGGCCAGGAAAAGAGATTTTCTCCCTCGGGCAGAAATTCCCACTTACAGCTTAGGGTGACTTATAACACATATAGCAGAAATGTAAATAATGAAATGAAGTAATTTATTAAGTAAGTAGGCCACAGGGGCACTTTTACAAAGTCAGATTGTGAATCTACCGGCATTTCCCAAGAGGAGACCGCTGTTGAGAAGAAAGCCGAAAGAAACTCAACAGTAAGTCATTTAATAGTTAATCATAACGAGTTTTGCTATCATATGTGCCCTGAATATTTACACCCTGGTCAAATTAGTCTTCTCTTTCGTTGGCGGTATTCAATTTATGTCCTACTCTCTCCAACTCCACCAACGGGAACCATTACGGTGACGGGCCATTATCACGCCCAGTTCGTCCAAATTTAACCCTAATTGCTGAATGTTGTCCGTCGTCGTCCTTATGACGTCATTAGTACATGACAGCCTGTAATAAAAGTTGGAATGAACTCTTTGGTCCTTTGCCCCGCGAGGCATTCCTAAGGGTGCGGTCTTGTTCATGGGCGGCAGCGGTTTAAATATGTGTCTGTGGTATATTGATGACAGACACACAGACTTGGATGAAGTACCTATGGTATGGATTCGGCATATGCGTATACCCGAAAGGGACAGCAGCAAAGTACATGACTAACACAGGGTTACCAGGTTCCAAATAATTCTCCCGTTTTTCCTGTGCTAGTTGTTAGCGGTGTGAATTAGTTTTAAATGTATTATTATATTGTATGGGACAAATTATAAAATAATTACAATAAAACTTTACAAAAAAAACTGTCAAAATGTAATGGTAAAATAATATATTTATTTACATAAATTTAATTACAATTTCGAGAGAGCAGCAAGATAGCCCATAGGAGGCATGAGGCAAGATGTTTACTGTCCTTTAAACAAAATTGTCGTGAACATATACAAGCATTTTTGGTTGGTACCCAATTCGATCGTCCTGTTGCACGTATCCAACATTGGAGTAAAGCAGGATCATGTTTTGGAAATCTAAAACAAAAAAATATATTTGCTAATAGCACTCACTATTATTCATATATCAACTTTCAAAATGTAAAATTATCCACAATATTCGTTGTTTTATAGTAGGCTACAACGCACATTTGACTGAAAGCTTTTTCGAGGTCAATAAATGTAAGGTGTAGGTCTTTGTTGTTGATTCTATATTTTTCCATCATGATCCTTATTGTCTGTATTGCGTCGGTGGTTGACCTGGATGCTGTAAAGCCAAACTGGTTTCGGGATATTTGCGAGATATTGGAGATTCGTTTGTTTATCACTCTTTCCCGTATTTTTAGTGTATGTGATGTAAGTTTTACGGTCCGAGGGCTTTCCATAAGTATGTATGTAAACTCTTTATTGTACATTAAAATATACATATACATAGCAAGGACATTAAACTAATGATATGTACAAAGGCGAACTTATCCCTGTAAGGGATTTCTTCCAGTTAACCTTTGAGCAAATGAGAGAGAATAGAGAAGATCCAAGAAGATAGGCAAAACTATAAAAATGCACAGAAACACTAAATGCTTACAAAAAAAAGAAAAAAACTTAAATGTACCTACATAAACTTACACATTATGAATATAAATATTATAATATAAAAGAAACTAAAATAAATATAATAATAATAATAATAAGTATTCAATTTTAACAATAAATACAGCACTCGACGAAATTAGGGGTCTAGAAGCCATAACCCTTTTAACTATAAGTTTATAAGTCTGCAGGGATCTCATCTGTCCCCGTAGCTTTTCGGTTTTTCATCTTCATCGCCGCGTGTTTAACTTCAGCAACATCCATCTCGGGTATTGGTCCGTGCGTTGGTTTGCAGGGTAAGGGATCTACATTTGGGAATTCTTCGTTTAGGAGTTGTTCATAATACTCCAGCCACCTTCCCCTTATTTGGGCATCGTCTGTCAGTACGGTTTGATCTTTACTTTTTATATATTTATTAACTTTAATATCTAATGTTGCTCTATGCCTACTTTTTGCTATTTTTAAAACTTCGTCGGCTGTCTTGGCGTTTTCTAAGTTGCTATAGAAATTTAGGTTATGGTTTGCAATTTCTTGTGCTACGCATTTCTTTGCAAGTTTCTTCGCTTCTCTAAATTGGTCCTTGTCTTCTTCCAGTTCTGAGCTTTGCCATTTCTTAAAGAGCGTTTTCTTGTTGATAAGACAAGTGTCTCTGTTACTTTGTTGTTCCACCAGCTTCGGTCTTTTCCGTTTCCAATGGGTCCTTTAGATATGCCTAGAATTTCAGCTGCTTTTGCTCTGCACTGTACTTAGAACTTAGACCACATATTTTCTGCGGTAGGTATTATAGCTTACTTCGATGTCTGTTTCGATGTATCCCCTTACAGCCGACTTTAGCATTCGCCCTTTGGGCCGTCTAAGTTCTTCCACTTTGTTATGTATAACAACAAATACTAAAAATAAAATAAAATAAATATTTAAGGGGGGCTCCCATACAACAAACTTGTTATAGATTATGGTACGGAACCCTTCATGCGCGATCTGACTCGCACTTGCCCAATTTTTTATTTTATTTTATGTAACTTATGCTAAGCCGTCCCCTGCCTCGCTTTCCTTCAATTAATTATCATTACTTTAAACAAATTACAATATTTAAATATCGTACATTAAGCCATCCATGTTTGAATCAGAAAAACAACCTCGCTATTTATCACGACGGAAACCATAAACAAAAATTAATGCATTACCCCAGGAGCCTCACTTCAGTCAATGAGGGGAAATAATCAAAGCACAATAACCGCCTTGAGCCTTTAAAAAAGCCATGGCTAAAAACGCCATAACGTCGCTAATGTATCCTACCCCTTATCGCTTATTGCGAAAGTGAATGCCGCGAGCGAAAATTCTAATGAGCCCTCCTCCTTAATTTCGTTTATTAAAATATCCCCCTTCGCTTTTTAAGCGTATTTACGAGTATTAGATTCCTTTGAGGCTTTCTCCATTATCTAATATTGAGGTTTATAGTTGTTTAGTAACATGGGTATTTGAGGTTACAGTTGGTTTAAGAATGTTTAAGGCTCTGCCCTAAATGATTTGATATTTTCAGAAAAAAAGGAAGAAAGATAGATACAAATAAAGTAAGGAAGGAAGGAAGGAAGGAAAGAAGGAAGGGAGGAAGGAAGAAAGAAAGATAGAAAGAGAAAAAGTAAAAAAGAAAATAAAGAAAAAAATAAAGATAAATATATAGAAAGGAAGAAAGAAATATTTTAAATGTAGCCTTCCAGCAAAGCCCATAATATACAAACCGATACAAACCAACACAATAATTAAATTAACTCTCACTGAAATAAAATCGATTGATTTCGCTATTTCATTCGTTACCGTGTAAACAGATCTACATTACTCGCAACGTCGATAGACACTCAAATAAAAACCCTTTTAACTAAAACGATACCATAAAAGGTGATTTTTATGGGCGCATAAAAATTTCTGTTTTACGTCAAAGTGATGACGTATAAAATATTCATGACGTCATCCGCCGCTTGTTTTTATTTTACGCCGGGTACACACAGGCCCACTGGGATCTTTACTGCTCGAACTAAATTATCTGATGTGTATGCAGCTTTAGTGGATATTATAGGAGTAACGGCTTCATAAATGGCCGATAAAATATCTACATGATAATGGTACAAATTTTGCTGGCGCTTACAATACTGGCTTGTGGAATTATGTAAACTGGTAAAGTAGTTCCCTATTCAGTTGTCACTCAGTGTTTTCATATTTATTCGTTTGTTTTATCAAATTATATTGTGCAATTGGATAATACAAACTGACTGGGGCGAACAAGAGAGGAAAATCAGTTGCTTAAAATACTAGCCAACAGACAAAATCTACACCTTGTTTGATTAATTATACATAAACTACTAGCGAACAGACAAAATCTACACCATGTTTAATAAATTATACATAAACTACTAGCGAACGGACAAAATCTACACCATGTATAATTAATTATACATAAAATACTAGCGAACAGATAACATCTACACCATGAATAATTTATACACCACTTAAAATCTACACCATGTATAATTTATACACCATTTACAATCTACACCTTGCATAATTTATACATAGTGTAGATATTGTCTGTTCGCTAGTATTTTATGCAACTGCTCTACATTATGAAAGGCATTAAGAGGCCTTATTCCTTTTAAAAACATTTTTTTTTCATATTATGACAAATATATTGATAATTTCAACCAACTTTTTGAAGTGAATAATACTTTTCCCTGGATTCTAGGTAGTAACATAGGTATTTCATGCTTTCATGCGTGCAGTAGAAAATAAGTTAAAAAAACTTATTTTCCGCGGGAATTTTGCCAATTTCGAGTAGTTTTTGAAACAAAATATATCAATGAAAAATTCAAACTGTAGGTTTCAAATATATACCAATAAATCCCAATAGCCCTGTTCTACGTAGTAACATCAATAATATGTTAAGAAACATGTTTGATCATAGAGAAAATGTCTAAAACAATCAGAATTTTAAAAGGAATAAGGCCTCTTAAACTACGAGTATTTCAACAATTGCGTATGCGTTTATCATGGTCTTATCAGTACGTTCGTAATACGGTAGATACATCATTAAACTCGAGCACCATTGTCACAAGCGACTATTTCTCGTGCGTGTTAATTGCCTGTCTCTTTCTGTGCAGTAATGTGAGAGTGTGACAGGTAGCGCGGCTATATCGTGCGACAAGAGAATATTTTATTCCCGCCACAATGTATATTTTCAGCAGAACATAAGCACATTCAACAACACATCCATCTACAACCGTACTTATTATGCACGTCGACCTGTCACATACAAAGCAAAAAGCCTACATTTCACACCATCACATCCAAACTTAGTTACAGAGAACAAAGTCCAACTTTTTCTGGGCGGAAAACCGCGTTTGTCTTCCGCTTATCGCGAGGTGTGAAGTAGGTCTTTACTGGCTTGGTTATTATGTTTATAGTGCACTATGGTTTTAAATTAATGTTATTTTCATTGCCAACACGTTTTAGTTGTATAGTCGGCTCATGAAATTGTTGCACTCTGATAAAGTTACGTTGGAATTAACAATCGAATCAGAATTATTCATCGCATCACGTCTAAACGTCTAACTGGTTTAGCCAATTTTAACTATTTTTGGTATGCAGGTAAGTCGGTATCCACAGATGGTTATAGGATACTTTTTAACCGACTAGGGAGAAGCAATAAAGTCATAACCCGGTGCCCACCTTCTCAGTGTTCATATAATCTTCCCAGCCAAAGTTAAACCTGTAGTTCGAGCGGCTAGTTAATCTGCAGGTTAAACGCCGTTTAAGTGGGCTAACTGAAGTTGCTCCGGCAGGTAATTAGACGGTAAATCTTGGCTCGTTTCGGCTCGAAGTTTTGGTTTTGCAATGAGGTAGTGCCTGATTTAGAGCTAGACGTTGTGTTAAACTACGGACAAAAGACAATACTTACTTATATACTACCATTTTCAAAATTGTAAAAATTAAATGTTTATATTGAAGATATTTTCCAAAACATAAGTGAAATAGGCTATTTCTAATATTTTTCCTATTTTTGTATGTATGTGTCTTTGTATCCTGTCCCAAGCGCCTAAACAACTGGACTGATTTTAACAATTTCGGTATACATGTAGCTGAGCATCTTACGCTAGTTGTTGGATAGTTTTTACCCAACTACGAAGAATAAAAAGAGGGTTTTGACTTTTACATCCACATGAACGAAGTACACGGACACCTTGTGTTCATTAATCTTCCAGCCCAAAGTGAAACCTGTACTTAAAGCTGCTAGTTAATCTGCAGGTTAAACGCCGTTTAAGTGGGCTGACTGCATTTGCTCCGGAAAGTAAAGAGACGCTAAACCTTGGCTCGTTTCGGCGCAGAGTTTCGGTTATGTAATGAGTTAGTGCCTGACTTAGAGCTAGAAATTGTGGTAAACTACGGATAGACGATAATAAAATCATTCTATACTAGGTACTACTACCACTTTCAAATTTGTAAAAAATAAAATGAAATATGTCTAAATTGAAGATATATATATATATATATATATCCAATAAAGAAGTGAAATAGGCTATTACAGATTTATTAATTTTCCAACCCAAAGTTAAACCTGTAGTTAAAGCGGTTTGTTAATCTGCAGGTTAAACGCCGTTTAAGTGAACTAACTGGATGTTGCTCCGGAAGATTTGGCTCGTTGCGGCTCGGAGTTTCGGTTTTGTAATAAGTTAATGCCTGATTTAGAGCTAAGCAATTTTTATTTTTTTGTATTGTATGTGTACTATCGCTGTCTAAAGCAACTGGACCGATTTTAACAATTATTGGCATACGGGGTGGGCACCCCCAGATGTTAATAGGATACTTTTTACCTCACTAAGAAAGAACCAAGAAGGTTATGAAATTTACTTCCGCGCGAACGAAGTTCTCAATCTTGAGATACCTCGTCGATATCTTAGTTCACACTCGTACTAATTACAATTATTTTGCAAATGAAATTTAAACCACAAAGAGTTGTGTACTAAGTCCTAATTGCAACTGCTTTTTCCATAAAGTTAGTACAATTGCGTTCTATGGTATAGTTGTGTTCACTAATCGTCCAGCTCAAAGTTAAACCTGTAGTTAATCTGCAGGTTAAACGCTGATTAAGTGGGCTAACTGGAGTTGCTCCGGAAGGTAATGAGGCGCTAAATCTTGGCTCGATTCGGCTCGGAGTTTTGTAATGAGTTAGTGTCTGACTTATGTACAACTAGACTTTGTGATAAAGTTAGGTTACATACTTATTTTAATCACTACCAACTCCTACTACGGTTTTATTAACAACTAGCTGTGCCCCGCGGTGTTACCCGCTCATCCCACGAGAACACTAAATTTATTCGGGATGAAAAGTATCCTATGTCCTTTCCCGGGTCTCAAACTATCTCCATACCAAAGTCCATCTAAGTCGGTTCAGCGGTTAAAGTGTGGAGAGGTAACAGACAGACAGACACACTTTCGCATTTATAATATTAGTATGGAAGCCCTCCTACACTTACACTTACGACCTTGCTGGACAACTTCATTGCGTACCTTGTAATCGCATCTTCAAGGCGAAGTTTGGTTTTGCGAGTCACATCATAGCCTTTCATAACCCGGACGCGAATAATTGACAGAGTCGCTGTCGCCGGACAGTATGGATATATGGATATATAGATTAGTAATGGTTTGAAATAAACGGTTTTTATTTTACATAGAAAACTACCGGCTCAGACATGTTAAAATTCAAAACGGGTTTACTCACGTCGTAGAAGTCGAATATCGCTTGACATGTTTCGAATCGGTTCGCGGTTCATCATCAGCTCTCCTTCTCAGACGTGATTAAACCCGTTTTGTATTTTAACGGTTTTTATTTTTATTTATTTATGTTATTATTGTGAAAGCAACTATCTGTGTCTGTTATCTCTCCACGTTGAAACTGCTGAACCGATTAAGAGGACATTTCGATATGAAGACAGCTTGAGCCCCGGAAAAAGACATGATGATATCACCGTGATTTGATCACGTTAAGGAACGGTAAGGGCCTTATCATCATCATCATCAGCCTTTACATATTTCTCTTTCTAGTCGTCTCACTCTTGTCAGAGTGGTCGTGGTCTCGATGATGATGTGTTTGTACACGGGTGATCTTCGTCCGCGGTCCTCTCGGGTCGGGTGGCGGCCTTCGAAATTTGTCTCCACTTTACTCTATTAGCAGCATTTCGAGAGCACTGAAATGCTGGTGTCTGTCACTGTCTTTATCGGGTTGGGGACCGCCCTCTAGACCTTTTGCCTTCAATCTGTCCTTGCACCACTAAATGCTCCATGGATTGCTGGTTTCGAGAGATATGTCCAAAGAATTTTACATTTTTATCAGATGATTTTATGCAGCGTTTTTGTGGCAGTGTTTGAATTGAATATACAGTCCGATGCGGGAGCGACAGTGACGTTCGCAAGATTGACATCTCATTAGGGGGTCGTTTCATGATTCAGTTGGTGAAGTGACCCTCCTCGCAAATGTAATAAGGCCTTAAGGATACACAATTGACAACATTTCATATTTATAACAGGTGGAAATTAATATAGAGATCGACAGGGCTTTATGTCGTGTACCATAAAAAAAATCTTTGAATTTATTTTTCTGTATTTAAAGAAATATAAGAAAATCCATCAAATAACTGCAATCTAAGACAATACGAGCTGAATAGGGTTGTTGTCTAAACCAAAGAGCGAAAAAATTTTTTTTTTTTTATTTGACGTTGACAGATGACAGATGCATACCGAATTTTATTAAGTTTTTTTTTAAATAAGAAAACCGACTAAAGTAACCGTTCCATTAAGTTCTGGTTTTGGTGTTGCCACATTTTAAAATGAGTATGTTTTTATAAATCAATAATAAAATAAATAATCATCTCAGAAAATAAATAAAAACAGAGATTACTTCATCTGTTTAAGCAGAATTCAGAAAAGTAATAAAATGATAGTCTTAAAAATATGAAATGTTGTCAATTATAACAACATCGCCATCTCTCCGTTAATTTGACACTGCTGTAAAAGGAGTGCAATGAAATAAAATGTGTAATGTTCTCATAGATGGCCTTTCAAAAATAAAATAAGTAAAGATACCAAAACAGATGGAAAAATTAATTAAATAAATAAATAGATATTAAGGGACAATCTTACACAAATCGACCTAGTCCCAAACTAAGCAAAGCTTGCACTTTGGGTACTAGACGACGATATACATACTCGTAATATATAAATAAAACATCTATGACCCAAGTACAAATATTCGAGTTCATCACACAAACAATTGCCCTGGCCGGGATTCGAACCCGGGACCGCCGGCTCAGTAGGCAGGTGTCTACAAACTGAGCCAACCGCGTCGTCAAATTGAAAGCGGACATACAGTGCGCCTCTGGTAGAAAGGTGAAGACGTTGAACCGGTAATCCAAGGATACTGGGTTCGAATCCCGGTGTATGAGCGTAAATTTAATTTTTCTTTGCATGTTGATCTTTTTATCCATCGTCATCATCATCATTATCAGCCAAAAGACGTCCACTGCTGGACATAGGCCTCCTCCAGAGAACGCCACCATGACCGGTCCTGCGCCTCCCGCATCCAGCGGACTCCAGCGACCTTCACCAGGTCATCAGTCCACCTTGTGGGGGCCTACCCACGCTGCGTCGTCCGGTGCGTGGTTTTTATCCATATTTAATTTTAAAAAATGTGGTGTTTCGAAAAACATAATTCTGTAAGTAAAATATTAACTGAGTGATTTCACAAAAAAAATATTTACTAATTCCGTAACTGGATCAAGACTTGAAGAGGGCCATAATAAAACTCTTTGGCTCATTTTTAGGGCCAAGGCCTTTACTAGTCCTTAGAGACTGCCATAAAAACCTTTACTTTTCATCTCGCCGACTTTTCCCTCAAGGGATAAAAACGTAGCAATTTCGTACACAAATATTAGAATATAGTTGTACGCTAAATATTAGTGGTTCGTTTTATTATTTCTTTTATATCAGTATTGTATTTATATGAAATGAAATGTCACAAATTTCATAAATCGGGACACTATACTTGATCAGGAATACTAACATTTTCAATGTTGAAACGTTGGAGTGACTGTGTGGAGAAAGATCTCAGGAAGATGGGGAAGTTTATCAATTAAAAGAAGATCACGCATCGTGTCTTCATTTCAGCCATAGGACGTCCACTGCTGGACACGCCTCCTCAACAGACTTCCACATGGACCGGATAAAAGCGACCCCCATCCAGCGAGCAACTCTAACCAGGTCGTCCGACCACCTTGCATGTGGCGTCTTACGCTTACCAGCACGTGGTCTCCACTCGAGAACCTTTCTACCCCAATGGCCATCGGTTCTTAGAGCTACCTGCCCCGCCCATTGCCACTTCAGCTTACTTACCCGATTTGCTATGTCAATGATCTTGGTTCGTCTACGAATCTCCTCATTTCTGATTCGATGTCGCAGAGAAATCCCGAGCATAGCTCTTTTCATAGTTCCCTGAGCTATGGAATCATCGTGACAGCTGGATAAATATTTTGGAGGAAGCCAAGACCCACAGAGGGTTATAGCGCCAGGATTAAGTAAGAATGTAGTGATTTTTAGACTTTGGTAACTATGTTCTGATATGATCAGCCTTCTGCGTATGTACAGTCAACCAATTTGATTCCTAGGCCATTTCGTACCTTGTCACAGTGAACGTCAATATGAAAGCCGCTTGAAATCTCATATCAGTGTCATTGTGACAAGGTTCTATAGTGGCCTAGAAATCAAATTGGTCGACGGTACAAATATCCGATCAACTCACAAACACTTTCACATTTCGCCTGGTGATAACTTAAATTCTCAAAAAATTCTGTCACTACTTTTCAAAACCTCTTATCTAGTTTGTAAATAGATGCTGAGATACGAGCTGTTTTAAGTTGGTATTTGTCACTTATTGAGTTTTCGTTGTCAGACGATTTACAGTACGGCTAAGGATTACGGCCTGGCCACGCCTTCACGCCACCAGTTTTTTTTTTTTTTAAGGGATACACAAATCGCCCTAGTCCCAAACTAAGCAAAGCTTGGACCATGGGTACTAGACGACGATATACATAATATATAAATACATATATAGATAACATCCATGACCCAAGAACAAATATTTGCCCCGGCCGGGATTCGAACCCGGGACGGCCGACCCAGTAGGCAGGTGTCTACAAACTGAGCCAAACGCGTCGTCAAGTCGTTTGTGCAAGTCGTGCCGGCCGTTATACCTTATTGTAGTCTAGGGGACAAATGGCCGTAAAGTTCTCTATTTACAAAATACCAAAGTCATTAAACTCAAGGCAAGTTCACGAAACGAGAAAGTCGTAACTAACATACTATTCATACTGAATTACGACCTATTATTGTTAGGAACAATGCTGTCTTGTTCCCGGGACATACTTAGTGTCCTCAATCAACATTTAGTCCTGCGATTTTAAGTCACTAAAGAAATTGTGACCTGTTTGATTGACCGAGCGAGAAAGAAGGAGCCTCTCCGTTTCAGTTTCGACAAAAAATCTTTCATACCTATGTCGGTTGTCCTGGCTTACGGCTGTTGACGCTTACAGGTTGCATTTCTTAACCGATTCTCGTGAAATTTTAGACACAGATTTTTAAAAAGAGTAATAATGCAGTTTTTATTAAATCTAAAATCGACGCCATGGTTCCTAAGAACAGATTTCCCTATCTCTTATAGTTTCTGACTTCTCCCAACTAACCCATTTGGATTGATAACCCTGTATAGTTGCTTTTTTGTACACATCTTAGTTTTCAAAATGGCGGAGACGGGATTGAAAACGTAAAAAAAACATATTACAGTCATGTCAAAACAGACTTGTGAGGTTTACAACTTACAGGGTCCCTCATATCAGTAAAAAATATCCAATTATTTCTGGATCACAAAACGTTGTTCATTATTTACTTATATTGTGTCAGGTGACTGAAACCGTTGTGATAGTACCTGAAACAATAAAAAAATATATAAGTAATGTGTTTAGCGTATATCTAATTATAAGACAATGGAGAGACTCGCCAGTGTGCGATAGTGGGGCGCCTGCGCAATCCATCCACCACATAATATATGACTGCCCAAAACGCAAATATAATGGAGGTATCCTGGATCTACACTCTCCTAGTAAAAACGCCGCCCTATGGGCCTATATTGATCAAAAATGCCATACGATTAAATAAGACACTTAATTGTAGTTTTGCAATTGTTACATAATGAGAAGTCTTAAGACACGACGACAGACACAAATACACAGATAAACATGTTAAACTTATAAAACCCCTCTTTTTTTAGCTCGAAACTGCTTTTGAAAACCAGTAGTAGAAGTTTAAGGTTTCTTATCCCTTCGAAAATGCTGATTGTTTTAGACATTTCTTTCTATGACGATATGATGACGATATGATGTTCCTAACATATTAGAACTTATACTTAAGAACAGGGTCATTCCGATTTTTTGGTATATATTTGAAATCTACAGTTTGAATTTTTCATTGATATTTTTTGTTTCAATAATAATAATAATAATAATAATAATAATTCTTTATTTCCAGATAACTATGATCCATACATTAGTTTTTAGTAAAAAATACTTATACCTATGTTAGTTTAAAAATAATAATAAATAAGTTAATACATTAAAACAAATCTCCAATAAAATTCCATCAAAATTCCAATTAAAATAAAATGTCAGATTACAAACAACTACTCGAAAGTGTCAAAATTCACGCAGAAAACTGTTTTTTTCAATGCACGCAATAAAGCATGAAATAGCTATGTTACTTTCTAGAACCAACCCAGGGAAAAGTGTTATTCACTTTAAAAAGTTGGTTGAAATGAAATGGTTTGGTTTAAAAAAAGAGGAGTAAGGCCTCTTAAGATCGCGAATCCCCGGATGGGGCCCAGTACACAAGCACAACTACATTAATTGTGGTCAAACTTCTCGCATTGTTGTGCCCTTAACGACTTGAAGGTCCTAATTACGAGCCGTGTATGGGGCCGTGTTCAAAGTTAGATTGAAATTGGGATTGAGTTTTAAGTGCGAGTTCTGATACTGATTTAGTTTACTAATTATCACACGGACCCCTAGTCTCGTGCAGTATACGATAAATAACTTTACTAAAGCAGTGACGGAGCTGCCACGATTTTGCGCGGCGGCCATACGAGTGAGCGAGACACACGTAAAGTCAACCAATTCGATTTCTAGGCCACTATAGAACCTTGTCACAATAACAATGATATGAGATTTCAAGCGGCTTTCATATTGACGTTCACTGTGAAAAGGTATGAAATGGCCTAGGAATCAAATTAGTTGACTGTACCTTCACCGCTGCCACTGTCAAGCAAAGTCGTGGCATCTCCGTAACGTCTGCTAGCGTAACCCCTTACAGTTCGACCAAAAAGAGTAGAAATTAAAAAGTGGCAATACTGTAGTGTCGTCCCCGTTTTCTTAGATTGATTAGAAAGCGACATTAATTTCTACTCTTTTTGGTCGGACTATACGTCTAGCATAACAGTGACACGCGATACTTTGTCGCGCGACAAATACTATCTGTCACTTTCCTGTCAATACTGGGCGAGCAAGACAGGTGACGCTAAGTCGCGCGACATGCGAAGTCGCGTCAAGATATGCTAATCCAGCTGTTGTTTATTTTTAATTAATGATTAAAGTGAAACATTGAAAAAAAATATCCCGCCTGAACCAGTTAAAAATATACAGTTTACAATGCATAAGTGGAACGAAAAAACATTAAGGAGAAAATCGCGGACTTACTTTAAAATTCAATACAACTATTAAGCATTACGTTTGCCAATTTTAGTTCCTTAACGTTTAGGTACTTTCCAACGAAAAAAGTTGTAATAATAATAACATATGTATTTCTATGACTGTTATACCTTATTATAAGTATAGAAACCAACGTCAACCTACCGGAAATTAAGTTTTGTTGAGTCGGCGACCAATAAAACCTACTTTCAGAACGAACGGCCGTGTAAAATGAACTGTTAGGCATTGAGGCGAAATGGCGAATTTCCCCTTTTAGCACAGCTATGTCCCAAAATAGCTATCAACAGATATTTGGATAATGGAGTTCGAATTAGAAATGAGGGGATTTCAGCACTTCAAGTTCAAGATCAAAGTGCAAAGAAATGAAATATGTAACCTGACGGAAGAGACCCGTTGGAATAAAAAATGCAAAGACTGTCACACAAAGCATAAGGGAAGGGTTATCTGGCGTTAGGGTGGTGAAGAGGTTCGATTCCCAATCCCTTCCTCCAGGTTACGCATTTCAATTTTTCTTTATACTTTGATCTTTGGAACAATGGTCCAATGTAAAAGATTGGGGTGTACCCACATTAACAAAAATGAGTCATTACATGTTTCATAAAATTCTTTGTCACGTTACTATATGTCAAAACGTGAAATAAATAGGAGTCAGGTAATATCGGATTTCTATAAGATTTTATAAAAGGCCGACAACGGATGGCATTCTTGATAGACAATCAACCCTTGCATCAATCTGTTGAAACAATAGTAGTTATTTAATCAGCAAATGTATGATTATTTTAGCGCTTTACTCGTCTTATCACTGTCAGCAACATTGGCCAATTTATAGAGGTAAGCGACATGATTTTGATCATAATTGTAAAAAGCCGCGACTTCTACAAGACGACCGAAAATGGACAATATTGGGGACAGAGTAATAACACGGCTTAAACGCTCGAAGAATAAGCCCAATCGATAATCAAACAGACTAGTTAGATTCTTATAAGGTCTAAATTATCCATGCTACAAAAATAAAAGAATCTATCAAGATAGGTATATTCTGTTCGATCTCTAAGATCAAATGAAGTCACTTTGGCACAAGGTACAAACAACCGTATACATGTCAATTTAAGGTCGTTTTTCACTTATGCCAGTTTGACATAATTTGATCTTAGGATTCCGGATAGACTATAGCTGATGTTTAGAATGCATTGAAAAACTCGGCAAATTTCACTATTTTCAAAGTGTTTTAAATTGATTCTTCTTTGAGCAATCCCCGTGAAAATTAAACGCAATACAGCTTGGTATTTGTTATTTCTTTTGTAAAAGAATTTCTAAATATATCTCATATTATAGGAGAAATATGAACGCCCATAAAGACCTTTTTCTAGGTTATGTCGGCAAACTCTCCCTTGTTACGCGACGCTAAGACATGAAACTTGTACCAATATGTGAGTAATGATATTTACTTTAATCGTGTCTACTTGTTTTTCAACAGGTTTTATACTTTTTGAGCAAAAAATGTTAACTCGAATTTGTGCATATTCTTTGGTTCTAGAATTGCGATAGTACGGCAAAGATGTGTAAATTTTTGCCAATCATTTCGACATAGTACGAGCGGCATCACCAAGATGGCGCTGTATACCTGACGCCGTAAAAACCGATCTAGTGAACGGAAAAAAATCAAATGCCCAAGGTCATAGAGACGGGCTACGCCCTTAAAAATAAGATACCTACCTGATCTTCCTGAATAAACCTTCTTATCTCTCTAATCCCCAAATCACTTATAATAAAAAAGGCCAAGAAATGAACCTTCAATTCACCTAAATACGCCACTATCTCGATATCCATTAATAAAAGATTCGGATACCGTTAAACAATACGCTATTAAAATAACATTAATCATATTTATATAGCACCAAGAAAATAAAGTCCATATCGTGATTCTTATAGTATGCAAAATAGAGACTAAAGTCTCTTATTTTAGGTGTCTTTGGGTTGGTTTTGCGAGGTCGAATGGAAGGCTATGCGGCGCTAAAATGTCCGAAAGTTGGATAATGGTGATATATTTAGCTTGATGCATTTTGATTTGGAGTTTGGCGAGTTATGTCAGGCGGGTAAGGAAGAAAGATGCATGCTGCATAGGAGTTTGGAGCTGATTTCGTATTCAGTTAATGTCCTTTGATTTTATAGTAGTTTGCAGATATTTTACGTCACTTAAAGGGAATCAAATGACTTTAAAATAATGCACGGCTATAATTTTACTTTCAATGAGTGCCTTAGTTAGAAACGACTAACACAGTAATCAGCATCACCAAATGCGAAATTTTAGCTCCCCGTGATTTACAAAGTAATCACAGACATCGTGCGAACCAAAGCCTCGTCAAGGGCTTTGGAAATTACGAAGAGTTACTTTTCTATCAAGAAATTCCTTTTAATTATATTACAATATTTAATATACTTTGGCCTTGAGCTACTTATTTACAAACTAGCTGTGCCCCGCGGTGTTACCCGCTCATCCCACGGGAACACTAAATTTATTCGGGATGAAAAGTATCCTATGTCCTTTCCCGGGTCTCAAACTATCTCCATACCGACTTTCATCTAAATCGGTTCAGCGGTTTAAGCGTGAAGAGGTAACAGACAGACAGACAGACTTTCGTATTTATAATATTAGTATGGATAAGTACAAAATTCCATGATTAGGGCTCAATTTTTATAAGTTAAGAAGAAAGTGTGGATTTTTGTGACTCAGTGGAAGGTTTTAGAATAGTTTTAGAAAGAGATAGGCAAAACATATCTAAAAAGAGTTCTCACATTTGTGCTAAAGAACCAGTTGACGCGTCAAAGAATAGCGAATTAACAGACACTAAAACTCATTAAATAAAATAAGGATTTGGAATTAATATTAGGAGGTTAGATTAATCGGCCCTGAACCTCCTAACAAGGTAATACATTACGCCTATAAGACTATTATTTATTGCCACATACATTACGTAATAGGGAGTTGGGAAACAGTAACTAGTCCGATAAATCATAGTTCTGAACAATCGGCCTGAATTGAGCAACAAGTCTTCGACAGCTCCGACTAATCGGCCGAACTTTTGGTAACTACGATATAAGAATACGGAAATTGAACGTTGAACCCCTTACCATGAGCATACCTGTGCTAACTCGGGGCACGTTCATAGGGATTTGATGTCGATAAAAAATATGTCGATATATAAATATATTAATACATGGCATCATTGAATATTCTCGATATCTATAAAAAAATCGATATCATGTCTAATAACATTTATATTTTCATCTAGACGGCAATCTTTTATATCAACAAATCGCATCGTTAGAATGAAAGTGACTTAATTAAAAAATCTGCAATTTTTAGTTCCTACCGTAAAACGACTTAAAACCATGCCTTAAATATGTTTGTTAGACGAAAACCGCCGAGTTTATGCTGAAACAGGACAAACTCTGTTTCACGGTCTCATTTCCACGGTAGGCATTCCTCCTCCATTTCGGTGCGATACCGCCGCATTCAGTGTTCCATATTTAATATGGAAAAAATATGGATTGTATACTTACTACGAAAACTATTTTAAAATATACTAATAATAGATGTCTAACTGTTTTTATTTTAAAATGAAGAGAAAAAAAATGTTGATAACATTTAGATCTTGACAGTAACATCGATATATTTTTGTCGATAAAATATTTTGCTACATCGTTTTAGTATCGGTGCCCCGAGTTAGCACAGGTATGACCGTAAGTTAACGTGGCCGTACTCGCTAACGACAGCGTAAACGATTTGTATGGAGAATAGTACGGCGCCCCTAGCGGTCACTTTGTAGAACTACAATTCTCCATACAAACCGTTTACGCAGTCGCTAGCGAGTACTGTCACTGTAGACTTGTAATGGTATTTTTTTATTTTTTTTTTATTTCATAAGTAAGTACAAACAAAAATTACATTTTATTATAACGGCATCGTTAAACCAATTTGGTTTGTCTCGATGCTACATTCCGCAATAAATAATAATACATTATAAACTAATTCCTTAAACACATCTTATAGTACCTAAACAGAATTGCACTGAGCGTTATCAGCCAGCGCGCTGCAATAACCGGTCCGCGCGCCCACTGTACAGGATGCTCCATAAGCGATGCAATAATATTATAAAGATTGACTAACAAATTATTCTAACATTTGTTTTTTGAGAACGTTGGCTATATTTGTTGGTGTTATTTTGTCCTTGCATTCAGTTGGGAGTTTGTTTATTAAATCTGGTATTATGTACTCTGATGTTCTACGTCCGTAATAGTTATGAAATTTAGGTTTCTGTAGTACGTGGTTAATTACTCGCCGTGTAATTTTTGGGTGTGATGTTAACTGCTGAATTTCGGTTCTGAAGTATTGTTCTTTCAAAATTTGGCATTTAAATTTAACATGTATGGGCAAGACTTTGCATATATTAAATAGCTCGTGATCATATTTTAAATTCTTTTTAATATTATAAGGCACAATTATCTTTAGTATTCTGACTTGCAAGTTATATATTTTGTCCAGATAGGACTCAAAGGTACGACCGTAACTACTTAAACCATAAGAAATGATACTTTCTACGAGTGCATTATACATATCTAACCTAATTTTATAAGGAATTCTGTTTCGTATGATATATCGTTTTGCCATAACGGCACGAAGCCTGGTGCAGACAGTATCTATGTGGTCGCCCCAGTTCAGGCGATTGTCTATTACAAGGCCCAAATATTTTTGCTTATTGACCTGTTCTAGAGGCGTGCATTATGTATGGGCCTATGATGCGTTTATCACGTGATAAACAAGTGACAAATCATCCGTCACTCACACTCGCATTTTGTCAAAACGTGACGGATGCTTTGTCACTTATTTATCGCGGGATAAAAACAACCATCATTTTCCCTTTCCAGTTCTCTGTATCACATAATATTATAAAGGCGAAGTTTGTGAGTTTTTTTATGTGTTTGTATGTTTGATAGTTTTTCACGCTCAGGCTGGACCAATTTTGACTAAATTTGGTAAGATGGTAGCTGATACCTTGGACTAACGGAAGAACTATAATATTAATCAGAGCTAACTGTATCCATCACTCCGAAACAGTGTTTCTCATCTGTAACGCGGCGCCGAAACTCGGACTTAGCAAAGAATTTTCTGCCTATACGGAATCTTTCGCTCGCTCAGTCAATAATAAGCGTGTTTTAGAAATGTTCTCCCGCACCGAAAACATTCTCAATAAGACCATTAACAAGACTGAAACTTCGTTCTTAAGCCATTTAAAAATTACACAGCCGAAACTTTAACAAAAGGATCGAAACTTGGGCTGAACAGAAACACGATGACTTTGTGAATTAAAAAAGGAACAAATTTAGGGTAAACCGCATTAACCACACAATACAAACTTAGAATTTTTTTTCAGGATGCTACTAAAAGTATAGTTAAAACCCTCAATAGAAATTATGAAAACTTTTACTATTATTCTCTCTCTCTCTCTCTCTCTCTCTCTCTATCTATCTCTATCTCTTCAATCGTTCCCTCACTGCTGAGGATCGTGACTTCTTCTGATTCCGACAGCTAGTTGTCTCTATCGGTTACGTTACGATGCCTGGTGGGGTGCAGCACTGACTGATATGTCCAGCTCTTCAGATCTCCGGTCTGACCACCTTTTGTGATTCTGCCTCTAGGTATTTTACCTTCGATTAAATATTTCTAAGCAGGGTTAAATTTCAATACATTCCGAGTTATAAATCCCAGGTAGGTAATTATCGATGCTGCTCACATAATTTCACGAGGATAGGTTAAGAAATGCGATCTGTATCCTAGCGACTCGCTACTCCCCACAGGAACTCGCTAGCGACCGCGTAAACGATTTGTATGGAGAATAGTACAGTGCCTCTAGCGGTTATTTTGTAGAACTACGTTTCTCTATGCGAATCGTTTACGGCGTCGCTAGCGAGTATGGTCACTGTAAACTCATGGTACGCGAGTAGTTCTAGAATTCGGACAAACAAGACTTTAAAAAGGATTTCTTAATACAGTTGCTCAAAAAGTGGTACTTTTCGTAGCTGCAAATCGTGAGAAAAGTTGGTTATTTCGAACGAGTGCTTTTTACTTTTCAAATTTATTTAATTTTCTCTAGTACTAACACGTCATACCTCATACATCCAAACAAAGGTCAATCACTTTCTGACTTAATTTATTACGTCTAAAGCATTGCAAGTGCAAGTTGCAGTATCTCATAAATTATGCTTAAAATACCCATATTGCATATTGGATCAAATAAAGGGTTATCTATTTAAAAATCTCAAAAAGGGTCTTAATAATTTGTTTGAGTGACTATTATTTAATGAGCAAATGAGTATTATGCGTGACCTAAGAAAATTAAAAAGAAAAGTATCGTCACGGATTAGATAAAACAGTATTAAGCGTGACTGATGCGCTGCTTTTTTTTATAATCGCTATTTTTGTGTATTAAATAATATATTTAATTCCAATTTTATGAAATGTAAAGAACTAAAAAGGATTCACGATGTTTATTGTTTAGAATCAATTAAATTACTGTGTAAAATTATCATATCTCATCTGAAATATAAAAATTATTTCTTTTGATTTGGCTGAATGATGACAGCCGGCGCCATCTTGAAAAAAAATATTACAATTAAAAGTAAAATTTCCTTTTTATTCAGGATTGTTTTAATTATGTGTAAATTACACGTAAGTTTTATAAAATAAGACTTTTTGATAGAGAATGATGGATTCTGAAGTTATCAGAATAGATTTAACACCGCCTGATATACGAGCCAAGGCAAAAATTGCAAGTGAGAGTATTTTACCCGCAAAATCAAAAGAAAAATTACATTGCCGTCTATAAACATTTTATTGGCTGGAAACGAGAATACGAGAATTATTCACAACTTGAATAACACTTTAAACTTGCAAACCAGCAAAGGCCTTAAATGCGACCCTTCACAATTACTCTAAAAATTGTACTCTTAATTTCTATTAGACAGAAATAAATATAATTGCCCCTTTCAATTACTGTTTTAAACTTATATTATTGCAATTTTTCGCAAATGTATAAAAAAAAGTTGTTTGGTACACGTGTGGAAGTGTCATTTTAACTCGTCCCGAGTCTTGACCCTCGCCTTGCGGCTCGGGCCACTCCTCGGGACTCGTTCAAATTGACACACTTTCCACACTTGTATCAAAAACAACTATTTTAGCTAAGCTAAAACGGTCAAGGAAGACTGAAGCCCTTGTAAACTAAAATGATAGAGTGAAGAACGAGTATCTAATAAAATAAAAACATATCTCCGGAGACTTCGGAACTTGAGCTCCGAGCGACGCCACAATGGGTGTGATTTACGAGTGCTCTCCAACTTTTTGCGTGTGTCGGGTGAGCGCTTCCCGGCATCTATCGCTATTGTTTTATCGCTCATTTGAAGAAGAGCAACTCAAAATTAGACAACTATAATGCAATTAGATCTACTCGCTAAAGTAGACATTATTTCGGATATAATGTCATTAAAAATGCGACATGCAGCCCTAAGAGTCTAATTCAATTAACCCTGATGTACAGATTTTTAATCGAAATATGTTTACATTTCTGTTATTGGATCTGCTTTTTACCTGTCACTAATAAGTTTATGATTTAAAAATATAACTGACTGAATATAACTCTCGCTGACACCCTGGATTAACACATAGGCTACTTTTTATCCCGAAAAAATTAGTATTCCCGTGGGATGAGCGGGTAACACCGTGCGGCGCAGCTAGTAAATAATAAAATTAGTTCTCGTTCTGCTGCTTATAATATCCAGGTACCATCACTAGTGCTGACTGTGCTCCTTTTGGAAATATTATTTCATGCTTTATTCATTGTGATGGTTTTTTTTTAAGTGTGTCCTTTATGAAGAGCGTATGTTATGCGATATACATACATATATAGACAACAGCCATGACCAAGGAACAAATATTCGAGTTGATCACACAACTATTTGCCCTGGCCGGGATTCGAACCCAGGACCGCCGGCTGAGTAAACAGGTGCAACCACAAACTGCGCCAACCGCGTCGTTAAATACCTACATTTTTCACAATTCTTGCTAATATCATATTATTGATTGAGTTAGTTTAACACCGCGTGGGACAACTAGTAAATAATAAAAATAGTTCTCGTTCTGCTGCTTATAATATCCTCACGTATCTACTGCATTATCCTTAGAAACAAAGTGGGATCGAATCCCGGACTCAGCGCTATCGGGCCCGAGTTCGCGGTATGACGTTTCCTTTTCAACCCCGTCAGCACTAGTGCTGGTACAAACTAATAAAAAATAATAAATAAATATCGGACAACCTCACACAAATCGATCTAGTCCCAAATTAAGCTCAAGAAGGCTTGTGTTATGGGTACTAGACGATGATATACGTACTTATATAGATAAATATATACTTAAATACATAGAACAACCATGACCCAAGCACAAATATTCGAGTTCATCACACAAATATTTGCCCTGGCCGGGATTCGAACCCGCAAACACACAACAAACTGTGCTCCTTTTGGAAATATTATTTCACTAGCTTTTGCCCGCGACTTCGTACGCGTAGAACTCGTTAATTGATATTGACAATAAAAAAAAAGAAACAATTAGACTTTCAACCCTTTCAGGTATTCAATACTCGAATGGAATCTAGTTAGTAGTTTTGTTCTGGGCTATTGGGTGAAAGCCATGGACAAAATGCAAAACATCCTTTTTTTAATATTTTTGGAGTTGCAAGGCTAAGTCCCATTCGATTCAATAAGTTATCCGAGGCTAAGTCCTATTCGATTCCATAAGCTATGCTCAGAAATGGCTCGAGATGGTGACGGTCCATAATCAACTGACGAAGAAGGTATGGTTCTATTCACCAAAGAATTTTTTCACATTATGAAATATTGGGACAAAATAATTATTAGGTAGCTACTATTATTTTTCTAACTTGGTTTTTACAACTTAGTTTATTGAAGTATAGTTCAATAAATTATCCTAAATGATTTATTTAGGTCAGTAAAAACATGTAATTTTTTTGATTTGGAGACATGAGCAAGCTAAATACTGTTCATGAGAAAAACATTTCGTGCCCAAATGTATTCCTGCTACTTTTCATGTTCGCCCCTTTGATTTATTAATAGTCATAGAAAATGTTAAAAACTTTTAATGGAAACTGTAGACGTTTAAAATTAAATGGTAAATTATTCGGTATAATTGGAACACGTGGTATAAGTACACTTTGTCCCTTGGCTTCTACCGTTAAAATCGTGCCCTTCACAATGTATTTCCCTAATTAGGTGATTCTCAATCTAGCGCCGTTGCCAAATTTGGGTGCGTCTAAGTTGCGCATTAACAAAACTGGTACTTTTTTTGTTGATTTCGAAAACAATATCATTTTTGATGCCAATATGGTTCTTTCACATAGCCAGTTTTCGTCATGAATATAAGTGTGCCTATAAACCGACCATGAAAAAATGCTCGGTCGGTGATAGAGCCAAAAAATTGCACTTTTTCTGTTTCCTCTTATAAGTATCATAATAAGGTTATCCTTCTCCATCAAAGCGTGTCAGGCCCTTGACTTAAGCACGTCGATTATGTAGCATAATAATTGATTGACAATTCGGGTCTTGTCGAGTATCCGAGTCTAAGATCCGAAACATACAAAAACTTTATGCACTAATACTGTACTCAGCGATAAATATTGCACATCGGTCTTTAGCCCTTAATTTGACAAAAGATGACGAAGGTCAGGTTCAAGCCTCGTTATGGTAAAATAGAGCAAAATATTCTGGTTCGAAAATAATATATGGAAAAAGATGGTCAAAGAATTTGTTCACCCTGCCATACACGCCAAATTATGGGTTAGAAAGAGGCAATTCAGCAATTGGCTGTTTATTTACGACGATTTCCGAACACTGGCGACCTTCCATCATCATTGTTTAAAATTAAGATGAATGAAATGGCAATGAACGTAAATACTTTCTCGTTTATAATATTATTAGGATTATTTATATATGTTAAGTATCGTATCTTTGCATACTGAGTTATTTACTACTTTATTTATACTCAGTTACCAAGCGGAGGTACATAATCAAAGCTCGTAGGCACTATTTTCAGATGATGTGCGTATCGGAACGTGATACCTACCTGAAGGGCTACTCCGATGTTCGAAATTTTACTTTCGTATAGTGCTATTCCATTCAGTCAAATATACCTTGACAGGAGATCGAGAGGGATGGCACTATTCGACAGTCAAATTTTGAACATCGGAGTAGCCCTTCTGCAATCACTGCTTTGACATGGTTTGTCAGATGGGTGTGTGACGTTTGTCAAATCAAATGTGATTGATTCAAATTTGTAAAATTTTATGTATTTGATTCTTGAAATTACGCGATTAATCGAATTTTGCGGATACATGTTCCCATATCAGAATTTATTGTTTTTTTACAAAGAATAGTTTAGTATGCGTTTGGTGGTCTATCGTAGGTAGATTAGTTTACGTCAAAACGATGACATGTAGGGAGTTGTTGCAACTACAATGATTTGCTCTCCATACAAAGTTTAATCCCGTTTTTCACGGGAACACTACATTTATTCGGGATGAAAAGTATCCTATGTCCTTCCCCGGGACTGAAACTATCTATATACCAAATTTCATATAAATCGGTTCAGCGGTTTAAGCGTGAAGAGGTAACAGACAGACAGACAGACAGACAGACAGACACACTTTCGCATTTATAATATTAGTATGGAAGTATGGATGCTTAGTTCATTGTGATGTTTTTTTTTGTAAAGTGAGTGCCTAATGAGACTTGTTTGTTTTATGTTTTATGCAAAGTATAAAAAGGTAGGAATCGTTACCTACGGTACAGTTTAAATATCTTTTCTACTTTTTCTTCTAATACTATTAAATTGAATTTAGGTATTGATATGGAAGCTCCAAATTTCGAAATAATATTCTTTTTAATAATAAGTGAAAAACTGGTATTGAATACCGGTATTTCGTATCGAGCCAAATACCGGTACCCGATCCTTGATTACAAGTGAAGAGTGGTGTAACTTTATATTGGACTAGAAAGTGCGCAATTCACAATAAAGAGTCATAATTGGCCCCCTATTTGCTTCTACGGATACATTCAAATTTGATTATTGTATTTTCAAAGATAAGTAAGTATGTATGTATGTAAACAGTTTATTGTACATAAAAACAAAAAAAAACACATTACAAAAGAATAAACATGTACAAAGGCGAACTTATCCCTTTAAGGGACTTCTTCCAGTTAACCTTTGAGCAAATGAGTGCCAAACACAAATGTAAATGGTAGACAAACCAAGCAACATGTACAATACAAAGGAGTATAACTATACAATAATACACATGAAAAAGCAAAAACCAACAGAGAGAGGGATAGGCAACAGTCAATATAATACATATTACGTAATATCTATCTATATTAAATAGATATGACGACGCGTTTGGCTCGGTCTGTAGATACCTGCCTACTGAGCCGGCGGTCCCGGGTTCCAATCCCGGCCAGGGCAAATATTTGTGTGATGAACTCGAATATTTGTGCTTGGGTCATGGTTGTTCTATGTATTTAAGTATATATTTATCTATATAAGTACGTATATTTTCGTTTAGTACCCGTAACACAAGCCATCTTGAGCTTAATTTGGGACTAGATCGATTTGTGTGAGGTTGTCCGATAAAATAAAAAAATATATACATAACATGCAACATAAGTATAATTATACTTATAACAAAAACAGCAACCTAATCACTCATTCGACAGCCACAATTCCTTTAACTTCCCTTTGAGCGATGCTACGGACTGCGTCTGCCTAAGTAAGTATGCAAAATTTCAGCTCAATCAGTTAAATATCTGCTTCAAAATTGACTTGCAAGATTCGACCCGAACAAACATAGATACTTCAATAAAAGCTTGTAAAAATACAATCATTGGAATGATAACGTCCCTAGTACAGTTGGCAGAACTGGCTGCAACTGGCGCAAACTTCTGCCAACTCTGATAAAGGTGCTGCGAGATGGTGAATAGATCGCGGCGTTGTAACAGACATTTACAATACTTGTTACCGAGCTGTGGTTATATTTTATTGACATTATCATTTAACGTCAATTTTTAACTGTTCAGTGCCTGTTGAAAAAGTCACTTATATTACCACTATAAATAACACAAGCCTTCTTGAGCTTAATTTGGGACTAGATCGATTTGTGTGAGGTTGTCCGATATTTATTTATTATTTATTTATTTATTAAAGACGCTTTCGTTACATAACATTTTTTTTTTGTCTATAGTTTTTCTAAAGCGAATATATCAGAGAGCCGATTATATCTAGTGATTTCGCTTTTGACCAAATGAGACAGATTAGGTAGTAGACAATTATTTTTTATTGAAGCATTTTTAGGTACGTCAGCGTAACCGAAGTTTTACAATGAAGCGAAAAATTGAAAAATTTAATGGTTCAGGCAGGGTTTGAAGCTGCGTCTCCAACGGCTTTTAGGGCCAACACGAGCGTCTTACCTATTGGACTACTGAACCTAATGCGAGAGAAATTGATTTTTTAAACCAGTTGCTTCTTGCATGCCTTAGGCTAACATCGTAGCGCCATCTACCATAAAGATTCAGACTTCCTAATCGGCACCATCGTCTCAAATTATGTTAGATTAGTAGACAATTTATTATTATTATGCATAAATATACTAATTTGTTACTAAGATATGTATATGAAACCTTAATGATAAAGATATACTTACATACGAATGTATATTATATATATGTGAATAACTAGCTCTGTAGATTGTACGCATCGTTGACGAGTCTGAGAACTAATTTCCAAGTTGTCTGGAAGCCGCGATCAGACCGAGTAATCTAATTGTTATCGAGCTATCAGATGCGATAGCGACAGTGTATTAGACATTGTAGTAGGTGTGAGTGTTAGAAGATAAATCATTTTATCCGTACCTATTTATGTCTCTAGTAATATTGAACATGCTAATTTGAAATATCATTAAAGTCTACAGATATAGACATAAATAAGTGACAAAGCATCCGTCATGGTTTGAAAAAATACGAGTGTGAGTGACGGATGCTTTGTCACTTATTTAACACGTGATAAACGCAACCATCATATTATTATGCCCCCCAGGTAGCGGTATAAAGAGATAGATAAAAACAAGAAGATACAGATATACAGAGATCGAAAAAGATAGAGACATATTTTGAGATGGAAAAAATGTTATATGTTTATGAGACTAGCTCTGTAGGTTGTACCTACTCATAGTTGGCGCGTCTGAGACTAATTTCTAAGTTGTCTGGAAGCCGCGATCAGACCGAGTAGGTAATCTAATTGTTATCGAGCTCTCAGATGCGATACCGACAGTGTATTAGACATTGTAGTAGATGTGAGTAGAGAAGTTTACTGATCTGTATCTACCTATGTCTAGTAATATTGGACATGATAATTTTAAATATAATTTAAGTTTACAAGTAGAGATAGAAAGAGGCAGATAAAAACAAGAAGATACATATTTGAGATAGAAACGATGTCTAGAGGAACTGGAGGAAACAAAAATATAGGCATAGGCAGGTCAATATGAAATGAAATCGAAAAAGTGTCGAATTTTCCTTTTCTGTGTGAATGAAGTGGCTGGTGAGTTATGAAAATAGATAATGTAAAATTTATTTTTTAAATAAAGTCTAAATTTTGCAATAAGCCTAATTTCAAACTATAAATCTAGAAAATAAGGGTATTTTATCCCCTATATCTCACCACAAGATGCGATGTGAGCCATGTAGTTGTTTTAAAGTATCTCAAATTTATACCACTTTCAATCCATTTAGAAATTTAACACGAAACAAATATTTTTATACTTAGAATCTTTTATCGATTCTAATTTTTATGTGGAAATACCATATATTTTGGAAATATCATGTCGGAAACGTCTTAGTAATTCAATAAACACCTTCTTGAATGCGATTAGTTCCCGTTCTGTTATAACACATTTATCTCGCGTGCCTAAATCAGAAAGTGAGAAGATCCGTAGGAGAACAGAGGTCGTTGCTATTATTATTGCTTATAACTTACCTGTGAATAGAGTAATTTTGATGAAGAGTTGTTAATTTTTTGTTTCACGTGTCACCCACACATACGTCAACAGATTACGAGTGTATACACCCACACATGCACACACTCAAGAGATGCTACAGTGATAATCTACCGGCCATCGCTTTGAGCAAGCGTGTTCAAGGGCCCATCGGGGTATGTGAGCCCATTCAGGCCGCCTCGGGCCTACTCAGGCCTACTAGAGCCTACTAGAGCCTACTCGGGCCCACTTTGCGGCGATAGCAACGTGCAATGATACGGACCTTGAAGTCCTTGAGCTTACGTCGACCTGTTAGCACATAAAGGCCGAATATGCATTTGTGAGGATTGGTGAGGAGCTATTCGCAACACGTGTTCATGCGCCCGTTGAAGAGCTTGTCACCATCTCAATACGAGAGGCCTTATTCCTTTTAAAATGCTGATTGTTTTACACATTTTTCTCTGTGATCAAACATTAATAAACATTAACATATTATTGATGTTACTACCTATTGGAATTTATTGGTTTATATTTGAAACCTACAATTATTGTTTCGGAAACTACTAGAAATTGTCAAAATTCACGTGGAAAATTAGTGTTTTCAACTTATTTTCGACTGCACGCAATGAAAGCATGAAATAGCTATGTTACTACTTAGAACTCGGGGAAAAGTAATATTCACTTCAAAAAGTTGGTTGAAATCAATATATTTGTCATAATTATGAAGAAAATAAATTTTAAAAGGAATAAAGCCTTCACTTTAGGCGAATTCACTTTGCTTTGTTCTAATAAACAAAAGCATGATGATTTTTTTTTGAGGATGTCAACCGTTTTTTTTTTATTGTGATCATATGTCTGTATGGGACTATGTACACTTAGATTGCTCTAAAAGTCTGAAATAGCCGTCAAACATTCCTACAGAGCGATAAAACGATCCATACAAACGGCCACCTAATCGTAATGTCTATATTTTATATATTTTATAATTAATACATATCTGCAACTTACAGCTAATTGCCGAGACGTTACAGATCATAACTTAAATTAAATAACAAGCATATAGATATCCTTAAAAGTTAATAATTAAAGACAAATATGTCATTACGTTATGAGGCCTTACTCCTTCTAAAATTATTTTTTATACGTATATTGATAATTTTAACCAACTTTTTAAAGTGAATAATACTTTTCTCTGAGTTCTAGATAGAAACATGGCTATTTCATCAAAATCCTTACAATTTACCAAAAAAATTAAAGATTTTTTTTGGCAAATTGTGAGGATTTTGAAAATAATTTCAAAATATCTTTTGGATAAAAAAAAACACAAAATTTACGTACTTTCCCAAGCACATAGGCTGCTTAATCACTTATACAGCCTATATACAGCTTAGATTAGAGTTGTAATGGCTGTATATAAGCTCTTATACAGCCTTTTTCTACCTGGGTTTGAAGTCACATATTTCAAAAAATATTATATATTTTTATATAATTTTCTTTGTTTCACGACATATTGAGCTAATTTTACTCATATAACTACAGTATTCTGTAGAATTTAACATCAGTTATCATCCCTATCATGTCGGTCACAAACTGCACTTATAACAAACACCTTTCATCCACTATTACATAAACCTCCCGGGTTTCCAAAAGTGGCAATATAACATATAACAAAACGTTGTAAAAAAACTGTTGATTTAAATAAATAAAAAAAATAAAAAAAACTTAAAACTTGCTGTTTGTGGCCACAGTTCATAATGCACACACGAATAATTTCTTACTATGCGTACCTATCACATAGATTCGTACATTTTAGATGTATCATTTATTATGGGTCAAAAATAAAACATATTATGGGATTAAAACTAATAAAAATTAAACTAAGATTAAAAAATATTTATAAAACTAAGACCTCTGGGTAGGGTGCCCATGACGCAGGCAGCATTCCCACGCTGTATGGCTATGGAAAGCCTTTGCGCGAGAAAACTGCCCGCGCGTGGGTCCCCTGTTGCCTCCCTCAGGCGCTTGCTGAGCTCTCTGTGGAGTCCGCGCGCACCCTGGCCCCACGGACCAAGTGTCTCGACGCCAAAAGCGATGAAGTCGTATTGGGCGCCGAGACAGCTGTATTTATGTACATTTTAGAGAAATGTTCTATGGAATCCTATTCAGCTTACAGTAAGGTATAGGCGCATTTTAATGGCTATTTTTATTCGACCATTTCGTGCGCCAATTTTCCCTCTGTAACATAAACAAGCAAAGCAAGATCCATCTCTAACTAATGTGCAATTAAATAAGAAATAAAGCACAATTAGCAACGAGCAACGTGCTCGCCGGTACCACGAAACATTTCGGCAGGCAACCCTCTCATTATATGCAAATATCCTGAACATTATTAATGAGAAGGCGTTCCAAACAAACGAAACGCGATTACACCGAGCATTCCGTGGTACGGGGGCAAGGATATCACCAGATCCACAAATTCTAACCTTATTTTCTAGTGTTTGGGTTAAAAGAACCGCATTTCGGCTTGTTATAATAATGACGGGTGTATAAAATACCGTTATTTCGGTCTGTTAGGATTTGGAACATGCGATTTTTGCTGTCGGATTGAACGTTTGTTTCACAGTAATGTGTTACAATTATGGCCGTATGGAAATTTTCGAGATGCATTAAGTGTGGAATGGGGTGGTATATAAATAATCCTATATACACAATAAGGATAATAACAGTTTATTAAATGCATTAAAAACGCGATGCGTGCATGGCGTTCTGAACGCAGAAAACTACTTTATTATCAGCAAATGGTTTGGCAGTTGACCTAGTAACAGGGGCAGTTTCGATTACCGGTTTATAATTTCGTGGTTATATTTTCTAGGTTGATTCAGATTCTAGGTATGCCGCGAAGATAATTGAAGTCTCCCATCACAAACACGAGTAAAGAAAAATCCCCATCAATAAATCTGGTGGCTGTGAGTGTCTTGGAGTTTTAAAGGGTTTCCTATATTATTGAGGGTACAATATTAGGCTGAATTTATTTATTTAAACTTTAATACTTAGACAAAATCAAAACCAGTACAAACGGCGAACTTAATGCCAAATCACATTCTTTAAGGCCAAGCAGAGATACTTCAAGTAGGTGCTGAGTAAAAAAATAATCGTATATCCTTAGATACATTAAGTATTATCTAAATAGTTATGCTCTGGTACAATCATGCATACCTACTCAAGTTCTTCGGACACGTGTCGAGGCGGAATAGTGATTCCATTGAACGCCTAGTTGTCCAGGAGAAAGTGGAGGGTACGAGACCTCGTGGATCACCCATGCGATGGACTGACCAGATAAAATCTGCTCTAGGCCATCCATTGCATGAATGCACCAGAAGTGCTGCGAACCGGACACGATGGCGAGACATCGTGAGGCGGGCGACAGCAGCCCCACCCTCCCTCATGAAGACCACGACCGCCCTGATAAGAGCAAAACGAAGAAGAGGAAGTAGATAACTATTTCTTCTAGACTACAGTAAAGAATATGTTTCTGTCAAAAATTGTGACAGTATTTTTTTTTACATCTATCAATTGCTCACTGATACGATTCTAAAGAGCCCAAACTCGGTAGGATTGATTTAATCTATTACATGTTTCCTAAGGCCACCTTCTGGCTCCATCATCAGACCAGCCCCATGGTATCAATTCTTGTAGTATTGTCGTCAGTTAAGTAGGTGTGGTAGATGGATAACCATCTAGCGACAATTGCATGAAGATCTGTTTCAGTCTGAAAGCATATCGCAGGCAGTCATATTAAATTCAGCCCCTGTCAACACTAAAAGCTATGTGGTGAGCGTTTCGAGGAAATTACATTTAAGAAGCTTGAGAGAAACAGATTCGATACTCATCACTGAGCAGTGTATCATTTGTGTCTCAAACTCACCGATAGTGCTTCAAAACAGGCTTGGGTAAAAAATATCGATATATCTAAATAACCTTAACCTTAGGTGATGTAATTCCGATCGTAATTGATAGTAATAATACCTACCTACCTATTTAATA
This sequence comes from Apotomis turbidana, assembly GCA_905147355.2. Taxonomy (NCBI): domain Eukaryota; kingdom Metazoa; phylum Arthropoda; class Insecta; order Lepidoptera; family Tortricidae; genus Apotomis; species Apotomis turbidana. The sequence goes on from LR990293.1 coordinate 21,835,580, forward strand.
CCTGATTGTAGTTACCTATGTGAGTGAATTCAACGGCAGTTAAACCTTAGTATGGTTTTGCTCGTTGCATTATTGTTAAATGTATTGCTTTTTCTGTATGATAAACAAATGAAAAAAAAAAAAAAATGAAGATTTTTCTCCGAAATCGATAAATGGCATTAAGTCCGCTCATCCTACGGGAACACTACATTCTATCGGGGATAAAAAGTAACCTATAAGTATCCAGGGTTAATTACCAACATACCAAATTTTATCAAAATAGGTCCAACCTTTTGAGCGTGCAGTAGTTACATACATATTACACGCCCACACATTTACAATCTTTCGCCTTTATAATATAATATTAGTGTGATGTGCAATAAAGATAAAATAAATAAATACAATCGATATTTTTTTATCTCAAATATGGCGGTGAAAATGCTTGGGTAAAAATACCGATATATATTTCTTACTCTATTCATATGTATATTATTAAAAATATCGATACGATAAATATCGATATTTTTTTCGTTTGCCCACCCCTAGGCGGCCATTAGTTATTCCCTTTCAAACAGGTGTGCGCAATGAAAAAGGGTTCAAGCCAGCACAGGTGGAGTTTTGCATGGGATTTTCTTTGCTTTGGTAGTAAATAAGCCCAAGTTAGCATACGTTATAAATTTATATTGCGTTTCGTTGTGTCAGTTGCATTGTTTGCATAATCGGGCATATAAAAAGAGTCTGCATTTTATAACAATATTTTCCAATTTTGTGTTTATTTATATCGCGATAAATATAATCAGACTTTTATTAATTTATAATTATGAATAATAATACATTACTCAAAGGTTAATTGGAAGTGAATAAAAATAGGAATACGTTCACCTTTGTAGCTGTATTTTTTGTGTCATACAATAAACAAATACATAAATATCAGACAACCTCACACAAATCGATCTAGTCCCAAATTAAGCTCAAGAAGGCTTGTGCTATGGGTACTAGACGACGAATTACATACTTATTTAGATAAATATATACTCAAATACATGGAACAACCATGACCCAAGCACAAATATTCGAGTTCATCACACAAATATTTGCCCTGGCAAGGATTCGAGCCCGGGCCCGCCGGCATAGATTATTCCGTACCCAAATGGTAAAAATGGGATCCTATTACTTAGACTCCACTGTTCGTCCGTCTTTCTGTCTATGACCAGCCTGTATCTCAGGAACCGCGATAGCTAGACAGGTGAAATTTAAACAGATGATGTATTTTTGTTGCCGCCATAGTCACAAATACTAAAAAGAAACGTGATCTTATTAAAACTTTCGTGAGACATATTTAACACGCACGTTATTTGGTACCTCGAATATTTAATAAGATTATTCTAGAAAATGAATGTAGCAGTCAAAATGTTTTTAAAGTTAAGTTAAAAAAGTTTCTACTAGATCAGTTAATAATAAATACCCCATAACTATATAGTTATTTTAAAATCTGTATATAGTTTGACCTTTGTAATATTACTAAGGTCAAACTATATATGAGAGAATACTCTAATTGTTATATACTTAGTTAGGTACATTTGTAGACAAACGTAGTTATAAAAGTGAGCGCAGCATTCGCCAATAAACGTATGTTTGGCGATAGTAAGATATATGTACCAAATGTAAGCTATGCATGAGTAAATAAATTAAAAAAAAAAAAAAAAAATATTGTATTAAGCGGTTTACACTCACGTGGAATTGTCAGGTACGGCCCGACATGTTTCGAACTCGTATGGAGCTCTTCATCAGGGTCTGCTACCCGTACAGCGGCGCGGTAGCTTCGTCACTACATTGCAGATGGGGATTGAATCCACGACCTCTACTTATCCGGAATAGTGCTCTGATCCATGAGCTACCGTTAGTTTATTATTTTTAATTTATTTATTAGGAAAATATTTATTATTTAGTTTAATTATTAGGAACTTTACAATTTCCTTAAATCTGAATACATTGTCCCACAAAACCAGTGGCTGGTTTGACTGTGGGATCTCTGTTAGGGAATCTCTATTTTAGGTACAAAGTATGTATTACGGTATTAGTGTGGTATACAGTAAAAGTGTTTTTAACATTCTATTGAACTTGTTTTTGTTTGGCTCTCGTCGTATTTTCTCCGGTAAACTATTGATTACGTACGGGATGCGTTTCTTTAGGGTTCTATCCCCAAAGTAATTGTTTACCGTTCTGAAGTGTAAGCGAGTATTGGCTTAAACAAGATTTATTGGATAAATTTATTTATGAATTTTATTTCATAAATATTTATTGGTTGGATTGGAGCATCTGACTGAAAAATCTTGGTGTGGCTATATCATAAAAATGTATCCGACACTGAATATGTAAAATCGGGATAAGATTTTACAAGACATTTTTATCTGACATTGTATTTTATGATTCTATTATTATTGTTGTAGTCATATTATGAGTGTATATATTTGACTTAATTGAATGATTATTATCTTATTGTATGTTTTTATTGACGATCATAATAGGTAAGTATCAAGATTCATGTAAATGAACTTAGGATAATTTATAATGTAATTTGTTATTATGAAATAAATAAATCTATATCTAAATCAAGTATACAGCTTCTACGTGTAGCATTAAAACGTATCTACAAAATAATTTTTACTGAACAAACTTTTATAAAAAGTTTTTGAAAACTAATCAGCATTTTGCTACAATAATAAGAAAACTTACATTGCAAGCTGTCGGAGTGGAAGCACATTCCCGAAAAGAAAAAGGTTTTACCTGTAACAATTTAAACATCTGGTTAATATTACACGGTACAATACATATTAGGTATACACAGAGCGTTTTTCATAAGTCAATGTACTGTTTTATCCGCAATTTATGGGAAATCAGACTTGTCTTTCATGATTTACTAAGGAATGTAGTAGTAGTATGTTTCAGCCTCGATAAAATTTATTTCGTATGTCCGGATGTTTGGATGTTCGGATTTCCGGCTGTTCTCGCTTACAGGCCACATTTCTCGACCGATTCTCATGTTATTTCTTCGATTTTTTCCACAATTGAAATAAAAGAATTGAAATGGATTATATAATATATAAATACACATACCTATAGATAACATCCATGACCCAAGAACAAATATGCGAGCTCATCACACAAATATTTGCCCCGGCTGGGATTCGAACCCGCGACCTCCGGCTCAAGGCATGTGTCTGTAAACTGCGCCAATCGCGTCGTCAAAATGGGGGTTGAAAACGTAAAAAATGACATATTTCATAAATTTCGATACAAAATCGAGAGGTCTACAGCCCCTCTAGCACAACTATGAGACGTGACTCATTCTCGCGCGAGAAATATTACCTACCTTTCTCTTTCTTCGCTGTACTGTGAGAGAGTGACGGCTGATGCTATGGCGTGTACAGTCTGTTTGATATTATAACAAACATTTGTCACATCACAGGACCCATACAACGTAAATCTGCGCGACACATTGAATTTCATAAAAAAACCAAGGAATGACATAGTGGTGTTTCAAGTATCTATAAACGGTTTTCACTTTCTATTTGATACTATTGAGTTCATGTTACATTTTTTCTTATCACGGTGTTGAAGTATTTAACGATAATAAATCATTACTCAAACAGTTACGTACTACGTCTTATTTTTTTTTAAAGTTGTGTTGTGACTAAATCTTGCGATTCGATTCATGTGTTATTTCTGTAAATTGGTAAAAATCGATTAAATCGATAAGTTTATAACCTAAAGAAAGAACAATAAAACCAACTATTACTTTACATAGAAAGCTCTAGTGAGTCCGGCGGCTCGTAGCTCAAAAAAATATTGATTTACACAATATAAACAAAAATATATTCAGGTTTGAAAAAAGTTCGTCGATAAAATCGATTTGATCAACCATTCATAATCGTTAGGTTTGGCAAACAATATGGTTTTGCTACACCACTACAAAACATCAACAGAGAACTGTCAAATGTTTGTTATAATATCAAACACACTGTAGTTTTGCTAGACTAGCAGCTCTCAGAGCCATCAGTATAATCATTTCAGTGAATGGGTGAGGTTCAGGAGCGTTTTAAACACTCCTTGTCTTATGTTATGTTTTCACGAATAAATAACATTATTATTGCAAAAAAAAAAAGCGTTAATCAGTGAGCTCATAACAGAGCGCTTGTTGCCAATTGTGATGGAATCCAAAAATACGATTATATTCGTTTAAATTTAACACTAAACGCAAGGGAATGACGACGTGGTTGGCGCAGTTTGCAGATACCTGCCAACTGAGCCGGCGGTCCCGGGTTCGAATCCCGGCCAGGGCAAATATTTGTGTGATGAACTCGAACATTTGTTCTTTGGTCATGGATGTTATCTATATATGTATGTATATATGTATATCGTCGTCTAGTACCCATAGCACAAGCTTTGCTTAGTTTGGGACTACGTCGATTTGTGTATGATTGTCCCATAATATTGAATTATTTATTTATTAATGAGCAGTTTAAAACGCTCCTGAGCCTTACCTAAATGCTATGGGGGTTTACAATCACGCATAAATGGTATCCGAACCCGTCAGCAAACACCCCGTAACTGATACGTGCTGTCTGACCCCGGATGCGGCCATATTTGTTTTTGCGCACGCAAAAAGGTTTCAAGCCAAGAAGCAACGTTATTAAATGGTGTTAAGTGTCGCCATCGCTGTGACGCGGTCTATTTTCGATTGTGAACTTGTGACATTTTTTTTAATGGAGTGTAAGAGCACAATCTTTTAAAAATAGAGAATTTTTTCGTACTTATGACTGAATTAGGTCGAATTTCTCAACCAATTCTCATGAAATTTTGTGCGTAGGTTTGTTAAGGCGCTCTTGTCCCAGTAGATGCCGAACTCACTCATTTTGGAATGAGTCGTAAACATATTAAGCAGTGTTTGAAGATTATGAAAAACATATATATAATACTTGAGGATCTTGCGAGAACAAAATCGTTTTCAGCAACACGATTGGATAAATTTCGCTCGATAGAATAGAATCCCAAAGTTACCTCTATTTGTAATATTTTTTCAGTGGCAAGGCTAAAATACGAAGTTTTTTTACCCGTTTTTTGCTTAAATGTATGGATAATAACATTATCTAGGTAAATTCGCTAGGATTGTCTCGATAAAATTATTTATTTAATCACTAGAACTAAAAACCTGCTAAAAATCGTCGCGCGTCAGCGATTGAAGAGCGTCAATTAGTTCCGCGCGACCACGGCCGGACAATATCGCCTTAAATAAGTAGAATTCTATTTTCGATTCAGTTTTTTAGAAATTCATCAAAATGGTGGTTGAAAACGTAAAAAAATACAATTTCTGCCATTTTGAAACAATTCACGAGGTCTACTACCCACAGAGCCGCTAGTGGGGGTTCACAATCACGCATAAATGCGTATCCAAACCCGTCAGCAAACACCCCGTAACTGATACGTGTTGCCTGACCCCGGATGCGGCCATATTTGTTTTTGCGCTTGCAAAAAGGTTTCAAGCCAGGAAGCAACGTTATTAAATGGTGTTAAGTGTCGCCATCGCTGTGACGCGATCTTTTTTCGGTTGTGTACTAGTAACATTTTTTTGTATGGAGTGTACAATTCTTTCGTACTTATGTCCGAATTACGAATGTCCGAATATTCTCACCTGCAGGTCGCATTTTGTCTACCAATTCTCATAAAATATTGTGTGTTGGTTCGTTAAGTATGTAAAATTTTATTTTCGATTCACTTTTTTATAAAATAAAAATTTATTTTATTATTTTTTTAAAGCGACGACGTACCTACTTATATTCTTTGATGAAGACACCAATTTGTACAAAATCTAGGAATTACAGCGAGTAACACCGGTGTACCCCGGGCTCGCCTGCGGGCGGCACATTACCGAACTCATTTCTCTCTCTAATCTGATGCCCTACATACTAAGCTCTAATTGGGCGGACTTATATGCGGACTAGTTACGTCTCGGCATTGCTATAAGGAAAGAAAGAAAAAAAAAGACGAACATTTATTCGGGAACAAAACATATTTACATAAATAGTGAAAAAACTATGAACTAAGTATAATACTAATATATTTGCTAATATGATTGCTTCGAAAAGGTCTCACCTCAGCATATTGTTAGCTCGTGACTCGTGAGCCAGCGCTGATCTTTCGTTCGGACCATAGGGATTTCAGGGATATCATCAAATGTTATCTATCTAGTTGTTTGTAGCAATAATAAATTCATCGAGAAGAAATTGTATTAGAGAACAATTGAACGAGTTTTCTGAGAACAAACATAGAATTTCTTTTGGATTTGTTTGGGTTACCTACCTCTTTGTATTAGTCAGAGAGATTCTCTGGCAGAGGTAAGCGCCAGCTCTAGGGTCTCCCGAAGCGTCGATCAGCCGTTTTGACAAGGCCATCATGAGTCTTAGACTTGAATCTTATGCCAATAAACTAACTTTTTCTAATTTCCATCACACGTAATAAGGCCTGTGTTAGTTTTGCTAAGTGAACCAAAACGGAACTTTACTTAAACTTTGCACTCAGTTTGTTTCGTATTTATTTCGTGTTATCTTCTAGTTATGACTTTTATCAGCGTTGAAACTTTTTTGAATGCCTCCAAGTTGTACCATGTTTTTGGTTAATAGGATACCTACTAATATTTTACTAGCTTCTTACCTTGGAATGATCTATATTTACATTTATTACAATACGCGAAAACACAATGAAGCACGGGGTCGGTAATAAATTAGTTTCTAAGCCAGTGCTACTTTTGCATAAAATCTGGGGCATTTTGTGTTTCCTTATCTATTAACACTTTCGCAGGCAGTAACGTCGAGAAACGTAAATTAGAACCCTTGTGATATAGCATCACGTGGACGGCGACTTTTTTTCGCAAAACTACCACTTCATTTATGGCCGAACATTTTTCACATTTTTTATTAGGGTTCCGTACCCAAAGGGTAAAAACGGGACCCTATTACTGAGACTTCGCTGTCCGTCCTTCCGTCCGTCCGTCCGTCCGTCCGTCTGTCTGTCACCAGGCTGTATCTCAAGAACGGTGATAGCTAGACAGTTGAAATTTTCACAGAGGATGTATTTCTATTGCCGCTATAACAACAAATACTAAAAATAAAATAAAATAAATATTTAAAGGGGGCTCCCATACAACCAACTTGTTATAGATTATGGTACGGAACCCTTCATGCGCGAGTCGGACTCGCACTTGCCCAATTTTATACATTTTATAAATAGGCAAATTCCTTGTGCCGATTTTGGGTAGGCCTTTTTATAAACATATGATTTGTATCAATGGTTTAGACCTTTTTTGTATTAGTTTTGTTTGTATAGTGTGTCCGATCTCTAAGTTTAAATGAAGTCGCTTTGGCACAAGGTACAAATAACCATATATACAACCCTATTTAAGGTGGTTGCAGAGATGTCACTTTCATACAAATCGTTTGATCAATACACACTTAGGCGGTTATGGCTTTCGGTTATTAAAAATTCTTAAAAAAATCTTTAAGCCATGTATGTATGCGTTGCTTTTACACAAAAAGCGCACGTACCTAAAGCTATTCATGAACAGTGCGTTCTGAAATATAATACTACTTAACTTTTTAAATTGATGTTTCGATATGAATGCATAACAGTTTATTTTTAAATGATTACAGCTTTCATTAAACATGTAACAAATAATTGGAAACATTTGGATTTTAAAGATACCTATTGTGTTTTTTTGCTCATAACAATAAAGTGGAACAGATTTCGAACGCACTAAATCTTGTGAATGAAATAATGAATTGTGTCAACACTGTCATGTCAATTGTGGAAATTCGTATAAAATGAATGATGTTTGGTTTACATTTTTTTCAAACAAATAAAGGCTTCATCCAAGAAAAGCTGCAGAAACTTATAACTTTCTACAAAACATGCGTGTTGCCTTAAATAATATTACGACGTATACACCATTTCGAATTAAAGCGACGTCTACAACTCACGCAAACACTAGTATTATAAAACCTACACGTAACAAAAATTGTTTTATTTTATTTAGTGGTTGGTGTTTCTAAAATCCATATATGTACATAATAACAATATATTGTCATATATTTTTATATGGCGCGAGCTAGCTCGGGGTCGTGACGCGTGGCGCAAACAACTGGTGCTGCGCTCAGTTAGTAGTAGTTCTAGTAGTTACTCGTATATATTTTTAGACTGAACATTTTTACAATTAGAGACTCCATGGAACCACGATTTAGAACCACGAAAATCCCAACCCTAATCAGTACCTACTATTTTTGATGTCGGGTTTTTGTATATCAGGTCAGAGTATAGCAAAAAGGGCCCGATCTTGTCATTAAGTAATAAAAAACAGAGGTATAATACTTGTGTTTTTTTTTTCATCGTAAATTTCTAAGTCCCAGCACAGAATAGATGATAGTACAAGTAGTCCCAGACTACGTAGTAATTCTATGGCAACTTAGGACCACTCTAGTTCTTAAACGGGCAAGTTAATCAAACAATTGTAATTTATAAAAGATACTTATCTTAATGTATTCTTTAGTTCTAATCAAAAAGTAACAAATATGAGATAAATGTTTACAAATGAAGCGAAAATTGAAAAATTTAATGATTCGGACAGGATTCGAACCTGCGTTTCCAACGGCTTTCCGGGCCAACACTGGCGTCCTCCCAATTGGACCACCGAATCAGATGTCAGAGTCATTGAATTTTTCAACCAGTTGCTTCGACATGCCTTAGGGTGGCATCGTAGCGCCATCTACCGTAAAGATTTAGACTTCATTCATTAAATTTTTCAATTTTCGCTTCATTTGTAAACATTTAGTTTACGTTAGCAGACGTTACTGCTTTAATAAAAAAAATAAGTAATTTGGGTGTAGCACATCGTTACTATCGATTCTCAACAAATTTGAGACGATGGTGCCGACGATAAAGTCTAAATCTTTACGCTAGATGGCGCTACGATGCCACCCTAAGGCATGTCGAAGCAACTGGTTGAAAAATTCAATGACTCTGACATCTGATTCGGTGGTCCAATTGGGAGAACGCCAGTGTTGGCCCGGAAAGCCGTTGGAAACGCAGGTTCGAATCCTGTCCGAATCATTAAATTTTTCAATTTTCGCTTCATTTGTAAACATTTAGTTTACGTTAGCAGACGTTACTGCTTTAATAAAAAAAAAAAAAAATGAGATAAATATTTTTCAACAAAATAATTATGTGCCCTAAAATTGGGCCCTTTTTGCTGTACCCCAATCTATCATTCAGAAAAACTTAGGACAAACTCAATAACATCAGAAATCAGAATCACAATATATCAGAACAGAAACCCAACAAAAATACTTATTTAATTTCACCACATACTTAAAAAATTTAGAACTGCCAAAGATTTGTAATTTCTTCGTATTATTTATTTTGACAATCCAGCCCGTCTAATACAACTAGGCTTCACGATTCTTGTCGCGCGACATAGCATCGCCCGTCAGTCTCCTACAGTACCGCAAAGAAAGAGATAGGAAATATTTTTCGCGCGAGAAAGAGTTGCGTGTCACAGTTGTGCTAGAGGTGCATCTTTACTTCATCATCAAAATCAAAATATCATGCCTGGTTATTTATTTATTTATTCAGCGCTTACTATCAAACTGACAGATGATACGCGACCTTTTAATAAATGAATCACCCGCACACACTCACAATTAGTGTCTATTAGTGTGAGTACTTGCTGATTTTTCACAAATTGCCAACACATGGGGGAATAAAACAATTTATGACGTGCTACTAATACTACATGAATAAAAGACTAATACGCGGACTCGCCACTATACAAATTTTACTTCAAACTAAAGTAACATACGAAATAATACACAAAAACTACAAATCTTGCTTCCCAGCGCCATCTAGCGTGGAATGTCTAGTTTTGTTTCCTCTGCAACCACCTTAAGTGAATTTAACGTCGTTTTTCACTAGTGCCAGTTTGACATAATATTAATTTGATCTTAGAATTTCGGATAGACTATACCGTAGCATGCAATTTTCAAAATGGTCCTGTGTGTGAATGTGTTCTAATTTCAAAGTGTCAATTTCTAATAATCACTTAGCACCTTTAGCACTACTGTGGCACGCGAGTCTTTCGCGCGCGAGATATATTACCTATCTCTTTCTGTACAGTACTGTGAGAAAGTGACGTGTGAAGTCGCGTGAAAAGAGTCGCGAAGTTAGCATAGTTGTGCTAGACGGGCTGATCTAGTCCAGTCGAGCGACATAGCGCTACCCGTCACTCTCTCACATTACTGCACAGAAAGAGACTGGTAATCTTGCCCGAGAAAAATAATCGCGTATGAAAGTTTTGCTACATATTTTTATTATGTTATATTAGTATTAGTTATGTTATATACATGCTGCTGGTGCTGATCTTATTTATGTCTAATACGTCTAATGTATAGATTCAGGTCGCTCTCTCAATCGCTTTTAGTGATGTGAACAGGTTCGACAATTACATGCACAGGTTTTTTTAATTCTTCAAAATGGCGGATACACAGAGCTACTAAATAATCAAGGGTGACGACAATGTTTTATGATAATATATTGATTCAAACTGACACGATTCACACATTATTATAACAAAGCAGAACCCCCTTTGAACGAAACGGTAGTCAAAGAAACAAGTTTTGAACGCGATAAAGCCCAGTTTTATTATAATAATGTTTTATCACTATCCGAAATAAACATTTATATTATTTATAAATTAAACGTTACTTAATCTATATTCCCGTTAAGAGCTATCTACTTAGCTCTAAACGAGGTTCTAGTACTCGCGCCTTAAGCACTAAAGTTGAAATAATTGCACCACATAAAGCCTAGGTCACCGAAACTATTCATGAAGAAAAGCAGTTTAGGCACAAACAATACCAGAAGCTTCTATGACCCGAAGAGTTTCTACTCTAAACAAAAGAAAATTAGTTAATTTAACGTCAACAATTCGCAAAGTGCGAAATAACTTGCGACTAAGTGGCCGTAGTGTACGAATGCAGTAAGTTGGCAAAAAGGTGAAACGGGGTCGCTAGTTATCTTATAAAAGACCCGGCTACGCTTTAAAACTGGGAAAAAATGTCCCAATTTACATCGGGAGGGTTCCAAATACTAAACAATACGGGCCGTATGGAACTGTGTCACTGTACGGTAAGGTCTGGATTGGGTTGTAGCATTGTGTCCTTTGACGAAAGGTTCTTTTTCGTATGCCGGCAGAGGACCTAATGAGCCGTGTACAATAAAAAGTACCTACAGTGTTTTCTTTTTCGACTGTCTTCTGTTTTTTTTAGAAAGGTTGCGCTGTTGTTGTGTTTATGGAAGCGTATGTATAGTTCTAATTAAGGAATCGATTTTGTTTGTTTAGAGATACTTTCTTTCATCTTTGCATTTTGGCTTGAGGTCTGTTAGAGCCATTTCGTGCCATGCCATATTACTAGATAGCTTTCGGTGGTAGAGATGGCGATATAATGGAGATCAAATGGAGATATTTCAAAAATCGGTCGTTTTGACCCCCAGTGCCCAGGATAGAGCCATTTCGTGATATGCCATATTACTAGATCCTGGGCGCTGGGGGTCGATTCGACCAATTTTTGTAATATCTCCATTTGATCTCTATTATATCAACGTCTGTCACTTTTGACGAGACGGATGGCGAGATGTGGCGATGACCTTAGAATCATAATTTCGCCAACCCGGCCGCATACAGTTTGCGTCTCTTTTGTATGTGACGTCATAGATACCAGGTGCATACTTAACTTCACCGCGCGTACGCTCGTCGTACGTGAAATTAGACAGCTGATTCCATGAGTACATCTCTCTTATATCTGCGAAGTGGCGATACCTGTATCAATTTTTTCACCCGACTAAGCGACAGCAAACAGACCAATTATTAATTCAGTACAGCGGACGAAGTCACAGGCACAACTTCAGTTAATATGATTTATAAATAAACTTAATCATATCGCAACAATTTTGCAGTATAAATGGTTTGATTGACCCGATAAGCGGTATCGGCGTGTCAAATAGGCAATTAAAATTGTTTTAGAAATTCAACATTTGTATTAAGGCTGCGCTTAAACGCTTTACTTTTCGCTTTTAAGCGTTTTTAGGGTTCCGTACCCAAACGGTAAAAACGGGACCCTAATACTCAGCCAATGCTGGCTGTTTGATTGTCATCCATGATGTATTTCTGTTGTCGCTTTAACAACAAATATTAAAAACAGAATAAAATAAATATTTCAGTGGGGCTCCGTCCGTCATTTTTTTGCCGCTTTTTGCTTGATACTGTCACCTGGGGGGGTATTCGACCAATTTTAGAGATATAATGGAGATCTATTCTATTCTAATTTTTTTTAAATGGCAACCGGTCACAGTTAAGCGACCATCACTGCCAATGTCTCGTTGCCAATCGCACTAGGCGACTAGATAGAGGATTGATACCACGTTGTACGGTGAGTTGAAAAAATCGTGCTTTTTGTAAAGTGATAGCGATTTACAAAAAACCACGCGGACTATCGGGCCTTGACCCAGGAAGGGCTATGAACGCTTCAAGTTGAATTCTTCATTAGCTATTCACTCATACGTTAGATCACTGCACAATACGCTATCAATACTACACATTGAACAACTGAAATGAATAAATAATGAACAATGAAACTTAAACGCATGCGGCTATCTTGAGACACGAACCGGAAGATCTCTCCTTTTCATCGCCATCCGTCACTTTTGACGTGTGCTGACTTGACAAGTGGCGATATCCCTAAAACATCGCAACTTCGTCAATTCTGGCGCGCAAAATTTTCGCTTTCTTTGTATGTGACGGCATAAATAACAGGCGCATACTTTAAATTGACCGCGTAGTACGTGAAATTAGTCCGTTACGTTTCGTTCAAAACAGAAATTTATATACATGAATAACATTTTTGACAATCATTATCGCCTTCGTATTTACAAAATTGAGATGAGATAGGTATGTCACTTTTAAGCTCATCGCATTTAAATGACAGTTCAATGGCGATATAACTGTTATCTAATGGAGATTTGACGTTTGGCGATATCTCAAACGGCATTCTCGAATTGGGCCCCAGGTCTCATGAATCGTGATAGGTAGACAGTTGAAATTTTCATAGATGATGTATTGTATCTGACCAAGACGAACAAAAAAGAGGCCGGGCACTACCTACCTTTTCTCGAACCGTTTCGTCTCATTTTCAAACCCTCATAGTATCGTCCCAGTAAACACCAGAGCGCCCAAATTCACAGGTTAAGATTCAGTTAGGGAACGTATGACATTTACTAAATTTCATTGATCTAGCTTTTATACTTTAGGTTTTATTGGTACCTAAAATACGCCGATTTTGCAACTCACTTATACACTGACGTATCAAAACCTTTGGGGTACTTCCCGATGACCCAGAAAGGAGACTTCTGCAAATTTTGACATAATATTCTAGGTTTTTTTGAAATTCTTTACACAACCTTAAATATAATATCTACTTATAAGTAGGTAATTTGTGTGAGGTTGTCTCATATTTATTTATTTATTGGGCTGTTTTTAACTTGGATTAAAAGACCTAACGTGATTTATTGACGATCGCGCAATCATAAAAACTTTGAAATATTTAACGACATTTCAACGCATCTTTCCGGCTGTAACCGGTTTCAACCGGCCTAACTGACGTGACGGAGGCCATTAATGGCCGGAAGCATGGCGGATTTGTTTTGGCGCGTTCCGAAATACGATTAATTGATTCGGGACACGCAATATCAAGTGCCTTTTGTTTGCGAAGATGCGTGGTTCGCGAAAATGGGTACGTTTTGAAGGTTAGGACGGGTTACTTTTTGAACGGGGTCATTATGTCTTGCGGAGTCATTTTTAGGGTTCCGTAACCAAAGAATATAAAACGGGGCCCTATTACTAAGACTCCTCTGTCCGTCTGTCTGGCTGCCTGTCTGTCCGTCTGTCACCAGGCTGTATCTCATTAACTGTGACAGTTAGACAGCCGAAATGTTCACAGCGAATACTAAAAACAGAATAAAATGAATATTTAAGTAGGGCTCCCATACAAGAAACGTTATTTATTTGCCGTTTTTGCTCAATGTTGTCATCTCATGAACCGTGCTAGCACAGTTGAAATGTTCACAGATGTTGCATTTCTGTTGGCGCTATAACACCAAATACCAAAAACAGGATAAAATGAATATTTAAGGGAGCTCCTATACAACAAACGTGATCGGTTGCGTTAACTTTGTACCTCATTTGTATCCGGCGCCATACATACCAGGTGCAAACTTAACTTAACCCGGCCAGTAACGATGGGATAAGTACTTGTACGGAACCCTCGGTGTGCGAATACCGAAGAGATTTCATAAATAGGAGTGTAGACATTTTGAAAGGGTTGTCAACACGCAAATTCGCAGGTTTCGGTAATCGCTTACGCTTACTTGGTACCAAATCTGTGGTTTTTCACCCCCACTATGCACAGTAGGGGAGAAAAAGGGTTCGCAAAAATTTGAACAAGCTCTATATATCTAACGGGAATCGGGGTCTTTAAACACCCATCTAAAGAGCCCTTATTCATTTTAAAATACTGATTGTTTTAGACATTTTTCTCTATTATCAAACATGTTTCTTAACATATTATTGATTTTACTACCTAGAACAGGGCTATTTGGATTTATTGGTATATATTTGAAGCCTACAGTTTGGATTTTTCATTGAAAATTATTGTTTCAAAAACTACTAGAAATTGACAAAATTTACGCGGAAAATTAGTTTTTTCAACTTATTTTCGACTGCACGCAATAAAAGCATGAAATAGCTACGTTACTATCTAGAACTCGGGGAAAAGTATTATTCACTTAAAAAAGTTGGTTGAAATTGTTAATATATTTGTCATAATAAGAAAAAAATAATTAAAAGGAATAAGGCCTCTTAACCTCAGAACAATCTACTACCACTGTAAACTCGGTGATAAATTCACTATTATACCTACTCCATATCTGTTTTGCTATTGATTGTGTAAAATTGTCACGTACAGTCGAGGAAACTGAAACGCGTGCCTTTTTTACTATTGTCATTGTAATAAGAGGGAAAAAGGTAAAAATACAAATTATCTTTCTTTTGCTAGAAATATGGAATATAAGATGGTCAGAGAAAGTAAGTGCAATACTTGTTTCACTCAGTTTCAGTACGCGTTTCTTTCATTGTACAATAAAGAGTAATTTCATTTATTACTGTTGTATGTTTTAAGGTAATATCAGACAATACAACACTCGGCGCGGACTTAGATTCCACCCTTATGTTGTCGACATACCACTGATACGCACGAAACGCTTTGCGTCTTCTTTCCTTATGAGGACAACTAAGGAATGGAACTCACTTCCTGCGCATTTATTCCCCGATAAATATAACTGGGATCTCTTCAAGTCGAGACTCGAGAGTGAATAGTCATCTTCTAACCAAGCATGCTCCATCTTCGGCCTTATTGTCACTTAAAATCAGGTGCAATCAAGGTTAAATGCATAGGGTAAGCAAACTTGGTTTTCGGTGGGAATATGCCTTGTTTTTTAGGGTTCCGTAGTCAACTAGGAATCCTTATAGTTTCGCCATGTCCGTCTGTCCGTCTGTCCGTCTATCCGTCCGCGGCTTAGCTCCGTGATCATTAGTATTAGAAAGCTGAAACTTGGTATGAGTATGGGTATGTATCACGCCGATAGAACGGTAAAATAAAAACTAAAAAAAAAAATTTTATCGGGTACCTCTCGAACGCCTAAAGTGGGGGTGATTTTTTTTCGTTTCAACACTATTGTGTGGGGTGTCGTTGAATAGGTCTTTTAAAAATAATAGGGGTCTACACACATTTTCTGATAAGTTGATAACGTCAGCAGTTTTGTAAATATTCGCTCCGAAAATAATAAAAATAGCGTCCCCCCCTCCAACTTTTCAACCACGAGTCAAAAAATTATGAAAAATTCATGAACATAAGGCCTTATAAGTACTTTCAACGAAAACTATATTAAACAAAATCGGTCAAGCCGTTTTTGAGTTATCGCAAAATTTCATAATTTTCTTAAAAGGACGTAAGTATGACTTCCAGAAGGTAATAAGTAATTACAGTTACTTTGGCGTTTACTACCTTTTTATAGAGCTTTAAATTTTCTCGTAACTTAAGTCTATTGTGAAGGATGAGCAACTACGGAACCCTACACTGAGCGTGGCCCGACATGCTCTTGGCTAGTTTTTTTATTATTTCTGGTCTTCATTAAAATTTCGGCATATACGCTGCTAGTATATTCAAGCAGGCCGCTAAAATATCGGTGTTTTTTTATGAAACTTTCAGTTTTATGGCCAAGTTTTCGTCCAAAACTGAGATTCATTATCATATAGCAAAAGTTACAAGTTTGCGTGTGTTTTCGTCCGGAAATCGTGTTTAACTTTCGATGTTTTGAGACAGTGAACATAAAAAGTATGATTGATTTATTTAATAATGGCATCTTTTAGTGTCACTTTGCTAGTAGTTATACCACAGTATTTAATTTAAAGAGATTCTAAAAGTAAAGGCGGCAATAATAAAACGAGGATAAACTATACAAATAGTTACCGTAAGAATTGCAGAGGCCTACTTTTCACACGGAATATTATAATAGGTATACCGACGTGTACCTATTATAATATTCTTAATCTTCTTATACAAGATTGTTTTCTATTGCAACGGTTCTCATGCAAAACGTTTTTTTATCTCAGACATAGCGACTATATTCAATCCTGTTTATTAGTTATGTACCGTTCTCGAGAATTTCCGGGAACGTTCTTGATTTTGTATGGAAAATGTTCTCGAAAACGTTCTCGATCCATACAAATTGAGAAACATTCTCGAGAATAGCACATCACTAATCCTGTTTTAAATTAATTTATTATTTCATGTAATGCGTGTTGCAGTTGAAAATATTTGTACACCTGCATTTGTAGGTCAAACATAGATCCAAATACTCAAAACATGTCACCTTATAACCTGTTTTTTCTTTATTTTTAGGGTTCCGTACCCAAAGGGTAAAAACGGGACCCTATTACTGAGACTTCGTTGTCCGTCCGTCCGTCTGTCACCAAGCTGTATCTCAAGAACGGTGGTGATAGGCTAGACAGTTGAAATTTTCACAGATGATGTATTTCTATTACCGCTATAACAACAAATACTAAAAAAAAAAAAAAAAAATTTAACGGAATCCTTCATACGCGAGTCGGACTCGCACTTGACACATCTCACACATGAAGGGTTCCGTACCATAATCTATAACAAGTTTGTTGTATGGGAGCCCCATTTAAATATATATTTTATTTTATTTGTTGTTATAGCGGCAATAGAAATACATCATCTGTGAAAATTTCAACTGTCTAGCTATCACCGTTCTTGAGATACAGCCTGGTGACAGACGGACGGACGGACAGCGAAGTCTCAGTAATAGGGTCCCGTTTTTACCCTTTGGGTACGGAACCCTAAAAACGAAGGTCTTTTTAAATATCTTAGACACCCACATAACCGGGTAAATGTTATCAAGGCTTTAAGGGTGAGCTGTCTTTTACGAGGTTTCCATTCAATTAAGCAGTTATACTCGTACTTTATAGGTTACGCTACGATATACTAAGTGACTAAACTTTTGCGTTTATGATCTATGTTAGAATGTAGTATGACTATATGTAATTTATGTGCGGTAACATAAGCACCACGTTATCCTGGGCCGTAAGTGAGATTTTCTGCCCGCTACGGGGAGAAAATCTCACTCCCTGGGGGCCTATGATGATTGCGTTTATCACGTGATAAATAAGTGACAAGGCATCTGTCACTCACACTCGCATTTTGTCAAAACGTGAAATGCTTTGTCACTTAATTATCGTGTGAAAAAAGCAACCATCTTAGGCCCCTTGGCCAATATAAAGAGGTAAAACTTTAGACAAGACACGGGTGGTATTTAGTAATGCCTTAGATCGCATATTTATGGCCCTTAACAATGCAAAGATCGACACACAAAGCATAAGGAAAAATTCGATAAGTTGCTTGGGAGTTAGAGTGGCGAAATGGTTGACGCGCTGGACTGGCAATCCAGAGGTACAGTACAGGGTTCGATTCCCGGTCTCTTCCACCAGGTAACTCATTTCAAATTTTCTTTTAGCTTTGATCTTTGTATCAAGGGTTTAATAAGGCCCTTCAGTTCAGGCTACAAACACCTACGATCTTCCAGATAGTCATTTAAAAAATAAATAAAAAAAAAGTCACAAATTCACCACCCTAAGTATGTAATGTTAATTTAATATACATTTTTTCAACCCCCGTAACTCCCCGCCGTTTTGATGTATTCGTTTAGGAGGATGTCCCAGGTCACTAAACAGATAGGTACAGAAATCACTCTACATTCTACATACAAGCGCGCTCGAGCAAACGCACACATAGACATCACGTCAAGCGGATGGCACTCGCGCTCGCACTGGTCTGAACTGGTCCGAGATATCGTGTGCCCAGGTAGATAAGCAGATCCACACACAGATATGACAATTTCGTTGGTGGTTAAAAATGGAAATAATTGGATGGTTCTTGACATCAAATTGCACTGAAATTCTTTTTCAGTTTCGTTTGAACTAGGGGTCTCTAAAAACGTGGCGGGGGCAAAAGCCAACACGGGGAGTTGCAAACAAGGGTATACAGTTACCAAAACATTTGCGTACGAGCCACAGTACACAGTGAACCACGAGAAATACAGATAAAATAAATAAAAATAAATAAATATTAAGGGACAATCTTACGCAAATCGAGCTAGTCCCAAACTAAGCAAAGCTTGTACTATGGGTACTAGACGACCATATACATAATATATAAATACACTATATAGATAACATCCATGACCTAGGAACAAATATTCGAGTTCATCACACAAATATTTGCCCTGGCCGGGATTCGAACCCAGGACCGCCAGCTCAGTGGGCAGATGCACTACAAACCGAGCCAACCGCGTCGTCAAAGATGTTATAATATTTAGATTTATGTTTTCTCGTGAATTAGCCTAAAATATCCTTATCTTTTCTACGGTCCCGTGTTTATGCCTAGGAATAAGGTCTAACTCACTGTCCGCGTATGTGTATATTTATGCAAGATGTCGCACCTTTGCTATGTTGCAGAACTATAAACCAACGAACACAATTGTTCATTTCTGATATGTGTGAGGTAGTTCTATTATTGTCAAAAATAACCCTAGTGAAAATAGTGCCAAAGCAAAAATATCATTTTACTTCAATTATATACCTGCGGGCCTACGATGGTTGCTTTTATCACGCGATAAATAAGTGACAAAGCATCCATCATTCACACTCGCATTCAATCAAAACGTGCCGGATGCTTTGTCACTTATTTATCGCGCGATACACGCAACCATCATAGGCCCCCAGTATCCCTAAAAGGTCTCAGTAAAATATCGATACCTTTAGTACACACTCGTACTAATTGCATTTGTTTTGCCAGTGAAATTTAAACCACATACAGAATTGTGCACTAACGTCCTAATTGCAACATTTTTTTCCGAAAAAGTTAGTACGAGTGTGAACTAAAGTATCGATATGTCCATTGTAATCCACTTTTTTCCTCCCTTGGCATAATTTAATAAATATGTCCGGTCTACATCAAATGTAACTGATAATTAACTACTTGCATATGTAAAATTTACACGGTGCCTTGAGAATCAAGACACAATATGAGACAGATCCAATAAAGCTTAACCTTGCTAATACGACACTTCTTTCTAACACTGTGCACTGTGACCGGTGAGTGTTTTTGCATGTACCTCACGATGTAAGGTCGGCTACACACAAGCGGCCCCGGTACAAATTGGACCTGCTAGGACGTGCCATCGGTTTGTACCCATTCACATGTATACACCCTTAAAGTGACTCGACACTTTCAGTGTCATGCTTCCCAATAGATTCCAGTTCTAGGGTTGTGTATTAAAACTAGAAAACCTTATTCGGCGTAGTGAATATTTGTTAACTTAACTTTAATATTTAATATTATTTATAAAGGTATATAAACTGCGTGGAAGGAGAAGTTGTAACCCTATTTTTGTTTCTCTGTAGTCGGGTAGGTAAGAAGTATCCTACAACCGTAGATACCCAGACACCTCAAACACATGACAAAATAAAATAATAACATATTTTTCAATTCAGTGACTGACGACGCGGTTGGCGTGGGCCGTGGATTGTAGAGCACGGCAAATAGCGACCACGAACCGCTAGACGCGTCGTGGATAGGCCTTGAACAAGGTAGATAGACGATCTAATCAAGGTCGTGTTGGATAAGGGCAGCGCTCCACCTTTCGTAGAGATTACGTACTAGGGCTCCTAATATCCGTGCTAGACGCTGACCCGTGTAATTAACCCCAGTGGTACTAAGGTCCCGAATTACACGAACCCACCAAGACCCCTTTTTGGGCCTGCGTTCAGGTCCCTGTCCGAGTGTCCCGTCTTCCTTCAGGTATTCCCGTCAGATACTACATACATCAAGGACGGGTCACACCCGCGTGCAGTTAAGATCCATAGACCTGTAATTACGGGCACACGGATCAAAATCACACGTGCCGAAAGGGCCAAAAACGGTTGCCGTGTACCACGAAAACAGAGATCCGACAACGAGTAAATCTACCAACGAGCTCATTTCCACTGACTTCATTTCAAGTAACTTTATATGTACACAACCAACACACGGCGAAATAGTTCTAATTAGCGAATTCATTTGACTGTACTTAACAGCGTGGAGTCAGCGCAATAATGAGGCTTAGGGTATTAATGCTAATGCAGTTGTGCTGTAATATGCATAATTGTATACGGAGCTCATACCGAGGAAAACTGGTTTAACAAATGATTATCGGTTTGTTTATCCACTCATGTAATATTCGGTTATTGCGCTAACGTGAAATATGATTTGTATGAATTTATTACATTATTATATTGCAAAGATACAATACCCGATGCTTTTGGTACTTATAATATTATGAATGACTTTCTTTGCACTCGGAGGAAAAAATCATATTTAATCCTTAGTGTTTTCGTAGTTTGGAAAAGAAGTAACATTGAATCATCCCGGGACACTTACGTTACTTGCCTGTCCTAGCTTAGCTATTATGCCTGATAAAGCCACTAAGATATCCAGACGTACAAATATAAAAGATAAACACCCAACTGCCACCGCAACAAATCCGTTACCCCTTCCGCCATCTAACGTCCTTCAGCCTCTACAGGTTACTGAGGCTGCCACTTTACAAGCTATTCGATCCTTCCCCAACGGTTCTGCCGGAGGGTTGGATGGTTTGACCCCGCAGCACCTCCAAGACCTTACCGACCCTCTAATGGGTGACGCCGGGGAATCCCTCCTCAAGGAGCTGACTGGTTTAATTAATCTAATTTTATCGGGCAAAATTTGCAGCGAAATTGCTCCCATTTTGTACGGTGCTAACTTAATTGCTCTAAAGAAAAAAGACGGTGGTATTCGTCCTATTGCAGTGGGAAGTTCACTACGCCGCTTAGCCTCTAAAATATGCTGCCGAGAGTATCATACCCGTCTCACCGACAAATTTCAACCGAAACAACTTGGTTTTGGAGTTAGAGGGGGGTGTGAAGCTGCAGTGCATGCCACCCGCACATTCATAAATAAATCTAGCTTTGAAGTCCTATTAAAGCTAGATGTCAAAAATGCATTTAATTCGATTGACAGGGGCACCCTTCTAGATGAAATTCAAAATGAACTTCCCGAAATTTATAATTATTTACTACAATGCTACGGTACCCCATCAAAATTAATGTTCGGTGACAAGGAAATCTCCTCTTCCGTTGGTTGCCAGCAAGGTGACCCGCTCGGCCCTGTCATTTTTAGCCTGGCCATCCATTCCATCATATCACAGCTCACTTCCGATTTAAATATATGGTATCTGGATGACGGAACGCTAGGAGGATCGGCGTCTTCAGCTTTCAATGACCTAAATTATGTTATAAAAAGGTTCTATGAGATTGGCCTATCTCTTAACTTCGACAAGTGTGAGCTTTTTATCTCTGAAAAACTCCCAGATGAATGCCGAGGTAACATTTTAAGTCTTTTTAACCGTGTAACGCCTAATATCACTTTACTTAATCGCGAATCCCTCACCCTACTCGGTGCTCCAATTTTTGAAGACGCCATTCCACCAACAATAAATTCAAAATTAAACCACTTTCGCGATTCTTCGGATTTGTTATTTAAAATCAGCCCTCATGTAGCTATCTACATTTTACGTTTATGTCTTTTTTTACCCAAATTCATGTTCATTTTACGCTGCTGCCCTGTCTGGAAATTTCCCTTTTTGACCACTACTATCGACGATCTATTAAAAACAACCACGAGCAAAATTCTAAACGTTTCTCAAAATGTATCTAGTTGGTCCCAGGCAATTCTTCCTATTAAATATGGCGGACTAGGCATACGCTCCACAGGCGACCTTGCTCTTCCTGCCTTTCTCTCATCCATTCACAGTACTGTCACCCTCATCAGTGGTATTCTTAACATTTCTAATCCCACTGATGTAGAGGTTTCGGACCTGGTGGATGCAGAGTCAGCATGGAGCGCTAGGAACCCGGGTGAGAGCGCGCCATCTGAAAAAGCCAGCCAAGCTGCCTGGGATCACATAACAGTAAAATCCATTCACAAATTTCTATTAGACAGTTGCCTTACTGCGACCGAGCGGGCCCGCCTACTGGCAGTATCCGAGCCGGAGTCGGGACATTGGCTGCATGCCCTGCCCTCACGCAACATCGGTTCCGTGTTAGATCCAAGTACCCTTAGAATCGCAATCTGCCTCCGTCTCGGTATAAAAATTTGCGAGCCACACCCTTGCTGCCGTTGCGGTGGCTCTGCTGACACCCTCGGACGACACGGCCTCTTTTGCCAGTCAAGCGCTGGTCGTTTTTATAGACACGGGGCACTTAACGACCTCGTTCGCCGGGCCCTTGGCACAGCATCCGTTCCAGCAACTCTGGAGCCTGTGGGACTTGCCGCTGAAGACGGGAAGAGACCGGATGGCTGCACACTGGTGCCATGGCATCTCGGGCGGCCTTTGGCATGGGATGTTACATGTGTGGACACTCTAGCCCCGTCCCATGTCCAACGTTCCGCCAGAAAACCGGGGATGGCCGCAGAAGATGCCCAAATCGTCAAGCGCCGCAAATATGCCTTCTTAAATAAAAATTACGAATTTGCGGCACTGGCGGTGGAAACATTTGGCCCGTGGTCTTCGGATGCAAAGAAAATTGTAAAAGAAATTTCACAAAAATTAATCGGAGTATCGGGTAATATGAGAGCGGGCTCCTTTTTCACTCAAAGACTGAGCCTCGCCATTCAAAGTTGTCACTGTTAACATGACCTGAATTCATAGGTATAGGGATCAATCTAATTGTATAATATAGCCTTAAACTCATGTAAAACAAACTTTTTAATCACTGGGGTTTATAGTCGTAAAGTCAAAATAATTTATTTCAGACAGTGGTCCATAATATGTTAGTTACATTTACAGAAAACCCCACCAGAACGGGCGCGATTTTTGTTACTATAAAATTAACTAAACAGGAATAATAGATCTACAATAATAAAAGAACTAAAAATCATAGTTTCTTTATTACTTACACAACATGTTTTTTGTTTCATGTAATTCAAGGGTAAAACAATACTACTACTTAACGTTTTGTTGAAGGTAAAAAGCTTAATTATTCGTTTCTGAAATCAGAAAGAGGATTGAAGCTTCACCTTAATCAAAACAACACTTGTTTTATTTTATAAGTGAATCAATTTTAAAAACAAAACTGAGACCGGGTTAAATAGTTATATTTAGATTTTAGTGTTTTAAACGCTTTTGCTTGTCATTTATCAATTAGCTATAGAAAGTTCTCGTGATGTAAAAATATTGTAATAAACTCAGTACCTATCACAAAATGGTGTAAAAATATTAAACATGGTTTTGCACTCTTTTTGTTATATTAATATCATGTTCATAGTTGACACTAAAAAATATATATATTTTTTCGATTTCAAACAATAATGAATAATGTAGCATGTTGCAGAATTATAAAAATATTGTTTTATTTACTAATGTAACCCGGTCTCCGCTAATTGCCATCTTTTGCATTAATAACTAGTATAGCCACCATTTTTGTCTATAACGGCTTGCAAGCGGGAAGGCATCGATTCTATTAAATGTTCACACAGTCCTGAACCACGAATACTATCCCATATTGTAGCACAGTGCGTCTCCAATATTTCTGAGGTTCGCTCATTTCGGTTATCCCAACGTTGAACGATAAAACCCCATAAATTTTCTATGGGATTTAAATCAGGTGATCTAGCGGGCCACAACACGACATTTATATCTTTGTGCTGGCGAAACCACTCACGCACATTTTGCGAACGATGTATAGGACAGTTATCTTGAACAAACGTAATTAGTGGTAATTCTCCTTCTGGATAGACATTCCTAACAGTTGGTAACATGATTTCTTCCAGCACATTTAAATAGTCACCACTTTTCGCCCTACTCGGCACTCGGACCAATTCTCCCGGATCAGCCGCACTCATCCAACCCCACATGTTCACAGTTATATGACCTGATTCCATATTAGGCACTACGTGGTCAGCGTCATACCGAGTGTTGTCGCGACGCCATAAGCTTAGACGTCCATGTTGACTCGATTTAAATGTTTTTTCATCGGTAAAGATGACATTGCTCCAATCATCATTTAAGTGCTCCCGGGCGAACTTTAATCTCTCTTCTTTGTGATGTGGGGTTAGCAAAGGGTTGACTGCATGCCTACAATGATGCAATCCTTCACTATGAAGGACACGACGAATAGTATCCACACTTGAGTCACATAAACGGGCGTAATGTCTTATTGGTTGAAAGCCGTTTGCTTCATACTCCCGTACTAACATGTCACGCTGCTGTGCGTCAATCAGCCGTGGTCGACCACTTCTTTGGCGGTGCAATAATGACCCTTCTTGTCCGAATCTCCGCACCCATAAAGCTACCGTTTTTTTTCTGCAACAAAATTTAGGAATATATAATAATTGATAAAATATAAAACAGATACCTATCGTTTAAATATATTAATTATGTTTGTATTATATATAAAAATATACTTCGAACCTTAAAACAACTACTTACATTTACACCGGTTTCTCTGGCAATTTCTGCCATATTTTTGCCTTCATTATGCAAGGCAATGATCTGTGACCTTTTCACTAAATCGATATTGCAATGAGAACTCATTTTAATATTCGATAAGTAATAAAAAGCAATAATAAAAGACAATCAAATCAACGGAACTAGCTACTGTTAGCGGACGAACTGTTTTGTAATAAAAACTGGAACGGTATATATTTGATTTTCTAAGTCTACCCTCTAAGTAACTATGGGTGTAAGTATGCCAATAGATAATAGTTGCCCATTTCAACAAGAATACCAAATGAATTTACTTACTATTCATTTAATTTGTATTTGTTTAAAATTGCAATTATTTTTTGATAACCCTAAAAAATAGATAAGATTTTTTTATCTATTGTTTATTTTAAGTCTTAGTTTTTAATTTTTACTTTAAGGCTTTATTTAAGATTTTCCTATGCTATTACAAATTGTTATTTACATTAAAAAAGTGTTAGTACTAAACATAATTCTTGTTTTTCTTGTAAACTAAAGTTATTCTGAGTATGGTAATGAATTTCGTCAGCTTTCATTAAGTCTCGCTGGCTTAGAGGTTGAATACATCTGTCTCGATGTCGGAGGGTCCATGTTCAAATCCTCGCAATAATTATGAAGAAATACAATGTTTTTGGATGTTGTGTGATTCTTCGTTGGTAGATTAAAAAATATGTTTTGTGTTTTATTCTCCATCCTTACAAAATAACATAAATGGGCGAAGTAGCATTCTATAATTTCTGGATGTTGGACAAGAACGACAATAATAATAATATCATGTTATCATGTCAGTTAAATATTGGATTTGCGGGAGAAAAAATATTTTATTTTATATTTGGTTGTTAGCAGTGCCATCTAGTGGGATCTTATTAAACTAATGAAGTACATGACATAGCTCAACCGTCACTGGCTTCAAAGCATTCGCGTTTAAAAAGGGGTATGCACTTTTGCTGCCGATAGTACATACGACCATATTTACCATACTTTTTAGTGATAGTATCCGTCTTCGGCCTCATATACCGTCGCACCATGAGGGCGCAAAGTCCTTGAACGTCACACCTTTCTCCGAAAAACATCTCTAACTGGTAGGTTTCTAAGGAACCATCCTGCTCGTATCCCAGGTGGATTCGATTCAATATCCAAATCATAAATGCTCGATGTCATCCAAAGAACGAACCCACTTAGCATAAATCGCACTATCGCACATAATATGCGAGCCGACTAGGTCCAACTTTGTTGAAAACGGAGGTTCCCAAGAAATATGGGGCAGGGGGGCGCTGAAGAAATAGATAAACAGCCGTCCATACATATACCATTATGGATTGCTACCATCATGCATAATAATTATCCATCTCAGACAGCTGCGGGGACGAAGCTAACTAGTCAAGCTGGAGTAGTTTAGGATAAGCAGAAAAAGACGAGGAAACTCAATAAGTACAACAATGAACATTTGAGCACGGGCACAAATTAGTCAAGTCCAAACTAAGTCTCCTCTACAAACAGGTAACTGCAGTTTTAGGATCCCTACACAAGCCAGATAATACCTTCACCAGCTCAGCGGCGGAAGAAACAACCCTCGTACAGACTCACTTCTCGGGCTGTGAGTTATAACGGTTAGTGAGCTGGGTGGATGAGGAGAATACTCCAACGGAGAGAGAATGGCGACAAAAAATACAGAGGGCTTTCAACTGCTTGACTCATAAAAATCACCAGAACCGAACGGAATAGAAGTGAAGAGAGATAATTATCAAGATATTTACTATTGTTTTGGCTGCCTGCGTACTGTGTAGACAAGTCAAAGTAATTGTCATACAAAACCAGGTAGAAACCTTCTACTCAGGCGTTAGATTCTTCAGTGAAAATTAATCAGTTTTTTGCTTAAGCAGTTGCAACATAAAGTATTCTGCAAAATACTAAAAACAAGTCTGTGCTTTATGCTTAGGCACATTCATAGACATAGAGGGACGTCGACGGCAACGACAGGATAAAATTCACCACCATAAAAGTGGCACTGGTAGGAGCTGGAATGAAAGAGATTCATCGGCATAAACGAACATCGCTATTACACAGAGTCATCATATCCTGCGACATGGTAATACTAACGAGCGGTAATCACAAGGGTATGTGCATGTGACTTCACCCGCTCTACACTGGCTGTTTAACAACAAATTGACAGTTTATTCGAAAACACTTAACTGGTAATGTTCGCTAACAGATGCTTTGTGGTAACTAAACCAAAATGATCAATACAGAGCTCTAATTTGTCGAGCAAGGTAAATAAAAAAAAAAAAACGTAGCATGCCCGGCATAATAAGTTTTTGGCTGTTTAACAACAAATTGACAGTTTATTCGAAAACACTTAACTGGTAATGTTCGCTAACAGATGCTTTGTGGTAACTAAACCAAAATGATCAATGATACAGAGCTCTAATTTGTCGAGCAAGGTAAATAAAAAAAAAAAAAAACGTAGCATGCCCGGCATAATAAGTTTTAATTAAGAACAAAACTATTCACCGTTGAAGCTAAACTACAATCACTTCAGAGGTTGATTTGCTTGACAGCCACGGGAAAACAGAACCTCAGGAGAGCAGCTAAGGTGTCCTCGAGTCAAAAAATAGTGGGTACAACATCAACCGATTTCCGTAGTCTATTATAACTCGTCAGCAACATCAAGGGTCTCCTAGAATTGGGCTTTCTGATGGAGTTTGGTTGGCAAAAGTAGTGTCATCAACTCGCCACGGCGTACGGTTAATGCTTCGTTTTTGCAGAAGACTGTCATGTTATCACATTACAAACTAGTTACTAGAACCTATTAAGATTTCGTAAAATCCGATTTCTGCAGAGAGTGGGCACCTCAACTGCTTGGAGTTCGCAAGAAGTCACCTTTAACGACTTTATGACCGCTGTTCTAGGCAAAGACCGATGGGTAGACAGAGAGACTTTATTTAAAACTGAAGTGCTCAGTTAATAATCGTTCGAGATGGTCAGCTGACTGGAGATCGATCATCTGCCGTCATTACTTAACATCCCAGAATGTCGCCGATTCAAGAGCGGCGCTGGGTCATAAGTTCTTCTAAAGTTATAATCAAGGAAACGAATAATTTAATCAGTGAAATGTATATCCTTTCTTTACTAAATGCTTGAATTTGCCTTAGATCACCACTATACGACCACACTCAAAAGCCACTAGCACTGTTTTTTTGTTGGGCGAAACAGGCGTAAAAAAAATCAGAAAAAATTGAAGGAGATTCGTAGCAATGAGAAAATTACTGTAAAAAGAAAGTATTTCGATATAATAACAGAACTCAGACCAATTGTCATTGAATAATTGAATAGGAAAAGATTTAATTTATACGCCCCTCAATTTCAAGTACTTTTCAAGGAAAATCGACAGTCATTTCGAATATTTGCGCTGCAGTAAAGAGGCGTAAGCGCATAATTACAAGTTTTTAGAATACTTTACGTAAAATTGAGCATACTAGATAAAAACAGTGACAATATAAATACTCCATGCAAATTTGCAAAAAGATCCGTCGAAGGGACAAAAAGTTATTAAGTTTTTTGCCTCTCCTGAAAAGTAGGGGTTTTGCGCATACGCCCCTATAGTATGAAGCCCTCGATATGCAGAAAATACACTCGTGCTTAGAGACAGCCCTACATTTGCTATTTCTACTTACAGCGTGTAGGTACCTACTTATAGCGTACGCGGTGATCAGCCGACGTAAAGTGGAGTCGACAGTCGCAGCGTTGAGCGGAGATTGAATAAAAAAAAATTAAAACCGACTCCAAAGAGAAGAAATCTTATTTCTGGGGATATCATTGGCCTCTTGCATCTGTAAAAGATGATTTAAGCAGCGTCCATAAATTAAGATTGGAGAGTGACAGCCTACGCCCATGTTGAAGTTTAACCTTGTAAGCGCCAAAGACGGCAACTCACGTCAACGGAAAGTTCTGCCCCAGATGCCACGACGTCATTTGCCGCTATACAATGCCATACTATCTGCTGCCACTTGGCGTGATGCTGTCTTCTGAGGACAACGAGTTACTAACTGACTCGCTAACTACTGACGGTATTCCTTGGATTCCTCATGGATGTCGTCGTCAGATTTGGAGACGTCTCCTCCTTATTAAAAATATATGTTTCAAATTTCGGTTTATGACCGATGAAGATCTGAGGTAGCAAATATTAAGAAAAAAAAATACGACCGAATTAAGAACCTCCTGTTAGAATTTGGTTGATTAAAATGGACTGTGTAGCGACGTTTAGTCCAACAGGGTTTCAACCCACGCCATATTGCGGATTTTCAGGGGTTCTAATTTATTTAACTGGCAACGATAACATTTTATGCTAACTACGTTGAAAGTCGGTGAATGTCATCACTGATGTAAACAAAGAGGAAACAGGACTAAATATTCCGCCGAATTCAAGTAACTTTTGCGTAATAAAGCCAAAAGTATCCACAACGATGATGAAAGTCAAGTTCTTTTTCAATAGAATTCAGTATTTATTTCGTAAGAAGAACGAAGGATTGAGCAAAATTCCAGTAAACAATGTTTTGAATTTGGTTAATGACAAATCCTTGGTAATTCGCTAGTGACGTTTACTAATGCAAATATATGACGTATGCGCATTATTGCCATTATGAAAGCTGTTTGTACCGCCACTATCGTAACCAACGTCTCATCATATTGGTTGGGCGACATCCAGCCTTTAGTTGTAACTAAATTTATTTTTTGATACCTAACTAACATTAGAATCTACTCTTGGAAGTCAAATATAACATCAGTCAACCTATTTCTAATTGGGTCAAAAAACTAAATTTATCCCTTCGGGGGTCAAAAGTTAAGAGCTTGTATGAATCTAGGTTATGTTGCTATTACATCGGATTATAGAAGAGGGAACGTTGTTTATTCTCACAGGCATTTAATCAGAAAATTAGGCCCTGGAATCCTTAATTTCGCAGATGTCCACCGGAAAGACACGCAACTAAATCTGACAATGACCCAATGACTGTATCAAAATTAAACTTTGCATAGGTATATGTTCTCGGGTAATTCTAAATGGCGGTCTATTTCGAAAATTATTAATATCTACCAAAAGCGGCAACATTATTTGCGCTAGCAACATTTCTATATGCTTCACGAGGATTTGAAATCTGTCCGGCCGTTTAGGCCTAATGATAAAACACTCAAGAACTCCAAATATTTTACAAAGTATAAATAAGAAGCCAAAATTGTATGTGATCCAGTGCACTCACGGCCCAAAGAATCTGGGAATTCCTGGACTCAACGGGCCTCAGCAGTGAGCTTTAAGACAGGGCTGCCACAATAGATCAATTTTGGTCGATGCGGCACACAAAAGGCCCAAGCAAAAAAATAATAATAATAATGTGATCCAGTGCAGTCCAAGTGTGGCTCAAACACACCTGTCTGTGTAACCGGAACATTGCTCTTCCAACTGAGCCACAGGACCGCTAGAGCAGACCGTAGACCGGATGCCTTCTAATTCTACTTGTTTACAGCGCCCTCTGTATTTCATGTTTAATAGTATATTACGTTGGTGGTAAACGAGGAATTCCTTTGTTTTTCATCACACTTTGGAGGAAATAAAACAAAAGTAGTACCTACTAGTCAATACCAAAATTACTTACCGCACTAGGGCGTAAAATGCGACTTACCGCCCTAGGGCGTAATATACGATTTACCTCCCAGTTTTCTGCATGTAAACGCTTAAAATGTGACAAAAATTACTTACTGCCCTAGGGCGTAATTTACGACTTACCGCCCGCTTCTCTGGCATGTAAACCCTTGTTTACGAGCAAGTGTGATGAAAAATTGTTTACTTTTTCGTAATAGTAAACGTATCGGGGAAATACGAAACACATGTTTTCCTTCAAAAGGTCGGAATTAATTTTCTCGGCCCGATTACAGTCAAAGTAATGAAAACCTAAATTTAGTCCCTTAATAAGGCCAGTCAATGGCAGACGCCTGAAATAGATGGGTTATTTTAAGAACATCGATTCTATGGTCTATTTTGGAAATCACTCAGTAATATTATGAAATGAAATCAAATGAAATAATTTATTCAGTAAGTAGGCCTACAAGGTCACTTTTTTTACAAGTCAGATTGTTAATCTACCGGCATTTTCCAAGAGAAGACCGCTGTTGAGAAGAAAGCCAAAATAAACTCAACAGTTAATAATTTAAATAAAACAATTTAAACGGATTATATCGCGTATATTAATTATTTGAGCCTCCCTGACGTTTCAGTACAATCAATTAGATTTATGTTATAACTAATTACATTGGTACATCAGGATTAGGATTTCAGTTACACGCGCAGCAACATAGTTATATTTATACATAGCTGGTCTCAGAAGGTATCAATACGCCTATGCACCGGTGCACACATCTAGATGATTGACTCCGCCTTCCAGTTTTGTTTTGCATCGATCGGACGCGTCGCCAGGCTCCACAACCAACAGCCTCATATTTTACATGTCGGAAACGGTCATTAGTATGGGAGCTCAACGAAAAAGCGCGCCATTGGAAGGCGACAGTAGCGCCCCCTTAAACCTGTTTTGGCGCGCTAGACAGAGTCTTGGCGGTTCACTCAGCGAACGGCCACCGACACTTCACTCTGGGCCACCGTCGAGTGCACTACTGCCTTGGAACTGTCCCGTTTCGTTGTGCTATACCAAGTTAGAATCAGTGAAACGTTATAACTCAACAATACTGTGTTAATTTAATAAAGACTATTGTGAGACTTTGATAACCTAGCTTACAGACCTCTGTGCCAGGAACTGTTATTTTGTGCTTCATTGTATAAGGAATAAATCAAGTTAATTGCATCCGTAGTGTTTCATCTTGCTCACAACTACCTCCTCGTCCACAACTATGTCGAATAGCTCATCTAATGTGCCACACACCACACCGGCCATCCAGACCTGTCCCCGACATACATAAATAATCAATAAGATACAGGTCGCTTTTCCACACATGCACACATGCAGCTAACGTGGTTATCTTTCGCTGATATGTACCTCTAGCACTTTGGCACGCGACTCTGTCTTTCGACTGTGTCTCGTCTCCGTTCGGGTATTT
The DNA here is from genome assembly GCA_905147355.2 of Apotomis turbidana. Classification (NCBI taxonomy): domain Eukaryota; kingdom Metazoa; phylum Arthropoda; class Insecta; order Lepidoptera; family Tortricidae; genus Apotomis; species Apotomis turbidana. The sequence continues at coordinate 21,867,995 of LR990293.1, forward strand.
CCGATAGAGAACGGGTCGGACCCCGTATAATTAATATCCGTGTACCGTGTAATTCGGGATTTAAGTAACCGGGGTTAATTACACGGGTACACAGGTCGGCGTGTAGCATGGATATACGTGATTCTACAGGTTCGTGTAATTCGGGATCTTAGTAACCGGGGTTAATTACACGGGTACACGGATCAGCGTATAGCACGGATATAGGGAGTCCTATCCTATAGTTCCTTTTTTATACGGCTAACATAAACGACTGGAGCCACTAATAGATGGCGTGCGCGAGGGCATTTACCGTATACAGCCGAGACTAACGGGTGGGAATAAATTCAATTTGATTCCATTTGGTCGCAGTTTTACAGTGTCGTTGGTTTTAATAGTGCACCTAGGGTGAAATGTGTTATAGGACGTCTAGTTAAGTATACTAGGTCGATGCAGAGTCAGCCACCGGCTAAGCTTGCGCCATAGATTGGAGCGGTTTTTTTTTTTCGAAATTTTCTCTTCGTCACGACCTAGCGAAATTTAATTTTTGCATTTTAAAACAAAAAATTCTAAATTCGGTTGAGAACTCGCTGAGATCTGCGCATTGTTACAAAGTCCATTAGAGTCGATCCATGGGAGCTTCGCTCCAATAAACAGGCGTTAAATTCAACGTTTCCAATGATTATATGTAAGAGATATCAATATTCTTTAATTTATTTTAACGTTCCTGATCTACTCGTGCAGGCACATGATGGTTGCTTTTATCACGCGTTGAATAAGTGACAAAGCATCCGTCCGACCAAATCGAGTGAGTGACAGATGCTTTGTCACTTATTCCACCAACATAGCCTTATAACAATTAGACCAACTAGAAACTATAACAACCCCAAAAAAAAGGAATTGTCTAAATCTGTCTTCGAATCAGTGCTGAACCTCATTTTTGAAGTCGGTTAAAAATGTATTATCACGAAGAAACGTAATTCAAATAATACTAGATCCTTAAACATGACATTCGCTATCTAATTACAGATGACCTGACTAGTAACCCACTCCGATTTCATCCTTACAACTCGACACTGTCACAGTAAATATTACTGCAGTAGTTAAGCGAAAAAAAATCAACCTTACCTAACCTTCTTAGTGAAAAGCAAATAATCTATGCGAATGTCGTCATCTCTCAGAAAATCATGATGTGAAAATGTACTTACAACGTGAAACGTAAAAAAAATTGGTCAGCTGAGGTAACTGCGTCTTTAGCTGCAAAAACATATTTTGATGATATCATGGAAGTGCAAAATTTTAAGCCCACCTTTACTGCCTAACTAGCGGCTGCGGCGGGCAGCGGCCATAGGTGGGAGCGGAAAGTTCGAGCGTGGTATCTCGCTCTCTCGTAAGGCCGCCACTCACTGCTGCCGCTTTCTATCGAAGTCGTGGCATGTACGAAAAAGTTTACAACTAGTCATCTGCCATCTTTGAGAATCTCCGGGAACGTTCTCGATTTCTTATGGGAAATGTTCTCCAGAACCTTCTCGCTCCATACAAATTGAGACACGTTCTCGAGAACGACACATCACTATTTACAACGCATCCGCAATGAGATGGATTTGCAAAATTAAAACGACTACAGATGGCTGATTTGTGATTTGATTTTCAGATTGTTTTTATAAATTTTATGTGACTGTTTCTAACCAACACATTGCAAGTTACCGATGAACTTATTAAACGAGTTATAGTGGCAGCGTTATCACTTGTCTCCTATTGCAAAATCTTTGATCCCTTCCTGTTCATGAAATCAACAGTATACACTGTGACAGCGCTTTTACTAGCAGACTGCTGAAATAAGCTGATTCTATTTATATTTGCGCTTTTTCCGTGTATTTGAGGATCTGGGTCGGAGGGTTTATTGCGAGACGTTTTGAGTAAAGCCCTGTCTGTTGCTTCTGTTTAAAAGGTGCTACGAAGTTAAATCATTTATTTGATAACTCAGTCTACATTAAATTCGTTCACGTGGAAAAAGAATCAAAAATTTATTTTCTTTTTACAATGAGCGTATAAAAAGTACCCTGTTTCTGTGATTGGTCAACTATGATACCTTCGTCCTCTATACTCTGCCCAAATTCGCATTCGAGGAACTGCTTCGTTATAGTTATATTTTAAGGGCTACCATTACCTACCTATCTTGGGGCCGCAATACTTATTCCGGCACCGGAATGCCTACCCTGATGAGCTACCAATACCTAACCCGGGGCCTCCAATAACTATCACAGGGCTTGCGATTCCTATTCTGACGCTACCAGGACTAAGCCTGGGGCTTGCCCAGGACTTCGTCAGACCACCAGCCTGGAGCTAGTCTGCCCTACCCAGACTACCAGGAAGTCTAGGCCTATGCTAGCCTGAAAGCTAGTCTACCCTTCAGCCTGCTGCGCATATGTTCGAGCTGCCGTCCATACTTTAGATTTTTGTTCAGCTTCTATCAATCTTGCCCAGCTCATGCAGCCACCTCTCAATAAAGCGCTCAGTACTTATATAAAGCAGCTTCGAATGCTACCACATGACAAATGACAATGCACATGTAAATGATGTGTATCATATATATATACCACAATATAACTCAGTTAATTACAATACACCAAACACACAAATAAGCGAGGCGTAAATCGCGGTGATTCATGTATAATGCAAACAGTCAGGAGCGTCTCATATCTCTATGTTTTAGCCTACTTACCTGCACAGATTGGCTTTTAGACCCCTACTACAGGGCCTCAACTCGATGTTTCCATGTGATATCTATCAGAGATCTCACTACTATGTGCCCAGCTTATACACGTGATTCATGTATTAGTGTGTATGGATCGGATAGTGTCTGTGACATACTTGCCGCCCAGGGCACCTTTAAACCCCTGATACCACGTCAGGCCGTGATTTCGCTTGTCCTGCGTATGGAGAGAGAACATTCTCGAAAAAAGAAATTTCCCGTACCGTGAAGTGAAACCGTTCAAATTTGCCCTAGCATGTAAATGTCTTGGAATGGCACATCACCAGCCGTGCGACACAATGATTAATACGAAAGATCGCCTTATTGGACACAAACCCTATACTAATGGTTGCTCCAAGTTTTCTTCGCAAATATATAAGTTTGTGGAAAGTATAGAAATGAAATAATACTCTAATCTTTGAAACTTCAGTTATCATACAATTTTGCTTCAGTGCGTATTTAAAAATTGTTTTGCCATTGTTGAAATAAACGATCAGATTTGTTACAAACTTTCGGGCGTTAAATGTAGTGATGAGTTACTATACTCTGATGGGATTAGGGAATGCAACCTGGGTACCCGAAAACCCGGGTACCCGGGTACCCGACTACATTTAGAGTCGGGTAAAAACCCGGGTTTTCAACTCACGAACCGGGTTTTACCCGAAATAAGAAATGTTAAGAAAAATTAGTGAAATCATAAATAATTTACAACAAAATGTTCTATTACGGCTGTAACCCTGTAACCCTAACTTACTGCGTTGTAACTTAGCTAGCTTTGCCCGCGGCTCCGCCCGCGTGGAAATTGGTCTGTGTCAGTAAGCGGCTAATTCACCCCTAATTTCTCTCCCTATCCCCTGGAGGCAGAAGTTTAAGTTAAGTTAACAGATGGATACGATAGTGGACTGTAGTTCAGATCCGCCCGGCGCCGCACCACGTCAGAATCTGCGCCTCTATGAGGTTTCGCTGCATCTGCACTACTTTTAACTGGGCTCCGTTACTAACTTAGGAGGTGACAAATTCCGAAGAAGCAAGCAGGGAGTCCAGAAGCGCTCAATGAGTTAAGGAACTCCCCCGGGTGATGTTGTGACGTTGCCTTCATCCAAGACAGTGTTAATGGAATTATATGCTGCTTGTTCAACTTCGATTTTCGCCAATATCCCAAACCCTCTCTCACACACCCAAGATATCTCACGTCCCGTCACCTGGCTCAGGTCTCCGTATGAGGCGTACGCTCCAAATGAGGTCTTCAACGGACGGAAATATCCTGCATTACGTGTCTGGTAATCTAACCAGGCTGTTGGCTTCCTCCAGATTCTCTAGAAGTCTTTTTCCAACCTGAAACAGTACCCGGGCGAATTCTTGGACGTGTGAGCCGCCTCCTTGTGGGACTCGCATATTCTCAGCCAGGCGCAGCTTCTGTTCTGTAGAACTCTGGTTTTATCACATTTTCTTGATACACCGCAGACAGGTGTTGTCCAAATCTATTGGGCTCTTGAAAGTTGTGTGAGCCGTTTTTCCACCAGGCAGCAACGTAGCAGCGATTAGTCAAGTATAAATTTGTTGATATCCTGCAAAATCCTTCCTCAGTGGCTTATTCATATCACAGCGTGTACATTTCAGCGTCAACAGTTAGTTTATCCGGGTACTCGACAACCGTAACACATGTATGAAAAAAAGTTTGCACCCCTTTCCTAAGTAGCGCCATAAGATTCAAAGTCTGGAATCGTAATCAAACGTGCTTTTCATTCCCATTAAATACCCGTTCAAACCATGAAACCCATTATTTAATACTCTTTGTTTAAGTCCGGGTATTACCCGGGTACCCGGGTTTTGAAAAACAAGGTCGGGTAATACCCGGGTAACAAAAATGACCGGGTATTGCATTCCCTAGATGGGATGCGGCGGTGACGCGGGCGGAAAGGCAAAACAGTTGAGTTGTGTTCATATATTTGATGCATTTATGAACGTTTCTAAAACTCTTGTTTAATACCTCTCATTATGTAACAGTCGCTTACACTTTTATGAAATCTCAAAGAAATATCTCACTTCAAATTTTGTGAGTGTGCTTGTGTGTTTATGTGTTTGAATGTTTGTTACTTCTTCACGCTTAAACGGCTGGACAAATTTTGGTAAAATTTGGTATGAAGGTAGCTGACACTAGATTAATACATAGTCTACTTTTTATCCCGTAAAAATTCAGCCGTCCCGTGGGATGAGCAGGTAACGCTACGAAGCGCCGCTAGTACCATTATAACGTCAAACTTAGCCCTTGGCTGAACTGCCTTCGTGTTTTCTTTGACAAAATGACCCTATAAACTACTTTCACACTCTTTCGAGGACAACTAGTACTGAATGCCTAGATTAACCCCGCTAATGAGATGCGTGCCGTAATGTGTGTAACTAGGCTGCGTAACCTGAGACTAAAGTTAAAACTCACCTTTCCACATAATCATAACTTGGACCTACATAACACACCATAAAGTTTATATTCCGTTGCTAGTCTCTTCAAGTTTGGAACCTTTTCGCTCTCAGGTGAAGTTATGCAAATGTCTATGAGCTATGTTCTTCGTTGGACATAGCTGAGCCATATACATAGACAAAGAGCTGTGAATTATATTATTCTAATGATATTTCAGGTATGTTAGGTTGCGTTGTTTAATAGACTGTTTGTAAATCATAATTAAACGCTTTGCTTTCAAGTAGGAAACGAGGCGATAAAGGACTTGAGTCGTTTGTGGCCAAAGGGTTGCTTCAAGATCGCTGTTAGCGATAAAACCGACTACTGTTTAGCTTAATAGTTCACCTATTTTTATTTAAACCATTGATACAAAGATCAAAGCTTAAAGAGAAATGGTAAAGAGTTACCTGGTGGAAGAGACCGGGAATCGAACCCGGTACCTCTGGATTGCCAGTCCAGTGTGTTAACCGCCACCCTAACTCGCCACACTAAGCAACCTTTCAAATTTTTCCTTATGCTTTGTGTGTCGATATTTGCATTGCTTATATGAAAGGCTTTACAACTTAGCTTTTCAATTTTTCTTCAAGCTTTGATGAAATTGTGGTGTGTTTGTTTTGTGAGGTGTTCGCATATTATTCTGTTACATAATGTCTAGGTTACTGTGTCTCGGGGCATAATAGTACGGTATCCAATGGACATACAAGTCACTCCCGTGGGACTTAACTCCTCCATAAGGACTACCCTAGTAGACTAAACTAGTTCGGCATGTTTTCTTATATTACTACGTATTATAAAACTCTAGATTTGTATCGAAAATCAGTTTTCTATGGAGAGGGGTCATGATTTCAGAAAAAATCTTAATAGCGCGATGCAAGATCGTCATTTGTTTTGTATAGGCGCGCAGAACCATGCCTGTCTGGCGTCATCTGTTTTCACAATTTGGCTGGACAAATTTTAACAACTTTCGATACAGGGATAGCTGGACATCAAAGATGGTTATAGGATATTTTTACCCGACTACACTATAAAAAATCGCGTACGAAGTTGCGGGCACCTTCTAATACAACTATTCGCTTCTGGCAAGTCAGTTAAAAACACTGAAATCACAACAATGTAATATAGATTGCGTTTCGACCCTTAGCCACTAATCGTATCTCTCCTACACTGTCTTATTATTTTACCCACCAAAGTATAAAGAATACAATAAAAAAAAACAATGCCCTTTCACAAAATGGCGATAATCACAAGCCAAAAGGTAGTTCCGAAATAAGTTAAGGTCAGCGACGACTATAAATCAACAATGACATTTTGACAAATGGTGTATGGTAATACGGCTGGATCGAATCTCCAGTGTTTTCAGGTTATCGCCTAGTTTCGGTTCATTGTTTGTCTTTTACAATCTTTTAGTCTACTAAAAAGAAGCCTAGTCACATAACTGATGTAATTTTACCATCGGCATCATATCTATTAGTATATAATTCTAATTTAGTGTATACCTAGAAGTATAGTATAGTATTGTATGACATTGTATTGCAAATCAGGGGGGTAATTCGACCAATTTTAGAGAGATGATAGAGATCTCTCCATTTCATTGCCATCCGCCACTTGTGACGTGTCCCTACTTGACAAGTGGTGATATCCCTAGAACATCGCAACTTCGTCGATCCTGTCGCGCTTAATTTCCTTTTACTTTGTATTTGTGACGGCATAAATAACAAGCGCATACTTTAACTTGACCGTGTAGTGCGTGAAATTAGTCAGTTACGTTTCGTTAAAAACAGAAATTCATATGCATGAATAGCATTTTTGACAATCATTATCACCTTCGTTTTTCCAAAATTGAGATGAGATATGTCACTTGAAGCTCATCGCATTTTAATGACAGTTCAAAGGCGATATCACTGTTATCTTATAGAGTTTTGACACGATTTGCGATCTCTCAAACGGCATTCTCGAATTAGGTCCCAGTTTTCAATGGCCTACAGCGACATCTGTTGGTAAAAAAATCCTCTCATCACACAAGAAACAGTTGGAAACCATTTTGGTACAGGGATAGCTGGAAAACGCAGACGACGTGGGCTTCTAGTATAAAGATATTAAACTCAACTAGTGCCCAAGTGTCAATCATCAAACGTATTATATGATTAATTTGTGTATATCAGTAAATGTGAAATGAAACTTATTGGTTTAGTGAATATTGACACATTGACGTAATAGGTACATTTTCATTTTAATGGACACCACTCACACACTTTAAAGTAGGTAGTCTGACACTACTTATACTTACTATTATAGTGTATGTATGGTATAGTTATAGTTTATTTTATATACCTAGGCCCGACTCCACTTGTGAACGTCATCTGGCGGTAGCAATGGAACAAAAAATGTATATAGATACAAAAAAATTATGATAAGGATACGAAATTGTGTTTGGTAGCGAGACGTCAATTTGAAAGGCTGATATCATAAAGCAATTAAGTAGTCAACAAAAGATAGACATTATTGTTATCATTGAGTAATCTCAAGTAGAATCAGGGGGGGTATTCAACCAATTTTAGAGAGATAATGGAGATGTCTCCATTTCATCGCCATCCGTCACTTTTGACGTGTGCCTACTTGACAAGTGGTGATATCCCTAGAACATCGCAACTTCGTCAATTCGGATGCGCTAAATTTGCGTTTCTTTGTATGTGACGGCATAAATAACAGGCCGTTAAGTTTCGTTCAAAACAGAAATTCATATGCAGGAATAACATTTTTGACAATCAATATCACCTTCGTATTTTCAAAAATTGAGATGAGATATGTCACTTGAAGCTCATCGCATTTTAATGACAGTTCAATGGCGATATCACTGTTATCTAATAATAGAGATTTGAAGTTTGGCGATCACTCAAATGGCATTCTCGAATTAGGTCCCAGGGTTTGATATTTGAAATGAACTATACGGTATTCCTCGGGCTTGGTTGTCAATGTCAATCATTATGAACCTATATAAAGTATGGTTTTGGTATTTGGGACCAGACCAGTATGGATGTAGGGAGCAAAAGGGTACGAGAGAAGCAATACTTGCGCTGCGAATGATAGTTGAACGACGCCTAGACCTAGATTTAGATACCCATATAGTTTTTATAGACCTAGAGAAGGCTTTCGACAAAGTCGATTGGAAAAATATGATGGAAGTGTTGAGGGAGGTAGATTTAGATTTTCGCGATCGAAGAATAATATACCAACTATACAAGCACCAAGAAACCACAATAGTAGTAGGGGAACAAAAAGGGAACGCAAGAATACGACAAGGGGTTCGACAGGGCTGCCCGCTTTCGCCACTTATTTTTAATGTATTTATAGAACATGCCATTAGAAAGTTAACAGAAACATCCACAGGAGGGGTCAAAATTCATGGCGAAAGGATTAAATTTGTACGTTTTGCAGACGATATAGCAGCAGTTGCAGAGAATAGTAGAGAACTTCAGGCATTGCTGCTAGAAATGAATGAAGTATTTTTGGAAAGGGGTCTCAAAATTAATAAAAGCAAAACCAAAACTTTAGTTGTCTCCAAAAGAATAGTCGACAGTACAATTATATTGGAAAACACAAAAATAGAACAAGTGACGTCGTTTAGATACCTTGGCAGCATTATTACAGAGGACTCTAGATGTACACCAGATATTATTACCAGGATAGCCATGGCAAAAAAGGTATTTAACACTAAAAGAAGCCTACTTACAGCTAAAATATCAAGCTCCGTCAGGAAGAAACTGGTGAAGGTCTACATCTGGAGTATAGCCTTCTACGGCTGCGAAACGTGGACCATGACCCAAAGAGACAGAGAGAGATTGGAAGCGTTCGAAATGTGGTGTTGGAGGAGGATGGAAAAGATCAGTTGGACAGAAAAGAAAAGTAATCTGGAAGTTTTAAATATAGTTAACGGAAAAAGATCTTTATTGAAAATAATTGAGAACAGGAGAGGAAAAATGTTAGGTCATCTCTTGCGTCACGATAATTACATGAAGACTATTATAGAAGGAAAAATAGAAGGGAGAAGGAAGAGGGGAAGACCGAGAAGGACATATATGGAGCAAATAAAGGAAAAAATAAATGTTTCATTGTATAAGGATGTAAAAGAGAAGGCGGAATGTAGAATAAGCTGAAAATTACTCCACCGACAAGAGCTTAGCTCTTAAATATATGATGATGATAAAGTATGGTTAATATTTACACGCGCTGTGTTTCAAGTGAAGAATTAATAAGCAATTCTCACAAGAATTCCTATCTTAATGTTCAGATGTTGTAATGATACCTTTTTACGTGACATATATTAATATAATCATATATCAACACGTTTATATAAAGTTAATTACATATGTATTGCATGTACAAAGGTGCATTCTGCCCTTCAGTTTTTTACGTCACGTAGCATTTATTCCATTTACTTTAACTTAGTGCATTCCTTTGTATCATTTTATTTCTTTATCAATAAATCATTATTTCGGTGGAAAACTATTATTAACTCTCAACTCGAGGGTGTGCGAGACTGTCCCGTACACATATATATTAGATTGCAACGTAAATGTAAGATGCACTCCGTATTTCATATAGATTGAACCCGTAAAGTCGAATGTATTGACTTTGTAACATGTATTTGCAGCATTTCATATCTCCCGATTTCATTATTTCATCCAACAACGGATCGATGAACTGTCATAGAAGTACATAATTATCTTCATTATTATATTAACATTGTTCGCAGCTATCTATGAAATGAAACGATGATAAAAAACTACAAACAAACTAATTACCTTCCAAGTGGTGAAATCACTACATTACGTAACATTTTAAACAGAGATATACAGATAACGCTATCTGTGGACAGATAAGTCCAAATGAAGCTATTAGACGCCAGTTTTTACCTCCGCTCCGTCTGGGATTATAAAATAAAGGAGTTGTGGGACAGATGACCCAAAGGGGTCTTTAAAGGCTCTTTAAAGGAGTTGATAGTTTCATTTATATCACGGGTAGATCTTTGTTACACTTGGAGTAGATTAGAAAGCGCGTTGATTAGTTTGCGTGCTTTTATCAAGAACGGATTAGGATTTAGGACTTCTAGAGGTAAGAAATATTGTTGGAATGTTGGGCTTAATCGGATGTTAATTTTAATCAGCAAAATTAATTATGTAAATATTTTGCATGTTAGCAAGCAAGCTTGCTATTATTATGCCTCAACTCAAGGCACCACATAGTGATACTAAACAAAATGAAACATCACGTAATTTACCTACCTATGTTGGAAAAATAAATATCTGAATCTTTGAACGTTTGACAAGAGCACAACATGTAATCAATCCAAATAATTGATACAAAAGTTTTGGTTTTTGATACATTTCTATGTGTTAGTGCTACGGAAGGAACCGACAGGGAGAATAGTGGAGAGCTGCTATCAATATTAATCGGCGGAGTCACGATCCTCAGCAATGGACCGATTTAGAAGAAGAAAAAGTGTTACGATACTTGAAAAAAACAGCTGTTTATTTCACTTAATTTACTTCTTGGTTTTACAAAGCTTAGGGGATATCTTTAAAATTATTAAGATTATTATATAGTATAGGCTCATACTAAGTCAATAATCATGAATTAAAGTAGTGTCATATGATGTTTTATAAATTTTGTTTTACATTTTATGCGTCACTGGTGCGAGAAACAAGTAAAATGTTTAAAATAATGTCTACCGTACTACCCTAGAGATCTACTGTAGGTAGAGGCGTCACTGAAAATCAGCGTCCCGAAGTGAGTATTACTTACTTTATGACATTAAGCGAGTGACGACCTTTTTAACATTAATTTAATCGCGTTATTAGGTACGCGTTAATCATGTTTATGTCTAAATAAACTTATTTCTTTCTCTCTCTTCTTTCTTTAATATGTTTTTTCCTTGAGGTCCTCAAAACAATACTCGAACGTTCTCAAAAGTGCACTTACCTCATTAGTGTTCCACCGATGCCTCTGCGCCGCGAAGTGTTCGGCGCGCGGCAGGCTCTCCAGGTTTTCCGGCAACTTGATGGGTTCGCCATCTGGAAGAGAAACTTGGGTCATTGGTTGTACATTTGTAGGTTCATTTTTATTATCCTTATTGTTGAGGACTTAGCCTCTTTGAGGAGTGCAAAGACGCAAGAAAACAAGTCATTGGATCGATGGTAATAACATCGTCGAGCATTTGCGACTTTTGCGAGTAAAGACCAACTTCACCCTGAGGGTCGAACAGTTGTAGTCTCCTGACAGTGTGGACTTCGCTTGATTTGTGGTGAGGGTGCCTATTATCAAGCTGTCGACCTTCCTGCAGGAGGAATTCTGGCCGAAAGGTGTTCCGCCGATTTCGCGGACGGTTACCCGATACCCAGAAGTTACGTCTCACGTCGCCATATTTACGAGTATGTTTATTTTATATCTATTATTGTGTTATTTGAAGGTTATGTTAATTTTAAGGTATTTATCTATGAGCCACGGTTGTCTGAAGGATCTATATCTGAATCCCTAACGTTTTTTAACCTATTTTTGCATTCCCTAACGTTTTATGTCATAATGATCACTTGTTCTAACACTCATATGCCCTAATTTTGGTTTTAATCGCTCGGCTCGAGTACTGTTGTGGTCGCAGTTCTAACCTAACCTAACCCATTAAACTACTTTACTGGTAGCAGTTCGGTGGCTGCAAAAGGGGCGGGGACTTAAAAAACGAAAATTGATTTTAGGGATTGCGAGGAATATGGCTAAAAATATTAGGGATATTGATGTTTCGGACAAATGAGTTTTAGGACAACCATTACGTTATGGAAAATGATTGTTATGGCAATTGATCGTTAGGGCTAAAGCCCATTAGGACAAAACAGTTCGGGCAAGTGATTTTAGGACAAACGATGTTAGGGATCGCGAGGAAGACCCGTTGTCTGAATATAAATGATATTGATTGATTGAAGTCAGATTTAACCTAAACCTGAAGCTCAAGTCTCACTTTTAAGTTATGAGATTTTGTTTCTGGCTAGTACTTGACTTATGTGCCTTTTCACTAGGTCCACAGAATTGCAGTTCACTTGTTATTTCGACGCTGATACTTTCAGATTTACAAACAGAAGACGAAATTTGGATCACTCGTTGTACTTTTGTACCTTGACATCTCTTATCAGTGTTTTATTGCTACCTGCTTTGTCATTGGAGACCCTATAGTTCATGCTCTGCGGTCCTCAAGGCGATAAAAGACGTAAGAAGAAGTTATTGGATAGATGCTTTTGTGTGAGGTTGTCTGATATTTCTTTATTATTTATTAGATGCTAATCAGTGGCGTGGCGTCAAATAATTCCCTGGGCAGGCTGGACTTGAATCCCTTACTCGTTCTCTAAGCAATAGAGAAGGGTGCTAAAACACTCTAGAATGGGTGGTGGTGATGCTTATTAACTTCAGATAAATTTGACTGATTATGTGAAAATTATACATACAAAATTTTAGATAGTATGTGAACTTAATACCATAGCAACAGTATATTAACGAAACAAAGGATTAAGATCTTATGCTAAGACAAAGACATACTTAGTAATACTACAGGAAAAAACCGGCCAAGAGCATGTCGGGCCACGCTCAGTGTAGGGTTCCGTAGTTGCTCATCCTTCACAATAAACTGCTGTTTTAAGCCCGAGTTTTAAGTTAAGAAAGATTTTAAGCTCAATAAAAAGCTTGTAAACGCCCTAGAAACTGTAATCACTTATTACCTTCTGGAAGTCAACTTACGTCCTTTAAAAGAAAAAATATGAAATTTGGCGATAACTCAAAAACGGCTCGACCGATTTTGTTCAATATGGTTTTCATTTTCATTGAAAGTACTTATAAGGCCTCATTTACATGAAATTTCCCGATTTTTTTTTGACCCGTCGTTGAAAAGTTAGAGGGGGACACTATTTTTTTTGTTTTCTGAGCGAATATTTACAAAACTGCTGACTTTATCAAAAAATAATGTTAGGAGACCCCTATTATTTTTACAAGACCTATTCAACGACACCCCACACACTAGGTGTTGAAAAGAAAAAAAAACACCTACTATATAGGTGTTCGAGAGGTACCCGAAAAAAAAAATTTTTTAATTTGTATTTTTTCTGTTCTGTCGGCGTTATACATACACATACTCATACCAAATTTCAGCTTTCTAGTACGAATGATCACGGAGCTAAGCCGCGGACGGACGGACGGACGGACGGACGGACGGACAGACAGACGGACATGGCGGAACTATAAGGGTTCCTAGTTGACTACGGAACCCTAAAAAGGTATTAAAGTTTGACATAACAACTATTCAATAAAATACGAGTACCTACTTCTTTTGTAGGTGAGGTGAAAATGCCGTCCTTGAATAAAATAAGCGAATAGAGGTTTCCTTTTTCTTCATATTCGCGTCCAAGGTTTGCGTTCTAACATAAACGAATAAAAAATCTTTATAGCAAACATTACTAAGGTGAAAACTGGCCAGTTTTGGCAACATTCGTCAGGAATGCTCGCTGCACCGGCGTTGCCTCACAAACACCTCATTTACCGCCCGAGGGAGCGAATCCCGACTTTACCCCACCCAAGTAAGACCAACAGACGCCAATAAAAGATCCCTACTCGGAAGCAATGGTCCAACTTGTTGAAATTCCGTCGTCGTCGCGCGCCGGTTGCAGTTTTAAAGAGGCGTCGAAAACGACTCGTACCTAAGTCAGAGCGGTTGGGGACAAATTCGACTGTTTCTCTTTGAAATAACCGCAGATTCGGGTCTGTTCGGGAATATTCGAGAAGGAAATTTTGCAAGCCAAGCTTGTGCTCGGGCGCCCACTAATTTTACGCGATCGCGGTCTAACGGATAACGTGCGACAATTTTAGCTTTTAAATCTAGTTAAAGTATTTCCAGTAATGTGTTTTTTGCAAGGGTTATTTACGATGCGGTCCTTTCGGCCGAAGTGTTCGGGGTAAAATGGACGCTGGCAGAGACAAACGGGCATACAATTATGCTGGCGACGAAACAAAACGAAAAAAATTCACATGTTTATTTGGGAATGAAATAAAAATTAAAAGTGTTGCCGGTAACACGGTAAGTATTTTGTATACCGGCTGAGGTCCCACTCTTTGATAAAGTAACTTTTTAAATTAGTATTAAAATAATGGATTATTTTAATGGGGAATGAATGAAATTTTTCAAAATTCTTGACTTGTTTATAGAGAGTTTTTTTCCCCTTCATAGGAAAAAGTAAAAGATTTTGCATCTTTAATTTTTATTAAAGGTACTTACAGAAAAAATATATTTAGTTCGTAAAAACAAACGAGGAGCCATTCTTACCTAATATTTGAGTAAACATTTTTATTTTTAATATTTTAATTCGTCATCACTGTACCAAAACATAAATTGAAAAACATAGCTGAAACTAAGACTATTAATGTAATGTAAATTGTTCTAGAGAGAAGTAAAATTTTGAGTTACAAGCTATATTTTTTATAATTAACGAGAAGAGACGCCGGTTTTACAATTTTTTTACGGCACAAGCCGAAGATCCTTCACACGATATCCTTAGCTTAAGTGCAGTTTTAAATTGGTTTATTTAAACACTTCGAATGACTCGCTAACTAACCTACTTACCTCCAAGTTGGAAATTTTGCACTATTGCTTCGGTATGGAGGTATGACAATTAATCAAGGGCCTTTCAATCTTTGACAGGCTATACAAAACAGTGTAGCCAATACTAGAACGGCACACGCGACCACAGGTATGACAACCATTGGAATTACTAACTTAACTTGTGAAGCTGTGGATCCAGACCTTTTCCAGATTTTTATGGGGAAAGAACGTTCTCGAGAACATTTCACATATAAATCAGGAAACGTACTCGAGACATCCCAACTTCCCAAGTATTCTATCTAGTATTGGAGAGCTATTAATTTTTTTTATTATCATTGCTGGTAAAGCCATTGATCAGGAATTCAGGATAGAGCCAGATCCAGGTTTGTTGTCCCAAACGATGTTCATGAATAAAACGTTTTATTTTTATTCCTTTGGCATTATCTTATGGCCACCTGGGGGCTTATGATGGGTGCGTTTATCACGTGATAAATAAGTGACATAGTATCTATCACTCATACTCGCTTTTTGTCAAAGCGTGACGGATGCTTTGTCGCGTAATAAAAAAACAAAAAGTTACTTGGAAGAGATATAGGCATATGTTTGTACCTGTTATTTGTAATGGATGTATTTTTAACTGTTTTTATGTACAATAAAGTGTTTACTTACTTACCATCAAAAGTCTGCAAGCTAACATTACGTTTTATACACTATTCTTGAATTTATGTTATCAGATGACTTGCAAATTTTTGTAACCTTACAAACTACTAATACTAAAATATCGTATATCAGACGTTATTTAAGTCCTACTTCCATTATCTAAAAATCTTCATATCATCTGACGTTACGCTACAAATGACTTGCATTTATTACCTATTTAGACGATAATTATTAATTAAGTATACAGCAGATAGACTATCTATTTATCAGCCCCAGACGTCCACTGCTGAACATAGGCCTCCCCCATGACTCGCCACAAAGTGCGATCCCGTGCAGACCGCATCCAATGATCCGCTACCCTCACGAGGTCATCCGTCCATCTAGTCGGGGGCAGACCCACGCTGCGC
The DNA here is from genome assembly GCA_905147355.2 of Apotomis turbidana. Taxonomy (NCBI): domain Eukaryota; kingdom Metazoa; phylum Arthropoda; class Insecta; order Lepidoptera; family Tortricidae; genus Apotomis; species Apotomis turbidana. The sequence continues at coordinate 21,883,882 of LR990293.1, forward strand.
TTTCCTATACGGGTCTAGGACTTGCTGCCCCAACGGACGAAAGACTACTGAAGTATAAATATTACCTACTTCATAATAATGTAAGTGGTGTGCAACGTGCTTCTTTATGAATGAGGAATCAGTTTTGTATATTTAGATTTAAATATTTAAGTAGGGCTCCCAAACAACAAACGTGATCGATTGCGTTAACTTTGCACCTCATTCGTATCCGGCGTCTTTTATATTAGGTGCAAACTTAACTAAACCCGGCCAGTTAAGTTAGGATAATTGACAACATTTCATATTTATAACAGGTGGAAATTAATATAGAGATAGACAGGGCTTTATGTCGTGTACCTTGAAAAAAAATCTTTGACTTTATTCTTCTGTATTTAAATAAATATAAGAAAATACATCAAATAACTGCAATCTAAGACAATACAGGCTGAATAGGGTTGTTGTCTAAACCAAAGAGCGAAAAAAAATTTTTTTTTTTATTTGACGTTGACAGGTGACAGATGCATACCGAGTTTAATAAAGTTTTTTTTAAATAAGAAAACCGACTAAAGTAGCCGTTCCATTAAGTTCTGGTTTTCGTGTCGCCACATTTTAAAATGAGTATGTTTTTATAAATTAATAATAAAATAAATAATCATCTCAGAACATAAATAAAAACAGAGATTACTTCATCTTTTTAAGCAGAATTCAGAAAAGTAATAAAATGATAGTCTTAAAAATATGAAATGTTGTCAGTAAAGCCTGACCTATAGGTATATGAAATATATGAGGGTGCGCCATATTGCGGATTTTCACTGGAACTAATTTCTTACACTGGCAATGATTTTATGATGGTTTGTCAACAATGTCAATATCATTCGTGATATCTTTAAAAGACAAATATTTTAAATTATCCAAAGAAAATGCCGAAAACCATACGTAAGATTATAAATAAAGTGTACACGTGTTTACTACACGAAAAACTGTCAAAAAAAGAGTGCACTCGACTAAAGATATTACGAGGTTAAAATAGTGGAACTGACAGGTTTTTCAACTAATGTCATTATAGTGGGTTGCAATTGGTTGCAAAACTGTTGCCATATAAATCTTATAAATTGCGCCCTCTTGACAATCCTCATATATTTCTGGGCAGGCTTTACCTAACCCTCGGTGCGACTTGCCGGTTTTTTTTATATTATTATAAAATAAAAAAACAAAGATATTAACAAATTTGTCAATTTATTGTTCAGCATTCAAAATTCAAGTTAAAAACTCACACATAGGTACAATCACTTGGGGAGGTTTAAAAAATCATAATTAAACAGATTTATACACATTTAGCTAAAAGTAAAATAGATATAGTAAGCCATACATCAGTACATCACAGCCCTATTAAATAACGACATTTGAAAATTTTGAATGATGTCAATATTATGACGTGTGCACAATTGATCGCTCCAGCTTTAAAACGTGATAACTCAGTAACTGTAACTGTCAATTCTAATACCTTCGCTATGAGGTTCGTTTTCGTAATATGCTTTAAATTGACAATTATTTTAACTGGACTAATCGATATCGATCTTGTAGTTTCACAGCACTAGCAGTTACGGTATGGCCTCATTAAAATCACAGAATAGATAATAGTACTAATTGTTCGACTCCACATCACTCGTCCTACTCACACACTATTGGAAGGAAAGAGTAGCCTCGTGCTGCGCAGTTGTGCTGTAAAGGATACGAGTAAATGTTTACAATGAAGCCAAAAATTTAAAAATTCAACGGTTCAGGCAGGATTCGAACCCGCGTCTCCAACGGCTCTAACTGGACCACCGAACCAGATACCGGACCCGTTGAATTTTCATCAACATTTTCATTTTCTGGCATCAGGTTCGGTGGTCCAGTTGGAGCCGTTGGAGTCCGTGTGGAGGTCCAGTTGGTGGGACGCCCGTGTTGGCCCGGAAAGCCGTTGATGACACAGGTTCGAATCTTACCTGACCGGTTGATTTTTTTAATTTTTCACTTTTGTAAACATTTGAGGATACGAGTAGCAGGTAGCTAAGTGAAAGTCGTGTGAGAGGAAGAAAAAGAAGCCTACATTTTTTTGCTATGCACCACATTGACAGATTCACTGCCAGCGACGCATATACCTATGGGTGAAAGCCAAAAAGAATGCTAAAAAATATTGCTACCTTGGTCTTCACCCATATATCCGTTCACAGTCATACAAGTTTGTTCCTTGTTTGTTTCCTTGCAGTGAATGCGTTAAGTTACTTGGTTATACTGACAAGTTGCTGACAAGCCATGTAAAATGTGTGACCAACATTTTTGTAAACTGAAGGGTGTCGCCACCATCTTCGCACACAGAGCACTCGAACGCAGAGACACTGACAATCGTATGAAATGTCAACATGATAGTCGTAGTTCCTAATTTCGACGTTTCACAGAAAAGTTGGTCGCACTATAGACGAAGACAAGGCGTGTGCAGTGGCAGTCACATGTGGGTCGATTGCAAAAAAAATTACATAGTTAAGGGTTTTAATTACAACAAAACGTAACTGATTCCTTTGTGACAAAAGTTACCCATACATTTTGTATGACTAACTTTCGTAAGGAAGCGATCGTGATTTTTTGTTAACTAAGCTTATAACTATGTAATTTTTTTTTGCAATCGACGCATGTGCCTGAAGAACCTTCCTGATTGGTGTGGAGAAAGTACGTTCTCCAGAATATTTTCGAAATCGGGAAACTTTCTCGAGAACGACACATCTCTCGGGTAGTTCATCTGCCACATGGATTATGGATGTTCCCTATGTATTTATCTATATCAATATCTATATGTTCCTCTAATGCCCATAACTCAAGCCTACTAGAGTTAACTGCGTGACTTGAATCTTGATCGATTTGTGACGTTGTCCGATATTTATTTTAATTTAATTTCATAGCTATTATCTCATATGTCGTTAAAACGTTAATTAATATAACCCTAGGTTATTATTTGTGCGAGACTCATGGATTGCGTAGTACCTATCTTTATGTAATTTTTACATGTAGGCTAATCGATTGACAATTTCCATATAAGTGTAGGTACATAATCTGTGATTTTATTTTATAATTATATAATTGCTATCATTACCATAATTAAGTGATAGATATGTTTGTAAGTACCTCATTATAAAAGATATCGTTCACAGACATAAATGCCTGTAATTGTTATAAGAAACGCTAAGTCATCGTTTCGTAATATACTTACCTACTCATCGAAGGTCAATAAAATGCCAACATAAGTTTGTACTTGTTTATTTCAAATGTTTTCGGTCGTCATTTATTAACACTTTCACGACCGACAACCCGCCTGGTGGGCGCTCGTACCTTCTACTCCGCCCGTCTAGCACAACTGCGCTTCGCGACTCTTTTCACGCGACGTAGCATCGCCCATCGTTCTCTCACAGTACTGCGACAAAAGAGACAGGTAATCTTCTCGCGTGAGAAAGAGTCTCGTGTCACAGTTGTACTAGAGGTGCAGCTGCCGGCCCAGCTTGCCGTGCGTATTGTACTATAAAAGCGCCCACCTGGCGGGCTGTGTCGGTGTCTGGGGTTGCGCCCACCTAGCGGGCTCTGTTGGTTTCAGTGGTAGTTTTTTTTTTACCTGATTGTGAAAGTGTTAAATTCGGAGACAATGCAGAATTTAGTACAATATAAAATTAATGAATGAATAGATTATATTTATCACAACTATATCATGAGTTATAAGCCCTTATTATTATTTATTTATATTATCTTGAAATATAATTAGAAATTGTCGACGTCACAAAGTAAGTCATCATTCAATTGCATGTCGTAGTAAACAACAAATATGGCTGACTGGTAGAGAATGCCATTTGGCATAAATTCCGTCGATATAAACGTTACATGTTACTTTTGACGTTGACTGTACACAAAAATTGTGTTATTTCCTTATAATTAGGTATAAGGCTGTCCAATCTTTAAGATCAAATGAAATCACTCTGGCACAAGTTACAAACAACCGTATATATATAAGTTTAAGGTAGTTTTTTACTTGTGCCGGTTTGACATAATTTGATCTTAGTATTCCGGATAGACTATACCTATGATTTTTTTCAATTGTCTACTTTTTTATGCGGCGTTTGACATGAGCGTGTTATACTTATTGTCAATATTTAAACGAATATAAAAAGCAAATAAATAAAATAATTAATTTCTCTTTATCCAACAATAATATTAAATATATCAAATTGTTACAGACGTTTGTTCCTCAGAAAATCGTAATGCTTACAACTAGAATTATAATCATTATTGGTAAAAAGATAAGTAAATTAGATAATACACTATAATTGTTGCATCATTATTCATTATCATTATACACGTCGTGCTATGACTAGTCATAAATCCATAATTTATGAATAATAAATACATAAAAAAATCATTCCGAGCAATAGAAAACGTGCACGAACTACAGTCTGACCAAAAAGAGTAGAAATTAAAAAGTGGCAATACTGTAGTGTCGTCCCCGTTTTCTTAGATTGATTAGAAAGGAACGCCACTTTTTATTTTTGTGCTCTTATGGTCAGACTGTACAGATGGTACTGTAAATGCCAATTTTAAGTAATCGGGAAACATTCTCAAGAACTGCACATCTCAAGTCCAACATCACAAATTAATAATTATTATCTTAAATTATATCAACAACAACTTAAAATGACAACTTCCGGTAATATATCTCGCACCATGTCTGATGGCCTTATGGTTGACTGGTAGAGTGCCTCATGGCACTAAGCCATTTGTACTATTTTTGTAACGTGCAATAAAGTTTTAATAAATTAATATATACCTATACCTACACTACACTGTCCTACGATAATATTCTTGTTAACTTGAGCTTCGGTAAGAATTAGTTTATGAAAATACTTTGCAAAGCAGAAAATCGTCAAGATATTAAAAATATATTACATTTTGACAGCCAGTCATAAAATTTTAACACACCTTGGTACTTTATATTTATTTTATATAATTCTGGTCTAGGAAAACATTACTGCACGATTTGTTATCTACACATATCGACTAAGTACGAGTACCTAACCTACATATGACAACATTCTTTACAACTACGCAAACATAATCATAATCAGATTTTCAACTAAAAAAAAAACATGGTGTTTTAAGGAATACCTTTTAATTAATGTACTTAATTAAGCTATTATTATTTTGTTTAGTGTTTTTTCAAAGAAAGTCTAAATAAATAAGTCAGCAAGAAATTATAAATCTCAAAAATAAAATTTCGCTAAATCCACTTTTTATTATAAAAGCATACATACGTATATCACATAAACTACGCTTGGCACAAAAATGATATATCTTTATTTCTTCTTCTTCTTTTCATCAACCTTAGCTGGCAAGAAGAGAGCCACAAACTTCTGCAGCAATTCAGTGAATATAAGTGTGCCAATAAACACTAACAAAGTGCCAATCCAGTGACCAACAGTGAAGGGATTCTTAAAGTAAACAATGGAAAACAATAGTGACACAAATTTTCTCAAAGTCACTGTCAAGGTTACAGTCAAAGACGCACACTCCGTCGTCAAAACATACACAGAACTAATACACAACCCTTGAGTGACAACATATAGAATCAGCCACAAAACTTGAATAGGCATTGTGAACCCTAAAAATTGAACAAGGGGCGTATCTGTAGCCAGTTTGACATGTCCTAACAAGTTTGGTGTTGATGGTAACCAAATGACTAGCGGTAGTAAATGGGCATAGTACAACGCTTCCCAAGGGTGCTTCCCGTATTTGGAGTATAAGGATTCTTGGAAGATTCCCATACGAGCGGATACGAAGAGTGCGAATGTGAGTATGGCGATACCTAAGCACCACCAAAGCCAATCTATGAATTTTAATCTGGCTTCCTCTTCGGCATCCTCGTGAGTCTCTCTTGGTGCTTTCACTTCTCCGCTAGACTGGATGGTGCATATCGCTATTCCTGCCGATATCATGAAGACAGCCAGGTACTTTAGAGCTGGGTATTGTTTCTTTAATATCCAAACACCCATGGCCATGTTTGCCATGAGAGACCCGGCTCTGAAAATCATGTGCAGGGGCATAGATATGTTGAAGTCGAACGCATAGTTATTTGCTACGCTGCTGGTCCAGAAAAATCCGACTAAAACCAGATATTGCTTAAATGGTATATTCCTTTTCGCTGTACCGAATTTGCCAACGGTACAGAATCCAACTAGAGCTATGAATAGGAACTGTAGGAATGTTACTAAGTTTCCAGCGCCGGGGTCTTCTTTCACAACCAATTCTAGGAACACTACGTTGGAACAGCATCCAACAAAGACCATAGAAATGGCCAAAGCTGCCTTGATATTCATGATTATCTGAAAAAAAAATGCAAAAAGTTAATTCCGATACCGGGAATCGAACCCGAGCCTCCTGGGTGAGAGCCAGGTATCCTAGCCACTAGACCATATCGGATTATGATGTGCTAACCAAAATTTGTAACACTTACAGCTTAACTAATAATATCCGACCTAAATAAAAGGTCAATCGATAACTAAACGTACACTCCATTTACTTAAAGAAACTAGAGAACAATATAATTAAAACCGCCACTTTCGAAACAAAACTACAAAACCATTCATTACTAAAAGTGCCGCACACATACATAGAATGATAACGTACAAACAAAATCGCTATTTCGTCTTAAAGTATGTGTCAAAACATGTCTGAAACTCATTGAAACAGTTAATAATACTTAAAATTAAACATATACTTACATATTATGTCCAATCTCAGTCCAAATTAGCTTCAATAAACACTAAAATCACATTTAATTTTAAATTGTCATGATGACAATCAACACGTTTGACACCGCTGGCGGACTGTGCGCTAGTGTGCGTGATAACACAATCGCTACGTATAGTAGTGACCGTGGCCTCGAATCTCTACGCATGCGCTGTGGGGCTCCGTCGGTAAAGCAGATGCGAAGTTTATTTACAAAATGCGCTTACAGATGGCACTGTAATTAGTATTCTAATATTTACCGCAAACATTTTTATTGTGTACACACCTGTAAGTACAGGTGTTTTCCCTAATTTATTTATTATATGACGGAATGTGTAAAATAGTATCTTTTTCGTGTTTTTAGGACGTTTATAATTTAATTGAACATTTATCATAAAATGTTACCAATTTTAAGTGCACTGTACACAATCACGTTCCTTAAAATACCTATCTATTATCATATTTTATATATAAAGTATCGCTCGAAATAAGACCGCCTATTGTCTACAATTATTGTTGAATTTAAGATTTCTCATCTATAATATTTTTGTTATTGACACCAATAAAGTACCATTGTTTTTTAGGGTTCCGTAGTCAACTAGGAACCCTCATAGTTTCGCCATGTCCGTCTGTCCGTCTGTCCGTCTGTCCGTCTGTACTGTACGTCTGTCCGTCTGTCCGTCCGTCCGCGGCTTAGCTCCGTGATCATTAGTATACTAGAAAACTGAAATTTGGTATGAGTAGGTATGTGTATGTATCACGCCGACAAAACGGTAAAATAAAAACCAAAATAATTTTTTTTTTCGAGTTCCTCTCCAACAACTTATGTGGGGGTGATTTTTTTTTTTCATTTCAATACTAGTGTGTGGAGTATCGTTGAATAGGTCTTTTAAAAATAATAGGGGTCTCCAAACATAATTTTTTGATACTCAGCAGTTTCGTAAATAGGCACACCGAAAATAAAAAATAACTGTGTCTTTGTTTATTTATTTTTATTATAAACGTTGAGTGTTAGCTCCAAAACGTTTACATTAAGACCATTATGAGCTATATCTAAGTCACCAAAACAAAAAAATATATTTAAAAAATAATTGTATATTAGTTTTGGGCAGTAGGTACCTATAGACTTTTACAGATTTTCATAATTTTTGTCTTTATATTAGAGTTAGTACCTAACTATATAAATGACAGAAAAAGTACTGGAGTAGGAAAATATTATTTTATCTTATTCTATCATATATATTATAGATTTGATAGAGTAGGATGGCGTAGCTTGGTGTCAGAGGCCAAGATCCACTTCGGGTCACTGAGCAAGCGCATCAGTAAGTAAATAAGTATTCTACCATTATAAGGAAGAGCGATGCCTCTTAGCAGAGTAATACTTAAAAAGAGGCATCATACACTGTCATATGACTGAAATGATTATTTTGAATAAATGCATTTTATTTTATTTATTATTATTTTACAAGTAACTATACCTAAGTTTATAAAGGCTCTATTGATTATGTGGGAATGTATTACTTTATTTTATATTGATAAATGAATTTGTGTCAAGGTGGCCGGGCCTTATCAGCATATCAAATTATATTTTATACAAAACAATACCACCTAGGTATATGCCTATATTATGTTAAGCATACTTACAACTATGTATATTTGCTTTCTAGACTAACTAGATTCGCAGGCCAAGTGGAAGATCTCAAAGACCTAACAAACGAAGCTATTGACTTTCTCACGAATTGTACATTTAGATTATAATACATTAAATTTGTTGCTTAATTATTATCGCGTTAAAACAAAAACAATAATAACAATAACTTCTATCCCAAAATTATCGGCACTTAAGGAATAATAATATTAATATTATACATAACATCCGATTCAAACAAACGACTATCATAAAAACACATTACCTAAAGGCTTAGACCTAATCCAGACAAATTAGGTACAATATTAAGATGACGTTAGTGCCGAACAAACTTATACAATGTTGTACCTTTTTACTTTATCAGATAAGAAATATCCTTTGTACCCTCTGTTAACCAATATAACTTTGTGCGCGGATAAATTTGGAACTAACAAAATTTGTATACGATTTCCGTCGATTGTTACGCAAGTGGCGCCACAGTAATATGTAAAAGTTACATTGGTAACTCGACCCATGTTAGGAAAAGGGAAAATGGTTGTAAGCTTAGGACCAATGTAATATTGTAGTTGTTATGGTAATAAATTCGGCGATAAATAACGTTTTACTGCCCTCGTGCGATTGGTTAATGATAAATGAGATGCCATAATGGGACTATTGTTTATGTGGTTTTGTAATCTGATTCAAGATTTTTGGTAAATAACAAATTTTTCAACCGGTGATAGGTACTGAGCAGTGATGGTTGTAGAATCCGTTTCGCACCGGCTTGACTATTATACAAAATTTGAGAACCATGTCCTTATTTCTTTAGAAGTTTCACGCCATTGGTTATGGTCATTTATTTATTACCAACGTCATCTAAATTCTCTTTCGAAATAGGTACTCCTTTTGAATAGGTACAATTAAGATAGATGGAGTATAATTATATAGCAGAGTTCTTAAAATGAGTAAAACTGTGATCAAGAATATCTGAACATACCTCTAATAGGTCCTGCATTATTATATTTATAAATAACAGAACAGGACTTAATCGCGTTCAAAAAGTTATTACCTACCTATTTAATTACCTCGACGTTTCGAACCTGATGTTAGGTTCATGGTCTCGAAGGGACTCATGCCACCTTGATACCGTTAACAATAGAAGCGGGTTCACATATTTTTGATATTTATTTATCATTAATTTATAAACTCGACTGTACCATCATGCAAATCCCTTACTCACAACTAGTGATGTGCCGATCTCGAGAATTTTCGGGAACGTTCTCGATTTTGTATAGAAAATGTTCTCGAGAACTTTCTCGCTCCATACAAACTGAGAAACGTTCTCGAGAACGACGCATCTAGCCACGCCATTCATGGTTCACATGTCACAATTGTCAAGGCCGTCTTAAGCATGTCGGGGCCCTGGGCACTTCATAATTGGGGGCCTGAAAAAACGCCCTCTAGGTACGTTTTTTCGAGGTTGTTGGGACCCCCCACGTGAGATTGGGGGCCCTAGCGAGGCTGGGGGCCCTGGGCAAGTGCCTAAAGTGCCCAGTGGGAAAGAGGGGTCTGACAATTGATAGCTCCGATTCTAAGCTCGCTTTCCTGCAAAATCTTTGCTAAGCGAACACATTTCTTACCCTCTAACCAAACTTAAATAACATTATAAAAACGTAACAAAATTAATTCCCAAATTACAGCTCAAACAAAATTCCCCTTATTCAAAATCTGCTTTTCATCGCCTTGACAACGGCCTTAAGGCTCATTTTCGCGCGCACCCTTCGCCCAGTTACATCCACGAAGCTAATTCAATTATTCTGGTTGAGCGCGTCCGACTAACGACCTTATTGCAAGGCGGGGATATTAAATTCTATTATCCTATGATGAAATACGTTTTGTAACCAGACATTCATTGTTTCGATGATATTAGTTTTACTTTAACATATCAATGGGGTTTCAATAAAAGAAAATAATTATGCGTAAAACAAGTTTTCAAGCTCCAGATTTTAATTATGATTGCATGCTATCGGAGCAACTGAGCAGATTGGATAATCAACAATATTTAATGCTTGAAGTATTACAAAATTTACATAGTTATATGTATAAATAAATAAAATAATAAAATAAACAAAACTACAGTTAAGTATTTATTTACAGTATTCGCTTTGTTTAAATGTGTCAAAAGACAGAACGCGTTTCCCGCTGTTGGCGAAGAGACGAGGATAACCTACATCCCGTAACTCTCTGGTCTGATGAAGTGATGAATTATTTAAAAAAAAACTGACGATATAACTAAATAGAGTCCAGATTTGTGCCCCACACAAGTGCCCCTGCGGCAGTGAAGTCGATTCACTGGGACACCACGAACTTTCTGGTCAGAAAAGCGCCGGCCGCTTCTTCAGACACGCCGCCCTCAATGACACAATCCGTCAACGTGCCGGCCATCTTGGAGCCACCGGGCATCGCACGTGACGATGGCAAGAGACCTGAATGAATGTCGTTGATTCCGTGGAGATTGGGCCAGGTGCTGGTGTGGGACGCCACGCTGCGTAGACACACTGGCCCCACCTCCACGGAACTTCAGGCAGGGCGGTGGTGGCAGCATAGGCGGCCAAAAAAATAAAAACTAATAAGGGGTCTCGGTCCCGAATATAATTTTGTTCCTTTTGGGGTCAAACTCGTTAATGACAAGTAAAAGGCTCATTGAGTCTACTGGTGATCAAAGAGCTGGCAGCTTCATCGCACAACGCATCAGCATTGCGATTCAGCGAGGAAATGCTGCCAGCGTCTTTACTATGTCGCGGGGACACAGTTTTCTGAATTTATTTTAGCTTAATTTAATTTATTTTAGATTTTAGTTCTTTAGTTTTATCTGTTTAGGTTGTCTATTTGGATTTAATTGTCCAATGTTGTAAATTGTTTCGATGAAAATAAATATCATATTTAAAAGTACTAAATAGAGCCATAATGTAGAAAATAACAATCAATGAGTATTTTAAGAGACAATCCTGTTTTGACATTATTATACTCTATTTTACATAGTATAACTTGGGTGAAATTTGTCATCTAAGATTACATTTTAATCGAATGTAATAGACTAAAACAATAAATAGATTATAACACAATTAATATAACAGCATAATATCATATTACAAGATGAAAATTAATACTTATAAGTTATAACCATTCAGTAAATCAACGAAACGTTTGGGCTCGATTCAAATATGTACATACGAATTCATCAAAGTAAATCGTAACAGAGCATCCCTTCATTAACTTCGTAGCTGGACAAGTAACGATTTCCAACTGCAAAGAAAGAAAATAATGGAAAAACGCTTTCCCTTTTCCGTTGATGGAAGGCTAGAAAAATATTTGGACACTTCGACAAGGCAGTGACAAAATATCGGACCCGCTCAACAGATTTCAAACCTTAGAACGTCGTTGGATACGATATCAATTGGGTTCTTTATAGTGTTGACTTTACAGTAGCCAGTTTTAATAATAATGTACTCTGGATTAACTTGATTTATGGTTATTTTCGACTGTGTCAAGCGACGCGTTGTAAAGGAACCTTCTTTCAAATTTGGAACTAGGAAGTTTTTGTGGGAGCGTTCACGAAGCATGATTGATGTTGCGGTTGGTGCGTTTACGAAGTTTGCTGTGTGACCCAGTTTGATGAGGCTTTCTTACATGCGTGTGTTGGTGTAAAAACTTTATATTAATTTATCTTCAACGTTTTATATGGCATGTTAAACGGCAGCGTCGTTATTAAATAGCAGAATAGGCTCACCAACATCTTAAACTCATAACTCATAACCCTCATTTTACGTTATCGAAAGACGATCAAAGTTCTTGTATCCTTGAATAATCATCATCAAAGATTTTTTCTCAAACATGCAATGAAATATCGTCGTAACGTGCGTTAAAACAGGCTTCGAAGTGTCACATTTCGGGTGGAACAATTCCAGAGAACTGTAAAGGAATTTCATTCAAAGTTGAAGGCCTAGGCCGGAAAGTATTTTTTTTTAAACATGACGTCTGTGTTCATGAACGGGGTAAACAGCTGAATTAAGTATATTTTTTTGAGGTGTATTTATTTATTTCATTGCATATGTTTGAGCAAACCACTATACTAGCATAGCCGTGAAAGGGGCTTACCGGTTTCGTATCACTATCCAGCCTCCCTACGGTCGGCCGTCTTTACCTGCTCACCCGACAAGCCCTTCTTTCCCGCGTCTACAGTAATGTACTATTAAATATTATGGGGGTACTCAATAATACTCACACTTAAACGAACAAATTTATGATATTAGAGTTGTTGACTCTAAGCCCTTAGAGTTAGGTATAATCAAGAATAATGGCCCGGATAAGTTCGGCTGATGCAAATACCCGCCTGCCTAATGGTTCACTTGACCTACTTGCGATTTTAGAACCTGTCTGGGAATAAGAATAATATAATAAATTTCGAAAAAAAACGTTACGTTTACATTTTGATGCAAAACTGCCACATACCTACTACTTATTGTGAAGAAGGAACGTTCTCGAGACAATCTTCCATATAAACCGGGAATCGTTCTCGAAAATGACACATATCTAGGTGGAACGGAGCAGAGACATGTCTTGTCTTGGCCAGGAAGTGAGATTTTCTGCCGCGGGCAGTAAATCCCACTTACGGTCTAGAGCAGTGTTTTTCAAACTTTTTGGTGTCACGGCCCTTCATGACCATCGTGAACCCCTAAAACCGAGTTTGTACGATTAAACTTAGAACTCAACTCTTTTTTAACTTTGGACAACAGAAACATCCGTCTAACGTTCAATCAGTCATGCGCATGCGTTTTGGAACGCAATCTACCTGAATTTATCACAAATTCAGAAGGTAATTTACTGTTTTGCAAAAAATATATAAAAGATGAAAATATAAACAAAATGGATATTATATTCGCAAAATAAATAAATGAACATGTTTAATAATGATTGTTGTTTTATTAAAATGCTTGTTAAAATCAGCATTCTTTATAGTCACGAGATTTTTTCGATGCTGATCATCGCGACCCCTGGATGCCGTGACCCCCCGAGGGTCGCGATCCACAGTTTGAAAAACTCTGGTCTAGAGTGACATAAAATAAACAAACGTCTAATTGTAACATGTATTTTTGTTGACGCAAGTCGTGTAAAGTGACACGCGCTCAAAACGTGTAAATTACTCGATTACGAATAAACAATCACAAACGGCTCATTACCCGTTTATTTGCAATAAACACGTTCCCTGAATATTGTTAATGGCACGCAAAATGCAACGCTGCGATCGTGTGTTGCATTTTATATTAGAAATTCATACTAATTAGCGCTTTAATATTAATTATTATTGCTGCCCACATATGTGAGGATTATGAAATAATAAATGGCTAGGTTTCCTCTTTGAAAGGGCAATATTATGGAAATATTATGCCCGAAATTATTTTTTTGCGATGTCACAATCCAATAATTCTCAAGATTAATAAAATTGTAGATACTTTACATAGAAAACTACCGTGAGTCTCAGACATATTAAAATACTTGTTTGTGTTCGGTTGGCCGCCGCCGCGACTGATCGTCTCTCCTGATGATGAATCGCGTACCGATTCGAAACACGTCGAGCGTTATTCGACTTCTACGACGTGAGTAAACCCGTTTAAGTATTTTGATTGTAGATACGTATCTGTGTTATTCTACAAGGGTAGCTACGTAACGTATAATAAAGTTTGCTAGCGTAAACTAAATGTAAATAATTTTTCGCTTCATTTTAAAAACGTTTTGTTTACGCAAGCAGACGTTAATTGCTTTAATAAAAAATAGTTAATTTGGGTGTAGCATATAATTACTATCGATTCTCATCATAATCGGACACGACGGAGCCGATCATGAAGTCTGGATCTTTACGGTAGATGGCGCTACGATGCCACGCTCAGGCATAGCTACAAGAAGAACTGGTTGAAAAATTTAATGGCTCTCGCATCAAATTCAGTGGTCCAATAGGTAAGACGCACGTTTTGGTCCGAAAAGCCGTTGGAGACGCGGGTTCGAACCCTTCCTGAGCCATTAAATTTTTCGCTTCATTTTTAACAACAAACATAATATATAAAACATATATTGTGTATTATGTGTGTACTTACCTGTGTTTTCAATATGTATATTGAAAACACATAGGTACATTAATACATATATTATGAATACATATTATTAAACACGACATAGAAAACTCACAGACTGACTTATTATTGAAATAGGCATGCTACGTTTATAAGTTAAAACAAACTCTTCTTTCTAGTCATCTCACTCTTGTCAGAGTGGTCGTGGTCTCGATGATGATGTATTTGTACACGGGTTATCTTCGTCCGCAGTCCTCTCGGGTCGGGACAAAAACTAGTCATTACGTTTAAACAGATTTTTCTAAATGCACGAAAATCTCGGGAACTGAGAAAAATATTGGGTTCATTTTATTGTCCGTAAGTGTAGTTGCAGGCCCATACTGACCCATTTCGATTTCTGGACCGCTACATAGGTGTACGACTGTGCTCTATTCTAACCGACAACAAATATATTGGTCCGTGTGGTACAAGGGATGATCGATTCCCTTCTTATTTTGGTACTGGTGGTTTGGATGAGCGAATGGCGTATTTATTTTTTTAAGACCAGATTTGAACTGCATTAGGGCTGGATAGAACGTTTTGGCACTTATATTTATTTATTTATAGGAGACGGAAAAGGCGTTTTATAACCAGGTTTAGGACCCCTACGGCTCCTGAGCATCACACGATGAATGACTCGCCCGGGGCGCCTGTACAGATAAAGCCGGCCCTGAGCTTGAGAAAGAGAAACTAGGCAAAACGATACGAAACAATTATTTTTTCACCAAGATGAGCTCGTTACTCGTACGCACCAGTAGTCGATCAAAGAGAGAACCATCTGTAAGTACCTAGTATTTTTTTTACACAAACACAAAAAAGTTTAAATAAATAAATATTTATCAAAAAAATAAGTAAAGGATTATTTATTTGGATTGTCCGACCAAAATTGAATGGTTACGTCGTAGAATAATGCGCTGGCGAAAAGATCCGCAGGTGGATCGTTCATAGTTAGTTGGTTAAGTCGCCGAAGCGGACGTCGACGAAAGGTTTTGTCGGCGGGTTGACGTCTGTTTGTCCGACCACAATTGAATGGTTACGTCGTAGAAGAATCTGCTGGTGGATCGTTCATAGTTAATTAGTTAAGTCGCCGAAGCGGACGTCGACGAAACGTTTTGTCGGCGGGTTGACGTCTGTTGAATTGAAATGTTCTAACGGAGAAGTATGCAACGACCAAAAATTCAATCGGTGAATTATTTCTCTGTCAAAAGATTCAGTCGGTGAAATATGCGTGGGCGAATGAACGTGTCGGCGAAGCGTTCGTAGGTAAAAAGTTCTGTCGACTAAATAATTGAATTAAATAATCGAAACGTTATGTCGGTGATCAATCCAACGATGAAATGACTGTCGGAGAACCGTTGTAGAATCATAAATAGGACCTCCAGCATTTATTTTGCAGCTAGATTTTTGGTTATCCAGTTATATTACTGAGTTTTAGCTGCATGCCGACAGGATATACTCGCGCGGCATCCAGACAAAAAACCGGACGGCTGGCCGACAAAATATTTAGCCGAACACGTCAAAAAGCCAAACATCGTCATTAACACTAAAAGTAGCAAAACTTAGGTATCTTGTTGGTAATAATAATACTAATAATAAATATCAGAAAACCTCACACAAATCAACCTAGTTCCAAATTAAGCTCAAGAAGGCTTGTGTTATGGGTACTAGGCGACGATATAGATACTTATATAGATAAATAAATACTTAAATTAAATACATAGAACATCCATGACCCAGGCACAAATATTCGTGTTCATCACACAAATATTTGCCCTTGCCGGAATTCGAACCCGGGACCGTCGGCTCAGTAGGCAGTTGCTAAACCACTGCGCCAACCGCGTCGTCGTCGTCGGTAATGATTGGTCATGTCAGCCCAAACCCGCTCGTCGCTCGTGACTCCCGCCTTCGTCTAAGAGAGCTCAAGTAATGCAATAACGTGCATTCCTAACTCCACACAATTGCTGTGCGACAATAATGCGGCCGGGCATGGTGCGGCATTCGCCGAATTGTGCGATCGTGGGAGTGCCCGATAAATGTTGCCGCGGAACACGGTCCTGGCGATCATTAAGAGGCCTTATTCCTTTTCAATTTTATATTTTCATACTATGGCAAATATATTGATAATTTCAATTAACTTTTTGGTGAATAATACTTTTCCCTGAGTTCTATATACATTTGTATTTTTAATTAGCCAGAGTGATTTCACAGATGTCGTAATTTATATTTTCGCTATTTAGACTATTCAGAAATGATTTATTAAAACAATGAATGAGAATACTCATAATTACTGATATTAGATTAGCTTTTATTGATAAAAAAAGATATGTCGAAACCAAATTGCGTCAGTTTACTCCAAGCTAATTAAAAATCCGACTTTAGTAACATAGCTAAATATTTCATGCTTCCATTGCGTGTAGTCTAAAATAAGGTGGGAAAACAGTTTTCTGCGTGTTTTTTGTCAATTTCGAGTAGTTTTTTAATCAAAAAGCGGAGAGTCCGCTGAAGCGGAGTGGAACGGTGCGGAGCGGAGTTGAGCGGAGCGGAGCGGAGACGTGCGGTTTAGACCAATCACCTGAGTTGGAAGCTGTATCGTATATCGTATATTTGAGCCTCCTCGACGTCCGGCAAGGTCAAGAAACCGTCTCCGCTCCGCTCCGATTCAGTGGAGCCGCACCCTTACCCGGTTGCCCTTTCTCTTTCCCTCCGACAGTGTGTCACGCTCTTTAATAGTGCATATGTGTGGGTAATTACAATCATCGCAGAATTTGATTTTGGAACGCTTTGTATAATGAGCTTGGGACCGTTTTGAGGCGTTATTGTGGTACCTAAACGCCTTAATGATCATAAGTGCTTTAATGAGAGTATTCCAGGTCTTAAGATCTAGAACATTGAATGCGAATATTGTTTGAGTTTAACTACATTTTCATAACACCACGGCTTAACAAGGATATCAATGTTTACTGTAATGAAAGAAAACAGCTAATGCTAATGCATGTACAATTAAACGAGCATTCTCCACATTTATACGCATATATGTTGATTACAGCTTCAGTCGAATTATTTGCAGTAACCAATCGAGTATCATTACCGTCGTTTTTAGAGTTTCGTATTAAATAGGAGTGGGGACCATACAAAAAGCACGTTTTTTCCAAAACGCACGGTTCGCGGGTTCGATTAGCATTTGGACATCTTTTTATCACGGAGCTGAATATTCCAAAACGATGATAGCCCATTCCTTAAACGGTTACAGAAGGGCAACCAAGTAATCATTACTCTTATGAAAGGGGTTTTACCGCCTCAAAAACGGAACCCTAACTAAACACGTTGATTGATCAATCAGATACCGAAATTGAACCGGGCAGGTGAGGCTGCAAAGATAGTGCGGGCTATTTTTTAGGGTTCCGTACCCAAAGGATAAAAACCAGACCCTATTACTAAGGGATGTGTAATGATAGATATAACAACGTTTCATATAATTTCAATGGATATAACAACATTTGATATAATGTTTCATTTGATATAACAACATTAGGTATAATTTCATAGGGTATAATTTCAATTAGTATAAAAGACGTTTGATATAACTTTTATATTCGCAAGATAACCTAACACTCCTCCTTGCTTCGCTCGTCGTCGTACCTAACCATGACTCTATTACAATTTAACTTTGATGTTTGAGCAGTTTGAGTGTGTATTGAGCCTTTAAACGTATTATATCAAATGATCATTATACTATATGATATTATGCCATATGAAATTATAACAAATATTATTATATTATTCGTTTATTATATTATACCACTTAATCGGTATATTGACTAATATTAAATATATCATAATTTGTTATAGCGACCGTTAACGCACCCATTACCACAGATTAATATAATCCATTACTAAGACCTACTGTCCGTCCGTCCGTCTGTCTGTCTATCTATCACCAGGCTGTAGAGGAGTGGAGGAGAATTGTAGTTCTATAAAATAATCGCTAGGGGCGCTGTAGGTACTATTCTCCATACAAATCGTTTACGCTGTCGCTAGCGAGTACGTTAACTCATGGTAAGGGTACGGAGAATGGACGGCCGTTGGGGCAGCAAAGTCCTCAAGTGGCGACCACGTATAGGAAAGCGCAGCGTGGGTCGGCCCCCGACTAGATGGACGGATGACCTCGTGAGGGTAGCGGGGAATCATTGGATGCGGTCTGCACGGGGTCGCACTTTGTGGCGAGTCATGGGGGAGGCCTATGTTCAGCAGTGGACGTTTGTGGCTGAGAGATAGATAAAGATACACATCAGTGTATGTTCCTACCACAAGGTAAATATCGTCGGGGATAGTGCAATACCGCGTAAGTAAAGATACGAACCAATTCAAACATATGCCAAGTATTTTATTGAAATTAGAACTTTATTGACAGCTGTCACTTACGCGGTATTGCACTATTCCCGACGATATAGGATTTAAACTTATAAAGCCTGACCAGAAATATATGAGGGTGCGCCATATTGCGGATTTTCACTGGAACTAATTTCTTACACTGGCAATGATTTTATGATGGTTTGTCAACAATGTCAATATCATTCGTGATGGTTTCTTTAAAAGACAAATATTTTAAATTATCCAAAGAAAATGCCGAAAACCATTCACAGTCGTGAACGTAAGATTATAAATAAAGTGTACACGTGTTTACTACACGAAAAACTGTCAAGAAAAGAGTGCATTCGACTAAAGATATTTTTTTTTTTGTGGCTTTGACCTTCTTGCTGAGCAAGTGGTATTTCGCCAATGACTCGTTTCGAATCGCACGCGGCGACAAGATTGAGGATTTATATCACATTGTACGGTGAATTGCTTTATTGTAAATTGATAGCGATTTACAAAAAACCACGCGGTCTATCGGGCCTTGACCCAAGAAGGGCTATGTTCGCTTCAAGTTGAATTCTTCATTAGCTATTCACACATTCGTTTGATCACTGCACAATACGCTATCAATACTACACATTGAACAACAAAAATGAATAAATAACGAACAACAAAACTTAAACGCATGCGGCCATCTTTAGTCACGAACCGGAAGCCGACTAAAGATATTATGAGGTTAAAATAGTGGAACTGACAGGTATTTCAACTAATGTCATTTTAGTGGGTTGCGATTGGTTGCAAAACTGTTGCCATATAAATCTTATAAATTGCGCCCTCTTGACAATCCTCATATATTTCTGGTCAGGCTTTAAATAGAGTTGCTCTTCGATCTGTCATCGATACGGCATAAAACAGCCGTAAACTGCACAGACAGACAGAGCCGTCGTTACTAATACTTACTCAAAACTAAAAAGACATATATCGCAAAGGAAATTATGGAAGTTGTATCCTTTTGTAAGGATAGATTGCGATTGTATCGGATTACCGTCACGCCAACTATGACCTACATTTAATACGTCATAGGTTTAGACTTTAGTGTTGGAACAAAACGAACGAAGAGTTCGTTTGTAACTACCTACACAGTGTGTATATCTGACAACCGCATATTGTAGCCAGACGGAGATTTTAGTGCTATAATCTGATATTTATAACAATTATTAATTTAGCGTTAACTTCCATAGCGTAATTAAATGAAAAAAAAACACGTGTCCATTCTTTTTTCATGTCCTCCAACATATAGTAAAACCAGTAGGTAATTAATTATCAATTTGCTTGACCACATCATCTCTACAGAAGTTAGAGGGTTTGACCCATTTTCAGTACTTTGAAGGACAATTTGTCCTAACAGGTTGAATTTGGACAGCTAAAAAAAATACGTGTCTGCTATTTTAGACTACTCTATAACATATATCAAAATGAATCAAATTGGAGTCGGACAGTTGGGTAACTCTCCTTGTAAGACTAAGAAATATACACGCTATAGACGCTGACATTTCTTTGATCTTTGTATCACAGGTTTTTAATATGCATGGAGTTTTAAACTAGATGTAGTTTTTGTACCAATATGCTCTGTTTTGTTCGAGGGAGCGCGCGGCGTCGTCAAGGTCTCTCTATTGTCATCTCAGCTTCTTAAGATGCACTATTGTACTTCAGTATAGCTGTGGTTCATCTATAAGTTTTTTCGTTGCATAACACGCGATTTAAAGTCTTGTGGGACTGTGCTTAGATGAATGAGGTGCGAGCGTAACTTTATAGCGTCTTTTAAGCGATGTTATTATTATATGTATACGAGCATGGTAAACTTAATACGTTATTATTTATTTATGTTATACTAGTATGTTTGTAATCTAATGTTGAAACATTAAGTTACTCAATTACATTCCATAAATATTTACAAATATACGATATCATTAAAATAGTTAAAATTGTGTCAAAAACTCGATTTTGATTCCTAATTCAAAATAATGTAAGATCAGAGGTACAGATGGAGTAAATCAAGCCGCAGATCACGGGATTATCCATACAAAAAGACCAGGGTTTGGGAGCCATAGTATAGGTACTTAGTTGCGATTATGTATAGGTAGGTACGATTTGCGCGTGCGAGTAGTACGTTGTCTTACACGACGTGGCGCTCGCTGACTAGTGCTACTCATTTGCGTTGAGTGGTACGACGGGCGCGCGAGAGTGGTACGCGCCTACGTACACCGCGTGCCACGCAGCGCAGTGACCCCTACCGAGTCAAAGCATGGATGTAGCTGGGTGAATATTCAGCGTTTGTAAGGCGTTTTTTAACTACGCGGACGATATGGTGCTGCTGAGCGCCTCTCCGTGTGGCATAGCGAAATTGATCGGCATCTGTGAGCGATATGCTGGTAGCCACGGTTTGCTTTACAATGTAAAGAAAAGTGAGTGTATGGTCTTTAAGGTCAGAAATAAATGCACGCCAGATGTCCCGCCCATAAAGCTAAATGGCAAGGTGCTTAAAGTAGTGTCACAATTTAAATATCTGGGACATATTATCACTTCTGACCTTAAAGACGATACCGACATTGAGCGGGAACGAAGAGCGCTGTCTGTGAGAGCCAACATGATCGCCCGTCGGTTCGCTAAATGTTCCAAAGAAGCGAAGATTACTCTTTTCCGAGCCTATTGTACATCCCTGTATACAAGCGGACTGTGGGCGAATTACACGCTAAGACAGTACAGTGCTCTTAGAGTGCAATTTAACAATGCGTTCAGGGTGCTGATGGGGCTGCCACGATACTGCAGTGCATCGGGAATGTTCGCAGAAGCGCAAGTGGATTGTTTTCACACGACTATGCGCAAGCGATGTACATCCCTGGTGCGCAGGATTCGGGCCAGCGCCAACAGCGTCCTGAAGATGATTGCCGAGCGCTTAGACTGTGTTTATGTAAACCATTGTTGTATGATGCACATAAACACAGCCGTTATATATAATTATAATTAAATATGTTACTAACAGTAGTTTATAAGTACTTATTTAATTTCATTACTAACAAAACTGATCCATGTTGGTCGAGAAATAAATGATTTGAATTTGAATTTGAATTTGAATTGTGGTAATAATCGTGAAAATGGAATGACGCTCGAACCGTGCGGTTAGAACGCTAGGAGAATCACCCAGCTAGTGATAGTAGCTGGTACTTACTTGCGTTGAGTCGTACGGCGGGCGCGCGAGAGTGGTACGCGCCCGCGTACACCGCGTGCCACGCGACGTGGCTACCCTTAGCGAATCAAAGCATTGATGTGGTTTGAGTTGGTTTGGTTTGAGGTTTCTCACTCTTTATCAAGCTCAAGTCCGTTCGTGCATGGAGTACTGCTGCCATCTTTGGGACGGCTCTGCCAAGTACCAGTTGGCTGCCTTGGATCCAGTAGAACGTCGAGCCCTACTAGACTCATTGGTGATTCTTTGCCGGCTGGGGCCATCTTCCAGAGCCTCGAACATCGCCGCAAAGTTGCCAGCCTGTCAGTGTTCTATCGGATATATTTTGGAGAGTGTGCGCAGGAATTGCACGATTTAATTCCACCATCCCCGTTTCATCATCGGACAACCAGGCGAGGGGAGCGATTTCACCCTTATGTTGTCAGTTTTACCACTCATTCGCACGAAGCGATTTGCTTCATCATTTCTAATGCGAACCGCTAAGGAATGGAACTCGCTCCCATCGTGTGTATTTCCAAAAAAATATAATTTAGGTATCTTCAAGGTAAGAGTGAATAGGCTATTACTGAACCGGCGAGCTACATCCTCGACCCCGTAATCACTTTCCATCAGGTGATACTGAGGTCAATCGCCGGTCAGTCTGTGAATTAAAAAAAAAAAAAAAAAAAACTTGCGTTGAGTGGTACGGCGGGAGCGCGAGAGTGGTACGCGCCCGCGTACACTGCGTGCCACGCGGCCCTAACGACTCAAAGCATGGGTGTAGCTAGATCTGGTACTTACTTGCGTTGAGTGGTACGGCGGGCGCGCGAGAGTGGTACGCGCCCGCGCCGCGTACACTGCGTGCCACGCGGCCCTAACGACTCAAAGCATGGGTGTAGCTAGATCTGGTACTTACTTGCGTTGAGTGGTACGGCGGGCGCGCGAGAGTGGTACGCGCCCGCGCCGCGTACACTGCGTGCCACGCGGCCCTAACGACTCAAAGCATGGGTGTAGCTAGATCTGGTACTTACTTGCGTTGAGTGGTACGGCGGGCGCGCGAGAGTGGTACGCGCCCGCGTACACCGCGTGCCGCGCGTACCCCGCCAGCGCGGAGCTTCTATCGAGACATTGGTTCACTGGGATGGGTTGGTTGGCTTGGAGCTGTAACAAAGACAAAACAAATTAAATATTCCATATTTACAGCTCAATATTGGGTTAATTAAAAAATAATTAAAACTAGTTTTTGAAACGAGAACCTCATATTCAGTGAACGCATATTTTCCGGTCACTGCTCATATTGCAATGAAGAAAGGACTTCATATTAATCATAATATTAAGCTCTTTATCATAATAATAAGAAATAACATTTTCTGTATTAAAATTCACGATTTGTTTGTTCTGCCACTGTAAAACAATTACTTCAAACCGCAACCGCATTTTCGTTGAATCCCCGAATTTCCTTAATAACGTCTTCCTTAACTTGCAAACTCTAAAGGCAATTTACAAACAAACACCCGTCCTGCTCTAACACCAAACTAAACGCAATTACAAACAAATGCCCGTCCCGCTCTAACACTAAACTAGTGACAAAAGAACAAATAAGCTGGTGGCATGTGGTTTCTATGAGTCTCATCAAAGTTGCACGCTCGTAGGCCTCTACGCGGCTACGCGACTTGGGCGCTACGGGCTACGACTGCTACGAGTCCGCTGTGTACGGTGGGCAGAAACGTCGCAACAATAATAAATAAGGCTCTGTTGGGAGATTACTACGCCGCACACATAGGGTCGCAGGTTCGCGTCCTGCTTACATGACATTGTTCTTTCATAATTTAAGTTTGAGTCAATATTCACAAAAATAAAAATGCGGTATTTCCACATTAAAACAGAATCGATGTTGTAATAATTGATCCTAATTATCCAAAAAGTTTGTGATGATGATTGTATTATATTGAAATGTTGAACGGAAATTTGTTATTCAACGCATAAACCATGTAACTTTCCATAAATTTTTCAAAAAAAACACGGCCTTACAGAAACTGTCCTTTTCCGCCTATTGTTTACGGCTTAGCAAAAATTTCACGAAATATAGGTTTCCTAATACTTACTGTTGTTTTTGATGCAATTTGTTAACACAAGATTTTCAAAAAAAATAACAGAATCTTCGATAATTACCTTAAGTAGGTATCAATCTAAATTATGTTGCTATTACATCGGATTATAGAAGAGGGAACGTTCTTTATTCTTGTGCGAGTTTTGTCAGAAAATTAGGCCCTGGAATCCTGAATTTCTCATATGTCCACCGGAAAGACTCGAACCTAAAACTGACAATGACCCTTAACTACGTAGTAGCGACTGTCGTTAAGGAATGTACTTCGTTATTACGTGCAAAACGTTTAATGTATAAATGAAACAGATTTGGATTAAACAAATATACGGGTTCAAGTTACAAAAAAAACCATTTAAAAACCAACCAAACCAACAAAAGAACACAACGGCAAATAAAAACAAACTAAACACAATTCCTAACGTTGAATTTTAATTCATCTAAAAAGCAACAGTTCACAAAATCCTGTTTTGCCGACGCTCCCGTAACTTTTCGTCGCCAGCGTGTACGGTCGACAATAAAATGCATATTAGATAACCGTGTTTTGTGGCCCGCACGTGATTCCGCCGCCGGCGCTGACGGTACGTATTAGTAGAATTTATGCGCTTTTTCGATATTATTGTTAGTATTATTGGGAATCGGGTGAGCATGTCGGGAGTTGTGAGTTTTGAGTGGAGTATGATTTTTAGCATCAGTTAACAATAGGTAGGTTAGGTTAGGTTAGGATACGTTGTATGGACTTATGAGCGGAATTTATGTCTTCCAATGTTAGGATAAAATAGATTAGGGCATAAGAGAATTAGGTCATTTAATATTATGGATTTTGACTTGTAGGACGAACGAGCGTTATGTTATTAGAGCATTATGGTAAATAAACGTTACGTCAAAATTATTTACAGTAAAGATGTTAGAGCAAGTGATTTAAGGCTTAAGGACAAACGTTGTTAGGGATTTCGAAGGAGGCCCTTGAAAGCTGCTTCAGCAACCGCGTTAACCGATTTGTATGGACTTTAGACGACGCGATTGGCGCAGTGGTTAAGCAAATGCCTACTGAGCCGACGGTCGTGGATTCGAATCCCGGCAAGGGCAAATATTTGTGTGATGAACTCGAATATTTGTGCCTGGGTCATGGATGTTATTTGTATATAAGTATGTATTTTGTCTGGTTCCATATTGGGTTGCATAAATTTTAAAGCCATAATGTCGGTGCGCATAACCACTTTTGTCATAATAGTCCTTGCGCATAAGGTGTCTAGTCATTAATTGATCCGCATAAATTTTATGACCATAATGTTTTTACGCATAAGTAAGGAATGTCATATAATTTTGGAGCATATCAACCTGAATCATAATCATTAATCGTCATAATGTTCTTATGCATATCGTGCATTGGCGCATAATAGTGAAGAACATAAATATCAAGCTCCTAATTTTTTATTTCAACATCAGCCTGGTTTTCTGGCAGCAGTTCATTTCTGAGGGGGTCGCAGTTCTTTCCAACCTAACCTCACCTACTTTTCTGGCCGATGTTCGTATTTGTAGGTTCACAATTCTAACCTAACAAAGCGGTCAGTGTGGAGAAGGATTTCTTAATGCGGGGGGCTTTGCCCCCCGAGCCCCCCTTGTGGGCGGCTTCGCCCCCCCGTCGCCCCTTTTTGTTTTTGTGCTCATGTAACTTTTGTATCATTATTTCAAATGTTATAAAGTATTATGATTGCTACATGTGATATAACTTATAATATATAATTTCTATTGCCATTCATTATGAAAACCATAATTTATGCGTTGCTCTTTTTCGTATCAATTATTATGACATTCAATAATATTACTTGAAATTTTGTGCCATACTAAATTATGCTTATGAAAAGCCTGCCCAACAAAAATTATGACATATAAAATGTTATACAAATAGGAAAGCCATTATGCGAAATGAGTTATGACAATCAAATTTATGACAAGATTTTTTATTCCACTAGAGGTGATCCCATTTTGTCTATATAAGTATGTTTATCGTCGTCTAGTTTCCATAACACAAGCCTGCTAGAGCTTATTGTTGGACTAGATTGATTTGTGTGAAGTTGTACGATATTTATTTATTTATGGACTCCATGCAAAGTCGCTAGCGAGTGTGGTCATTTTATACTCGTGGTAGGTTCCGTATTTTATAGGCAAGTTCTACTGGTAGCATCAGTGAAGTGTATTTCCATTTACTAATTATTTCACGTGAATATAGTGGGTCGAGTAGTGATTTAGAGCGACACAAACTCAATGTATCGTTCTTGAACTTTCTTTACGTGTGTTCTATTTCTATTTTCTACGCTTGGTAGGTCACTTCTCTAGGTACTTAAAGAGTTTGACGACTGAAGAGACTTGGGAATATTTGCATGAAGTATTCAAGTCTATCAAAAGTGTAGATATAGTATCATCAGTTTATCGGGCGGTCCACAGGCTGACCAGATTAAAATTCCACATCGGCCATATATTTTTTAACGAATAAATATCAGCTTCAATACAAATGGGTAAGTTTGAAATTAAGTTATTCAAACGCCAAAAATACGAATTCATACGTTTGTCAACTAATCCGTGAGACATTCTACGTCACTGATTAGTTGCCGCCTTATGGTAACAAAATAATTATAAGGAAAAAAAAATAGCCTATAGTCGTACAAAAAATATTAATTGGGCAAGTGCGAGTCCGACTCGCGCATGAAGGGTTTCGTACCATAATCTTTAACAAGTTTGTTGTATGGGAGCCCTCCTTAAATATTTATTTTATTTTATTTTTACAATTTTTTTTTTATTAAGGGACAATCATACACAAATCGACCTAGTCCCAAACTAAGCAAAGCTTGTACTATGGGTACTAGACGACGATATACATAATATATAAATATAGATAACATCCATGACCCAAGAACAAATATTTGCCCCGGCCGGGATTCGAACCCGGGACCGCCGACTCAGTAGGCAGGTGTCTACCAACCGAGCCAAACGCGTCGTCAAAATTTGTTGTTATAGCGGCAATAGAAATACATCATCTGTGAAAATTTCAACTGTCTAGCTATCACCGTTCTTGAGATACAGCCTGGTGACAGACGGACGGACGGACGGACAGCGAAGTCTCAGTAATAGGGTCCCGTTTTTACCCTTTGGATACGGAACCCTAAAAATTATGCATTTATGCATTACGATTGTCATATTCTTTGACTAAGTTTTCTATTTTGTCGTAATCATTGATTTAAAACACTCACGATTTTATGAGATTCGTACAGGTACCTAACAGGGGAATCGTATTATGATACACCGCTGGCAACACAGAAACGGATTGACAGAACCAACCGACCAATCATAGCGTAAAACGTCAAAAGTCTCGCCTGTTATTCTGCATCTGCAATACTATATACAGTGTGTATTGTATATTTGATATAACCGCATACTTTACGGGGGCTTAGTATAGGCACTAATATATATATTTTTTTTTCCAAAAAAAGGTGTACATAACTGCATGCAATTGTAATAACTCGCCAAACTGCTAAGACAGTTTGTTGGCGAGATCGCGCTCATCTACATTATTTTTAGTTATATGCACCTAACACTACATAATTTACCTTATAATTATATTAACAGGTTAACCTTAAACTACAGCCACGGAAGCAAGAATACGTTTGGAAAATCTGCCCTAGGGCAGTTTTTCCAAAAATATCCTTGATAAACTATTTTTAACAACATTTCTCCTACACTCCTTTTCATCCTTAAATTTATCCGTAAATTATTAAAAAATCGATCATTTTTTTCCATATAAAATAAATCAGCAAGCAATGTACTTGTTTGTTGAATGTTGACACATAACATCGTGATGTCACCACTGTCGCTATAGTAATAACTACGCCATACATTGCTGCTAAGAAAATTTTCAAAAAATAATTACGCTATGGCAGTTAACGCTAAGTTAATAATAGGCTATTTGACTGATGTTGAATTCTACAGCGTACTGTAGTTATATGAATAAAATTAGCTAAATATATCACGAAACAAAGAAAAAAAATCCAGAAACGTATATCTTTTTTGGAAATATGTGACTTCAAAGGTACGCAAACTTTATGTTTTTTTTTTTTAATCCAAAATAAATTTTGAAAATGTTTTCAGAATCCTCATAATTTTACGAAACAATAATTGTATGACAACTATGAACTTAAACGCACTTTTTCACGGTGAAAATGCCAAATTTCTTAATTTTTCCATACAATTATTGGTACCTATACCGGCCTGTGACGTCACTAGCCTGACGCGTTTTGTATGGAGCGTTTTTAGCGCTACGTAGAAATGTTGAACTTTGACGGTCATTTCTGACTTTTAGAGCAATTTAAGTGTAGTCAGTCCCATATAGACATTTGATCACAATAAAAAATAGAATCGATTGACATCCTCAAAAAAAATTAGTCAACATGTCTATTGTTATAAATATCAGATTATAACACTAAAATATCCGCCTGGCTACAATATGCGGTTGTATCAAATATCCACGCTGTATAGTACTTACCTTATTTTCTTATACCATGGAATGGATGTTCCGAGCGCTGCATTTTCTCATCTGGCCATCAATAAGATGGAGTGATAGTAGGAATGGCTTGTTAGTTACTTAAAAGCCATTTCTAAAGCAAACGGGAAGATAAAGCCGGCGGGCGATCTAATTTATAAATACTTAGCATGCGAGGCGGTGGGTCGCCATATTGCTTCACAAGGCCGTATTAAATTAAATAACTATTTAATAAAATGGCTAAAGGAACGTTTAGTCGGAAAAAGTAGAAAATCTTGCCGATGGCCGTGAATTAGTGGTGAGTACGACGTACACTGGTCGTGGTTTTCATATCAATCCTATCCTATTCCTATCCTTGGAGTCGCTAATTCTATTTTTTTTCCATAGTTCTATTACATCATTATTCATTACTAAACTCATCTAAATACTAAAATCATTTTTTTTTTTTCAAGTTTAATGTAAGACTTTTTAGTTTTCTCCATCTGGATATTACGGGTACGGGCGGCAAATATAATTATGCTAAACATAATTATGTTTAGAACCATTTGTTAAAAAGTAACTCTTTACGGTGGATTTAATAACATATTAAAATGAGCTTTGTAATGATAAAAAAGCATAAATCATGGTGTCTAATATACCTCAACAGTAAGTCATACATAAAACAATTTATATTTATGGTATACTAAATACATTGGTATGTATTTGTATTCTCATACCCATTCATTCACTCAATTTATTCATTCAATCATTGAACGCAAATGAAGGCAACTAAATCTGAGTATCATCTATCGATCGTTCATTCCATTATCGCGGCAATCGCCCTAATAGCATTCGGTTCGGTTCGAATGCTACGGTTACATTACGATTAGCAGTGCTTGTAAAAGTTTCTGCAATTTGCTAACTGGTTTTATGGTTCACAATATAATCGGAATCGAATATTAACGGTAATTGAGGGTTATGACGTGATAGTGGACTTTAATTTAGTTTTATACCTTTATTTTCCTATTTTACGCTTGAAGGAACGTGCGACTTCGTTTTCGCGGAGAAAGAAGGCAAATCTTTTGAATTTTTTCTTTTCCAAAAAAGAAAAAAAAAAAGATTTTATTCCAAGACCGTGAATCCTATATTTATGACGTTTTTATGAAAAATTGTCCACATAGTCGCTTACCTAATTTGTGTATTTATTGTTTGCATATTTATACCATACCATTTTTTATATATAAATAATATATACACACACAAATATTTGGCCTTGCCGGGATTCGAACCTAGGACCGCCAGCTCAGTAGGCATCTGCACTACGAACTGCGCCAACCGAGTCCTCAATATATTCTGACCAAAAAGAGTAGAAATTAAAAAGTGTCAATACTGTAGTGTCGTCCCTTTCTAATCAATCTAAGAAAACAGAGAAGACACTACAGTATTGCCACTTTTAAATTTCTACTCTTTTTGGTCAGACTGTACATTGCTTCTTTGAATAAATAGTATTTTACAAGTTATTAAATAGTCCTAATTATTTTTAAAAGTTGCTTAACAAATGCTATTTAGTTTATTGAGTAAAATCTTTGTTTTGCATACACTGCTCCTATTCGATTATATCAATATATTGATGTCAAAACTAATAACGTTTATAAATCCACTTACCATCATGATATGACTATAATTTCACGTCAATACTTTTCAAACATTATGCATATAGTGCGAAAGTGTCTAAATATAAAAACAATTAATTCCTATGCAAACACGTTTCATTTATCAAACGATCAATGATCCTCATACAAATTCACTCCTTGATAAGTAGTGTAAACATTTTTGACTTCACTAAAATCACATCAATTTACAATCTATAATGCATGCTCTTGATAATAAAGTTCCAAATTAGAGTTCCCAAATTATTTTACAATGCGACAACTATAATCACTTTCCTCCACACTTTAGTAACACCATTATTTACTTAAAAATTAGGATTTTCCTATAAATAAAACGTGATGCACGTCACCCGAGCATGATTACTTATCACAACTGTGCCATCTTCTGTTATGAGTGTTTATCATTATATCTCCTTTGATAAGAAATTAAATTAATGATATACTTAATTTAAACGAAATCCAGCCTTGCTACTTGGTTATACAATACTATTAGAGTGTACAAATAAGACAATGTGGTTTCGGAAATAATTACGGAATTTAATGTGGGTTTTATGAATCATATTTTGTATGATTTGAGAAGACTATTTGTGAACGGAAATATTTAGTTTTCAACCGACTTTCTAAAGGGAGGAGATTATCAATTCGTCTGTATGTTGGGTATTTTTTCGAATGTATGTTAGGCGGTTTAAGACCAATACTTTATTTTTATTGTTATTTGAATGATTATGCTCCTGAGATTCTCCTATTGTCATCATGTCGGGATCGAGGGCAAACCTCATATATTATAAGCACTAACAATTTGTTTCATGATTTTTATAAAGTTATTTAGTTTTTTGCGTCTGGCATTTATCATCTTATTATGCTGAGCTGATGATGGAAGGAACAACTTCTTAATGGTTAGGAGCTCGATTAGTATATTTTAGTTATTTCCATAGCATTATGTCGTATTGCATATTACTTTGGGGCAGTGCGTCAGATATTAATATAATTTTTGTTCTCCAGAAACGGGCTATTCGTGCGATATATAAAATGCACCATAGAGACTCGCTTAGAGATAAGTTTAAGGACATTAATATAATGACAGTGCATTGTCAATACATTTATGAGAATTTTATGTATGTACATAAGAACATTGCCAATTTTAAGAAGAACTGTGATATACATAATATTAATACTAGAAATAAGCATAAGCTCGCAGAGCCTGCCACTAGGCTCCATAAAATAAGAAAATCATTCATGGGTAACTGTGTAAGATTTTATTAAACTTCCTAGAAGCGTAACTGACTTGTCTGTTGGTAAATTCAAGAACTATGTAAAACGTAAACTTATTTCTAAAGCTTATTATAGCACTCAAGCAAAGAATATATATACTAACGTAAAAAGAAACGACACTGACACTTGTGTGCAGTAACAGAACTCGCGGCTATGTGTGCGTGTCGTGGGGCGAGCGGGGGCGAGCGCGGGACGCGCGAGGTGGGGAATGTCGAACCGCGGTTCGACGACTCAAAGGGCCGCCGCCGTCTCTGCTCGAATCAATTCACATTGTTCGCTCGTCGCGCCGCGTCGTATTCGTCTTCATACTTTTCGATGTACCGGCCGCGCAAACAAAACTATTATGGCTGCTAGAGGTTTATATTGCTGTGTCTATGGCTGTGGCAATAATACCAAAGGCCACAAAGAAAAAAGCTTTTTTCGTCTACCTACCGACCCAAAAAGGTAAGTGAAATGAATAATTTTATATGTAAGTACCAATAATTTAGACTACATACTTTTATATTAATAGGTAGGTACATAACTTTAGGTACTGTAATTAAATGATAAATTAGGTTGTCTATTTTTGTTATTCTTAAGTTTCCATTTAATTTGGAATGTTTGTAGGTTAGTTTGTTTGTTTAGGTCAAATTTTGCAAGTCGAACTTCACCCGCTTTCAGCGGTCGGATTGACTTGGATTTTAGTATACAGGTTGATTGGAAATTCATCGTATTCCTTGAAGGGGGTTATACTAGAGCTCATTTCCAATAATTTTATCCCAGGAAACTAGGGGTCTAAATTTTGAAAAACCGGCCAAGAGCATGTCGGGCCACGCTCAGTGTAGGGTTCCGTAGTTGCTCATCCTTCACAAGAGACGGTCAAAGACGGAAAGACGAAAAAAGGTCGTAAACGCCAAAGTAACTTTAATTACTTATTACCTTTTGGAAGTCAACTTACGTCCTTTTAAAGAAAATTATGAAATTTTGCGATAACTCAAAAACGGATGGACCGATTTTGTTCAATATAGTTTTCATTGAAAGTACTTATAAGACCTCATTTTCATGAATTTTCCCATATTTTTTTGACCCGTGGTTGAAAAGTTAGAGGGGGGAGGACACTATTTTTTTTATTTTCAGAGCGAATATTTACAAAACTACTGACTTTATCAAAAAGTAATGTTGAGAGACCCCTATTATTTTTAACAGACCTTTTAACGACACCCCACACACTAGGGTTGGAACGAAAAAAAAAACACCCCACTTTAGGTGTACGAGATACCCGAAAAAAAAATTTTTTTTTTAGTTTTTATTTTACCGTTTTGTCGGCGTGATACATACACATACTCATACCAAATTTCAGCTTTCTAGTACTAACGATCACGGAGCTAAGCCGCGGACGGACGGACAGACGGACGGACGGACAGACGGACATGGCGAAACTATAAGGGTTCCTAGTTGACTACGGAACCCTAAAAAGCCTCTGTAGGTAGCAAAAAAAAAATTACTTATCGTTTTACTTTAAACTAGCAATTCTTGTATATTTCTTTCTTTCTATATAAATCTCGGTATCTCAAGAACGGCTCTAACGATTTTGACGAAATTTGGTATGTAGACATAGTTTGGCCTTAAAAGTTGATCTAGATAGGTTTCATTCTTGAAATATCGTCCGTCCACCGAGCAAAGCTCAGTCGCCCAGGTATCCTATTACTTTAAACGAGCAATTCTTGTATATTTCTAAATATATATATTTGTAATCGGTATCTCAAAAACGGCTCTAACGATTTGGACGAAATTTGGTATGTAGACATAGTTTGAGCTCAAAAGTTGATCTAGATAAGTTTCATCCTTGAAATATCGTCCGTCCACCGAGCAAAGCTCGGTCACCCAGGTATTGTCTATATAATGTAAGCCTTTTTCAGTTTGCATCCATATTTTTCTATGTACGTACAGGCACCAATATTCAACTACCATAGTGTCGATTTAGGTAATTTAATCCTTTGTACTTTTAAACTATTACCTATACTATCTTGTTTTTTAGATTGGCGCTATGGTTGTCTTTAATAAAACGCGAGGACCTGCTGGAGAAGTCCAAAAGTGGAAAGTTAAACCAACGCGTCTGTAGCGATCACTTCAGCGAAGAAAATATCACTTACATTAAAACATTAAGAAAAGATGCTGATCCGTGTTTGCACTTGCCAATATGCGACTGGCAAGAAGACCCCGAAGCCAGTACATCATCCTCATCACTGAATACTGCAAAGTCTAAAGAATGTTCAACACAAACAATTATATACGAGTCTAAAGAAAGTTCAACACAATCAATTATATACGAATCCATGACTTCTTCAACTCAGACCAATGAAGAACAACAGATTATTAACGAGGAATCAGAAAATTTTACCAAAACTCAATGCACTGCAATAATTCAAACACCGCGTTCTCTACTACTCACACCAAGAAAAAGGAAATTAATAACGGATTTAAGTAAAGCAAAAAATAAAATAAAAAAAATTTAAAATAAAGAAAATACTACTGAACCATCAGTTGCGAAGCGGACATTTTTAGAATGGTGTGACCAGTTCTTGAATGAAAAGATGTCAAATATTGTGAAATGTCACGCTTTATTAATTAATAAGTACAAAGGAAATAGATACACCATGGATTTTAAATTATTTGCACTACAAATATATTTTTGCAGCCCCCATGCTTATCGACACCTACAGCAGGTTTTTATTTTCCCATCAATAAGAACGCTACAAAGGATGCAGATCCCAATTTCTACAGGTGTGAATGAGCATTTTTTAAAAGCCCTACATTCTAAAACATCAGAAATGACTGAGAAAGAAAAAATATGTATCTTAAGTATGGATGCAATGTCGCTAAAAGCACATCTTTGTTATGATATCAGTAAGGACAAAGTACACGGCTTACATGAAATAGACAATGTGGTGACGTCGATTCCCGCTAAACATGCTGTTGTGATTATGGCCCACGGCATGTTTCATAAATGGAAACAACCAATAGGTTATGCTTTGACCGCGGAATGCAAGAATTATCCGGAAATGGGTTTATGGATAGATAAAGTCATACACCTATTGCTAGAAATTGGATTAGATATCCGGGTTGTAATCTCGGATTTA
Source organism: Apotomis turbidana (assembly GCA_905147355.2). Taxonomy (NCBI): domain Eukaryota; kingdom Metazoa; phylum Arthropoda; class Insecta; order Lepidoptera; family Tortricidae; genus Apotomis; species Apotomis turbidana. The sequence goes on from LR990293.1 coordinate 21,918,719, forward strand.
GGCTCAGACTTTTTAAATGCGTCCAAAGCAAGAAACATCTCAGCAGACAAAACGTGGTTTGAAATTGACGGGAAAAAGATATATTATATTTTTGACCCTCCCCATTTGATTAAATGTGCCAGAAATAATTTAATAAATTATGATTTTTCACTATGGATCTAAAATTGGGAAATGGCAGCACATTGAGCAGGCATACGATCGAGATAGTGCCAATAATTTGAAATTGATGTATAAGTTAACTGATAAGCATGTAAAACCAAATAATTTTGATAAAATGCGAGTTAAATTGGCCACCCAGATATTCAGTAGGACCGTTGCTGCAGCAATGAATATTTATGTGGCAGCAAAATTGATTGACGATGAAGCAAAAGATACAGCCGAATTAATCTACCTATTCAATAATCTCTTCGACATGCTGAATTCAGCTTCAGTTCTTGATGATTATGTCTACAAGAGAGCATACCAAGGAACAGATGAGCAAAAAAAATTTTTGCTGGAGGCTATACAGTTCTTTGAACGTCTTATTCTGAAAAATCCAAACAAAACTCCAAAGAACATAAATTTTATTAAAGGCTTTATAATAACCATTAAATCAGTAATGAGTTTATTTGAAGATCTAAAACTAGAAGGCCACAACTTTCTTTTGACAAGAAACATAAATCAAGATTGCCTGGAAAACTTTTTCGGCCAAATACGTAAACAAGGCGGTAACTGCACGGAGCCAACTGCCATTCAATTTAATAGAGCTTTCCGGAAAATATTTTTAATAAACGTAATGAAACCCACAAAACATGGTAACTGTGAAGATGATTTGAAGTCCGTTTTGTTTAAAGTTAATGATTACATCAGAGTATCAAACGAGGCATCAAGCGAGAACGACAGTGAAACGCCCATCCAAGCGTCCCTCGAAGTAGGTACTACAGATTATAAACTTGACTTGCCGCAAGGAAACGCATTAGTATATATCACAGGATATTTATTGAGGAAGTGCCTAGTAAAACATAAATGTCAGAAAATGGTCGCCTACTTCAATTCACAGGAAAATGGTCTAAACCTTACTAGACAGACTTTGTTCACATATTATAAACAATATAATGAAAAAAATGCTTTAAATGCAGGCGTAGGACTTGTTACTCCACCAGACAATTTTATAAATTTGATACAAGGTCTTGAAAATACATTCAAGGAATATTTTATTAAAAATAAAGACGATCTGTCTCAAACATTGGGAAACAGTTTGTTGGCCGAGATGCAGCATATAACTTTTGATATGCCTTGTGAATGCTTCCCATTAGATTTTTTGAAGAAACTGTTCGTACGATTTCGAATCTTCGCCGTAATTAAAGAGAATAATAAAATGTTTAAAGTAAGTCGCAAAAACAGAAAATATATAAAAGTAAGCAATTTATAATATAACATATGTCAACACTATTATACTAAATATATTTTAAACCTTAAATAAATAAACATCTTTCATTAAGTAATAATTATTATTTCATTGTGCCGCGGTAGCTAAACCGCCAACCCTACGCGTAGACGCGGCATTACAAGGTCACCGCCGCACGATTTACACCGATAGGCCCTTGTCGCCCCTGTGACTCAAGACTACATGAATGATAACGTGTCGTGGGATTAGTGAAAATGTTATGTGTAATTATTGTAACGAGTAGGTACCCATCAGGGTACTGATATTTTAATTTTAACAATTCTTAATATAATTTTTGACATTTAGAATTTTATTCTAGATATATTCTAGACTCTAGTTTTTTATTTATATAATTTTTTTATGTGTTGACGATCCTTTTTAGGATTTTTCTTTTATTTCTATAATGTTGTTTTTTATGTTTTTTTATTTTATTTTTAGTATAAGTTTATGAATAAATTGCTCTACTCTCTGTAACTGACGATTCGAAAGTGCTTGTAGCTAGGCCTACTTGAATAAAGAATATTTTGACTTTGACTTTGACTTTAGGGGAATTCTCAGGAAATACAGTTCTTCTCATTGAAGTTGGTTATATGAAAAAGTGATTATGTTATGCTATAGTGCAGAAACGTGTACAAATGAATAGCAATTAAAATAAAGTACGAGTACGAACAAGAATTATCAATGAACTTAATCACTTTAAGAAAACGACTTTAAATAGGGAAATGGAATATATTATTTAGTTTTTTGTTGATATTTCTCAAAAAGCTACAATTTTGTACGTGACTAATTGGACCATCTATTAAGTATGATCTGACAAACAAAGAAAATTTATTTTTATTCAAATTTGTGACAGTAGTCGGAACCGAAGGAAAATATTATAATAGTTTTATACCCCAGAAAATCCGAAACCGAGCATTTAATAAAGATAAGATAAGATAAAAATCATTTATTCAAGTAGGATTCATGGGAATCACTTATGCATCGTCAATAAATTACACACAATATAATACAATCGAATATAGCACTTCCATTTATGAAAACAAATTCAAATATTTCAGCTCAAACGCATCGTTAAAAGTAAAAAAAAAAAACCATGAACTTTATAAAATACATCAGAACATTTTAAAATACATTAACAGTCAAAAATAAAAACTTGTATGTAAAAAAAAATAATGATAATGTCAAAAAAAGTTAACAAATTATTAAAAATATAAATGTACGTTCCAAATTAAATATATATTTAAAACATGAAGATATATTAAAATTATACAAAAAAAAAAAAAATATTATGATAATCTAAAAATGCGTGGTGTGTGACCACACTTTTATAATTACCTCACCAACCAACAGTTTGCACGAATAATCGAATAAATAACTACTGACACAATTAAAAACACGTATTCACCGCAAAATTAATAATATCGTTAATTAAAACCATTCCCGACAAACCGATCGTGGTCGCGGTGCCGCACCGACATAGTTCAATCATTGGATTTGGAAATTTCATTTGGTATATGAGGAAAACTGTTGGGATTACAACATGATCATAAAGTTTACTGCCATTATCGAAATGAAATGAAATGAAATGAAATATTTATTGCCGAACACATGTAAATATAGATAAGATCTTAACAATATGGTTGCTCTATTGGCGTGCAATGTTATTCCTCCTTAAACAAAGAAGAAATATAAATTTAAAATTAAAACTTAATAATAGAAATTAATTTTATGTCCGTAAACTAAGAATATGTTTAAATTAAATAATGCGCATTACAAAATTATTTACATAAAGAGTATCTATATATTATTATTATAATCTAGGAAGTCATGAACCGAATAGAAACACTTATCTAATAGCCAAACATGTAAATTTTTCTTAAACTTAGCGGTATTCATGCCATAAAAATGTCGTTATTTTAAGTGAATTTTTAGTAATTTAAAATTTACCACCTTACCAGATATATACCGTAAAGTCGGGTTACATGACCCTTTTTTCTTGTATTTTTTTATATACTTCTAGATCATTACGTTTCTATCCTTGATCTGAATGTTTAGTTACGGTTAGGTACATCTTAAGCATACGTCGGATAAGTAAACGTAAAAAAAAGTTCAAAAAAAACCTTCTGTGTATTTTTTTATATTTTTTCATTTTTGGGCCAAAGTTGATCTTAGATGCGGGTAAGTTTGAGCTTTATACTTATTTTCATACAGAAAGTCCCACTATTAATCTAAACAACAAAGAAACCCAAGAAACCTCTCTAAGGTAGGCTAGCAAATGAAACGAATCAATTTTTGATGCAATATTTGACATTTATTTCAGCAAAAACCACACAAATATAACTTTTTCAGTTCTGATATAGAATAAAAGTTGTTCAAATTTTAACAAAACCTTAATTAACAGTCTGTTAATGAGAATCATCATTAGAATTAGTCAACATTATAATAATCATCTTTATTAGTAGCAAGAATATGGTAATATTTTACCTTTAAGTAAAAAAAAAGTACAATATCTCAGTCAAGTAAAACTTAATACTGAAAACGTAACAAATTCTTAAATAATAGCATTTTAACGAGAATCATCGTTCATAAATTTTGGGATAGCTATTTTTTGGACTATATTTTTCCAGGTGTACAACTGCTCATCTATAATATTAGGCCATCGCCAGTATTCCTTACCCTTCTTCATGCCTCTCACAAGGACTGCCGCCTCGAATGGTGAAGATGTTACTTGTCCAGGATAGTAGCTTTGCTCCCACTTGACAATGACGTGGTCGCCAGATTCTAAATGTCGAGGAGCGGTGCTTATTGCAGGAGTTTTTGCTACTTTACGCGTATTTTTTTATTATCTCTCTCAGATTTTGCCATACCATCCAAGTTGCCGAAATGAAGATGCTGAGGTGGATGTGTGGCGTTACCAGACTGGATAAAATCCGCAACGAGTATGTGCAAGGAAGTCTGGGCGTACGCGACATCGCTGATAAGCTCCAGGAGAGTAGGCTGCGATGGTATGGTCACGTAAAAAGGCGACCATCTGACTACATAGGAAACTTGGCACTGCAACTTTCCATCCCGGGTCAAAGATCCAGAGGTAGACCTAAAACTAGGTGGAAGGATGTAGTGCTAAAGGATATGATAGAGTGTCAAGTATCCGACGACGACGTCGGGGACAGGGCGAAGTGGAGAAGCAAAGTACGGAATGCTGACCCCACCACCATATGGGATAATAGCTAGGAAGAGAGAGAAATCTCTCTCAGATTTTGCACTTTGGCCCGCGGGCCAGTTAATAAGTTTTTATTGTAATTGCAGTATTCTCAAAGACATGCTTTATATCAAGATATAGGTATTAGTAAGCTAACTTACCTTATTTCGCTGTTTTAACCAAAAGTTTGCAGACACCATTTATCCACGTACGTCTCACCTCACGCTTGATCGATACTGACAAATTAAAATCTGCGCAAGCAACTTGAAAACAGTACCGCGTCGGGACTCCCGACTCGGGAGTAGGTAGTGCCATCTATGATTTTAGAGCGTAACTGCTACGATCGGACGTCTATTGGCTTTGTGGCGGGATGTTAAATCCTTTTAATTTTTTGGGACAATCTTTACCCTTAGGGCTAAAGAAACCCGGTTTTACGGTAGATAGATATGAATTGAATTGAATTTATCGTCTGTTACCCACCAAACTTCACAAAGTAACAAATACCTACATAAAGCAAAGGTCGTATCTCAGTGTCAATGTACTTACTAGATACGAGGTTTTGAAGAGCAGTGACAGAAATTCTTGTGAGTTTTGGTTGTCACCAGGCGACATAGTACAAGGCTAATTAGAGAGTACTTTGAGAACGCGATGCTCGCGATTCGAGCTGCATAAAGTGACATTACACGTTATACAATAAAGTTAAATTTGCGCCTGATATCTATGGCGTGGCATATAAAAATGAGGTGCAAACTTAATCCGACCGGGATGGCGAACACTGCTTTCAAAAAATATAACATAGATTCTACTCTTCTTTAGCATAATTTGTTTAACAACTTCAGAACAAATCTGATAATAAATAATGACACAAAGGTAAATTAAGAAAGAAAAATTGAATGCGATCTACTACAATCTAAGCAAGATTTGAACCTGCGACCTCTACGTTTCCGGCGTATTGCTCTTCCAACTGTGGTATTTCCACATAGAATCGATAAAAAGATTCCATAAAAATTTGATAATCATGGTTTCAAGGAAATTACATAGTATTTTCAATCTACACCGTCCAACATTGACATTCCCTTAGCATTGGTACAGGTGTGTCACTACTAATATCACATATTTTGCAATACATTGCTTGTTTGAATTAATATTATTTTACAAGTTATTTTTAAAAGTTGCTAAAGTAATGTTAATCGGTTTGAAGGGTAGGATCTATGTTTTAATTTATTGCTTCTATCACAGGCCACACACGGTATAAGAAATATATAATTTGTAGCGGAATTAAAACAGATTACATATGAAGTAATCAGACTATTATTGTCCGGACATAAAAATAAACAAATGAGAATAGTGGTACCTATTCAATGAGGCGAGATAAAAATGTCATGTGTTTAATATGCTAACACGTTTACTCAAACTCATTAATTTCCATACCAGTAACGAACAAAGTAACAGTAAGTTTAACATTGAATCCCAGTGAAATTACGCCATACTTATAATATAAAATCCTCCACCAAAATACTTAGAATATCCGCGAACATCAAAGAGTCGCTATAAAACGGGTGACGTTCCGGGCATTCCGTGGGCCGCGCGATCCGGGACTTTTCCGAATTCCCGGGCGCGTGTGGTCACCGCGCGGGCGATACACATGGGGCTCTTTAAGGATAATAGAACAATTATTAGCTATTTCTATTTATTATTTGCTTATATACGGGTGCCCCACGGCTATGCCACAAGGAAGGAAAGTACCTTAAGTATTGTAGATAGACAATTTTACTGAAACAACATCATCATCATCATTTTAATTTTAAATACTATTTGAACTGCATTCAAATATTTTTGAATAATCACCTGTTAATGGTAAAAAAATACCCGTAATTTTACGACACCGATCAAAAGGCTCAATCGGAAGCATTATTTTTATAGCCGTGGGACAGCCTGTATATATGCACTAACTCAATGTTTCTGTTTAGCCCTATGGTTGACTGGTATAGAATGCCTTGTGGCATTAAGTCCGCCATTTGTTCTGTGCAATAAAGCTTAAATAAGTAAATACACATATATTTATATCTACTCCAGTTTTTTTTCAATGAGTTATTAACTCTTATAAAGACATACATTTCGTGAGCCTTGTAAAAGTCTATAGTCTGCTGCCCAAAAAAGCACTGAATGCTTTTTGGCGACATTATAACATTGTTAGCACTGTTAACTGATGCATGTCACATACTTTTTCACTTTTTCTTTTTACTTTCTAGTTTTTACTTGAATGTATTGTCGTAAAGTTATCAAGCAACGTTGTACAAGTAGGTCAAAAAATGCTCGTGGCATCTTCTCTTAGGGTGCGTCCCATGAGATATAACTACATAATATATAATTTCATATTAATAACGTTCACAAGATATAATAAACTTTTGCTATAACATCAAAATCAATATTTTTATTAGGAATATCGGTTAATTAGCATAATACTCATGTTGTAGAATATTTTTTTTATATAACACTCAAATACTCTAAATTCAGTTGATATAATATACATAACGTATATCGATCATAGTATATACTTTCTTTTAATATAATGATTAGAAAATATAATAGCGTATGATATACTAAATAGGTTATAACTGCTACCCCTATGCCCCTAAAATGGAACATGGGTCAAAAACCGAAAACTGTAGGTTAGGTTAGGTTTGTTTTATGACCATGGATAGCGGAGCGAGCAAAGCGAGCGATGCGTCAAAATGCTTGCTTGCATAGAGGCATATTCAATTTAAAAGCGAACTATTGCATACGTATGTTCACAATTGATAATGGCAGCTGAAATTCTGGCAAGTAAGAGTATACCGTTTGGAAGAACTGCGAAAAAATGAAATATGGGTCAAAAACCGAAAACTGTAGGTTAGGTTAGGTTTGTTTTATGACCATGGATAGTGGAGCGAGCAAAGCGAGCGGAGCGTCAAAATGCTTGCTTGCATGGAGGTATATTAAAATTTAACAGCGAACTATTGCATAAGTATGTACACAATTGATAATGGCAGATGAAATTCTGGCACATACGAGTATACCGTTTGGAAGAACTGCGACAAAATGGAATATGGGTCAAAAACCGAAAACTGTAGGTTAGGTTAGGTTTGTTTTATGATCATGGATAGCGGAGCGAGCGTAGCGAGCGGAGCGTCAAAATGCTTGCTTGCATGGAGGTACATACATATATTAAAATTTTACAGCAAACTATTGCATAAGATTGTACCTACACAATTGATGTGCAGACGGTTATTCTATATGAGCATTATGCATTTTGATGTTAGATGTATTGAGTAATATACATTATAAATCTGAGATATTATGAACGTTATACGTTATGATCGTTATATACAATGATATTATACTTAAATAACGGTAACCTATCTCAAACACTAAAAACCATTGACCGAATTTCATTTGCCCGAAAACTATTCGAATTATTATCGTTTGTTCGATGACAGGATTCGTACATTTTTCTTTTCACCATTTTACATTTAGTAGAATTATCGTTTGTCTGAAAAACTTTTCCCGTCACATTCACTTGCCCTATGAGTTGTTACGTATTTTTTTTCGTAGCCCATTTTTCATTTACCAAATGATACTTTTGGCACTGCATACATTTGAACAAATTTTCAGTTCACTTTTTAACTTTTCCCGCCCCATTCACTTGCCATCAGAATTGAGACGTCTTTTGTTTAATACCCATTTTTTCATTTAGCCAAATTTTCAGTTCACCAACTTTTTCTTTTGTTTAATACCCATTTTTAACATTTACTCAATGATATTTTTCGCATTACATAAGAACTGCGAGCACAACAACAGCCTGCGAGCCGAACGAGCGAAGCTACCGTGCTGCGGCAGCAGCCGACAAGCCGCCAAAACCGACCTGGTTGGGTTAGGTTAGGTTAGAACTGTGACCACAACAGCCCGCGAGCCGAGCGAGCGAAGCTATCGTGCTGCGGCAACTGCCGACCAACCGCCAAAACCGACCTGGTTGGGTTAGGTTAGGTTAGAACTGTGACCACAACAGCGCACGAGCCGAGCGAGCGAAGCTACCGTGCTGCGGCAGCAGCCGACAAACCGCCAAAACCGACCTGGTTGGGTTAGGTTAGGTTAGAACTGTGACCACAACAGCGCGCGAGCCGAGCGAGCGAAGCTACCGTGCTGCGGCAGCAGCCGACAAACCGCCAAAACCGACCTGGTTGGGTTAGGTTAGGTTAGAACTGTGACCACAACAGCGCACGAGCCGAGCGAGCGAAGCTACCGTGCTGCCGCAGCAGCCGACAAACCGCCAAAACCGACCTGGTTGGGTTGGGTTAGGTTAGGTTAGAACTGTGACCACAACAGCCCGCGAGCCGAGCGATCGCAGCTACCGTGCTGATCGCATGATGAAATCAAAGTCATACAAAAAAAGTCGAGTAGTTAATAAACCGAATCGTTACATCGGACAAATGAAATCAAAGTCATACAAAAAAAGTCGAGTAGATAATAAACCGAAACGTTGCATCGGAAAACTGATATTACGGATAAATGAGATTTAGGGAAACGTGTCATTAGTCGAGTGAATAAAAATCCTAAACAATTAATGCCCATTCGTAAATTATCGAATTGAATTTTCGGCCAAATGAAAAAAAGTTAAAATGATATTTGTTGAATAGTTTTTGACGAAATGAAATTCGGACTAACGTTTTTAGTGTTTCAGATAGGTAACCTTAAATAACGTTATACTTAACAAAAATAGATATTTTGATGTTATATCTAACGTTCGTTATACACCTTGAACGGTATACAAAACAAGCTTATACAATATGAGCGTATATAATATGAATATTGTAGTTATAAGTACGAGTATTGTATATCGTCGTATGGTGTCCATTACACAAGTCTACTAGAGCTAACTTTGGGACTAGATCGATTTGTGTGAGGTTGTCCGACATTTATTTATTACTAGCGACCCGCCCCGGCTTCGCACGTGTATTATTATACATATATATGTAATAAACCTTCCTCTTGAATCACTCCATCTATTAAAAAAACCTCAACAAAACCCGTTGTGTACTTAGGGACACACAGACAGGAATCGACTTTGTTTTATGCTATGTGTTGATGATTATTATTTCATACCTGAGTTATATAGAATGATAAAAGAAAAAGGCACTAAAATCACAGTTTGAAATCGTTCAAGGCCATAAGGCCTTTTAAAATGCTGATTGTTTTAGAACTTTTAGACATTTTGCTCTATGATCAAACATGTTTCTTAACATATTATCGATGTTACTACCTAGAACAGGGCTATTGGGATTTATTGGTATATATATATATATATATATTATATTCGAAACCTACAGTTTGAATTTTTTATTGATAATTTGTGTCTGAAAAACTACTCGAAATTGACAAAATTCACACGGAAAATTAGTTTTTAAACTTATTTTCGACTGCACGCAATAATAGCATGAAATCGCTATGTTACAACCTAGAACTCGGGGAAAAATATTATTCACTTCAAAAAGTTGGTTGAAATTATCAATTATATGTGTCATAAATTGAAAAAAATATTTTTTAAAAGAAATAACGCCTCTTAAGCGCAAACCTATTAAGGAGCTAGGTGGGAAGTTTACAGAGCAAACAGTTCGGAAGGAGACAGACAAACAGAGAGTTTGGATAGGTCGTTCCAGCAGACTACCTCCAATTCTTGTTTCAATTTATATTTAAGTAAGCAGACATCAATTTCAAAATAACTTTAGATTAAACTCTTGCCTCGATTGAATCAAATAACTAAGTAATTGTAATGATACAAGGAAATAATCACATTTAGTTGTAAATGGGCCATTTTTCTTTCAGAGTTCCGATACATAAAAACGTAAAAAATTGGTATAAGTATTGGTTTAAAGAAAGTATGTCAATTTGTGTTGGCGGCGGGTGCAAGTACATCATCAGCATTGCACCGCCGCCAGTGGCGCCATCTACTCGTCAAGGATGAAGTCGGGGTCCCACCACGGGCGGTGTAACGGCGGGGATTGAGAATCAATAAAAGGGCTGCGCCAGAGCGCCAGGCTCTCTTTCGGCTGGTGTAACTTGCAGTGATAACATGAGGTGTGCGTGTGTGTGCATAATTGTAGTTATTTGTGTGTTCCTTTGTTGTTTCATATTATGTTTTATAATAAATATATATAAATTTATCCGTTGTTTGAAAAATATTAACCTGCTCCCTCTCTGATCGCTAACATCAGTAGTGGGATAGGTTGAATTCACACCCAGGTATAAATGTTTTTTTTTTTCAAAGATATTATGCACACATTCGTTTAAAAGCTATATATTTGATTTTGATTTGTACATTGGATGCGTTCGCGCGCCGTAATCATGTTCTTTGTTTAAGTTGCAAAGTGATGGTAAACTACACGCTATTGTCTTGTGAGCTACGTCGCATGGTCACGTTGTGGCGAAGGTTGGTGCAGCAGGCAGCATCCATGCAGAGCTTCATGTGGACGTGGAGCTAAGCAGCAGTGGTCGTGAGAACTGCGGCGGACGTAAATGTATCCCATACGTAATGTGAAATTGATGACAAAATCTGGTGAGGTCTGATAAACATTTTTATTCGTATTTTGGTATTGGTGTTGGTAATTTAAAAAGGCGTGGTAATTTATAAATGCGTGATCGTAAGCCCTTATTGGTTAATGTTAAATGGACAAACAGTAAATGACAAAAACTAAATGGCATTTGATAACTGCTATAATTATTAATTATTGATAACTGGTATTTATTAGAAATTTTAATTGTGCCAAATATATTTAAGATATGGTCATGTTTTCGATTTCGTATACAATATGATTATAGGTGTAGAGTAGTTTATTTGAAAGAAAATAATTTATTTTTTGAGATGATAAAAGAAGGTAATATTTCGGTTATATTTTTGTAGCTACCCGCGTTAGAAAAGAAAACATTTAAACGGAAAAAGTGTCGCGATGATTTTGTTAATCGGAGCGGAGGTTGCATTTTTACTGCGGATTAATATTTTGTTTATTCAGATATGGTCAGACTCTGTATGCAAGGTATATAGCTTTTAATTTAGTAATTATAACGGTTGTTCGATGCGTTGCGTTGTTGCGTATAACAAAGGGTTTATTTTAATCGTCATAATTCATAGGAGGATTTTATATATAACTGTCGCTAAATTGCCTGATAGGAAGTGTATGAATGTTTGTGAGCAACATTGTCATATAATATAGGTCAGGAAAAGCCGAGCGTACTGATTATTTTTATAAAATAGACAAAAGTACATGAATTCGAGAGGTTAACGAGTTACTTGGGGTGGAAACTGTTTGTTGATATTAGATGCTAATTTATCCCACATTATATGCTTAAATGTGTAAATGTATTTGCGTGCAAAGGGTTGTTCATGGTGGAATATGGTGGTGTTATTTGGTGGTATTATTTGGTGGAACATTTATGATCGTAGTGCAAGCCAAGGGATATTTGTCATTGGGTGTACAGGCGTTCATTTGTTCCCGTGAATAATAAACCGAATCACTCGTATGTTAGGTATTTACTTAGGTGCTTAGTGTTTAATTTCTTTAATAGTCGTTTACTACGTCATTACTCAAGAAGTTTGAATGAATATTATAGATCATTGGGAATAAATTGTGGGACAAAAACATTAAGGTTAAATATTAGTCTTCTTTGTGTTCCTTTTATTTGTTTAGTAAATTGTTTTTTTTTCATGTTGCAATCGTATCGTAACACTTGATAGATTTCTATATCGGGTTCACGTTAGTTTGTTCGGTATTACGATAATTAAAGCTGAATACGTGCATATATTTTTTTGTTTATATGATAAACAGTCATACTTATATATATTTGTAGGAGACAAATCAAGTTAAATGCTTTATTAAATTGTCATTTTGATACATTTATCGCATGGTATGTGCTATTGCTATTACACCGAACTAAGTGATGGTATTGTGTCGGCAAACAGTGATAAATCTGGCTGGTTTAAGTGAGGCATAGTTGGTTAACGCCGCTTAAGCAGAGTTCAGATATAACTGTAAAGGTAACTTGCATAATAGTCATCACAATAGTATGAGTGTAACCGCAATGTCATAATTTGAAGGCTAAGAAATTTATTAGGTGTGCTAATAAATGAGCTATGTTAGGATCGGCAGGAATCATGATAGGGATATAGGGAAAATCGGCAGGAATCATGATAGGGGTATAGGGAAAAAAATGATGCTACTTAATACTAATGGTGATTTTGTTATTATAGAATGAACTCTCGAGGTGCCCGGGGCAGGCACCAGCTCAGGATGGCCGTGTTGGCGGCGGGTGCAAGTACATCATCAGCATTGCACCGCCGCCAGTGGCGCCATCTACTCGTCAAGGATGAAGTCGGGGTCCCACCACGGGCGGTGTAACGGCGGGGATTGAGAATCAATAAAAGGGCTGCGCCAGAGCGCCAGGCTCTCTTTCGGCTGGTGTAACTTGCAGTGATAACATGAGGTGTGCGTGTGTGTGCATAATTGTAGTTATTTGTGTGTTCCTTTGTTGTTTCATATTATGTTTTATAATAAATATATATAAATTTATCCGTTGTTTGAAAAATATTAACCTGCTCCCTCTCTGATCGCTAACATTTGATTAATAACTATTAGAAACTATGCCTGATTCTCTGCCTTTTCGCCGAATTTTTTTTTTTGCCGTTTCATATCGTGAAAATCATTTTTCTCTAAAACTGTAAACTAAAAGGATTGTTAAGAAATCTAAATTAAAATGTTTATCCTGTAAGTAGTTCACAAAGCCCAAGGGCACTTTTACATGTCTGAATCTAAATCTATCGGCATTTCGACCGAGAACCCGCTGTTGAGAAGAAAGTCGCACGAAACTCAAGAGTAAGTATTTTTTTCGTATATTATACTTAAAACTATAACAATTATATAAAACTTTATGATTATAAAATAAACCTAACCTAACCTAATCAAATGGACGATATTTTCAAGTATTGTAAAACTTTGATGACTTCAGAAGAAATCAAATTTGGTAAAATCAAAATTATATGAAATGAAACTGTATTCAACGAAAAACAATTTAGCAAAAAGGCAAAACACTTCTGCAGGTACTTGGTGATTATTATCATTAAATTTGATTTTTCATTCAAAATTGTAAATAACTTGAAGCAATTAGTATAGTAGCTATAACCGTTGAAATTTTCGCATCGTGTATACTAAATATCACTATAACATCAAAATTCTGAAATAAAAAAAAATACTTATAATATTAGAAATTTCATGGTCTGGAACCGTCTGGAAGGTACGGTAGTATTAATTTCCAAAACAGATTACTCAGCTTTTCATAATACAGAAAATCCACTGTCCGTAGTAAAAAATCTAATCCCCGCTAATTTAAAACAATTAGATATATCTGTCACTCGGCCGGATCCGGGACAAAATCAATTGAACCCGGATACGATTAATTGCATTGGGATGAGGCATTCACGCGAGCGAGAGTAACGGCTAGCTGTCTGTACTCCATTCAATGAAGACTTTTAATTTATACCCTTCGAAAACGACATTTAAATTGAAATTTAAATCATTTTATTCAGTTGGCCACAAGGACACTTATAGAAGACAGATTGGTAATCGCTTGCATTTCCCAAGATAAGATAAGATATGATAAGATAAGATAATAATTTATTTATACTAAACATTAATATTATACAAGCCGAGACCGCTGTTGAGAAGAAAGCCGGCATAAAGTCAACAGTATTTTTTTTTCGTAAATCATACTTAAAAGTATCCTCAATTATTCAGAAAGTAGGCCACAAGGGCACTTTTACAAGACAGATTGTGAATCTACCGGCGTTTCCCAAGAGGAGACTGCTGTTGAGAAGAATGCCGAAAGAAAATTCATTTTTTTCGTAAATCATACTTAAAATAATCCATCTCATGTATGTCATAATTATTATTACATTGGTACACGTAATTGAGATATAGTCGACAGTTAAACAGAACAAACATTTATATAATAGGTACGAAAGCTGATGTTAGATAACTTTATTACTTAAAAATATTAGCATAAAGTAGTTTCATACTCGGATCCGGGACGAAACCAATCGAACCCGGAAAGGATTAATTACATTAGGATGAGGCATTCACGCGACCGAGTGTAACGGATATCTGCCCGGACTCCAATCCACCGAGACTACAATACTCTTATATATTATATACTTCTAGCTTTTGCCCACGACTACGTACGCGTGGAACTTGATAAAAGGGATTATTAAAAGCGACTAAGCAAATGTAAGAGCAATTGTGCTTTTGGTCTAATAATTACATTTCCTACAGGGTCACCGCACCCCAACAGAAATGTTCACTCACTTTTCAATCTTTTTAGGTATAATTTCCAGGATGAAAACAATCCTATGTCCTGCCTTGGATCTTAAACTATCTCTATGCCAAATTTCATCAAAATCGATTCAGCGGTTTAAGCGTGAAGAGGTAACAGACAGACACACTTTCGCATTTATAATATTAGTATTAGTATGGATAACTAGCTGCGCCGCGCGGTGTCACCCGCTCATCCCACGGGAACACAAATTTTTTCAGGATAAAAAGTAGCTTATGCGCTAATCCAGGGTGTCAGCTACCTTCGTACCAAAATTTATCAAAATTGTTCCAGCCGTTTGAGCGTGAAGAAGTAACAAACATACACATAAACACGCAATCACAAACTCGCTTTTATCATTTTAGTGTGATAATAAGTTTATAAAGCTGTTATTAAAATTTAGTTTTCCATAAGTAGAGCGCAAAGCAGAATTTCCAGCTTCTTTTCTTCTCATCACGCCGAAACTGCTGGACAGATTTGAGCAATTTAGAGACCACGGCAATGAAAAAAAATTTACGCGTACGAAGTGGCCTTTGTCAAAGAATATATATACTAACGTAAAAAGAAACGACACTGACACTTGTGTGCAGTAACAGAACTCGCGGCTATGTGTGCGTGTCGTGGGGCGAGCGGGGGCGAGCGCGGGACGCGCGAGGTGGGGAAAGTCGAGCCCGGCTCGGCGACTCAAAGGGCCGCCGCCGTCTCTGCTCGAATCAATTCACATTGTTCGCTCGCGCAGCGTCGTATTCGTTTTCATACTTTTCGATGTACCGGCCGCGCAAACAAAACTATTATGGCTGCTAGAGGTTCATATTGCTTGAAAATACATTCAAGGAAAGGAATACCTATTTTATTAAAAATAAAGACGATCTGTCTCAAACATTGGGAAACAGTTTGTTGGCCGAGATGCAGCATATAACTTTTGATATGCCTTGTGAATGCTTCCCATTAGATTTTTTGAAAAAACTATTCGTACGATTTCGAATCTTCGCCGTAATTAAAGAGAATAATAAAATGTTTAAAGTAAGTCTAATTTATAATATAACGTTTAATTTATAATATAACATATGTCAACACTATTATACTAAATATATTTTAAACCTTAAATAAATAAACATCTTTCATTAAGTACCTAATAATTATTATTTCATTGTGCCGCGGTAGCTAAACCGCCAACCCTACGCGTAGACGCTGCATTACAAGGTCACCGCCGCACGATTTACACCGATAGGCCCTTGTCGCCCCTGTGCCTTTGTTTTGAATGTAAATTTCTATGGAAAGTGATTGCACGAAAAACTATTAAATTAACAACAGTGTGTTTGTCGGAACTTAACAACAACAGTTCTCCTCAGTAAGCCTTATAGTGAACCGTTGGTGATATTTTAAATAAAATAATAAATGCCCTTCTGGCACATGTGTAACTGTCTTTACACATTAGGCCCAGCTGGCATGTATGAATACCTTTATTTTAAATTAATATTTATAAAATGGGTAGTTTGCACAAATGTAACTTTGACAGAGAAAAAAAAATGAATTTTTCTCAGTCAACCTTTGGCAACGGTATCAGTAAAGGTACCAAAACGTCAGGGAGGCTCAAATATTAATATACGCGATATAATCCGTTTAAATTGTTTTATTTAAATGTGTGACAGTCGTGGAAACCGAAGGAAATATTAACAACAGTTGGTTGGATTATTTTTGGAAGGCCATTTTTACTAATTACAAACGCTACTTTGACGCGCTTGGTAACGGTAGTTTTAAAGTTGTTATTGATTGGAGTATGAGGCTTTTACTGAGCGTTACAAACAGCTATATCAAACCAAGTATACATACAAAAAGATCTCGTTTTCCCCCATTTTATGATACATCACCAAACATTTGTAGCACCCAGCGGCCCGGAATCATTCTCACAAATAAAACGACGTTATATCTCTTTCAAACCGCATGTAGTTACGCTGTTTTTGAACTAGTGTGCCGGTTTTGCTTTCCTAGTACAAAAGGGTGTATTGTCGGTGGAATTAGACGTCGGTTACGTCTTTTTGAAGTAATACAGCTCACCTCAGCCGTTGACCTAAAAATGTAATGAAAAATGGCCGACGCACTTCCTATCGGTCCCCACTCGACCCTCCGAACGATTAGATACATTCCCCATACGATTAAAGGTTCCGTTGCTCAAATAGGCTTTGGTAAAAATATTAAAACACGTGAACCATCGGTTTCTTGTTTTTTATAAATATCAATCAATCTCACACAATCTCTAGGGGAATTGTGATTAGACGACAATATACGTAATCTTATACCTTTAAACGAGCAATTCTTGTATATTTATTTATATGTATGTAAATTTATTTCTGTGATCTCGGAAACGGCTCTAACGATTTCGCTGAGATTTGGTATATGGGAGTTTTCGGTGGCAAACAATCGATCTAGATTAGTGTTATGTTTGGGAAAACGCGTGTTTTTGAGTTTTCATACGTTTTTCTTACCAAGCAGAATATGGTCGCCAATTTCGTTCTGTCGGCCACTGTCCGTCAGTTCCAGCAGGTTAAGAGGCGGAGGGCAAGAAACGAGTGTTACGGGTTCAAATCCCGCTCGGTGACTTATTTTTGTTTTTTTTTATATGTTCAATTTTATATATTTTTTTTTTAATTTTTATTGTTTTTAGACAAGTTTAAAAAAAAATAGTTAATGTTTGAGATAACAATATATATTTCTCATAAATATGTCTAACATTTACCTATACTGATTACGTGAATAAGATTTATGCTTTCGAGTTTTTATTTTATTGAGACTTATGAAGCAATAGTGCAAAACGAAAAATTTACCGATACAAATTTTAAACACAATTTCTCGGGTATTTTTTGTGACGCCGTCTTTCGAATAATGCCATGAAAACTAACTATGTGTAGATTATCACCTAAACACTACCATCCTCCTAGCCTTTGTCCCATTTTTTGAGACTTAATTCTCAATCGGGGACGGCTACCTAAATCCCAAGATGTGGCGTAGGCACTATGAAAATGAAAATGAAATGAAATGACAGGCACTAGTTTTTACGAAAGCGACTGCCATCTGACCTTCCAACCCAGAGGGGAAACTAGGCCTTATTGGGCTTAGGTGGTTTCCTCACGATGTTTTCCTTCACCGAAAAGCGAGTGGTAAATATCAAATGACATTCCGTACATAAATTCCGAAAAACTCATTGGTACGGGCCGGGTTCGAACCCGCGACCTCCGGATTGAAAGTCGCATGCCCTAACCACTAGGCTACCACCACTTTCCACCTAAGCACCACCATACTACAATAAATAGTAATAACCGAGCAAAGCTCGGTCGCCCAGGTACTTATATATACACATATACACAATAATCATGACTACGAGTATGAATATTTTGAGCTGATCACAGAAATATTTGCATTTGCCAGGATTCGAACTGAGGACTGTTCGACTTCCAATTCAAAACAAACTCCCGAGGTCCACAGTTCACAGAGCTAGTCTTCATATGGGTCCTAATTTATTGGTCTTCAGAGAAACTCCCGTAGAGCGGCGGGTCGAGCATTACTCAAACAGATCTGTTGGCGACCGGTAAGTGCACTCACACTCAGGCGTGGAGAAAATGGGTAGTTTGAGAGTGGGTGTGATGTCATCTGTACTTATCATAAAATTCTAGATTTGTAATTGTGGTGTATAGACACCTATATAATAATAAAGTGTCCCCTCCACCTTTTCGCTGCCGCCATTGCTATGACAGACGTCAAAGGGAGCGAGCAGGTCGTGGTCCGCAGGAAACCCGTTTAAGTGTTATATAGAATTTATTTCCGCCCTGCAACCCCGGACGTCACAGTATTGAAAATCATTTTTCTATGGAGAGCGGTCATGATTTCAGGAAAAATCTTGTTTTGTATGGGCGCACGACGCCATGCCAACCTCGCGCCTTCCGTTTTCAAAATTTTCTTTGTCCTCGCAACATGCCGAAACAGGACAAATTTTTAACCAATTTGGTACAGAAATAGCTGGACATCCAAAAATGGCTATAGAATACTTTTTATCCGTCTACGGTAAAGAAAAAAATACGCGGACGACGTTGCGAGCACCTCCTAGTGGTTTAAAAGACTATTTTGCATCCATTTATTTGAGAACTTGCGTTGTCTGTAATTTAACGATATCTCGGTATTACTATGTATATCGGAAATATGTAAATTTTTGCTATTTGGACCGCATTGAGTGGCATCGACAATTTGATGTTTCAAAAGAGATTTAATTTGACTTACCTATTGCCAATCTTCAGACAATAGGCTTGCTAAAAAATTTGGAAGGCCATTCAATTAATATATTTAAAAAAATGAATGCCATTTTAATTCAATCTAAAATCGACGCCATATTTCCTAAGAGCAGATTTTCCTATCTCTCATGGTTTCTGTCTTCGCCATACTGACCCATTTGGATGATCACGCGGTATATACATAAATAATAAACAAATATTAAGGGACAGTCAGAAGTCCAAGTTGAAGGTTTGCCAACGTGCAATGGAGGGTGGCATTCTAGGTGTTAAAAGGATAGATCGCGTCCGGAACACTACGCTGTGCTCCAAAACACGCATAGCTGATGTTGGAGCAAAAACCGCCAAACTCAAGTGGGACTGGGCTAGCCACGTTAGCCGCATGCACCCGGACAGGTGGGCTTACATAGTCACCAAGTGGGTGCCGCAAGATGGGCGGCGACGTCAAGCCGGACGGAGATGGCGGGACGATTTAGATACATTCCTAGGCAACTGGCCGGAAGCAGCAGCCAATAGAGAGTTGTGGAGATCTAAAAGGCCTTTGCCCAGCAGTGGGACACTCAAACAGGCTAACTAAAAAAAAGGGACAATCTTACACAAATCGACCTAGCCCCAAATTAACAATGCTTGTACTATGGGTACTAGACGACGATATCCTCCTCGTCGTGCGGATTGCAATCCGGTCCACCGAATGTGGTATAATTTAGTCGCCTCTGGATTCCGCCTTTTATACTTTTTCAACGTCGTTAAATGGTAAAAAATCACCAGTAAATCACCATTTGTCTGCAAACTTCCACAAAAAGAACAATAAAAAACTTCCTCCAACATTTTAAATAAAGAAACATTAAAACTCTCCCCAATTCTTCATCCGATTTCAAAACAATTTGAATAACGCCCGAGATGAGCGACAAAATGCTCGCCCTAATTGTGCGTATCGACGTACCGCTTAGAATATCGTAAGGAAACATTGCTAGCAATATTATTATTTAATAATATTGCTATTTTATAATAGTTGCCTACTTCTTATAATAATATTAATTTTGAATTAAGTATTTTGTTATGAATCGACTTAAAACGCTGTTTTAATATTAAAATAAAAATATGTAATCGGATTATATAGTGTCGTTTCGGTGACTTTCCAGTTCCCGTTGTCAAAGGTTGACAATGTTTCGATAATTTCCAGCGCGATGTAATCGTTGAAACTAAAATGAAAACTAAAGAGCAATTTTATTCAAACAATGTTAGGACAGTGCGTGTGAAGAATCTAATTGTATAATTGTCAAACGGTGCAAACCCAGAATAAATTGGAAACATAATATTGCTCATACCCATTTTCACGGAAATATTGCCCATGTTTCTGAGAAAAAACCTCTAGCAACGATACATCCCTTCGTATCATATTCCTTCCCCTAAACCCCGTTTCTCTCCCCTCTATCTCCATCTCCAGAGAAAGCCGAGCCAGTAATGGCGTATTAGGTGCGTTCCAAGTATTTGCTCAGTTTAAGTAGTCCCCCAATTTGGGCGCCTGGCTTATCTCAAGGCGCATTCAGAAGCGAAAGGTTTTAACTCTATTGTATGGATTTAGAATATTCGTGAATTTGACTCTTCGGAGGCCCAAGAACCTGGAAAAGAAACACTACCCGAAATAAACGAGTAACGTGTGCACCAATCAAAATTATAATTAATGATAACGAAACGGTAATACTTTCTTACACAAATATTAAGTGCTCATTGAAACAGATATATTTAATCAGCCCAATTGATATAAGTTAGTAGTAAAATTGATGGCCTTTTGGTCAGAAAGGATCTTGAGTGGCGACCGCGGACGCAGCATGGTTAGGCACCTAACAAGGTGGACCGACGACCTGTTTAGGATCGCGGGCAGAAATTGGATGAGGGCGAAGCAAGACCGATCTTTGTGGAGAACTTTGGCGGCCTTTGTCCAGCAGTGTTGTACTGAAGAGGTGTTTTAATTCTGTCCTGAATCCCAAGTAGCACACCGGCTGCATACGCACTTATACAGCCTTTCTTTTCTTCTTTGTCGGTTTCACTCTTGGCAAAGTGGTCGTGGTCATCATTTCAGATGTTGATGGCAAGCTTCACAACACGCAGCCATTCTTCTCTGATAGCCGCCTTCCTCGTGCATTCGTGTAGTGACGATGAGCCATTTATTGCAGCGTTTATTTGATCTGTCCATCTCATAGGCTATCTGCCTCGTGGCCTAGTACCCTCAACCTTTCCCTGGACCACAAGTCGCTCAAAAGCCACCTCCCCTCGGCGGCATACGTGACCAAAGAAGCTATAGGGGACTGTACTAAAGATGATAAATGCTGCTCGATGCCGAGTTCTCGAAGTATAGACTCGTTGGTACGGCCTTTATGCAGCTTCAATAACAGTTATAATGACTGTATAAGCTCTTATTCAGGCTGTCTGCTGCCTGGGAATATTGTAAAACAATCCTTGCCTCTGCCGTTGCGCAGCATATTTTAGATTGAAAATAAATAAAGAGATAGAGTCTTGTCTATGATTTAAACAATTCAGTAGGTGGATCCTCTATAAATATTTTTGATACTTTATGTACTAGTTCTAATTCTAACATTCCGATGGAGTTGAAATATGGCATAGTACGTATGTATTTTTTTTTAAATGGATTATTATATGGTATTATCGAGCTAGGTCTTATTTACACTACATTTAATTTCTCGCCTTGTATATGGTTAGAAAGTGTAAACAACTAAACATATATGTTTGTAGTTGACTGTACTGTACATAATGGTAGAAATTATGTGAGCTGACTATGAGTGCACGTCAACATATATTTAACTTATTTCCTTAGGTACCTTACGTGTGTATAGAAAATCTAAAATATTTTCTAGTATCAAAACTATAATCGCTTTTATTAGCCAGACTATGTATGGGTGTGAATAATTACAATTGTCCATAAAGATGGTGGTTATATAAAATCCGGCTCCGTTTGCCTGTTTTCTTAAACCCACTTCGGTATTTATAGCCCTCATTATGCAAGCATTTTGGCAAAGAACATTGCAATGCAAGATTATCGCAACTGATCCAAATTCAATGCCCTTCGAGTTTGTACAGTCAGGGAATACAGAGAGACGGGCTGTAGCGACCTGCTGTAATTTTTAACCGACTTCCAAAAAAGGAGGAGGTTCTATGTTCGACTGTATGTATTTTTTTTTATGTATGTCCACCGATTACTCCGCCAATTGTGGACCGACTATAATTTTTTATTTTTTATTTGAAAGAGTATACACCTGAGGTAGTCCCATTATAACTGAGTTGGGATCTGATGATGGAATCCCAGAGAAATCGAGGGCAACCCTAAAATTGTATAGGCACTCATAATGTTTTTCATATATTTTCTAAAGCTATTTAAGTATTTGCATGTGTTAGTCATCATCCTCCTATGCTGAGCTGATGATGGAAGGTATAAATCCTTAACGGTTAGGAGTTAGGGGATAATTCAAACGAGATGCATGGAAACAAGACCCAGGATTTAATTTTTTACTTTAACGATGGACTATATAATTAAAATAAATATTGTCACAAAGGTAAAAATATGAAAATAAAATGTAATATGATCCACTGCAATGTAAGCAGGACTCGAACGATGCGATAGCTCAGTTGGGAGAGCACTACACTGCTTACACTGTAATTTACCTTTGTGTCAATATTTATTTCAACTATAGTTATCACGGTTCATGAAATACAACCTGGAGACAGACAGACACACGGACAGTGGAGTCTTACTAATAAGCTCCCGTTTTACCCTTTGGGTATCCATACCAACCCAGGTTGGTAGGGTTCCAACCTTAAAAACCGAATTGTCTCTAAAGGTCGCTGCTCGGATTCTAAAAGAAAGTACAGATTTTACGGCTAGGTACAGTCGCCATCAGATATGTATATCGCAGCATATAAGGCGTTCATACATATGTTAACATGTACTGTAACGCCCAGTCAATAAGAGTCGTGTTCAGATATTTATGAACGCCTTATATGCTGCGATATATCTGATGGCGACTATACATCTATAATTTTAAACATAATTATAATCCCTCTGACTCTAAACAAGGATGAAACCAGGTGCGTAAGCGCCGAACACAGTATGTACTTACAAACTCACGTAATTCGCTAATAAGCAGAAACAAAAGCAAATTCTGATCCCAAAACAAACGGTAGAAAAACGCAAATGCGCGAAACGATTAATTATCCCTTCTTAGTCAGAATACCGGTAAAAAACCGGTGAGAACCGGATGGTACCGGTACTAATTGTCGACAGAGCAGTCCTATTTGAATAGACCTCCATTTGTTTAGGCTTCGCGAAGGTAAACTCGTTTTTAGAAGATTACGAAAATCCCGTTTTAATTTTGTCGCGTTTTTGTCGACTGGGGATTTACGAGGGGCATTTAATTTGCCGTTTTGATATTTAATCCTTCATTTGCATTTGCTAATGGAAAATTAAAATTCGGTGACAGTTTCCGAGAGGAGGAATTGTCATTTTTGCGGCATTTTATGCACGTGTCATGTTTTATAAGTCGATGGAAGTTATTGGAAGTAATCTGTTGGCTCTGTGCCGTATATAAAAAATTGCAATATTTCTACCAGGTTTTTTATCAATATTATCATATAAGGAGTCGACCTCATCGCAGCGGAAATGCTAAAAGCTGACATCCCCACCGCTGCGAACGCGCTGACGCCCCTTTTGAGGAACATCTGGTCAGCCGAAGAGCTGCCCGACGACTGGAACAAAGGCCTTCTTATCACCGTACCCAAAAAAGGAGACCTCAGTGAATGTGGCAATTGGAGAGGCATCACCTTGCTCTCGATTCCTTCTAGGGTGCTCTGCAGGATCATCCTAGATAGGCTGTCGGGGGCCGTTGAACCTCTTCTTCGCAGAGAGCAAGCTGGCTTCCGACCCAATCGATCGTGCACGGACCAGATCAACACCTTGCGCATAATTCTCGAACAGGCATCAGAATGGCAGAGGGAAATGTACCTGACCTTTGTGGACTTCGAAAAAGCTTTCGACACGCTGAGATGGAGCTGTATCTGGGATCGGCTACGTGAAATTGGAGTCCCCGAGAAGATCATTAACATAATTAAGGCCATCTACGGGATGTATTCTTGTAGAGTAACTCACGACGGCCTCGTCTCGGAGGACATACCGGTCCATGCGGGTGTACGCCAGGGGTGCCTTCTTTCACCTCTCCTTTTCCTTGTCGTCCTGGATGGCATCATGAATAACACCACCAACAGCAAGCGCCGCGGCATAGAGTGGGGACTGTCCAACGTCTTGGAAGATTTGGACTATGCCGATGACCTATGCCTATTGAGCCACACGCGCGCAGACATGCAAGCCAAACTGGACGACCTAAGACGAGAGGCTCTGGAGACGGGACTTAAAATTAACACCCGGAAGACCCAGGAAATGAGGTGCGGAGCGACAAGCTCTTTGCCGTTGCTCATCGGCACAGAGGGGGTGGAGAGAGTCCACAAATTTACTTACCTCGGTAGTGTAGTGTCGGAAACAGGAGGGACCGAAGAGGACACCGCTTCGAGAATCGCCAAGGGGAAGGCAACCTTCGCACAGCTCCGTCCTGTCTGGCAATCGCGGAAACTGACTAGGAGAGTTAAGCTCAAGATATTCCGGTCCAACGTGAAAACCGTGTTGCTGTACGGATGTGAGACGTGGAAGGTCACTAAAGGCATCACGCACCGGTTCCAGGTCTTCATCAACCGCTGTCTTCGCCGAATTCTCGGTGTATACTGGCCCGAGAAAATCTCCAACGTAGACCTGTGGGAACGCTGTGGTGAGACTCCGATCGACCAGCAAATCAAACGCCGCAAGTGGAACTGGATCGGCCACACGCTCCGAAGGGACCCTGATCACATTCCAAGGCAAGCCCTAGACTGGAATCCCCAAGGAAAGCGGAAACGTGGTCGCCCTAAACAGACCTGGCGGCGGACGATCACTGCAGAAGCGAAGGCGATAGGAATGACCTGGAGCGAAGTGAAGCGCGAAGCCCAAGACCGTTCGGGATGGCGACGTACTGTGGACGCCCTCTGCCCCATCCAGGGGACATAGGACATTAAGTCAAGTAAGTCATCATATAAATCGAAAAATTAAATATTACCACATATTTTCATTTTAAAAATATCCCCATTTATGATTGAAAAATTCATTTGAAAAGTTCCTCATTCTAAAAGAGCGTAAGCGATCAGTAATTGGTCACAGCGCAGAAAATCACACAGTCGGACTAAAATTACTAAGCCGAATTAAGTATGGAAATTGTAGCACTGTTTTTTTTGTTTGTTGTGACTATCAAATTTTCCGCAAGATGACGTCATGTAGAAGACCGTTTGTTAGATAACGCTGCTTTCACATTATTTTTATTTTTTTAAACTAGTCGGTATAATTAAAAAAATATATAGTTTTAGGTTCTTTGATAATAAATTAATAATATAATATTAGTTTAACCTGAACACTATTAGAAAATTTTAAATACTGTATATTCGACAAGGCATTGCGATATCTCAAATTTAATAATATATCGCCAATATAACGCACATAATATATCGAGTTCTGTTTTGCTATTAAGTGACTTTGGTAAAAAATTAAATATTTTTATTTAAATAATAAAATACTATTTAATAAAATAATAAAAAACGAATAGCCCGTAGTTGTTCTTTTTTATCCGGCGAATTGGATTCTTACATCGATTGTCGAAATACGTTTCGTTGTAAATAAGACGAGAGACCTCTACAATGGCCGGGTCGACCTAATTCGTAGTCCCATCGTCTCAACTTACGTTTGAGACGTGACTAGCTATCCGACATCTCGCCACTAAAATTCATGGCAATGGCATAATATTTCTTAAAATCTTTAAAATACCAACGTCTATATAGAAAAATGTATTAAGTTTTATGAAAGCCGTGATAATATGTCTGGATTGGAGGGTTACCTATGACAGACCGAATTTTTCATCTGTATCGTTTCGCCATTTGTAACGTTTCGCCAAATTTGAATTTGTCCGAAATCCATTTTTTAATCCATAATTATAAAACAAACCTAACCTAACCTAACGGATTCTTTAAAACGATGTCTATAAAACCTTGAAAATATTAATGGGTTTTAGAAAAAAAACTACTTTCGGACAAATGAAAGTTTGGCGAAACGTTACAAATGGGAAACATTGTTTCGAAGTAGATATTGCAAGTTCCTTAAAACTAGAAACTGTTCGATTTTTTTTCTAACTACCCCAGTCAAATGATTTGTAATTCACATGCGTAATATGCCGTTAATAACTGACAGACCATGGTGAAATCGACCTTTAATCACCCTTTGGAATAGGGATACAATTCGTGAAAGTCTCGTGTAAGAGACAGTAAGCGATCATTAATCTAAAGCCCCACCTGAGGCACCTGAGCGCAATCGCGTCGCGGTCTCGGCCCAAATCCCTGGATTTTTGTTACGCGTATTTGCTAGAGGTGTGAATACGTATTTCATTCGCACTTTCAACTATAAACTTTACAAAGAACTCCTTAAATTTTATTAAATAATTTCTTCGGGGGCTAATTTCGTCATTTCTAATGCAATTGTGGAAGATTTTTTTATTTCGCAAAGGAGTCGCATCATGACTAGTATTGGTCCTAGCAACCCTCAATAAAGTGGACCAACCAGCAGTCAGAATCACGGAAAGGCTGGGATTGATTGGAATTACTGAATTCATTTTAGGTTTACTTTCGACGTGCAAGAATGATCGGTCAGACAAGTCAAGTGACTGGACATTTTTTTGACAGCTGAAAACCCAAATTCATATTTCAACCGATTCTCGTCGAATCTTGTGCCACTCTCACGTCATCATCATCCCTCTCAATTTTTCTTGTAGAGGCACGTCTTACGATAATTGAAAAAAAAAATTGTAGCTGTAAACTTAAAAAAAAAAAAACATATTTAAGCGGCGCCGAGGTCTAAGCAGATACAATAAATATTTATGAGCTCTTTATCCCCCAACAAAATACCCTCAGTTTGACAGAATATAATTGTTTTACATACTACCTAAGTTTGCTGATGATAAATAAATTAAAATATATATAATAATAATACGCCACAAAGTTTGACTCCTTCGTCTGACTAATCGGATGACGTGATTTTTATTTCTTGGAGTATATCTATAGATAATAGTATACAGGGTGGAACATTTGTAAAGACTGAGCTGACAGGATAGTGTCATCTGAGTGATCTACAATCGACCTATTAAAATTGTAAAGCTGGATTTAAAAGTAAAAAAAACTCATCAGAACAAAATATTTTAATCAGTGACAACCCTACTAATTTAAAGGTTTTATTTACATTTTAAATTGACACCTGTCTTTAGATTAAGCGATGTTCAAAAGATGCTAGGGTTGTTATGTGCAGATTTTTACACTAATGTTTAACAAACTGTATCTCAAAAATGGATAGAAATATTTACATAGTTCATTGGTGAAAAGTGAAGTACTCAGTCTGAACAATTACCTGTTTGCTTAAAAGTCCTTCGATCTGTTCCACCCTGTATATGCAAACCGGCACATCCCTACCGCCAAGGCTCCCGGGGCGCAGCCCCGTGGGACGCGATAAGCGGCCGGGTATTTTTCACAGAGGTCATTAACCGTTTGACGTCGGGACAAGGTCGGCTAAACAGCGAGCGAAGTATGGTGAAAGTTTAAAGCTACAATAGGCAAGTTTTATTTTTTATTTATCGGAGACCAAAAGGTTTATGTGAAAATATGCAAAAATAAAAATATTGGTAATAGAAAAAAAAAAACGATGTCCGATATCTATCTATACTTATACTCGTATCCATACTTGATCAATGTGCCTTATTTGCGTTTGACAATGCTTTAATGTCAATGTCTCTTCTTCTTCCTCGCTTCTTCATGACTGAGGGTCGCGACCATTTGAGGCCGTTATCTGTTGCACCAAAGCGCTCCACTCGACACGGTTTCCCGCCTTCCGGATTGACGCCTGTACATTTTCCTGACAGGCTTCTTTCACGGCATCGGTCCATCGGGTCGGTGATCTCCCACGGGCCTTTATTCCTTCCACGTGGCCAACTACAATGAGCTTTTCCAAACTATCTGGCTCGCGTCTAGCCACTGTCATTGTAACTTACTTCAGCTTGAAAAACAAACATTTAAATATATTGGCTCTATATCATAGGTATAAAACCCATCCATATCTATCCAACTGTCAATGTTAATCTAAAACAACCCTTGGTATTTCATCATAACTATCCCAAATAGCACACATGCTTTATATGCGTTTATAGCCCTTACACAGCAGTAATAAGCTGAATAAGGGTTTTATAAGCTCTACGTGGGATATTTAAGTTACCCAACAGCGTCTTCCCGTGTTTGAGCATGCCGAATACAGGCCACCCCGATCCCATTATATATCTTTAGAACCAATAGACTGTGAATTATGTATTCCCTGGTAAAGACAGATGAATAAAGGTAGACTTATGAATTCGATTTACGGAGAGGGTGTTCATATGTTCCATTCATCTTTATTACCCGATTGGAATGAATCGGAAATAAATTAAGTTCTACAAAATGATGGAATGTCGTGTCCTCGTTAAAATTTTGCGACAAACTAAGCATCGCAAACTATTGTAAGTTTTGTCTTTTCTGGTCCCAAATAATTCTAATAAAATAATTATACTCAATAAAAAGATTCATTAAAATCAGTTTACAAACAGCTGAGATCTTAAATAACATAGTGGACACAATCAAAACATATTTGGAAAGAGAAAATAAAAGTAAAGCGCCCCGAATACAAAACATCTTCCAAATATTATGTCCCCAATAATAAACCGAAACATATTAAGGTCACTTTGATCTCAACTATGTATAACCATTATTAGAAAATCCCAGCAAACAAAAATCTTATTCAAATATTTACACATCTTTGTTTCAAGCCTGTCAGATTCTATCTTTTAAATTAATTCTCATGACCTTACCTTTTACAGGTACGAATGGAACTCCAAATAATGGAAATAAGGTCGAGAAACGTATCTCGTGGAACATTCGAGAGGTAAAGATGGTGACTATCAAACCGTATTTGGACGGTTCCTTTTTTATTTTTCGTACCGGTAACACATAAACCCGTTATGTTAGGAATACCTGGTGTACATCGTAAAGTTCGGGCGGACATGATACCTCGGGACCCTTTCATAAAACGGTCGGACTAAATGTTCGGTTGGCAGTTGTGAATGTGATTGTGATTCTTTTTACAAGCGTTTTCAGTTGCATTTTTTGTAGAGAGAGCGATAGACAAATTAAATATTGACACAAAGGTCAATTACTAGAGATAAAATGTATGTGATCCACTGCATTGTAAGCAGGACTCGAACCTATGACCCTACGTCTCGTGCCACGGCACGCCATCGTAACGTCTAATTGTGTGTTTGAGGAGCGGGGAGCAACTGTTACTAGCGTCCGCAGGATTTACCTACCACAGCCCTGCACGTGTCCCCTGGGTGGTGCTAAAGAGTGACAAACATAAAGGGCGAAATAAACTTTCATTTAAATAAAACAATTTAAACGGATTATATCGCGTATATTAATTATTTGAGCCTCCCTGACGTTTCAGTACCTTTACAGATACCGTTGTCAAAGGTTGACTGAGAAAAACACAATTTTTCTCTGTCAAAGTTACATTTGTGCAAACTACCCATTTTGTAAATATTAATTTAAAAATAAAGGTGTTCATACATGCCAGATGGGCCTAATGTGTAAAGACAGTTACACATGTGCCAGAAGGGCATTTATTATTTATTTAAAATATCTACCAGCGGTTCACTAAAGGCTTATTGAGGAGCAAGAACCGCCAAAGAAAACTCCCAGATTGCCTTATTTATTACTATAAAATACTTTTAAACAAAAACTCTACATATACTACTTTTGACACTAATTTGTTCTACACCGTTCGAGGCCCAAGGTTTCCAGTCTTGTGTCTTGTAAAGGTACTGAAAGGTACGGTATCTGTAAAGGTACTGAAACGTCAGGGAGGCTCAAATAATTAATATACGCGATATAATCCGTTTAAATTGTTTTATTTAAATGTGTGACAGTCGCGGAAACCGAAGAAAATATTATAAACTTTCATTATCAAGAATTCTGGAAAGCGATACCAAAATGACAAGAAATTACGTCTCAGGGAACCCTTCTGGGGGCCCCTTGACTAGAGATGTCGGACCTTCAGTCCGCATCCTACAACTCAACATTGAAGGCATAAGTTCAGCCAAATCAGACTACTTGCAAAAGCTTTTGCACGAGATGAATATCGACGTGGTCAACATTCAGGAAACCCACACGAAAGACGACACAGATCTCGAAAAAAGGGGCCGTTTGCCGGGGTATTCGTTAATGCCCTCTTCACTCCTACTCGGGTTCCCCGGAAGATCTGTACGAGCTAACACCTGACGCAATCTCGTGGCTCGGGACCCTGAATGTAGACTTATAGTTACATTTTATTATTGTCATAAGTTTCTTTGAAATGTTTATGTGTAAATACGCCATACGACTAAATAAATTGTGTGTTGGCCCTAAGCTATCGCATTACTTCAATCAACCCAATTTTTATATTCCACAATTCTACGCACCCTCTGTGTCATATGATTTTAAATGCTTAAGCGCATTACCCATACTCAGGATGTGCGTGTTCACGAACGATCTCTGATACTACGATAGACAAGGTTAGTGTGTACCTACTAAATCCATTATTTTAAAGCAATATAAAGTAACAATAGGGAATGTATTTTAATTAAGATATCAAATACCGTTTATCTGTTACGTTTGGAAAACATTTCCTTTGATAGACTTCAAGAAGATATGCAACAAGTAGAACAATAGACAATTGAATGAACAAACATATTACTTATAGGAGAATAGGAAGCCTCCTTATCCCATTTAAGATTGTTTAAGATATTTTTCTCTATGACCAAACATGTTTCCTAACATATTATCAATGTTACTACTTAGAACAGCTAGGGCTATTGAGATTTATTGGTACATATTTGAAACCTACAGTTTGAATTTTTTATTGATATTTTTTGTTTCAAAACTACTCGAAACAAAATTCACGCAGAAACCTGTTTTTTTTTACTTATTTTTAACTGCACCCAATGAAAGCATGGAATAGCTATGTTAATTTCTTGATCTCAGGAAAAAGTATTATTCACATTGAAAAGTTGGTTGAAATTATCAATATATTTGTCATAACATGAAAAAAATCTAATTTTATAGGAATAAGGCCTCAAACGCTTGTACGTATCGTACAGATTTTGACCTGATTTCAGTATTGATATAAAGAAACCAAAGTAAATGTAACACGTTAGGCAAATGTCAGGTGATTGCGAAATTACAATGGTGCCGTTATTCAGGACGAGGCCGGCGGAACCTAATAATTATTATAAAAGTCCGCCATTAGTCCCTGAGGACATGGAAAGTTAACACTGGCATGTTTGCTTTGGGCTAAAAGTACTCCAGTAAATATTAGTGGTAGCATACTTAACCTACTCGTTATTTCGTTTGTTTTATGTCTTCCTTGTACATCTTCACTACCACTACATAGTATAAAACAAAGTCGCTTCCGTCTGTCTATAGGGTAATCCATCACTTTATCGAAAAACGTTTCATCGATTATCGTTTCCCATAACACTATTCGCAGAATTTTGTTACAACTTAGGAATCATTCATCGAACTTCGTTACATCGCTTGTACATTTGCTCGAATTACCTTTCACACAAGAATCAATTCATCGAATTTCACTTCATTATTTTATTTGTTCATCGACGTAGTCGTTCATCGAAACGTGTTTTTTTTTTAATGATTTGTCCTTCCGGACAGGCTAAGACCATAGGCCATACTGGCAACCCGACTTGGCTAGATCCGACCTGGTTGGGTTAGGTTTAGGTTATTTTTTTTTTATGTCCTGAAACCCGACTTGGCTAGATCCGACCTGGTTGGGTTAGGTTTAGGTTATTTTATTTTTTATGACCTGAAACCCGACTTGGCTAGATCCGACCTGGTTGGGTTAGGTTTAGGTTATTTTTTTTTTATGACCTGAAACCCGACTTGGCTAGATCCGACCTGGTTGGGTTAGGTTTAGGTTATTTTTTTGTATAAATGGGACGTGCCATCTGTGAATCATGTTTCGATGAAAGGTAAATTCGATGAATAGTTAAGCTACGATTTGAGACAAATTCGAAACAATTTACGTTGAATAGTTGATCGATGATTCGAAAAGCAATGAATTGATGATTATGTGATTCGAAAAAAAAATGAAAATACATTCGTGGAATAGTTTTCGATGAAATGAAAATCGATGTAAGAAATTTCGATAAAATTATAGACACCCGTCTATAGCTATGTATGCTTAGATATTTAAAAGTAGGTATGCAACGGATTTTGATGCGGTTTTTTTACTAGATAGAATGATTCAAGAGGAAGGTTTATATGTATAATACAAGCATAATTTATCAGCATTGCACCCGTGCGAAGCCGGGGTGGGTCGCTAGTATATAATTATAAATTTGATTGTTTTGTAACAATTTATTTAATCTTTATTGTGCAAAAGAAGTTCTAGAGTGGAGACCACGAACGACACGCCCTGTAGGACGGCCTCCCGCCAGGTGGACCGACGACCTGAAAAGAGTGGCGGGAAGCGGTTGGGTGCGGAAAGCTGAGGACCGGGTATGGTGGCGCGAACTGGGGAAGGCCTATATCCAGCAAAGGACGACTCCGGGCTGATGATGATGATGATGTTCAAAAGAAAAGCATCGTACAAAAAGTCAAACTTAATGCAAAAGTACCAGTCAAACTTTGGGCAAAGCAGATAAATTGTGAAGGCTTATAAACTTTTAAGTGGTCAGTACCAAACTTGACAAATCAGGTAAGTACACAAATGAAATTATTTCAATGTGTGTTTGTTGTTCTGTCTGCTACTGCCATTTTCTAGACGAAAATGGCAGTAGTATTGGTTAGCTATAAGAATAGTATTAGCACATATACCAAGTAATTATTTTTCTAAGCGTCCGGGATTCGTTTTAAGGAATTTTAGTTTAGGCTATTATATGTCACATTTTGTACCAACTTATTATTATTCATAGTGTTTCAGCAGTGACCCATCAGCAAAAAGCAATTATATCACTAATTAACCTGGTCCCTCGTTGGGCGCCACTTTAACTAAGGGTAAGGTAATTAACGACTAAATCACTGGAAATTATAAGGCTTTTAGGCATTTAGATCACAAAGAACTAAAAGCACTGTAAAACCTGAAATTAAATGTGAATATACTCAGGAGCAGTAGGGAAACAGATTTAGTGATACCGCGACACAAAACTGCGCTGTTTAAAGGTTGTTTTAAATTTGCCGCCGCGAAAATATGGAACGACTTACCCCCTCCACTACGAGAACCGATACCTTTGGCAAAATACAAAAAATTACTCCGAAAGCATTTACTTGAAATACAAAGACAAAATTAACTAGTTACCATGATATTCACATACTTAATCCCTTTTTTTGTTACCCGTATATCATACATATCATAATTATCACACCAATTGATGCAACCAAGTCACTCTCAAAAATACACAACCATACACAGTACATAACCACACACACACAAACATTCTTATACATAGGGCAAACACATACTAATCATCACATAATAATCTACGCAAATATTGTTATATTGTTATATAAATGGCGCACATCACTTATATATCCGTAATTCTCCATCTTCATATATATACATATTATTTATTTTTTCAATAGGCTTAGTGCTTCTGTTGATTAAATAAATAAATTTATCAGTGTTACGACCTCGAACATAAAGGGGCCATGCTGAAAATCAGCGCTGGTCGTCCAACGGCCAGCATATGCTGAGCTTGGTACCCTTGGCCAACATTATTGTTTTTTGTAGATAATATTGTATACGCATAGACCTAGTACTTTTTTTTTCTTTTTTTTTTCTCCGCTTCTGTATGTATACTTATATTGTAATATTGTGTTTTAATGTTGTGTCAATAAAGCTAATTTGAATTTGAATTTGAATTTGATCACTTTTTTTGGCGAATTTATCAGTTTGGCTATCAAAGACTTATTCATGTTATTTTGCTACAACAATATACCTTCAATATCGCTTATAAGGTGCTTGATATGATATTTATAAACTAATAATCTAAGTATGTAACTTTTCTGTTTGCATTATATATCCTCATGGAATAATAATGACTTCCCTTGAGTAAGAAAAACTAGGAAAGATAATATTTATGATGGCGGTACTTGGAAATCCATTTCGCTACCTAAAGCACCATCCATATCACGCTATGGCATGGGATACTTTACAGTTATGTACTCGTGAGTTATTGAGGTCATTTCCCAACAAAAACATTTGGGTATATCATATTTACAGTTTCAATATTTTTATACTCGCTCACCGTTTGTCTTGCCGTTTACAAAAGCTTTAATAAAATGCATGGGTTTATGGTGCCCGGAAACCCGTAATGCTCCGGGCAGTTCCGTGCGAACCACGCACATTATCTCATAGTCTTAGTACACAACTGTTGAGTTAATTTTCTAGATATAGTTATATCCAGCCCTATCCTTTTACAGCTTGTTTGTTCAATAAGTATCTTCTCTCATCCCATTTTTGACACTCCAAAAATAGTACATAAACTAGCATTTAAGTTTTTGGTAAGTAGCATTAAAAACCCAATCCCACTTCTGATAACGTCATCCGTAGGTACTTACATACTTTTCAGTAGACGACAAAACGAAGGAGAGGTCTATATTCGGTTGTCTTTTTTTATGTTTGTTACTTCTGAAGAACTCTGCCATTTATGACCCGATTTGGGAAATTATTTCTTGTTTAAGGGTAGTCTCCAGATTTGTTGCATAAAATTGTGGTAAAGATCTGATGACTCATCTTTAAGGAATCGAAGGAATTTCTCACAAATATTGCACATCTATGATGATTGGTCGGTGCTTTTAGAGGAACTCGTTCATATGATGTTCTCGTAAATACGATTTCTTACCGATGGAATCGGTTATTTTTGTGAAAAAAAAAATTGTAACTAACCTTATACCTACTCGAGAATAATGCATTTGATCTTCCTTCAAATCTTTATCTTCTATCTCCCAATACCTCTAACTTGTTTGCATCTGCGTTCCAGTGACAACATGAACCAGTCCTTCGAAAAAGCCTCTAAATAAACCAAGATTTTGGTGTTCGGAAACCGATCCCGCTCCCAAAAGTGCCGTATGTATCGCGCGCATTATCGCATGGGATACTTTATGGCCACACTAAACCATAAATTTGTCGACAGCCCCTACACCTTTGTTTGTGAATAACTAATTTGGTAGGCTCGTCCCAGGGGAAAGGCCGGCTCGTCGTGAAAACATTGGTTTGGCCACAATACGTGAAACATTAACTAAGGTATACCAGCCTTGTATAAAGATCCTAACTCTATTTGTTTTTATAGGGGCATACGTCGTTTTGTTTTGGGTAGTTTAGATCGGGGACTGTGATGGTTGGGTTAAAGGTTCCTTAGTAGAAACGTCAGTTCCAGTAAATCAGCGGCTGTCTTCTGTTAGGCAGGAATTGACATGTCGGACAACAAGTTGGCATTGGGTTACTTTTTGATGAAGGAGCACGCTGGTGTTAGGAATAGAGTTAAAACTTTGGGGAAATAAAATATAGGCGAAAAAAACTTAGTAAGAAAAAAAAGCTATTACGACTTTTTATATATCTTGTTTTTCACGTAGATATAAATAAAAAAAAAAATAAAAAAAATCGGACATACTCATACAAACCGATCTAGTAGGTTTGTGTTATATAGAAGATACACATCCCGGCAAGGGCAAATATTTGTGCCTGGGTCATCTATGTTTGTATTTATATTATGTAGGCACATAAGTCGTCCCATTGTAGAAGCATTGCGTAGTTTGGGACTAAATCGATTAATGTAATGCTGTAAGGTAATCGGGATAAGACTATCATCGAGGGAAGACTGCCACAACTGACTGTCACAGTCTAATAACTGGACTAAAATGTTAGTCTTTTCCATCTTACTTTATAGTATTTATAGCCTATTATTAATATATTTATATACTAGCGATATTTAGATACCCGGCTTCGCTGATAAATTATGCATGCATTATACATATAAACCTTCCTTGTGATTCACTCTATCTATTAAACAAACCCGCATCAAAATCCGTTGCGTAGTTTTAAAGATCTAAGCATACATAGGGACAGACAGACAGTCGGTATCCTATCTCTACTCCGAAACATTGTTTCCCGTCTGTAAAGTTTCGCCAAATCTTCGTTTATCCGAAAGTAATTTCTTCCTGAAACCTGTAATATTTTCAAGATTTTATATGCATCGTTTTAAATAACCCATTGCAGGTTATGTTTGTTTTATAATTATTCTGGAAAATTAACAGTTTTGGATAAAAATGGCTTTCGGACAATTGGAAATTTAATGTTTCAGATAGGTAACCCAGACGGACACCAGGAAGCGTCTTTTTTTATACCATGTAGTGATAGTGATTATATTTGCCACTTTGCATGTTACAGCTGACTGTACCGAATACTATCCATACATTGACAACTTGACAGAGGCCCCTAATTGATTGGAAGGCCGCCCGGCCCTTCTAATTCCCAGCGTGGATTACCGATACCTACCGTTTGTGATAGCAAGGGACCATTCGGTTTCAATGGACTGACATAATTTACTGACTTAACAAAAGGAGGTTCCTAGCCCGAAGCTTTGGTACTGTATTTGTATACTACGACGGTGGTAACACGCATGCGGCCCGCCTGATGTTAAGCAGTTGCCTATGGACGCTTACAACGCCAGGAGCGGCACACGCGCGTTGCCGACCCTTTAAGAACCAATTTACTCCCCTCTAGAAGAACCGCATACTGTACTCCCGGGAAAACTTCTTAATATGGTAATGTTAAAATATCAAATGATTGGCACTCAAAAGTACCAGTCTGTTTGACGGTGTCCATCATTGCGAGGGCAATTAGTGCTAATAATAGTTCACCCTATATGACTGCCAAAATTATTCGCTAATAGAAAATCGAACATTGGAATATTCTATTTTTATTATTATAAAACGTCATAAGTCAATTATGGGAATCCTGTCAACTCCGATACATTGTTTCCCTTCTGTAACGTTTCACCAAATATGAATTTGTCCGAAAGTAGTTTTTTCCTGAAACCCATATATTTTCAGTTTTATATACGTCGTTTCAAAGAACCCACTAGGTTAGGTTAGGACAACAGTTTTGAAATAAAATGGTTTTCGGACAAATGAAAATTTGGCGAAACGTTACAGATGCGAAACATAAATTCGGATTAGCGATAGTTAACTCTATTATGTGTAATGTGTTATTTTTATTTTACACAAATAAGTGAGGCAGGAAGATCACTGAATATAAAAAAAAAATATTTATACGTCTTGCGGTCTTGTTTGTACGTCTGTGCGATCTTACCACGCCAACACGGCTGAACAGGTTTCAACTAATGATTATAGTCGAACACGGTAATGGAAAAAAAATATGACTTTTTTCCAGATATATTTAATTGCGGGAACGTTCTAGAGTTTAATAAATACATGTATAAATACAAATAATCATAATAACGCACGGTTGGGACTAAGCACTTGTTTATTCCTAACGGCCCGAAAACGTCAGAAAGTTGAATCGTCCGATGACCCAGATACAGGAAATTAGAGGAATAATATTATCCGCCGAATTGGGAACAAACTATTACTAAATTGATTTAGTTTCAGACGGCGTTTTAGTGTTTTTTATTGTGATGAATTTGAATTGATGAATCAATACATCAGTAGGAACGTGGAATGCGTATATTTGTTTTTGTATACATACTTTCAAATGACTTCTAAAAGGTTCTTAATTCGATGATGTTCTGGGTTATTCCATGAAAGTGTAACCCTTCCAATTAAAGTGTTAATTTGTCTTTAGATACCTAAGTGTTATTTTTTAACACAGATACCTACTGATACTTAAATGTGCGTCTTTCATAATAAAATGCACAATTAAATGGTAACATACTTTACTTAACTGCCGTGGAACCCTTCGTTACTACCTCAGAATGGGTACGTATTACAATCCCGAAAGTTAATAATACCTACAGTTG
Source organism: Apotomis turbidana (assembly GCA_905147355.2). NCBI lineage: Eukaryota > Metazoa > Arthropoda > Insecta > Lepidoptera > Tortricidae > Apotomis > Apotomis turbidana. The sequence goes on from LR990293.1 coordinate 21,957,257, forward strand.
AAATACCGATGGTCAAAATACCGAAAATCAAAATTCCGAAAGTACAAAAAGCCGATATTCGATATACCGAAACTCAAAATCCTTATTTTCAATAGATCGAAACTTCAAAATCTCGAAATTTTATAATCCCGAAAGTTTTAAATCTCGAAATTTTATAATCCCGAAAGTCAACCATTGTCAGTAAAATGCCAATGAAAAATTTTTTTTATCTTTTAAGAAAAATTACCAAAATTATTGACCACTGTCGAAAATCAGAATATCTACAATTGAAATATCGAAATGTTATTACGTCGACGGTTAAAATATCGAAAACATTTCGAATGGTAATGAAATGAAAAAAGACGAATGGAAAAGTAAAGACCCTCTGCCACAAAAGTGATTTTTTCAATAGGTTTTTGTTCATGCAACATGTTATTATTTTTTTGTTTTTTTATTTTATAAAATTGGTTAAGGTTAGGTTTGTATTGTGATCACATATATATAAATATAATATTTAATATGATCATCAACTACAACAAAAGGAGCGTTTTTTTGGGATATAAAAAAAAACTAACCTAACCTAACCCGGCCGAGTCGGATCTGCTCTGAAAGGTGAATCATTTATAAAGTTAGAGAATAGGTTGAGGTGAATCAATCACCTTTCAGAGCAGATCCGACTCGGCCGGGTTAGGTTAGGTTAGTTTTTTTATATCCCTAAAAAACGCACCTTTTGTTGTACTTGTGATACGTATGTATGTGTGGGCGAGCCGAGCGTGGGTGCAAGCGCTTTGATTGGCGAGGACGGTGGGGCTGCACTGTCCGCAGCGCCGCCGGAGCCATTTCGGCATCGAAAATTACGTATCATTTACCATTTGTTAGAATACTTAGGCACATTAGGGCATCTACCCTCATATTTCGTGCACGCGCAATTTCGCGTTAAACAAACTATTTTAATCGTTCGGCATTTGAACTGTAGGAATTCTAGCCGTCGGGATTACATAGCCTTCGGGATTACAGTCTTCGGGATTATAATCTTCGGGATTATAATCTTCGGGATTATAGCCTTCGGGATTACAGTCTCCGGGATTATAATATTCGGGATTTCATTCTTTCGGTCAAACGTTCTTTCGGGATTTTAAACATTCGGTCAAATAAACATTCGACATTTTAATTTTCGGCCTGCCGTCCATAGATCTTATGAAATTCGGCATTTTGAACTTCGGCATTGTAATACGTACCCCTCAGAATTCGTCCCATTTCATTTTGTCGAGATCGGGAGAGACGGTGTCATCTATACCAGGTGGGCCCTGTAACAGGAGCAATAAATAAAAAAAACATAGATTCTACCCCTCAAACTGAACAACATTTATTAAACAACTTTTAAATATAACTAAGTAATTTTGTAAACCTGTAAAATTAAGTTTATTCAAAGAAGCAAATTATTGCGAAACATTTGATATTTAGTAAAGTGACAGCTATGTCAATGCTAAGGTGATGTCAATGTTGGACGGCGTACATTGAAAATGCTATTTACTTTGTTTGAAATAATGAATATATGAAAACAGTATTTTTAAAAAAAGTTTCTGAACAGTTGTTCAATTTGACGAGTAAAATCTATGTTTTAATTTTTTGCTCCTGTTACAGGTCCCACATGGTATGAAAAACGATCGTAAAACGATGAAGAATGTATTTGTGTTATGTCTGTCATAATGGATGATACGTCGCTGAATGTAATTATATCAATATCAATCAAATCAAAAAATTGAAGGCTTATAGAAATCGAACCCACAACCACTAGCTCCGTAAGGTCAACCAACAAAGCTAGCCTTATATAGAACAACCCCTTCCCCCGATCAAGTCGGCGACCGCAAATCCGATTACGTTTCCACACAATTAGGGCCGGGCTATACACCAAATTGACGCTTATACCTAACCAATAGCGAACAGTTTTGACAGCTTGATTTGTAATAAAACGGGTTTAGGAATCTATACGGTATGTGACTATTAAGTAAAAAAATAATTATGTAATTAAAACCACTAAAAATACATTCGAATACACGGAACCAAATCAACTAACAGTAATTTTGGATATTTTAAATATTAAGGGACAATCTTACACAAATCGACCTAGTCCCAAACTTAGCAAAGCTTGTACTATTGGTACTAGACGACGATATACATAATATATAAATAAATATATAGATAACATCCATGACTCCATGACCCAGGAACAAAATATACGAGTTCATCACACAAATATTTGCCCTGACCGGGATTCGAACCCAGGACCGCCGGCTCAGTGGGCAGCAGCACTACAAACCGAGCCAACCGCGTCGTCCGATCCAAATTATCTTGGTACTATAATAATGTACCAAGATAATTTGGGTCTCTTCTAAATGAGAATGAATAGTTACTAGATAGATATGCTATATCAACATCTTCATTGTTATTTGACAACAGGTGAGATTCGGGCTTTCAATCACGGGATTCTGTGAATTCCACTATTCCGATATTGCCTGTACATACAAATAATGCCTTAAATGCGACAAAAATCAAATAAAAATTCAAAAAAGTCAAAATTGACTTAATTTCGAGACTGTACATACTGTCCATACTGATGCTACTAGAACAATTAGTGAATAACAAATTATTACAACATACAGTGTAATAATTACATGTATTATATTTAGCAGGGTTGCTTGTGGTAACAATTAAATTAAAGTTTATTCACACAAGAACACGCGAACGCTCTTAAAACTTAATTGCAATTTTCCTACTTCCTCTTTCCTACTGTTGTTCCACTCAACTCAAGATTATGCAGCGTATATAGTCGACGGGTTAAGAAATAGTTAATAGTTGCCATATCTTTGGCTTCAACCTTTTAATTAACTCCGTCATTAATCTCATAAGTCCTTCACAACCTGCGCGCGAGCAAAACCCCTGACGTAAAAAAAGGAGTATTATAAGTTTACCATGTGTATCTGGGTATTTGTGAATGTGTGTACCTAACTGTCTGTGGCATCATAGCTCCCAAACGGATGGACCAATTTGAGTGTGTTTTTGTAATCGAAAGACTTGTCCGTCGAGATGGTTCTTAGCTATGTTTGGTGGAAATAGGACCAGTAGTTTCCAAGATATTCAACTTTAATTGGAACAAGTGACAAGATCTCAGCCAATATTGATGCTAAGAATTTCAAGTTTTATAGTTATGTTTTAGTAGCAGGTTCGTCACTCATTGAATGAGGGTCGCATAGCTACTTGTGTCAGGGGTGTTTTAAAGTTTTAATCTTCTCTTTTTTCGTCGGGGGTAAAAGAGAGAAAACACATTTTACTTACTCAACTCGTGAACATACAAAAATGTATTACAATAAAAAATACCTAATACCAGTTTACGGAACGGTAAAAAATATGCCCCCCTCCTCCTCTTCCTTCTCCTTATCACTACTTATTATAAAACAAATTCGCTTCCTGCTATCTGTACCTATTGTATGCTTAGTTCGTTAAAATTACGCAACGGCTTTTGATGCAGTATTTTTTTAATAGATAGAGTGATTCAATAGGAAGGTTTATATGTGTAATACTTGCATAATTTATCAGAATTGCACCCAAGTGCAAAGCCGGGGTGGGTCCCTAGTTCTACTATATGTTATGAAATAATTTAAGAAAATAAAACAATATGTCAGTGAAAACCTCCAATTCATGACCGCTGTTTTATCCTGGAGTCAGGCCAAGCTTCGTTAGCAGTGGGCCAATTTTAGCTTCCATTCTTGGTAAACAATTTGATTTCGCCTATTGGCCGGATCAGGTGTACGTGCATAACACAACACAGAAATTAAAATGGGGTAATTACGTCTTACAGGCGTCAATCCGGAAGGCGGAAAACCGTGTGGAGTGGAGAGCTTTGGTGCAACAGATAACGGCCTCAAATGGTCGCGACCCTCAGTCATGAGGAAGCGAGGAACAAGAAGAGAAGAATTACGTCTGAGAAGGTTAATGCTTTAGTTAGACGATATTATAAAAACACAGTTCTCACCCCGCCGCTTCAGAGGAAACAATGTAAGCGGTGAAAGGAGTGGAGCGGAAATTGAAAGAAATGTCCACTATCCTTTTAAAACTTTTTGATCAGCTATAAGTTTTCAAACCAAAAAGAGGAGATAAGTTTAACATGTGTATCTGTCTATATGTGGCATAGTAGTTTCCAAACGGATGGTACTATTTGAATTCATTTTTTTTATATCTGAATGTCTGTCGATATGATTATTAAATAGAACCATAGCTGGTTGTGGCGAGGTTTTCTTTTGTTATTCAGGTTATTATTAATTAATAATTTTATACCAATACATTTCTTGTTTAAACGATTTTAGATAATTCTCTCATATAAATTCGAAAACTTATAGGGGTTCATTACCTATGAAATTTCTTATTATTAATTAAAACTTATTGAACCGGGTCTATCACGATATTTTGATTTACCTTCATTGCCTGACGTTTCAACACGGTTTCACGTGCCGTGGTCTCAGGCGTACAGATGGATCTTCCTACCCATCCGTTTTATTACACATTCCGTCGAGTAGTGATACATTTGGCCGACATCTCCGGTAACAACTCGATGTTTCATCAGTACGCCTGAGACCACGGCACGTGAAACCGTGTGAAATGTCAGGCAATGAAGGTAAAGCAAAATATCGCGATAGACCCGGTTTAATAAGTTTTAATTATGTGTTCAAACCGCGAGAGTATATTTGTTTCTTATTATTATTCTTTATTAAGTAACCTTCATTCCATATGAAATTTTCTCAGTACACGCTACCGAGATGTGACCTGGCTAATGGAGAGCGTTACGCTCATTCAAAATTAGAACAAAGTTATGGAACGGCACTAATTCAGAACTCTCCTGGATTTATGCCAAGCCTAGTTAGCCCTGGCCGGGGCTAATTCCATATACATCCCTCTAATATCTCAGAAAGATCTCCGAAGTGACGATATACCTAGTCACCACTTTGCTTTAAGTTTGCGCCGTATTTATATGCGACGCTTTATTAAGTACATACTATTTTACTCGGGAAGTGTCATTTTATGTAGCTCAAATCGCGAACATTGAGTTTTAATGAAAGTTAAAAGCCATAGACCTGAGATATAACTTTTTTAATTGACTATTGTAAGTATTACAATACGACAAACTTGTTATAGTTATCGTGAAACAATTTATCATAACCATTGATACAAAGGTCAAAGCTCAAAGAAAAATTGAAATGCGTAACCTGGTGGAAGAGACCGGGAATCGAACCCGGTACCTCTGGATTGCCGCTCCAGCGCGTTAACCACTTCGCTACCCTTACGCTAAGAAACCTTTCCTTATGATGCATGTGTCGACGAAGGCTTTGCACCTTAATTTATTATAATTTATAAACTAAGTAAAGTACACGTTATCTTTGAAGTCAAATTTTTGTTCACATCAAAATTTACTCTAAATGGTTAATGTCGATAAAATATTCATTTTCTGCCGTTTGAATATTTATACGCCCTGTGAGACCTTGGCGCGCTCGCACATCCGGCTCGAAGGACCAGCGCCATTTGCATGAGAAAGAAATACATTTGTTTAATAGGACTGTTACTTCCTTTTCATTGGAGGCTAAATGTTTACTATTTAATTTTAGCAGCGGAAATCAGAAATGAACAACAGCGAAGCTCGGTGTCCTTTTTAACCGACATCAAACAAAGGAGGTTCTCGATTTGTCAAAAATTAATGAATTAATGAATGAATTTTGGTGTGTAAACTTATAAGTCATAAATCAGAGAAATAAAAAATGAACTTGAAATTAACAGATATGAATACAAAGGGGATTTCTTCCAGTACCTAGATGTATGAATGATATCATTTTGAATATATTGCGTATTTTTTTAATAATCAATAATAATAAATAACAATAAATATCGGACAACCTCACACGAATCGATCTAGTCCCAAATTAAGCTCAAGAAGGCTTGTGTTATGGGTACTAGACGACGATATACGTACTTATATAGATAAATGTATACTTAAATACATAGAACAACCATGAATATTCATACAAATATTCGAGTTCATCACACAAATATTTGCCTGGGATTCGAACCCAGGACCGCCGGCTCAGTAGGCAGGTGTCTACAAACCGAGCCAAACGCGTCGTCAAATGAAGAATACTTTGAAGGTTTAAACAATATTGAAAGGGTTTAATTCTTAGCTATTAATGAATAATACGCTAGGCATCTAGGAATTAAAAGTACCTTAAGAGACCCAATACATAGGCGATGGTGGGACGAACTAGACTCCTTTTTAAAGGAATAAAGATCAGAAACTGCCTAAAACAGGGTAACTTGGAAGAAGACGGGAAGGTCTCAGCAGTGGGAAAAAGAGTAATATATGTGTACTCATAAACGTTTCCCTGATGCTTCATTTCACAAACCCAGTTTTTTTTTACTTTTATAAAACAAAGGTAGTCTAATTATTATAAATTATTGAAAAATTATCGCGTAAATTTTAATAGGAAATTAAACAGTTGGAATTACAATGGTTATGTAGTCGGACGTAGTCGCAGACTTTGTCGTAGTCTGATAATAATATATTTGCGGCTCCACACTAATCGCGAAGTTGACCGAAGTTGGGCGAATACGTCAGTGTGGAGAGGCACTTAGCTGTAGAAATAGTAAACTTCGGTCAACTTCGAGAGTAGTGTGGGGCCGGAATATAGTTATTCACAAACGAAGTAAGCCTTGAAAGTGTGATCTTATACATACTTGTATCCATATAGATGACTATATAACGTACCTGTAAACAATAACACATATCAATTATATTGCAATAAGACAATGGTAGGTCATAAAATTTGAGGTGAATTAAAAATGAGGCCAGGCCAAGTAGAGAGATAATATACATTTACATAACTTTAGCCCAGAAGTCGCATTTCTCAATCAATTCTTATGAAATTTTATAAATTCGTTAAGTATGGGTTTTTGTCAATTCCGTTTTTTCGAAAAATAAAAATGGTGGAGATATGGCTGTTCTCGTCTACACGTCGCATTTCTCAACCGGTTCTCATGAAATTTTGTGAGTATGGGTTCAATGAGTACCCAAGTAGCACAACAGTAAGTGAAATTTACCACCATGACTAAGTGCTATATAGGTGGCAAGAACCCTTATGCCACCAGTATAGAACCAAAAGGAGAAAAATTGCAGCCTATTTTTGGTGCTAAATAGAATCCATAAGAGATCTCACAATTACCTTAAGTGGTAATTAGAACTATGGGTGAAAGTTATGCGCAGTGAACGAATGAAAACATTTCAGTTCGGTCAATGAGTGATAAATGAGTCGCCAAAATTATCTTTGAGTGGCAAGGCAACTGTCAAATTGTGTTTTATTAAAAGTAATACGTGATCTGCCATATTCATTTTGGATTTATATGACTGTTTGATTGTGATTAAAACTTTACGTTATACAAGCATTGAAATAAGCACGAAATTCTTGCGATTTTTTTTTTACTGTGAAACTATAGTATGTTTTCTTTGTAAATTTCGACGCGCCCTTCATTTGATCAGGAATATTAAAAAAGAGAGTGCTAAATTAAATAAGGAATAGATACTGATAAGAAATAAAACTGTTAAAAACCTGACCTAATGATTGTAGGTTACGTACAATGTTAAAGTAACATCGTCACAACTATCAAAAGTCTGTGATTATGCGTGAGTGTGATAAAATTCTGGTTAAAATAATCAATTTTCATAGGCTTCCATTTGTAAACATGGCGAAACAAAAAAGATCCTACAGTGTTTATTTTCACTTATTTGTTCCTTATTTGGAACTATCAAGTCTAATAATCACTTATTTGTATCTTGCGAGTGGCAAAGCAGTGAATGATATTACCAATAGTAATTATTTGCTCTTTTGTAGACTATTAAACAAGCAAGACTATTAAATATATTTTGACAAGGCGCAAATAGGAACTATAATAGAACTTTTAGTTCGTTAGTGGTTTGAAATAAGTGAAAATAACTGCTTTTGGTTCCAAGAACCTCCTACTGAGACCTATTTATGCGTTGGAGTGGCAATAAGGTACTTCTTAGGCCTTAAAGTTGCAATATTTTTTGGTTCCAAAAGAGCCGTAAGATTATCCCTTTAGCCACTATTGGTGATAGAATTCGCTATTGTACTAGTCATTTGGAACTTTTAGTTCCAAATAAGGGTATGTTCCCACTTATATGTAAAAGTTGCTTATAAGTGATTTTAAGGCCTTATATAGCACTATTGCTTCTTATTGAGTGACAATTTGAACCTGCATGCAACTTTAAGTAGCAAAATCGACTTTATCCCACCATAAGTAATAAAGTAGAAACAAAAAAACGCTCCTATGCAACTACAAGTGATAGGATGAACTCATATACAGTTTTGAGTTGTGTTTAAAGCTATAAGTTGTATCAAACACTGTTAAACCACTCATTTAGAACTTAAAGCTATAAGATAAGCTGCAAAATTCACTAATGTGCTGCTTGGGTATACATACAGTTTTTTCTTTCGATTCAGTTTTTCTTTTTTTTTGGCGGACTCAGGGAATACGGGGACTGAAAACGTGAATTACTAAATTCAGTAATTTCGAAACAAAATAGAGAGGTCTACAGCTAACAGAGCCACTAGTAATAGTAAACATATATATACGATAAATACAAAGGAAAGTTTGCATGTATATGTATATGTATATATATACATATACATGCAAACTTTCCTTTGTATTTATCTCATAAACCGAAATAGGTACCGGCGTGCCAGCGGTAGGTACCGCGTTTAGAAGGTAATGAAAAGATGAGATAGTCTCGTTGGCCCAGACAAAATAAAGGGGTTTTTATTTTGCAAATGGCTACTAAACGGTCCGCCCGGGCTAAACGGCCATTCGACTGTAGTTCTTAATTTCGTAGCGAAGTGGTTGTTCTATTATTTACGGGTTAGAAAGGTCTTACGAAGATTAAGTAGGATTTTGGGTTTATGTTTTGTTTGAAGATAAAGCTTAGCCGACTATTTAATTTGTATTAAATAATTTAATCAGGCTATTTGTCGTGTGTATTAAATAATTTGGGTGCTTCGTACGCGTGATTTTTGTTGTACCTTAGTCGGGTAAGAAGTATCCTATAACCATCTTCGGATGTCCAGCTATCCCTGAACCGAAATTGGTTAAAATTTGCCCAGCCGTTTCGGCGTGATGCGAGCACAAAGAAAATTATGAAAACAGATGGCGCCAGACTGGGATAGCGCCGCGCGCCCACACAAAACATTTGACGATCCTGCATCACGCTATTAGGAGTTTTCCTGAAATCATGACCCCTCTGAATAGAAACATGATTTTAAAATATATCGCCAAAATTTCATATATTGATGATATGCTGGACAGACGTCATAACGTCGCGCGTCGGACAAAATAAGTCAATAATGATAGCGGATAAATTTATATAGTTATATATTTATATATACTAGATGTATGTATTTTATGTCGTAGGGGGCAAACGAGCAAACGGATCGCCTGATGGCTAGCTATTACCGTCGCCCATAGACACCTGCAACACCAGAGGAGTCACAAGTGCGTTGCCGGCCTTTCAGGTGGGTGGGTCTTGAACGTTTGAAGGTCGTATCGGTCCGGAAATACCGCAAGCAACAGTTAATTACACAATGCTGTCGTTCGAGGCAGGCGATTTCTAGAAAAACGCACAGTTTTGGACTGCCAACTATCTATCTATCTAAGTGGAAAGGATGAAAGAATTGTGGCGTAAAACGATGATATATAACACTCACATTGGAAACTTAATCGTCTGTATTGAATTGACTAAAAAGCCTATTGATAATGCGCAAAAACTTTAGAACTATTTTCAAGCACTGTCGACGGCTCGCTATAGTTCGGATTCTTTACACGTTCTTGTATTTTTTTCAGTCGAGGCCAGGCATTAATTGCTTTCAGCCAATCCTCCGAGCGCCGGGGTGTTGGAGCGAATTTTAATTCAGCACTTATTAATTCTCCAATGATTCGAACATTTCCTTTGTTTACTGGTTACTTGGCAATATTGATAATCTTGATCAAACTTACTTATAAGGCATGGGACTAATTCAATTGACATTGACATATAGTCAGCGGACAGCGCCGTAATATGCGTGATATATTTTTAATATGTTCTTCGATTTCGGCGACTGTCACACATTTCAATAAAGCCGATTATATCGCGATCTTTCCTTCCGGACGTTTCGGTAGCTTTCCAGTTACCGCTGTCAAAGGTGGACTGAGAAAAAAAAACTATTTTTCTCTGTCAAAGTTACATTTGTGCAAACTACCCATTTTATAAATCGCTTACAGGGTTCTATGTTAAATTTTACAACAGGGTGATTAAAATTTGACTTAATGTCATTATGACAATGTTTAAATTTAAATTTGTTAAAAGTCAAACATAGAACCCTATAATATTGAGCCAGCGAAACATGAATTAAAAATAAAGATGTGCCAGAATAAGGGCATTAACAATTTTATTTAAAAATATCTACCAGCGTTTCACTATAAGGCTTACTGGGGAGAAATAGATATAGAGATATATATTTTTGCTATTCAAACTGTATAAAGTCGACATGTGATGGGAATCTAGCGCTACATCCGATTTTTTGGCTATAATCGCAAAATGAGACGTCACGAACTGTACGTAGACCCCAGTTTATTACACATAGTAGACATAATATTGCGGACACACTTGCATGTTTTACTTTTAACGAATTGAAATTTATTTATTTAATCGTATGGTTTTTCTTACCAAATCGTTCAGCCACTAATTATCAGCATAATATATCAAGGTATTACCCATTGGACAACAGTTTTCAGTAGGAGAGAGTTTCAATTAAAAATTGAAAAATGTTAATACAACCCTAAAAATTTAATTTAGGACCTCATATTACGCCTTCTTTGTTGCACTGCAAATGTTGTCAGCTTTCCTTTCAATGCCATCTCTGCCCTTTCTTTTCCTTGTAAGCAGGGTACAATCTGAGAAGCCAACCAACTGCACAAGTTTATTTAAATTAATGGTAGTCAACAACAAACGTACATAAAGGTACATGTGTGTACACACATCGCTTTCACGTAGTCTAGAATGGACAACATTTTCTTAGTTACCTAAGAATCGTGCACAAATGTTCTTTATTTGACCTAACCAAGAAAGGGGAATCTTGTAAAAGCGCAAGAATTTTCTCTAAAATATCGCTCGCTTGATCATCTCAAGTTGGAATGCTGCCACAGCATTGTTACGTGTTATTGATATATGTGCACTCGTTGTTTTATGCATGCATATGCTTATTGAGCAACACTGGGAAATCAGGGTTGTGTTACTTGGGAGTTTTTGTTTGACGATGGTTGTAGAATAGAAATTGAGTAAGAAAAGTTTACACATATAATAAGACCAACTCAATGGGGTTCTATGATACATTTTCAGGGTTGTGAATGTTAAAATTTGAATACAATGCTCTTGTATCGTGAAGTACGGTCGAACGACGACGCGGTTTGTATAGCACCAGCCTACTGAGCCGGCGGTCCGGGGTTTAATCCCGGCTGGGGCAAACATTTGTGTGTTGAACTCGAATATTTGTTCCTGGGTCATGGATGTTATCTATATGTTATGTATATCGTCGTCTAGTACCCGTAGTACAAGCTTTGCTTAGTTTGGGACTGGGTCGATTTGTGTAAGATTGACCTGTAATATTTATTTATTTAGTGACTTTGATTGTAAACTTGAGGTTGGCTAACGATATAGTTCTCATGCGGCAACCACTAACTGGAAGATGCGACGTGGCTTCTTTTTTTTTTAATCTTTATAAAAAAAAGGCTTTGATCGCTTAGCGACCATGTCAGCCCTATAGTGACACATACAATCAACATACGTCTATTCTAACAGTTATGGGCAATCAAGTAATTTTATAATCAAATAGTACAATCCTATTGGTAATTTAGACGTCGGTTCAGATAGTATAGCATTGCAAACACCAGTATCACTTAACTTTGAGAGTGGCCTGTGTTTCGAATGCCCTGCGGTCGGCTCCGATCCGAGCACATTCCACCAATGCGTGGTAGGTATCTGCTCTCACACCACATGTGTTACAATTTGGAGAATCAACAACTCTCATCAAGTGCCCGAACACGTTAAGTGGCATGTGCCTGGAGCGCAGTCACATGCTGGTGACCAACTGACTGGCGGCTTAATTGGGGTGATACGCGAAGTGGGAACGAGGCTCTTTCGGAAAAGGCGGTCAGATAGGAAGTCCAAACTTTCTAGCGAGACCCTGGATTTGATGCGATTTAGGCGTGAGACACCAGAGGAAACTTTGTCAGATCCCCAGTCACTCCACAAGAAAATCAGGAGCTTGGTGAGACGCGACCTTCGCAGCTGGAACACTCGCCTAGTACACGAGGCGATCGAGCGAAATCGGGGGTCGAAGGTCTTTACCAAGACACTGGGAAGGAGTCATCTGACAAAGTTAGCTACCTCGAATGGTGAAACCGTCACATCAGTCCCGGGGATACTGGCTGAAATTGAGGACTTCTACGGACATCTGTATGCTTCGCATGCACCGAAGCCTACACCTGACGCGAGAGACCCTAGAGCCCCACTTACCCGCCACTTCACTGAAGATCTCCCAGACGTAGATGTCGACGAAATCGAGGCGGCTCTCAAACAGCTTAGTAATGGGAAGGCTCCCGGTGAAGATGGAGTAGCCTCTGAGCTCCTCAGGGCTGGGGGTAAACCTGTTCTTGGGGAGTTGAAGAGGCTCTTCAACTCTGTATTAACCAATGGGACTACCCCGAAGGCGTGGAGCAGAGGTGTAGTGGCATTGTTTTTCAAGAAAGGAGACAATACGCTCCTTAAAAACTATAGGCCGATCACGCTTCTGAGCCACGTCTATAAGCTGTTCTCGAGAGTCGTCACGAATCGTCTAGCATCAAGATTTGACGCCTTTCAGCCACCGGAACAGGCTGGGTTTCGTAAAGGCTATAGCACCGTGGACCACATCCATACTGTTCGGCAGGTTATACAGAAGTCCGAGGAGTATAACCAACCGCTGTGTATGGCGTTTGTGGACTACGAGAAGGCCTTCGACTCTATCGAAACCTGGGCCGTTCTGGAGTCTTTGCAGCGATGCCAAGTCGACTGGCGGTACGTGGAGGTGCTGAGAAGTCTCTACCAAATGGCGACTATGTCCGTCCAAGTGCAGCACCACCAAACAAGACCCATCCAGTTGCTCAGAGGTGTAAGACAGGGTGACGTTATTTCCCCGAAACTCTTCACCAATGCACTGGAGGATGTCTTCAAGACCCTGCGGTGGAATGGAATGGGCATCAATGTCAATGGTGAATATCTCACACACCTCCGCTTTGCTGACGACATAGTTATAATGGCAGAATCGCTGCAAGATCTGCAGGAAATGCTGTCCGGTCTTAATGCTGCCTCGAGACGCGTTGGGCTAGGGATGAACTTGGACAAGACTAAGGTCATGTTCAACGAGCACATCGTCCCTGTGCCCGTTTCCGTCGAAGGTGTAGCCATTGAAGTTGTCCAGGAGTACGTCTACCTAGGACAAAAGTTACAGCTGGGTAGAGACAACTTTGAGGGTGAAATCGCCAGAAGAGTGCAGCTTGGCTGGGCAGCATTTGGAAAGCTGCGTCACATCTTCGAGTCACCCTTGCCACACTGCCTGAAGACCAAGGTATTCAATCAGTGCGTCCTGCCGGTCATGACATACGGAGCCGAGACGTGGAACCTGACAGTGAAACTAGCCCACCGACTACACGTCACACAGCGAGCTATGGAAAGGGGTATGCTCGGAATCTCGTTAAGGGACAAAGTCCGGAACGAGATTATCCGACAAAAAACCAAAGTCACTGACGTAGTTCAGAAGTGTAGCAGACTGAAGTGGCAGTGGGCTGGTCACATCTGTCGCAGAACCGATGATCGGTGGAGTAGACGGGTTCTCGAGTGGAGACCACGACTCGGCAAGCGTAGTGTAGGACGCCCTCCGGCCAGATGGACCGACGACCTGAAAAAAGTGGCTGGTGGTGACTGGATGGCGAAAACGGGAGATCGGGCCATGTGGCGAACCCTGGGGGAGGCTTACGTCCAGCAGTGGACAGCAATAGGCTGAAATGATGATGATGATGATGATGACCAACTGACGGTTCAACCGACCTTCGCTAAACCATGGTTTCTTTTGGGTGGTTCACTGGTCATAGTCCTATAGCATATGCCCTTCTCCATCCACCTCTCGTCAAAGTTTTTCCAACTTTCAAAACATTTTTTTTTTTACTTCTCAAGCTGTGTTAGATGTACGATCAAGAAACACACGTCAGAACCTTGTAAAGTTTTTTATAGCAAGAAGCAATGGAAGGAAAATAATCTATTCTAAAATCGTAAGCCGTAAGACAGAACGCAGCTTTAAGTCTCTTAATCCAACACGATTGCAAATTGCAACTTGCAACCAAATTAGAAGTCTAAAATGCTACAATTTAAACCTGATTTCATTTGTTTGACCGTTGTACGTGGCTGAGTAAAACACCGCTCCATCAGTTTAACGTTAAAACAAAGAGATTCTAGATTTGAATCAAATGTTCGCCTATCTAACATCTCAATGAGTTGTTCCTTGAAACACAAATACAATCCTTCTAGTAACACGGTTGTTTTCACTTAAACCCTCGAGGGAGATAAGACGTTTCGGCCCGAAGTTTAAGTTATATAAACTTCAAAAATAGAATTCGACATCGCCCGTTTTACGATGGTCGTAAAAGGGGGCGGCGGAGGCATATTTTCACCTTCGGAAAGAAATTTTGATTTAATTTTGTAGGCACCGTAAATTATTTCCTTGTACCAAATGCAAGTAATTTATGTGGGGTGCAGTGGGCGGGCCGAATGCAAATCACAGCTTGAGTCCACTTGGATTTAGAAACGTCGTTTAAAATTATGGCTGTGCTTGGTACTAGTACATTGGGCCGTCGTGTCGTTTTTTGAATATTGTGCTTAAGTTATATTAAAGATTGTTAATAAGCCCAATCCGTAGAGAGAGTATTGACAATAATATTTTATTCGTATATTAATAATTTGAGACTCCCTGACGTTTCGGTAGCTTTACAGCTTGACAAGTCAGGTCAGTCAACCTTTGACAACGGTAACTGTAAAGCTACATGCAATCCGTTTAAATTGTTTTATTTATAAGTATAGATTTTCTCCTTTTCTTGGACACATCTACTGAGCGTGACACCACATACCACATCTATGGCCAAGGTCGGATTGGGGTGTTCATGATTCTCATAAACAGTTCAGAAGACCTGAAAGTTGTTCCCCGGCACTTATCCTTCTTCAGAAGTACTTACTTAATGTATACCTATAGCGTATATAAATTCGACATCGAAACGGTTTAATATCTAATCACTACAGCTTTAACATGGACCTTCACCCGCCAAACCGTGCATCAACTCCAAGTTGCCCAGATCGCGATGGAGAGAGCGATGCTGGGAATAACACTCAGCGACCGCATTCCAAACAAAGAGATCAGACGGAGAACCCAAGTAACCGACATCGCTAGGAAAGTCGCTACTCTAAAATGCAGATGGGCGGGGCATGTATGTAGGCGAGAAGACGGACGCTGGTCTCCAAATATACTGGAGTGGCAACCACGACTGGGAAAAAGAAGTGTGGGCAGACCCCCCTCTAGATGGAGAGATGACTTAGTTAAGGTCGTAGGAAGAAAGTGGATGCATGCGGCCCGGAGTCGCAGTGAATGGAAAATGCACGAGGAGGCCCTAGTCCAGCAGTGGATAGATACGGGCTGATGATGATGATGATGATGATGATGACAGCTTTAAAACTACGCAACGGATTTTGATGCGTTTTTTTAAATAGATAGAGTGATTCGAGAGGAAGGTTTATATCTATAATACATGCATAATTTATCAGCATTGCACCCGTGCGAAGCCGGGGCGGATCGCTAGTATAGTATATAGATAATTACGTTCACGAAAATGAACTTAGCACTTCTCAGGTCCAATATAAAATGTTTTGTCTAATTGCTAAAAAAACATATCCAATAGTGTTTTTGATCCGTATTATTGTACTCGTATTCCAGGAATGGCTTGACTAAATAAATATACGTAAAACGACAACGTAAAATAAATGAAATCTGAAATCTCGACATTTTCTTCTAGATTTTGTTACAAAGTCTGATGTTCATGCACGGACGCATTGTTATTGAAACAACTATGTAACTTGTATCCTTTCAGAAGTGAGATAATCGAAATAGAACTATAAGCCAAACTGCCGGCAGGCCATCCGTCAGGAATCATATGTGAATCACATTCGGTAAAACGCTTGAAAGACAAACGTCACAGAAGCCTATAGTCATCGGTAACATACGTCGTTATTCTTCTGAGGACAGTGTGACTCGGTGCATCACAGTTTTAGAAGACGAAGGTTACATACGACGACACTCATCAGTCACTTGCGTCATTTTTCATCTGAGATTGATGCAATACGGTGTCACATCGTTGGAAGAGAAATGACTTATACATATGGATGTATCAATCGCATATGTCATTGTTCTGCTGAGGATAAGAGCGATATTGCACTGGATCATGCAAGGAATATGCTAGGATGTGTACGTCTGAGGTGTGTGTCTGAAATTACGGAGCAAATTTTAAAGTTCGTCTCGCTAGCGAAAATGCCAGGGAATTCGAGATATTGGGACCAGAATTCTAGTACCTTAAATATTTTTTTTTATTCATTTCATTTATTTATTGCACCATGGTTGTTTACAAAGATGTTACACTTGTTTTGTACATCTGTGGCTTATTTTTTTAGGTTGAAAATGTAAGTTTCCTGATCGAATATAATGTCCCAATTTATCTAACTCTAAGATTTGCCTAAATTAAACCTCGGGAACAAATTAAGCTACAGTTTTAGCTATCTAGTTAAATAAGGTTCGGGTGGGCGAAAAATGTAGGCGGTAGCGGGCCCTTTACGGGGTCAGAAAACGAATGTGTCAAATTTCATCATGTGCCTAAATAACATTTTCAATGCCTTTGAAAGTTGCGCGTGGTTGCGCGTAGTGTGAATTCTGTTGTTTTTTTTTGTTGCTGTTGATTAGTGTTTTTTTTTTCTTCTGTTCTTTTGGTTTATTATTTTGAATAAGATTCTAAATTGGGTGAACTGAGTTACTATATTTAAGCGACTATCGTATGAGGCTTGCTTCGGTTGGCGTTGTGTAGGTACGATCTCATTGAAGAAAACAGTACTAAAGTTCGAAAGTGCTTGTAGCTAGGCCTACTTGAATAAAGAATATTTTGACTTTACTATAGTGTGGTTTTGTACCTGTCCATCAGAAAAGACAAGTATGTTTCATAGATAGGTAAGGTGCCTCCTATGAAACACGCTTCTTTTTTATGACGGACGATAATGAGGTACAAAAACACATAATAGTACTGTTTTCTTTAATGAGACCGTACACAACTCGAACCGAAGGACTATACGACCATTCATTGAAGCAATGACGGCCATTACTGCCAAGCTGGTGATGTATAAATATAATAATAAATACATTTATTTCGAATATAAACTACGATTCATTTATAGAGAAGACATATCAAAAATCAAAATCAAAACGATTATTCTGTAAGTAAGCCAGAAGGGTTTTCACATGTCTAAATCTGAATCTACTGGCATTTCACAAGAGGAGACCGCTGTTGAGAAGAAAGCCGAAAGAAACTACGTAAATTGTCCTTTAAAAAAACTAATACAATTATATTATAATCAGGTGATTGATACATGTTTGAAGGAGAAGTACTAGAATCTCCAAATCAATGTTTACACTAATAATTATATAAAGTAAAGTGATTTTATTCAGAGAACTTTTGTTTTTTTTTTTAACTCTAGGCGTCACGATTTTATTGGAATATCCCGGACAAATGCCAATAGAACCATCGAATTGAGCCACAACACCTTGTTCGAAGCCCCATTGATGCATAAATCGAACGCATTAAGCTAAAAGCCGCCGTAAACGGCTGTAATCAGTAGCGCCAACATGACTAGACGAAACAGCTATGGATATTATGGATGGATCTCATTCATTATGGACGTCCAGTTTTTCAGAATAGCGCACACCCTTTTGACCCGATTGGAGTTTATTTTTAACCCCGACGAAAAAAGAAGAGTGTTATAAACAGGTGTCGGACTTTCTTTCGCACGGTAAGACTAATGGAGAAATGTGGAGCCGTTATTAACATTAAAATACAATTTATACTCATACTCATACTCATAAGTGTATTTCATTCGCAATTTTAATTTTATAGTCAAGTACAAAGTCAGAAGAATGTACAAAGACCTGATTTGTGTAGGCATTGTTTTTTTCGCCACCATAAAATACGTAAATATTTGCAACTTTATCCATGTTTTCTGGAGTAAATTGGGTTCTATATTGATCGAATATCCATTTATGACTAGAAAGTTCATGATATTGACAATAAATTGAGTTAAATTAGGAGTTTCAAATATTGTAAAAAAAATATTTTATTCTAATTTTAGTCATTTAACGCTTGGGAATGTTAACCATAATAACCACAAAGGCAGTTTGGAATGAAATAGATGAATGAGTATGAGTATGAATTGTATTTTAATATTAATAACGGCTCCATAGTTCGCCATTAGTCTTACCGTGCGAAAGAAAGGCCGACCCCTGGTTATAAATTTAACTTGTGTATCTGTGTGTCTGTCTGTGGCATCATAGCTCTCCAACGGGTGGACCAATTTGAATGC
The DNA here is from genome assembly GCA_905147355.2 of Apotomis turbidana. Lineage (NCBI taxonomy): Eukaryota > Metazoa > Arthropoda > Insecta > Lepidoptera > Tortricidae > Apotomis > Apotomis turbidana. The sequence goes on from LR990293.1 coordinate 21,976,077, forward strand.
GGTTGTTTATCGAAATGCTTTTCCGTCGATGTGGTTCTTAGCTATGTTTTGGCGGTAATCGGGTTAGTAATTTCCAAGATATTCGGCTTTAATTGGAACAAGTCACAAGATCTCAGCCAACATTGAAGCTAAGAATTCCAAATGTTGTAGTTATGTTCAGTTTTAGTAGCATTTTCTATATTACTTATTGAATGAGGGTCTCATGATGCTCCTTGTGTCGGGGGTGTTTTTATTGAAGTGAAACTTCTAATGCGACTTCTAACAAGGTTGCGTTAAATGTTTAACGGTTGCGTTAAACGTTTAACGCTACCATGGAGGGGGTAGGAAAGCACTGTTGCGTTAAACGTTCAACGCTCCTGGGGAGGGGGAATATAAAGAGACAGAGCGATAGTGAAAAAGTTTGTCTAAAAGAGTTCATTAAAAATCAATTTCTACCCCTTCTTATTTTCATTTCCACATTACAAAGTTTCACTTCTTCCGCGTGGAGCTACACCACGCACTATTTTTTTTAATTAAGGTTATTGACGACGGCGACGGTTGGTGTAGTTACTAAGATCTTGTCACTTGTTCTAATTAAAGCTGAATATCTTGGAAACCACTGGTCATATTTCCACCAAACATCTCAAGCCATCAAGAACCATCTCGAACACAAGTCATTCGATTTAATAAATTACACTCAAATTGGTCCAACAATTACACAGATACAACCCTCTTCTTTCGTCTGGGGTTAAAATTAAAATAAAACGTGATGAGAGTACCAAACTGTCAAACTTGTGTACAAACTATCGACACGCCCATCATGAAATTCTTCAGGTCGAGCATAACTGGTCGTTAATTCGCTTTTTAACTGTGTCATCATCAGAGTTCGGAAATTCGGATCGATATTTACCTAACCCTATTGCTATCTCACTTATACGTCAAACAAAGCCGCCTATACCTACGACCAAATAACAAAGCCGCCGCCAAAGGTTAGGTAAATATCGATCCGAATTTCCGAACCCTGGTCATCATCTCTGTCCATGTCACCATCAAATCAAGTCATCAGCCTATTAAACTCGTCTTCTCTCGTAAAATTGGTTAAAAATAAACGTCTCATTTAGAAAAACTCTCAACGTACATTATAAAAATTAAATTATAATCCCAGAGCAACATCCAGGCGGAACTATGCCGTTAGTTTTAAGTGTCGTCGTCTGCCAGGCTTGTGTGTCTTGCTCGCACAGTATAGGAAGAAGAGAGAAGCATTGTTTACTGCCTGAACAGACTGCTATATATGCGCCCATTTTTGAGACGTCTTTGAGATTGTTAAAGGGGCGCCGAGTTTTTTCGAAATAATTGCGTTGGTTTGATTCCATGCGGTGTCATTATTACTGAAGATTTAGTTATACAATCAATATTTAAGGATTCACTATATAATACGTATGTTTTAGAAACACGATTACTTGTAGTTTCGTCGATAGGTTTTTTTTTTTAAAGTTACCTACCTCAAAAAAATAACATAAACCCTTAGTATGTCATAAATACTGCAGGGAAAGTCATCAGTTTTTTAATAATAACATAAAGAGATTTTACCTATAATGTATACGTCTTACATTTTCAAAATGTGTATCATTTTAATAATTAAACAGGAAAAACATTATTTCTGCGCTCCCAAGCACGCACTTCCATCTCACTCACACTTACGCTCAGTGAGAGAGAGAACTGACCAAAGCTCGGCGCCCTCTTAAGGCTGCGTTGCACTAGGTACACATGTATCGCTTCATTTTTGTCACGCATGATGTTGTTGAATACAAAAGTAGTCCAAATCCTACCAGTATTTAGTTACTAGCTGCGGCGCACGGTGTTACCCGCTCATTCCACGGGTACAACAAAAATTTTCGGGATAAAACGTAGCTCATGTGTTAAGGTAGATTTCCGACCATCGCGGCGTTAACGCAGCGGCCGCAGCGGCTCTGACGCTGATTGGCTGCCGAGCAGCGCGACTCCGGAGTCAGTTCCAGTTATATTGCGGTAGTGCAGTTGTGTTCTTATATCAAAATGAACCGATTAATTAAAAATATCTTATTAGAAGAAGAGGAGGATGATGATCCTTTGCTTTGTTACTATTTTAGTATGAAACGAAGTCCACCAAACTCAATATTCAAAAGTCGAAAGGAAGAAGGCACTTACAGCATCTTGATAAAAAACCATTTAAATGAGGACGACGAGAAATTCAGGAGCTTTTGTCGGTTTAATAAAAAGCAGTTTAATTTTATTTTATCACTAGTATTTATATATTAAATCATACAAAATGGAATGTTGTGACACTAAATTTATCAGTTTCGTCTTCTTCATCAGTGAATATCGGTCGGTCCATTTTTTGATATTTCACCAAATAACAACCTAAAAACCATGTGCGATCGCAGCGATTGCGCGACAGTGCTTGCGCAAACGTGGCACGGCCGCTATCGCCCAGCGTCACTGACGCGGCGTCACTGTCGCGGCGACTGTGACGCCGCGTTCGAACGTTCGTTCATACGTTTCTATACTGCAGGGGTCGGCAAGTACTTTTAGGTAGGGTCCGGATAATGCTTGAATTATATTAGAATAGGTAGGTACTAAGTTAGATTGGTTAACCAATATATCATATTATTTATACTTGACATACAATACATTACAATATTTGGCTGTCCGAGATTCAACCTTTCGCGGTCGGACCGCGGTCCGCCTGTTGCCGACCGTTGCTATACTGCATAATACTATCGCTCTATCGCCGCGTTACTGTCGCTGCCGAAGCCGCTCTAGTCGGAAGTCTACCTTTAATCCAGGGTGTCAGCTACCTTCATACCAAAATTTATCAAACTTGGTCCACCCGTTTGAGCGTGAAGAAGTAACAAACATACACATAAACACACTCGGCTTCGGACTTTTCATAACGGAAAGAATCTATGGAGCCACATTTTAATATTTAATTCATACACAATATCCACGCACCGGACGACGCAGCGTGGGTAGGCCCCCCACAAGGTGGACTGATGACCTGGTGAAGGTCGCTGGAGTCCGCTGGATGCGGAAGGCGCAGGAGCGGTCATGGTGGCGTTCTCTGGGGGAGGCCTATGTCCAGCAGTGGACGTATTTTGGCTGATAATGATGAATGATGATGATCCACGAGTGTATTTAAATTTTAATCCGCATTTTGCAATTTCATAGTCCAGGAAAAATAAAATAAGTATTTAAAGTCCTGACTTAGGAGGGGATTATTATTTTTTTTTATTTTTATTTTTTTTATTAATGCAACAAACAGTCACAATACAAAACATATAACGGTTAACAATAGTATGCTAAAAGACCTGGAGTGCCATAACTTAAGGTTATACAAAACAAAATGAATCATTATCATAAATAACGTAAATAATTGTGTATTTTTCCGTGTTTTCTGGAGTAAATTGGGTTTTATATTAAATATCCAGTCATGACTCTAAAAGTTATGGAATCGTTAATTGAAATAGTTAAACCTAAGAGTCCGAACATTACACCGGGCCGTGATATACAGCGTGGGTATTTAATACGGGCCTATATTGAAATGGCGATTAGTATCGGACCCAGGGATCCTATTTACATTGATTTCTTTAGATTTGAATATTGTTTTTTATATACAAAACACGCAATGTATTTGCATCCACATTAATAAACGTACCTAAACGTCATGACATACCATGTCAGCGTTGATTTGTTGGACTAAGTACATTGCTGCTTGGTTGGACTTTAAAAAATGATTACACCTAATTAAAAACACTATTTAACAAAATAATTATGCCGTACGATTCCTATGATCAGATACTATAACTGAATACATTATATGCACGTTGTATGTAAGTCTATCTCTAGCATTAGTAGCTCCTCAAATATAGGTACAGCACAAGTTCTAACTTAAATAATGAAATGAAAACTGCAAATAAAACCTCACGAGGAATAACAGCGGCCATTTCGACATGTTCGGTGCAAAACAAAACACGATCGTTTCGCCGGCTCGGGTCACGGAAGAAGCCAATTCATTTCTAAAATAATGTTTTTTAAGGTACAAATGTAGGTCAACTACAGACTAGTAGGGTTAGGTGAGGTTGATAAAAATGTGGTGTGATATATCATCATCATCATTAGCCTTTTACATCTATAACAGATGAGTTAAGCAGCGTCTAATAAACTGCGGCACTTTCGAAGATGGCTGAATAGCCCGATACGAGAGCGACAGCCGCGGGCGCATAATTGACAAATAAATGTTGCGCCTGTCGATGAAGGGGGAAAAGCTGCACGCTGGTGTCTCAGGTCGCGCTTGTGAGAAAGAGAAGCAAACCATACTTCATCATGCGCAACCACACCATCGCACAAAGTCTTCCTCCGAGAAGGTGCGATATGTACAGGAATGATAATTAACAACAGCCTTTATTTTTATAATTAACTACCTGCCCCACGCGGTGTTACCTGTTCATCCCACGGGAACACTAAATTTTTCGGAATAAAAAGTAACCTATGTGTTAATCTGAGGTGTCAGCTACTTTCATACAAAAAAAAAATTACAAAAAAAAGAACCGACTTCAGTAAACCTAAAAAACCAAAAATAACCCGTTCAAGTACAGATTACATTTGACTCACCCTTCGAAGTCGATCCCAAACCACTCAGTTCTTATATTTATAGTTATATTATAGTTTACGCGAGGTTTGGCACCGACTTCGAAGGGTGAGTCAAATGTAATCTGTACTTGAACGGGTTATTTTTGGTTTTTTAGTTTTACTGAAGTCGGTTCTTTTTTTGTTAATTTTTTTTTTTTTGCAGTTTAGTGATTCATATCAAAGTTCTAGTGGCCATCTGTGGTGTTCATCATCAGTTTCCTGACACCAAATCCTATTTACTGAATGTAAATTAATAACTGTGGTGGCTTCTTACCAACCATAAAATTAGGCGTCGAATCACGAGTGAGGCTGAGGCGAAACATTTCCGTTTCCGATAGGATATTATATCTTTAGTGTAGGTACATAATATTTCACGTATAAAACATTATTTTTAAATATTGAAACATTATATAAATATAACATAGGTGACATAGGTATTATTATTTTAATTTTAAGGAGATGCCTTCTATAATTAACCCTGAAGCATAAATAATGATTGTAAATAAATAAAACATAAAAATTGTAATACTTTCGTCTAAGCACCAGAACTGTTATGTACATATTGTATTGTTATTGCGTAATAAATATCGATTAAGAAGTCGATTAATAATAAATATCGATTAAGAAGTCGATTAATAAAAAAATAAGTCTTCTGTACTCAGAATGCTTGTCAGGACAATTCCAGTAACACCAAACACGACTCGGTTACGTTGTTTGGTTACCGTGTTCTGTAGGGTCCTTTCCGGTTCCAGCATCAGACCAGTTTTATGGTACCGTATTCAAGAGCACCATGTACATTTGTTTCCTCGTATTTTATTAACTATCCGAATCGGCACATCTAATCGCTACCTTCGAAACACTGGCCGTTTAGAAGTAAAGTTCTAGTGGCCATCTGTGGTGTTCATCATCAGCTTCCTTACACCAAATCCTATTTACTGAATGTAAATTCTTGACTTTATCAATAAATTATCGAAAGCGCCGTACATGTCCCTATAAAATTTGAAGAGTTCCCTCGATTTCTCCAAGATTCCATCATCAGATCCCGACTTAGTGCCAACGGGACCAACTCGGAGTTATACCCTTTCGATAAAAAAAAATTGAAAATCGGTTCACTATTCTCGGAGATATCGAGTAACATACATAGAAAAAAAAAAATTAGTTCGAATTGAGAACCTCCTCCTTTTTGGGAAGTCGGTTAAAAATATAATAAAATTGGTCTAGCTGTTTGAGCGCGAAGGAGTTATAAACATACACATAAACTGGGGGGGTATTCGACCAATTTTAGAGATATAATGGAGATCTCTCCTTTTCATCGCCATCTGTCACTTTTGACGTGTGCCTACTTGACAAGTGGCGATATCGCTAGAATATCGCAACTTCGTCAATTCGGACGCGCATAATTTTCGTTTCCTTTGTATGTGACGGCATAAATAACAGGCGCATACTTTAAATTGACCGCATAGTACGTGAAATTGGTCCGTTACGTTTCATTCAAAACAGAAATTTATATACATGAATAACATTTTTGACAATCATTATCGCCTTCGTATTTCCAAAATTGAGATGAGATATGTCACTTTTAAGCTCATCGCATTTAAATGACTGTTCAATTGCGATATAACTGTTATCTAATGGAGATTTGACGTTTGGAGATATCTCAAACGGCATTCTCGAATTGGGCCCCAGACTCACAAAACTTTCGCCTTCATAATATTAGTTTGATTTTAAAAAGATTTTTTGTAATATTATGATTACTCTTTTCGATGTCTTAGATGTAAGGTAATATCATCATCTCATGTAAACGATTTAGTGCTAATGCTTAACATCAAGTTTCTACTGAAATAAATAAATAAACAGAAATAATTTTCAAATAGTTTTAAATGGAACTTACTTCATTAATTTACACTCAGGGATCTCAAAAAATTTTTTTTATTCCGACTTAGTTTGAAAATATTCAGATAAATATGAAATTAGCTAAGAATAAGAATTTACGCCTATATTGACGTCACTCAGAGTAATAGTTGAAACTGCACCTTTTAAGAAAATCACCAAAAAAAAAACTCATTTTCGTTAAAAAGAGATTATTATCAATGTCGTGCATGGTTAAGAAACATAATAGCTGTTACCTACATTCGTTTAAGTGTGATCTATGAAAATACATTTTCGCACGCAAATTGATATCTAGTCCGCCAGCACATTGAACCATGAATGTTCTGATTCCGAGCGACACTGGTTCTCAAACTTATTTGGCCGTGTAGCCTTTGTGTGTGTGTGTGTGCATTTGTATAGGGAAATACATTACTTCGTATAGGGAAATCAAGGTGGTGGCTATGGATAGGAATAGATGGAGACAGCTATATACATCAGCAACAGCGACAAGAGTTTGAGTTTTTAAATTTATGATGAGCCCTTTTAGTGTTTCAGAAGGATGATTTACGAAACCTCAAAATTACAAAAACCGCCTCTTTAGTGTTTTTGTTTAACAAGAATTAACTGCGAATAGGGTTTATCCCATTATATTTAAAAAAAAATATTCTCATCATCCTCCTAGCCTTTGTCCCATTTTTTGAGAATGAATTCTCAATCGGGGTCGGCTACCTAAATCCCAAGATGTGGCGTAGGCACTAGTTTTTACGCAAGCGACTGCCATCTGACCTTCCAACCCAGAGGGGAAACTAGGCCTTATTGGGCTTAGGTGGTTTCCTCACGATGTTTTCCTTCACCGAAAAGCGAGTGGTAAATATCAAATGACATTCCGTACATAAGTTCCGAAAAACTCATTGGTACGTACGGGCCGGGTTCGAACCCGCGACCTCCGGATTGAAAGTCGCATGCCCTAACCACTAGGCTACCACCGCTTCAAAAAAAAATATTCTCATACACTGAAAAATATATGCAAGTCTTAGTAGTAACATAATCGTTCGTATATTAATGACCATAGCGTAGAACACACGCTTTCCCAAGTGTTGCCAACTTAGAAAAGCTGTTTTTGACTGTAGTCATACTCTAGTAAAACTCTAGTGTCTCTAGTAGTCTCAAAGATCTAGTGATCTTCCCTGATTGAGGAACAAATATTCAAACATTCTCATTAGCCGGGATTCGAACCCAGGACCGTCAGCTTCATAAGCAGCTGCACGGAAACAACCGTGTCGTCAATTTGTACCGAGCCATCTTCCTCTTGATACCGCGGCCTTCTTACAGTTTGAGAAGGGCTACCGTGCGATAATAATATTATAAGACAACGTATACACGTTACGTAATAAGAGTCATTATGTTTTGTTTTTATTTTCCCTATTATTCGACTTCTGTCGTGAGTCTTCTGAGTTTAAGTCAGTGCTTAAATAAAATTTCAAATTAAAATATAAGGAGTCTCTTTTCAAAAGGGCTTCTTAGTTTTGTATGGCTTATAAATAATGACACAAAGGTAAATTAAGAAAGAAAAATTGAATGCGATCTACTACAATCGAAGCGGGGTTTGAACCCGCGACCTCTGCGTTTCCGGCGCATTGCTCTCCCAACTGAGCTATCCGACCGCTACGTCAATCACACCAAATCTTTCATCCCTTAATTTTTTACGCCACTGGAGCGCCCTCTGCGTCATATTTATTTTTGAAATGCTTATGCGCATTAGCCATACCCTAGGATGTGCGTTTTACACACACGATCCCCAATCCCCATTGCTTTACAGCAAGTGTGAAGACTGCGAGAGAGATGGCGCTGTTCTAAATATTTGTATAGAATCTTTTTTATCGATTATTTTTTTTTTTCTGCGGTCTACTACAATTGAAGCGGGGAACCCCGCTTCGATTGTAGTAGATCGCATTCAATTTTTCTTTCTTAATTTACCTTTGTGTCATTATTTATAAAAATAAAATGTGGTATTACCACATAAAAAAAAAATAAAAATAAGAATCGATAAAAAAGATTCTATACAAATATTTGTATGGCTTCCTTTTGAAAACTCCTCAATTGGACCCCGAGATCTCTCTATTGCCCTCTTTTACCAGACGCCGTATTTTCCCAAAACTACAAGATTTTTTAAAGAACAGAAGCGTAAGCCGATATAGATTCTTGGTTTTCTGCCAACTGCAACACAGTTGTATACAACGTTAGAAACTGCATTTAAAACCTAAGAGAACATCGCTAAAAACACTTCTCACAAAGAAATCTTATTGTTTTAAATAAACTTCTACACAAATTCGACGCAAAAACTCCCAAAACGGAGTCACGAATTTCTCCAAATAGCTTCATAAAACGCGTTCTACCAACATGCAAATAGTTCGGAAATACAAACAAAACAGCTTATTTTTGTAGGGAACGAGAGTCAGTTATGCCCTTTTGTCTAACGATGGGATAGAATAGGCCGGGAGTGAAATGAAAAAAGCAGTTTCATTCGTATGGCCGAATTCCTAACCTCAATGCTTGAGAAAAAAATATCAATTACATTAGTGTCCATTACGAAATGCCGTCTTTGTAACTTTAATACGCTTTATACCCATGAAAGGAGTGCAAAGTTTTTAAATTTGTGAAGAGTGCCATTATTTAAATTCGCATTAGAGATGGAAAGATTTATACGTTTTTATACAATGTTTACATTTGAACTACCTACTTTTTTGCTTTATGAGGCTAACTCTTTTAAAAGAGTTGTAAACTTCGACACAAAGGCACAGTTATACTTTAAAATATACTGAAGATTCTAAATTTTCGCCTTTCAAAATGCTGGCTTTGTTTGAAGTTTGTTTCAAACGTCGAACGTTTAACGTCCTTACGTATCCAATCCATACTAGATTTTTCTTTGGGCCTCAGTAACACGAAAAGTTTCTGGAGTTAATTATTTACGAAATACAAGATCCTACATATTGGTTTTATTGGATAAAAAAAAAACCTTCAGTTTATGTTTTTAAAATGATGACTAATGATTTTACGTCAAATATTACCAAGGCCTCGGAAGGAATCCAAAAGGGTACTAATAGGATCCTACGAGTATTACTAAGATTCTTAATATAAATGGCGACTATTCGCATAATGTATATTAATGGCCGATATAACAACAAATATTTAAAAAAAAAACATAAATAAAGGGTTTCCTACGACAGCAAAAAACAATTTATAGGGTTCTCAATTTTTTTTTATCGTTTGAATGGTAATAGATAGACACTTGAAATACCTACCATAAAGTATATATTTATGAGTATAATCACAATGACAAGAAACACAAAAAAAAAAAACAAAAAAAAAACAATTATTAAATAATATACATTTAATGTTACGGAAGTTTTCAAACGCGAGTCCGAATCTCACTTAGCCAGTTTTTTTTCACTCGAGTGGAACAAGTCTAATAAAAAGTAATTTCTTACAACGTGCCACAAGTAGCTGAACACATCGTAAACAGTTGGGCCATGAATAAGAACGAGTAGCGCAAAGTTGCACTCATGAATAGGGAGCTTGAGTTCACAACATTTGTTAATGTATTCTTGGATATAACGGGACGTGATTATGTAGATAAGAAGTAAAAGACATGAATCACATATAAGTATGTGTACAACAAAAATGCGTTATACTTAGTTTAAATATACTTAAAGAGTACAATAGCCACTGTGAGGACAACTTACAAACTAGTTTTTGGTTTGTAAGTTAACCATTTAACAAGAAGAACATAATTTAACAAGATTTTAACTACCAGAGAAGCATGAGGCAATAAGGCGTAAGGCATAAGGGAAAAGCTGAACCATAGGGTTGGAATTTCAATATCGTTAAAAACATTTACCTGCTTTGAGAACAAAAACAGGCTAGACTATTATAAAGATACAGTTACTTTGCTCTAGTCTGTAAGTAGATTGGCTCAGTTCAAAAACGAAAAACTATACAGTTTTATATTAAGTTCATAATTGCGGTTACTTAGGAGTGAAAATAACTAACACTCTTTATAAAATTATCTTTTTTTATACTACTCCTAACAAATAAAGTCTGTAGGAAAGTCACAATCAATCTACTTAGCAAATTTTTATAAATGATTAATAAATAAATCACCTGTCTAACACGGACATAGAAGAGATATCCACGCTAAACCTTCAGAAAGGCACACCTTCCAAGTTAAATCCTAAACCAACAAGACGTGACTTAAACCTATTAAAGCTGATATATTCGCTAATTAATTTTAGTAATCGGCGATATATTAAATCCTCTTTATTTACAGAGCATTAGTGGTCTGATAATAATATATAAAATGGCTTCAACTCGGACGTATTGAAAATCTGCCAAAATCGATAGCAGCAGATGCAGACGCTTGTACATAATATAGAATAGTAAGGACTTTATTTAAATCTGGCATAATCCTTACCATTGTCTTACCGGGGTCATGGTTCTAAAAAAAACCGATCGGACTGGCTTACCGAGGGTTCCGTACAATTTTACTTTATTTTATTACTTAGTTACCTAGTTACTTCCGCCAATGAGCGACCTTGGCTAGTTAGTTTAGTGTAGGTTTTAGGTTTTTAAATTGTTTTACCACTTAATCCGCATGTTTTTTTTAATAAATATACTAGTTAAATATATCTTTATATGGCAAGCTACTAGATTCGATGTTTCTAAGCAATTTTATCCTAGTTACTTACCTAATTACCTAGTTACTTTTTTTTTTTTTTAATATCAGACAACCTCACACAAATCAACCTAGTCCCAAATTAAGCTCAAGAAGGGTTGTGTTATGGGTACTAGGCGACGATATACATACTTATATAAATAAATAAATACTTAGATACATAGAACATCCATGACCCAGGCACAAATATTCGTGTTCATCACTCAAATATTTGCCCTTGCCGGGATTCGAACCCGGGACCGTCGGCTCAGTAGGCAGTTGCTTAACCACTGCGCCAACCGCGTCGTCAAAGTTACTTTACCTCGATGATTGATTATGATTACGTACTTTTATAAAGACTATATGTTTTATGTTGTTATTAAAAATAAAGTTTTCCGATTTTTCCTTATACTTAGTTGTATAAGACGGTTTAACTTGTCAAATTTCATAGTTCTAGTCAACGGAAAATACCCTACAAACGTTTATTCCCTTACGACTCTCGACGACTCGAAATATACGACCCCAAATATACCAATTTTAGCCTAAAGTCATTAATTTCTAACTTTTTATTCTCAATAATATCTAATATTACAAGATGATAAAAAGACGTGTTATCAAAGGATACTTGGGTACCTATTTTGGTCATGTTGCTCGCTGGAATACCGACAGCCTTGACAGGCTAGTGATAGTGGGCAAAGTGGAAGGGAGAAGACCCCGCGGTAGATCCCCGGGTCCATGGAGTGACCAAGTGACCGAAATCACTGGTCTTCCGGTTTCCTCTGCCCTGAAGGAAGCCGAAAACCGAACAAACTGGAAGCAGCTAGTACACAATACAACGAAAAGCTTTCAGGGACACGACCTTCAGCTATAAAGTATACGACCAAGAAGAGATCTGTCATATCCAGGAATTAAAGTACCTTCTTAAGAAGTGCTTATCCTTTCAAAAATGCTTATTGTTTTACACATTTTTCTTTATGATCAAACAGGTTTCTTAACATATTATCACTGTTACTTGTTGTTTTCATTGATAATTTCAAAAACTACTCGAAATTGACAAATTTCGCAGATAAAACTGGGTTTCTCACCCTGCACGCAATAAAAGCATGAAATAGCTATGTTGCTTTCTAGAACTCGGGGAAAAGTATTATTCAGTTCAAAAAGTTGGTTGAAATTGTATTAAAATACGAAATGAAATTTGTCACAATATAAAAAAATATTAAAAGGCCTCTTAATTAACCTTCAAGCTGACAATATTCCCTTCGAAATAATATTAACTAGTGCTTCCTCCCGTTCTAACAAGCCGTTGTGACAAATACAGGGAATTCACGGCAAGTAATATTAAAATTACTCGGCAAAACTCCACCACGGAATTAGGACCGTTTGACTACCAGAGAGAGGAATATTTAGAGCAGTTATTACGTATACTTATTTGCAAGTTTTTGGAACTTATCTGGGTCTCCGTTTAAGGAAAACCTAAACAGTGGTGATAGGGATTGACTGGTAGAGAATGCCTCACGGCATTAAATCCACCTATGGTACTATATTGTTTCTTTTTAATGTTTTTCATCAGTGATGACTTGCATTACAAAACTGTGCCAAAAATGAGTGATGTGTGATAACACCAAGCTTTAGCATGTTCTAAATCTTGTCGTTCAGTCTCCAAACCTCAAAACAGCGAGGAGACAATCTCAGAAATACCGACATCATCAGGATATAAATAACGTCTTTAATCATTATAAAAACGGTTTAAACTCACGTAAAAATTGACAGAACGGCCCGATATGTTTCGAACTCATATGGAGCTCTTCATCAGGGGCAGCTATCCGTGCTACGCGACTCGCGCCCCACACAACTTTACGATTAAACCGTTTTTATAATTATTAAAGACTAGCGACCCACCCCGGCTTCACAATGCTGATAAATTAATGCACTTTATCTATAAAAAAAAACCGCATCAAAATCCGTTACGTAGTTTCAAAGGTCTAAGCTTACATAGGGATAGACAGACAGGAAACGGCTTTGTTTTATACTATGTAGTGATGATGTCTCACGATAGTTTTAGATATGACGTCATCAAAATGGCTTCCCTTTCTAGTCCGTAGGCATTTGGGGCATGAAATTAAATTCACAGTAAGTTAAAATATTCTTTCTCGAAGTCAAAATGCTGGCAGGCTCAGCGAGCTGGCAGCAGTGATGGATGACGGCCGTTTAGCTCGAATATTAGGCTCTCGCGCACTTAGTAGTGTGCAACTTGCAGACATTTCTCAAAAATGGAACGGTTTTTGAAACTCGGAAAAGTTTCTGGAACGTAGGGTTTAAGAGGAAATACCACTATTCAGTTTTACATACAAACCGAGGTTTCGTTTTTGTTTCCTCCTCCAAAACTTAACCAATGTTTTGGAGATTATAGGAACTGAATGCATTTGAGGACTTTTGAGAGGTGTACCCGAAAAAAGTTTTTTTTTAGTTTTTATTTTACCGTTTTGTCGACGTGATACATACACATATTCATACCAAATTTCTGCTTTCTAGTAGGTACTAGTGATCACGGAGCTAAGCCACGACAGGCGGGGCGCACTCCGCGATTTACGTTCCCCGCTACAAGTACATGCCGGTTGCCGCATCTATGCGGCATATTCAGTGGCTCCCACGCTCAAGACAGAGCTCTGTCTTGGAACGCACTGAATGGAAGGAAGTGTTCTGTGGTAGAACGTTTCGATATTTGCGCTTGTTATTATAAAATTTGTGTACTAGGTGATACTATTACCAATCCATTTACACAAAAATAAAAATAAGCAAGAACTTATCAGTGCATTGTTCACCCTAGTTATTCCGTATGACAAAAGTAGGAGGAGGAGAAGGAGGACAAAGGAGCTTCAAGTAAAATTACCTAACTTAAGGATGTTACGGATGGCCGTTAGCGCAGCAAAGTCCTGGAGTGGCGACCACGTATAGGAAAGCGCAGCGTGGGCCGGCTCCTGATTAGGTAGATAGATGACCTCGTTAGAGTCGCAGGGAGTCGACGGATGTGGTCTGCACAGGATCGCACATTGTGGCGAGCTATGGGGGAGGCCTATTTTCAGCAGTGGGCGGTGGCTGATATATAGAAGAATTTAAGGCAGTTTCCCTCCAGAACTCATATATATTTTTATCCACAGTACCTATATACTCACCTATACAAGTTAAAAGAAAACATTTATTGTTATAAGTTGGTTTATAATAATTTCCTAAGCTATTAATATCCGGTGGCAATAATGTGGCCGACTTAATTTCCTGAGGGTGTAATTTAAAACATTAAATAACGACATTGCCACCTACGACATGTTATTACAAGTTTTCTATTATTGACGACGTAGTTATAGCTCCGTGGTAAGGTCAACTCAGTCAGAATAAGTGTGACAGCGGGGCCATATCTGACGCCATCTTACTTTTGCTACCTTAGCATGGTCCAGAAAAAAGGCTAGGCGTTGAGCATTATTGACAGCATATTTTTTTCGCGGATAGATCGAAGACTACAACTCTATGCAGGCATAGTTTGTCGTAGATTTCGGTTTTTTTATGTATTACCTTATATTTCTTTACATACAGAAAAATAAATTCCAATAATTTTGACATAATAACGTCTTATAAATCGATGAACGCCGGCTGCACGCACGAAAAAGGATTCGACTCATTGTCACGTTCCGCCTGAGCCGAGCGTGCAAGCGAGAGCGCGGAACAAACAATAGAGAGGCACGATCGGCCTAAGCGTTCGGCTTGTGACACACCTATCTCTCTTCCACTCCATCGGCCGGCATACGTTATCACGTAAAATCATCGTCCCTAAACCGACTTTACAGGCAACCAATTTTTTTAGGGTGTAGACGACGCAAACTCTCACGATCTGTATATTAATTTCCACCTGGTAGAAATATGAAATGTTGTCAATTGTACTCGCACATTGTCAGGCCTGTCACGGCCTTCGTCCGTCGCGTGACCGGAGCCACACTATAATAATCCACAATTAAATGGTTAGCCACATATTTGAATGAAGTAATTTCCTATTTTAGCCTATATTCTGTTTATTATTTTCACGTTTTCATACTTTATTATAACGAAGTGTGACTAATTCTGGTGATCAGCTTATTTAATAAACCTCTACTTTTCTGGAGAAAGATAATTTCGTTTGAAGTTTAGTATCAGTTAAATATCACACCGTACCTACTTTTAAAATATGTAGCTGTATGGTTTAGTCACAGTATTATATTAGGAGACAAATAAATAAATTTGTACTCTAAAATAGCTTTATGCGAACATTTTTACGTTTTTTTATATATTATATATTATTTCATGAAACTCTTTTCGTTTTCTACGTTCTTTGCGTTTTCAATCCTCATATTTTGAAAAATATCTGTATCTACAAAAAAAAACTATTTAATTTGCGAACCTCCTCACAAAGTTTCACAAGAAACGTTTGAGAAATGCGACCTCTAGGCGAGACAACTAGACATCCGGAATTCGGAGATACTTACGAAGTAATTTTTGGTTAAGCTGAAACGGAGACTACGCTCGCTTCGTTCGTTCGCTCAATATATAAATATTGTCTTTATATAACGGCAAAACATACTGGCTAAACTTCGCCTGATGGTAAGCAAAAAGGGGAGCCCAAGTCGCAATGGCAACTGTCAAGAAATCAACGATGCCTTGTCAGTTAACACTGCCCTGATGGCCCGAGATATGGCCTTCTTCACGCTCCGTTGGAAGGGTCCCATGTTAAGGAAGAAACACATAAGCCGGCAAAGAGTTCCATCACTACAACGGTTACGGTACCACTATATAAATTACGTTTCCATATACTCAGTAAATGAGTATATGGAAACGTAATTTATATTTGTATAATTGACATTGTTTTTATTTATACTCCAGTTTTGTTAATTATGACATTATATACTGACAATACCTAAGTTCCTGTTGACCTTATTCCTAATTATTGCCTTATTTGACTTTGTTATTTTCAGTGTTATTTTTATCGTGTTAATTCTTGTATTTTGACAATCCATTTATGAGCTACTTTGACATTTCTATCTGTTTGTTTAAAATTGTGACATGTAATTATTTAATCTGTTTTATTATTAATTCCGCTGTTTTTACTATCAATTTCATCACATTTTATCTGTTAATATTAATATATGACGATCATAGTATAAGTGCATGTAAATTGACTTCGTGTAATTTATATTGACATTTTATATTATGAAATAAATAAATCTAAATCTAATCTAAATCTAAATCTAAAATCTAAATCTACATAGTATAAAACAAAGTCGCTTCCTGATGTCTGATGTCTAGTGTCTGCCTGCCTGTCTGTCCCTATGTATGCTTAGATCTTTAAAACTACGCAACGGATTTTGATGCGGTTTGTTTTAATAGATAGAGTGCTTCAAGAGGAAGGTGTATATATATGTATAATAATAAATAATAAATATCAGACAACCTCACACAAATCAACCTAGTCCCAAATTAAGCTCAAGAAGGCTTGTGTTATGGGTACTAGGCGACGATATACATACTTATATAGATAAATAAATACTTAAATACATAGAACATATGGATGTGGGATGTTGGACCCAGGCACAAATATTCGTGTTCATCACACAAATATTTGCCCTTGCCGGGATTCGAACCCGGGACCGTCGGCTCAGTAGGCAGTTGCTTAACCACTGCGCCAACCGCGTCGTCATAATATATGCATAATTTAATCATTTCACCCGTGCGAAGCCGGGGCGGGTCGCTAGTTATTTAATAATTTAGGAACGTTTAACTTTTACATATTATTACGGCCAATTGTTAGTCCGGTCGTGTTGCATAATAATCGAATGCTTCTGTTTCCTAATTTAGCCCCACACGCGACGTCACGATGTGTTCGCGTCGGGTTTTGGGGTTCCGTAGGATAATAAACGAACCGACTTAAAATTACAATGTGTTAGAGAGAGATTTGGTGAGATAATATCCCTTACCAGTAACCAGCTGTGCCTCAGTCGGTTAGGAAGCATAGCTCTCGACTATCTTCTTGCTGAATTATCGTAGGTACAAGTACTAGAGATGTAACTATATTTAGAGCGTGATCGAGATGTATTTCCCCACTTACTAAGAGATCCCACAATCAAACCAGGCACTGGTTTTGTGGGACATTGTTTTAGCCGCGAGAAAAATGTAAAATTTCCTAATAAATCAATAACTACGTAACTACCTTAACTCAAAAGAAAAAGGAGGTATTCAAGTCGATGTGCATATTCTTTTTTGGCCAGTCCAAATAGTGGTTATAAAATTTGTATTAAAATTTTAAAGGTCTTTGCATATTTAATTCATGCAAGTTCATTTAAAATTTAAACACATAGAACCAGGGAGGAAAACTAATTTTTCGGTGCATGCGGGCAGCGAGAAGCGCGACGACGAAATGACATAACGTTAATCTTGCCGGCCAAGGCCTTAAAAGTGATTTGTGATCTCTTTCTGGCTTACAGTTGATTAAGGTGATAACTACTGGTAGAACAACCTTTAGGTATAAGGCCATCATATAAGTACACACTTAAATATATAATATAAAATATAAATAACTATCGGTAACCCCTAACAAATCGATCAAGTCCCATGGTAAGCTCTAGTAGGCATATGTTGATCAAACGGCGATATACATACTTATATAGATAAATACATACTTATATACATAGAAAATATACAGGCCCGAGGGGAAAAATCGAGAAATACACACAAATGTTTGGCTTTGCCGGGATTCGAACCCAGGACCGTCGAACCCAGAAAGCAATTAATACTCAACGGAACCCGCCTTCTTCGATTAACTTCAAGCTCCAATATATTATTAAATCTCATAATTACAGGTAAACATATACACACTCGCATTAAACGTCAGAAAACCCACCGAATAGAATGAAACACGCAAAATACCTATTTTGGGGGTCAGGGCTGGGTCACCTCGGCCACTCTACCCTGACCTCCATTCCCCCAGCCACGGTTCACTTCACAGCTCAAGTTACGCTGGACATGTCGACACGATAAAGTTTTCTATTCGAGTTTGCGAAATTGGGTTCTATAATTATTAGGATTAAGGAGTTGTCGAATCTATATTAATTTGGGTTGGCGATTTATGTCAGAAGCAATACACAGCGAACTGAATTCTCAATAAGTACTCTGTACTTAAATTATTGCATTCCTGTATGTATCGCAAATAAAGGCTATTTGAAATTGAAATGTATCCCACATGACTTAGTAAAGTTAAGAGGCCTTACTCCTTTTAAAATGCTGATTGTTTTGGACATTTTTTCTATAATCAGACACGTTTCTTAACATATTATTGATGTAACTACCTGAAACAGGGCTATTGGGACGTATTGGTATATATTTGAAACCCACAGTTTGAATTTTTCATTGATAATTTTTGTTTCGAAATTGACAAAATTCACGCGGAAAATTAGTTTTTTCAACTTATTTTCGACTGCACGCAATAAAAGCATGAAATAGCTATGTTACTACCTTGAACTCGGGGAAAAGTATAATTCACTTCAAAAAGTTGGTTGAAATTATGAATAATATTTATCAGAATATAAAAATAATTAAAAGGAATAAGGCCTCTTAAATGAAGTGTAATAGTTAGATCATTAACTGAATTAAATTGTTTGCTATTTATATTATAATTAAATCTGTGAGCTATAGGCCTAGTGAGTATTTTTTTTTGGGAAATTATTAATGGCACAGCAAACAAATAATCGCCTATCAATTTATTTTCATCAATTATATACTTTTTACATCAAATTAATTATTGCACAGCAAATAAAATAAATGACTAGCAAAAATTGTACTGCAGAAAATACACATCAACTTTCATCTTTTTAAAGAGCCAAGTAGGTTTGGTTAGGTTTGTTTCATAATTATTCTGAAAAATAAACAGTTTTTGAAAAAAATGGCTTTCGGACAAATGAAAATTTGGCGAAACGGTACAGATGGGAAACAAAATTAGTGTTTCCATAATAGGTAACCATCTAATTCTGATCACCTTTCAGAGCAGATCCGGCTCGGCCGGGTTAGGTTAGGTACGGTAGTCATTATTAGCTATGTATTACTTAAAAATATGCTTTACTTTTAAATAAATAGATGCACGCCACAAATATAAATTGTAGTATATTTAGTAACATTTTGAGTGCAATATTTGCTGTGCAATCAGTAATTTTGATATAAATTTTGATTATTTTTGCATAGAAAAAGATTTTTTTTTTGATGTGCGTTTAAATACTACCCTTTTTTCTATTACTGGAACTTTTAATCTTGTACGTTTTCAACCTCCATATCCCCGCCATTTTGGATATTTTCGAAAAACTGAATCGACAAGACAATTCAATATATGTTTCAAACTCACTCACAAAATTTGATGAGAATTGAGGCCTGTAGGCGAGCGAAGCGTTACTGGGCATCCAAACATCCTGACATACGAATGAATTTTGGGCCAAGATAAAACGCTTTGGTTAGACGATTCGTTTACTTCGCTTGCTTGGGAAAAAATATGAAAATGGAGTTGATCTTGAACAATACATCTATGAAGGCTACGTATTACCGAAAGGAACCCTGAATACCGAAATTTCTTAGGCAGTGCCACTCTGTTAACTCGACACTCTATGGTCAGAGTCTAGTAATGGACAACATTTCACTTAAGTTTTCACTAATTTAATTACTTTATTGTAATAATTATAACAGAAGCCAAATATGTATATATATATTTTTATTATACGGACTAGTTTCGAAAATGATATAAAACGGTGAAAGCAGCGACATCTAAGAATCGGCACTCAAATGATGACGTCTGTTTGTGGAAAAATTGACAGTCGCATCCTATAAATCCACCTTAGTTAACTAGTCCGACTGTAAGATTTTATGCTATGTAAACAATTACTGGTCGCATATGCTCTATTAGAATGAGGAACTTTTGAAACGAAATTTTCAACAAAATGGAATATTTTCGAAAATGTAAAAATGAATATTATTATTTTTACCCATTATCATTATCATTATATATCATTTCGATAAATATCCAGGTTAAACAATGAAATTTTGACAATTGGGTAATATTGTATGCACCGGTTTTAAACATAGGCATTGAATTTAAATGTTAATTCAATTTTTGTTGACTGCTACGCTCGTAGCACTCGTAGCGCTACGTGATTCTGTAGCGGTGCTACGGATTTAGTTTAGGAAATTGGATTTGCTCTTGTTTAGGTAATTATAGTTTGACTAATAGTGAAGGGACTACACTATACAGGATGGAAATTATGATGTGCTAAGCCTAAATATGTGTACATTCCTTTTTGTTATAATATGTTTTAATGTCACCAACAGAATGCAACCACTTAATTTCTTGTGGTTAATTAATATAATGTATTTTTAATTAATACCATATTCTTAAAAAAAATAGTTTTATTTATTTATTTAAAGTAAATGTATCTCGGAACGTGGATTTTAACACCGACAATCACATAAGTTTTTAACACTCACGTACAATACGTCAAGAGACGTAAAATACCCTCGTGATTCGGCACCACGTCTGTGAAAGGCGACTTTTAATCGCAAAACTCCACTACGTCTACAGCCGAACATTTCTAATAATCACAGTAATATTATAAAGGCGAAAGTTTCTGAGTGTGTTTAGGTGTATGTTTGTTACTTCTTCACGCTCAAACGGCTGTACCAATTTTGATAAATTTTGGTGTGAAAGTAGTTGACACCCTGAATGAACACATAGGCTACTTTTATCCCAAAAAAATTAAGTGTTCCCAATTACGAGTAAATAAACTTCCTTTAACTTAACTTTTTTGTATGAGATTAGTCTGTGCCGCAGCATTTTCAAAATTATGGTTGCGTTTATCTCGTGATAAATAAGAGAGTGAGATAAGCATCTGTCACTCATCCTTCACGCTTTGTCAAAACGTGACGGATCCTTTGTCACCATCATTCGATAAATACACGTATGCTTGACAATACAAAGAAGAAATACCCGAATATTCCGTTGTCGATCAATACGAATAAGAAATCCGATACGTCTCCTGACATTCCTATAAAAATGAACGTGACAGAGTGCAGAGCCGCGAATACCGCAAATATCTGACGGCGACTTATCTTAAGGTAATATTTTCTTCGGTTTCCGCGACTGTCACACATTTAAATAAAACAATTTAAACGGATTATATCGCGTATATTAATTATTTTAGCCTCCCTGAGCTTTCTAGTTACCGTTGTCAAAGGTTGACTGAGAAACATACAATTTTTCTCCGTCAAAGTTACATTTGTGCAAACTACCCATATTATATATATGAATTAAAAATAAAGGTTTACATACATGCCAGATGAGCCTAATATGTAAAGATAGTTACACATGTGCCAGCAGGGCTTTATTTATTTTATTTAAAATCTACCAGCAGTTCACTATAAGGCTTACTATGGAGAAAGACCCGCCGAAAGAAAACTCCCAGACTGCCTTATTTAAAATATATTAGGGAAAAAACTTAAACTAAATACTGCTAACAACTATGTATAAAAAAGCTAACGCTAATCCCTTGTTATTTGTGCGCTTTATCCTGAGACACACTGTATTGTATTGTATGTTTGGCATTATGTTTTCCTGTAGTATTTTTTGTTCTACTCATAACTCAGTAATATAAATAAACCATAAACCATCATAAGTAATTTAGAATGAATAAATAATAATAAATCTTACACAAATCGATCTAGTCAAAAGCAAACAAGGGCGCATTGCTTAGTTTGGGACTAGATAATTGTCAAAAAATGACGAAAGTCGCTTGTTCAAGCCTCGTTATGGTAAAATAGAGCAAAAAATTCTGGTTCGAAAAAAAATTGAAAATGATGGTCAAAGAATTTGTTCATCCTGCCATACACTTCCAAATTAAGGGTTAAAATACGACAATAGCTTATTGAACCGTTGATACAGAGATCAAAGCATAAGGAAAAAATGAAATGTGTAACCTGGCGGAAGAAACCGGGTATCGAACCCGGTACCTCTGCATTAGCGATACAACGTGTCAACCACACCACAACCAAACGCCAGAATAACTTAAACCTTATGATATGTGTGTTGATGTTTTTATTGTTTATTTGTAAGGCTACACCTTAGTGACCTCTATGTGAATGTGAACACGTTCATATTCACATCTTACTGCACTACTTTACAGTAGTATACTTTACTGAGAAACATATACCTAATTTGTGAAATTTTGGTATTTACATGCTTCACTAATTGATTAAAATAATAATTATGGCTTTGCTAATCCTCAATATAGTAACGTACCGGTTATTAGTGCTAACCCATTAAACTTATTCGCGTATTTTTTCATGCATACAGTATATCCAATGGTCACACCCTCCCACCGCGATAAAAAAATTACGCAAATAAATATAACAAACCACCACCAAAATAACAAAGACCAGCGTTGACCAGCTGAGTTGCACGTGTATGTAAGATACGTAGGTAGCTGTAAAAAGACGTGTCCTCTACTTTTGGTCGGCTTACACTTTTTGGAGTAAAACATGATCGAAACTCGAACCAGTCAGCGCCCGCATCGTTTGTCTTCGCTTTTGTTTCCTGGCGCTCCGCGTCTGCGAGACGGTTCACTATTCTAGGAGTTAAAACTTTAAACGGACAAATTCACAAAAAAATACTTACAGAAGAACTTCCTGTTCGACCGACAAAAAAAAACGGAGGTCGTTAACTATTTCGGTGTTTTATATAACATTTTGGTGAAGATCTGTTGACGAGATTCCTGGTGAGTAGAAGGAACTCGTTCTCAGAGATACGACTTTTTCTCCTTGATGCTACTTTTTGTGATAAATCTTTAACTTATACCTAAATAACAACGTCAACGGTGACAACCAAATGGTCACCTATCTTAAGTCCGAATATTTGTTTCCCACATGTAACGTTTCGCCAAAATCTTTATTTGTCCGAAAGTAATTTTATTCCAACTGATCATACTTCAGAATATCATAAAACAAACTTAACCTAATCGGTTCTTTAAAACGATGTTTATAGAACCCTGAAAACATTATGGGGTTTAGGAAAAAAATTATTTCGGACAAAAGAAAATTTGGCGAAACGTTACCGGTGGGAAACAATATTTCGGAGTTGTAATAGTAAATTTTATGTGGCTATATATACTCGTATTAATATTTAAGAGTTTCACTCTTGTCGGTGCAGTTCTCTCCAGTCCGTTCTACTTAACGCCAGTTCTTTGACTTCCCGATACGACCCGACGTCTGCCTTTTTCTTGATCTGGTCCAAATAGCTAATCCTCGGCCTTCCTCTTCCTCTCCTTCCTTCAATTTTCCCCTCCATTATCTTTTGTATTAGATCGTCGTGTCGTATCAAATGACCTATCATTTTCCCTCTTCGAGTTTCTATTGTATGAAGTATATGCCTCTTCTCCTTTACCCTTTCCAATACTTCCTCATTGGTGACTCTTTCTGTCCAGCTTTGTGTGGCTTTATGTGGCTATACATAGGCTATATTTACGTATAAAATTTTATCTACCAAAGCGCCTTTCCAAATTTAATATTAAATTGCTGTCAAAAAGCTTTCTTAACGGTTTTTCTTGGAGTAACGTGAGGTGTTTCGGATGAAGCTGAAATGCTGTCCAATCTAGCCGATTTAGCGTCAGTTGTTCCTAAGTAAAGAATGACCAGAAATATATGAGGATGCGCCATATTTCGGATTTTTACTGGAACTAATTTCTTACACTGGCAATGATTTTTATGATGGTTTGTCAACAATGTCAATGTCATTCGTGGTGATTTCTTTAACAGATAAATATTTAAAATTATCCAAAGAAATGCCGAAAACCATTCACAGTCATGAACGTAAGATTATAAATAAAATTTACATGTGTTTACTACATGAAAAACAGTCAGGAAAAGAGTGTATTCCATTAGATGACATTACGGGTTAACATAGTGGAACTGACAGGTATTTAAAAGTAATGTCATAATAGTGGGTTGCGATTGGTTGCAAAATTGTTGCCATATGAATCTTATAAATAGCGCCCTCTTGACAATCCTCATATATTTCTGGTCAGGCTTTAGTGATTTATTTGTTTCCATTTTGTACATTGTTTGTAAATTGATTTTACGGGGCGATATGGTCGCTCAGCGACAGAGCCCTTTAAATAAAAAAGTGAAGTGTCACTTTATCCAACTCGAATCGCGAACGAGTTTTAATGACTTTAACTGTCATACCTGATATACCTGAGGGACTTCCGGTTTGTGACTTAAGATGGCCGCATGCGTTGAAGTTGCGTTGTTCATTATTTATTCATTTTTGTTGTTCAATGTGTAGTATTGATAGCGTATTGTGCAGTGATCTAAAGTATGAGTGAATAGCTAATGAAGAATTCAACTTGAAGCGTTCATAGCCCTTCCTGGGTCAAGGCCCGATAGTCCGCGTGGTTTTTTGTAAATCGCTATCACTTTACAAAAAGCAAAACCTCACCGAACAACGGCATGCTCTACGAGCAAACTTGAAATTGGCGAAATCATCATTAACCTGATGGAAGCCATATTTTAAAATTAGAATAGAATAGATATACCTGAGATATATCAGAGACATTGCATAATTGGCGATATCTCAAAGTACAAGTGAATTAGTGCTGGTGCGTTTTCACTTGGAGAGCGTGCACAGTTCAACGAGCAATCGTTCGTTCTTACGAACATGAAAAGTTGTAAAGACAAATTATATTCTAAGTCGTAATTAGGGGATGGAAAACTCCAAGAGTATATCACAACAAATTTTTTAAGCAGCCTTTGACACCGGTTTTATAATAAAAACATACAGAGTGACTAGGAAAGTATATAATGGTAACTTTAAATCATTTTATAATAAAAATAAAATTTAGTACGCAAAAAGTGGACTTACGTCTTTACTAATAAAAATAATGTTCAGAAGTTTTTGTTCAGGCAACAGTAAGTTCGAAATTCGTTACACCGACGGAAAATTTAAACTTGAAACGTTTAGATAATTTGATAAGCATTTCAATTACATCTAGTGTGATATGCTTCCAATTCGACCAAAGCAAGTTACACATTTCCTGTCTTGTTTGAAAAATTTTATGGTTGAAAAATTTGCTCTTTGATTATACTTTCAACCCTGGTTTAACTTTGGATGACTTTTTGAAATGTCTTATTATAACTTAAAATTGAATTTATTTATTTTAAGCTTAATAATATTAGCTCCTAATTTTTCACGTACTTAGGTATTTACTTTTCGCCAAATATATTTTTTTACAAAGTAGCCAACATAATATCAAAAAGAAAGAAATCCCTAGTAGAACAATAAAGCACAATACAAGATGAACAGAAAATTACCTATTATATTATACAATAACACATTTCTATCTTACGTATCTGTATAAATAATCGAGTTATTTGGTCACGAAAATAACTGCGAATTCGCACACTCGAAGGAAAATTCTAGGGTCGTTCTCAAAATATTTGCACCGCTGCGTCAATTTTGCACTTTTTTTAAAAGTTGCGATTTCTTCTTTTATTTTTCATAGGATCGCTAGAAATATATTCAGACAATTGATATCACGTTGAGGGAAGTAGTTTAATTGAATATCTTAGAAGATATAGGTGTTTGAAATTTTAGGTCGACAGGTGAAAGACATCGATGTCAGGTAAACGACATTTGTTACCAAGTTATCGACAATGGGTGCAGGTTTGCGACAAATATGTTCCAACTTAACTGAATTTGTTGGCAGGTTAACGACAACGGTTGCAGGTAAGTGACATTTTAAATTTTTTGTTTTTTTTTTCATTTTTTTTTTGTTATGTTAGTAATTTGCATAAAGAAAACAAGCATTTAATTCTTATCTCATAGGACATTTCTCAGGAGGTTTTTTGAAGCCCGTACAATCCACAAAGGTGATAACGGCAAAAAGATGCAAAACTGAAGCGTGATTTTATAAATTTCTTATGAAGGTTCAACAGCGAATCTGTTGTGCTGCCTCTTTTGACATATTCTTTCTTACCCACTTAGTTATCTACTGCTGTTTTCGTCATCTTCGAGGAATTCCTTCACATCTGATTACCAGAAAGCCTTCGGCTGCTTTAGGTGGGATAAGCTATGGGAGGTATTGTCTGAAGCTGCCAGCACATCTGGTAACACTTTATAAAGCCTTTACGAGTCTGGATACTGAATGGTGACGGTAGGAGATGTCACATACAAGAACTTAAAGTTCCGGAAAGGAGTACGACAGGGATGCATTAATATCCCCAATACTATTTAACAGATATGGATGGAGTTCTTGAAGGTACGTGGTAGACATCGCCTATTTAGCATCGCCCGAAGCAGAAGTGGCCCAACTTTTGGAAAGACTCAAAACAACCAGCCTCAGAATGTGAATGTGAGGCACATGCAAACCAGAGATTCGCAGACGAATCGGAATGGCTAAAACAGCGATGACCCAACTCGGCAAAATATGGAAAGATAGAAATATCCCTAACCGGACTAACATGCACCTCGTCTGTGCACTTGTCTTCTCCATTTTTATTTATGGGGCAGAGACCTGGACGCTCAAAGCCGCTGACAGGCAGAGGATTGATGCTTTCGAAATCTGGTGCGGTCGACGCCTGCTAAGGATTCCTAAGACAGCTTAAAAGTAAGATGGAATACTCAAACTAAGCTATTTCGGTAATATAAATGTTTTTATAACAACAAACATGAGTTGAGACACGGCGAGTGATCGTTAAAACCTGGTTTTTAAATAATTTTGTATAAGTGTTTAAATAATTGTCGTTCGCCTGCCGTATATGTCGTTCACCTGTTTTTTTATAGACAAGTGAACGACATACAGGTGATGGACAAAATGACAGTTATTTCATCAAAACAAATAAAGTATTTCGTTGATGAACTGCATATTTATACACATAAGAGTAGACCATACTTTACGCGTTATAAATTAAAATGAATGCAATAGTACACACGTCAACCAAAATATGGAAGGCAGAATATAGACTACATACCCATTACAAACTCCCGCTCGCGTAAGCGTATGTATCATATTTTTTAAGTGCAGCACACTGACGACGTGTCACTTGGGACAGTGTTAGGTGGCAACTGGAGGTCTCGATTTATGCGGGGTGAGGCAGGGGAAACGAAATAGTAGTCACACAATTGTAATGTTTGTCTCATGACAAGTGAACGACAAAAAATGGCGTGGACAAACTTAAATTGTAAATAATTCGCAACATAAGCATAGTATTATTATTCGATATGGTAGTATTCAATCTTCATCATATACGAAAATAAAATGGAGTACTGAACTTAAGCTAAGTCGGTAAAGTATATGTTTTTATTACAACGAAACATGAGTACCTCGCGTTGGGACACGGCAAGTGACCGACAAAACCTAGTTTTAAATAGTTTTTTTGCCTATTAATATACTTTAGTTTTAATTAAAAGCATTTGGCCTCTATGTAAAAAGTGTCTATAGATATGTGTTGATAATTGAATATTTAAAATAATGCGGTGTAAAAAACTTCTTCTAAGACAAACCTGTTGACAGGTGGCGGTGCAAATTTTTTGAGAACGACCCTCTAAGACTTATTCTTGTTCTTTTATAAAAGAACGTACATGAATACAACAGTACCTCATTTCAAGATCTCACTTATCACATCGTTTGTCTAATCTTTGTTGCCCAAATACTATCTTGATAATGGCAACGCACAATAGGCACATTTACATTTCAGAGCAGAATGATTAATGTATTTCAGAAAACACTTTTCTAATGTAAATAAACATACGACGTTCTTAAGCTGCGAGCGTAAATAGAGATAAAAATAATCGCCATTTGTTTTCAGATAACGAACATAGACAAGGTTTTGTTTTTAGTTCAAATTTCGAAGCCATGTGAGTATGAATACTTGATGTTCTATTTAAAATGTTTTTTTTTTCTAAAAGCACGTTCGGAATCTAAGTGGGATTGTTCCAAAACAGATTAACGATAGTGTGTCGATCTGGATCGAGTGACAGGCGACATTTCGACGCCTCACACGTGGAAATGTCTGACGTTTCTTATCTGACATGGACGACGAGCCATTTTGCAATGAATTTGTAGGCTTTCCTTATTAAGGATAACCCTACTCGGTAACTCCGCGTTCCAGATAACAAAGGGGCATAAACTCCAAAATTTGAAGCGAGATTGTAAATTAGGGTACGTACCAGAGTCTCGGTCGTTTTCGTGTTGGCAGGTCGCGTCGGTTTCAGTCGGTGTTGGGGGCTGAGAAGTGAATTTGTGTAGAGACCCGAACCTGGGGTCCGGTAGGGGTGTCGCGCGGGCGACGAGTGGAGACGCGCGACCGAGGCGCGGCGCGAGACGCGACTGCTCGTCTGACAGCCCTTGCCGCGCCTGCGTCGAATCGGTCGATGCACACTCGCACACTCGGTCACTGGGCCGTCTCATTTTGTCTCCTGACCAAAAACAAACACCCTTTGTCTTTGGCAGACGGCTCGGCGCCGGTGAGGTCGGTTAAGAAGTTATGCGTTTAGCACCTGTGGAGTGCTAATTATCCAGGTCGATTGCACCGATGTCCGTTCAATCGATATTGTCAAGGCAAGTGTTGTCGGGGTATTTTTTTCTATGTTTTCCTGCTAATTTAATGTAACGTAAGGTTTTATATGACAACTGTTGCTAACATCTTTATAACCTTAAAAGTACTTGACTAAAAAGTAGAACAGTTGTTTTAAGATTTATTCTCGACATTGAATAAATAATCAGAGTGATAAGCGAGATATTGTTGTAACATTCGTCTACGATTGTAGCTGTCACTTTTGAATAAACCAACAAACTGTTTTTTCCATACCTGTTTTACATATTTTACAATCTACAAACATATGTATTACTTCTAAGCTACATAACACTCACGACTTTAAAACGTAGAAACATCACTACTTAAAGCTTTATTTTACGTCTTGTTGCTACTTTTGTTGTTATATATTAACTGTCCTCTGCTTTACAAGACTAAAGGGGCTAAATTCGTCGTGTCTAATGAATATTTCCGTTATATTATTGCCACTATATGTCTACTTTAGCGATACGCTCTACGCCCTTAACTGATATCATATTATTAAGTTGTAAGTTTTCAAAAGTGGTCGATATTAATCCAAATAAGCATCAATTCTACTTATTTGGATAAACGTCAACGCTTAAACATTTTGCGTACATTTTGAAACAACCTGTATAAACACTATCCGCGCGACTCAATCACATAATTTTGTGCACAAACTTCGTTGCCATTTTATATTTAAATCCAATATGCAACCTTACCGTAATTAACTTTCGGCCGAATTTAGTTTCGTTGTATTCCAATATGCAGCTGCCAATAATTAACATGTGATACACTACCGCGATAAAACATATTTTTAAACAGTTTCACCGTAAATAAGGGTAAAAATAAGCCAAATGAAAGCTGAACTCGCACACCGAGGTTTCCATCATCAGGGATCGTAAAATGACTTATGATCAATGACAGCCCTGGCCCATTAATGTTTTTTTTCTCGCATTTTACGAACCCTGCTGATTATCAACCCAAAAACATCCACTACTGCATGCATAGGTCTCCCCCAAAGAACTCCAGCATTAACGGTCCTACACAGCCCGCATCTAGCAGACTCCAGTGACTTTTTTTCTGATTTAGTCCACCTTGTGAGAAGCCTGACTACGCTGTGTCTTCAACTAAGTCACCATTTAACAATGTTTAGTGGAAAAGTAGCATTTAACTTTCTCTAGGTTTTGAGTTCTTAATGTATGGATATTTCATCATCATCATTATTCTAGACCTTATCCCATTTATTTGGGGCCGGCCTTCGTGCTTCGTCCTTCCTGTCCGTTTAAACATATTAAAAGTGTGCCTAATAAATAGTACCTAATATTGTAATAAACAAGGAAAAAATAAGACTGAAATTATTTCAAGTAAGTATGACGGTTTTTCACAATCATAATTATTACGTTTAATATGCTTTCTTATAAGAACTGTGTCTCTTGAATTAGTCAGGTACTATCTAGCAAAAGAATTAAGGAGGCAGTTCTTACTTGGTTTCTGGTTCAATGAAAGTATCAACTTGAAATCATCCTCAAAAACTTTCAATGTAAGTATTTATCTAATACCGAAAGCTATTCTCACGTAAGCACCGACGCAACCGACATCCGAGGAGAAAATAGAAATATAAAGAGTTGAAAAGTACCCATTATATTGAAAAGCGGGAGAACTCCTACACTCGAAGGGAGCGACTGAAGCAATCGGAAATTCTCGGAGGGTTATTCTGATGCGCTTGCCGCAGTTTGTTTTACATTTTAAAACAAAAAAACCGTCTTCTCTATTGAAATTAGGATATTTTTATGTCGTCACCACCGGCTCGGAATCCTGTTGTACATCTTATCAAGGATCAAGCAAGATACAAGACTGGAAACCCTGGACCTCGAACGGCGTAAGACAAAAATAGTGTTAAAAGTAGTACCTATATCACAGAATAAAGACACTACCTATAATGTAGTGTATGTATGTATGTATCTATAATGTAATGTTTGTTTTAAAAGTATGTCCTAGTAATAAGGCAGTCTGGGAGTTTTCTTTCGGCGGTTCTTGCTCCTCAGTAAGCGTTATATTGAACCGCTGGTAGATATTTTTAAATAAAATATTTAATGCCCTTTTAACACATGTGTATGTACATTATGTCATGTTTAAGCATTATAAAATTTCAGAAGCGGTATGTCGACAATTCCCTTCTCACTAAGATTAACTTAGTACGCGCCGCACACTCAGGTGTTCGATTCAGTCATATGCCTTAGTTAGGGCAAAATCGGCGTACGTTTGCAACGAGTCATAGAAGCACACCAGAGTCGATCGGTCAAGGTCAAACATACTCATTCCACTCGACCGGAATACGGCTGTTTTAGTTTAGAAATCTCTTTCCTTTTAACAGAGGTATGCTTTACGGAGGACAGCGATTTCATTGGGAATTGATAATGTTAATGATACTACTTGTTTATGCACGCGGTATTGCTTTGTGGGTTGAGATTTCTTGTCTACCCATTGAAGTCTATTGTAATAGTAGGTACAATACATAGCTAGGGCGGTGAATTAGAAAATGTCCCAGATTACAAGTGTTTGTGACCTCACCTTTGGCTTGGGCCATAAATATGCGATCAGGGGCTTTGTTAATTACCGCCCGTGGTTTGTCTAAAGTCTTACGTCTTGCCTTGGCCAGGAAGTGAGATTTCCTGGCTGAGTAGCGGGCAAAAAATCCCACTTTCAGTCTAAGTAAACAATAAAAGTAAAAATATCTCTATACTTGCTCTGTTAATTGTGGATTATTTTTACACATATCATTTTGGAACAATTTTCACCGTGGTTCAAATAGTTTTTTTCTTATGGGTTCAGGCCGAAGAAGATGACACAATACTTAAGACCCGTGAAGAGCAGCAACCCTTACAGAGTGCTGGTGTTACCAAGCTGGACTGCGAGTGTGGTCTTTCATGAATACGGGTTAAGGATCATGTAGCTGATGTGCAACACCGTTGTTGCAGCAGGTCTGCAGTCTGCGAGCATATCATGGAAAAATCAAAACATAAAATTTAGTATGATACGTCGACTCATTGTTGTCACCTATGCCTATGTATGTCGTAAAAAATAATTGAAAAGATGGATTGTCACTATCGCCAGCTTGGGATCTTAACAAGGATCAAGCGAGATAGAGGACGGGGAAAGCTAGACTTCGAACGGTGTAAAAAGACAAATACTTCATTAACAAAATATTGTTAGATTTCTCATGAAATATCATGAGAAATCTAATCGCTAAAGACCGATCTCTTACAGATAACCTTTGGGTAGCAAAGAACACAAAATATTTAACATAGCATTGTTGTAAATTTTAGGGATACTTTAATAATGCATAATCCGTTGAAATTATTTAATTTAAACATAAAGTGTTACCAGAAGCGCTGAAGCCCTCTCAATCGCACAATAGCGCTCAAACGCTGATCCGGATACGGCCGGATATATCCGGATCATTCCGGTTATGCGCGGTTACAGAGCGGTGGCTTTGAGAAAACTGTAGCTGGCGCAGAATGGGGTACCTATATACATCTAAGGCTGAGTATATTTAGAACGTTTGCTCGACCAATTTTCAGTGCACATGACGACTTGAGTAAGACCTTGATTTTGATATATAATAAGGCATTATGTCAAAAAAAAAATTAAGATAGCTTAGGCAAAAAGTAGTCAAAATGTTAGGTTTAGTTCATAAACTAAATTGTTTAATCCTATTCTAAGATTTCAGTTTTTTAGTTTTTTTTTAGAGAATTGCAACATACACACACTATACATATACACATATTAATTAAGTAAAATCAACAACACATAAGTACATACTATTATAAAATTAAACTAAGATTTGTATTGAAAATGAGTATTCTATGGAGAGGGGTAGTGATTTTATAAAATATCTTAATAGCGTGATGCAGGATCGTCTTTTGTTTTGTATGGGCGCGCGTCGTCATGCCAGTTTGGCGCCATCTCTTGGGCATAATTTCCATTGTCCTCGCAACACGCCGAAACGGCTGGACAAATTTTAACCAATTCCGGTACAGGAATAGCCAAATTTACTCTCATCCAAGGCTGGTTATAGGGGGTGCGTCCCATGAGATATAACTACATAATATATAATTTCATATGAATAACGTTCACAAGATATAATAAACTTTTGCTATAACATCAAAATCTATATTTTTATTAGGAATAACGGTCAATTAGCATAATACTCATGTTGTAGAATGTTTTTTTATATAACACTCAAATATTCTAAATTCAGTTGATATAACATACATAACGTATATCGATCATAGTATATACTTTCTTTTAGTATAATGATTAGAAAATATAATAGCGTATGATATACTAAATAGGTTATAACTGCTACCCCTATGCCCCTAAAATGGAACACGGGTCAAAAACCGAAAACTGTAGGTAAGGTTAGGTTTGTTTTATGACCATGGATAGCGGAGCGAGCAAAGCGAGCGGAGCGTCAAAATTCTTGCTTGCATGGAGGTGCCTACATTAAAATTTAACAGCGAACTATTGCATACGTATGTTCACAATTGATAATGACAGATGCAATTCTGGCAAGTAAGAGTATACCGTTTGGAAGAACTGCGATAAAATGGAATATGGGTCAAAAACCGAAAACTGTAGGTTAGGTTAGGTTTGTTTTATGACCATGGATAGCGGAGCGAGCGAAGCGAGCGGAGCGTCAAAATGCTTGCTTGCATGGAGGTATATTAAAATTTAACAGCGAACTATTGCATAAGTACCTATATTAAGTACGTACACAATTGATGATGGCAGATGAAATTCTGGCAAATACGAGTATACCGTTTGGAAGAACTGCGACAAAATGAAATATGGGTCCAAAAACCAAAAACAGTAGGTTAGGTTAGGTTTGTTTTATGACCATGGATAGCGGAGCGTGCGGAGCGAGCCTAGTATCAAAATTCTTGCTTGCATGGAGGCACATATAATAAAATTTTACAGCGAACTATTGCATAAATATGTACACAATTGATGTGCAGGCGGTTATTCTATACGAGCATTATGCATTTTGGTGTTAGATGTATTGAGTAATATACATTATAAATCTGAGATATTATGAACGTTATACGTTATGATCGTTATATACAATGATATTATACTTAAATAACGTTATACTTAACAAAAATAGATATTTTGATGTTATATCTAACGTTCGTTATACATCTTGAACGGTATACAAAACAAGCTTATACAATATGAGCGTATATAATATGAATATTATAGTATAAGTTCTTATATCTTATATTACTTACCCGAGGCAGGCAGGCAGCAAAGAAGTTTGGTCGTCTGTCTGTTTAGCATATTTTATATATTATATAATATGTATCTATTGTATTAAATTATTAATTTATTACTACAAGGTGCCCGCAACTTCGTACGCGTAATTTTTTTATATCGTTCTCGGGTAAAAAGGTATCCTATAACCGGGTAAGTAATAAAAAGGTATCCTATAACCGGGTAAGTAGTAAAAAGGTATCCTATAACCGGGTAAGTAGTAAAAAGGTATCCTATAACCGGGTAAGTAATAAAAAGGTATCCTATAACCGGGTAAGTAATAAAAAGGTATCCTATAACCGGGTAAGTAATAAAAACGTATCCTATAACCGGGTAAGTAATAAAAATGTATCCTATAACCGGGTAAGTAATATAAGATATCCTTTGCACACGGACTTTTTGAACGCTAACTTACGCCACTTACGTTTCTTCTGCCCCTACTACTCGCTAGCGACAGCGTAAACAATTTTATTCTTATTCTTCTTTCTTATTGTTTTTTATTTTTGCTCAAATTGTGGTACATAAAGGTCATGCATAAAAGGTGTCAGAACAGCACAATTTGCCCACATATGGCATGCAAAAAATGTGTGAATCAGCTAGGCTAGATTCATATTCTATATTATGTACATTATTTTATTTTTGATTATAATTATCATTAAATATTAACATGTTCCTTTGACTTCCAAATTATTATTCTTCTTAATTAAACATCATTTTATACAATTATACTATAAGTAACAATTATCAGGTCGCAAAATATTAATCGGTAATGTCATTAAAATATTCCTCAATAGTATAGTAAGCTTTACTGATGAAGAAGCTCTTTAGACATTTTTCAAATTCAATTGTAGTATGAAGCTCCGTAACAGCTTTCGGCAGTTTATTAAAACATTTTGGGGCCATCCCAAGAATGCATGCATTTGTATGGTGAATAGTGCAGTGCCCCTAGCGATTACTTAGTAAAACTACAATTCTCCGTACAAACCGTTTACATGTTCGCTAGCGTGTACGGTCACTTTAAACTCATGGTAAGGCCAGCCAGTTTTCGGTTATACCGCTCAGTTCCATTAATATAGACCGTTCAGGTCGATTCCCGCGTTTTATTTGTTTACCTACCATTCCAGTGTGACACAGTTGTAACTCATGTAAGCCCGAGCGCTCGCCAAACGAAATCGAGACCTTGTAACTTTGTCACAGCAACGTTTCCTTTCGTTGCTGTTGAAGTTTTATTCGCAAAGAGACGTGATAAATGACGTAAATGTTCTGTTCAGTGGGATTCGGAGGAATTTCTCAACTCTTTAAGCTAAAGTCCGAAAGGTATTAGGTTTATTTGTAGCGTTATAACGTTTGTGCCCTTTTCGATTGGACACAGAGAGTTTATTTTGTTTGTTTATTTTAAACCTTTAAGGCCTTTTCCACGGTGTTTTCCAAACAAATACCTGGGTTTAAATTCGACCGGAATGTATACGAAATATGTGCTAGTACCTAATATTCAAAAGTATATCGTAGTTAAAAGGCGGTCTGCGAGGTCTTTCGGCGGTTCTTTCCCCTCAGCAAGCTTTATAGTGAACCGCTGGTAGATTTTTTTCTCTCACTCCGCGACCCTATCGACCAATGAAAACGATTCCTCGAATGCGGACTCTATGGAATGCGGAATAATTCTCCCGCACCCCGCATGCGGGCCCTATCATCTAATTGACTGTGCCTTAGTGTGAAAAACCTTCAGTAAGTCATAGTGGGTAACCTATCTGAAACACAAATTTTTGTTTTCCATCTGTAGCGTCTCGCCAAATTTTCATTTGTCCGAAAGTCGTTTTATCCCGAAACCCGTAATAGTTTCAGGACTTTATAAACATCATTTTAAAGAACCCATTAGGTTAGGTTAGATTTGTTTTATAATTATTCTGTTAAATTAACAGTTGTTGAAAAAAAATGGCTATCGGACAAATGAAAATTTGGCGAAACGTTACAGATGGGAAACAAAAATTAGTGTTTCAGATAGGTAACCGTCATAGTGACTTCCTATATAACTATCACACGTAGGGCATGCTCCCGGTTCTGATTTTGTATGGTGAGAACCGGGAATTCCCGGTTCCGGTACTGGATTTGTATAGAAAATGAGTACCGGGAGCACACCCTAATCACACACTCACACATACATATACTGATCTGAAAGAGACAGGCGTTCAAACTATCCAATTTAATGCGACTCTCCCTCCATTTCTTTATTTGCTCTGTCTAGAGCAAACCCTTTAAGAGTCTCCAACGCAATCGTGATCTCAAATCGCTGAAAGCCGTAAAGAGCTGCGGCCGACGCGGATAAGTCAATACCGAGGGCTCTTAACAGGTGTCGCTAGTGGTGGGAGGCCGGGGAAACTAAAATTTCAACTTGCTTTTCCATTTGTGAAAATTTCAGCTATAAAATGATACTATAGAGACTCTGTGGTCTCTGTGAGCTGTCGGTCTATGATGGTTGGTTTTATCACTCGTTAAATTATTGGCAAAGCATCCGTCACGCTTTGATAAAACGCGAGTGTGAGTGACAGATGCTTTGTCACTTATTTATCACGTGAACGCAACCATCATAGCGTCGGGGATAGTGCAAATCCGCGTAACTAGCACTGGTAAATACGGCGTATCTTCACAACACCAAACTTTACAGGAGAAGCTTAAAACGTTGTAACTATATTATTTTGAAGGCTACTTTATCCTTTTTACACAGAAAATATTGATCTCGCTATTGGTCAATTGAAACGGGTGTTTGAACAGGTCGAAATCTCGCCAGCGAACGTAAATCCTTAAATTTTTCGTTCGCTGGCGGGAAATCTTAATTTTGCAACATTTTTGGTGACAGACAAACGGACGAACGTACGGAGGTCTCGTTTTTACCCTTTGGATACGAAGCCCTCAAAAAACGGTACTTTTTGGCTGCTTGATCTAAGATTACTATACATTAAAAACGGATACCTACACGTAGTGTGAAGTAAATAGAGCACCTATTCAACGTCCTACGCTAAAAAAATTGCTCAATTAGTTTAACTACTTGAGAAATACGCAAACTGTGCTTAGTAGTAACCAAAATTAAGCTAATTTTACACAACTTATTGTGGTTACTTATTATGTAACTACCTAATAGCTAACAAATCTCTCTCTCAGTGCAAATATCAAAAGCAATAGTTTGTCGAACCATTGATACAAAGATCAAAGCACAAAAGAAAATTGAAATGCGTTACCTTACCTGGGAACACGCTGAACCAGTAATCGAGAGGTACCGGGTTCGATTCCCGGTCTCTTCCGCCAGGTTAATGCTTTGAACTTTGTATCAATACTATTATATAATTCTAGATTTGTACTGAAAATCTTTTTTCTATGGAGAGGGGTTTATTATTACTAGTCAGTTATTTCAGGAAAAATCTTAATAGCGTGATGCAGGTTCGTCTTTTGTTTTGTATGGGCGCTAAGCGCCATGCCAGCCTAGCGCCATCTGTTAATCATAATTTCCTTCGATCTCCCATCACGCCGAAACGGCTGGAAAAAAAAAAAAAAAATTTTTAACCATTTTTGGTTCAGGAATAGCTGGACCACCAAAGATGGTTGTAGGATACCTTTTACCCGCCTACCGTGGACGAAGTTCCGGGCGCCCCCTAGTGTTTCATAAATGTATAATAGTTTGTCGAGCAGCACAACCCTAGTGCCCCGTCGGTCGCCGCGTCAGCTCGAGTCGATTCGAAGATTAAAACCGATCTTATTATTGTCGAGATTGCAACAAGGCGGGCTGCATATTGTTTAGGGTTCAGCTCGCAAGGTTTTTACGCAGCGACGTATACTAAAAAGTCGAAAACTATATCAAAAGCACAATATCAAGAGGAAGAGATACTAAGCACCTTTTACGGTGCACCATGGTCCGGTGGCCCGAAGATAATCTTATTAGCGGGTTTTACTCCCACACAAAGTCCGACTCACTAGTAGTGAGGGCTAAACAGCCCTGATAGAGTTCAAATCGTGTTTGCAAAAAAAAGTACACAATGGTGCGATATTCTTCTTCCACTTTCGCTACGCAATCGGTAGCCGTTGCATGCGTCGTTGTTTAAGTGTAGGGTTTAGAATACATACGCTTAGAACGAGAGTCTTCATACAATAGATTTGTGAAAAATTAAGCCGCTTTTGGTTTTATACACGTGCGTGCTTACAGAGACGTTTTGCTTGTAACATTGACGTTGTGAGTAACCAAAACAAAACTGGCTTTAGTTTCAAGCGCTAACAAGGTTTCTAGCCGTATTTATTCTAAGGTGTAGGGTAATTTCCCATACGGTGTTTATGGAGATTAAAGATTATAAAGAAAATAACAATAAGAGGCTATGTGGCTGAGGTATATAGTTAACCAGATATATTAGGCCAGAAATATAGTATTTTACGCAATCGTTGCACAACGAATGTTCTTAAAATTTAGTACCGCGTTTAGGCCTACTTGTGTAACTATTGCATACAATACATTTTATACGATCAAAACGCAGTTTTTTTTTTACCTACTTTAGTCGACATTCCCCAGTATGATTTTTTATTTCCGATGTAACCTTTTTTGTTCTACTCAAACTGACCTATTAAAAAGAACATGATATGCGGTGATTATGGCCGGTGCCTCTTGATTGGTTTATTTTTTTAAGAAGTTATTGTAGCGTGTTTTTTATCAAATATGCTAATGTTCGATTTTTGCATTTCAATGGAGTTGAGTTGTCTTATAAAATATTAAAGTTCAGTAGCGGGTGGGTACCATAGAGTATATGTTATTGTGATCTTGTCTGTGAAATTATAACTGACCGATTACAGTACGCGAGTATAAAAAAGTTTACAAGGCCCTTTATAACATTTGAGCGGTAAGGACAATTCAAAACAGGTCGAATTTAATGATGAGAATCTATCCTTTCAATTCCAATCACAGCTCAAATCTGAATTCATTCACGGTCTCCGCGAATCATTCGCACTACACACGAATCACGTCCTACTCATTTCTCCTTTAGCTTCAGGAGTTTAAGGGTACCGACTATCGACATAATTTTTCCCATTCTCTAAAGTGATATGAGGCAGAGTTAAATGAGGCTCATATAATGAATCTACGCGATATTAATCAGTTAAAATTGATTTATATTTAAATTTGCTACAAATGCGACAACGTAGATATTTTTTTTTGTCATTTCAAATTTATTTGAAGTTGGCAACACTACTTATTTGACGATATCTCCAAACGGCAAATCACCATGATATTTCAGTCATTTGTCAGATTTCTCGCCTTTGAACCAGCTTTGAACTGCTGCTACAGCTGCAAGTGACATAATAATATGTCACTTGCAGCTAATAATATTATTATTATGTCATCTAAATTTTGGAGATACGACGGAGATAATGATTGTCAAAAATGCTATTCTTACTACTGATCGTGAAGGGCCTATTGATGGTTGCGTTTATCACGTGATAAATAAGTCACTCACACTCGCGTTTTGTCACAACGTGACGGACGCTTTGTCACTTATTTATCGCGTGATAAAAGCAACCATTATAGGCCCCTGTCTCCTTCTTAGAGACTCGTGCACCTAAGACAAATTTCCAACACGGCAAATGATTGCCAGAACCCTCCTATACGGTCCCAGCTCACCTCGTCAGTTTTTGCCGTCTTATGATACCTCCCCGAGCGCCGCACGAACCTCAGATTTGTTTGTCGGATTGCAACTAAACTGATTGAGCCTTTTTTTAGTTATTAATGTAAAATGAAATGGCTGGATTCCCATTCTGCTCTTAGATTCGGAAGAGTAATATCTCTGGGACGAATGCCAATGGATTTGAGCTAAATTCAGTATTATATAATTGAATATTTGTACAGATAAATCGCTTTATAACAGTTTTATGATTCACAACTCAAATTGACATTGTGTCTATTGGACTCAAAAGTGTAGTATACATTATTAATCCAGTGAATAATGGGGTTTTACCTTACAAAACGGTCCGGTATTTCAGAATTTTTGATATGTTGTCTAGATGTCTAGGATGGTTAGTGTTTAAAATGCAAAATGCACAATTCCCTCCCTCCGCGCCCGCCGCCATTTCATTTCAGAACTACCGGACCATTTGTAAGGTCACCCCCAGTTGTTTAAATAGACTCTATTCACCGAACTATATTAGGATATTGCGTTAAATTATAATAGAATTTCATATAATCGTCATGGGTTTTACAGATTTAAAATTGCTTAGTTAACTATTCGTATTTCCTGTGGACAATTATAAAAGTTAACGATATGTGAACATATAGCTTATATTCTTATTGCATACTTAGCCTGAAATATTTAATATTTTGTACATCTGTATTGCGATCTCGCGGGAATATTAGGATTAAAAATTTGTTTATTTTTTAATATCCGCAGAAAAGAAACACGACCCTAACACATTGTAATTAAATCTGTATCATACTTATACAGCGTGTATTGTTGATATAGCCAAAAACTAATAAATATTTAAGCAAATTGTTAATTTAGTATTAACTACGAGAGCGTAATGAATTTTTGTAGAATCCAAGAATCCAAGCTTCGTTGCGTTCGGGGGACCGCTAAGTACTTACCTAAATGAAACGAAATATATTTTTCTAAACAAATTTGCAAGTAAGTATGCATTTTGGGCTTCCCACTTACGATTTTCAGTACATTGCATTTCATTTACTTAGCGGTCCGCCGACGCAACGAAGTTTGGATTCTTTTTCTACTGTTCATTGTAAAGGCACATTTCGTACTTAGATTTTATTTCTTTCTTTTTATAAGTTGTCTAGTCGGGGGTTTTTTAATTTTTTTTTTTTTTTATTTCATATTTTTTAAACA
Organism: Apotomis turbidana; assembly: GCA_905147355.2. Taxonomy (NCBI): domain Eukaryota; kingdom Metazoa; phylum Arthropoda; class Insecta; order Lepidoptera; family Tortricidae; genus Apotomis; species Apotomis turbidana. Next base: position 22,017,132 of record LR990293.1, read on the forward strand.
AACAGAAGTTTTTTCCCGTAATTTTCTTCTTTTAACACTATTTTTGTTTTAACTACACCGTTTAAAGTCCTGGGTTTCCAGTCTTTCGTCGAGCTTGATCCTTGACTATAATGAAGGTACAACAAAATTTCAAGCCAGAGGTAAAGAAAGCCGTCTTCTCTAAGATTGAAATTAGAATATATTTAATTTCAATAGCCTTAAGCAATATTCTGGGAAAAAATCGTTAAAGTTAGTCTAGTTAATGCTTCTAATGACAAAATGGCGAAGTTATTAGCCAAGACAATGAAAATATATTTTTTAAATGCACTGGATGAGTCGAAAGAACCTGCTACTTATGGCCTAAAACAGAACCAGGTTTCTATTCTACAGGATCCGAATATAGCGGGTGCTAGGTAACTTGACTTAGTTTTGAAAGACCTAATCATCTATACCCCACACCATGGAATAAACCGATAAAAAAAATTACGTCTCTGAGCTAAGCTGCGGACAGACGGATGGACGGACATGGTGAAACTATATAAGGGTTCCTTGTTGACTACAGAATCCTAAAAAGCTGTTCACTTAGGCAAGAGTACTTTTTGCTAAAGCTTACGTGTCCTTTAGTCCCGTTAAAATCTTGCAGTGTGTTGCTATTTGTGACTTCAATCAAAGGAACCTGTTCAATATTCAGCTTTAGTAGAATTGCGAAACTTAGAAATAGTAACCCAGTAGGTACTGTGACAGAAATTATAATAAGACTCGGTTTTATTATCGACTGTACAAATGTTGATTGTTCATCAAGAACAGTCAGACGAGCCCAAACACCATGGGTTTATCCTGTGCTGTTTAGGATTTCCTACGGCCATCTTCAGCTCCAAGGTACCCAATTATTGTACTGTCAAAATTTTATTAAATTGTTGATTGTAACGTTAATAAAACTTAGCTTATCTTGTGAAAGGATCTAAGCAAATTCTTGGCTTAGATCCTTTCACAACTAGATGGTTATCATGAGATCTTCATTCAGTGAAATGCAAATAAAACTTAACATTTATCCAACATGTGGAATTCTTGGCTTCAATATTGGCTGACATCCATTAACAACTGGCTGGTCATCACGAGACCTTCATTTATTGAGTGATATAAAAAATGCTATTAATACTTAACATTTAACCAAAATTTGGAATCCTTAGCTTCAGTATTGGCTGAGATCCATTAATAACTACCTGGTCATCATGAGACCGTCATTTAGTAAGTGATATAGAAAATGCTAATAATACTTAACATTTTATCAAAATTTGGAATCCTTGGCTTCAATATTGGCTGAGATCCATTATGAACTACCTGGTCATCATGAGACCCTCAATTAGTGAGTCATATAGAAAAAGCTAATAATACTTAACATTTAACCAAAATTTGGAATCCTTCGCTTCAATATTGGCTGAGATCCATTAACAACTACCTGGTCATCATGAGACCTTATAGTAGCTATAGTAGCTTAATAGCTCTTATAGTTTCGGAAAAAAATGGCTGTGACATACGGACGGACAGACGGACAGACAGACATGACGAATCTATAAGGGTTCCGTTTTTTGCCATTTGGACACGGAACCCTAAAAATTATAGGGTACTTCCCGATGACCTAGAACTATGAAATTTGGCAAGTAATATCGTCACATACTACAAATACTTATAAAAATCTGAAAACTATACAATTGTAATAAAATCATAAAAAATATAGGTAGTCCTTTTCAAACATCATATTTGGAGAACTCCGTTGCGTTAAGTTTGTACCTAGTTAGTATGCGGCGCCATACATTTTAGGTGCAAACTTAACTCAACCAGGCCAATTAATATGGGATAAGTGAAAGTTTGTACGGAACCCTCGGTGCACGAGTTAGACTCGCACTTGGCCAGTTTTTTTTATCTAATTACAGTTAAGAAATAAGGTATACTGAATAAACTTTCAAGTTGTCCTCTACCCAAATTTGGAGGATATCGCTCTTTAGCGATACCTGTTATGGTACAAATTATCTAAGCTAAGCTAATCCACTTACCTGCATTCACAATGGTATTGTGTCTAATACAATCCTATCTGCTTTTGTTCTCGTAAGCGCCAACCAGTTACTTACAAAAAAAGGTTAGAACTACTTACATTGCGTGGATATTGAATTTTCAACCTTATTCCTTGTTGAATAGGTTAAAAATGTTTGTTGACGAGAGTTCATAGTCCTTTTTCAAGAGAATACGTTCTTGTGAAGAGTCGGACGGTTGTAAAATTCCAAAAAAGTTATGATCACCATTATTCTGTGAGTGCATTTTGTAGTCTAATGTCCAAAGAAATAGAGTCGATAATCTATATTAACCTTCCAAGGTGGTTACAATCTGCTTTTACTACGAGCTCGTTTATCTTAATTTGTGGTTTACCAGTTGTGGTTTGTTCAATGGTATTCAGTTCTTAAGTGGATTAGCTTAGCTTAGATAATTTTTACTATATTTATCTTTAATTGTAATTTCTTTCATTGTTTCATTGTGAGGTCTGAAATAACGAGAACTTGTATTGTATAGTATTGTACACGCGGACTACATTGTGGATTATCTTCTACTCGTATTTAATCAATACTTTAACCTTATAACCGCGCAATTGCTAGATAAATACCTAACACATATAATAAACAATACTTTCCTTAAGCATCAAGGGGCTTAAAGAAGCTATATCAAATTTACTTTGAAGAAACTCAATTCAATAGAATCGCCAATTTTTATTTAACTGCCGAAGTTTGCAACTATTTACCAACTTTGGAGCCATTAGGCACCCAATCTATGGTTTTCTTATGGTAACTGGCACCAATGGATGTTTATGGGTTTGGATGTGGTCTAGTATTTGGCAGGATTTATTAAGCAGCGGTTTTTTGTGTTTACTAGTCAGAAAACAATAAAAGTAAGTAGGTAAATATTACATATGTTTTTTTTATTGTTAAATATTATTGTATGTTTTTTTTTATATTTTGTACAAATAAAAGTGGCTCTGTGAGCTGTATACCCCGCGCGGCGAACGATGAGTCCGATGATTAGATGTATGTATGTATTTACATCATCATCATATATTTGAGAGCTAAGCTCTTTTCGGTGGAGTAATTTCCAGTATATTCTACATTCCGCCTTCTCTTTTACGTCTTTATACAATGAAACATTTATTTTTTCTTTTATTTGCTCCATATATGTCCTTCTTCGTCTTCCCCTCTTCCTTTTCCCTTCTGTTTTTTCTTCTATTATAGTTTTCATGTAATTATCGTCACGCAAAAGATGACCTAACATTTTTCCTCTCCTATTTTCAATAAAGATCTTTTTTCGTTAACTATATTTAAAACTTCCAGATTACTTTTCCTTTCTATCCAACTGATCTTTTCCATCCTCCTCCAACACCACATTTCGAACGCTTCCAATTCGTATTTACATGAATAGTAAAATTATGTATAAGTATTATAATAATGTTTTGTTTTTTATGTGTAAGTTAGTTAGTTTCACCGCCTACAATTTTTCCGCTTTGCCCTAAGGTGGACTGGTAGAGAATGCCTCATGGCATTAAGTCCGCCTTTTGTACGATAAGTTTTCTTTTGTGTAATAAAGATTAAATAAATAAATTATTGGAGCGGAGCGAGCGAAGCGAGCGAAGCTCCCATGGATCGACTCAAATGGACTTTGTAACAATGCGCAGATCTCAGCGAGTTCTCAACCGATTTTGGAAATTTTTGTTTTAACATGCACAAATTAAATTTCGCTAGGTCGTGACGAAGAGAAAATTTTGAAATTGTTCTTAATTAAAAAGTTATGATAAAAAAACAAAAAGCTCCCATGGATCGACTCGAATGGACTTTGTAACAATGCGCAGATCTCAGCGAGTACTCAACCGATTTTGGAAATTTTTGTTTTAAAATGCACAAATTAAATTTCTCTAGGTCGTGACGAAGAGAAAATTTTGAAATTGTTCTTAATTAAAAAGTTATGATAAAAAAACAAAAAGCTCCCATGGATCGACTCGAATGGACTTTGTAACAATGCGCAGATCTCAGCGAGTTCTCAACCGATTTTAGATTTTTTTGTTTTAAAATGCAAAAATTAAATTTCGCTAGGTCGTGACGAAGAGAAAATTACGAAAAAAAAAAAACTCCGCTCCAATTTATGGTGCAAGCTTAGCCGGTGGCTGACTCTGCATCGACCTAGTAAAATGTACTGAGATGACAGGTGTATAGACCTCGCAAGATTGTTTCAAATGGCAGACATAGTTTTTAACAACAAAAATTATCAATGTAATGTTCACACTGTAGGTTTCAAACATGGAAAAAAGAGAGGTTCTTTCTTCCATGGTTTCAAATATATTCCAATACATAGCAATGGCCCTGTTCTAAGTAGTAACATTGATAATATGTTCAATTTTATAAATAAATGGCTACTGTCCATTGGGACAATTCTGCCAGTGAAAAGGTTGTAAGAACGTTGTACGGTGAGTTGAGCTTTTTGTAAAGTGATAGCGATTTACAAAAAACCACACGGACTATCGGGCCTTGACCCAGGAAGGGCTATGAACGCTTCAAGTTGAATTTTTCATTAGCTATTCACTCATACGTTAGATAATATGTTCAGAAACATGTTTGATCATAGAGAAAAATGTCTATAACTATTAGCATTTTTGAAGGGATAAGGAGCCTTAACAAAAACAAATGTATACTTATTGAACCTACTCACAATTTCATGAGAATCGATTGAGAAATGTGGCGTGTAGACGAGAACACCCGGAAATCTGAATATCCAAACATCCGGACGGACGAAACAAATTTTGGAGAAGCTAAAACAGAGACGCTTTGCTTTTTAGGGTTCCGAAGTCAACTAGGAACCCGTACAGTTTCGCCATGTCCGTCTGTCCGTCCGCGGCTTAGCTCCGTGATCATAAGTGCTAGGAAGCTGAAATTTGGTATGAGTATGTGAATGTATCACGCCAACATAACGGTAAAATAAAAACTAAAAAAAAACTTTTTTCGGGTACCTCCCCTACACCTAAAGTGGGGGTGAATTTTTTTTTTCGTTCACATACTAGTGTGGGGGGTGTCGTTGAATAGGTATTTTAAAAATAATAGGGGTCTTTAAACATCAGTTTTAATAAAGTCAGCAGTTTTGTAAATATTCGCTCGGGAAATCCAAAAAATAGTGTCCCCCCCCCCTCTAACTTCTCAACCACGGGTCAAAAAATTATGGAAAAATTCATGCAAATAAGGCCTTATTAGTACTTTCAATGAAAACTATATTTATGAGCCGTTTTTGAGTTATCGCAAAATTTCATAATTTTCTTTAAAATTACTTATGTGCCGCGCGGTGTTCTTATACTTCGAACGTTACACATATTAGTTAAGTGCCATACTGCATTAAAACATTTCGCTCAATCTGGCGCGTATAATCGATAACTTCCAGAAGGTAGTAAGTAATTACAGTTACTTTGGCGTTTGCGACCTTTTTATAGAGCTTGAAATCTTTCTCGTAATTTAAATTTGTTTTTATTGTCTACTGTGAAGGATGGGCAACTACGGAACCCTACACTGAGCGTGGCCCGACATGCTCTTGGCCGGTTTTTTTTTATGCGTCGGGTGCGGGCCAGCCCCAACCCCATCCTACGCTCGATTGGGGATAGGTTTGACTGCGCTTACATATGACACTGCTGTGAGCAGCATATGTGTTGATTTGTACTAACCAATAATATGAGTCACCCTTGTTACTCGAATTAAATGATTTCATTCATTCATTTTTCAATAATAAAATTGTAAAATAAATAAATAAATATTAAGCGACAATCTTACACAAATCGACCTAGTCCCAAACTTAGCAATGCTTGTGCTATAGATACTAGACGACGATATACATAATATATTATACATTATATAGATAACATCCATGACCCAGGCACAAAATATTCGAGTTCACACAAATATTTGCCCTGGCCGGGATTCGAACCCAGGACCGCCGGCTCAGTAGGCAGCTGCACTACAAACAGCGCCATCCGCATCGTCAAATTGTATTGAATATCAGTATGCTATGGAGTGGATTCATTAAATTAAATCTTTACAGTGTACAGGATTTGTAAGGCGCGCATCGCTAGCCGTACACCGCCATCTGTTGTTAAAACGTCTTTGTCCTCACATCACGCCGAAACGGCTGGACAGATTTTAACCAATTTCGGTACAGGGATAGCTGGACATCTAAAGATGGTTATAGGATACTTTTTATCCGACTATGGTGAAAAGAAAATTCTTACACGGACGTAGTTGCACCTTATAGTTCAGATTATATTTAAACCCGTATAGGCACTTGATCACTTATCGAATAGGACAGATTGTCAAAAAAAGCCGGCCAAGGGCGAGTCCGACTCGCGCACTTAGGGTAGTTTTCTGTAGGTATTAGTTGTTATAGCGGCAGCAGAAATAAATACATCATTCTCTGAAAATTTCAAATGTCTAGAATTAACTCAGCACTGGAAATCGAGAGATGGAAGCAGTTTAATGTAGAGTATCTCTTTCAATAATAATAAATAATAAACTTTATTCCATGACAATAATAAATAATTACCTTTTTCTAGTCTAGCTATCACGGTTCATGAGATACAGCCTGGTGACATGCAGAAGGACGGACAGCGATTGCTTAGTAATAGGGTCCTGTTTTGTTCCTTTGGGTACTGAACCCTAAAAAGACCATTTACAATTCACATCCATTCAAAGATAGGTAGGTTTCAACAGACAATACAATACAGTTCACGTATTTAACTACAAAACGGCTTAAAGGGAATAATCAGATATTTCCTGTCCCAAATAGGATATTATATATTTACACCAATATGCAATTTAATCCATTGTTACCTTGGCTATGGTTATTTGTATTTATGCATCTGTAAAATGATTTGAACCGAACGTAATATTATCATGATTATAACAATCGTTGACAAAGTCTCTAGTAACATGGTTGGGTGCGATTATAATATAATTGTGTTACTTGTGTCTGTCTGGTTGGTGTCTGGTACTTCGGGAGCTAAAGAACCGGTAATATTTTCAATGGATTGACTCCTATAACTCTATCCGGATAGATATTTAACTAATTGTAAACAAACCATAAATTAGGTGCTTTATCAGGCTGATATTGGTTGGTAAATTTTGTATTTAATAATATTACTTTAATAAAAAATATAATACTTATTTTGCTTAAATATATCAGGTTATAGAATAAACCATACGATACCCAATCAAGAGTAGGTATGTAATTATTCCCTAAGTACATTAGGTAACTTAATAATAATTTCAACATGCCAACAAATATTTTACAAATTGTGCACAGTAAAGAACCTAAAAACCTAGGAATCTGCAACCTTTTTCAAATAACATGACACTTGACACTTCTCGTGTATTCGTTTTCGCATAATACCTATACTAGTCGAGATTTTCGCTTCCATTAGTTTTTTTGTTAGTTTGTTTTGTTATTGATCATAATCAGTGATCGGGGATTTGGATGCCACACTGCGGTATTTCAAAGAAATATATGTTTTAATTTCAATAAAGTCATGATTATCTCATCAAATCTCAGTACAATTATTTTTTCGGCCAAGATAGCCGGATTACATTATAATAACCATGTCCATATAAAAGAATATAGGTACACGAAATACCGCGTTGTGGCATAGAAATCCCCGATCACTGATCATAATATTGTTATTTCATTTGTTCTGTTCATTATTAGTGGTTTATTAGTTGTTGCGTTAGTTATTGTGTTAGTTATTGTTTTCTGCTGAAAATGAACGAACCTGTACCAGGTAAGTACAAGCCGGGCTAGCTCGGATGGATGACACAAAAGAACGGTTCATTATTAATGTTGGTGATGCTTCCTCATCATCTTCGGTATCATTAAAATAAGACAGCAATAGTGACAGTTCAAATTAAACTATGATTACAGTTACTGAACTCTTTTATTTAATAATACTTAGTTTGTCCCAAAGGTAAAAAATGTAACTTTTTCACGAACATTTTTTTTAGAAATAACGTAACGAGTAGTTTACATACCTACCTACATTAGTGTTTGTGAGCAGTACAGAAAAATTAAATTTAAAATAAGTATTGAATGTATATTCATACATAATATCTGTCTATTCATTTCTTTTACGTATATGACTTGGCAAAGACCATTAAATTATTTTTCTGCTTTGCCGAACCTTGATCAGAGTCTGATTATCAAAAGAATAATCGAAAGTAAGAATTAAAATTCAACAATTGATAAAATGTTGAGTACACCTGAATATGTCAACTTTGACAGCCAAGGTTTGTTTACATTTAGTTAAAGCCCTATCCGGATATAGTACAGTTTTTTTTTTTGCGTCAATGTTTCATTTCTACGAAAAAAAAATTCGTAGAAAGCATTTTTCTTGGCCGGGTAAGCAAGCTGAAGTGGGCACGTAGCTCGAAGGACCGATGGCCGTTGGGGCAGCAAGGTTCTCCAGTAGAGACCACATACCGGCAAGCGCAGTGTAGGGCGAGGTGGTCGGACAACCTGGTTAGAGTTGCGGGGACTCGCTGGATGCGGGTCGCTGCTATCCGGCCCATGTGGAAGTCTATTGAGGAGGCCTGTGTCCAGCAGTGGGCGTCCTACGGCTGAAATGATGATGATGATGATGATTTTTCTTTGCAACCGTAAACTATTTGAAATTGTTTAAAAAACAAACGTAATTTTAATCAATAGGATGATATTTGCAAGAATTATGAAAAATGTGTGACTAAAGAGGAATAAAAATTCTGCGAGATGTTTTCTCGGTGAAATTAAACATTCGACGATATAAGTTTCTAGGATTCAAAGGGCTCCCATTTTCAATTAATACATATGACCACAAAAAAAACAGCCAAGCGAGGCGTACCTACTCACGCACGAAGAGTTCCGTAATATATATTCTTTGTAATATTCTATTTCTTTGGTGATACCACACAGAATTTTACCAGGATTTGGTATAATTTCTCAAGAAAAGGGTAAAAAAATATTGGGCAACTGCGAGTCCGACTCGCGCATGAAGGGTTCCGTAACATAATCTATACCTAACAAGTTTGTTGTATAGGAGCCCCCCTTAAATATTTATTTTATTTTATATTTAGTATTTGTTGTTATAGCGGCAATAGAAATACATCATCTGTGAAAATTTCAACTGTCTAGCTATCACCGTTCTTGACATACAGCCTGGTGACAGACGGACTGACGGACGGACAGCGAAGTCACAGTAGTAGGGTTCCGTTTTTACCCTTTGAGTACGGAACCCTAAAAAGAAACATTTAGATGTTTAGGAATAATTTTTGCATTATAAGCAATTTAATTAGGTATTAGGTTTTTTGTTTTAGCTCATCATATAAATATGTTTAGATTGTTTCACATCAGTTACTATAATTATTGCTCTAATCTCAGGAAAAATACAAAAACAGTGATTAAGCCAGTAATACAATTGTAGTTTTGAAAATAAATAAAAAATTTACTATTTGGACAACCGTTTTGGGTGCATTCGGCATTTACGCTTGGCGGCCTTGAGACCCAGTTCTGCAATAGGCAATACCTACCTGCTTTGGAGCGCAGTTGGTTGTTTCTGATACGATCAAACCTACGAACTCCAAGTATGCTGCGCTAAAATAAATAAATGTAAAACTAAAATTCAAAATTTTTGTTTATATAATTTCACAGTAATGAATTACACTACAATGGTCACGATAAAAATATATATAAGTAAGATAAGATAAGTAAGAGATAGGTAAATATCTCGCGCGAGAACGTATTCAAGAAGTGTCCGTGGAAAACCCGGACATTTTTTATGTGAGGAAACACCTTATTGGTTTTTCAAGTCTTTTCCCGGATTCGGCGAATTTAGATATGGCAGCCCTACTTCCGAGGCACCTTGTATAAAACCGGGGGGTGTTACAGGCATATTATGTATCTACGGAGCACGTCAACGTCACCTACGTCAACCCGGAGTACGCCGCCTTCTTTCATGCTACAGCCGCGCGCCCCGGCCGCTGGGACCCCAAGCACTACGTGCACTTTCATGTGCGCACTTTGAAAACTTTTGACAACAACATAACGGTAATTAAATCCAATTTTGTAATAACAAATCCAAATCGAGTAGTAGTTGTTAGTCCGCTGTTTTCTAACATAATTGTGCGCATCGGGTTACAAGCATGAAATTTCTACCACAGATAGAGTGTTCCACGGTGATTATTTTCAGATGTAAAGGGAAGTCAGATTCGTCCCCTGTGAGGCGGGAGAGCGGAGTGAATACGGCCAAGTATCCCAATTTTCTTTTTTTATTGCTGGTCAGTTTGTTTGGTATCGTTTCCGTGTGAAACAAATATCAGAAATTAATTTTTTATGTTATTTTTGTATAGTTTTATATAAAAATATGGGTGTATGGCCGAAGAGGTAAAAATCACAACAATTTTTTTTTTATTCAGTGAGGTAAATTAGTTCAATGTCGTGAACATTTTCAAATTATTATTATTATTACAAAAAGCTTATTTAATGTAGTTTCTAAAAATATATGCATGTTGGGCACTTCTCATACAAACAGTAGCTTAAAATATAATCTTTACGTCGGCGTAACCAACGTAAATCTCCGAACGCATCCTATTTCGCTTCATTAAATACATTAAATAATGATTATTATCATGCTTTTACATATAATATTTACTATATACGTCCTAGAAAAACAAATTAATGTAATTAAAACAAAATATTTTTTTGCTAATGTATCACGAGCACACGGGCTAATCTCAACATCAACAATTTATTTAAGTTACTGTTTGTATGAAGAGTGCCCAATATGTATATATTTTTAGAAACTAGATTAAATTTTCTATTTTGCAATATTTTTGTTAGTTGTAAATATTCAGGAAATATAACTAATTTATCTCCCTGAATAAAAAAACTTTTTGTGATTTTTACAATTTCGGAAATACAACCATATTTTTATATGGTACCTACTATGAATAAATAACATGAAAAATAAATTGCTGATATTTGTTTTACACGAAAACGACACCACACAAGTCCTAGTAGCGTTATCTGATCAGTAATATAAAACGAAAAAGAGGACTCCTTTGTCCTATTCACCCCGCTTTCCCGCCGCACAGGGGACGAATCTGACTTCCTTCCACATCTGAAAATAATCACCGCAGAATACTCGATCTGTGGTAGAAATTTCGTGGTTGTATCCCGATGTACACAACTTCGTGACTTAGCAAAATGTACTAGTACACGCAGGCTAAGCTTAACATGAACATTTTTTTCAAGGTACTTTTTGTATTAGATGTGCCCAATATGTATACATTTTTAAGAACAAAATTAAATTTTCTGTTTAGTAATATTTTTTCAAATTGTAAATATTCAAGATAGATAACTAATTTATCGTTCCAAATAAAAAAAACTTGTTGTGATTTTTACCTTTTCGGAAATAACCCCAAATTTTTATATGAAACTATTCTTAAATAACATGAAAAATTACTATTTTACACGAAAACGATATCGCACAAGCCCTAATAGCCTTAACTGATCAGTAATAAAAAAAAGAAAAAGAGCAGTACTTTGTCCTCTTCACCCCGCTCTCCGACCACACAGGGGACGAATCTAACTTCCCTCCACATCTGAAAATAATCACCGTGGAACCATCGATGTACTACAATACCCATATTCTACATCGGGTATTCTACATCGATGGGTGGAACGTTCTATGTGTGTTAGAAATTTCATGCTTGTAAGTTACAAGCATGAAATTTTGTAACCCGGTGCGCACAATTTCGCGGCTTAGCAACTCTACTTAGGTAACGATGGATAAAAAGTTTTTAATGGAATGATAAAAAAAAACATAATAAATAAAATGGAAAATATCCCAATTTAAAAAATCCATTTGAAATGTTCCTCATTCTAAAAGAGCGTAGGCGACAAGTATTTGGTCACAGGCTCACAGCGCAGTAAATCATACAGTCAGACTATTACTTAGTCGGATTTAGTATGGAAATTGTACTAAGTACTATTCTTTTTTGTTTTAAATTATTTAAACCTGTATATATGCAAACTTAGATAGAACATAACCTATGGTGTCCTGAGGAGGGCGTAACTGACTGCGACACAGTTTATATTAACTACTGCAGTGGTTACGTGCATTTGTTAACATTGGAAATGTTTTTTCGATCGCGTTGGTAGGGGACCGTTTTCAGCGAAAGTGCGACATCGCTCTGGCGTCGTCAATTTTGGGGCTACGCGGGTCAATGGGGTATCAAAAGACGTGTCTTGACGAGATCTACAAGATGGTGTAAAAAAAAATTGAAAAAGTCAAAAACTTTTTCGAAAAAGTGCAAAAATGACGAAAAATTACGTGATTATTTTGCGACTTCTCAACTTAAATCGACGATATCTCAAAAACGAAAAGCGATATCGAAAAAATTAAAAAAAGCACTCGGGGTATTGAGTTGGGCTACAGTTTTCAAAAAACGGAACTTTACTATCTGTAATGGAGTTGGAGAAAGCTTTACCTTTATGTGGCGGAGTTTTCGCGGCGTGCGGCGCGCGCGTATATTTATTAGTGAGTTTCGTGTACTAGTAAGTTTAATATTTTTTTAGTTAAGTTGTAAACCTTGATGTTTTTAGATGTTTGTAATAAAGTAAGTAAAAAAAAATATATAATGTATACAATAAAATACTTTTATGTAATTTTTTTATTTCTTTGGTTCTCTATTTGCTATACAATCTACTACCTATATGTATCATACAATCTCGTGCCCTTCTAGTACTTTGAAAATGAATCGTATAAATTAAACAAATAGTACATTACATCAGAGGCCGGGAAAATGAGTAGGTATATACGGCCGAGCGAGCGTGCGAGCGAGGCCGGATAGTGATACGAGGCCGGGAATCCGTTTTCACGACGAGGCATGTATAGTGCTTTTCTCAAACATACAATGAAATAAAAAAAATTACTTCTAAGAACAACATTTTATTAATTGACAAATAGGACATTTGAGTCTAACAACCAACTGCAACCTTTAAAAACAAAACCTGCTTTTTGTCAGCCAGCTGTGTGAATGACCTTGTTGTTGAAACCAAAAAAAAGTTACTTTGCAGGCCTAGGCCTGAAAAGCAGTATGAAATCCCTTTACAGTCCCCTCGAGTTGTTGCGCCCAAAAAGCGATACTTCCGAGCCTATTATAAGGAACGTAAAGACAATATTTCATTGCATGTTTGAGAAAACAAAATTTACGTGGCGATGGCGTGATGAAGCAAATATTAATTTTCAACTTATTTTATTATTACTGTGACACGTGCGACAGGCTCTGTACCACCCTTTTCATACTCATTTTTTTGTATTATTGCTCGTAAGCGGCCCTATCTACTCACTTTCTTCGTTTCTTCTTTATAATAAAATAAAAGCGTTGACAGGTAGCCGTAGTTACCAAAAGCAATTGAGTGGCTATAAACAATGAAGTCCTATTTTTTTCTTCATGGTCTCAACTTATTTTAACAATATAATTACTATTGCTTTATGACTCCACTATCCTTTATCTTATTTTTACAAGCTTTTATTTAGCTTGCATGGTATGTTTAAAGTATGTTTGTTCGGGTGAAATCTTGCAACTCAATTTTGAAGCAGATATCGTCAACCGATTGAGCTGAAATTTTGCATACTTACTTAACTTTGATGACAATACAATAATATGGTACCATGGGGCTGATCTGATGATGGAGCTGGAAGGTGGCCATAGGAACTCTATAATAGAAAAAGCAATCCTACCGAGCTTGATGAGCTCTTTAGAATCGTCTCAGTGAGCATTTGATGGATATCCAAAGAAAATACAGTCGGCTATAAAAGCTTGCCACTAAAATGACATTTTTGACAGAAACTTATAGTATACGTAGAGAACGAGAACTTACCTATAGACTGTTTTTTTTATTTGTTACAAGATAAATTGTTTGACACATGAAGTAGAAAGTTCCTTCAACTAAAAAAATATGATTATTATTTCTATACTTCGTCTTCTCGAACGTAGGAATAGCGTGGCTTGGGTAATGCTGATGATTCCACATCTGGCGGACGAAAGCGTGTGTGCAAAAGGCGAAAAAAAGGCTGAGCCATGTTAAAGGGCGTAGTCCGTTTATAAAAAATAACGGTACTCGCCGGTACCTGCTACTAACCCTTGTGTTTCTCTTGCGCAAAGAGTTGTTTCCATTATAGTTTGCCCTATCTAAGTGCATTTCCAATGTACCCGAAGGTCGTGAAAGGCACGAGATCTGTGAATTTTTTATGTACTGTTTTGTTATTTTGTTCAATAAAAATCTTTTTCTCAAAAATTGCATGTAATGTTGCCTTACCATCGCTAAATAGACTATAGTAAGTGGAACATACCGAAGAATTTTTAGAAGTGTCCAGTAAACAGCGAGATTTTAAATTTGGAATCAATATTTGTCCAGTAAGCAAGTATTGTAACAAAACAAAATGACTACTCCATCACTTGTTAACATAATTTTATTCATAAAAGTTCGTTTTACAAATCGGAAACACATAGAAAACAATTAAATGTACCGAGAGGCGCGGAGCGCGTGCGGCCTGTTTTCGTTCGAATAGTTCCTCTCTTCGCCACGCCGCTGCGTGGCGCGACCGAGCGAGCTGTTGGCCGTGCGGTGGGGCGCGAGTTGCCATAGTAACGAGCGCGCGCGCAAATATGGTTCTTACAGTATGTAATTCCTATTACGTATCAAGATATTTGAATATCGAAACACGATTAACATCGTCACCGACCTATAAAAAAACTAAGGATGTGAAGGCGATGAGGTCGTATATAAATGTAAAAAGGATGCATTCCACAAATTGTTTTAATTATAAGTACAGTGCGATAGCAAATTGTAGAAATTAAAAAGTGGCGACCCTTTTTCATAGTTTAAATAGAAAGAGACGACATTGCAGTATACACTTGCAATTTACACTAAGAGCAAATGTAAAATAAAAAGAGGTTAGCACTATTGGCAGTATAAACGTAACTCAAGATGCATATTTAAAAAAAAAAAGTAGCGACAAGGTTTAGTGTGGAAGTTTGTATGCAGCGTTTAGTTCATAATTGACAACATTTCATATTTATAACAGGTGGAAATTAATATAGAGATCGACAGGACTTTATGGCGTGTACCTTAAAAAAATCTTTGAATTTATTCTTCAAATAACTGCAATCTAAGACAATACGGGCTGAATAGGGTTGTTGTCTAAACCGAAGAGCGAAAAAAAATTTTTTTTTTTTTATTTGACGTTGACAGATGACAGATGCATACCGAGTTTTATTAAGTTTTTTTTTAAATAAGGAAACCGACTAAAGTAACCGTTCCATTAAGTTCTGGTTTAGGTGTTGCCACATTTTATAATGCGTATGTTTTTATAAATTAATAATAAAATAAATAATCATCTCAGAAAATAAATAAAAACAAAGATTACTTCATCTTTTTAAGCAGAATTCAGAAAAGTAATAAAATGATAGTCTTAAAAATATGAAATGTTGTCAATTGTGCTGTGTAAAATGACAATGATATTTCGGAATTCCTTCCTTTTTTGTGTCGTTTAGAAACCTCGGAGTTAAAATTGAAGGTGTAAGCTTTATGATATGAAAATTAGTTAGAAAATACAACAATGTATAACAATAATTAAATTTTATCTTTAAGACTTAGATTTGTAAGACAGTGCAAATAATTAAACGCAGTATTTTTAAAAAAGAAATTAAGGCGGGATTTAAATTAAAAGACAAAAATTTCAAATTGGTTTGTGTGATCTATTACAATAATTCAGCAAAAATGAGTTCAGACGAGTCTGATTCAGAATAGACGTCACTCCTCCATACTTAAAAGCGGAGGCAGAGTTAGCTAAAATAATTTACTTTCGACTAAATCCAAGGAGATATAAAAAAATACAAGAGATTCATTAAATGGAAGGAAGAAAATCAAGTTAATAATTGGTCAGATAATGTATGATAAGGTCAGAATATTTCAACAATCTTTCTGAGACAATCGGATGGCTACAAAGGAAAGAAATCACAAAATATTCAGCAGCAAAATATAGAAAAGTTTTTAAATCAAGCTCTAGATGATAACCATTTTGGCGATGAAGGTAAATAAATGCTGCCACTATTTGATAACGATATTTTTTTTTTTTTTTTATGTCATAGGTGGCAAACGAGCAAACGTATCGCCTGATGGAAAGCGATAACCGTCGCCCATAAACACCTGCAACACCAGAGGAGTCACAAGTGCTTGCCTCCCGGAGGACGAAGATAGAATGCCTCTATGCTAGTAATTTCACCGGCTATCTTACCCCCACACCGGAACACAACAATGCGAACATTGCTGTTTGGCGGTGGGTTAGTAGGCAAGACGGTAGTAACAATCCGGACGGACCCTGCACGAGGCCCTACTACTTCAGAATATAACTATGTATATCTTTTATCCAAGTATAAACTCATAATTATTTTTGTTATAGGTTGTTATCATGGGAGTTAATGGTGCCTGCGACGACGAATATCACAATGTGTAATAATAAAAATGGGATATAACAAAAATATTCATTGGAAAATGGCCGAATATGAATGTCACCTACAAAATAAATAAATAAATAAATATTAAGGGACAATCTTACACAAATCGACCTAGTCCCAAACTAAGCAAAGCTTGTACTATGGGTACTAGACGACGATATACATAATATCAAGGAAGGTATAATCCTTGATAATATATAATTACATATCAATATCTTCCTTGATACATATATAGATAACATCCATGACCCAAGAACAAATATTTGCACAAATATTTGCCCCGGCCGGGATTCGAACCCGGGACCGCCGACTAAGTAGGCAGGTGTCTACAAACCGAGCCAAACGCGTCGTCAAATATAATTTTAATCTAATTTTCTTGTTTAATTTTTGAGAAAAGCATTATTCTTGCTTCGACCGTAAGAGCCAACCTGGCCTCGTATTATATCCGGACCTCGCCTACGGCTCGGTCCGTCTAATTCCTACTCGGCCAGTATGGCTTTACTTACTGGTCTCTGCCGTAATGTACTTCTTCTCTTATCTTAAATCTTTCTGTCAATTTTTCTACCAGGTGACGTCATTTGAGTGCCAGTGAGACGACGCTGCATTCATAACTTTTTTTATATTTTCAAAACTAAAGAGTAGTTTTGACTTCTGTGATAATAAAATAAGTTTATACTTACCACTATTTGAAAATTTTAATAGTTGTCAATCAGGGTGTTTCTTATTATGACGATATATCTATTTTTTTCTTTCCCCCTGATTTCGCCCTTAGGCAGAAACGTGCCTGTTTTTAGGGTTCCGTACCCAAAGGGTAAAAACGGGACCCTATTACTGAGACTTCGCTGTCCGTCCGTCCGTCCGTCCATCCGTCCGTCCGTCCGTCTGTCACCAGGCTGTTTCTCAAGAACGGTGATAGCTAGACACTTGAAATTTTCACAGATGATGTATTTCTATTGCCGCTATAACAACAAATACTAAAAATGAAATAAAATAAATATTGAAGGGGGGCTCCCATACAAAAAACTTGTTATACCTGTATATACATATATATAGGTACGGAACCCTTCATGCGCGAGTCGGACTCGCACTTAAAAATCCGCCTATTAAAAATCCAAGATAAATGCCGAAGTAGCACACAGGCTACAAAAGCACTTATATGTATAGCCCTTATACAGCTGAAATTAGAGTTATAATGGCAGTATAGGAAAGAAAAGAAGAAAGAAAGAAAGAAATACATTTATTTGTAACGTGACAATTCACATTATCACCTTTATGCCGATAATCTAATTTATTCGCAGGGTACTCTCCGCGACCTCGCGTCTGTTATTAGCGACGTAAATGGTGATTTGGAGCGCATTTTAAATTGGAGTCATAGGTTTGGTCTCAAAGTCAATCCTGCTAAAACTCAAGCTAGGTATCGTAATTGGCAGTTCTAAGCTGATCTCCAGGGTTGACTTTGATAATGTCCAACCTGTATTCTTTGACGGAGTTCATATACCCTTTTCGCACTGTGTAAAAACGGTCGAACGTCCTCGGTGTCATTCTTGATCGCACTCTATCTTGGGTGCCACAGGTTAATGAAGTAAGCAGAAAGATGTTTGCGGCAGTCGGTTCTCTCAGAAGGCTCAGTAATTTTCTGCCCATTGCCACCAAAATTGCGCTCTCTCAAACTCTACTTCTTCCTATATTGGACTATGCTGACATAGCTTACCTTGACCTCACGGAGGAGTAGCTTAACCCTTAAATGCATGGTGTAAGATGCAGCTTACATAAACAAAAATGAATTACTGGTTGAAAACAAGAAACATTTATTTGAAATAAAATAATATTTTATAATATTGTGTTTTTTTTATTCATGCATTTAAGGGTTAATAAGCTTGACCATGTATCCGACTTCCGGTCTCAGCTCAAGTGGCTCTCAATCCGTTCTCGTCGTCACTCCCACATTCTGTCTCTTCTTTATAATGTACTATTTAACCCCACAACTCCCCGCTACCTCAAGGAGCGCTTCAGTTATTTGCGTTCTGTTCGCTCTGCACAAAACTTAGTTCTTACTGTTCCCCCTTCATCTTCTAAATTTTATAATGGTTCTTTCACATTCCGGGCTACTTTACTGTGGAACTCGCTTCCTCTGGATATAAGGCGTGCCCAATCTCTTGCAACATTTAAAACCCTCGTCAAAAAACACTATTTGTCTCTTCCTTAGTACACTGCAATAATAACCGCTCCTTTAACTTTGTGGCTCATACTGTTGTTGTTTTATTTATTACTTTACAATATATTTATTTATTATGTCTAAGTATTTATGTAAGTATATCTGTATATTATCTGTTGTGACAATCGAACATAATTACAAATAGTGACAAAAATGATAAATGAAATAAAACAATAAACAACTATACTATAGTACAAATTTTCATAACTAAGCTCATCCACTTAAGAACTCAATACCATTGAGTGGTTAACCACAAATTAAAATAACGAGCTCGTAGTAAAAGCAGATTGTAACCACCTTGGAAGATTAATAAAGATTATTGACTCTATTTCCTTGGACATTAGACTACAAAGTACACTAAACAGAATAATGGTGATCATAACTTTTTTGGAATTTTACAACCACCCGACTCTCAACAAGAACGTACTATCTAGAAAAAGGACTATGAACTCTCATCATCAACCCTTTTAAACCTATTCAACAAGGAATAAGGTTGAAAATTCAATATCGACGCAATCTAGTTCTAGCCTTTTTTTGTAAACTGGTTGGCGGTTACGAGAACAAAAGCAAATAGGATTATATTAGACACAATGCCATTGTGAATGCAGGTAAGTGGATGAGCTTAGTTTAGATAATTTCTACTATACCATGGCTGTGCCACGAAAAGGTCCCACCTCAGCATGATGCTACTAGCCCAAGAGTCAGGTATAGGCTCTTATACAGCATGTTTGCTACTTGACTGTTAATAAAACTCTCTGTTTTCAGATGGATTTCGTATTTTACGAGTTCCGCAGCAATGAATACAGGCGGGGCTTCGTGGAGATGCACATGGGATTCTGTGACCTGGTGCTGAAGGACAAGTTCTTCGGGCCAGCCGTTCGCGCCAACCTACCCGCGTGCCCGTTGCCACCGGTAACGTTTACAGATTCACAATTCTTAAATTTAAGCCAAGGTATAAGAAGATAAGATATGGGACTCCGGAATGAGGCGAGACTTCTGACGTCATCGCGCTACGATTGGTTGGTTCTGTCAATCCGTTTCTGTGTTGCCAGTGATGTATCATAATGCTCCCCGATTCGCTTGTTACCTGTATAAATCTAAACAAAGTTCTAGCTTGCAAAAATACGAGGAAGTGAATTATTAAATAAAAAATTGGGCAAGTGCGAGCCCGACTCGCGCATGAAGGGTTCCGTACCTATACATATATATAATCTATAACAAGTTTGTTGTATGGGAGCCCCCCTTAAATATTTATTTTATTTTATTTTTAGTATTTGTTGTTATAGCGGCAATAGAAATACATCATCTGTGAAAATTTCAACTGTCTAGCTATCACCGTTCTTGAGATACAGCCTGGTGACAGACGGACGGACGGACGGGCGGACGGACAGCGAAGTCTCAGTAATAGGGTCCCGTTTTTACCCTTTGGGTACGGAACCCTAAAAAATAGGTTGTCTGTAAAGTCGGTTTACGGACGATACGTGATAACGTATGCCGGCCGATGGAGTGGAAGAGAGATAGTTGCGTCCGAACGCTTAGACCGATCGTGCCTGTCTATCGCTTGTTCCGCGCTCTCGCTTGCACGTTCGGCTCAGGCGGAACGTGACAATGAGACATACTGTTTCGTGCATGCAGCCGGCGTTCGTCGATTTACAACACGTCAATAAAGTTCTGGCAAACATTAGACAACCATAAATTACACGAGATCCGGTGGACCAAGGCAACATTCAATAATTGTTACAGGGTGAATACAGAATGACGAACATGTCGATCCCGGATCTGCCACTCCTGCGCACGTTTCCCTTCCGCAAGGGCCGCATCTATCTTACGATGCCTCATTCGAATGGAGCACTCGTCGGCACCGGCTACATCGATATGGAGATCAAGATGAGACCCGCGGCTCGACCAAAAAGGCCAAAAACTACTAACTCATCACTGAATGAGACATCAGTTGCTGTCTAACTTATCGTTAGTGTCACAATGTAACAGAGTTGAAATAAAACAATTTAAACGGATTATATCGCGTATATTAATTATTTGAGCCTCCCTGACGTTAGGTTGGCTTTCAACCTTTGACAACGGTACCTGTAAAGCTACCAAAACGTAAGGGAGGCTCAAATATTTAATATGTACGCGATATAATCCGTTGAAATAGTTTTATTTAAATGTGTGACAGTCGCGGATACCGGAGAAAAATATAATGTAACAGAGTATACACTCCGTGATGAGAATATTCCATTGTTATTCACTGTTATAAAGCCGGACCACATACGTATGAGGATGCGCCATGTTGCGGAATTTCACAGGAACTAATTTCTTACACTGGCAATGATTTTATTATTGTCAAATGTCAATGTCATTCGTGGTGGTTTGTTTACGTTTCTTTGTAAGACTAATATTTCAAAATATCCAAACAAAATGCCGAAAACCATTCACAGTCATGACTCATGACCGTAATATTATAAATAAAGTGTAGGTACACATGTTTACTACACGAAAAACAGGCAAGAAAGCATTCCATTAAATGATATTACGAAGTTAATATCGGAGCTGACAGGTATTTAAACTAGTGAAAATAATAATATTGCTTTGCTATTTCGCGATATAATATCGTGCCAGTCAAATTTGAGCTAACCCGTTATACTTATTAATTTGGGTATTTTTTCATGCATTTAATGGTCCCACCCTCCCACCACGATAAGAAAAATAAATACCGTAAAACTTCCCAACTAAGTATAGTCCAGTCTACACATGGTCCAATTTTATCCGAAAATTACTCGTTAATATTATGACAATTATTACGAATAAACTGTAAGGTGAACAACATAATTAAACAAACTTAAATAAAAACGTATAAAATCACTGATAGAATATGGATTTTCATAAAAATAAACGAGTTTTGTTTTGGTCCATAGTTGGATGATTGGACTATATTTGGGTAGTTTTACGGTACGCAAATAAATATAACAAACCACCACCAAAATAACAGAACTTACTCGACGTGTTTCGCCCCTCTACGAGGCATCATCAGGAGATGTTGACGCTCTGGACTCCAGTTTCCACCATTTTTCTTATCGTGGAGGGTGGGACCATTAAATGCATGTACGCATGAAAAAATACGCAAATAAGTATAACGGGTTAGCACAAATTTGACTGGCACGATATTCTATCGCGGAATAGCAAAGTAATATTATTATTTTCATCAATATGGATTTCCGCAAAGTAACGCCTGATTCAATTAATTATTTAAACTAGTGTCATTACAGTGCGGTTGCGATAGATTGGTTGTTGTTGTAATAATGATGTGTGACTCTAAATGAATTTTATCTAATTAACTGGGGAAGGCCGTAGAGAACTCTGAATTGTGAAAATAATAACAGTAAACATGTCATAGAAAAAATGTTGCGGACTATACTGACAGTCGCAATATTGTTGCCATATAAATAATTATAAATAGCACCCTCTTGATAATCCTCGTATATTAGTGGTCAGGCTTTAGATATCATGTCGAAAGCATTAAATTTTGTAAAACATAAAACCCTATGAAACTGTGTAACAGGACAATACAGACTATTTGCATCCACCACTACTCTATGTTACCTACGTCCATACCCCTTTATGTACGTTCATAATTATATTTTTTATTTAATCTTTATTGCACTAATGAAAAACATATCATTCTCTACCAGTCAACTATCGGGCAAAGCAGATGAGTTGAACATAATTATGTACAGTTCTTGTCTTTATCTGCACCACATCATAGATTTTCTTTTATGTAGATATGAAGTACTTACTACTAACAGTACCTAACTCCAGCGGAGCGGATGAATATCGCCCGAGATATCGTAATGTTATGAAACAACATCTCTCTCTCTCTGATTTTGGTCCCTGCCAAATAATGTAGGAATTTACCTATAGGTACTATCTGAATTTTTTGGTGTCCTATCGTTTGACCAAAAGTCATTTTACAAAATTACACTTTACAAACAACGTTTTACAAAAGAACGTTTCGCCAATTGATCATTTTACAACAATTCATTTTACAAATGACTCACTTCACCAAATGATCAGATGTTAAATTTACATTTTACAAAGTAATCATATGACAAAACGATCATTTACAAACGGAGTTATTAGACAAAACTACTCTTGGTCTAAAAACGTCTGGTACAATGTATTATTTGACAAGTGTTTCGTTTGTTTTTTTTAGAGCAAATCTAACTTTTTTTCTCCAATTTGCTCTACTATTTTAGATCGTAGAACATAGTGGATAGGTTCATTAATGGGTTAGGTTATGTTAGAACTGCGACCACAACAGCGCGCGAGCCGAGCGAGCGAAGCGAGCGTACCGCGGCAGCGGTCGGCGAAGCGCCAGAACAAAAAAAAAAGTTCAATTTGCTCTATCCGTAAAACTCGTAGAGCAAACTTGAGGAAAATGTACAATTTGCTCTTGTATACACAATTAGTAGATACAGATTGTAGAGCATAGTGGATAGATTCTAAGATAGTAGCGGAATAAATTACCCAACTACAGATTACAGACTAAATCATAATGTTTGAAAAAGAAGTACTTTATATGAAATAACATTTTGTTAAATAATATTTTGTTATTTAACACAATTGTCAAGTGTAGTGTTTGTAAAATAATCATTTGCTAAGTGACTTTTTGTAATATGATACTTTTGTCAAATGTTTGCCTAATGAATATTTGTTGAAACGTTGTTTGGTCAAATGATCATTTGTCAAACGTTTTTTGGTCAAACATTAGTGAACCGAATTTATTATAGTAATTTTAACAATCGGCATGTAGATAATGTTATAAAGTGTATGAATCATTAAATCCCTTCAGAAATACTGATTGTTTTAGACATTTCTCTCTATGATAAAACATGTTATTTAACATATTATCATAGATCAAAATTTGAAACCTACAGTTTGAATTACATTCATAATTCTTGTTTCAAAAACTACTCGAAATTGACAAAATTCACGCGGAAAATTTGTTATTTCAACTTATTTTCGACTGCGCGCAATGAAAGCATGAAATAATCAATATATTCGTCATAATATGAAAAAAATATTTTTTAAAAGGAAATAGGCCTCTTAAGGTAGGTCCAAAACCACGCGTAAAATGTTACGATGAAGAATATGACGATATCAGGTAGGTATACTACAAATAACAAGGCGTTATTTCCAATAAATTATATTCACATAAGGAAACATTCGTTTCTAATACTTACAGGTTTTACATTCGTGACCTACGATGACATGGCGGACAGGCACCCTTGTCTAACATGGTATACATCCAACGAAATCCTTTTAACCTTTTGAACGGCAAGGTGCAAAGCAATTCACCGTGCCCCTGACGCCAAAGCAAAAAAAAAGTACTCGAAAATCAATAGACTGAAAAAAACTGGTTTGAAGTAGCATGTTTTTGACCATTGAAATTTTGACGTCAATAGGCGTCGTTGGCGTCAGTGGCACAATTTTCCGTCGACGTGATTTGCCGTTTTTGCCGCTCAATAGGTTAATTAATTAATACAACGCATTCGCTGCTTTCAACGTAAATATCAGTTGACAAACCAAAACTCAAAGTAACAAATACCTATTTAAAATAAAGCTCGTATCTCGTCGTCAATTTACTAACTAGATACGAGTTTTAGGGAGTTTCGGTTGACACCGGGCTATATACAGCCCGAGACCTCTTATGCGGCTATTACATTCCTAAATTAGTTACTAACGAGAGGGATGCAGCAATATGTGAGACACGTATGGCGATAACTCCATCTCAATCATTCATATTGCTGCATCCCCCTCTTCAGTGTAATGCATTGGGTGCAAGCCAAATAGAAGAGATGCAGGACGGGCTGTTATTTGATTATGCCAGTAAAAACCTAGTACAGCTGCCGGCAAACTTTTAGACCTTGACAGATCCGCCATTTTTGTTCTAAAAGTTTGCCGGCAGCTATAACAGAAATGACGCGACTGCGCGACGGCCGATGGCACTCTCGCTCTGGCACTGTCGCGCTAAGTCATAGCATCTCCGTAACTCTAATATAATATAAGAAGTGAACGTTCTTTTTTTTTTAAGTTTACTTAAACTTTTTTTTTATTATATATTTTTCGGGTTCTTCTTACTCAGAATCGTTTGTACCGCGCCAAGCGGCAGCTGTAGCGGTAAAAACAAAATCATAGCGATAATATGAAGCACGCCACGAGCCGCCTCGCGCGGTTGCCGCTCGCCGCCGCTAACTGAGATGCCACGACTTTGCACGGCAGCGGTGCGCGGTACGTGTGTCTCGCTCACTCGTACGGCCGCCGTGCTCTCTCGCTCAACCGCTCGCCGGGGCGCTGGTCGCTCAAAGTCAAATCTCCGTAAGAAAAAAAAAATTGCGGCAGTGAATGCGTTAGTAAATTAAATCTATAATTGACCAAATCCGTACTAACTCCGAAACAATAAGATTAAACAATTAGTTAGTTACATAAATAATAAAACACGTATGCAACATAGCACAAAGCGTAATAAAAATAACAGATAACCCAGTAAAATGTAACATGTTAGGGGACTGATTGAAACTTGCGGGGCAAGTTGTAACAATCGACGAAAGATAGTTATACCGGGTGTGGCTTTGTAGGTAATAGGAGCAATAAATAAAAACATACATTCTACCCTTCAAACTGAATAACGTTTGTTAAGAAAATTCTGAAAATAACGTGTATTAAATAATAGTTTGTAAAATAATGTTTAGACAAAAAAGCAATGTATTGCGAAATGTGTGATATTAGTAGTGACAGCTATGTCAATGCTCAGGGAATGTCAATGTTGGACGATGTACATTGAAAATACTATTTAACTTGTTTGAAATAATAAAAGTTCTGAAAATTGCCTTTTTTTTATTTAAAAAAAAAATTAAAAATGTTTATTATGGTTTTTGCACAGATTTTTTAAGTTGCTGAACAAATGTTGTTCAGTTTGAAGAGTAGAATCTATGTATTAATTTATTGTTCATATTACAGACAACATCCTGTATAAGCATAAGTAAACGATAAAATACACATGAAATTAATTAATTTAAGATCTTCATTATTCACCAGTGAGTTCAATGTTATATTTTCCTCTGTACCTTAATGACATCCCAATTCACATCTCTTTACAAATTTCAAAAGCATTGATTTAAAAAAATACATAGTGTTACTATACTCATTGTAATTTTCCTCGTACTTACATAATTTACAACCATACATCTGGACAAAACAATAAAAATAACTTATCATTAGATTATTTTAGTAAAATACTTATTGCACGGTACATAGGGCTTATTGAAAGAAATAACTGACTGTGACAAAATCGTAAATAAATTAAGTTCGACATTTCACTATTTCGCAATGATTACAAAAATTTAAGTTAAGATATGTGCATATCTCACAAAAATAAATATTTTTCACTTCGCTCTAAAAATATTTTCGCTCACTGCGTTCGCTCGTCTAAATTATTACTTCGTGTCATAATGGCTTATTTTGGCTTGTCAAACAATCTACTATTATTGACTCCCGTTATCATCACACAATATATATATTTTATGCTCACAAAATAAATTTGGTTGTTAACAAAATTTTCAGTAATAGTGATCTTTCAATAAGCCGACCTAAAAGAAATTATTGCATCCTAGGTTACTTACATAACGCTAAAGTATAGGAAGTATATAAGTGTGATTTACCTTAAAGCGAAGGAAGTCATGTATAATGTTTATCTATATACAAAAGTTTGTATGTTCATCCTGTACTTAATTACAAGATCGACGTTAAAAAGATATTCATGACATAATCAGTACCAATCAATATCTCTTTCTGTGCAGTACTGTGAGAGAGTGATGGGTGACGGTATGCCGCGCGACTGACTCGTCCCTAGATTTTCCAACTGACACAAGTCCTTTAATGGCCGAATAGACACCGAGACGTACGGCACCTTCAGTAACATAACATTTAATATCTTTACCGGCTATCATGCACATAATATCTTTTTAACGACGATGAATATAATTCCAATGCGGTTAGACACACGAAGGCAGTTTTAGGTTAGGTCGGTCTACAAACCGCGCTTTCTGATAAAAATACGCACAACGCTAATACCGGCACGACTCTCGCCAAAGCATACGGTAAAAATAGTCGAAACATATACTCAAAAACATCTTAGCTACAATAACTTGAGTGTTTCTTGTTGTTGAATATTAAAAGACTAAAGTATTTAAAAGGGTGAGTAAAATAATATTACAATGTCGTAGATTCAATTATTTTAACCGACGATTCCATGCTTTTTCGAGTCATTACTGGGTTTGTGATCAATATATAACCCAATTCTCTCCTTCGTATCACAGTAATTTATAAGGCTCCTTTTCCGTTCATAAATGCTGATTATTTTTGACATTTCTCTCTATGATCAAACATGTTCCTTAACATATTATCAATGTTACTACTTAGAACATGCCTATTGTGATTTATCTGTATATATTTGAAACCTACAGTTTGAATTTTCCATTGATAATTTTTGTTTCAAAAACTACTCGAAATTGACAAAATTCACGCAGAAAACTGTTTCTTTTTTTCAACTTATTTTCGACTGCACGCAATGAAAGCATGAAATAGCTATGTTACTTTATAGAACTCAGGGGAAAGTATTATTGACTTTAAAAAGTTGGTTGAAATTATAAATATATTTGTCATAATATTAAAATTCTTTATTTATCAAAAGAAAAAAAATCGTACAATAAGCGGACGTGATACCATGTGGCATTGTGTAAGTACCTGTCAATCTTCGGGCAAAGCAGATAAATTGTCAAATAGTCTATCCAAAACGGAAGTCCAGTCCAAGAGCCCTGCCGGCAGGTTTTCTAACGACGAATACGTTAGCTAACTCGCTAATATTGCTCCCATATTTAAATAAATGGTAACGTACCAATATAAATACAATCAATATAAGGTCTGGGTGATTCTACAGGCGTTTCAACCATCGTCAGTCCACTGTCAAAAATATCAAAGCAATGGGCCATAATATGCTTTAAATTAGATTCATTATGGTAAGAAGTAGGTACGGTTACATTATCATTGTATGAAATTTTCCAGCTTGGTGTAGCTCATACTTTCAATATTTTTGACAGCGGACTGACGGCGCTTGAAACGCCTGTAGGATCACCCGTCTTAGATATTCCGATATAATATAACCGCAACTGTTCTAAGTCATCAACTGTGGCAACACAGCGTCTACCCTAAGCCAAGCAACTGGACGAAACGTCAATGGCTCGCGCACCGGTTCGGTGTTCTAATAGGTAAGGCGTCCGTGGTGGCTCGGAAAGCCGTTGGAAACGCGAGTTCGGACCCCGCCCGCCTGAACCATTAAGCTTTTCATGTTGTCGCTTAAATGTAAACACATAAGAAACATGTTTAAGGCCTTATCCGTTCAAAAATTCTAATTGTTTTACACTTTTTTCTGCATGTTCCTTAACATATTATCAATGTTACTACTTAGAACAGGGTCATTGCAATTTATTGGTCTATATTTGAAACCTACAGTTTGAATTTTACATTGATAATTTTTGTTTCAAAAACTACTCGAAGTTGACAAAATTCACGCAGAAAACTGTTTTTTTTTTTTTATTTATTTTCGAATGCACGCAATGACATGAAACAGCTATTTTACTTTATAGAACTCGAGGAACAATATTATTTACTTCAAAAGTTTGGTTCAAATTATCAATATATTTGTCATAATATGAAAAAAATATTTTTTTAAAGGAATAAGGCCTCTTAAGCCGCATAAGTGCGAGTTCGACGGACCCCTAACAGTTTCGTAAGTTTTTTTATGAGTGACTTGCCAGGGACAGATTGTGTTGCCACAGCGGATGGTGCTGAATTAATATTTTAAAATTACAGCTTACAAAATGTGAGAAAATGTCTAATATGACGTCACAGTTCACAAAACTAGAACAAAACTATTATTTGGTATGTCGTATCGTGAGTTAGTTATAATCATCAGCCAAAAGACATCCACTGCTTATGCTTATTAACATTAAAATGCAATTCATACTCACACTCATAAGTGTATTTAATTCGCAATTTTAATTTTATTCTTAGTCAAGGACAAAGTCAGAAGAATATAACCAAGACCTGATTTGTGTAGACATTGTTTTTTTCGTCGTCGTAAAATACGTAAATATTTGCAACTTTGTCTATGTTGTCTGGAGTAAATAAGAATTGAAAATTGACAACACAGCATATAGACTCACTAGTTTCAATGTTGTTTAACGTAATTCAATTTAAGTTCAATCAGTTGGGCAAGCGACATTAACTAAATATAGGTGAATTATGAAAGAAAATAATAACGTGTTCTTCTGCAACCTAAGTAGGATTCGAACCTGCGACACTGCGTTTCTGAGCGAACTGAGCGATCACATCGTTACGTCAATCACACCAAATCTTTGATTCCTTCTATTTCTACGCTACTAGAGCGCCCTCTGCGTCAATAATCCTCAAGTCCCAATGTACTTTTAATAGTGTCAATATTTAAAATAAAAATACGGTATTTCTATATTAAAAACAGAATCGATAAAAATATTATATTAAAACATCAATATAAAGTAGTTTAAATTAAATTAGGACATAGAACATACAACAATGGTGAGTTAGATAAGGACAGGATTTTTGTCTCGATGATCGTGGTTGCGATTTTTTTTCGTATGTTTCCCTACTTTCATAGCGATAATTTTTTTGTAATACATATGTCAAATTGGTAGTTTAATTTGGCATGTATTTAAATCGATATCTGTATATTCCCTTTTTTCGATCAAAATATTTGAAAGTTTTACCAAAAATACTGGCTTGCACACTAATTATGCACACTAAATAATGCGAATTAAATATACTATTTAAAGGTATTTACAAAACTGTTTTACTGGATATAAAATAAAAAAAACTAACCTAACCTAACCCGGCCGAGTCGGATCTTAGTGTGCAGTGCGAGCATAATTAGTGTGCAAGTCAGTATTTTTGGTGAAACTTTCAAATATATCCGATGTACGAACCATATTTTTGGTGTGAATTCGGTTAAAAAGCTCATCTCGTTTTGAAAGAAAGAAATAAAGTTTTTATTCACAAAAACATATGGTACATAAGATGTTACACATTTATATTTTTACCCAAGATATGTCCGGCCGTTAGGCATGTGAACATTTTGGTCAGCAAGTTGGTTTGTGTGATGTTAAGTTTTTTTTGTAGGACATGTTCAGTTAATTAATTGTTTTTTTTTTGCACAGCATTAGTTTTTCTGGTATGCATTCAGTTATTTAGTGGAGTTACCTAGTGTGCTGAAAAATTATACAGATGTGCATTTAATAATATCCCGTTTAATTTTATGAAATGTGACGTCATTTTAATGTATTACAAATTTAATATCCTCATATTAAGTAGTGAACTCCAAATTGTCAAATTCTACTATTATAAATATATATAGTGATGTTATTTAGTATAAGGCCTCGAAGGTCTTTTTTCTTTGGCCTGCTTTCATAATTTACAGTCAGCAGCACAAGTAGCTAAATATATTACAAGTGTACATAAGCGTTGTTTTCTTGACTATAAAGTCGTCTATACATAATACCTATAAAAAACGGTTTAAAGTCACTCATATGGAGACAGTCCTGTAGTGACAGTGCAAGAGGCCTTCCCTCCTCCCGCCGCGCTATCTGGGCGGGCGCTGAGATCGGCGAGGAGAGCGAAAACCAGTGGGCCGTTAGTCGCGTAGCAGCACGGATAGCTGTCCCTGATGAAGAGCTCCATGTGAGTTCGAAACGTGTCGGGCCGTTCTTGACAATTTTAACTTGAGTGTAAACCTTTTTTTTTTTAATTATGTAAGATGTCTCACGATAGTTTTAATTATATTATCGTCTAAATATAATTTCAAATACTTAGTGCCCTAAGCTACTCTTGCTGCCACTGTTAAAATACAGCCTATGTATAGTATGAAAATTTATAATAATTAATATATGCTCATCATTATCAATATTATTACATTTGGACAGAGGCACAATATAAGTATCATGGGCAGCATTTTGACTTCAAACAAGCGTTTCTAATTTTTAACACCGTATGTCTAAGATTACTAGCAAAAATTTACCTTTATAAAGAATTTAAGCTGACCTACTGTCACATGTAAAAGTTTAAATTATGAATTCCATTTATTTGATCACAAATAGCTGGATTATTTTATTGTTCCTATTTTTACTAATTAGTTAGTGTTAGAGCGCGACTTCAACTAAGTGCCGCAGTTTGACATATTCTCTGTATACCTATGTACAGAGCGTGAACTGTCAGAATGTGATTCGCGTTTTATACCAGTCTCCCTCGCTCTTGCGCGATCCTTATAAGACTCTCAGTTTTCAGTCAAACCCGAAGGCCAATCTGTGAGCTTACGTCTGTATGTAAATAGACAGTACACTCGTCCCAAACTTTACAGTGAAATTCTTGTCTCGTTTCATCTTAGTTGTTCACGTTTATTGTGACAAGTTAATAAAGTATTTAACATTTCCATGGTTCGATCTTATGTCTGTACGTATATCGTACATACATGTACGAATTTTATTTACCGGCGACAAACGCTTGGGTTGGATGCTTGTATGAAATCAATATACTGCAAATAGTTGTATTGTGACAGAGCGGTCTGTCATAAGTAAATGTACAATTTAGCTATATTAATATTAACGTATGTAAAGGCGAAGTCTTCTTTTGGTGGACGCTTTAGTGTGCCGTATAGTTGAGATCTGAAAACGATAAAACAAATATGTCACATTATTCCACCCATATTTGAGTTCATAGTCGAGCTATCCATACGGCATGAATAGGTACTTATATTTTTATTAAAGAAAAAAAAAACACAAAATTAAAAATATATAACTAAACCTTGATATTTATTTATTTATAACCTTAAGACACTTATCATCTAATAAACCTAAACTATATGCGGCATTTGACTGATAAGTCAAATTAGCTACTTTATTCCAAAGAAGGCCGGAACTTTGTCCGCGTAATAGTACATTACATCAGAGGCCGGGAAAATAAGGATTTCCGGCCAAATAGGTATATATATAGGCATAGCTGGGCATTAACTCGTTAATCCGTTAATCGTTAATTAACGAAGTTAACATTTTGATTAACGGATTAACTTTAAAGTTAACTTTAAAAAATGTTAACGGACACGTTAACTTCCATTAATATGCAGAAGTCCGTTAATCGTTAATCCAATGCCTACTATTTACCGCACGGCACCGCGGCGCGAAAAACAGGTTCAGACAAGTGCCGGGCGGCGCGTGGCAGCGAGTGAAACAAAACTAGATATATTTTGCCGGCGCGTGCGAGTGAGAAAACTGTGAAGAGATTTGTTTCGTTTGATCATTTCATTACTTAGCGCCGGTGCTTAGAGTGACGAGTGTTTTGTTTCTTATTATTATAAATGACTGTCAGTGATCATTTGCGTGTTGATAAAGAATAGTGCAGTGTAATTTAGTTAGATAGAAAAAGTGTACTGTGCAGTGTGGTAATTAAATCCATATTATGGAAGACATGGAATCGGATTCCGGTGGTCCTGATGAGAATCCATGGCCACATATGACTGAGTATGTGGAATTTGTATCCAGATCGGCCCCGCAAATACTTTTGCGTGTAAAGTGTTTAACGACGCGGTTGGCTCAGTTTGTAAGAGCTTGCCTACTGAGCCGGCGGTCCCGGGTTCGAATCCCGGCCAGGGAAAATATTTGTGTGATGAACTCGAATATTTGTCCTTGGGTCATGGTTATTCTATCTATTTAAGTATACATTTATCTATATAAGTATGTATGTATATCGTCGTCTGGTACCCATAACACAAGTCTTCTTGAGCTTAATTTGGGACTAGATCGATTTGTGTGAGGTTATCTGATATTTATTACTAAGCGTCGTACGTAAGTTCACTAACGCAAAGGTATAAAAATGCAATTTTACACATATTAACGGATTAACGTTAACTTGCGTTAATTCTTCCGAAATGTAACGCTTTAACGTTTGACGAAGCTAACTTTTTTTGTAGCGGATTAACGATTAACGAAGTTAACTATTTGATTAACGGTGCCCAGCTATGTATATAGGATCACTATACGAGGCCGGGAATCCGTTTTCACGACGAGGCATGTATAGTGCTTTTCTCAAACATACAATGAAATAAAAAAATATACTTCAAAGAACAACATTTTATTAAAAAAAAAAAAAAAAAAAAAATGCTTTTTGTCAAACCAGCCAGCTGTGTGAATGACCTTGTTGTTGAAACCAAAAAAAAAAGTTACTTTGCAGGCCTTGGCCTGAAAAGCAGTATCTTTACAGTCCTCTCGAGTTGTTGCGCCCAAAAAGCGATACTTCCGAGCCTATTATAAGGAACGCAAAGACAATATTTCATTGCATGTTTGAGAAATAGTACATTACTGCAGACTCCGGGAAAGGAGGGTTTGCCGAGTAGGTATAGATATAGATGGATGGTGATACAAAGCCCTTTTCACCGCTAAGGCACGTATAGTGCTTTTTTTCGAAATATGCGATAAAATAAAAAAATATACCAAAAAAAAAATATATAATTCAGCTGTTCAGCATGTAAATGAACACAGGCGACATGTTTAAAAAAAATACTTCCCGATTTAGGTATTTTTGTATAGAATAGAATAGAATTCATTTATTTGTAAATCACAGGTACTAGAGGGGCAAACCGAAATGATCGGGAATTTAAAAAACTATGTGCACTATATACATAAATTATATTTTATTGTTTTTCGAAGTATTCTCCGTTACATTCAATGCACTTTTGCATTCTTTTAAACCAGTCATTAAAACAATAATTCCAGTTTGAAGTAGGCATTGCCAAAATGGCCGATTTATAGGCTTCCACAGCGGCTTCTGGGTTCTCAAACCGCTGACCACGCAATAAATCTTTAATTCTAGGGAACGTAAAAAAATCATTTGGACTCAGGTCAGGGCTGTATGGAGGATGGGACATCAACTCAACGTTTTCGTTGTTCAAAAATTTAGTTGTTTTGTGGGCGGTGTGGGAGCTCGCATTGTCGTGGTGTAAGATGACGCGGCGTCTCGGGTTCCCTTGGCGAAGTTCGGCCAGCACCTCCGGCAAACAAACTGTGATATACCAATCAGCGGTAACGGTTCTTTGTTCTTCTAGAGGAATTGTGGCAACATGCCCCTTTTTTGAGACGAACGAAGCCACCATCTTCTTCGACACGCTTCGAGAACGCACAACTTTCGTTGGTTTGACCTCGTCATCGAAGACCCATACTGCCGACTGGTGCTTTCTTTCAGGCTCATAAGAATAAATCCAGGATTCGTCACCCGAGACCATATTATAAACGGCTTTTGACTTTCCTCCATTGTAGCATTTCAGAATAGATCGGCACCAATCAACACGAGCCGCCTTTTGCTCTTCAGACAAATTATGGGGTACCCATCGGGAAATCAATTTTCTGACACCCAATTCACCATGAAAAATAGTGTGAATTGCAGTCATTCCAATGCCTATGGTTGCCCGAATCTGCTCGTATGTCACATGTCTATCTTCTTTTAGTAGTTTTTCCACAGCCGCGATGTTTTCAGGCGAAACCGCCGTTTTCGGCCGACCTGATGAAGGTACGGTGCCAAGAGAGGCACGACCCCGTCGAAACTCAGCATACCACCGATATATTGTCGTCTGACTAGGTGCTTCAATGTCGTATATAGTAACAAGCTCATTGCGACATTCATCTGGAGATAAGCCACGACGAAAGTTATGGTAAATAATTGCACGAAAATTTTCACGCGTCAGCTCCATTTTGTTCATCGAGTTGTCAATTTAAAAATGGAATTAAAAAAATATATCGTTCTTTTTTTAAATTGTAAAAACGGCATCGTGATTGTAAGTCGCCAGTATGCATGTGACAAAAAAGGATTTAATGTAACTCAGTTTAAAGTACTCTATTCCCGATCATTTCGGTGTGCCCCTCGTACAATAAGATCTTATTTGGTAATGTATGAAATTCCTTTACAGTTCTTCCGCCCGAAACGTGATATTTCGAAGCCTGTTATAATGACGTTTCCTTACATGTTATTTGGTATTTTAGCGCAGCATCAAACCCGATGACGAAGGCGATGGCGTGGCTAAGCAGATCGCCGCGAAAGATGCCTTGATTGCCTACTTATCTCTGCTAGAGGTCGCTGTCGCCGACTCAGTGTGTGTGGTTGCGCTAGTCTCACTAAATGACACTTAGGGTACGTCTCTACTGAAGCACAGTCGTGCGGAATCGAACAATCACCTGAATTGAAATCTGTCAGCTTTGCTTCATTTTTGTGATTAGTCGATTCGGCACGTCCCCCCTTCAATGGAGACGCACTCTAAAGTAAAATCCACAGACCTACGGACTAAATTGACAAGTAAGTATGAACAAATGTTGCCACAGTTTGGCCAGTGTCTTTCTCATCGATATTAAAATTATTGTTACATCGTACGTTTAAGGTCCACCCAGACGGGACAATTAAATTGGCAATTTGATCGGCTAATCTATATACCAAAGACTATATACCCCCTAGACCGATATTCTTCATACTACGCACCGTACTCCGTTTGTTACTATCGTTCTACATCGCTAGATGCCGCTAAGGGTATACTCGATTTCATATACCATGGCCCGATGGACTTGAAACTTAACAATAGGGCTCATAATGTTTGCCTTTTGTTATCTAATTAGGAGCACTTCAAAATGGCACGCGTCGGTACAATCTGCATGCAACTAAAGCGGGACTAAAACATTTTGGTACTTGAAAATAAAAATACGAAATATTAGTTGTTTACGGTATTGTTTAATTATAATGGTACGGCATCTTTATAGTAATTGAATAGTAATAGCTTTATATTTAATACTTTATAACAACATTTGTTAAAATAAAAATTGTGTCAGCTTTTACTCGTTTTCGAGGGAGGTATCTTGGTCCTGATGAGAGTGATGAGACAATCCTTTTAACTGTCCTTTCCGGCACACTGGTGAATATAGACGTTTCTTTAATCAAATTTTTTTTACCCATTCGATTTAGCAATGTCTTATAAACACTTATCACCACATCTTGGGCGTCCTTGCTTAAAAATCGTTTCTTACGTTGCTGCAAACTAACATCACCACTGGACGGGTTACTTGTGGGTGTTTCCCAAGGTCGAAACATAATTATTTAAGTATACGTGTAATCACAAATGTAGTCAGATGACAACTAACATGAAATATTGTTTACATTAATAAAGATTACTAGGTTAAACGATCAAGATCATTAGGTTGCATGTAAAATACCACGCCGCAAAAGGGTCCGGCCAGGTATCTTTTGTTATCACTAATCCTATTGTTAACGCCTAATTACCGTCTCAAGTGCATCGGGCCATGGTATATGAAATCGAGTATATTAATTCATTCAAAAGTCGACATTTTTCAATTTCTACTGTACGGTACGCGCAAGCGTGAAGTAACACAGTCGTCAAGCGTTCAACGACATTCAAACTTCCAAGTGATACAGTAAAAAGTGAATAGATGACGTTAGGTGCGACGTTTGTTTACTACGTTCCGTTTCGTCTCATTTCACTATTTGTGTATGTTTTATTTAAACATACACAAATGTCATCGTTTTGACGTAAACTAATCAATATAATAATAATTTTGTCTGGGCCTACGATAGACCTTCACGAAACGCATACCAAACTATTCTTTGTAAAAAAACAATAAATTCTGATATGGAAACACGTAACCGCAAAATTCAATTAATCGCGTAATTTCAAGAATAAAATACATACAATTTTACAAATTTGAAACAATGACATTTGATTTGACGACATCACACACCCATCTGGCAAGACATGTCAAACCAGTGATGCCAGAAGGGCTACCCCGATGTTCAAAATTTGACTGTCGAATTGCGCCATCCTTCTCGATCATCTGTCAAAGAATATTTTAGTGAATGGAATAGCACTATACGACAGTAAAATTTCGAACATCGGAGTAGCCCTTCAGGTAGGTATCACGTTTCGATACGCACATCATCTGAAAATAGTACGAGCTTTGACTATGTACCCCCGCTTGGTAAGTGAATAAAAATAAAGTAATAACTGAGTATGCAAAGATAGGATAATCAACATTATATAAATAATCCTAATAATATTATAAACGTGAAATACGTTCGTTCCTCTTAATTTTAAACGATGATTGATGGACGGTCACCAGTGTTAGGAAATCGTCGTAAACAGCCAATTGTTGAATTGTCTCTTTCTAAAGACCGATGGGAAATAATTATTTACCGCCGAGTACAGTATTAGAGCATAAAGTTTTTGTATTACTCAGATCTTAGACTCGGATACACGACAATGCCCGAATTGTCTGTCAATTATGCACCTAATTCGGGAAGTAGGCACATCGTAAAGGGCACGATTTTAACCATTTTAACGGGAGAAGCCAAGGAACAAAGTGTACTTATACCACGTATTCCAATTATACCGAATAATGGAAGTTGTGTTTTTGTAGATTGATTTTAATTATTATTTTTAAGTATAAAGTAAAATGAAATCAATGAGTTTTATTTTTTCCCTCTTTACCCTTACAAAGTTCACAAATAAATGTGAAGGATGCAACTTGCACTTTTCGCATTAGTTAAATCCATAGGATTTATCTTCTAAGTATCACATTCTATTCTACTATTTCGCCCCCTGCCTGCTATACATCGAGAAATCGCTTGTTAAAGTTTTGGCAGCGTAGTGCGAGGTAGTAAAAAGGGCCTTACTCCTTGAGCTCCTTTGCTTTTTTTACTCGACATGACATATTTGCAGCATCGGAAAACGGGGGAATAAGTAAGTAAGTATACTCGTACTTATGATCATTATTCAGTAGGTATTTGTTTTCTATACTTCGCTTCGTTTTTTTTAAATTCCTAACTACTTATAAATAAATGTCTTATTATGTCTATTATAAATTGCAATATCGAAGGCTCATTATTTATATTATTACATATATATTTTACGATTAACAAATTTCCTACGTAGGTCAAGGAATTTAATTTTATTTATTAATTTAATGTGCTAAAAATCTTTTGACTACATTT
The DNA here is from genome assembly GCA_905147355.2 of Apotomis turbidana. Taxonomy (NCBI): domain Eukaryota; kingdom Metazoa; phylum Arthropoda; class Insecta; order Lepidoptera; family Tortricidae; genus Apotomis; species Apotomis turbidana. Next base: position 22,055,118 of record LR990293.1, read on the forward strand.
CATTATACCTAAATCTCGTTGATTTTTAAGCAAGCATTCTGACGTTCCGCTCGCTTCGCGCGCTCCGCTATCCATGGTCATAAAACAAACCTAACCTAACCTACAGTTTTCGGTCTTACAATATTAGGATAGTTTGTTATGTGTTTTGACTACATGTCATTAAGCATACATCTTGATGATTTTTAGCAAGCAGAGTTTTAAAAGGGTCACAGTTCTAGCTAACACTCCTCCTCGCTTCGCTCGTCGTCGTACCTATCCTAACCAAAATCTGACCTGCCTGAAGGTAGAATACGTAACGATTCTGACTTCACGCCTACCATAGTTTAGTTTAGGTGCTGTAATTTTAGCCAATTTGATAATAGGCAAAATAATTCTTAGGGCAAATCATGTTAGGAATATTATGCTTTAGGTAATTAGATTTTAGTTATCAATATTAGGACAAACTTGATTTAGGACTTTAAGAGAGTATGCGCAAAAATTATTAGGACAAACGAGTAGTATGCCATTCAACAGTATGCCAAACTTTCTCGGCCAAACATTTTTAGGACAAAAAACGTTATGCGATACGACAGGCACCCGAAATTTATCTATACAAAAACTAACAGAACTAACGACAGTGATAATTCAATAAAACCACAATTTTATATACGTTTTTTTTATATTACTTTTAACAAAAACAAAACGAACGAATATATTTTCGCAGGCCGCCTGCATGTAGGCAATTCCTAATTGTTCTAGGGTAAATGTCAAACATTTCCGCAAATCGTCCCGTTGGCGTAAAGCCGTTTTGTCGTCGGCGTTGGTCTTGGGCCATGGCAAACGGACGATGCAATGGTTACTTTGCTTTGCAGTAGATCAATAAGGTTTCCTTCAGCATTATATCGCCGTACCCAACGTCAAACTGTGTCCCTGCTAGCATTGAGCCGACGCGTGATCTCATAAATCCGTATTCCTTCCTGGTGTAACTCCACTCTTTGAGCTCTTCATTGTTTTCAGTCATTATCATTATCTTTTAATAGTTCACGGTTAGCGGCAAGCATTTTATTTTTCATATTAATAACGTTGCTGAAAATTATTTTACGATTTTTTCGATTGACACTGACATATGTTCCTAATTAGAAATTAAAAGCAAATGATAACCTTTCGCGAGGAGGTTTTTGTAAAATGAAGTGACAAATAATAATATTGACATTTCAATACTATTATTGAAATATAATTTTCGACCTTAATGCATTGCGAATGTCTAACGACATTGTAACGAAATGGGTAGGAAATGAAATTCCTTGACTGTACAAAACTTATCTAACAAATATTACGTTACTGACTGTTTGTTAGTGGGAAATGTCGCATGACAATTCGGGCGTAACTTATTTTGTCCATTACATCAGTGCACCAACGCCATCTAGCTATTTTGTGTAGCAAAAATTGGCGAGCCCGCAAGCAACCTTGAGCTATCCAGAGGTAGTGCCATCTATTTTAATACGATCAAACCACGTCATTGAAGAGTAAAAAATATAATCCTTAAAAATTGTGTATTTAAGTTATATTATCGTATTAAAATAAAGCAGTAATGCGTTTGATTTCAAAAAATCAAAAATCACTTAAAAATGTTGGTGAAAAATAACATTTTTGTCACTTCCAGGCTACGAAGCAGCGCCATCTAGTTTTTATACCGAATTTTGAGCTTTTTCAGAGTTACGTTTTTTTGTATGAGAACATATGTCTAGGGGGTATATAGTCTTTGCTATATACCAACTTTTTCCAGTGATTTTGACAGATCAAAAGGTCTGTAGACACCTAATTAGAGATAAAAATTTAATGTCAAACCAGCAATAATGTACATGAAAATTATATATTTATGATAATTGATAGTTTATTGAATACATTATTGTTGTTTATTTTCAAATTCCCAACAATGTGGTCCATCTTTTTAACAAAAAAAAAGCGGGTATCTTCAGAAATAGTTGACCGCTGTTTACAAACTACTTTTATGTATCTATCTATATACGTTATCATTGCTATTACGAGTGTTTATTGAAATTGATACGTGTTATTATGGATTCGCTAGATTCGGGACCAGAGCCATGTTCATCAAAATGTTCGCCTCCGATATAAGGGAGAAAATAATCTATTAGTGAAACTGAAAAAGAGACGATTCATCAAGTTTATATTTATAATGAGATGGTAGACAGATTGCAGGACGAACAAGATATCCCAGAGGACATTCATGTCAATAAAAACGAGTGTGTCATGAAATCATTCGAAATTCTTGGTATTTCGAGAAGTTCAGTTTTTAAAGTTTTGAAGGAATACTAAGAACAAGAGAAGTTTACAAAATGTTAGAACTCGACCATTAAGTGGACAATGTTTCGGATCGTTTTATTATAAATGTAACTGATGATGATGATGAAGATGACGAAATAACGGAGCCTGGGAATGAATAATATTTTATAATAAAGACTAGTTATCGTCGGACAAGGTGTTTTATTTTTTACCTACAGGCTCGGAAACCCTTTTATGCTTTAAAACTAGTGGGTAAAAACGCATTTTATCCATCCACTACTACCTCGAAAACCAAAAATACCAAAATTTGTACCTCTTATTTGAAACTAATATACTTATTTTTGATTTAAACTAGTCTGTTATTTGTACTTTACAACTTGTCGATATATTGTTATCGACATATACCCTTCACTATTTTTATTCTGCTGTTCCTGGTATCATTTTACCTGTCAGTCATTTGTCAATTTAGTCCGTAGGTCTGTGGATTTTAGTTTAAGATTTGTTGTGTTACTAGTACCCGTGGTATAAGAAAATAAGGTATGGCACTCCGGCAAGAGAGCCTTTCTACGTCACTGATTAGTTGCCACTTGAAGGTAACAAAATATACATAAAATATTTTGCTGCCAGCCATAAAAAAAATGCATTTATGCATTACAGTTCTTTAACTAAATGTTATTTTGTCATAGTTATTGATTTAAAACACTCATATTATGACATTCATACAGGTAACAAGGCAATCGGGGAGTATTATGATACACCACTGACGAGACAGAACCGAAGGACACTGATTCCATGGTCATGAAATATATAAATAAAAAATTGACAGAACCAACCAATCATAGCGCGAATCTCGCCTGTCATTCCGGAGCACCATACCTTGTTTTCTTATATATACCATGCTAGTACCGCTGGACTTCTCACCCTCAGTGCTCCACGAGCGAGCGCCTTAACGCCTCGTCCAGTTCCCTCTGCTCTGCCTCCAGCTCAGCTCGCCGTCTCGCTTGCTCTCTCGCTGACACCGCTAATGCCTCGTGCAGCGCAACATCAGACCCTGATGAAGGAGGCGACGGCGTCGACAGGGAGATAGCCGCCAGAGACGCCTCGATTGCTCTGTGGGTTAGCGTGATACTAGCTTACGGGTGAGCGTGGTTTAACCCTTAATTTGGACAAACCGAAAAAAAAAAACTACAGTTCCATAATTCAAGCCTCATCGGAGTTCGACAATTCAAACGAAAGAGGGTTATAAGTTTTGTCCAGTAATGGACATTGCCAAATTCAGGGTTACAACTAATGGTGCAGTTCTGAGTGCTTTAAAACGGTTACCGAATTCTGGACGAACTTTGGAAATCCACTTTTAGACACTTGAACATTCGAAAGACAGATCATTTCACTTTATTCTGTCAGTTATTAACCATCAAATGGATGACTGCAAAGCGCAATCTATCGTTAAACGGTCGTTAATTAGTAACAAACACTGCATGATGAAATTATGTGCAAATATGAAAGTAAAATCGCCTGATTTTTACTATAGGCCTAAACTGATAGTCCAACCCGGGGCTCAAACAAGAAACGTAGAAAAATTGTCGTGGTGATTATACAAATTGTTGTGATAGCCAATTGGAATAAAGAAAGGTAAAAAAAAGAGTGCATGGTCTAATTCTAAATGATGAAAAAGCACGATGAAATCATAAGCAACCAAATGTTTTAAAATCTATTGAACACGAGGAAAGTTCCTGGAAATTACAAGTTAAGACATAAAAGTCGGTTTTCAAACTATTTTGTTACATCAAAGCGAGATGTAGGTTTTGTAAATCTAGGATGAAATAATATGAAATGCTTTTTTTTATGCAGCTGGCGCTCCTCCCACACGGCCACCTTCACAAGGACAGCTACAGAGAGGAGTGCGGTACCTCTGCAGCTGGCGCTCCTCCCACACGGCCACCTTCACAAGGACAGCTACAGAGAGGAGGGCGGTACCTCTGCAGCTGGCGCTCCTCCCACACGGCCACCTTCACAAGGACAGCTACAGAGAGGAGGGCGGTACCTCTGCAGCTGGCGCTCCTCCCACACGGCCACCTTCACAAGGACAGCTACAGAGAGGAGGGCGGTACCTCTGCAGCTGGCGCTCCTCCCACACGGCCACCTTCACAAGGACAGCTACAGAGAGGAGGGCGGTACCTCTGCAGCTGGCGCTCCTCCCACACGGCCACCTTCACAAGGACAGCTACAGAGAGGAGGGCGGTACCTCTGCAGCTGGCGCTCCTCCCACACGGCCACCTTCACAAGGACAGCTACAGAGAGGAGGGCGGTACCTCTGCAGCTGGCGCTCCTCCCACACGGCCACCTTCACAAGGACAGCTACAGAGAGGAGGGCGGTACCTCTGCAGCTGGCGCTCCTCCCACACGGCCACCTTCACAAGGACAGCTACAGAGAGGAGGGCGGTACCTCTGCAGCTGGCGCTCCTCCCACACGGCCACCTTCACAAGGACAGCTACAGAGAGGAGTGCGGTACCTCTGCAGCTGGCGCTCCTCCCACACGGCCACCTTCACAAGGACAGCTACAGAGAGGAGGGCGGTACCTCTGCAGCTGGCGCTCCTCCCACACGGCCACCTTCACAAGGACAGCTACAGAGAGGAGGGCGGTACCTCTGCAGCTGGCGCTCCTCCCACACGGCCACCTTCACAAGGACAGCTACAGAGAGGAGGGCGGTACCTCTGCAGCTGGCGCTCCTCCCACACGGCCACCTTCACAAGGACAGCTACAGAGAGGAGGGCGGTACCTCTGCAGCTGGCGCTCCTCCCACACGGCCACCTTCACAAGGACAGCTACAGAGAGGAGGGCGGTACCTCTGCAGCTGGCGCTCCTCCCACACGGCCACCTTCACAAGGACAGCTACAGAGAGGAGGGCGGTACCTCTGCAGCTGGCGCTCCTCCCACACGGCCACCTTCACAAGGACAGCTACAGAGAGGAGGGCGGTACCTCTGCAGCTGGCGCTCCTCCCACACGGCCACCTTCACAAGGACAGCTACAGAGAGGAGGGCGGTACCTCTGCAGCTGGCGCTCCTCCCACACGGCCACCTTCACAAGGACAGCTACAGAGAGGAGGGCGGTACCTCTGCAGCTGGCGCTCCTCCCACACGGCCACCTTCACAAGGACAGCTACAGAGAGGAGGGCGGTACCTCTGCAGCTGGCGCTCCTCCCACACGGCCACCTTCACAAGGACAGCTACAGAGAGGAGGGCGGTACCTCTGCAGCTGGCGCTCCTCCCACACGGCCACCTTCACAAGGACAGCTACAGAGAGGAGTGCGGTACCTCTGCAGCTGGCGCTCCTCCCACACGGCCACCTTCACAAGGACAGCTACAGAGAGGAGGGCGGTACCTCTGCAGCTGGCGCTCCTCCCACACGGCCACCTTCACAAGGACAGCTACAGAGAGGAGGGCGGTACCTCTGCAGCTGGCGCTCCTCCCACACGGCCACCTTCACAAGGACAGCTACAGAGAGGAGGGCGGTACCTCTGCAGCTGGCGCTCCTCCCACACGGCCACCTTCACAAGGACAGCTACAGAGAGGAGGGCGGTACCTCTGCAGCTGGCGCTCCTCCCACACGGCCACCTTCACAAGGACAGCTACAGAGAGGAGGGCGGTACCTCTGCAGCTGGCGCTCCTCCCACACGGCCACCTTCACAAGGACAGCTACAGAGAGGAGGGCGGTACCTCTGCAGCTGGCGCTCCTCCCACACGGCCACCTTCACCAGGACAGCTACAGAGAGGAGGGCGGTACCTCTGCAGCTGGCTCTCCTCCCACACGGCCACCTTCACAAGGACAGCTACAGAGAGGAGGGCGGTACCTCTGCAGCTGGCTCTCCTCCCACACGGCCACCTTCACAAGGACAGCTACAGAGAGGAGGACGGTACCTCTGCAGCTGGCGCTCCTCCCACACGGCCACCTTCACAAGGACAGCTACAGAGAGGAGGGCGGTACCTCTGCAGCTGGCGCTCCTCCCACACGGCCACCTTCACAAGGACAGCTACAGAGAGGAGGGCGGTACCTCTGCAGCTGGCGCTCCTCCCACACGGCCACCTTCACAAGGACAGCTACAGAGAGGAGGGCGGTACCTCTGCAGCTGGCGCTCCTCCCACACGGCCACCTTCACAAGGACAGCTACAGAGAGGAGGGCGGTACCTCTGCAGCTGGCGCTCCTCCCACACGGCCACCTTCACAAGGACAGCTACAGAGAGGAGGGCGGTACCTCTGCAGCTGGCGCTCCTCCCACACGGCCACCTTCACAAGGACAGCTACAGAGAGGAGGGCGGTACCTCTGCAGCTGGCGCTCCTCCCACACGGCCACCTTCACAAGGACAGCTACAGAGAGGAGGGCGGTACCTCTGCAGCTGGCGCTCCTCCCACACGGCCACCTTCACAAGGACAGCTACAGAGAGGAGGGCGGTACCTCTGCAGCTGGCGCTCCTCCCACACGGCCACCTTCACAAGGACAGCTACAGAGAGGAGGGCGGTACCTCTGCAGCTGGCGCTCCTCCCACACGGCCACCTTCACAAGGACAGCTACAGAGAGGAGGGCGGTACCTCTGCAGCTGGCGCTCCTCCCACACGGCCACCTTCACAAGGACAGCTACAGAGAGGAGGGCGGTACCTCTGCAGCTGGCGCTCCTCCCACACGGCCACCTTCACAAGGACAGCTACAGAGAGGAGGGCGGTACCTCTGCAGCTGGCGCTCCTCCCACACGGCCACCTTCACAAGGACAGCTACAGAGAGGAGGGCGGTACCTCTGCAGCTGGCGCTCCTCCCACACGGCCACCTTCACAAGGACAGCTACAGAGAGGAGGGCGGTACCTCTGCAGCTGGCGCTCCTCCCACACGGCCACCTTCACAAGGACAGCTACAGAGAGGAGGGCGGTACCTCTGCAGCTGGCGCTCCTCCCACACGGCCACCTTCACAAGGACAGCTACAGAGAGGAGGGCTGTACCTCTGCAGCTGGCGCTCCTCCCACACGGCCACCTTCACAAGGACAGCTACAGAGAGGAGGGCGGTACCTCTGCAGCTGGCGCTCCTCCCACACGGCCACCTTCACAAGGACAGCTACAGAGAGGAGGGCGGTACCTCTGCAGCTGGCGCTCCTCCCACACGGCCACCTTCACAAGGACAGCTACAGAGAGGAGGGCGGTACCTCTGCAGCTGGCGCTCCTCCCACACGGCCACCTTCACAAGGACAGCTACAGAGAGGAGGGCGGTACCTCTGCAGCTGGCGCTCCTCCCACACGGCCACCTTCACAAGGACAGCTACAGAGAGGAGGGCGGTACCTCTGCAGCTGGCGCTCCTCCCACACGGCCACCTTCACAAGGACAGCTACAGAGAGGAGGGCGGTACCTCTGCAGCTGGCGCTCCTCCCACACGGCCACCTTCACAAGGACAGCTACAGAGAGGAGGGCGGTACCTCTGCAGCTGGCGCTCCTCCCACACGGCCACCTTCACAAGGACAGCTACAGAGAGGAGGGCGGTACCTCTGCAGCTGGCGCTCCTCCCACACGGCCACCTTCACAAGGACAGCTACAGAGAGGAGGGCGGTACCTCTGCAGCTGGCGCTCCTCCCACACGGCCACCTTCACAAGGACAGCTACAGAGAGGAGGGCGGTACCTCTGCAGCTGGCGCTCCTCCCACACGGCCACCTTCACAAGGACAGCTACAGAGAGGAGTGCGGTACCTCTGCAGCTGGCGCTCCTCCCACACGGCCACCTTCACAAGGACAGCTACAGAGAGGAGGGCGGTACCTCTGCAGCTGGCGCTCCTCCCACACGGCCACCTTCACAAGGACAGCTACAGAGAGGAGGGCGGTACCTCTGCAGCTGGCGCTCCTCCCACACGGCCACCTTCACAAGGACAGCTACAGAGAGGAGGGCGGTACCTCTGCAGCTGGCGCTCCTCCCACACGGCCACCTTCACAAGGACAGCTACAGAGAGGAGGGCGGTACCTCTGCAGCTGGCGCTCCTCCCACACGGCCACCTTCACAAGGACAGCTACAGAGAGGAGGGCTGTACCTCTGCAGCTGGCGCTCCTCCCACACGGCCACCTTCACAAGGACAGCTACAGAGAGGAGGGCGGTACCTCTGCAGCTGGCGCTCCTCCCACACGGCCACCTTCACAAGGACAGCTACAGAGAGGAGGGCGGTACCTCTGCAGCTGGCGCTCCTCCCACACGGCCACCTTCACAAGGACAGCTACAGAGAGGAGGGCGGTACCTCTGCAGCTGGCGCTCCTCCCACACGGCCACCTTCACAAGGACAGCTACAGAGAGGAGGGCGGTACCTCTGCAGCTGGCGCTCCTCCCACACGGCCACCTTCACAAGGACAGCTACAGAGAGGAGTGCGGTACCTCTGCAGCTGGCGCTCCTCCCACACGGCCACCTTCACAAGGACAGCTACAGAGAGGAGGGCGGTACCTCTGCAGCTGGCGCTCCTCCCACACGGCCACCTTCACAAGGACAGCTACAGAGAGGAGGGCGGTACCTCTGCAGCTGGCGCTCCTCCCACACGGCCACCTTCACAAGGACAGCTACAGAGAGGAGGGCGGTACCTCTGCAGCTGGCGCTCCTCCCACACGGCCACCTTCACAAGGACAGCTACAGAGAGGAGGGCGGTACCTCTGCAGCTGGCGCTCCTCCCACACGGCCACCTTCACAAGGACAGCTACAGAGAGGAGTGCGGTACCTCTGCAGCTGGCGCTCCTCCCACACGGCCACCTTCACAAGGACAGCTACAGAGAGGAGGGCGGTACCTCTGCAGCTGGCGCTCCTCCCACACGGCCACCTTCACAAGGACAGCTACAGAGAGGAGGGCGGTACCTCTGCAGCTGGCGCTCCTCCCACACGGCCACCTTCACAAGGACAGCTACAGAGAGGAGGGCGGTACCTCTGCAGCTGGCGCTCCTCCCACACGGCCACCTTCACAAGGACAGCTACAGAGAGGAGGGCGGTACCTCTGCAGCTGGCGCTCCTCCCACACGGCCACCTTCACAAGGACAGCTACAGAGAGGAGGGCGGTACCTCTGCAGCTGGCGCTCCTCCCACACGGCCACCTTCACAAGGACAGCTACAGAGAGGAGGGCGGTACCTCTGCAGCTGGCGCTCCTCCCACACGGCCACCTTCACAAGGACAGCTACAGAGAGGAGTGCGGTACCTCTGCAGCTGGCGCTCCTCCCACACGGCCACCTTCACAAGGACAGCTACAGAGAGGAGGGCGGTACCTCTGCAGCTGGCGCTCCTCCCACACGGCCACCTTCACAAGGACAGCTACAGAGAGGAGGGCGGTACCTCTGCAGCTGGCGCTCCTCCCACACGGCCACCTTCACAAGGACAGCTACAGAGAGGAGGGCGGTACCTCTGCAGCTGGCGCTCCTCCCACACGGCCACCTTCACAAGGACAGCTACAGAGAGGAGGGCGGTACCTCTGCAGCTGGCGCTCCTCCCACACGGCCACCTTCACAAGGACAGCTACAGAGAGGAGGGCGGTACCTCTGCAGCTGGCGCTCCTCCCACACGGCCACCTTCACAAGGACAGCTACAGAGAGGAGTGCGGTTCCTCTGCAGCTGGCGCTCCTCCCACACGGCCACCTTCACAAGGACAGCTACAGAGAGGAGGGCGGTACCTCTGCAGCTGGCGCTCCTCCCACACGGCCACCTTCACAAGGACAGCTACAGAGAGGAGGGCGGTACCTCTGCAGCTGGCGCTCCTCCCACACGGCCACCTTCACAAGGACAGCTACAGAGAGGAGGGCGGTACCTCTGCAGCTGGCGCTCCTCCCACACGGCCACCTTCACAAGGACAGCTACAGAGAGGAGGGCGGTACCTCTGCAGCTGGCGCTCCTCCCACACGGCCACCTTCACAAGGACAGCTACAGAGAGGAGGGCGGTACCTCTGCAGCTGGCGCTCCTCCCACACGGCCACCTTCACAAGGACAGCTACAGAGAGGAGGGCGGTACCTCTGCAGCTGGCGCTCCTCCCACACGGCCACCTTCACAAGGACAGCTACAGAGAGGAGGGCGGTACCTCTGCAGCTGGCGCTCCTCCCACACGGCCACCTTCACAAGGACAGCTACAGAGAGGAGGGCGGTACCTCTGCAGCTGGCGCTCCTCCCACACGGCCACCTTCACAAGGACAGCTACAGAGAGGAGGGCGGTACCTCTGCAGCTGGCGCTCCTTCCACACGGCCACCTTCACAAGGACAGCTACAGAGAGGAGGGCGGTACCTCTGCAGCTGGCGCTCCTCCCACACGGCCACCTTCACAAGGACAGCTACAGAGAGGAGGGCGGTACCTCTGCAGCTGGCGCTCCTCCCACACGGCCACCTTCACAAGGACAGCTACAGAGAGGAGGGCGGTACCTCTGCAGCTGGCGCTCCTCCCACACGGCCACCTTCACAAGGACAGCTACAGAGAGGAGGGCGGTACCTCTGCAGCTGGCGCTCCTCCCACACGGCCACCTTCACAAGGACAGCTACAGAGAGGAGGGCGGTACCTCTGCAGCTGGCGCTCCTCCCACACGGCCACCTTCACAAGGACAGCTACAGAGAGGAGGGCGGTACCTCTGCAGCTGGCGCTCCTCCCACACGGCCACCTTCACAAGGACAGCTACAGAGAGGAGGGCGGTACCTCTGCAGCTGGCGCTCCTCCCACACGGCCACCTTCACAAGGACAGCTACAGAGAGGAGGGCGGTACCTCTGCAGCTGGCGCTCCTCCCACACGGCCACCTTCACAAGGACAGCTACAGAGAGGAGGGCGGTACCTCTGCAGCTGGCGCTCCTCCCACACGGCCACCTTCACAAGGACAGCTACAGAGAGGAGGGCGGTACCTCTGCAGCTGGCGCTCCTCCCACACGGCCACCTTCACAAGGACAGCTACAGAGAGGAGGGCGGTACCTCTGCAGCTGGCGCTCCTCCCACACGGCCACCTTCACAAGGACAGCTACAGAGAGGAGGGCGGTACCTCTGCAGCTGGCGCTCCTCCCACACGGCCACCTTCACAAGGACAGCTACAGAGAGGAGGGCGGTACCTCTGCAGCTGGCGCTCCTCCCACACGGCCACCTTCACAAGGACAGCTACAGAGAGGAGGGCGGTACCTCTGCAGCTGGCGCTCCTCCCACACGGCCACCTTCACAAGGACAGCTACAGAGAGGAGGGCGGTACCTCTGCAGCTGGCGCTCCTCCCACACGGCCACCTTCACAAGGACAGCTACAGAGAGGAGGGCGGTACCTCTGCAGCTGGCGCTCCTCCCACACGGCCACCTTCACAAGGACAGCTACAGAGAGGAGGGCGGTACCTCTGCAGCTGGCGCTCCTCCCACACGGCCACCTTCACAAGGACAGCTACAGAGAGGAGGGCGGTACCTCTGCAGCTGGCGCTCCTCCCACACGGCCACCTTCACAAGGACAGCTACAGAGAGGAGGGCGGTACCTCTGCAGCTGGCGCTCCTCCCACACGGCCACCTTCACAAGGACAGCTACAGAGAGGAGGGCGGTACCTCTGCAGCTGGCGCTCCTCCCACACGGCCACCTTCACAAGGACAGCTACAGAGAGGAGTGCGGTACCTCTGCAGCTGGCGCTCCTCGTGCGCGAGCAGCTCGCTGTCGGCGTCGCGCGGGGAGCGCGGCCGCGGCGACGGCGTCGAGCGCGCGCCTCGCAGCGCCTCCCACACGTCCACCTTTAAAAGGGACACCGGTTAAGACATTTCCATCACACTTGGACGTGAATCAAAGGTTTACATGCAAGAAAACCGGACGGTAAGTCGATTAGTAAGTAATTTTTAAATTTCTAATAGACACTCATTTGTAATTCCTCGTTTACCATCCACGTTACGTAATGTAATGTACTATTTACCCCCTCCACGAACAAAGTTCTAATTACATAAACACTTAGAATAAATACGCCTAGAAACCTAGTCAGCGCTTGACAGTTCAGTCAGTTCTGGTTAGCCACGGGACAAGTTTCGTTCGTGCGCGTCTGTCGCAACGTCGACAAGTACCTGGTCGGACTGCGAGCCCGGCTCCATGAGGCTCTGCTGGATGGCGTACTGCAGCAGGCTCTCGTCGTGCTCCATGCTGCACGCTATCCGCTCGTCCGGCGCCAGCGCGTCCCTGCGACCACAAACAATTGACAACATGTCATTTTTAGGGTTCCTGAGATTTATTACTGAGACTTCGCTGTCCGTCCGTCCGTCCGGCCGTCTGTCACCAGGCTGTATCTCAAGAACGGTGATAGCTAGACAGTTGAAATTTTCACAGATGATGTATTTCGGTTGCTGCTATAGCAACAAATACTATTCATGATAAAACAATAATAATTAAGGGGGGCTCCCATACAAAAATAGGGCTATTTGCATGATATTTCGTTTAACGGGCATTTCTCATGAACCATTATAGGTAGACAGTTTGTATATTTTTGTTACCGCTATAACAAAAAATAAAAAATTCGTAAAAATTAAAGGAAGACCCGATACAAAGAACGTGTTTTTTGTTCAATATTGGTACGGAACCCTTCGTGCGCGAGTCCGACTCGCACTTGGCCGGTTTTATTTTAACCAGGCGCTATCGATATCACACTAATATTAAAAAGGCGAAAGTTTGTGAGTGTGTTAAGTGTATGTTTGTAATTTGTTCGCGCTGCGACAGCTGGACCAATTTTGATAAAATTTGGTATAGAGGTAGCTGATACCTTAGATTAGCACATAAGCTATCATTGTTGGCAACTCCAACAGAGAATGAGTATATATTAATACCGTTCAGTTAATGTCTATGCTACCTAAGTACATTCGTTCACTCACTCTTCTTGCAACCGCGTCTCTATAAAGACGTAACGTCTTAAAATGTGTTCGTATTAAAGCCTCAAAGTGAACAGCTGGTCCTTTCAATCATCTCTTCCACACAAGACACCGTGCCCTACCACACGCTCCCCAACAATAATCAGGGACTGATAACAGATGAGGTGCTCCGTACGAGTTCGAAACGTGTCGGGCCGTTCCCGTTTAATCCGCTTAATGCAATAATCAGTGCGTGTAATTAATAATAATAATAATAATGTATTTATTGTACAATAAGCGTTGTGTTACATTGACAGTGAAAATACAGATTTGCACAAATAGTGTCAAATTGGTGGTCGCAGATACTGACCCCTGAACTAGGCAATTGCCTGTATCTCAGAGGTTAGAGCTCTTCGACATTACAATGTCATACAAAATGGACAGAGTAACAGTAAAATTTACAGAACGGTTGAGAGGTACTAAAATTACAATTATCACTTGCAAAACTAAATAAAGGTATATTTATGAAATATGTTTATATGTGTAAAAAAGATTAACTTAACACGCCACGAGGCGATTAGAAAGAAAAAAAAAAGAAGATATTATAATGAACATCATGACCAAAACAACAATAATTATTATATTTATTTATTTATATTACACGGAGCAGTTAAAGAAAACAATGAATAAAATGATACTACTACGGTTCTCAAGAAAGAATTAATAGTAAGTCTTCGGTACCATCATAGGTAAGAGTATGCAGCCAGTTTTGCAGCCTGTTCTTTACTTCAAATCTGGAAAGAGTGTAGATGGTAATAGACATGTTGACTAATTTTTTTTGAGCATGTCAATCGATTCTATTTTTTATTGTGATCAAATGTCTATATGGGACTGACTACATTTAAATTGCTCTAAAAGTCAGAAATGACCGTCAAAGTTCAACATTTCTACGTAGCGCTAAAAACGCTCCATACAAAACGCGTCAGGCTAGTGACGTCACAGGCCGGTATAGGTACCAATAATTGTATGGAAAAATTAAGAAATTTGGCATTTTCACCGTGAAAAAGTGCGTTTAAGTTCATAGTTGTCATACAATTATTGTTTCGTAAAATTATGAGGATTCTGAAAACATTTTCAAAATTTATTTTGGATTAAAAAAAAAAACATAAAATTTGCGTACCTTTGAAGTCACATATTTCCAAAAAAGATATATGTTTCTGGATTTTTTTTCTTTGTTTCGTGATATATTTAGCTAATTTTATTCATATAACTACAGTACGCTGTAGAATTCAACATCAGTCAAATAGCCTATTGTAGAAACATCATTCAGTGATGTACCTGTAGCCCTTGGCGATGCTGAAGCAGTTGTCGTCGACGACGCAGGCGAGCCGCTCGCCCTCCTGGATGCACTCCACGTGGGGCACTGGCGACTCCGTGCCGAAGATGTTGCCGAACGTGATGCGCGCGTTCAACACGTGGAATAACGGGATCTCTGTCGATAACGACATTCATAAGTTTCTATCAAACCAATCAAAGCCCAAAGAAAAATTGGAATGCGTATCCTGGTGGAAGGGACCGGGAATCGAGCCCGGTACCTCTGGATTGGCGGTCCAGATATTTGTATTGTATCAATGGTTTAATATAAAAAATTGTGGTGTGTACATTGAAAAATTAAACATTACATCTAAACAATTATAACAATTCTAGATTTTAATTGAAAATAATTTCTCTATGGAAGACGGTCATGATTTCAGGAAAAATATTAATAGCCATCGTTTTTGTATGGGCGTGGGGCGCCACGCCAGTCTGGCGCCATTATGTTGGTCATAATTTCGTCTGTCCTCGCATCACACCGAAACGGCTGGGCAAATTTTAACCAATTTCGGTACAGGGATAGCTGGACATCCAAATATGGTTATAGGATACTTTTTACCAGACTCAGGTATTAAAAAATAGGTGTGCGAAGTTGCGGGCATCTTCTAGTGTTTCATGAATTAATAAGTTTCTGTTAAAATATCATTTTTGTGGCAAGCTTTTATAGCGGACTGTACTTCCCTTTGAACATCCATCAATTGACAACATTTCATTTTTTGACTAGGCCTTTTTAGATATCATCAAATAATCTATATAAAAAATAATAATATAATCACATTTTTACATCTTCGAAAATATCCTAATTTATTATCAACTAACGACCCGCCCCGGCTTCGCACGGGTGCATGTATTATACATATAAACCTTCCTCTTGAATCACTCTATCTATTAAAAACCCCATCAAAATCCGTTGCGTAGTTTTAAAGATTTAAGCATACAAATGGACATAGGGACAGAGAAAGCGACTTTGTTTTAAACTATGTTGTGATGACGCTGGCTTACCTATCTTGACGGGGAAGCCAGCGGGCAGCTGCATCTGAATGAAGTCCTTCAACTTCGCGAAGTGCGGCGAGGACATGGACGCCATGAGATCGAGGATCGGCATTATTTGCTCTTGCAGCTGTAACGGACGATAACCTTTTTCGATAACTATAATAAATAATGTAGCATTGAAAAAACGACCAAGTGGGAGTCAGACTCGCGCACCGAGGGTTCCGTACAACTAAATAATATGTGACAGTTGCGGAAATGCTTATGTACATCGTCGTCTAGTACCCCTAGTATAAACTCTGTTTTTAGTTCGGGTCTAGGTTTGTGTAGGATTTGTGTAAAATTGACCCTTAATATTTATTTTGCAATGTTTTTCCCAAACATACATTGAAATGTCGCTTGAGTTCAGCTGTTTAGCCTGTTTATTAACACAGACGCCATGTTTTAAAAACAAATTACAACCCGGCCTAGGCCTTAAATTTTGTATGAAATTCCTTAACAGTTCTCTCGAGTTGTTCCGCCCGAAATGTGTCACTTCGAAGCTTGTTACAACGCACCTTATGAGGACATTTCATAGCATGTTTGAGAAAGCTCACCTCACAGACAACCCCCACTAGACGGAGCATGTAAGGCACATGTAAGGCGACCCGCGCGCACCAACGATATGGTACGGCAGAACATTAAAGTATCAACACGGCGGCCACCGTTTAGTTGCGTCCTTGTTTATGATTCATGCGTACGTCAACGAAAAAAGAAATTAAATAAATAACATGGTAAATTGTAGTGTTAAGTGGTGTAGAGAGACCTCATAAACATGGACGCAACTAAACGGTGGCCGCCGTGTTGATACTTTAATGTTGTGCCGTACCATATCGTTGGTGCGCGCGGGTCGCCTTACATGTGCCTTACACGCTCCGTCTAGTGGGGGTGGTCTGTGGCTCACCTCCAGCGGATAGTCCTCGCACAGCCACAGCGTGGCGCGGAACTTCTGCACCTTGGTGGTGATCTCCTTCGGCTTGCCGATGTCTCTCTCCAGCGGCGAGGCCGAGAAGTACTCGCGCCAGCTCACCGCTAACTCCTCGCGAGACCGGGAGTTCGACATGCGGCTCGCGATGTCGTCCTCCTGTAACTGCATTACAATAACATAAATTCAACATTTAAAACACACCCGGTTTGTGCCTCTGCGCAGCGCGGTGTGTGGTCCCAGCTGATCCACACAGATGATTAAATCAACAATAACAGACTCCTTTTACAGCCCAACCTTGATCTATAACCTTAATTTGTAATACGACACATATTGCCCTTTGGAATCCTGTACCATAGTTAGATGGAAAAGACCTTAAGGAAAGTTAGTATACGAGGGGCGTCTGAATGGTTCTAAGCCTAAGGTATTACGAGGTTATATATGCGTTTATGATACTGGCCACTAGAAAGGCCATTTAAAAACAAATTATTAAAAAATAACATGTCACGTTTTTATTATTCTGTTTCGAGATATTCAACGGAAAAGTACATCATGTGTGAATTACCAACGAATATTACGAAAATTGAGCACCGTGCTGTAATTAAATTCCTTACAAAAAGTGACAAATCACCGCAGTGTATTTTTGAGGAAATGGCTATTATTTACGGTGATTCTGGGCCTTCTTATGCCACAGTCAAAAAGTGGAGTCGCTTATTTAAACTCGGACGGGAATCGATCGAAGACGACCCCCGCTCAGGGCGGCCAATATCGGTAGTGACCGAAGAAAACGTAGCAAAAGTCAAAAAGCTGGTATTAGAAGATAGAAGAATTAAGGTTTGGCAAATAGCTGAGGTCTTAGGTATTAGTAAAGAAAGAGTCGGAGAAATTTTACATGAACATTTGTACATGAGTAAAGTCAGTGCTCGTTGGGTACCGAAAATGCTAACGGCCTTCGATAAAGTACGTCGTGTGGAAACTTCTCGGGCGTTTTTAGAATTGTGCGAAGATGATTTAGATGAAGTTTGTTCCCGAATAGTAACTGTTGATGAAACATGGATCAGACAGTATGATCCGGAGTGTAAGTCTGAGTCGATGCAGTGGATTGAAAAGGGTGAAAGGCCGCCGAAGAAATTTAAAGTGCAAAAGTCGGCCTCTAATGGTTAATGGCTACGGTATTTTGGGATTGTGATGGCATTCTTTTAATCGATTATTTAGAAAAAGGCTCTACGATAAACGGAACTTATTATGCAAATCTAATAAGACAGGTGCGACAAGCCATAGTTGAGAAAAGGCGGGGTAAACTAAGGAAAGGCATTTTGTTTTTGCAAGACAACGCACCCGTTCACACCGCTAATGTTGCGAGGCGTGCTCTGAAGGAAGTTGGTTTTGACGAAATTGACCACCCACCCTACAGCCCAGATCTAGCCCCAAGCGATTATTTTCTATTCAATAATTTGAAGAAAGAGTTGAGGGGAAAGCGATTTAGAAGTGACGAAGAGATGAAGGCGGCTGTACAGGAGCATTTTGAAGGGCAAAATGAAGATTTTTTTTTTAATGGCCTAAAAGCACTGTATACATAAAAAATGTAAAAAATGCATTGATTTAGGAGGAGACTATATTGAAAAATAAACACGAGTTCATTTGTGTAAATTGTTTTTTTCTATCTTAGGCTTAGAACTTTTCAGACGCCCCTCGTATAAGCATGTGAAATTTTTCAATAAATGAACATTATTACACCGGTGCTCTTCGTATCTCTCTCCATTCGGCTCATAACTGCAGCGATAACTGGACATGCTCTACTAAACAAACACGTATTCACTCTAACTGTTACTGACAGTCCTCTTTGCAGAGCCTGCATGGACGCCAAAGAGACAGCCGCCCACTCCCAGAAGTCGTCGGCAACATCAAGGGACTGCTAGGCTTTCTGGTAGAGTTGGGTTGGCAAGAATAGTGCCAGTAGTGAATGCAATCCCGACTCGGGATTGGAAATTCTAGATCCCGCGGGATTAGAAATGTCAATCCCGCGGGATCCCGGAATTTTCGGGATCCCGACTAGATAAAAAAAAAAGTAAAATTTGATTGAATTAAAACGATAATAACGGCATGTTTGTGATGGTGACGTTCATTAAAATAACATATTAATAGACAGAAAACAAAAACCTTTATTCTTTAATATTATTAACTAAATCATCATCAGTTTTCCTTGGAAATTAACAAAGGTAATCAAAACAATAAGTATAACTGTAATAAGAATCAAAAAAATAAGGAATTAGAGAGTATTATAGGTTACAGGTGATTTTGAAAGTGACTTCTTAAAAAACAAAGGGTAGGTATTAAGAGTGTTATCTGCTAAACGGCATCTTACATCCGTTGCAATGTACCCAGCTGCTGAGAAGGTTGGTATTGGTATTCTGTCGCCAGATCAACTTTTCTTAGAGGTAAGGAAAAGTATAAACCATCATAATGTTCAGTTCAGGGTCTTCAAATTTTTCCTCTGTCTCCTCTGCATTAGATTCTACATTCTTTTTATAAATGACGTCTGTTATACCTAATTGTACACCGAGTGGACGTGTGTAGCGTCGCTGACAACTGCCGCCCAATCCCGTCAATCCCGAACGGGATCCCGTCATATTATGCGTCGGGATTTATCCCGAAATATTACACGGGATCTCGCGAGATCGGGATCCCGCGGGATCGGGATTGCATTCCCTAAGTGCCAGCAACCTTTGGCGCATTGTAAGACATCTAATTGCGGAAAATCAGCCCGCAATAACATATAACAACCCCGACACAAGTAGCTGGTCATCGTGAGATCCTCTTTTAATGAGTGATAGTAAATGCTACTAAAACTGAGCATAAGAACAAAATTTGGAATTTCTAGCTTCAATATTCGCAGAGATCTTGTCACCTGTCCCAATTAAAGCTGAATATCTTGGAAACTACCGGTCCTATTTCTTCCAAACATAGCTAAGAATCTCGACGGAAAAGTATTTCCATTTTAAAAAAAACACACTCAAATTGGTCCATCCGTTTGCGAGCTACGATGCCACAGACAATACAATACAACGATACTTTTTGGCATAACAATAAGTTTACAAAAGGAAACAGAACAAATAAATTTAAATGTTACACTTATAACACCCCTCTTTTTTGGTAGGAGGGTAGTAAATAAATAAACATAAAAATAACACCAGCTACGGCTGAATTAATTAAGACCGGTTGCAATCCTCAGCAGCGCTACCCTTGACTTCTAAACATACATTGGCTTAAGATTTGTATGTACCATCGCTATATCAATGACCAAAACATACGCCATATCTTTAGTACGGCAGGTTAAATCTAGGAGCCCCGCAAACAGGTCACCAAGTTTCCTTAGACACTTACCACATCAGGGCTATTAGGTGTGGTGGGTGTAGTCGCGCCGCTGTCCTTGTCGGCGAGCGCTAGGAGCCCCGCGAACAGGTCACCAAGTTTCCTTAGACACTTACCACATCAGGGCTATTAGGTGTGGTGGGTGTAGTCGCGCCGCTGTCCTTGTCGGCGAGCGCTAGGAGCCCCGCGAACAGGTCACCAAGTTTCCTTACACACTTACCACATCAGGGCTATGAGGTGTGGTGGGTGTAGTCGCGCCGCTGTCCTTGTCGGCGAGCGCTAGGAGCCCCGCGAACAGGTCACCAAGTTTCCTTACACACTTACCACATCAGGGCTATGAGGTGTGGTGGGTGTAGTCGCGCCGCTGTCCTTGTCGGCGAGCGCTAGGAGCCCCGCGAACAGGTCACCAAGTTTCCTTAGACACTTACCACATCAGGGCTATGAGGTGTGGTGGGTGTAGTCGCGCCGCTGTCCTTGTCGGCGAGCGCTAGGAGCCCCGCGAACAGGTCACCAAGTTTCCTTACACACTTACCACATCAGGGCTATGAGGTGTGGTGGGTGTAGTCGCGCCGCTGTCCTTGTCGGCGAGCGCTAGGAGCCCCGCGAACAGGTCACCAAGTTTCCTTACACACTTACCACATCAGGGCTATGAGGTGTGGTGGGTGTAGTCGCGCCGCTGTCCTTGTCGGCGAGCGCTAGGAGCCCCGCGAACAGGTCACCAAGTTTCCTTAGACACTTACCACATCAGGGCTATGAGGTGTGGTGGGTGTAGTCGCGCCGCTGTCCTTGTCGGCGAGCGCTAGGAGCCCCGCGAACAGGTCACCAAGTTTCCTTACACACTTACCACATCAGGGCTATGAGGTGTGGTGGGTGTAGTCGCGCCGCTGTCCTTGTCGGCGAGCGCTAGGAGCCCCGCGAACAGGTCACCAAGTTTCCTTACACACTTACCACATCAGGGCTATGAGGTGTGGTGGGTGTAGTCGCGCCGCTGTCCTTGTCGGCGAGCGCTAGGAGCCCCGCGAACAGGTCACCAAGTTTCCTTACACACTTACCACATCAGGGCTATGAGGTGTGGTGGGTGTAGTCGCGCCGCTGTCCTTGTCGGCGAGCGCTAGGAGCCCCGCGAACAGGTCACCAAGTTTCCTTACACACTTACCACATCAGGGCTATGAGGTGTGGTGGGTGTAGTCGCGCCGCTGTCCTTGTCGGCGAGCGCTAGGAGCCCCGCGAACAGGTCACCAAGTTTCCTTACACACTTACCACATCAGGGCTATGAGGTGTGGTGGGTGTAGTCGCGCCGCTGTCCTTGTCGGCGAGCGCTAGGAGCCCCGCGAACAGGTCACCAAGTTTCCTTACACACTTACCACATCAGGGCTATGAGGTGTGGTGGGTGTAGTCGCGCCGCTGTCCTTGTCGGCGAGCGCTAGGAGCCCCGCGAACAGGTCACCAAGTTTCCTTACACACTTACCACATCAGGGCTATGAGGTGTGGTGGGTGTAGTCGCGCCGCTGTCCTTGTCGGCGAGCGCTAGGAGCCCCGCGAACAGGTCACCAAGTTTCCTTACACACTTACCACATCAGGGCTATGAGGTGTGGTGGGTGTAGTCGCGCCGCTGTCCTTGTCGGCGAGCGCTAGGAGCCCCGCGAACAGGTCACCAAGTTTCCTTACACACTTACCACATCAGGGCTATGAGGTGTGGTGGGTGTAGTCGCGCCGCTGTCCTTGTCGGCGAGCGCTAGGAGCCCCGCGAACAGGTCACCAAGTTTCCTTACACACTTACCACATCAGGGCTATGAGGTGTGGTGGGTGTAGTCGCGCCGCTGTCCTTGTCGGCGAGCGCTAGGAGCCCCGCGAACAGGTCACCAAGTTTCCTTACACACTTACCACATCAGGGCTATGAGGTGTGGTGGGTGTAGTCGCGCCGCTGTCCTTGTCGGCGAGCGCTAGGAGCCCCGCGAACAGGTCACCAAGTTTCCTTACACACTTACCACATCAGGGCTATGAGGTGTGGTGGGTGTAGTCGCGCCGCTGTCCTTGTCGGCGAGCGCTAGGAGCCCCGCGAACAGGTCACCAAGTTTCCTTACACACTTACCACATCAGGGCTATGAGGTGTGGTGGGTGTAGTCGCGCCGCTGTCCTTGTCGGCGAGCGCTAGGAGCCCCGCGAGCGGGGCCCGCGGCGCCAGACGGCTCTTCTCGGCCTTGGAAAGATGTTCGGTGCGCGTCTTAGAGACCAGTTCCACGTTGTTCGCGTTGAACACTTTGCACTCATACGAGTTGACCACTTCAGTCTTGTCTTGCCGCCACCCCCATATTCCGCTTTTATTTCTGAAATAATATATGAATAGATTATACAATAGGGATGACGACTGATGTTTAATTCTACAGCATACTGTAATTATGTATATGAATAAAATTAGCTCCATATGTCATGAAACAAAAAAAAGAAATCCAAATAAATATGTGACTTCAAAGGTACGCAAATTTTATGTTTTTTTCTGAAAGAAAATGTTTTCAGAATCCTTAAACTTAAAAAAACAATATTTGTATGACAACCATGAACTTAAACGGAATCTTTCACGGTGAAAATAGCAAATTATACTTATTGTCTCCATACAAATATTAGTTAATATTAGTACCCAACCCACAAATGACGGCACATGTAGGAGGCTATTCGTATGGAGCGTTTTTAGCCCTACGTAGGAATGTGGAACTTCGACGGTAATATCTGACTTAACACGTTGCACGCCATGTCGCATACCATGTGTCTGACAGTGTACTTTCCCCAGGAGCCGGACCATCAAATCGAGATTCGGTTCGTTGGTGTGTGTTTTGTGCGGTTATTGTCAAGAAATAACTCAAAACTAATGGGCGACTTACAGAAACAACGATATATTCAGAAGAAAAGTAAAATGGTAAACACCAGTGTCCATCGCGGCCTGCGCAATCGTCTGACCGTGTTTCCCCTCGCAGGCGAGGCGCCGTGCGGGTCACGCTGTCGTGTGTCTAACCATTGTATATATATAGTAAGTGTTAATTCAAATTAAAAAAATAACGGTTTTTATCAACCTTTTTTGACATCAACATATAAGCAAAATTTTATTCAGAAAATGTAATTTCTTACGTAAAGTTTCGTAAAATATTACATAGGTTCTGAACCCGTTTCTCATTTGATGCCGACTAGATTGAAAGCAATTTTAACTCTAACGAATTTCTAATCATCAAAGTCGCTTTCTCTGTCCCTATGTCCCTTTGTATGCTTAAATCTTTAAAACTAAGCAGCGGATTTTGATGCGGTTTTTTTTAAAAGATAGAGTGATTCAAGAGGAAGGTTTATATGCATAATACATGCATAATTTATCAGCATTGCACCCGTGCGAAGCCGGGGCGGGTCGCTAGTGCCTTCTAAAACTAGAAAACTATGTAATAACTATAATAGTGTAGAGGCCAGTTAGCGACTACACTTGTAGTTATGGGTAGTTGTAGTTGATGGAGCGCGATGAAAGATAGTTAAAGTTTATAGAAAATATATTGAAAGAACGTAAAGATACAGTGAAGTTAATAGTTGATTGCTCTTTCTCTATATGCGTAAAAGTGTCGTTGTTTCGTAATGCATACTTCTTTTATAACTTTACATACTACTAATATTCGTTGCCGTGCAACTTAAAGTAGGTCGCAAGTAAGCATGAGGAAATGTACGGTGATGAAACCGTACATATTGGCAACCCTTAAAGAAAAGAAAAGAAAAGAAAGAAAATTGTTGAGAGAAAGAGAAACCATCACAAAGTGAATAATTAATTAATCAAATTCGAAGGCTACGTTGTCAGCAGAGGCGTGGTCTCGACGATGGCGTTCCGCTTGACTCGTCGAAGGCTTTGGTTCTTTCTCTCGTAGAGTTCTTGTTGGTGGTATGGTTTGCATTTCGATGTCTTCGTAATGTCGCTTTTTTGGCTTGAGCGAACATTGGCTCCGTGACGTACGTTTCATACAAAGGAAACGTCGCTTCACAGCCCACACGACGAATATAGTTATGGCTATCCCTAACAACAGGTAGCTAATAGTGTATTGGTGGATGTCGTGACTGGAGATGTCTGATGGTAGCGCTTGTTCATGCTTGTACTGCCCTGTTAGTCTTCTATCAATTTCTGCTTCTTCTGAATGCTCGAAAGTTGTGGGCGATATTTTGTAGGAAGTTAAGTTCACAATTCGGTTGACGGATGAGTTGACGACCGGTACGTTGATGTTGTAGTCAATTTGAATTTTGCTGTTAAATTGATTGTGAGAATGAATTGTGAGGTGCGAAGCTTGCAGTACGCACCCTTGCGGCAATGTTACGATCCCGGACGATGTCATAGTATGAGCTGTGACGTCATTCTCACATATGGTTCGTAGTGAGCAGGTGTTGCAACAAACTGCAAGCCAAGTGTTTATTGCATGAAGTTCAATCCACTCGTCCTTGCATGACGTATTTATTACGTCACACGGCGTGGTGTAGTGATGCCCGAGCAGTTTTGCTTCGCACGAGACATTATTATTGCTTAAGTTATAAACAGGTAGGTTCTTATTACATATGTATATGTCTGGCCTTTGTTGTATGCATTGTTTGAATAGTTCTTCAGTTAGTGAAACGTAAATATTCTTTCTGAAGTTTACGCCGATGTATTTGGAAGTAGTTATTATAATTGCAGTTCCCATGGTGGACTTCACAGGCAATGGTATAGCTTGGTAGAATGTGAAGTCTTCGTCAGAGATGAGTGGTATGTGAATCTCAAACAGGAAGTAGCTGTCTGTCACACGTGCCTTGACATAAAGTAGCTTGTAGAGATCCTTAATATCTTCTCTTATATTTTCTACCGGAAGAGACAGTGTTCTCGGCAGCCGGCCGGAGATGGCGCTGAGCTGCTTCACCAAGTTGACTGGCGTGACGAGATGTACATCTATGTGGCCTTTGTAAATGTCCGTTAGTGTGTTGAACAGCATTTCTTGAACACTTCTCAGATTGTTTATTAGCAAATATGCGGCTAATGACGCAGAGTTAAAGTAGCTGGTTGCCATCACTGCTTCTAGTGTGGACTCGACCTTCGCGAAGTTGGCGTTAGTGTTGTTCATAAAGTCGTCTATTACATGAAATTGGCGTTTGATGTTCTCTTCTGACTTTTTTAGGACGGTGTTTTCGAGTTCTACGATTGAAGTTTGGTTTTGAATAAGTTCGAGCAGGTAGTTTTCATTGTTCTTCACAGCCTTTATGTCATTTTGGTACTTGTCTGCAAACCTCTGGTCTAGGATCCCAAATAGGCTGTTAGCTACGTAGCCTACTCCGTCGATCAGACCACGTTTCTTCCTGTCAGTCAAGTGCTTATGCGGTGCCAAAAGTAATGAGTTGTAGTAATTCAAAAGATCGGTTTCGTGATATAGTTGCTCCAATGTAGTCTTGCAGTAGCGAGGGTCTGTCATTTGACAGAGGTTGTTAATTCCGTGAAGATAATTTTCTACTCGATCTATAGCTTGCCAGTAGTTACTTAGGTTGTAATACATAAGTAGAGTCCATTCGTCATGTATTATTTGCAGTTGACCCATTGTGTCATAATAAATGGGGCGCTCGGGTTCTAACGTTGTAATCTGAGCTGGTGTAGTATTGCCGGCGTGTGACTCATTAATGAATCCGCACATTATAATTAGTGATGTAAATAGTGTTATCAGCGTTCGTTTTGCGAGTTTGTTTTGGCGCGCCGGTTTTTTCGTGTTGGGTTCTGTATCTATTTTTTGAGGTTTCTTGATATCTTCATAGTTAGTTTCGATGGGAAGTGGCGATAGTTTGACGATGGGACGTTTAGTAATTCCTGATTTTGTTTTTATAGTTGTCACTCTTACGTAACCGTCGCTACCTGGGTGGGTTTCCAATACACGTCCCATTGCCCATTTTCCAGGTGGCAAGTTATTGTCCTTCACCAGGACTACGTCACCTTCTTTTATGTTTTTAGTGGGTTTGTTCCACTTGCTTCGTGTTTGAAGTTGTGATAAGTATTCATTTGCCCAGGACTTCCAGAATTGTTGATGCATGTGCTCGAGGAGTTGCCATCGGCGTCGCAAGTCTATGGTTTTTTCGTCACTGTGGTCAGATAGTGGTAGCGACAACGTAGGACCCCCGGTTAAGAAGTGACCAGGTGTTAGACAGTTGTAGAACTCTTCAGGGTCTTCAGTTAGAGGGCACAACGGTCGCGAGTTCCTGCAGGCTTCGATTTTTGTTAAAAGTGTTGCAAATTCCTCGTATGTTAGTTTTTGGTCTCCTAGCACCCGTCTGAGATGATGCTTCATTGACCTGACAGCTCTTTCCCAGATACCTCCAGCTGTAGGCCAGGCTGGGGCGTTAAAATGCCACTGCACTTCTTGTTTTCCCATCTCGTCGAAAAATTCAGGCGGTAGAAGAAGCTGGAACCCTTCGTACTCGTTTTTTAATGTTCTGGCAGACCCAATGAAATTTGTGCCGCAGTCAGAGTACATGTGCTTTGGCACCCCACGTCGAGAGCAAAATCTTTGGAAGGCAGCGAGAAAGGCTTCGGTGCTCAAGTCAGAAACTAGTTCAATGTGTACGGCCTTTGTGGTCATACACACGAATATAGCGACGTATCCTTTCGATGTCTTCACTCCTCTTCCTTTATTCAGTTTTATTTCCGCAGCTCCCGTGAAATCAACGCCGGTGTGGGTGAATGGTTTAGAAGGGGTAACTCGTTGTTGCTCCGGTAAGTCGACCATTAGTTGATAGTTTTCAGTTGGCTTAAATCGATGACACGGTACGCATTGTCGTAATCGCGTCTTTACAGCTCTATTGCCGCCGATTATCCAATAACGTTGCCTAATGTAGAATAAAGTTACTCGAGCTCCTCCATGAAGTGTCACTGCATGTGCTTGATCGATGATTAGTTCGGTTAGTCGTCCTTTGTTCGGTAAAATAATTGGGTTCTTCATTTTGAGACGCAAGTTGGACTTGTTTAAACGACCTCCAAGTCTAATTATCCCCTTGCTGTCCAAGTAAGGATTGAGCTTGAAGAGGCTTGACTGTTTTGTAGTCGATTGTTTCTTCATAAGTTGTTTATATTCTTGTTCGAAGGTCAAACGCTGAGCACACTTTATTATGAGCTCATTTGCCTTTGCTAGTTCGCTTGTAGTTAGGTATGCAGTGTCAGACCTTTTATTGTTACGTGCAGCTATAAAACGTAATATCCATGCTATAACTCTTGTTACACGTGTGAATGAACTGTATTTTTGCAACAATTCATTTGTAAGATATATGTTATGTTTCGATGACGATCTCGTTTCTGTTTCGTTTATGACGCATATGTTTGTTGTGAATGAAGTAAGTGGATTTTTCTTTTGACTTTCACTATCAAATGACTTCAAAAATTCGGGTCCATGCCACCAGAGTTGGAAGTTCATGAGTTTGTTAGGATAGAGTCCTCTTGAGGGGGCGTCAGCTGCGTTCTGTTCGGACTTTACGTAGTGCCATTGTGTAACTGGTATAATTTCCGTGATTTTAGTAACACGGTTTGCGACATATTTCTCCCATCTTGAGGTATCTCCTTGTAGCCAGGCCAAGACTACTTGTGAGTCACACCACGCATGTATAGTTACGGTGAATCCCGTCAATGCTTCCTTTATCTTTTTAACAAGTTGCGATAAGAGTAGGGCGCCGGCGAGTTCTAATTTTGGCAACGACTTTTTACTGGCTAGGGGTGCAACTCTAGTTTTCGCTGCGACTAGGGTGGTGACAATTTCTCCTTGCTCGTTCGTCGTTTTGTTATATATGACACAGGAATAGGCCTTTTCGCTCGCATCGGAAAAGCCGAAAAGTTGTATCTCGTTTTCTGTTGTACCGACCCATCGTTGTAGTTTCAAAGTTTTTATTTCTTTTAGTTCCATTTTGAATCTTGTCCAGCTGTCTTGCAGATCTTTAGGTAGTTCCTCATCCCAAGAAAGTTGATTTAGCCAAACCCGCTGGAAGAGTAGTTTTGCTGTGGTTGTTATCGGGGCCCAAAATCCTACGGGATCATATAACCTCGAAATCTCTGAGAGTAGTACTCGTTTGGTTAGTATACTGGCTTTCTTCGAGTCCAAGTCCCAGTTGAACGTGAACGTGTCGTTGCCGGGATTCCACGAGAGTCCGAGTGTTTTCGTAGCCTGTTCGTTTTTGAAATCGAAGATTCCGGTAGTTGAAATTTGATCTTCTTTCAAGTTTTGTAAGAGGGCAGGATGGTTCGCGGACCATTTTCTTAAATTCATCCCTCCACCCTTTAATAACTCGATAAGTGTAGTTTGTAGTTATTCGGCTGCTTGAAGTGAGTGATGACCGCTAAGTAGGTCATCAACATAGAATTCGTTAAGCAACGCGTTCGCTGCCGCAGGGTATTTATGGCCGTCATCCATAGCTAGCTGTTTTAGGGTTCTGATTGCGAGCCAAGGTGCGCTCTTAGTTCCGTAGGAAACCGTACAGAGGCTATATTCCTTTAATTTTTCATTAGGTGAGTTGCGCCATATAATTTTTTGAACGGAGTGTTGTTCTTCAGCTATCCAGATGCAGCGGTACATTTTTGCTATATCTGCGGTATAGGCGTACTTGTATGTTCTCCATTTCAGGATCAGACTTTGAATGTCCTTCTGAAGATTAGGGCCTTTGAATTGCACGCTGTTTAGACTATGACCGCTAGTCGTGTTTTGTGATCCATTGAAAACCACCCTAAGTTTAGTTGTGCTGGAGCTCTCCCGGAGTACTCCATGATGAGGAAGAAAGTACTCAGGAGATGTAGTTGAAGAAGAAAGCTTCATGTGCCCGAGGTCCGCGTACTCTTTCATGAAATCCTTATACATTTCGGCTAGCTTTGCCTTCCTTTGTAGTCTTTTCTCGAGTTGTAGAAATTGTGAGATAGCTATCGCTTTTGAGCTTCCAAGTTTTTCTTCATAGTTGGGATGGAAAGGCGTCTGAACTATATATTTCCCATCCGAGGCTCGCTGAACAGTTTGCTTGTAATGAGTTTCGCAGTGATGGTCTTCCTGAGGTACGTCCGAGCTATCCTGCATAATATCTTCCGTCTCCCAGAATTTAGTTATCTCTTCCAAGTCTAAGGTAGTTATATGACAGTTGAAAGTTTGAAGTTTTCCGCACAAAATCCATCCAAGATGAGTTTGTTGTGCAAGAGGAGATCCTGGGTTACCTCTAAGGACTCCGTCTAGGATAATTTTGGAGTACACGTCTGCCCCGAGCAGTAAGTCAACTGAGCGAGACAAGTTGTAGTCAGGATCAGCGAGCTTTAAATTTTCTAAGTGCGGCCGTGCGGCCGTGCGTGCAAAAGTGTATGATGACGCATATTGCATTCTTTGCAAGTTTTTGTTGACTTGCATTCACTGTTGCTGTGGCTGTACAAACAGTTTTTGCAAATTTGCAGTCTGGCGGCAGTTATGTTACGTTGGACCGGATCTAGGTCAATAAACTTCGGACATTGCATCAACACATGACTTCCATCGCATAATGTACAATTTCCGTATAATGTGTGATAACTTTTCGGTAATTCCGTTTTGTAGGTAAATGATTTCTTAGCTTGGTAGGGTTTGTTGAAAGTTAATTTGTTGAAATTTGATGGCTTCTGGTAGTTAGATGTACTAGTAATGGCTTCTTTCTTCTGGTTCTTCATAGTTTCATATGCCATAAATCTGTTTTCCAAGAAGGATAGAAATTCAGCTAAGACTGGTAGTTCCCTTTGATTTTGTAGTTCCTTTAGATAGTCGTTAAAAGACGATGAATCAAGTTTCAGCGACATAAGATGTACGATCATCGGATCCCATGTAGTTATTTCGAGTCCGATATTGGCGAGCCCGTTGAGACATTCTAATATTACATCGTGCATCTTCTTGAAGCTGTGGGCATCCGGATGATGCGCGACGGGTAAATTCAGCATGGTGTTAATGTATGAAGTAAATTGCAGACGCTTGTTGTCATAACGTTGTGTTAGTATTTCCCAACAGGAAGAGTAGTTCTCGGCGCTTATGGTGAGATGCTGCACCAATCTTTCAGCTTCACCTCGTAGTTTAGTTTTCAAGTGCTGCATTTTCTGCGCTTTGTTAATAGTAGGGTTGTTGTGAATAGTTTCTAGGAAGAGATCTTTGAATGATACCCATTGACTGTAGTTTCCTGTAAACTCGGGGACTTGAACTCTCGGGGCCGAATGCTGATAATGGGCTACCGACCAGATCTTGCCGTTCAATGTCCGTTTCAGTTCGTCATACTTGTGCTCTATGTTGACGAATAGATCGTAGTAATGTTCGTTAGAGCCTTTAAGAATGGCATCTAACTCCCAGTGATGCTTGTCAATAGGTTCCCATTTTGACTTCAAGATGGTGAGGTGATCTTCTAGTTCCCATTTTTGAGAAACCGTGTCGATGTCGACTTTAGACATCGCACGGTCGAGGGCTTTAAAGTTGCACTCTTGTTTGCTAAGTAGTTCACGAAGCTTGCCATCCTTATGCTGGTACTCCTCGTCTATATCCGTTGTGTTAAATTCCACCTTGTCCCCTTGTTCGAGGCTCTGCGAACGCAAAAGGTTCAAAATATCTTGTTTAGTTGACTGGTACATGGCTTTAGTTTTTCCGTAGATGTCTCCTGTGAAGTATTCAATTGTTTTTTCTTCCAATTCTTGCTCGAGGACGTTATGCCGGTGGTTAAAGTCTTCCCACAAATCCGATAGAGTAGTAAGTCGCTTGTTTAAATATTCCTGGGTCTTCCTAGATGCGCCGTCCTTCTTGTAGTTTGTACAGAAGATTTTGATGTTCTCGAAGCTGACCTTCTGTTGCTCGAGCGTGCTCATGATGATATCAATATCAGAACGTAGTTTGTTTAGTTATGTTATGTATATAGTTGTAGGTAGTTGAATGTAGTTGAAGTTAGAAGCTAGTTGCTTGAAGATAATAATTGATGTCGCTAGTGACGGTAGTTAGTTAGTTATGTTGAGTTCTTGAGTTCAATCGCCGTTTGAGGTACCTGCAGTTGAAGTTAGCAGCTTGCAGCTGCAATAACTTGAAGATAGTTGATGGTAGTTGAAGATATCGCCGCGTTAAGTTGAAGTTAGTTGCTTGAAGATAATAATTGATGTCGCTAGTGACG
Source organism: Apotomis turbidana (assembly GCA_905147355.2). NCBI lineage: Eukaryota > Metazoa > Arthropoda > Insecta > Lepidoptera > Tortricidae > Apotomis > Apotomis turbidana. The sequence continues at coordinate 22,086,072 of LR990293.1, forward strand.
GCAGTTAGTTAGTTGTGTTGAGTTCTTGAGTTCAATCGCCGTTTGAGGTACCTTGTAGTTGAGGTTAGCAGCTTACAGCTGCAATAACTTGATAGTTGAAGATAGTTGATAGTAGTTGAAGATATCGCCGCGTTAAGTTGAAGTTACTTGCTTGAAGTTGTAGTTGAAGCCGCTGATTAGTAGTTGAGTTTCACTAGTTCACGACCTCAGGTCTTCTTCCCAATCCTGGATCACCGCCGCACGTAGTTGTCGCTTCAGGAGTTCCGGGCCGGGATGGTCGCGTAGGGTAATCAATGTAATTGCACTCGAAATTACGATATTGTGCGCCTTCTCAATTCACTGGTGGAACCCGCTTGTGGGAAGCCAGCAAACCGATTCGCTACCGTAATTTAAGCACAAAAACACTAAATTACCTTGTAGGTTCGAAGGACCATTAAATGTAGAGGCCAGTTAGCGACTACACTTGTAGTTATGGGTAGTTGTAGTTGATGGAGCGCGATGAAAGATAGTTAAAGTTTATAGAAAATATATTGAAAGAACGTAAAGATACAGTGAAGTTAATAGTTGATTGCTCTTTCTCTATATGCGTAAAAGTGTCGTTGTTTCGTAATGCATACTTCTTTTATAACTTTACATACTACTAATATTCGTTGCCGTGCAACTTAAAGTAGGTCGCAAGTAAGCATGAGGAAATGTACGGTGATGAAACCGTACAAATAGCTTTTAATTGAATGATATAAAAAAAAAACTCAATTTTATACCTACTTACAACATTTTTGAAATGAAATGAAATGAAATGAAATATTCTTTATTTGCTTTAAAATATGGTGCAATTAGATGTCAGGTTATATTATCCGGTACATAAACATATTTTGCTAAATATTAGCATGCAAAAACAATAGTGGAGGTAATAATTATAATATTGAATTTACTTATACGATATTAATATTAATTTGAAGACTTTTCATTTAAAAGCTCATTTGTGGAATAATTTTTTTTTTTGTGTTAGCCAGTAGTGTAGTTTTTTTTTAAACTGGTTTATAGGCAGGGATTTTATATCATCTGGAATTGCATTATAGACCTTTATACACATCTGGTAACTTCCCTTCATAAAGAGTGCACTATTGGGAACCATGTCCATTACAAGTTTATTCGGGTGTCTCGTGCTTCTAGGGTATATTTCAATTGCTTTTTTAAACAGTTCAGGGTGTTTCTTTACAAAAATGGCTACCTCAAAAATGTACATACATGGCAGTGTTAAAATTCCGTGTTTCTCAAATAGCGGTTTACATGGTTCCTGCGGTGACACGCCACACATCGTTCGTATACATTTTTTTTGAGCTATAAATGCTTTATTTACATTAATACCATTCCCCCATATAAGAAGGCCATATCGTAGTATCGAGGCAATATATCCATGATATGCCATGAGAACTGTGTTCCAAGTAGAGATATTGCGAAGACGCCTTAAAACATATATACCTAAATCTCATAATCTTATTGCAGACTAAATCTACTTGCTTTTTCCAATTACAGTTCCTATCAACTGTAATTCCTAAAAATTTTGCAATATACACTTCTTGGATTTGTATATTATTGTAATGAACATCTAATGTCATAATTTTATTTTTAACATTGCAAAATTGGATAAATTGGGTTTTATTAAGATTAACAGATAAATTATTTGATTCAAGCCACTGTATTATTTGTCTAATTGTAAAATTTATTTCATTATTATAATTTTCAATGTCATTGCAAGTTACTAAAATTGAAATGTCATCCGCAAAAAGTGTACAGTCATTTGTAGTTACATCTGGTAAGTCATTTATGTAAGTTAGGAAAAGGAGCGGACCTAGTACACTTCCTTGTGGAACGCCTTGGCTATTAACCACGTACGATGACCTATGATAGGAAACTGTAGAATCTTTCGTACTCCTGATTTGGACACATTGTCGTCTGTTATCCAGATACGACTTTATCCATTCCAAAGCTGTACCTCGAACACCTAAATTATATAGCTTGTTAATTAGTAGCTTATGTGACACAAAATCGAAGGCTTTTGACATATCAAAAAATACTACCACTGTTGGCTTTTTTTTATCAATACTTCTAACCACATTATTTATTAAGTTAAAAGCTGCGAGTGTAGTACTCTTGTTTCTTTGAAATCCATTCTGTTCTTTTTTAAGGATTTGATGTTTCTCAAAGAAAGACATAAGTCTTTTATGAATGGCCTTTTCAAATATCTTAGATATAATCGGTATAAGTGTTATGGGGCGATAATTGCACATTAGTGATTTATCCCCTTTTTTGAACAGAGGTATGACTACTGAATATTTTAAGGCATCTGGAAAACAACCCAACTCAAATGACAAATTTATTAGATGGGTTATAACGGGCACTAATTCATCGATACATGATTTTAAAATCTTTGTTGATATTCCGTCATATCCCGTCGAATTCGTATTTTTAAGTGATCGTATTATACTACTTACTTCATTGCAACCCAAAGGAGTTAGGAAAATTGATTGATTTATATGTTTTGTGTCTGTATTTCTAATGGACGAGCTTTTGTTGCCATTCTCAGGTTGTATGAAGTAATTGTTGAATTCATGAGCTATTAGTGTTTCATTTTTAATTATATTCCCATCTTTATTAATTTCCGATATACAATGATTATCCACATCTGGTTGGTCTTTTATTATATTCCAACATGCCTTGCTTTTATTTGTAGAATTTTGTAGGTATTTATGGTTTCGTAATCGTTGTGAATCATTTATGCAATTTTGTAATACTTTAGAATAGTTCTTATATCTTTGTCTACTTTCGACAGTTTTGTGTTTATAATATTTAAAACGTAGTGCTCGCTTGTTTTTGCAGCTTACTTTAATACCCTTTGTTATCCATTTTGGCGTTTTGCTATTTACTGACACTTTAAATCTTACATATGGAAAACAGAGATCATAGAATAAGCTGATTAAGTCATGAAATGCGTTGAAAGCCTCGTTCATGTCCGATGCATTGAAGGTCTCAGAGAAACTTAGACATTTTAAACATTCTCGATATTTACGTATATTACTGAGACTGTAATTTCTTTTAGTCACAAATGATGTTGTCGGTTGTATGTGCTTTTCATTAACAGGGATATTTAAGCTTTGAGCAGTTTCGTGGTCCGATAGACCTAACGGAAGAACCTTGCCGACTGCTTCCTTTATGTTACTGATGATATGGTCTATACATGATTTAAGTCGGGTAGGTTTTGTGATATGAATTTTAAGATTATGTCTTAAAACCAAGTCATTCAGAGAATCAGTAATTTTAGTTGGTATGATTGTATTTATATTGAAATCTCCGGCTAACACGACTTTTTTATCCTTTTCTTTAGCTAAGTGACTTAAAACTGTATCAAGCTCTCTTATAAATATGTTTACATCAGAATTTGGCGTGCGGTACAAGGTGATAACAATAAGTTTATTACAGGTTAACTCTATTGCACAACATTCAAATTCTTTTGATATTGCCTGCTTATTTATGTGCGCAAGTTCTTTAAATTTAAGTCCTATTTTTGTGAGGACACATACTCCTCCTCTATTTTTTTCTCTAGAAAAGTAAGAAGCTAGTTTGTAACCTTTGATTTTAATATTTGATTCACAACCGCTTTTTATAAAGGTTTCTGACAGGCATATAACATCTGGCTCTTTCTTCGCCTTCCGCAAATCCGAGAGAGTTACGAGTTAGTTTGGAGACATCAAGTAAAAATATCCCGAAATCCAAAGACCTTTCGATTTTTTTGTACCAATCTGCAAAAAGCTGAAAAGTGGAAATGCTGTCCGTCGGCCGCCTTATAGGTTTCTGAAGTAATCACGCGCATGCGGACACTCGGTGTCCGACGCGGCCCCATCGACTCGACATATTGTCGGTCACAAGCTGTCCGCCGCGGCCCGTTAAGCTAAACGTGGTCTGGCGTTCAACGTGTTAAAGCAGTCAGTGTAGTCAGTCCCATATAGGTAATTGATACCCATAGAAAAAAATCGATTGACATCCTCAAAAAAATTTGTCATGTACAGATATAGATGTCACCTCTCGAAGCTGATCTTGTCGGTGTCTAGATAGTTGAGCGCGGTGGGTTGCGCGAGGCGCGCCTGCAGCGCGGCGGGCGGCGGCGCGGGCCGGGCGCGCGCCGCCGCCGGCTCCAGCGTCTCGCTCCACATTGTGCCCAGCTCGTGGTCCAGCTCCGTCAGACTCGCGTTCTGGCCTGGGCGGAAACTGCTCGATCAACGGGGGAACAAAGTACCGAAATGTTCATATTGAAATTGCTAGTGGTCGCCAATAGCCGGGTCCACGCAGAGCGAGCCGCCTCGCGAGGCAATTGCCCCGCGAGAAATTTGAAAGAAAGAAAACACATTTATTGCAGCGAAGAAGACGCACCACCATTACAAAGGACTTAAAAACTAAATTTATAACTTAACAATAACAGATATTTAATTAAAAAAGAAAATTATATAAATATAAGTAGAGGGTATATGATGGTGCTGCCATGTCCACCGCAAAAGGACACCACTCAGCATAATGCTGCTACATTAGGGAAATGTCGCAGCGCTGGTCTTCCGTTTGGCGCCAGCCTCGGACATTGGATGAAGTTACGCTCACCGAAATGGGAAATTACGAAACCGAATGCCGCGCGCGGCAAGCCTGAGCCATTTCGTTCGCCCATGTGTCAGATAAAACAACATGCTCGCAATCAGATGTTGTTAAAAAAAGATTTTCCAGAAAAAGCAAATTCAATTAATTTTTTTATGTTTAAAACAAACAAATAGCACACCATGTCAAGCTACGGTTAATCCGGTTCGCGTTGCGTAAGTGTCGCACACCATTTTGTTTAATCTGTCATAAATTCGACCGAAGCAAAAACGTGCACGTCCACTGCACTGCGCGCGGTAACGACCGAGGCACCTTTGAGAACGGATAAAAATGCTCGCGGCACCGTTCGGCCGAGGCGACGCGTGCGGGCGAGGCGCGTCCACAAAGACCGCGCCGCCGCGCAAGGCAATTGGCGACCGAGGCGGCTCGCTCTGTGTGGACGCGGCTAATGCGTTCACCAATACGAGATTAAATTACTGGAACTGACCAGCGCTGCCGCGCTACGGTGAAAAGTCGTATCTTAAAAATCCATACAAAGACCTAGATCCTATGATGGTTGAATTTATTAAGTGGTAAAACCAACCAACTTACCCTGTCCTCTGAATATATAAGTCCTGTCGCCGCGCTGCCAGTGGTTGTTGTCGAAGCCAACGAGTGTTGTGTCGACCCGCACGTTGCCGCCTCGCTTGTACACCTTGTACGTGTCGAACGGGCACATGCGCGACACTAGAGGCACTGAAAACCGTACAAGATTATTAATAATCTGAAGAAAAAAAAACAAACATTGATTGGACTAAAACACAACATAAATGATTCATAATCATAACTTTGGGTGCGCCGGGAACAAATGTATCGGCAGAGCGGCGCGTGCGACGGTTCGCGCAGTAATATCGGACAATGTCCGTGGCATGCTTGCCGCCCCGACCGACCGAAGTCGCGGGATATTCACCTTCATCTTGAGGGGCGAACAGTTGGAGTCTCGTCGCAGTGTTAACTTCGCTTTATCTGTGGTAAGTGTCTACCAAGCTGTCGACCTGCAGGTGGCATTTTGGTCGATGATGTTGTGTTCCGGCGATTTCGCGGACGGTTACCCGACACGCATAAGTTACGTCCGAACAAACGAGCATATGTTTAAACCATGAATACAAAGAAAAAAAAATGAGACATTACATGTTTCATAAAATTATGAGCATATGTTTATTTTATATTATTGTTTTATTTGATCTATAGGCCACAGTTGTCTTAAAATAAATGATATCGATTGATTGATATCCGTATCAACCGACCAACCGCGTCATCATAAGTGTTATCTACATCAAAAATTGGGCAAGTGCGAGCCCGACTCGCGCATGAAGGGTTCCGTACCTATACATATATATAATCTATAACAAGTTTGTTGCACGGGAGCCCCCCTTAAATATTTATTTTATTTTATTTTTAGTAGGTATTTGTTGTTATAGCGGCAATAGAAATACATCATCTGAAAATTTCAACTGTCTAGCTATCACCGTTGTTGAGATACAGCCTGGTGACAGACGGACGGACAGCGAAGTCTCAGTAATAGGGTCCCGTTTTTACCCTTTGGGTACGGAACCCTAAAAATGGCACAATAGCTCACCCCAGCTGGTGAACTCCCACTTCATCTCGACATAGAAGTCCGGCGCTAGGCTGAGCCGGCGCAGCAGGTCGGGGATGCCGCCGGCGCGCACGGCGTGGCGCAGGTAGTCGCGCCGCGTCAGCACGAGCGCCAGGATACCCGGGTCGCCGGTGGACGTCGCCTCTTGGACCACTAAATATTAAATCATCTTTAGTTTTTACATATCAAATATCCTTAGTCTGTTACCGGTTTCCTGAAAAATAAAACTTGGATCTCTTCAAGTCGAGAGTGAATAGGCATCTTCTAGCCAAGCATGCTCCATCTTAGGCCTTATTGTCACTTAACATCAGGTGCAATCGAGGTTAAATGCATGGCTATTTTGCATAAAAAAAAAAAAAAATTTTTTGGCCCTCTAAAACAAGACCGAATCTTCCCATGGACACGTGGAAGCCTTAAAACCTCAAATATACAGTCTAACCAAAAAGAGTAGAAATTAAAAAGTGGCAATACTGTAGTGTCGTCCCTTTCTAATCAATTTAAAAAAAACGGGGACTACACTACAGTATTACCACTTTTTAATTTCTACTCTTTTTGGTCAGACTGTAACTATGCGGTATACTTCATCAGTAAAATCCTTATCCGATTTTGAATTAGTTATGGCGCGACTATATAGATATTTCAAATACCGGCCACAAATGTATTAAAAAAAAATCGTTATATGGGTCAATAAACTTTTTTCTGTTGTTTGTTGACATGGTGATGTCTCCTGGGTGACTCTTTAAAACTACGATTTTCGTCGGCAATGTTGTAATTACAGCAGTTATAAGCCTATTCTTATTTAGAATATCTCTTAAAAATACCAAAATTATAAATTATCAACACTTTTCTAAGAAGTTTAATCACCATTGTCTCCTGGGTGACGGGACAGAATAACGTCAAGAAAAAGTTGATCCACCCATATTCAAAAAACAATTATTACATAATTCATCTTAAATTAAATTTTAAAAAAGAATCCGTTAAAATGCCAATTTTATTAATTCCAAAGTTTCTATCTGATCTATTCATTCTTCTACAAACACCCGCGATAAATAGTCCGCTGGATTGTTTTTGGATTAAACTCTACTTTTAAAACCTGACCAATATTGTAACCATTTCTCTGTTTTTTTTGAACTATACTAATGAGTACTGCTGGTTTGCAATTTTAAATGCATGTTTTTGTGGAAAGGGACATTGTAATATTATACAGAAGTAATTCCAAGCTATTTTCAAAACTGACAGAAACACTTCTAATCATACAAGTACGCGTTATTTGAATGTTTTTTTTTTAATGATTTCCTCACCTGTCCAGCCATCTTTCTCGCAGTTAACATCTGCACCGGCCTCAATCAGTACCCGAACACACTCTGTGAGCCCGAGCGCCACCGCCAGCAGGAGCGGGGTTCGCCCTCGCGGGTCCCGCAGCTCCAACTCTTCTGTTGGAACCTGGAAAACAAACATACCTTTTTTTTTTTTTTTTGGTGTATTCGTCTTTCTGCAGTCAGCCATACAGGCCATAATCAGAACTGTGGATGTGTAATGAGTACATGGAGGGAAGCATACCTTATTGAGCAAATTATTATGAACCAATATATGCATATTTTTGCACTAAAATATTTGTGACAGGCTTTGACAGTGTTTGTGACCCAGAATTAGCCGGTGAAATTACTAGCATACAGGCATTCTATCTTCGTCCTCCGGGTAGGCAAGCACTTGTGACTCCTCTGGTGTTGCAGGTGTTTATGGGCGACGGTAATCGCTTTCCATCACGCGATACGTTTGCTCGTTTGCGTTTGTATGATATAAAAAAAAAAAAAAAAATTGACATACGCATTTATCCAAATTTAGCTTTTCAATGAAAGGTAATGAGTTAGTATTTGGTAGAAAATAATGATAACACTCAAACTGCTTGATTTTTTTACAAGCAGGAGAATCCCCCTCTCATCAAGGAAAGTGTTCGATTTTTCTGTAACCATAAAAAACAATAAAAAGTAAGTGAAAGTGTGAATTAATTACATTAAAATTGCATTATAATAATCCGTTTTTTTAACCAGTATTATTCATAAGTCAATATCAAACTTGTTGGATAGTAATTTAGTAAAGAAACGGGAGAAGTATTCGGCACTGGGCAAGGACTATTACTTTGTACCGCTCGCGTTTGAGGCTACTGGGTGCTGGGGGCGGATGCTATAACGTTCATTTGGGAAGTGGGACGTCGAATTAGGAAGAGGGATCTGACACCCGTGCGGGTTCGTACTTGGTGCAAAGGTGGTCCATCGCCATTCAACGTGGTAACGCGGCCAGTGCGATGGGTACCTTTGCGCCGGGGGCAACCCGAGGAGCCCTGTTTGACTAGGCTTAAGCTAGTCTTAAGTATTCATTTTTTTTGTATGTGTATATTTTTGACTTGAATTATAATAAATTGTTTTATTAGAACTTCCTTATTTAGTAAATGAATTTCTGTTTTTAAAATGTTATCCAAATATAATTACGGAAAATCATATGAAAGTTAATTTAACCATAAGCATGTAAAATCCGAGAAATTAGTGTAGCCATGTAACAATTTATTCAAAGTATTTGGCAATGCCTTAGGATTTAGCAGGTACACTGCTATGGCTTCCCTCAAATAATGAGATTATTTTAATGACAATGTTGTTAGGTTTCCCTCGATTCTTCATAATTTTATTGCATTTGAAGGTTAAATAAAGTTTTAATTGTTTAAAAGCTATAATATATGTGGCATGCAATTTAAAAGCAACTTATAATTTGGTATTTTAGAGCTCTGTACAAAAAATCTCTTCTCATCCCATCCCATGTTACTTGACCGAAAATGAAATAAGTAGAAAACTGTTATAACATAATCATAAATACCACACACAGTAATAACTCATTTAAATATACATTTCAATGGATTATATAATTTTAAGCATAACTAAAATACTGTAAATGGTACAAAATTAATGTAAAAAAAAAATTCAATAACTACTAAGTTTCTTTCTGACTAGGCACTTCGTGCCCAGGGCCCCAGTCTCACAAGGGCCCCCAGTCTCATGAGGGCCCCCAATTTCACGAGAGCCCCCAGTCTCACTAAAACTCCCAATGTGCTTTATATATAATTTTAGGTGTACACGGAAAGAACATATCTAGTCATCTTAGCAACTTTTTTAGTTATAGCGATTTGATAGTTTGGAACAATGTAATCATCAATATAATTTTCGTATAAATCTTTTTTTAAAGTAACTCGTTATTACTAGATAAGTTGGAAAAATATGGCATACGGGGAAATGCGCTAAATTGCATTCAAAGTTACCTTTCTGATCAAATGCAATGTACAGAAATTAAAAAAATTATAAACAAGGAGCAAGTATCAGTAAGGTCGCAATACAAAAACAATCCCTGTGGAGTGCCCCAAGGGAGCATTTTGGGCCCTTTATTATTCCTGCTATACATAAATGATTTGCCAAACCACCTAAACCACAAGTGTATAATGTTTGCTGACGATACGACCCTATTAGTTAAGTCAGATGATATAAATAGCTTTAATAAGGATATAACAGAAACTTTAATCGATGTAATTAAATGGTTAGATGACAATAATTTAAAAATTAATATTAATAAGACATGCTTAATTCAATTTAGAACATTTAGACAGATAATAAACTAGATATACAATATAAAAATGAAAAAGTACAGGAAGTTGAAACAGTAAAATTTCTTGGTGTTCACCTAGATAAGTTTTGTAGCTGGAAAACTCACGTTGATTATGTCTGTGAAAGGCTAGATAAATTTGTATTTGCTTTAAGGAGGTTAAGCAGCACTTCTTCTAGAGATAATGTCCGTGATAAGCTTTGATAGCTTATCACGGACATGTATCCTCTATTCTAAGCTACGGACTGTTACTATGGGGTAACAGTGTCGACACCGAACGAGCGTTTAGGGCACAAAAAAAATGTCTACGGGCCGCTTGCAATGCCCACTATCTCGCACCATGCAGACCTTTATTCATGTCTACAGAAGTCCTTCCCTTGCCGTGTATGTACATAAGACAGATTTCCATATTGGTAAAGGAGCACCCTGAATATTTTGATACACGAGATCGCTACTTTCCCAGGTCAACGCGACACAAGGATAAAATACACTTGCCAAGAGGAAACCTTAACATATTTAGGAATAATTGTTACTGTATGGCAATCCGAATATTATTCTTAATTAATCTTGAATATAATAAACTTCCACAACAAGTCAAGGATTGCCATCCAAGGACGTTCAAAAGTACACTTAATAAATGGCTTTTGTCCAAGTGTTTTTATTCTGTCAGAGAATTCTTGACGGACAATAATACAAATACTTAATTAAAGGAATTTTAATGTAATTGAATTATTTATTATTTGACAATGAATTATTAACTATTTATTGAATTATTTTCTATGAGATTATTATTTGTCATTACCATTATTATTGTACCTTTTTTTTATGGATCATAAAATTATTGATGAAATTATGAATATGCATGCACTTGAATAATTATTACCATTGTTTAAAATGTATAGTAAATAAGCATAAAATCTTTGACATTCTCGTATTTATATTAATGCACGCTATTTACCCATATTTTGAAAAATTTAATATAAATTCACATGCCTATAAGGGCAGAATGTATGAATTGACAATTCCAAAGCATATAAATATCACCTTATGTACGCACCATATATTCTGTGAATAAATGATTATGATTATAACAAATTAAAAATTGGGAAGTGCGAGTTCGACTCGCGCAAGAAGGGTTCCGTACCATAATCTATAACAAGTTTGTTGTATGGGAGCCCCCTTAAATATTTATTTTATTTTATTTTTAGTATTTGTTGTTATAGCAGCAATAGAAATACATCATCTGTGAAAATTTCAAATGTCTAGCTATCACCGTTCTTGAGATACAGCCTGGTGATAGACGGACGGACGGACAGCGAAGTCTCCATAATAGGGTCCCGTTTTTACCCTTTGGGTACGGAACCCTAAAAATTAGATAAATCTTTGTATCTGTAACTGTGTGGTAAGCCAAAGTCTGAGTGCTCTATAGTTTGAGATTAAAATCTTGTTTAAAAAAACGGTCCAGACATGTTTTTTCACTGTAACTTCATTTAAAGCTTTATGTTACCTTTAGATAGGTATCAAGTTATCGTCTTTATCAGTAGTCTACATTACTTTGTTATCAGAAAGCAAAGTTAAATAATGTTTTTTATCAATTTTATACCTATACCTTCTATATAGTCATATTAATTCATAATATTGTAACAAAATTATTATATATATTGTATTATTAATATAAAATCCTAACTGATTCACAGACCCATAAACTCGCAACTCAAAACCTGGAACCCAGAAAGCCAAAATTATACAGTGATTAGTGATTACCTATAGAATGATAGCAAAAATCTAGGTAGGTACAAAATTCACAGCATTGAGAGCATTTCTCAAAAAGTTTGTACACAATTAAGACAGAAAATTAAAGTCCGATATAATTTTCCTATTTTGTTACCAATTATTTTAGTAATTTTATATTAATGTTATGGTTATGTTCGGTAATTAAGGTTCTGTTATGCTTATACTTTTTTAATTATACATAATCTGATATCAATGTATTGGAAATCACTATAAAAAATAGGAAAATTATATTTGACTTTAATTTTCTGTCTTAATTGTGTACAAACTTTTTGAGAAATGCTCTGATATCAGTAAGCTAAATTTGTAAGTATTCAATTACAATCTTAATTCTGGAAAGTAAAGATGGATAACTTTGAGTCATTCATATCTAATTTGTATGGAAAATGACAAGATAAAGACCCACATATTCTCAATAAACATCATAGCGGTTTGAATTAGTCAATGGTCTAACCAATCCTTATTTTTAAACAATAAATGAGTCACCTTATGATTCACAGCATATAATTGTATGTGAGCTCCATACTGAACATTCTTCATATAAAAGAGGCCATTGTCTTAACAGCAATATAAGTTTAAATACTGAGAATGAAACTAAATATCTGCTATCAGAAGTGTGTATATGTAATACAGTTTAAATATTCGTCACCAAATGCCATCCTTCAGTTATCAAAAACTGTAATTAAAAATGCTACAATTGTTTTCCAATTACTTTTTGTTTTTGGAGAAGTCAGTGGCACAGTGAATTGCTTCACAGCTTACCCAAATCTGTATAAGCACATATAGAGCCAGTCTGTGCCTAGGGTAGTGTTCAAAAGGTAATTTCAAAGGAAATTATTATTGTCTGTAACTTATTCGTATTAAATAAATAAATATCAGACAAAGATCGATCTAGTCCCAAATTAAGCTCACGTAGGCTTGTGTTATGGGTACTAGACGACGATATACATACTATATAGATAAATATATACTTAAATACATAGAACCATGACCCAAGCACAAATATTCGAGTTCATCACTCAAATATTTGCCCTGGCCAGGATTCGAACCCGGGACCGCCGGCTCAGTAGGCAGATGCTTACAAACTGAGCCAACCGCGTCGTCCACGGTATTAATACTAACTAAGAGCAGCACGTCTAACATAACTTTGACACGCGACTCATGTCGCGCGAGAGAGCATCATCCGTCACTATCTCATAGTACTGTACAGATAGAGACGGGTAGTATATCTCGCAAGAGAAAGAGTTGCGTGTCAAAGTTAAGCTAGCCGTGCAGTAATCTTTTAATATTGCAGTCATATTAGAGGTGACCTGAAAAGTCACAGCCTGACTATAAAAGTATATCCCGAAAAGTTGAAAAGTCACAGCCTGACTATAAAAGTATATCCGGTATAAAAGTAAATTACATTTAAATATATAAATGGAATGAATTTAAGAAGGCAATAAGTGAATCTCATACAGAACTCATAAGCTATCTCAATATATTTTGCAATAAAATTAAAATTGAAGCCATTCGATTTAGATTCACTTAACACCTTTGTTTGACAAAAGTGACATCAGTTTTTAGTGTGTCTGAATAGCCGGCTAACGCTGCGAATTATATAAGCTTGTGGTTAAATTTCCCTTCTAAAGGCAAACCGAAAGAGAACAACGTAAAGAAAATAATCCAAATTACCGTATTTCCTTCTAAACGAGTCTTCAACTGTTCGTGTTCATCATTCCATACCATCCAATGTAGCGGGTAGCGCTGTTTCACTTCTTCAGCGGTTAAAGCCATGGTGTCAACACATTTGATGTTTTACACAATAACAAGGCCCTTCCCTTGAGTTGAAGCCCGCGACACTAACACTATCTAATTAGTAATAATAAGCTATGCAAACTAATTAATTGAAAATACTGTTGAACCCCTACACGGGTTCCCTTGAAACGTCAACTAAAACCACAGAATAGACAAGACAGGTTGCACTGCAGTAAAAAGTAAAGTGCGAAGCTTATTACAAATTCCTTGATTTGTTTAATAATTTTATGATGGCGTAGTCGAAAGTTTCACTTACATTTTTATCTCGTCAGCTAAAACTTGGATTAATTTCATGCAAGGAATTTTGAAAAGTTTGCAACTATGCTGCAAATAGTTTACTTAAATAGCTTTTTACCGGGTAAGGAAGGGGGTAGGGAGGGGTAGGGCATCTTCAGGGCATGAGTAGGGTTATATTCCAAAACAAGTAGTCATTTTAATTACTCCGTGTCTTTGCAGAGATCAGATGGATGAGCGTTTCATCCAAGGCGTATCATGAACGGTAGTGTGGAGTATGTCCACACTACCGTGCATAATACGCGTCGGTGATACGCGACGGAGATCGGATCGGCGAAATGATACAAGTGTGTACGCAGCCTTAGATTATTTTAGTAAATTCGAGCGATCCCTGGTTGCGTTATATTGGCTACACTGCCAATCTGTCATTGACAATTGACACTGACAATTTCTAGTATTTGAAATTATGACGTTTGTAAATAATTACGTATAAATAAAAAATATTGTTATTTTACGTAATACGGTAATGCTGCAGCATAATAAAATGCCAGTGTTTTGGTAAACTAAAAATGATCATTAGCAGACTTTTCAAGGATAAAATTGATCCATTGGCATTAAAATTTGGACCAATACAATACAGACCATTTACAGTCGTAACCGACGGCAAAATAGAAGTAAGTCCAATGTAGTCTTCGACGTACAAGTATTTAGTTGGACAAATGTTAGTTTTATTTTCCACTTTTTAGCGAATCTTAGTGCGGATATTCCATTGACGAGTTAGTTGAGGGTTAAAATTCAAGTCACTGATATGCATCCTGAATGTTGTTAGATTACTTACTTTCTCCGCTGGCGCAGCGACTCGAAGTGGAACATGGCCTCCGATGCAAAACGACGCCAACGCGCCCTGTCTCGAGCAATCTCCCAGTTTCCAGCTTGTAGAGCGCCGTAGGTCCTTCACAACTGCATCCTTCCATCGGTACCTCGGTCAGTGGACTGGTCGACAACCTACAAGCTGTCCACTATACGCCATTTTTACTGCCCTATCGTCCGGTATTATCTCTAGAAGAAATATTCAATTCGAGTATATATAATGTAATGTAATGATTATACCATTTGTGCACCGAAAACCCGGGGAATGGTAATAGTGATATATTTTTATCAAAGATTTGAATTGTTATCATATCGGCATGAAGTCTAATTATGGTTTCTACCTAATTAGTACTCTGAAAATGTAATATAGACCTGTCTGAAAATGTAATATAGACCCCTGTAATATTAATACAGAGTGGTACAGGTCATGTGTACAATTATGTTCTTTTTTTTTAAAGGAATGCTACAATGTTCTCAAAATCCCTGTTGATTCCAAACAAAGTGAAGTGAGGAGGGCCTTTTTAGACTTGGCAAAACTTTACCATCCAGATTCAGGCTCACCAGAAGCTAGTATAGACAGATTTGTGGAGATCGAAAATGCGTTCCGCATACTTACACAGCATAATACAGGGAAAAGCAGCAAAGAAGAGGTGGAGAAAATAGTTCACGATATCCGAGTGAGTACAGTCATGGAACATATAATTTTCACAACGATTAATCTCTTGCGTGGATGTGGCTGCAGCTGGATGAACTGTACCAATGAACAAACTCTCCTGGCAGGTGCCATTTCAGATTCAAAGATTTATTTGCCAAGAATACAGTTACAAAGGTGTTCAATACAATTAAAGTATCATGTATTCAGCCTACAGACAGGCAGGCCATTTATTAAAACAATAACATTGTTTTCCCAATCTGCTTGTATATTAATATTATACTGAGATTATGAGACCGATTGATTGTTTGTTTTTCCAACTACCATTTGCAACCAAAACCCGCCTGGTGGGCGCTTGTATCTTCTACTCAGCTGCTGGAGGCTTTTTTGACTCAGGATCAGGCTTTTTTGGTGTCTGGGGTGAGGGTGCGCCCACGTTACTGGGATAGTTTTATTTTTTTTACCTGGTTGTGAGTGTTAATGCTCATTTTCACCAATAACTTCATGTATATGTATTTTTCAGTCAGCTTACACACTATATGCACACTTTTGCCCTATTATTTCACGGTTTAGGAGTCCTAGCACATGTGCTGGGCAGGAAACGCGGTGACAGACTTGTTTTGTCATACAGTCCTGATCACTACCCTCATTTTCCATATATATTTTTATTTTATACTAAAAAGTGCCCGCAACTTCTTACGCGTATTTTTTTCTATCCAGCAGTCAGGTGAAAAGTATCCAATAACCATTTACCTATTTGTTTTAGGTTCCTCACAAAGACACAAAATTATAAATTCCGTTCTCCTGTCGTGTGATATCCCTTTACGTGGACATTGGCGAAATACATCTTGCTAACCCAGCAAGAAGTGAAAGCCACACAGGGAAAAAAAACATGTTTGGATGTCCAGCTATCCCTGTACCAAAATTAATTAAAATCCGTCAGCCGTTTCGGCGTGATGACAGGACAAAGGAAATTTTGGCCAACAGATGGCGCCAGGCGTGGCGCCGCGCGCCCATACTAAACAAATGACGATATTTTGTTTTCTGAAATCATGATCCCTTTCCATAGACAACTGATTTTAAATACAAATTTAGAATGTTATAACAGTACTAGTTAGAAGGGGCCCGCAGCTTCGTACGCGTGTTTTTTTTTATACCGTACCTACTCTGATAAAAAGTATCCTATATTTGTACTTCAGCACACAGCGCCGCAGCACCGGCAGTATCTCAGCTTCGATGGAGTGGGCTACGGAACCCCGTTCCAGCGGCAGAGGCAGTGGGAGCAGGCGCGCGCGCACCGCGCCGCCTCCAACGTCATGGAGCATCGAGTAGCCAAGGCTATGGCTTCGGAGAACACGCTCATGAAGAAGGGGCAGGTAGGTTTGTCTCCATAACCTAATCAAGTAATCATGTAACATATGGGAGCCCTACTAAAATATATATTTTATTCTGTTTTTAGTATTTGTTGTTATAGCGGCAACAGAAATACATTATCTGTGAAAATAGACAGACAGACAGACAGACGGACGGACGGACGGACGGACGGACGGACTGACGGACAGACAGCAGAGTACCGTTTTTTACCCTTTAAGTATGGAACCCTAAAAACATCTTTTCGGTAATAAAACATAGTTACTTAAAGTAATGACAAACGAATAAGAAATAAAAAATAATACCATAATAATTATGAATTACCTTACCTATGGATTATGGTCATTGGCGACGCGGTTGGCTCAGTTTGTAAGCACTTGCCTACTGAGCCGGCGGTCCCGGGTTCGAATCCCGGCCAGGGCAAATATTTGTGTGATGAACTCGAATATTTGCGCTTGGGTCATGGAGGTTAGGTTATCTATATATATGTATTTATATATTATGTATTTCGTCGTCTAGTACTCATACTCACAGTACAAGCTTTGCTTAGTTTGGGACTAGGACGATTTGTGTAAGATTGTCCTTTAATATTTATTTATTTATTAACTCAACCTCTTCACCGCCCCACGTTTCACAGTGTTTCATTTGCGCCAAAGCGAACACATTATGTTCCATGGCCATGATTGGTTAGGAAATTTCAATACACTAACTGAAAACCCAGTTTTTTGTGGCAACTAACGACGACATTCCGTTGATTCTGTAGACCACTTTGTATTATCATCATATTTTTATAGCGAACTAGTTAATAAACAGTATTGATTGATCTCTGCATCTTGTGGTCTGTGGCTTCCATTAAATTTATTTTACGAAAACGCTGGATCAATATTCAAGTATTCTAAGATTAACTTTTAACAAATTGAAATTTAAGAGGCCTTATTCCTTTTAAAATTTATTTTTTGTATATTATGACGAATATATTGATAATTTCAACCAACTTTTTGAAGTGAATAATACTTTTTCCCAAGTTCTAGGTAGTAACGTAGCTATTTCATGCTTTCATTGCGTGCAGTCAAAAAAAAGTTGAAAAAACGAATTTTCCACGTGAATTTTGTCAATTTCGAGTAGTTTTTCGAACAAAAATTTATCAATGAAAAATTCAAACTGTAGGTCTCAAATATATACCGATATATCCCAATAGCCCTGTTCTAGGTAGTAACATTAATAATATGTTAAGAAACATGTTTGATCATAGAGAAAAATGGCTAAACAATCAGCATTATAAAAGGAATAAGGCCTCTTAAACATTGTGCATTGTCACAGTGCCAAGAAGTTAGTTTTAATCTGCCTTGATCACTGCCAGACCATTTGACGACGCGTTTGGCTCGGTTTGTAGACACCTGCCTACTGAGTCGGCGGTCCCGAGTTCGAATCCCGGCCGGAGCACATATTTGTGCACATATTTGTTATTGGGTCGTGGATGTTATCTATATATGTATTTATATATTATGTATATCGTCGTCTAGTACCCATAGTACAAGCTTTGCTTAGTTTGGGACTAGGTCGATTTGTGTATGATTGTCCCTTAATATTTATTTATTTGTAGCACTACTATTGTCCTTTAATATTTGTATCACTGCTTGCGCCCTGGGCGAGATTTCTACGGCGCCCCCTCAACATGACAAGCTTTTCGCAAAATTTTGGAAATTTATTATTTATTTATTTCTTTACCTATATCCGGCGCCCTGGGCAGTCGCCCTACCGCGCCCTACCCTAACGCCGCTACTGGCCTTGATAATGTAACATAGAACCGCGTAATAAACCAAATGAAACATGCCTATATGATCATTGATACAAAGATAAGCACAAAGATACATTTTGGCGGAAGAGACTGACCGAACCCGGTACCTCTGGATATTGAAAGAAATAAACCCACACCATCTACGTCTGGTTCGGTGGTCTAGTTGGTAGGACGCCCGTGTTGGCCTGGAAAGCCGTTGGAGACGCAGGTTCGAATCCTGTCTGAACCATTGAATTTTTAAATTTTTCGCTTCATTGTAAACATTTGGTTTACGTTAGCAGACGTTACTGCTTTAATAAAATAAAATAAATTCGGGTGTAGCACATCGTTACTATCGATTCTCAACAAATTTGAGACGATGGTGCCGACTATAAAGTCTAAATCTTTACGGTAGATGGCGCTGCGATGCCACCCTAAGGCATGTTGAAGCAACTGGTTGAAAGATTCAATGGCTCTGACATCTGGTTCGGTGGTCCAGTTGGTGGGACGCCCGTGTTGGCCCGGAAAGCCGTTGGAGACGCAGGTTCGAATCCTGTCTTGAACCATAGAATTTTTAAATTCTTCGCTTCATAGTAAACATTTAGAAAATAAATTATTAATAAACTAAGGATAATAACAGCTCAAACATACTTTTTAATCATAAAATATATACAAACTTAAATATTTTGTTTTCTTTGTGTTTGATCTTTGTTTTAATGATTCAATAAAGAAATGTCGCGTTTCGACATTAAAAAATAGTGAAACATTACATGTTCCACAAACGCATAATACGTATATATGGTTTTAATTGGCAGGGTTACAAAAGGACCCACGATATAAAGACGAAGTACGGCTTCGATCGTCTCGTGGAGGATCTAATCCAGGAATCCATGTCCAAGGGAGAGTTCGACAAGCTGAGCGGAGAAGGCAAGCCGTTGAAGGATCAAAACACCAACCCTTATGTTGATTTCACAACGCACAAGTTGAATGAAGTGAGTACGAGAACTGTTCGTTTGTTTCTCAGACTTTATACTTAGGGCCTTATCACACTTGCGATTTGCGAGCGTATTTTGTATGAAGGCGATCGCGCAGCGTGTTCGCCGCGTCGCTTATTTGTATTCGCTGGGTGCGCGATGACAGCGTCAACTAGCGGTTACAATTACGGCGGGCTTTTTAATGTCAAATGGCTGACTGTCTTTACGAATAGTAAGTAAACAAACAAATAATTTCAATGAAATATCGTAATTTTCTTTCATTTTATTCGATTATGTTAATCTATAGTGTCGATAAAACGTTGACCTTCTTTATTTCCCGTCTAAAATGGCAAAATCAATAACTTTCAGATGTAATTCACACGGACCTTTTCATGGCTGTCTTGACGAGAAGTAAGTTACAAAATAAACAAATTTAACCGAAAAACGCATTTCATGCATAATGCAACCGATCATTTATGACTGTATTTTCGTAGTAATACAGATTATTTTGTTTTTTTCAGTTAAACATGGCCAAATTAATTATCATAACTGGATTCTGCTCAATCAAACACAACATCGCTTTCAAATCCCAAACTACAATAAAATGAGAAACAATTCGTTTTTGCTCAACATACCCTTTTGGGTAAAAGAAAGTAAACGCATAAACATGCTACTCCCTACAACATACCTACAAGATATAATATTAAAAATGTTGTTCTATAGGTTATACTAACTTTTTCCTCTTGATAGCGATTATCCATTTAATTCGTTGCTCTCGTTTCCAACTTGCTTGTGGAAATTTATTTATTTATGATTACTGTTTTTGAATTTGTGATTACTGTTTTTGCCATTGTTTTTGCAATTAACTACGCTGCAGGTATATTTATTTATTTTTAGATGCCTTAATTTCACTAGTAAAAAGTGACAGTTGGCCTGACGAAAGTTCCTTTTTTGGCCACGGCGCGCGCTGCGATCGATTCGTGGTTCCCCCACCACCTACTTCGCACCCAGCGAATAGAAAATACGCTCGCAAATCGCAAGTGTGATAAGGCCCTTATAGACCATATACTATTATACTGGTACTACCACCAAGCCTTAAGTAAAACTATTCTAACGCAACAATCTTATTGTCAATAAAATTATTTAAATCTGACATTATTGTAGGTATATAATGTATTCTTCAAACTTAATAAGCATAATAGATATTAAGGAAATGTTTTTGTACGCCAAGTGGCAAAACATAGTGCAACACAAGGAAATGTAACATCTCTGTATTTATGCAGCCATCACCTATGTTTAACAAATAAAACACTTTGACTTTGACTTTGACAACCCAAACTTTGAGACTTTTGAGGTTTGCTGATGAGCTATCGAGCCTTCTTATAACATGGAACCCCAAACGAAGCGTGTTCGCTCGTCGCTATGTTCTGCCGTTCAAAAAATTAAACCTCAAAATTTTGTTAAACATATCCGCAGAAGAACCAAGGAAACCGACATAGCTCACAGAATTGCACGGTTGAAGTGGCAATGGGCAGGCCATGTAGCCCGGAGAATGAATGGATGGACGTCTGTGGCGGTAGATAGATAGGTACATTCTCCAGTCTTCCATCCTCTCTTTAGGTCGATCTCAGAATTTTCCGCAAGGTCCTTTCCGTTACCAAGTACAAGTGTAGCATTTCTATAATATTCAATCGATTCCAGGTGCTTATAAACAACGGATTCGTCCCCGAATGGATAACGATGAACAAGGAAATAGACCAGGACATACAAGCGTTGAAGGAAGAGATCAAACGCGACAGAATGTACCTCGGGCCGTACCCGCTCTCCGAACAAGACCAAACGAAATGGGCGCGTCAATGCGACGCCAACAGAGACCTAGCTAAGTCCATAAACTCTAAGATTAACAAGTATAATTTGATAGTTCCCTTACTAAATAAGCAGAGATTATACGTAGACTTTGAGAGGATTAGCAACGATGTTCTGATGAATGGAGCGCACTCGGTTAAGGCTGAAAAAATTAAGCCTACGGTTGTGGCCGCTAGCGTTTCGGAACCGGATCTTTTCGGGGTATTTGTTAAATTTTTGGGGGATTTGTTTAGTTTTAGTAAGTCTAAAAAGAATGTAGATAACTAAACTCAACGCAAATGTAGATAAATGGGTGAAAATCAAGTGTACCTACTACCTTAATTGACTCAATTAAAATTTATAGCAATATTTCTGTAGTGCCACGATAATTTAATTAACCATCGAATAGTGTAACCTAAACTTCTATTTTAAGGTTCCTTATTATATCGTTGATTTAAGTCGGCCAATTTTTTTAATCGGTTTATTTCTCGTTTTGCATGGCGAAATATGCCCATACTTTGTCCATTTTTTGGTCCTTATCTGGTTTACACTTACTTGGTTGCGTAGGCGAGTATTAAAATAACTAGGAATTTTATCGAATTGCTCAGTGATGAATAAGTTAATTCAAAGTGAATTAGGCTACTTCTGCCGGTCGCACTAACAATATCGACAGTAGGTGAAATGGTTAATTTTAATAAGGCACCAGTGTAAAATGTACCCTTATTCCAATTAACCTTTTAAGCGCCACAGTCGGCTGTGGCCGTCAACAAAAAATCGTGCCCCTGACGCCACGTCGGCCACAGCCGTCCAAATTTCAATGATCAAAAACTTTGTAATTCTAACCGCTACAAGTATTTTTCAATCCCTGTTGATTTTGGGGTACATCTTTGTTTTTACTCTGGCGTCAGTGGCACGGTAAATTGCTAGACCGCTTGGCGGTCAATAGGTTAATTAAGGTGTTTATTTGTAAGCCAAAGCAAATGACTTACCTCTGTCGATGTTGTTAGTAACGCAAATCATATGCGATTTTACAAGTACCTACCTATTACTTACAAATATTAACCCTTCGTCGGTGAGATTAAAAAAAATCTTGCGTTCAAACCTCATTTGTGCTGCAATGAGTAAAAAAATATGTCCGTAAAAAAATGCAAAAAGACGGCCTTAATATGTGGTCAGGATCCTATACCAACACAAAGGTAAATTATGAAAAAATATGTAATTTGATCCACTGCAATGTAAGCAGGACTCGAACCTGCGACCCTACGTTTCCGGCGTAGTGCTCTCCCAACTGAACTCAGCTGAGTTATCACATCGTTACATCAATTACACCAAATCTTTGATACCGTAATTGTACGCTACTGGAGCGCCCTCTGCGTCATGTGTTAAAAATGCTTATGCGCATTAGCCATTACCAAGGATGTGCGCTTTACACGCACGATCCCCAGTCCCCATTGCTTTACAGCAAGTGCGAGGACCGCGGGAGAGATGGCGCTTTTCTGAATGTTTTTTTTTTAATATTATCTTTTCACAATAAAACAGAATAGATAAAGATTATATTTAACCCTTAAATACATGATGAAAATACACTGAATGAACCTACACGTTACTGAAATGACACAAGTCAAAATCTGAATATTGTCATTAAAGACTTTGTGAATATTGTCCCAAAGTCTCAAACAGACGTGGATTTCATTGCTAATTACGCCATTTCAGAAATCAAATAAGTGTAAGTGTATGCATTTAAGGGTTAAAAAACGTTACCTATACTTGTTTTCTTCTTTTCGTCTACTTCTGTTCATTTTGTGGTCAAAAATAAAATTAGTTTGACTGCAGCTAATCTCTTTATTATTTTACAGGTACAGTCAAGGAGTTGGAAACACGTACAATACGGACATGAATAGCAATAAGGGTCTAAAAGGTACGCGTTTCAATTTCCTTGACCGTACCTATGTATGGATTACAAAGAAAATAAGGCGTAGCAAAAATTTCTTAGTGAATTTGTCTGTTTTAAGGGGCCCTAGAAAGAAGGTACAAACCCATTTCTGTGAAACTAAAATGTTATTAGAGTGATTCAACTTTTTTCTTGTTTTTATTCCGTCCCGTGGCCCAGGGGACAATAGTGATTAGACTTTTTAGAAAAGTGTTGATCATTTATATTACTGGTGTTGTCAGGAGATAGTCTACATAAGAATGGGCTTAAAATTGCTGAAATTATAAAGTTTGTGGTAAATATGACCGCCGAAATCGTAATTTCAATTGTAGTTTTAAAGAGTGGCCCAGTGGACATCACCCTGGCAACGAGCAACAGAAAAAAGTTGATTGACTTACGCGTTTAGTTATTTTCAGTCGAAAATCAACTTAACACTTTCGCAACCAGATATAAAATTTAACCCTACCCCAGAAACCGAGAGCCCGCTAGGTGGGTAGCTCTTAAAGCAAAAATACGTGACCGGCATCTGAGCAATGATTACGAGTGCCTACCAGGCGGGTTCCTGGTAGCGAAAGTGTTAAGGACTAGATTTCATTTCCAATAGTTTTTCATATCAATACTTGTGTAGCTAGTAATAAACAAAGACTGTGATATGACAAATATAGGTGTATTTAAATAAAAACTGCAATATTCATGCATAACTTTTTATTTCTAACATGTGTTAAACTACACAATTTTCTTAACAATAACTTCATTACTCTAGTAAGTACAGTCACCATCAAATACTAAAATGTTTAGATGTAAATGAAGAGGAACGAAAAACTGGGTAAGTTTTTTTTATTGTTTTATTGATGTTTTAGTCTAGTCACAAAATTTCTCAGTTCATCATATAACTACCTAAAACTGGGGTATTTGTCGGTGACTGTACTAGTACATAATTTTCATAGCGTAAATCGATAAATGCTGTAAACAAAATACCTATCGTAACAATATAAATTGGTAAATATATACACAGTATACTAGCAATAAGCTTTGAATTCACTGCAATATAAATATAACAGAAAGAAGACTAAACATGCTTTCAAAATATTACATTTATCACACTAATATTATAAAGTTGGTATGTATGTGTGTTAATTCATCACGTTCAAACGGCTAGACTAAATTTGATATTTTTTTTATGAAGGTAGCTGACATCCTGTATTAACACAGGTTACTTTTCATCCCGAAAAATTTAGTGTTCCGGTGGGATGAGCGGGTAATACCGCGAGTATTGAATTAAAATAAATATTAAAATTGGGTTAAGACTATCACAAGGAATTTAAAATCATACAAAACTATCTAAAACATTATACATACCTATTATGTTGATAACTTGTTTTAGTAAGTTCGAATTCCATTTCTTAAGCGAATCCCATTAGCTTTGTACCCGATGAACAATACTCATTATCTGTATTGTTAACTGAAACTGTAAGTGAAAGAGCAGTGAAGCTCGTTTCGATGCTTAGGATGACGAACGCAATTAACGAAGTGACCAACATCTGTGTTCTCTTTGTTTAAGAGTAAACCTTATTTCGTTTGACTTAAAGACTAATTTAGTGTAAAAGTAATTTGCACTTACAATTACATTTCGAAGTGGCAGCTGTGGCCACAGTTAACAATACAGATAATGAGTATTGTTCATCGGGTACAAAGCTAATGGGATTCGCTTAAGAAAAGGAATTCGCACTATACCGGTAATTTTTACATATCGTGTGTAACGATTAGAAATATTTTGATAACACGTCTAGAATCTAAAATGTAGCGTATTCGTATCTTGACTTCCTGAAAATATTCGAGGTTCCTAACCTAAGACTTACAACTATTGAACCTTAACTGCGCTAGGCACAATTTACAATGGAATGTTACTAATGGCACTGTGATGCGTTGTTTAATATTAGTTTATGCAACTGCTACATAATAATATGGGTATAAATAAAGTAGTGTTTGCAATTGTACGTAATTAGGTCTTAAAACACGGGTGTGGTTTTATGAAACGAGCCGAAGGCGAGTTTCATAATAGGATTAAGTAATGTAGGTCTTTACATATAGAGTCTGAAATTATTTAGTATAACAATACAGGTGTAGATAAAAATAATTAATCGAAATTTGGATACCGTAAACCGCGGTTACTTTAGGAAAATTTGGGGCTACTTTGATAGATTTGAAATGGTTATAAAAACGCAAATATACATAGCTCGATTGAGCAAATGAAGTAAAAGGTCAGCCACAGATGGTCAAATAGAAAATAAGGACATGGCGTAAACACAGCAACAGCGCTTGTGTTCGTTCAGGTTAACGCGTCCTAAATGCGATCAGCGCTCGTGCGTGCAGCTCTCCGTGGCGCCACCTATGGTCCCACCGGAAGATCAGCGCTGGCTCTCGAGCTAGCATCTTGCTGAGGTGCATAGCCATAATAATAGTTTATTTTATTTATTTATACTGTATTGCACAAAACAAAAGTCAGTACAAATCGCGAACTTAATGCCTGCTCTACCAGTCAACCATAGGGCCAAACAGAGATGGCTTATTGTTAATAGTTGCTTATTGTTCTATTATATTTTTCTTTAATTATTTGTCTCGTATTTCTTTCTTTCACTAATTTCCAAAGTAGCCCCATTTTAAAGTCACCCCGTTTTACGGTTGGGTCAACTAGGTTATTTAGTAATGTTTGCGACGGCACATGATCGTGTAGAAGCACAGACAGACGGAGCATGTATGGCGACCCGCGCGCACCAACGATATGGTACGGCAGAACATTAAAGTATCAACACGGCGGCCACCGTTTAGTCGCGTCCTTGTTTATGATCCATGCGTACGTCAACGAAAAAATAAATTAAATAAATGACATGGTAAATTGTAGTGTTAAGACCTCACAAACATGGACGCAACTAAACGGTGGCCGCCGTGTTGATACTTTAATGTTGTGCCGTACCATATCGTTGGTGCGCGCGGGTCGCCTTACATGTGCCTTACACGCTCCGTCTAGTGGGGGTGGTCTGTGTGTAGAGGGCACTAGGGGCAGTTAGTGGAGGGGGAGTCAGTGCTGGTGAGAGTTAGGAGTACCACATGAGCTGTCCCTGCGCGCCCAGCCGCACCCTCCCGGTGGCGAGCAGCCGCAGCGCGCGCGGGAAGGCGCGGTGCTCGGCGGTGTGGATGCGCGCCTGCAGCGTGTCCGGCGTGTCGCCCGCCAGCACGGGCACGCGCTCCTGCAGGATGATCGGGCCCGTGTCCATGCCCTCCTGGACATGCAATAATAAAAAAGTGTAAGGCGAACATCCTAATATTCGCGTAATCCGCGCGCGCCCGTAGTGGTCCTATGCATACCTATAAACGTTATAGGTATTTATTTATTTATTTATTTATTTATTTACCATAAAGTTTACACGGCATTACAGCTATAGACCAATGCACCGAGAAACACAATTAACATAACAAAGTAAAATATATATATAAATTTAAAAGCCAAGATCATCCATCATCTCGCAGAAACGCAGACATTCCCGGCATACAGCTGCCCATCGCCATGCAAACAAATCACACTCAGGAGCTGATGCCAGGAGAGCATTGAGCATTACCAGCGCACGGAGCAGCGGGGAGTTCCTGCGCGACACCGTCCTCGCCGCCGGCACGGCCAGCAGAGGGCGCACCCGCGGTCTGAGGTTTATCCTCGGAACGTCAGCAACAAAAAGCCTCACTACTCGCTGCACGAGTTCTGGACAATCAGAATCACCTCGTAATATACGACATGCAGTGACCAGCAAAATGTTATTTCGCCTTACCTCTAGAGAATTAAAACCTAAACAGCCAAGTAGGAACTTAGTTGGATATAGAAAGGGATAAAAACCATATCTTTTTTTATATAAAAACCTAAGAAAGGCTTTTTGAACCTTTTCAAGAAGCAATGCATATGTGGACTCGTAAGGGTTCCATATGAGAGAAGACGCCTCTAATTTGCTTCTCACAAACGCGCAGAAAACTAACTTTATCGCCCCAAGATCATGGAAGTGTCTGATGTTTCGGATGATAAAACCGAGTCTACGAAAACAATTGTTTGCGAGGCTACGAATATGGTCATGAAATGTGAGATGAGAATCGAAGACCACACCGAGATCTTTCACGGAGCTAACACGCTCAATTACATCGACAACATCAAGTGTGTATCGCGCGTGTATAGGGGCAGCAGCACGACTAAATGTACATACACAACACTTAGACACATTGAATAGAAGTTTGTTGTCTTTGCTCCATTGGGTAACAGACACGATATCTTCTTGAAGCAGATCACAATCCGTAACGTTTTTAACTCCAAAAACCAGCTTAAGATCGTCAGCGTATAAGAGGCACTTGGCATACTTAACAACGGCAACAAGATCGTTAATCATTAACCCAAAGAGGAGGGGGCCCAAAATTGAACCCTGACTGACGCCAGATCTCGTAGGGTACGGAGTAGAGATGAAGTGTCCATGTCGAACGTACTGCATTCGATCACGCAGATAATTTGCAAAAAAAGCAAGCAACTTTGGCGAAAATCCTAGACCATCGAGCTTACCTAACAACAAGTCATTATCTACGCGATCAAATGCCTTTTTAAAGTCAAAATATATGACATCAACCTGGACACCTCTGTCTAGAAACTCAGAGATGGTGTCAGTCAGGATTAAAAGATTTGTATCAACGGAGCGATTAGGTCGAAAGCCATGTTGCGAGTTGGACAAAAAAGGTTTAGTCTGGATAGATATAGCTTTATGTAATATGGATTCGAACACTTTTGCTAGCGTTGACAGTATTGCAATTGGTCTGTAATTTTCGACGTTGGCTGTGTCACTACTCTTTGGAATGGGTTTTACCCTCGTTGTCTTCCACTGACGCGGATATGATCCAGTAGAGAGCGCTAAATTAAATATGAAGTGTATGGGCACCTTCAGATGTTCCATGCAGCCTTTGACAATATAGGCAGGCAAATTATCAGGCCCCATAGAGCTATTAGGTTTAAGTTTCTTTATGCCTGCCTCTACGTCTTGCATCGATATATGATCTATATCGATACATTGGGAAGAACGTGTTTGACTACAACCTTCGGGCGAGTTCGCATCCAGACGAGGAATGTCAGGTAAGAATACACTGGAGAAAAACCTAGAGAAGGCATCTGCGGCTTTAGCTCCAACGAACTTTGTCCCTTCAAACGTGACTTCTGACACAAACCCACCTTTTGATTTCAGACTGTCTATGTGCTGCCAAAAAGACCGAGGGTCACTTTTAACTTTTCCTTGGATGCGATCAATGTAACAATCGTACGCCAAGCTTATTCGTTTTTTTAAGTCCTTTCTAAGTATGGCAAACTCATCATATACTTCTGCATTTTTAGTTGCTTTCCATCTCTGATGGATCCTAGCTTTTCGCACTAAGTCAGAAATTATATCCGCTGTAAACCATACAGGGTAACGCCGACTTACTTTCTTAGATCGCACCTTCCGGGGTATACAGGTGTCAAATATGTTATATATCACTTTATAAAAACTGTCCACTGCCATGTCAGCATTTTTTGACTGAAGAACTTCGTGCCAACTGACTTGAGATATAAGCTTATATAAAAGTTCAAAATTGCCCTTTGCGAAATTCCAATCTCGTCCAGAATCTAGATTACTAGGGTCAATTCTCTCAGGAATACACCGCTGCATATCATCAATTACCGGGACTAATATCTCTAACGGCGGATGATATGCATCCCGTCGAGGGACGAGCCCACCCCCCTCAATTTCTAGGATCATTACGTCGCTAATGCGCTCCGGCACCAGCACAACATCCAATTTTCCACCGTATGCATTCGTCACTTCATTCGCTTCATACAGTCCACACACAGTTAGAAAATACGAGTAATAGCATAAGATATCATGAGATGTATACATCGGATTCAAGTTCAAATCCCCAAGTACAAGCACAACACCATTCAACGAGACTATAACTTGTTCTACAGTTTGGAACCAATGCATATAATCAGCACAAGAGGCACCAGGAGGAATGTACACTACACATACAAAGTAAACAATTTCATCCAGTGTGAAAGTAACCCACAAGTCTTCCCCTGTCGTTGTCTCCAAATCTAGACGACGTCGCATCTCCATAGGTATAACGCTCGCCGCGGCCGGCATCAACCGAATGTCGTGAATGTCGTACCTAATGTCGTGAGCGCATCGTCCGCGCGTCTTGTAAATAATCTTTCGTGTTCCACACCTTTTTTACGAAACATTCTGTGCTTCAGTGTTCATATTCAGTATTTATTGTAAATCAATAATTGTGTGTTTAATGATAAATAAAACTGTTACAACCATTACAAAAGTCATTTATTGTACTACATTGAATCATGTCAATAAATTCATTTTACATTTATTAATTGTGCAGTAGTCGCCTTACGATCGGAATTAAGACATGCGATAGAGTCGCAAAAAACAATAAGGCGTCAGAAGATAATATAACAAATGAATTGCTCAAATCTCTCTTGTGTGATAGGCAAACTGTCTCATCTACACGTATGTAGATAGATATGTAAAACAAGATAAAGTGCCTATCTATCCGATAAGGGATTTCCTCTCCTAACACGTAAAGCACGTAGAATAATAATATATATAGTTCAGTATTGTAAGATTATGGGGTAGATAGATAGAATTAAGATATACCTGAGGTTAGACGGTAATCTAGAGTATAGAGTTGTTGGGAAAAACTATATATATAAACGATGTAAAGTAGTACGAGTTTCCGTTCCACCTACCACCCCGACGCTACGCATACTACACTTGGAATACAACACGTCAAGAAATAGCTGGTTCAAATCCGGCTCGAAGGACCATTCATAAATCAAACCCAAGTAGTACACATGCTGTATAACAGCTTATACAGCTGAAATAAGTCGTATAAGGGCTGTATAAGGGTATACAGCTGAAATAAATCGTCTAAGAGCTGTAGAAGGCTATACAGGTGAAATAGGTCGTCTAAGAGCTGTATAAGGGTATACAGCTAAAATAAGTCGTGTAAAAGCTATATATAGTATAGCCGTGAGTGGGATTTTCTAGCCACTTCGCAGGGAGAAAATCTCACTTTCTGGCCACAAGACGTCAAACTTTAGACAAACCACGAGCGGTAAATTCTTAAAGCCCCAAATCGCTAATTTATTCCCACAAACAACTTTAACCTTGGATATTCATAAATTCTCCACCCTATAGGTATGTAATCTACTATTAGGTACATATCTTTCTTTTTTAGTCAGATATTAAAATACATCAAGCCAGGGTTATCAAATTAGGGTTTTTTTTTACGGCGTGATTCAGCAAAACCCTTAGACGGTTCAGCGACATCTATTGACATTTATATACCAAAATATAAACGCCAAGCACGAGTCTGACTCGCGCGCCGAGGGTTCCGTACAAACACTTAACTGGCCGGGTTAAGTTAAGTTTGCACTTGGCATGTATGCCGCCACATACAAATGAGGAGCAAAGTTAACGCAACCGATCACATTTGTTGTATGGGAGCTCCAATTAAATACTTATTTCGTTTTTAGTATTTATTATTACAGCGGCATCATCTGTGAACATTTCAACTGTCTAGCTATCACGACTCGTGAGATACAGCCTGGTGACAGACAGACGGACGGAGGGACTGAGGGGTTGTTAGTAATAAGGTCCCGTTTTTATCTTTTGGGTACGGAACCTTAAAAAACCGGTACTAAATCGATGTCGTTAATTGATAATTGGAACATAAGGAAGTTGCTTTGCTCGCCTAAGCCGGCAATGTAGTATGAAATTTCATTATTCTCCTCCTATCTGCTTGAAATGGGATACTTCATCGCCTATTATAAGGAATATTTATAAAGCTAAGGCTTCGAAAATTAGCACCACTAATCTCGGGAGACGCGTTAAAACAAGTATACTTTGCTCATTTCCACTCCCTCATGTCATATGGAACACTTATTTGGGGTAACTCCACTGACGCAAAAAGGGTTCTAATAATGCAAAAACGAGCCATTCGCACTCTTGTCGGAGCTACACCTAGGCACCCCTGTAAAAAACTTTTTATATCGCAACGCATAATGACGCACTACTCACAATATCTTTTCGACTTACTTTTATTTGTAAGAACTAATATATCTCAGTTCGCGCGCGTCCATGTTGCAGGTAAACATCTCCGCACTACCGGGCGACTCAGAACCGTGCCTCGTCGCATGGCGCTTTCAGGCAAAAACCCACGGGTCATTGGCCCAACTTACTATGAGCATTTGCCTGAAAACCTACGAAATGAGCCATCTTACGAAATATTTCGGCGTCGACTGAGAGACATTTTGTTGGAAAACCCTCTGTACTCCGTGAGTGAGTACATGGAACTAAACTTCTAGTTATTATTTGTATATTTGTTATTGACATTTGATTTGGTACCTATTTTATTTTATTTTGTATTGCGACAATGATTTTATTTTGTATTACTAGATGCCATCTGATTATTATTTTCTGTGTATATAGATTGTTTGCTTTGTTTTAGTTTAATGACTTAAAGTCGTGATGACGATCCTTATTGGGAGATTATATTGATTATTATTATGATGGTTATCATTTCTTGTGCTTGACATTGTTATTGTTAGTTTTATTATTATATTTTTATTTTGACGATCATGATGTGAATACTTATATTTTTGAATATTTAATGCAAATGTATACAGTTATTTTCACATGAAATAAATGAATCTAATCTAATCTAATCTATAAGAATCTCATTGCATGTTTGAGAAATTAAACTTACGTCAACGAAGTGTATCGTGCAGCCAGTTTCCCGGTCGCCCGCGTCCAAGCACTGCTTAGCGGCCTCCAGTCCTGGGTGCAGCGGCAGCAGTGAGGGGTGGATGTTCACCAGCTTGCCTTTCCATCTGTGTAGAGACAAACTTTGGTAAACGAAGAGCTAGGAAATTGATTCGGATGCTTTTCTCTTAAAAGTTATTTGCACTGGTTGCAGGAGTACGGCTGAAAAGGGTCAGTTAATATAAGATATTAAAAGAAAATCTATGACAATGATGATGTTTACGAGTGTAGATCAAGTAGTGTATGCAACTGTACATAATAAGGTCTTAAACACTCGTGTGATCCTATTATGAAACTCGCCTACGACTCGTCCGCTAAGGGTATTGATATATGGAGCCGCTCGGTGCCGCTCTCGCGGTGTTTACAGATCTTTAACTAAATTTTATTTTGTCGTATTACTTGATTTAAAACACACGATTTTATGAGATTCATACAGGTAACAAGGGAATCGGGGAGTGTTATGATATATCACAGGCAACACAGAAGCGGATTGACAGAACCGACCAACCAATCATAGCGCGAGTCCGATACGACCTTCAAACGTCCAAGAAAAGAGTGTACTCCCACCTGTGCGGCCGGCAACGCACTTGTGACTCCTCTGGTGTTGCAGGTGTCTATGGGCCACGGTAATCGCTTTCCATCAGGCGATACGTTTGCTCGTTGGCCCCTATGACATGTCTCGCCTGTCATTTCGGAGTGGCATACCTTGATTTCTTATACCACGCCCGTCACCACTACAGAGCAGGGTTGCCAGACGTACGATAATAATTATTGTACCTACATGTACGATAATTTGGCCTCCGGTACGATGTACGATACAATGAGTACTATCGTACGCAAAAGTACGATAATTTGCAGGTCGTCGAAGGTTGGGTTAATTCTAGGGTTTTTTAATAACATTATATGAAAAACGCACTCACTAGAGTGACCTTGAATCGAAGTAAACGTCCAAATGGTCAGAAATGACTGCCAACCTGATCAGATCGTCAAAATTTTTCACTGTTTGGTCGCCATTAGTGTCAGATGTCTGAATTCCCCTAAATATCTTAGTGAAAACATCTAATTGAAGTTAATTTCGCAAAAATAGCTCATTAACTGTGTAAAACTTTCGGAGGTGTTTTTTAAATTTATTTTCGATGTTCTGCCGTTTTGACCGGTGTACGATAATTTAATCGTCTAGTACGATAACTTTAGTATGTCAGTACGATATTCCGGTTGCACTCGTCTGGCAACCCTGTCACGGACGGATCGCGCGGTGTACGTGGCCCTGCGGTGTGTGGTCCCAGCTGATCCACACATGTGATGCATCAAACAATAGAACAATAGAAAATTCCTTTAGCCTTGAATTGTATTGCGATTTGCGACACATGTAACCTCTTTGGAATGTCGAACCATATATGGAAATGACCTTAAGGAAAATCAGTATAAAAGCATTGGAAATTATTTAATAAAGGTTCATTCTAACACCGAGCTCCGTCGTATCATTATCCCCGTACCGACTACACTTCAGCCCGCCTGCCGCCCGCCGCAAGCCCGACATGCCCGTCACTTGTATATCTTTTTTTTTTTTTTTTTTTTTATGTCATAGGGGGCAAACGAGCAAACGTATCGCCTGATGGAAAGCGATTACCGTCGCCCATAAACACCATATCCATCATAAACATCATATACGCCCATAAACATCATATCGACTTACTTCTGCACGAACTCGCCGGACAGTATCCTCATGTAGCCGGCGAGGCACACGATGTCGATCTTGCGCGCCTCCAGAGCCGCGGAGATGGCGCGGTCGAACTCTTCCCGAGATTTGTAGTCTTTGTAGTTGAACACCTGCAAATAACACAAAGACACATTAAACCGTTGATACAAAGATCGAAACCCAAAAAAAAAATCGAGAGGTTATTTGGCGTTACGGTGGTGGAGAGGTTAACACGCTGGACTGGTAATCCACCTGCGATCTGTGGCATTCACGGATTCACCGCACTAGGTATGTAATATAATGTACTATTAGAATAGCCGAATATTATTGTAATATGGTTCCGTGTATAGTTTCGAAAATTATACTTACAAGGAAAGGCACCCAACTGTCCGACTCCGATTTGATTCATTTTGATATATGTTATAGAGTAGTCTAAAATAGCAGACAAGTATTTTTTTTAGCTGCCCAAATTCAACCTGTTAGGACAAATTGTCCTTCAAAGTACTGAAAATTGACCAAACCCTCCAACTTCTTCAGAGAGATTTGTTCAAGCTAATTGATAATTAGTTACTGGTTTCATTATATGTCGGAGAACATGAAAAAAGAATGGACACGTGTTTTGTCATTTCACCTCAAACACATATTTTATAATTAAAAAAATCACTTAAACTCATATTTAAAAATTTAAAAAAATTAAATGTTTTTTTTTTGTGCATGCCTTTCCCTATCTATGCAGTACTATGGTACATAGGTGTGCTAGACGGCCATGTGTACCCAAAATAGATTGTATTTGATATACTCACCAGCGAGGGTACTCCAGCCTTCTCGGCTCGTTTCAACG
Source organism: Apotomis turbidana (assembly GCA_905147355.2). Classification (NCBI taxonomy): domain Eukaryota; kingdom Metazoa; phylum Arthropoda; class Insecta; order Lepidoptera; family Tortricidae; genus Apotomis; species Apotomis turbidana. The sequence continues at coordinate 22,120,660 of LR990293.1, forward strand.
CGAATGCGTCCTTCTTGTTGCTGATCACGAGGGCGATGTCCGCGCACATACACTGCGTAGGGTCGCGCGTCGTGTCCAGTAACGCTTGTAGGTTGCTGCCGTTGCCGGATACTAACACTGCGACCTGAAATAAAAAAAGGTGGTCAAGTGCGAAAAGATTAATCTGTACTGAGCGACAAACTTGCCGTTGGAAAACGGTAATTCCCATACATCGACATAAGTCGGTTAGTTTACCAACTGACAATATGTAGAACTGTAAGACAGGTAGACAGACAGACGGATACGGTTTCCGTTTTAGCAGATTGAGGTACGGAACCCTAATTATGGGTGTGAAGCTATGTTGAATGCCGTTACATTACTGCATATTGGTTGCCTAACAAATTTTAGTCCAGGGTATGATTAGATAAAAATTGAAAAAAAAAAAATTTAAACATTTCACCGGTTTGATTATTAGATAAATTCATAATAAAATAATCATTACTATTATTTAATTTCAATTCAATAATCAGACCGTTGCAAAATGCTAGTAGGTATAGATTTACCTGTTTATACCTGGCTACCCGATAGTTGTGACGGGAAAAGAATAGGCAACCTAACGTTTGCATATTCTATGGGCTTCATACTTTCCATTGGTATAGAATTTATCTAATATTAATCACACCGGTGAAATGTTTAATTTTTTTTTTATTATTAATTAAACATACCCTGGACTAAAATTTGTTAGGCAACCCATATGCAGTATATTTATCGACATATTAAATTAAATATAAAATACATTTCATCAAATAAACATCTCGGTGAAGGTCGTTTTATATCGGGATCTTAGACTACTACGAACAATTAAAAAATAAGCTGATAAGAAAATAAACTTAAACCTTCATAAAATAAACTCTTTATTTTATTTCGTTTCGTTAGTATTCTAAGACCAAGGCAAAGATACCAACAGCCAAAAATTTGTTTTCAAGTATAATATTTACATGACGCAGTTTCATTTTCTCGCAAGTGAAGTGAAAAGTAGAGTGTGCAACTCGTCCATAAAACGCATTTTACACTCGACTTTATATTCATCCTCGCTCGCAAGCTCGCTCGGATGGATAAACGTCTCGTGTAAAATGGTGCGTTTTATGCACTTGTTGTAAAATCTACTATATTCTAATATGATTACTATTAAGTCCTCACCTTCTTGCTGGGCAGAGTGGGCATCCTCCTGGTGAAGTCTAGTGCGGAGGGGAAGTTGTCCACCAGCACTCTAGCGCCGCCCGGCGGCCGCGCCTGGATGCTGCCGATCACCATCACCTGGGTACAGCAGTATTGCAGCAGTCCTCACCTTCTTGCTGGGCAGAGTGGGCATCCTCCTGGTGAAGTCTAGTGCGGAGGGGAAGTTGTCCACCAGCACTCTAGCGCCGCCCGGCGGCCGCGCCTGGATGCTGCCGATCACCATCACCTGGGTACAGCAGTATTGCAGCAGTCCTCACCTTCTTGCTGGGCAGAGTGGGCATCCTCCTGGTGAAGTCTAGTGCGGAGGGGAAGTTGTCCACCAGCACTCTAGCGCCGCCCGGCGGCCGCGCCTGGATGCTGCCGATCACCATCACCTGGGTACAGCAGTATTGCAGCAGTCCTCACCTTCTTGCTGGGCAGAGTGGGCATCCTCCTGGTGAAGTCTAGTGCGGAGGGGAAGTTGTCCACCAGCACTCTAGCGCCGCCCGGCGGCCGCGCCTGGATGCTGCCGATCACCATCACCTGGGTACAGCAGTATTGCAGCAGTCCTCACCTTCTTGCTGGGCAGAGTGGGCATCCTCCTGGTGAAGTCTAGTGCGGAGGGGAAGTTGTCCACCAGCACTCTAGCGCCGCCCGGCGGCCGCGCCTGGATGCTGCCGATCACCATCACCTGGGTACAGCAGTATTGCAGCAGTCCTCACCTTCTTGCTGGGCAGAGTGGGCATCCTCCTGGTGAAGTCTAGTGCGGAGGGGAAGTTGTCCACCAGCACTCTAGCGCCGCCCGGCGGCCGCGCCTGGATGCTGCCGATCACCATCACCTGGGTACAGCAGTATTGCAGCAGTCCTCACCTTCTTGCTGGGCAGAGTGGGCATCCTCCTGGTGAAGTCTAGTGCGGAGGGGAAGTTGTCCACCAGCACTCTAGCGCCGCCCGGCGGCCGCGCCTGGATGCTGCCGATCACCATCACCTGGGTACAGCAGTATTGCAGCAGTCCTCACCTTCTTGCTGGGCAGAGTGGGCATCCTCCTGGTGAAGTCTAGTGCGGAGGGGAAGTTGTCCACCAGCACTCTAGCGCCGCCCGGCGGCCGCGCCTGGATGCTGCCGATCACCATCACCTGGGTACAGCAGTATTGCAGCAGTCCTCACCTTCTTGCTGGGCAGAGTGGGCATCCTCCTGGTGAAGTCTAGTGCGGAGGGGAAGTTGTCCACCAGCACTCTAGCGCCGCCCGGCGGCCGCGCCTGGATGCTGCCGATCACCATCACCTGGGTACAGCAGTATTGCAGCAGTCCTCACCTTCTTGCTGGGCAGAGTGGGCATCCTCCTGGTGAAGTCTAGTGCGGAGGGGAAGTTGTCCACCAGCACTCTAGCGCCGCCCGGCGGCCGCGCCTGGATGCTGCCGATCACCATCACCTGGGTACAGCAGTATTGCAGCAGTCCTCACCTTCTTGCTGGGCAGAGTGGGCATCCTCCTGGTGAAGTCTAGTGCGGAGGGGAAGTTGTCCACCAGCACTCTAGCGCCGCCCGGCGGCCGCGCCTGGATGCTGCCGATCACCATCACCTGGGTACAGCAGTATTGCAGCAGTCCTCACCTTCTTGCTGGGCAGAGTGGGCATCCTCCTGGTGAAGTCTAGTGCGGAGGGGAAGTTGTCCACCAGCACTCTAGCGCCGCCCGGCGGCCGCGCCTGGATGCTGCCGATCACCATCACCTGGGTACAGCAGTATTGCAGCAGTCCTCACCTTCTTGCTGGGCAGAGTGGGCATCCTCCTGGTGAAGTCTAGTGCGGAGGGGAAGTTGTCCACCAGCACTCTAGCGCCGCCCGGCGGCCGCGCCTGGATGCTGCCGATCACCATCACCTGGGTACAGCAGTATTGCAGCAGTCCTCACCTTCTTGCTGGGCAGAGTGGGCATCCTCCTGGTGAAGTCTAGTGCGGAGGGGAAGTTGTCCACCAGCACTCTAGCGCCGCCCGGCGGCCGCGCCTGGATGCTGCCGATCACCATCACCTGGGTACAGCAGTATTGCAGCAGTCCTCACCTTCTTGCTGGGCAGAGTGGGCATCCTCCTGGTGAAGTCTAGTGCGGAGGGGAAGTTGTCCACCAGCACTTTAGCGCCGCCCGGCGGCCGCGCCTGGATGCTGCCGATCACCATCACCTGGGTACAGCAGTATTGCAGCAGTCCTCACCTTCTTGCTGGGCAGAGTGGGCATCCTCCTGGTGAAGTCTAGTGCGGAGGGGAAGTTGTCCACCAGCACTCTAGCGCCGCCCGGCGGCCGCGCCTGGATGCTGCCGATCACCATCGCGCCGAACGAGCGCGTGATGTTCATCACCTGGGTACAGATAATACATATTCAATACTTAACTTCTTCGCATTGAAGCCTCGCGAAGCGGGGTCTCATCGATATTTTTTTCTTAGTATTTTTCCTGTTATTAAATTCGATAACATGGGTCCTAAGAACAAATCTTTCAAGTAATTTTCAGTCTTCCTCATATTGACCGATCTAAATGGAAAAGAGCGCTGTCAAATAAAAATGATGTTTTAAAAAATATAAAAATAGAAAACAGCGTCATAGAAGAATCCGCACTTAAATAACCTCACCTTGTGGAAAGAATGACAGACGCATACTACAAAAAGAACAGTAGTACAATTTCCATACTCAATCCGTCTAGTAATATTCCGCCTACGCTCTTATGAGGAACTTTTGAAATGATTTTTTTAATCATAAATTGGGATATTTTCAAAAATGTTAAAATAGGATTGTACTTAATATTTTATCGTTTATTTGATGATATCGACCAAAGGCCTGGTTAAAAAAACAATATGGTCAATTATTGATAAAATAAGTTACCTCAGCCTGGTCCTCGGGGGCCACGATGAGCACCATGCCGATGCCGCAGTTGAAGGTGCGCAGCATCTCCTCGTCCGACACCGCGCCCGCGTCCGCGATCCACGCGAACACCTGCAAATAGGGCATTGTTGTACAGGCTGGAAAGTGAGCGATAGATGAACGGGTTAGTTCGAGGGTTCGCGCCCGCGTCCACGATTTAGGCGAACACCTGCAAATAGGGCATTGTTGTACAGGCTGGAAAGTGAGCAATTGATGAACGGGTTAGTTCGAGGGTTCGCGCCCGCGTCTGCGATTTAGGCGAACACCTGCAAATAGTGCATTGTTGTACAGGCTGGAAAGTGAGCAATTGATGAACGGGTTAGTTCGAGGGTTCGCGCCCGCGTCTGCGATTTAGGCGAACACCTGCAAATAGTGCATTGTTGTACAGGCTGGAAAGGGAGCAATTGATGAACGGGTTAGTTCGAGGGTTCGCGCCCGCGCCCGCGATTTAGGCGAACACCTGCAAATAGTGCATTTTTGTACAGGCTGGAAAGGGAGCGATAGATGAACGAGTTAGTTCGAGGGTTCGCGCCCGCGTCCGCGATTAAGGCGAACACCTGCAAATAGTGCATTGTTGTACAGGCTGGAAAGGGAGCGATAGATGAACGAGTTAGTTCGAGGGTTCGCGCCCGCGTCCGCGAATTAAGCGAACACCTGCAAATAGTGCATTGTTGTACAGGCTGGAAAGTAAGCGATAGATGAACGAGTTAGTTCAAGGGCTGAACCGACGGGAAGGGGGGAGATGTACAGTTTTTATGTTCGTATATACAACTATAAGCAGTTTTGTGTGCCGGATTTAGGTCATCGATACATTTTCGAGCAGTGTCGTGAAAAATATTTACTGTTTATTTTGAGTCTCAAAACCAACATTGACAGAGGTTTAGAAATTGAGTGTCCCGTGCAAATTTATCAACTAACATAGTGTTTATACATCGGTCTATAAAAGAGCTACTTTCCCGGTATTTTTTTTAAATACAGTTTTAGGAGTCACTTCTGCTATTTTGAAATCTGTGATAAGTATTAGTAAAACTTGTTTCACATATTTTTTTTGCCTAATTTGTTAGCGGTAGGTAATATTATTATATTAACCTAACGTATCAATCTGGTTACATATCAACTAGATTATTGTCTTTTTACAAAAATTGGAGAAAATAAAAAATACGACAACAATATAAGAATCGGTCCATCTATGTAATACGTATGTAACACAGCATGACAATGTTTACCGGGTGCACGTTCCACCAGTGCGCGTTGAGTCTCGCGCGCACCCACTCGGGAGTGACGCGCGGGATGTTGTCCAGCAGCCCTCCCCCGGTGATGTGCGCCACCGCCTTCACCAGGCCGCGCTGCAGCGCCGGCAGCACTGAGCGCACGTAGATGCGGGTCGGCTTTATTAGCTCTTCGCCTGAGGGTGGAAAGGAACGATTTAGTTAAGTATTGCCGGCAACGACAACAAAAATAGCGGATCTGCGCATGTACATTTGTATGTAAATCGGCTACTGCGCAGTCAAGGTTATGCTCTAAAAGTTTGCCAGTAGCTGTGACTACCATTAGAAATAATGAGCGCAAAACAGAACAGTTATCAAGACATGCGGTGCAGAATTGCACAAATCGGATGAAGTCAACAACATCAAAAAGACACAAGTTAAACATTGGAAATCACTTTTAGCAGAGTAGCATGCCCATTACTTTGGAATTCAAATTGATGGCTTGTTCTTTAGTACATTGTTGTAGAGGCTGGAAAGTAAGCAATAGATGAACGAGTAGATTTCGAAGGCCGACCCGCAGGCTGATATGATGCTATATCATCCCGAGGCACAGTGAATTGCTTCATATTCACAGACAGAATTCATATTAACATATAAAATATGTAATACAATGACTCACCCAAAGTGAGTCCTTCTTTGCTGAACGGTGCCTTGTCGTTGAGTGTCAGTCCTCCCTTCTTCACCAGCTTGTGGATCAAGCTGAAGCCGTTGCTGTGAACTCCGTTGGAAGGTAGACCAATGATTATATCTCCCACCTGAAAAGTCAAATGGTTTTGAAATAAGGGGATTTTACAAAGTGAAAATATTACTCGTAATTGTTTTTGTTGTAGGATTTAATTTTTGACCGTTTGTCAAAATTCTTTCGGGTGTCTGAATTCCGGATGTTTGGATGGCACCGGACTTTTTCGTTCCGACCAGAAGCAGACCCAGTTTTTCGAAATTGTTCAATATTGCGGAGATATAGAGGTTAAAACCGCCGTAGACAGAAAAAAAAAGAAGAAGGTCGTACGAGAGAAAGCGATGCACAAGGGAGGTCACGTCCCTCAACTCTGAGGAATAAGACGCAAGGAGGAGGTTGAAACGTAGAAAAGGTCATATTTTAGCCATTTCAAAAAATGTTCGCAATGTCAAACAAAAGCTCACAGTAGGTATGTATGTAGAATTAAGATCATTAATTTTTTTAGAAGTATACATATTATATTTATTCTCAACCGTTATTTTGATTCAGAATCTACGAGAAGTTTATTTTTTTAGATATAATTTCTTAAAACCTCGATTTGACATTTGGTGTCAGTTGGTGATGGTTTGGTGGTATATGGAATCAGTAAATGGAAAAAAATAACTGTCAATATCACGAATGCTTTTAAATTTCCTTAATAATTTCTTGTAGACCAAGGCAATGTACCTTCGGAAAATTACGAAATGTCACATAGAGGTTTTGACAAAAAATTATACGACTTAAAAATAAAGAAATCGTTGGTTCTGAATGCCATTCAGTTTTACTATCGGGAAAAAATAGAATACGAATACGAATGTCAAACTTAATGTCTCCAATTTTAAATAATATGGGCAATATGGGCATGTGTGATGACAAATTTACATGTTATATTTATCATTTTCAGGTCTTTGAATGAGAACGTATCGACTCACCGTAATGTCCTGTATTTTGGGCAAGATGTGTGAACGGTCGACGACTCCCAGCGCGAATCCAGCGATGTCGTACACACCGGCATCGTACATGCCGGGCATCTCTGCAGTTTCGCCACCTGATCAATGATCATAAACGGGAATGATTTTAATATAACTAATAACGTATGTTTACATAGGAGCGAAAAATTTAATGGTTCGGACAAGGTTCGAATCCGCCTTTCCAACAGATTTCCGGGCCAACACGGGCGTCTTACCTATTAGACTATCGAACCGATGCGTGAGCCATTTCATTTTTCAACCAGTTGCATCATTGCCTTAGCCATGCCTTAGGGGTAGAGTTGGGTTTTTTTTTTTTTTTTTTTTCTGCTTTAATAAAAAAATCTTATTGAAAAAATATACTATAGCGATAAACCAAATCATGTGGCATGCTCTTGAGTCATTCGTAGCCTTCTGTTTCCACACTTTTTTAATATACAGGGTGTAACCGACGGTGTACCGAAAACTGAAACCATGGCTTCAGACCATTATTCTGGGCTGGAAAATCGTGGAAATTTCTTTGAAGAAATTTCCAAATTTTCCTCGCGAGTTTTTTTTTTATCTTTATTTTTCCGTTAATCGAACTCTACCGGTAACATTTTTTCATGAAAAATTGCATGAAAATAGCATTTTCCGCAAAATACGCAATGTATCACAAACAGTATTATGTAAACCATGAATACAAAGATCAAAGCTTAAAGAAAAATTGAAAAATGAGCTACCTGGTGGAAGGGGCCGGGAATCGAACCCGGTACCTCTGGATTACCGGTCCAGTATTATGTAAGCTTTACGGTACAACACAGAGCGCGTGGAGTGGGACAGATAACGGTACTGGCCGGTCATTGATCCGCCAGACCAGTGCGCTCGCACTGGCCGTTGCGGTCAGACGCATGATTAATGTTTACCTACCCGCACATTTTATTTGCTTTACTTGCTTGAATGAAAATAATCTTGTTAGACTGTTTTAATTTATCGGTCAGTTGTTATATTGGTGTTAGGTAGTACACTAGTTGTGATCTGTGGTTGCGTTGTTTTTGTGGTTGCATTCATTCATGTTATTCGATGCGCATTGGCGTAACGGTATGTTTTGCGCTGACGCGTGCGTGGAGTGGGGAGCGCCTGAACCGGTCGATGCTCGCCGCGTGCTCCCCTCCCCGCGCGTCTGCACCCGAGAGAATTGGACGCAATACATTGCGCGTCGAGTTTTATAATTTATTTTGGAAAATCTTATCCTTGAGTTTTCCGAGAAAATGAACACTCGTTTGCAGTTCGTGATTATGGTCTAAAACTACAGTTTTCGTTTTCAGTACGCTGTCGGTAACACACATACAGGGTATGTGTGTTACCTTTGTTTAAGTGCGGCTTGCCCGTCTAAAAAACACATCTACATCCAGTCGTGCACAAATGAAATAGTTTAGGAACGTCAGAGGACTGTATTCTGTTGGTTGATGTTCTGGGCGATCTTCAGCTTGGTGCCGATGTAGAAGGCTAGGGGGAAGACGGGGTCCTAAAAGACTATAGACTTACCTATAAGCGCGGCTTGCGCCTGTCTATATCCTTCAGCGACACCAGACACCACAGCCCTCGCCACGCTAACGTCCAGCCGTCCACAAGCGAAATAGTCCAGGAACGTTAGAGGAGTGTGTTGTTTAGGTTAATATATTGGGAGATTTTCAGCTTGGTGCCGATGTAGAAGGCTAGGGGGAAGACGGGGTCCTAAAAGACTATTGACTTACCTATAAGCGCGGCTTGCGCCTGTCTATATACTTCAGCGACACCAGACACCACAGCCCTCGCCACGCTAACGTCCAGCCGTCCACAAGCGAAATAGTCCAGGAACGTTAGAGGAGTGTGTTGTTTGGGTTAATATATTGGGAGATTTTCAACTTGGTGCCGATGTAGAAGGATAAGGGGAAGACGGGGTCCTAGAACACTATTGACTCACCTATAAGCGCGGCTTGCGCCTGTCTACATCCTTCAGCTACGCCAGACACCACAGCCCTCGCCACGCTAACATCCAGTCGTCCGCAAGCGAAATAGTCCAGGAACATTAGAGGACTGTATTCTGTTGGTTGATGTTCTGGGCGATCTTCAGCTTGGTGCCGATGTAGAAGGCTAGGGGGAAGAAAGGGTCCTAAAAGACTATAGACTTACCTATAAGCGCGGCTTGCGCCTGTCTATATCCTTCAGCTACACCAGACACCACAGCCCTCGCCACGCTAACATCCAGCCGTCCACAAGCGAAATAGTCCAGGAACGTTAGAGGAGTGTGTTGTTTAGGTTAATATATTGGGAGATTTTCAACTGGGTGCCGATGTAGAAGGATAAGGGGAAGACGGGGTCCTAGAACACTATAGACTTACCTATAAGCGCGGCTTGCGCCTGTCTACATCCTTCAGCTACGCCAGACACCACAGCCATCGCCACGCTAACGTCCAGCCGTCCACAAGCGAAATAGTCCAGGAACGTTAGAGGAGTGTGTTGTTTGGGTTAATATATTGGGAGATTTTCAACTTGGTGCCGATGTAGAAGGATAAGGGGAAGACGGGGTCCTAGAACACTATAGACTTACCTATAAGCGCGGCTTGCGCCTGTCTATATACTTCAGCGACACCAGACACCACAGCCCTCGCCACGCTAACGTCCAGCCGTCCACAAGCGAAATAGTCCAGGAACGTTAGAGGAGTGTGTTGTTTGGGTTAATATATTGGGAGATTTTCAACTTGGTGCCGATGTAGAAGGATAAGGGGAAGACGGGGTCCTAGAACACTATTGACTCACCTATAAGCGCGGCTTGCGCCTGTCTACATCCTTCAGCTACGCCAGACACCACAGCCCTCGCCACGCTAACATCCAGTCGTCCGCAAGCGAAATAGTCCAGGAACATTAGAGGACTGTATTCTGTTGGTTGATGTTCTGGGCGATCTTCAGCTTGGTGCCGATGTAGAAGGCTAGGGGGAAGAAAGGGTCCTAAAAGACTATAGACTTACCTATAAGCGCGGCTTGCGCCTGTCTATATCCTTCAGCTACACCAGACACCACAGCCCTCGCCACGCTAACATCCAGCCGTCCACAAGCGAAATAGTCCAGGAACGTTAGAGGAGTGTGTTGTTTAGGTTAATATATTGGGAGATTTTCAACTGGGTGCCGATGTAGAAGGATAAGGGGAAGACGGGGTCCTAGAACACTATAGACTTACCTATAAGCGCGGCTTGCGCCTGTCTACATCCTTCAGCTACGCCAGACACCACAGCCATCGCCACGCTAACGTCCAGCCGTCCACAAGCGAAATAGTCCAGGAACGTTAGAGGAGTGTGTTGTTTGGGTTAATATATTGGGAGATTTTCAACTTGGTGCCGATGTAGAAGGATAAGGGGAAGACGGGGTCCTAGAACACTATAGACTTACCTATAAGCGCGGCTTGCGCCTGTCTATATACTTCAGCGACACCAGACACCACAGCCCTCGCCACGCTAACGTCCAGCCGTCCACAAGCGAAATAGTCCAGGAACGTTAGAGGAGTGTGTTGTTTGGGTTAATATATTGGGAGATTTTCAACTTGGTGCCGATGTAGAAGGATAAGGGGAAGACGGGGTCCTAGAACACTATTGACTCACCTATAAGCGCGGCTTGCGCCTGTCTACATCCTTCAGCTACGCCAGACACCACAGCCCTCGCCACGCTAACATCCAGTCGTCCGCAAGCGAAATAGTCCAGGAACATTAGAGGACTGTATTCTGTTGGTTGATGTTCTGGGCGATCTTCAGCTTGGTGCCGATGTAGAAGGCTAGGGGGAAGAAAGGGTCCTAAAAGACTATAGACTTACCTATAAGCGCGGCTTGCGCCTGTCTATATACTTCAGCGACACCAGACACCACAGCCCTCGCCACGCTAACATCCAGCCGTCCACAAGCGAAATAGTCCAGGAACGTTAGAGGAGTGTGTTGTTTAGGTTAATATATTGGGAGATTTTCAACTTGGTGCCGATGTAGAAGGATAAGGGGAAGACGGGGTCCTAGAACACTATAGACTTACCTATAAGCGCGGCTTGCGCCTGTCTACATCCTTCAGCTACGCCAGACACCACAGCCCTCGCCACGCTAACATCCAGTCGTCCGCAAGCGAAATAGTCCAGGAACATTAGAGGACTGTATTCTGTTGGTTGATGTTCTGGGCGATCTTCAGCTTGGTGCCGATGTAGAAGGCTAGGGGGAAGAAAGGGTCCTAAAAGACTATAGACTTACCTATAAGCGCGGCTTGCGCCTGTCTATATACTTCAGCGACACCAGACACCACAGCCCTCGCCACGCTAACATCCAGCCGTCCACAAGCGAAATAGTCCAGGAACGTTAGAGGAGTGTGTTGTTTAGGTTAATATATTGGGAGATTTTCAACTTGGTGCCGATGTAGAAGGATAAGGGGAAGACGGGGTCCTAGAACACTATAGACTTACCTATAAGCGCGGCTTGCGCCTGTCTACATCCTTCAGCTACGCCAGACACCACAGCCCTCGCCACGCTAACGTCCAGCCGTCCACAAGCGAAATAGTCCAGGAACGTCAGAGGACTGTGTTGTTTGGGTTAATATATTGGGATATTTTCAACTTGGTGCCGTAGGCTAGGACAAAAACGGGGTTCTAGAACACTATTGACTTACCTATAAGCGCGGCTTGCGCCTGTCTACATCCTTCAGCTACGCCAGACACCACAGCCCTCGCCACGCTAACGTCCAGTCGTCCACAAGCGAAATAGTCCAGGAACATTAGAGGACTGTGTTGTCTTGGGTGATATACCATCAGATTTCTGATTTGCACCCACTTCTAGTATCTCTGTTTGGCCCTATGGTTGACTGGTAGAGAATGCCATTTGGCATTAAGTCCGCCATTTGTATTGACTTTTGTTCTGTGCAATAAAGTTTAAATAAATAAATAAATAAATAAATATATTAGTCGATCTTCTTGGTGCCGATGTAGGAGGCTAGAAGAAAGAACACTATTGACTCACCTATAAGCGCGGCTTGCGCCTGTCTACATCCTTCAGCTACGCCAGACACCACAGCCCTCGCCACGCTAACGTCCAGTCGTCCACAAGCGAAATAGTCCAGGAACATTAGAGGACTGTGTTGTCTTGGGTGATATATTAGTCGATCTTCTTGGTGCCGATGTAGGAGGCTAGAAGAAAGAACACTATTGACTCACCTATAAGCGCGGCTTGCGCCTGTCTACATCCTTCAGCTACGCCAGACACCACAGCCCTCGCCACGCTAACGTCCAGCCGTCCACAAGCGAAATAGTCCAGGAACATTAGAGGACTGTGTTGTCTTGGCTGATATATTAGTCGATCTTCTTGGTGCCGATGTAGGAGGCTAGAAGAAAGAACACTATTGACTCACCTATAAGCGCGGCTTGCGCCTGTCTACATCCTTCAGCTACGCCAGACACCACAGCCCTCGCCACGCTAACGTCCAGCCGTCCACAAGCGAAATAGTCCAGGAACATTAGAGGACTGTGTTGTCTTGGCTGATATATTAGTCGATCTTCTTGGTGCCGATGTAGGAGGCTAGAAGAAAGAACACTATTGACTCACCTATAAGCGCGGCTTGCGCCTGTCTACATCCTTCAGCTACGCCAGACACCACAGCCCTCGCCACGCTAACGTCCAGTCGTCCACAAGCGAAATAGTCCAGGAACGTCAGCGGACTGGCGCCGTTGCACAGGATGTCGTTCACGCACATGGCGACGAGGTCGATGCCGATGGTGTTGTGTTGGTTGATCTTCTGCGCGATTTTCAGCTTGGTGCCGACGCCGTCAGACGCCAGCGCGAGCACCGGGTCCTGGAATGACTGGAGGTAATGAGTTTTATCAAAATAGTTTAAAGACAGAGGCAGAATATTCATCATTACCATCATTGAAACCAAAGGCAATAAGATATGTAGTGTCTTTCTTTAACTCGTTAAATTTCTAGTCTTTGAACTAAATTGACAAGGCCACCAATTATTCATCCAGTGAATAGTTTGTTTTAATGCTTAAATTTCACATTCAAAGTTCATAAGGAGGTTAATTATATTCAGGGTTCGGAAATTTGGATCGATATTTACCTAAAGTTGACAAAATCCTATTGCTATCTTACTTATACGTCAAACAAAGCCGCCAATACCTACAACCGAATAACAAAGCCGCCGCCAAATTTTAGGTAAATATCGATCCGAATTTCCGAACCCTGATCATATTTGTTTATTGTACTGATTAAAGATAATATCAAATAGTATATCATTAAAACTTCTTTCATAGATGTATTTTCAATAATACCTTGTATTCTTGATCAATAGCCTTCAGTTGGAAGCAACCTCCGAAACCCCCGAGGCCACCTAACACACCCGAACGAGATGTAGACCTGCGGAACAAATATCTTTTTAGCATTTTGAGTAAAAGCCACAGCGCGCAGCAGAAAATCCATGAAGGTCCTTGCGTGATTGGATTATCGCATCGCACAAGTCACCCACTATCGCTAATTAGTAGTTGTGTGCCAAAAAGCTTAGCAAGTACAATGGTGCCGTGACCAGGATAATCACACAAGTTTACACAACATTATTTCGACCCGTATCAGACAATTTACCATAGAGATTAATACACTAATCCTTTCTAGCGCAATTTACAGCAGCTATACTCAATCTGCGGCCCACATGCCAGTATTTTCTTTCCGCAAGGTATAGCAAGCTGCGACGATTTGGCCCAGGGGAAAAAAGGTTGAGTATAGGAAGCTTTAGAACTAGCGAGGGGTTTGATAAAAGAGACTGGAGAGTCACCCGTCTCGATGTCCCTCTCTCTACTGCCCTTGTACGACACCGACTTCTGGCTCTCTGGCTCTTTACGATAAAACAAACCTAACCTAACCTAATCAATAGGATCATATTTGCAAGAATTATGAAAAATTTATGACTACAGGGGAATAAACAATCTGCGAAATTATTTTTCGGCGAAATGAAACATTTAATTTTCTAGGAGTCAAAGGGCTCTCCCCGCTTTTGAGGTTCTGTGCCACTAGAACGTTTCTAATTTCCTTACTTAACTTAAAGCTGGATGAGCTAAGGGCCCTTTCAGACGAACGGCACTTTCCTTACAGACGAACGGCACTAGTACAACTGCAGCCGTCGAGAGGTCGCCACCTGTTGACGGCTGCCGTCGCCACTTGTCGACGGCTGCCGTCGACGCGTTGCCGGCTGCCGTCACCTGTCGACTGCAGCCGTCACTTGTCGACGGCTGCCGTCGACGCGTCGACTGCAGTCGCTACCTCTCGACGGCTGCAGTTGTACTAGTGCCGTTCGTCTGTAAGGAAAGTGCCGTTCGTCTGAAAGGGCCCTAAGTGGGCAATTAAAATGGTGCCGTGACCAGGATCACAATTTCTACCTACAGCGAACAATTTACCCCAGAGAACGCTCAACTCCTTTCTCGCTCACTTTAGAGCTATACAGCTATGTAGCTACTTACCTAGCGAGGGGTTTAATGAGCGAGACTAGCGAGTCGCCGGCCTCGATGTCGACGCCGCTGTCCTTGTAGGAGAGCGACTTGTGTGTGTCGGCGCGCGCGCCGCCGAAGGGCGCGGCGAGCGGCGCCATGGCCAGCTTGAACTTGTCCACCACCACTTGGTGACCACCTGGCGTCACAACTGGCACGTTTCAATAGGCTAGTTGACTCATGTCAAATTGTAATAAACTAATGTTTATTCCGTATAGTATTTAGCAAAGGAAACCTAAATATATATTTTTCAATTCATACAAGTGAAAGATGGCTGAAAAAAATTAATTTGAAAATATGGTTTTTAATCTGTACTTTGAAATGCTTAAAACGCTGTCCGCCATTTTCGCTTATGATAGTGACGTCATTGGTCATGTAAACAAAACTGAAAGTCTACTTTGACGACTTCGAATAGTGCCGTCCCTTTCGATCTCCTGTCAAAAGTATATTGGAGTGAGCGGAATGGCACTATACGACGGTCGAATTTCGAATATTTACAGGTAATTCTATGTCACGCCACATTAGCAAAAGGGAAAAATGGCGGACGGCGTTTTTGACTGTTTATGAAATTTGCAATTTTCAATTGATAAAATTTAGCTTTCTAGCTTTCACAAAAATACAAGACATTGTTTTTAGAGCTAGTAAGATCATTATTAACCATTTCAAATATATTTCAAAATTGGGTCAACTAGCCTATTATTTATAGTACATTCCTGCACACGCCGGGAAAGAGGGGCTTGCCGGGTGGGTAGGTATAGACGGGTAGTGGTACGAAGCCGGCAAGCCCTTTTCACGGCTAAGGCATGTATAGTGCTTTTCTCAAACATACGCAATGAAATAAAAAAAATACACCACTCAAAAAACATAATTCAGCTGTTTAGCCCGTTCATGAAGGCAGACGCCATGTTTATATAAAATTACTTCCCGACCTAGGCCTTCAATTTCGTATGAAATTCCTTTACAGTTCTCTCAAAATGTTCCGCCCAAATGAAATGAAATGAAATAATTTATTCAGTAAGTAGGCCACAGGGGCACTTTTACAAGTCAGATTGTGAATCTACCGGCATTTCGCAAGAGGAGACCGCTGTTGAGAAGAAAGCCGAAAGAAACTCAACAGTAAGTCATTTTTTCGTAAATAATACTTAAAACAATTACAATGATTACATTTGTGTTATAACTAATTACACTGGTACAATAAAAAACGTGACACTTCGCAGCCTGTTTTAACGCATTATGATATTTCATTGCATGTTTGAAAAAAGTTCATAATTTCATAAGAACTAGAGAAGGTAGACCAAGCAATAGCAACCTTCCTTGGCCATGGCCTGCACGGCGCCGACCTGCTCGACGCCCTGCACGGTCTCCAGAACTTCGGCGAGGCACACGGGGTCCACGATCGCCACCATCCCCACTCCGCAGTTGAACGTGCGGAGCATTTCGAAGTCTGATACCCCGCCTGTGACGATGTTTCCATGTTAGATGAAGATCGGTATCAAGTACATAAATAAAGAATAAAAACCGGTCAAGTGCGAGTCGGACTCGCGCACCGAGGGTTCCGTACAAACACTTTCCATCCTTAAGTGGTTAAGTTAATGTATAGCGCTCCGTACAAATGAGGTGCAAAGTTAACGCAACCCATCCCGTTTGTTGTATGGGAGCCCCCCCCTTAAATATTTATTTTATTTTATTTTTAGTATGTGTTGTTATAGCGGCAATAGAAATACATCATCTGTGAAAATTTCAACTGTCTAGCTATCACCGTTCTTGAGATACAGCCTGGTGACAGACGGACGGACAGCGAAGTCTCAGTAATAGGGTCCCGTTTTTACCCTTGTTGTATTGTCTTGTCTTGTTTGTATTGTGTCTTCATTGCACAAAATAAAAGTCAGTAAGTACAAACAGTGGACGTAATACCGAAATATCATTACAAAGGCATCGTTGGTTTCTAGTCAATTGCCATTGCGACTTCGGCTCCCCTTTTTGCTTACAATAGAAAATTCAATATCAAAGTGGAGCCACTATGTTGTGCCAATATAAAAAATATATATGTTTCGCAAGCCGATAAAGATCTTTAAGAATTTCAACAGACCATGGCTCATTGTCACCCGCACTTTACTGGATAAAATAATTCAAAGAGTAACGTAACAAAGCCTAAGGAGACATTCGAAAGGCTAACTGGGCGTTAGGATGGTGGACAGGCTAACACGCTGGACCGGTAATGCAGAAATACCGAGTTCGATTCCCGATCTCTTCCGCCAGGTTATGCATTTAAATTTTTCTTGATTTTTGTATCAATATTAATATTTGGGCATATTTTTATTTTATTGTCGATTTGTTTTTTTCTCAGATTTCAATAAAATTTGGTGAGTTGGTAAAATTGCTTCTTCTGACCATGGTAAGCCCAATCTCACGATACGTCCTACAAATTTTTGACCATTGAGTTACGCAAAATGTATGACAGAAATTGACTTATGGGACCATTTTTATTTTGTTGTCGAATTATTTATGTTGTATTTTGAGGTCCTCATTTTCAACTAAATTTTAGTACAAAATACGAAATTTGGTAAAACAAAATCCATAAATTTTTTAAAAGCTTTTATTTAACTTGCATGGTCTGTTTAAAGGTTTAAAGTATGTTTGTTCGGGTGAAATCTTGCAACTCAATTTTGAAGCAGATATCGTCAACCGATTGAGCTGAAATTTTGCATACTTACTTAACTTTGATGACAATACAATAATATGGTACCATGGGGCTGATCTGATGATGGAGTCGGAAGGTGGCCATAGGAACTCTATAATAGAAAAAGCAATCCTACCGAGCTTGGGCTCTTTAGAACCGTCTCAGTGAGCATTTGATGGATATCCATAGAAAAGTACAGTCGGCTATAAAAGCTTTCCACTAAAATGAAATTTTTGACAGAAACTTATTTGTAACTCGATAGAAAATTTTGTAGGACATATTTTGAAATTGGGCCTACCTTGATCAGCATAAGCAACTTTACCAACTGACCAAATTTTATTGACTTCTGAGAAAAAAGCAAAATCGACAACAAAATAAAAGTATGCCCATTTATTGTGGTGTGTACTCACAATAAAATGAGACATTACATTACATGTTTCATACATTTAAAGAGTAACGTGTTACTATTGTGCTAGAAGTCATGATCATCATCATTTCAGCCATAGGACGTCCACTGCTGGACACAGGCCTCCTCAATTGACTTCCACATGGGCCGGATAGAAGCGACCCGCATCCAGCGAGTCCCCGCAACCCTGACCAGGTCGTCCGACCACCTTGCGGGTGGCCGTCCTACGCTGCGCTTGCCGGTACGTGGTCTCCACTCGAGAACCTTTCCGCCCCAACGGCCATCGGTTCTTCTAACTATGAGCTGTGTGCGTGTGTGTGCTAGAAGTACAGCACCCATATCAGGTGAGATGCGTCAGTAGCGACTCGGAAACTCACCCATAGCCTGCAGCCATCCGAAGATCGGTTTGATGTTGAACTTGGTGGCGTCCAGGACGACCCTGACGCCGGCCGGCAGGATCCTCGGAATGTTCTCCAGCAGCCCACCTCCAGTGATGTGGGCGAGCGCCTTGATGGCGCCGCGCTTGACGGCCGGCAGCAGCGCGCTCACGTACAGCCCTGTGGGTTCTAGGAACTCCTCGCCGTAGGTCTTGTTGGTGGTGCTGAATGGGGCCTTTTCGTAGTAGCTGCGAGGACAATTTCATAATATATGTCATACGTTATACTACGATTTCTAATTCAAGACCAACAAAACTACCACAAGGTTGCCACTACGATAAAATATTTTTACAATAGTAAATTCCTTTATCTTTTTTAAACACGCTAAGATAGTTTATTTATTGGTAAATTTAACTCTATTTTTTTACAAAATAACTAGAAATATTTATTATTACATAATTACGAGAGGAGATAATAAAAACTTAAACATCGGAGATTTTTGGTACAAAATCTGGTATTGTACTTGTAACATTGTGCATTTGGTGCAAGCCAAGACACAAACTCAGATATCATTTATATGTTGTCAATTTTGACAGTGACATATCTGTCGTAGTTTTTTTGGCCTTGAATTAGAAATCCGAGGATAGGGTGTTGCTTATTTTCTAACCCCGTACTCTCACTCATTCTGTTCTAGGACACGAAACAACGACACTGTTTTTTTTTTTTTTTTTAATTCAGTTTTAGGGGTCGCTACCGCCCATTGAAAATCCGAGATAAATGTTAATAAAACTCGAGTCTTCCTAATCGAGTGTAGTGCCCCAACTTATGAAATTCGACATTTGCCTGCAGTTTCGCAAATATGAGAGGTACGTGGACGGGCCATATCGTCGGGGATAGTGCAAAACCGCGTAAATAACAGCTGTTGATAAAGTTGTCATTTCAATAAAATACTTAGCATTTGTTTGAATATTGATTCGTACCTACACTTGTTACTTACGCGGTATTGCACTGTCCCCGACGATATGTCAGAGTGTGAGTCTGCCGGAGGGCTTAACACTGCAATTTCAAGTCCCAAAATCGATCGGTAACTTTTGTGTCTTTCAAATTTTTATCGCTTATTTGGATCGAGAATTTCCCAATAAAAATTAATTTCTTTTTTTTTACACCCAATAACAGACAGTGTAACCTACCTGTGTCCGGTCTCCAGCATAATCTTCTGCACCAAGCTGTACCCGTTGTTGTGCACGCCAGTGGAGGCGAGCGCCAGCACGACGTCGCCAGCCCTGATCTCTTGTATCTAACATACAGCTAACATTACACACCCAGTGACAGACAGTGTAACCTACCTGTGTCCGGTCTCCAGCATAATCTTCTGCACCAAGCTGTACCCGTTGCTGTGCACGCCAGTGGAGGCGAGCGCCAGCACGACGTCGCCAGCCCTGATCTCTTGTGTCTAACATACAGCTAATATTACACACCCAGTGACAGACAGTGTAACCTACCTGTGTCCGGTCTCCAGCATAATCTTCTGCACCAAGCTGTACCCGTTGCTGTGCACGCCAGTGGAGGCGAGCGCCAGCACGACGTCGCCAGCCCTGATCTCTTGTATCTAACATACAGCTAACATTACACACCCAGTGACAGACAGTGTAACCTACCTGTGTCCGGTCTCCAGCATAATCTTCTGCACCAAGCTGTACCCGTTGCTGTGCACGCCAGTGGAGGCGAGCGCCAGCACGACGTCGCCAGCCCTGATCTCTTGTGTCTAACATACAGCTAACATTACACACCCAGTGACAGACAGTGTAACCTACCTGTGTCCGGTCTCCAGCATAATCTTCTGCACCAAGCTGTACCCGTTGCTGTGCACGCCAGTGGAGGCGAGCGCCAGCACGACGTCGCCAGCCCTGATCTCTTGTGTCTAACATACAGCTGACATTACACACCCAGTGACAGACAGTGTAACCTACCTGTGTCCGGTCTCCAGCATAATCTTCTGCACCAAGCTGTACCCGTTGCTGTGCACGCCAGTGGAGGCGAGCGCCAGCACGACGTCGCCAGCCCTGATCTCTTGTATCTAACATACAGCTAATATTACACACCCAGTGACAGACAGTGTAACCTACCTGTGTCCGGTCTCCAGCATAATCTTCTGCACCAAGCTGTACCCGTTGCTGTGCACGCCAGTGGAGGCGAGCGCCAGCACGACGTCGCCAGCCCTGATCTCTTGTGTCTAACATACAGCTAACATTACACACCCAGTGACAGACAGTGTAACCTACCTGTGTCCGGTCTCCAGCATAATCTTCTGCACCAAGCTGTACCCGTTGCTGTGCACGCCAGTGGAGGCGAGCGCCAGCACGACGTCACCAGCCCTGATCTCTTGTGTCTAACATACAGCTAACATTACACACCCAGTGACAGACAGTGTAACCTACCTGTGTCCGGTCTCCAGCATAATCTTCTGCACCAAGCTGTACCCGTTGCTGTGCACGCCAGTGGAGGCGAGCGCCAGCACGACGTCGCCAGCCCTGATCTCTTGTATCTAACATACAGCTAACATTACACACCCAGTGACAGACAGTGTAACCTACCTGTGTCCGGTCTCCAGCATAATCTTCTGCACCAAGCTGTACCCGTTGCTGTGCACGCCAGTGGAGGCGAGCGCCAGCACGACGTCGCCAGCCCTGATCTCTTGTATCTAACATACAGCTAACATTACACACCCAGTGACAGACAGTGTAACCTACCTGTGTCCGGTCTCCAGCATAATCTTCTGCACCAAGCTGTACCCGTTGCTGTGCACGCCAGTGGAGGCGAGCGCCAGCACGACGTCGCCAGCCCTGATCTCTTGTATCTAACATACAGCTAACATTACACACCCAGTGACAGACAGTGTAACCTACCTGTGTCCGGTCTCCAGCATAATCTTCTGCACCAAGCTGTACCCGTTGCTGTGCACGCCAGTGGAGGCGAGCGCCAGCACGACGTCGCCAGCCCTGATCTCTTGTGTCTAACATACAGCTAACATTACACACCCAGTGACAGACAGTGTAACCTACCTGTGTCCGGTCTCCAGCATAATCTTCTGCACCAAGCTGTACCCGTTGCTGTGCACGCCAGTGGAGGCGAGCGCCAGCACGACGTCGCCAGCCCTGATCTCTTGTATCTAACATACAGCTAACATTACACACCCAGTGACAGACAGTGTAACCTACCTGTGTCCGGTCTCCAGCATAATCTTCTGCACCAAGCTGTACCCGTTGCTGTGCACGCCAGTGGAGGCGAGCGCCAGCACGACGTCGCCAGCCCTGATCTCTTGTATCTAACATACAGCTAACATTACACACCCAGTGACAGACAGTGTAACCTACCTGTGTCCGGTCTCCAGCATAATCTTCTGCACCAAGCTGTACCCGTTGCTGTGCACGCCAGTGGAGGCGAGCACCAGCACGACGTCGCCAGCCCTGATCTCTTGTATCTAACATACAACTAACATTACACACCCAGTGACAGACACTGTAACCTACCTGTGTCCGGTCTCCAGCATAATCTTCTGCACCAAGCTGTACCCGTTACTGTGCACGCCAGTGGAGGCGAGCGCCAGCACGACGTCGCCAGCCCTGATCTCTTGTATCTAACATACAGCTAACATTACACACCCAGTGACAGACAGTGTAACCTACCTGTGTCCGGTCTCCAGCATAATCTTCTGCACCAAGCTGTACCCGTTGCTGTGCACGCCAGTGGAGGCGAGCACCAGCACGACGTCGCCAGCCCTGATCTCTTGTATCTAACATACAGCTAACATTACACACCCAGTGACAGACAGTGTAACCTACCTGTGTCCGGTCTCCAGCATAATCTTCTGCACCAAGCTGTACCCGTTGCTGTGCACGCCAGTGGAGGCGAGCGCCAGCACGACGTCGCCAGCCCTGATCTCTTGTGTCTAACATACAGCTAACATTACACACCCAGTGACAGACAGTGTAACCTACCTGTGTCCGGTCTCCAGCATAATCTTCTGCACCAAGCTGTACCCGTTGCTGTGCACGCCAGTGGAGGCGAGCGCCAGCACGACGTCGCCAGCCCTGATCTCTTGTGTCTAACATACAGCTAACATTACACACCCAGTGACAGACAGTGTAACCTACCTGTGTCCGGTCTCCAGCATAATCTTCTGCACCAAGTTGTACCCGTTGCTGTGCACGCCAGTGGAGGCGAGCGCCAGCACGACGTCGCCAGCCCTGATCTCTTGTGTCTAACATACAGCTAACATTACACACCCAGTGACAGACAGTGTAACCTACCTGTGTCCGGTCTCCAGCATAATCTTCTGCACCAAGCTGTACCCGTTGCTGTGCACGCCAGTGGAGGCGAGCGCCAGCACGACGTCGCCAGCCCTGATCTCTTGTGTCTAACATACAGCTAACATTACACACCCAGTGACAGACAGTGTAACCTACCTGTGTCCGGTCTCCAGCATAATCTTCTGCACCAAGCTGTACCCGTTGCTGTGCACGCCAGTGGAGGCGAGCGCCAGCACGACGTCGCCAGCCCTGATCTCTTGTGTCTAACATACAGCTAACATTACACACCCAGTGACAGACAGTGTAACCTACCTGTGTCCGGTCTCCAGCATAATCTTCTGCACCAAGCTGTACCCGTTGCTGTGCACGCCAGTGGAGGCGAGCGCCAGCACGACGTCGCCAGCCCTGATCTCTTGTGTCTAACATACAGCTAACATTACACACTCAGTGACAGACAGTGTAACCTACCTGTGTCCGGTCTCCAGCATAATCTTCTGCACCAAGCTGTACCCGTTGCTGTGCACGCCAGTGGAGGCGAGCGCCAGCACGACGTCGCCAGCCCTGATCTCTTGTATCTAACATACAGCTAACATTACACACCCAGTGACAGACAGTGTAACCTACCTGTGTCCGGTCTCCAGCATAATCTTCTGCACCAAGCTGTACCCGTTGCTGTGCACGCCAGTGGAGGCGAGCGCCAGCACGACGTCGCCAGCCCTGATCTCTTGTATCTAACATACAGCTAACATTACACACCCAGTGACAGACAGTGTAACCTACCTGTGTCCGGTCTCCAGCATAATCTTCTGCACCAAGCTGTACCCGTTGCTGTGCACGCCAGTGGAGGCGAGCGCCAGCACGACGTCGCCAGCCCTGATCTCTTGTATCTAACATACAGCTAACATTACACACCCAGTGACAGACAGTGTAACCTACCTGTGTCCGGTCTCCAGCATAATCTTCTGCACCAAGCTGTACCCGTTGCTGTGCACGCCAGTGGAGGCGAGCGCCAGCACGACGTCGCCAGCCCTGATCTCCTTGCTGCGCGGCAGCTGCTTGTGGTTGTCGACCACGCCCACCGCGAATCCGGCCAGGTCGTATTTGCCGATGTCGTACATTGAGGGCATTTCCGCGGTCTCACCACCTGAGACAATGCTGATGATTATAAAATGGAACAGGTTACATGGACAAGAATAAAGTGCATACGGAATGCCAGAACATTAAGGCAACGGACTCGAAGCTTTTCAGCCTCGTAATAGTTCCTCTACTAGCAATAGGATATCTTGGTTAGAATTTGACGTGCATTGTGTGTGATCCACGCTCGTACACTTTTTGAGCGTCGCAATTACTGTAAAATCTCTCGCTGATGCTGAAGCGCGTTATCCGTTACGATCAAAACGAGAGCCTTCTGTAGTGCAAGTATCTATACTGCGGCTTCACTCGCTTACCTAGCAGGGCGCAACCAGACTGTATGCAGGCATCAGCGATGCCCCTCACGATGGTGGTGGCCACGTCCACCTGCAGCCTGCCGCACGCCATGTAGTCGAGGAAAGCGAAGGGTTCGGCACCGGCGCACAGGATGTCGTTCACGCACATGGCGACCAGGTCTTGGCCGATGGTGTCGTATTTATTCATGGTTTCCGCTATCTGGAAATAATGATAAAATTATGAGGATGAAATGTTTCGTCCTATTGTTGTTAACAGTCCCATGTTTGGTTGGATTGAATCCGGTCCAAAATTAGAACACCCAGCTCAGACAACCGATAAGAGGAGGTTTGTAGAAAGAAAATGAATGCCGTATCTGATCAAATTAAGCGTAATCTAACTTCCTCCGCCCTTTGCACGAATAACATTTCCAACCCTGGATACTAGGAACACATGAGTTAGAATAGGTCATTGAATTAGTCAACCTTCAACCCAAGGCACAAGATTCTTCAGTGCTTTGTGATATTTTATACCAGAAGCTATCATGAATAAAAAGAGTGGCCTCTTGAAGTAGCCACTCCAAGACACGAGAAATTTTACAACGATGGTACATCGCTTTG
Organism: Apotomis turbidana; assembly: GCA_905147355.2. NCBI lineage: Eukaryota > Metazoa > Arthropoda > Insecta > Lepidoptera > Tortricidae > Apotomis > Apotomis turbidana. Next base: position 22,145,046 of record LR990293.1, read on the forward strand.
CACCAAAGGAGGGAAATATTCAGCTTTGGTACCAGGCGCATATATGATTAGGAAGAGGCCATTTGATTAGCACAACACATCATCATCATCATCTAACTCAAACTTGGTCCTGAATCCATTCGTCTCCTGCACCAACACTAGAATCAAAGCATCCAGTTCGAACAGCCCGTTGAAGGAGCCTCGGAGCAGTCCGGCCCACTCAGAAGTCCACGTCGATGGATACCGATGGCAAGGGGTTCGATCTTTCATACTAGCAGCACAGGAATTGGAAGAGGTAACTGAAGTAGCCAAGCACAACACAAGTCTTCAATGGTTACCAGCAGCCAGTTGGAACAGCCCACTGAATCAGCTTCCCTCCCAGGACTCCGCGTCGATGCGTCCGGTGGCAAGCAGTTGAATCGATACCAGGAGCACAGAAATTGTAAGAGGCCATCGAAGTAGCCAACCCGAACAAGTTTGGAACGCTTACCTTGAGCTTAGTCCCGACCCCGTCCGTCCCCTGCACCAGCACAGGGTCCTGCAGCCGCGGGTCCATGGCCGCCAGCTGGAACAGCCCGCTGAAGCAGCCCAGGCGGCCCAGCACGCCGCGCCGGTGCGTGCCGGTGGCGAGCGGCTCGATCTTGCGGACGAGGAGGGCCGCCGCGTCTATGTCCACGCCGGCTTGGAGGTAGGAGAGGCCGTTTATTCTGCAACATTTTATATCAGAATAGACAACATTCCAAAGGAGGATGGGATTTGTATGGACTCTGACCTAGAGACCAATAACGACAAGCCAAGTTTTTTCATATGCTACTTTTTCTCTGGCGGGAAATCTCGCATTCCTGTGTAAAAAAAAGTTAATAAAAAGCAATACAGGAACGTAGTATCGAAAAACCCTACATAATAACGTTTCAACTCAAACTTATTTTATGCAGCGATAACTTTATTCACTTCAGAACTTAGAATAAGTTATCCAGTGATATATCGCTTGTCCTTATCGGTCATATAGGCCAATTAGCCCACCTTCCTTTACAAATAGTATTCACTTTAAATAAATATAGTATTCAATTTCATTAATTTATTTTCACAGATTATTAATTAGTTAGGTATTCAATACTTATTCTCCGATAAACTCTATTTCATTATGGTCGAATCTTGTGTCCTGTGGTGTCCTGTCAGCCAGCTTATCACCTTTTTATGAATTTGATTTTAATGTGAATTATCTGAGTTTTATTTAAAAACATTAGCTTTAAGAAGTGGAGTAGGTACTTCGCTATCCGGTTATTAATTTTCATTTTTTATGGAAGTTTATACGACACTTACAAGTAACGCTATTCATTTATGTGTCAATAAATCACTCAACTAGGTGTAAGTGAGCTTACAGAATTTGATGCGTTTTATACCAGTCCGCTCGCTCTTATGCCATCGACATAAGAACCTCTCCGATTTCACGCAAACCCGAATCCCCATCTCAGAGCTCACAGACTGTACATTAATGTAAATCTTATCTTTTGAGCAATTTTGAAGCTCAGTTTTAGAGAGGTTTACGCACTAAATCTTGATAATACGGTATTTGAGAATAGTGAAAATAATTTGTATCATTTAAACCACTAAATACATATTCAAAAATACACGGAATCAAATGAACAAAAACCAAAAACAAGTCGCGTTTTAATTACTGATTTTAATAATTTTAATAACTGATTTAATTCATAAGCCAGTATCTTCATAGAAATTTCATACTAACAGATCGTTTTTGACATTTCATAAAGAGTAGCTGATTTGAGCTGTCATCGAATATCGTATTAGCGCATCTACAGGTGAGGATTAATTCAGCTGCTTAGCCGATTGCCTCAGAGGTAACCGAAAATTAGAAATTTCATGAACAGTCAAAAACGCCGTCCGCCATTTTTGCCTTTTGCTAATCTGTGGCGTGACGTAGAATTACCTGGAAATATTCGAAATTCGGCCGTCGTATAGTGCCATTCCGCTCACTCCAATATACTTTGACAGGAGGTCGAGAGGGACGGCACTATTCGAAGACGTAAAAGTAGACTTTCAGTTTTGTTAACATGACCGATGACGTCACTATCATAAGCGAAAATGGCGGACAGCGTTTTAAGCATTTCAAAATACAGATTAAAAACCATATTTTCAAATTCAATTTTTTTCAGCCATCTTTCACTTTTATGAATTGAAAAATATATATTGAGGTTTTCTTTGCTAAATACTATACGGATTTAACATTAGTTTATTACAATTTGACATGAGTCAACTAGCCTATTCAGTCCATCAGTCTAGAATAAATAGAATGTCGAGGGAATGGATCGTGCCATCCTTTTGGACTGACGGTCCGAATTGGCGTGTAGACATTTTTTTTTTTTGAGGATTTCAATCGACTCTATTTTTATTGGTATCAAATGTCTATATGGGACTAACTACACTTAATCCATGCATACAATTACACTAATTTTATTTCTGATATGTTGTAATTAGCAATGCAATCCACGTCAATTTGAAATTTCGGGGCAATCTTGACATAGTCTATGGACGGTATTCAGATTTTGACTTGTGTCATTTCAGGACTGTGTAAATATACATCATCATGCATTTAAGGGTTAAACTACTCTAAAAGTCAGAAATTACCGTCAAAGTTCAACATGCCTAAAATAGCTCGATACAAATGGCCACCTACATATTGGTGAAAATGAATGAATCACAGTAAACTGACAGTCCAGAATGCTGAACAGACGCACGAAGTCATATAGAATGCGTATTTAAAATGTGAGCTTGAGTGAAATGACGAATCGGGGATAAATGAAATGCAAAATGCGAAGACCACAATATTTATTCAATAAACACAACATGGAATAGAGATTCGCAACTAAAAGCAAAATAATGACAAGTGGATATTTTAACGATATTACTTGCAACGTAATGAAAAAACAGTCATCAAGGCAAACAAAACATAACAAAGAGCAGAGATTTTCAAAAACAAAATGCAATAAACGATACAATGAAATGTGGGTGGTGTTTTACTTGGAATGTAATGGTAAATAATAGAAAAATGGAGAATGGAATGAAGTTAGACCAGGCAAGTTATGTACTGTCACTCTGTGACCTCTGTGTAGAGATGAGGCATGCTGAAACAACAAACAACGTTGGTGAGGAATGGTGTTTGTCGAAAAACGAAAATGAGAAAACAGTAGGTATATCAGGAATAAGCGGTGAATATAAGCAAAACTAATTTGAATTAAGTATGTCGTGTGGTGTACATAATAGTACCTATTATATACATCACCGAGAGTTAATGTCTGGATAAATTGCTAATCTATGTCGTAATTCCTATCCGTGGTAGTCAGGGTGTCGGTAGCTTCCATCTTACGCTTATGCAGTGTCTTCTTGGCTCACCAATAGTAAACTCCTAGTGAGCTATGAGCGCCTGGTACATTGGAGCGAGCAATATAAGCTTTTCTCTTACCCGAAAAGTGAACAAACGCAGCGGTTTCTATAACTCCTGGCCACCTGTGGCCACCTGGTCATCATATCAGTCGATAGACGTCCTGCTGGACAAAGGCCTCTCCCAAAGTTCTCCACAACGATCGAGCCAGCCGGCGCGCGCACCCGAGCAGCACGCGCCCGCCGGCGGTCACCAGCGTGCCGTTGTAACACTCACTTGGAGAAGGCCTTGTGGGCGATGTCCTTCCTGTACTGTTTCCCCGGGAAGTCGACGGCGGCGGCGGCGGCGGTGGCGGCGGCGGCGGCGGCGCGCAGCGAGCCGGCGCGCGCGCACACCAGCAGCACGCGCCCGCCGGCGGTCACCAGCGTGCCGTTGGCGCCGCGCGTCACGCCGCTGTGGAACACCACTACGCCCGGGTTGGCCTGCACTTGGGACAGTCCTGGGGAAATTATTGTACATTATTATTACCCACTGTGCCCACGAATCCGTGTAATATTAGTTCATTATATAAGTCTCAGATCACGGGTGTTTATCCCTCACCATCGGTTCGGGCCATAAATATGCGACTGAGGCTTTACAAATTACCGCTCGTGATTTGTCTAAAGTTTTACGTCATGTCTTGGCCAGGAAGTGAGATTTTCTCCCCGCGAAGTAGCTAGAAAATCCCACTTACGGGATAGGGTGACGTTTTAGAAAGCAGTAGCAGTAGTGAATTATACCATCGACAACATTTATTAATTGCGATTACTTAACCTGAATTACCTGGCACAGACCTGTTGAAGATAATAATTAATAATAGAGTGAATCATTTTAGACCTACTGTTTCATTTGATTACGTTAAATCGATGGGGAGATATTAATGCCCCCGACATGTTCCATATTACGTATTACAGAACTTTAATTTACAATGAAATAAATGACGCCATTACATCATAAAACACAGGCAAATTTTTAATGCCGTTATTTTTTATTTTTTTATTCTTTTCTATTTTTATTTAAGACTCACCGCTAATAACGCATCCCTTGGTAGAGGTCTCAGGGTATCCTTTCGAGGCGATGACGACACCAACAGACGACAACTTGGTGTTCCAAGACACTTGCAGCTTTTTCAATGTGCCGTCCACGCAAGCCTGGAAACATCATAATGTTATCGTTGACAACGTTGCCGGGTGACAACACTTTGCGTCATAGCTTCTGATAAAATTTAAACAACTTGTTAACATCTTATCTTTAGGAGAGCTCCAATCCATCTCCGTTACTGACCTTTAATTCATATCAATAATACCTATCCCAATCTAAAAAACAATTTAATTAGACCACACTGAGCGAAGAGTCGCCTTTTCAGTTTGTGCTACAATTATTTTGTATGCCCGCATGTTGGGATGTCCGGAATTCCGGTGTTCGCGCCTAGAGGTCGCATTTCTCAACCGATTTCATGAAATTTTGTGAGTAGATGCAAGTTTTTTTTGTCGATCTAGTGTTTCGTTTTTTTACGATAGCTGTTAAACGCGACTCTTTGTCCGAACACAACACACACACTATCCGTCTTTTTAATTTGAATACCGTGTGAGCAAGACAGGTGATATTAAGTCGGGCGAAAAGCGCAGTCGCGGCAAGATAAGCTAGCCTTGCTGGTGGAAATTATAAGGCTCAAGAGAGAAAGATACAGAGAAGGAATTAGATAGCAAGTACATTGTCCGTTGCACCGGCAATCCAGAAGTACCGGGTTCGGTACCCGGTCTCTTCCACTCATTTTAATTTTTCTTTGAGATTTCATCTTTGTATTGCACATTGTGAAATACTCGAACATATTTAGGTACAGAACTCATAATGATCTACCTTTAATACGGTGTAGAGGTCAGTTTCCATGAGGGTCATCAGGATTTGTGTCTCCGGGTCGCCGAAGCGGCAGTTGAACTCTAGGGTCATGGCGCCAGCTTTCGTGATCATCAGGCCAGCGTAGAGGACTCCTGGAAATTAAGAGAGAATGTGTGTGTTGACTGGTTGAACTTTTTTTTGTTTTTTTTTAAATCAGACAACCTCCAACCGTTTTGCCGACTGAAACAGACTTAAAAAAAATTATGGTCAGGAAAAGAGGATGTTCGATTGGCCGCCGTGACTGATGGGCGCTCCTGATGATGAATCGCGAACCGATTCCAAGCATGTCAAGCTATATTCGACTTACTTGTACGTCGTGAGTAAACCCGTTCCATATGCATTTTAATATGACTTAAAATGTTTCATACCATCAACCTATTTGCATATTTGGTTTACAGTACAGTTCATTAAGTAAAATTGATTTAAGGTTATTGTCAAATGTATTTCGAAACATATTTTGAAACATTTTCAAATGTATTGAGTCCCATAAACTTCGTTGGCTCGGTCACCTACAAAGAATGGAAGAGGATCGCGCGACAAAAAGAGCATACTTGGGGCAACCAGCCGGTCGGTCGTCCCAGGTACCGCTGGGGAGAGGTCGTGGAGGTGGATCTGCGTCAGCTTCAAGCCGAAAACTGGTGAGAACCTGCACAGGATCGGGACAAGTGGCGTACTCTCGTTTCGGGGGCTAAGATCCTGTTTGGGTTACTGATCCTAAATAGTTACGTAGTTTAAATGTATTGAGATGACAAGTATCAGGATTTACTTCTTTCATACCAATTTCTAGATTCGAACCAAAAACCTCTCGTGCTGTTGCTGAGTGACAACATTTTGCATCATAACTTATCGAAAAATTTAAACAGCCTGTTAACATCTCATCTTTAGGAAAACTCCAATCTATATCCGTCAGTTGACCTTTAAATTCAGATCGAAAATACCTATCTCAATCTAAAAAACAATTTAATTAGACCACATTAAACAAAAACAATACAATCATCGCAACTTTTATGAAACAATATTACATTACTAATTAACACTGTGAAGCAAATGTTAACATTTTATTATTATTTATTATTATTATTATTATTTATTAGGAGAACCAACAGCTACATACAATACATTGCTCTTAGAAATAGTTAATGGAAAGCCAATTACAGGTTCCCACCGGTAGTGACATTTTATACAAAAATAAAGTGCTCGCACAATGGTTGTGCATTGTGCGAGCACTTTATTTTTGTATATCGCAACTACCTGTGACTACAAACTAAGTGTAATAGAACTAATTTAAATAAAATAACTAACATAATCAATGCACCAGACAGCAGATTCGGTTAAAGCACGCTGACTTAAAAAATTCGTTCGTCATCTTACGCCTTACAGCCGGGATATTACTGTTGAAGATGTCGATATCCAGCTCTTTTGCTACTTTATTAAGACTTTTACCAGCACGCAACAGAAAACTATTCTTCCTATAGTTACGCGAGGAAAAGGGAACTGAGAGGGGAGGGTAGTGTCTTTTAAGCCTGGATGGAGTATTGAAAGAAAGTTCAGCAAGCAGTTCAGGGCAGTCAACATTGTTGTTTATAACCTTTAAAATATAAGTTATGTCCGCGATTTCTCTTCGAATGTGCAACGGAATGAGATGATGTTTCTTACACATATCGACATAATTCATCGTCTTGTAAGGTGTTTTTGATTTATAACAGAGGTACTCGTATTTGACGAATCTTTTCTGGACGCGTTCTATTCGGTCTATATAAGTATTATAACATGGATTCCAAATTTGAGACGCATACTCAAGTTTGCTTCTTACATGTACAAAAAAGAATTTTGATAGTTTTTACTCGAGTAAAATTTAATGAGTTACGCATAATGAATCCTAATGATTTGGTGGCGCTACCAACAATGTTATTGATGTGGGTATCAAACAGAAGCTTACTGTCATGTGTGACACCTAGGTCTTTCATAGCTGATACCTTTCTAAGTAACTGGTCCCTTAGTTTATATGCAGTTGGTATTGGGCAACGCTGTCTTGTAAAGGTAACTGTAAAACATTTCGACGGGTTCAGATCCAGTTTGTTTAATTGACAATAAGCATCAAGCCGCAAAAGGTCATTTTGGATCAGATCGGAATCCTTCAAAGTTTTTACTTATAATGATAAAGCCGATTCTGTAAGTAGCTTTATAAATTTAGCTAACATATATGATTGCTCTTTATCGTTGTTTATCTATTTGTTTTATATGGGAGTAAGCAACAATAGGGTCAAGTGCCAACCATGTACTTGCATAGTACTTGTGACGTTAATGTGTTTTTAATAACAATCATAGATATTTCAACCATTAATACAAAGATCAAAGCTTAAAGAACAATTGAAAAAGGAGCTACCTGGTGGAAGGGACCGGGAATCGAACCCGGTACCTCTGGATTACCGGAACGTGAAGTAAACCGCTTAAAACAACAGTGGCACGATACCTTTGTCACTCTTTTTGACAAACTTATCGCGCCGCTGTAGGTACGGGTAGCAGTCCCTCATGAAGAGCTCTGTATGAGTTCGAAACGTGTCGGGCTGTTCCTGACAATTTCACGTGAGTGTAAACCGCTTGATACAATAATTAAATATGTCTCACGAACCTTTTAAAATTAATGCTCGCATACTTTAATATGAACTGCGTCATGTACCTATTAATCACTATTTTACAAAATATCACCGATTTCAACGAACGAAATATACATTATATACATTATGTTTTTTTTTCTCTCAAAAATCACTAAATCTATTTCGATAGGATTTGTATGGGACCACCTTTAAAAAGAATCATCAAAATCATCTATTCATAATTTAGCGGAATGATCGCGTAACATACGTACAAAAACCCTCAACATACACTCGAATTGAGAACCTCATTTTCCTTCCTTTTGAAGTCGGTTGAAAACGAAGTGACACCAAACGCTACTTGGAAAGCGCGCTTTAAAATTGTGTCACTATCCTATCACTAACTACATTTATTCTTACGTGACGCTTGTGTAGTCTAAATTAAGACGCATGGATCTTTATTACAATAACAAACGATTACAACCAATAAGATAGTAACTAACTATCAAGACTACACACCAGTCTCGACTTTGAACCGTTTAAATAAAAACAGAAACTCATTGCTATCATTCAACACGTTGTCTAGTGTTATAGGGCGCGTATTGATATCTTAATTGACTACTTTAAACAAGTAAATTCTAGTAAAAGATAGGTTATATTCAGATATCGCACCTCTAGCACAACTGCGACACGCAACTTTTTCACGCACGAAAATATGACCTATTTCTTTCTTCGCAGTGCTGTGAGAAAGTGACGGGCGATACTATATCGGGCGAAACCTAGTCGTGCTAGACGGACTGGCATGAAATTAGTTTAAACTATCACTATTCGAAAAATTTAAATGTTGTCAATACCTACTCCTATACTGCCATACATAGAGTGACAATGACCCTGTAAAAGTTGTTTTGACTTTTGCAGTACAGGTTGAGTCGATAGTGACATCATAACAAAATCACCGCCGCAGAAAAACAATAAAATGTGCTCAAACGGATGAAATAGGGGAAGCGACTGATGTAGAATTATACAACACTAGCTTTTGCCCGCGACTACGTCCGCGTGGAGCTTGGAAGTATGGAAGCAACCTCGTACAACACGATAGATATCCACCTAATCACCTTAATTAATAAAAGGGATTATTAAAAGCGCCTAAGCAAATGTAAGAGCAATTGTGCTTTTGGTCTAATCATTACATTTCCTACAGGGTTATCAATGTCATCATGAATTACTTACTCACTTTTCAATCTTTTTAGGCATAATTTCCAGGATGAAAACTATCCTATGTCCTTCCTCGGATCTTAAACTATCTCCATGCCAAATTTCATCAAAATCGATTCAGCGGTTTAAGCGTGAAGAGGTAACAAATAGACAGACACACTTTCGCATTTATAATATTAGTATGGATAGTGTAGTTAGGTATATGAATACAATTAGCTCAATATGTCATGAAACAATGAAAAAAAAAACGACTACATATATTTTTTAAATACGTGACTTCAAAGGTACGATCATTTTGTTTTTTTTTTTATCAAAAACAATTTTGAAATTGTTTTAAAAATCCTCATAATTTAACAAAACAATAATTGTATGACAACCATGAGCTTAAACGCACTTTTTCACGATCAGAATGGCAAATTACTTATTGTCTTCACACAAATATTGGTTCCCAGCCCACAGATGACTTGTAGTTAGGCCAAATGTATGGAACGTTTTTAGTACCTATTCTGTAGGAATGTTGAACTTTGACGGACATTTCTGACTTTTAGTGCAGTCTAAGTGTAGGTAGTCCCATTGAGACATTTGACCCCAATAAGAAATAGAATCGATTGACATCCTCAAAAGAAAATATCCGCACGCCTATTGTTCGACTAGAAGCGAGCAATTCAGCGAGTCCCCGCAAACCTAACCAGCACCTCTAGCATAACTGTTATGTGACTATTTCTCACGTGAGATAATTACCCGTCTCTTTCTGTGCAGTAATGTGAGAGAGTGACGGGTAGCGCAATCTCGCGCGTCAAGAGTCGCCAAGCATGGTCGTTAGGTCAGGGGTATATGTAGATCTACCATTCTAATTTCTAGGTATATACAATCCGTGATCTCACTGATGTCATTCGGGTTTGGGTGGAAACTGAGACGTTCTTATCCGGATCGAATAAGAGCGACCGAGAGAGCGAGTGACAGCTGACTGTACAGTAATACCCCGCTTTACGCGACCCCGTATAACGCGGATTCGCTATAACGCGGTTTAAAAATTTTCGCGCTAAAATGCCCCGCTTTACGCGAGTGTACTATTGGTCACCGAATTGATACCTGATTGGTTACTTATTTGCGCGCGGCGCATCGCGCCACCCAGGGTGGTATTTATCTACCTTCTAACTAAAAGTAATATTAGGTTATTGAGTATTTTGAGTAAAATAAGTTTGTAAATACGTATTTAAAATGCCTCCTGAAAGGAAAAAATAACGTAAAATCTTAAGTTTGAAGTTAAAATTAAAAGTTATTACAAAAACGAATAATGGTGGTAAAGCTACTGATGACGTCTGTTTGGTTCATCAAAGAACCTCGATATACGCGAAACTCGCTTTACGCGATTTTCCCTGAAACGCATCTCTCGCGTAAAGCGGGGTATTACTGTACTTGTATCTTAATATTCTCAGTGACACTCTTAATGCGATATGACTTTTCAATTTACCGAGAGAAAGATAGTAGGAACTGCGCACGCGCCAGTTAAGTAAACAAGCTACTGAGTCCGGGTTACTCGTGCTAGGAATAGGCTGACCTGACTGGCAGGTCAGATGTACTTTTAGCTAGTAACTAGATCTAGCTTCACCTTACTATAAGCTAGTATCTTAAGCAAAATAAAGTATTTATGTACTAAACTCTTTATTGCACATAAAACAATTGAACAAAGACATAACAACAGTAGAGATGCGTACAATGGCAAAGGATCCCTTGTAAGGGATAAAGAACTTATTTTTTATTATTATTATTATTCAATGGCTCTGACATCTGATTCGGTGGTCCAATTGGGAGGACGCCAGTGTTGGCCCGGAAAGCCGTTGGAAACGCAGGTTCGAATCCTGTCCGAATCATTAAATTTTTCAATTTTCGCTTCATTTGTAAACATTTGGATAAAGAACTATAAAAAAAATGAACTCTTTGCCGGGTCATGTGTGTCCTTCTTAAAACATGGGACCCTTCAAACGAAGCGTGAAGAAGCATTTCTCGGTATTGTTCGCGGATGATAGTACAATAATATTTACTGATCCAACATATGAAACATTAGAATATGAAATGAACTTGACATTACAATCTATCATTGAATGGCTTGACCGGAATAACCTTAAAGTTAACTTGACTAAGACACATATCATGAATTTTAAACAGAGACCAAAAGAGTATCAAAATCCCAAACCGAAATATAATGATTTCACTATTTCAGAAGCTCAAAATACTAAGTTCTTAGGTTTAGTTATAGATAGCGCCTTGACATGGAAATATCAAACTGAAAATGTTTGTAAAAAGCTGAGCAAATTTTCATATGCGTTACACATGTTGCGAAAGATAGTTGGCCAATCAGCCGTGTTGACTTCATATCATGCATATGTCACCTCAACCCTCAGATATGGAGTTATTTTTTGGGGTAATGCCACTGATCGAGAACTAGTGTTTCAAGCCCAAAAGAAATGTGTCAGAGCAATATGTGGGCTACGACCATTTGAAACATGTAAACCCCACTTCATTCAATTAAAAATTCTTACTTTTCCATGTATCTATATATTTGAAGTGTGCTTATTTGTAAAATGTAACCCGGACCAATTCAAACACTTTTCCAGTCATAGACTACAAAATAAATTGTGTGCTGCGCCCTCTAAAACAAGTCTTATGTCCAAAAGTGTAATTGGCATGGCCTCAAAAGTGTATAACCGACTACCAAGTACCATTAGAGATAAGGAGGATATCCTAGAATTTAAGTTAGCTTTAAAAAGATTATTGCTGGAGAAGGCCTATTATTCTGTAATCGAATATCTAAACGATAAACAAGGTGCCTATTAGTACGAAAATGTGATTTCTTAATTTAATTTTTATTTGTAAATATTGCATACCGACGGAGAGCTAGCGACCAAATCGGTCATGTGGCTTCAGCTGTATTGAAACTCCGTTAGCTACTTCCCTGAACAACCTTTTCCTATAATATTCGTGCTGGCAGGCCGCGGTCGGTGGGTGCGGGTGTAGTGGGGTAGGGAAAAAAAAGAAAAAAAAATGTGGGCTCAGCGACTTTATTTTTTTTTTTCAAACAGTTGCTCTGTACTCCCTGTGCACCCAAAAATAAATTTAAATCGATCGGGTGGTGGGATTTAAATGTCTTTGTTTGGTTATATCCATACTTTGACGAGGAATTGAGGGCACACGGAAGCAAAATTATCACTCTGGCACTTCGGTAAGCTGCACATTTTGACCGCTGAACGTGACTTTCGTTTAAAACATTCTAAAATAACGGAATGAGAATGTAAATACTGAAGAATATTACTGCCACCATAAGCAGCTGATTGGATGTATCAACTGACAGTTGCGTTTACCGATGTTGCCACAACACAAAACCGCTTGGACGCTTTACATTGCTGCTTGAAATTCAAATATTCAAATTATTATTTATTTCGGATCAGTGATCCATAGATTGTTAGTAAAAAATAAAAACTAATTAGGTTAGTAACAGTCATACATTGAACATAATAATAATTATTAATAATCATAAAAAGTACAGAAAAAAAACTATAATAATTAAAATAAAAACTAAACAATCGGCACAGTAATAACAGCTTTAATGTACATCGCTGCGCTTCGCATCCACACTGCACTGAAAGATCCGAGAATTTCAACAATTTTTTTCGATACCTTCCCACCGATATTTTTGCATGTCTATTTTTTTGGGTATATTGATTAATCTCGCGTCAGAAAAAAAGCCAATACAGCTGAGCCCACACGAAAATTATTATTATTTTGGTACTTTTAATTAACGCTGACAACCCCTTCCCACCACCCGATCGATTTCATTTTTTTTTTGGGTGCACAGGGAGTACAGAGCAAGTGTTTAAAAAAAATTAAAGTCGCTGAGCCCACATTTTTTTTCTTTTTTTTTCCCACCCCACTACACCCGCACCCACCGACCGCGGCCTGCCAGCACGAATATTATAGGAAAAGGTTGTTCAGGGAAGTAGCTAACGGAGTTTCAATACAGCTGAAGCCACATGACCGATTTGGTCGGTAGCTCTTAGTCTACTAGCAGGGTCCATGTTTGAAACTTTAATCATTTTAAGATCTACTGTATTAACAACATGTGTGCAATAAATAACTTTGACTTTGACTTTGACTTCGGGCCAGCATGGCAGCGTCAACTGACTAGGCACCGTTGGTTTCTTGTCAGTTGCCATTGCGAAGCCGCTCCCCTTTTTGCTTGCCTCCAGGCGAAGTGAACAACTATGTGTTGAGTAGTTATAAAAAAAAAGTAAATAAAGGGCTACAGCCACAGCAAATTTCTCCAAGGGGCCTCTAGGTGTTGGACCCATATCCCCAAGCAAACCTTCCAAAAGACCGGGACGCATGAGCCCATAACGAGAAAAAAGTAAATCAAAAAGTTGGTTGTATTTGTAGCTAGCCAAAGTATACCGCTACATTATTGAGCGTAGAAAGATTAGTGAAATAGGTTAATGGTTGCCTTTATCTCGTATTAAATGAGTGACAGTTGACCTTACGTCGATGAGACCGAAATGGCGCAACACATCAAAGGTGCAGCTTCATTTAAAGCTCGACTCGACCTGCATCAAAAGCGCCACTAACGGAAGACTCGGCCTAACGGCGCTACACTACTCACGAAGTTGACAGAAATTGGCGGAGGCGAATTGCCTCTCCAGACTCATCATATCACATTCGGCCAACCTCGGCCAAATTCGCGAGTAGTGTGGAGCTTGGGATACACTTTCAACACACAAGGACAGCTTTACTACGCACAATGTGACAGAGCATTCAAAACCGAGTTTGGTTGGCGTTCGAAGTCATTCGTGTACATGAACGGATATTCCGAAGTTGGCCGAAGTATGAGTTTCTGCAGCCAAGTGCATCTCCGCACTATCATATTCGCCACATCTCGGTCAACATCGCGAATAGTGTAGAGCTAGAGAAAGAGTCGTCGTCGGAGACGAGGAGGTATATATACGTACGTACTCGTATATAGGTATACTTATCACAAAGAGACAGAAGATTTGACACTTATTGATCGCATGATAAACGCGGCCGTCATAGGCCCGTTGGTGATACAAGTTCATAAACGTCAAAATATTTGTTGCCAAGGCCTTTTATGGAATTTATAAGAGGTTATCGGGAGGGTAAGCTATATTTAGTCTACGTAGGTGTTATGAAAATACAATCAAAATCACGGAGGCGATATCAAACGCGGTAACATGCGGTGGACGACCTTTTAACAATGAAATTAACGCTGTTATTTGTGATAATCACGACATATTCAACTGTACATTTAACTGATTGTTTTCGTTGCAGAACAAAAACTAGGACTAAGAACGTAAAGAGGTAATGACATCCTAAACCCTTTACACTTTACTTTACAGACTTACTTTGACATTTTATTGCGACAAAATATTTCCATTAAGGTAAAGAATTCTAACAAAAAAAATACTTACATTGTTTACATGTAAAACTAAGATATAGTTAATAGGAAACCTTTATTGCGGAACTCCAACCGATAGTGGATGGGTGTGGCGGCTCCGGGTTATCGTGTCATCAGCGTCAGATGTTTACGTCTTTTTATGAGAAATAAAGGGTGATTACTGCTGATTTATACAGCCGTTCGTTACATAAGCTGAAACGGTCTTTGACAAACTAGAAAAGCACAAGTGTGACACGCGACTAATATTTCTCGTGCGAGATACACTACCTATCTCTTTCTGTATATGTGTACTGTGAGAGAGTGACGGGTGATACTATGTCGCGGTTCCATGCTGATTAGGAGCCGTATCCAAAAGCGATTTCTGCGTCGTAAAGTTTAATATACTTTTACAACAGCTCTCTGTAGCACTTGCGTTTTTCACATTCAGCAGTTGGTCTGGAGCGATAAGGGGCAGATACGTAAGCACCCAAGCCGTCGTATTGCGTCCGGTCATAAACATTTGTTAGGGCCCAGCAACGATATTACACGACCAGCAGCAGCGGTGCGCAGCGAGCGGCAAAAACATAATCATTCAGATGTATGAAGTATGTCACAAACCACCGCGTGCGGTGACGTTCCACCGGCTTTTGCCGAGCAAATTGCGGCCAGAAGAAATGTATCGGCGACTAGGAAAAGTTGCTTTTATCGCGTCATAATTAACCGTCACGTTTTGACGAAATGCGAGTGTGAGTGACATACGCTTTGTCACTTATTTATCACGTGATAAAGCAAGCATCATAGGCCCGCAGAGACGCGTGGACGAATCCGGCGGTGTACGTGGCATGCTTGCCACCCCGCGCGCCATTGCTATCGCTGGGCCGTTATCATTATTCCACTCACCAACATATTTGATGCCTTCAGCCTTCAAGCCATCAACGGCTCTCTGCAGCACTTGGTCCTTCACATCCAGCATCTGGTCTGGCGTGATGAGGGGGCAGGGGCAGTAGGCCCCCATGCCGCCGGTGTTGGGGCCGGTGTCTCCGTCTCCGAGGCGCTTGTGGTCTTGTGCGGGAGGCATCATGGACACCGTTTCGCCGTCAGTGAAGGCGAGGACCTGGTGAAGAAATATAAAAGGATTTTACAGGAGGTGGAACAGTCCACTAGTATTAATATCCAAGACATGAATAAGAATACTTAACAAGATTGGAACATTACGCAACGACTTATTAATATCGACGCTGGGGTAAAGCATAGAATATGTGCTAAGTCTAAGAGGTATATCTGAAATAAAAGAAACAGCGTGTTTGTGTCAATTGACGACGCGTTTGGCTCGGTTGGTAGACACCTGCCTACTGAGTCGACGGTCCCGGGTTCGAATCCCGGCCGGGGCAAATATTTGTGCAAAATATTTGTTCTTGGGTCATGGATGTTATCTATATATGTATTTTATATATTATGTATATCGTCGTCTAGTACCCATAGTACAAGCTTTGCTTAGTTTGGAACTAGGTCGATTTGTGTATGATTGTCACTTAATATTTATTATTACTTAATATTTATTATTTATTATTATTATTATTAATTTTATTTTAAATAAACAGTATAACTGATTTGATATTATTTATGCTTTTTCGTCTCAGCGGGCATGTAAATGCGTGTTACTAAATTTGATTACAAAATATCAGTCAAAAGCCATTATATTTAGAAGTGGATAAAATTGGCTCCAAAGTAAGTATCACTTATAATTTGTTTCTGATTGTTATGCACAGTTCCATCCGTACCACACACGTTATGTTTACATTCGTGTATAGTGTAAACGTACTCTAATGTAATTAGCAACAATGTAGCCGAAGAACGTGGCATGACAGTTATCCTAAGATAAGGCCGAGTTTCCCTTTCAGCTAACCTTAGAAGTAGAACATTAACACGTGTAACGTCATGTGCACGGACATTTCGTCTGTTTACAACCAAAACTTAATAAGTGACAAATACCTACTTAAAACAAATCTCGCATCTCAGTATCAATCTACAAACTAGATGCGACGTTTTGAAGATTAGTGACAGAAATTTTAGCTAGTTTTCGTTGTCACCAGGCGATTTACTGTACAATCTTTCACCCCGTGTTTACCCGCATTTTTTATGAGGCATCTCTTGATTAAAATTTTGTAAGCAACTTCGATTACTATTTCAATTTTGTTAGCTAATTAGGTTTTACAAAAAAAAACAAAATGGCGGATATATGGGGGTTGAAAATGAAAACGTAAAAAATGACATAGCTCAGCCGTTAAAAAAAATCGCGAGCTCTACAACTTATAGAGCCGCCAGTACTTATCAATTTAAAGTACATAAAAATACTTATCAATATCCTGGGGTCTTCGGTGTACACATGATTTGTCACCATACCAACGGTAGCCGTCAATATGGTTATGCGTCTCATCATCTCATGTGTACTATGCCTACAACATGTTCATCTACCTACAATATCGCAAATCGATAGACCGCGCGTGCATGGTCACAGGTCAATGGCTAGCAATAGTAGCAATATTTCTGATGCAAACTTATACGAGACATTCCTTAGAGGCCTTATTCCTTTTAAAATGCTGATTGTTTTAGATATTTTCCTCTATGATCAAACATTATTGATGTTACTACCTAGAACAGGTAGAACCTATGGGGATTTATTGGTATTTATTTGTAACCTATAGTTTGAATTTTTCATTGATAATTTTTGTTTCAAAAACTACTCGAAATAGACAAAATTCACGCGGAAAATTAGTTTTTTCAACTTATTTTCGACTGCACGCAATAATAGCATGAAATAGCTACATATGTTACTACCTAGAATTCGGGGAAAAGTGTGATTGATTCACATCCAAAAGTTGGTTGAAATTATCGATATATTTGTCATAATATGAAAAAAAAAAATATCTCAAATAGCTTTACAGACTACAGTGAAACAGGTACGAGTATCTTGAGAGAATTCATTTGGCCCAGTCCATAAGGAACTAAGTTTAAGAATTACTTTGGAATAACGAGTGTATTTGATATTTGCAATTGGCTTGGTGACATAGTGATTCAATTCATTGTTTAACCGTTATGGAAGTACAGTCAGCCACAAAAGTAACTGGAAAATATGTTATCTCGTCTTCAACACGTTTGTTTCTAGCATCATTCCATTTAGCCATTACGCTATGATGCCCGAATTGAATGAGTGTCACTGGCATAGGAGTTAGGAATACAAATCCGTAGATACTTCGTACGTTACGTAGAAATTCAAACTTATTGAATTTTGTCTCGTTTAATGTTTTTAGCCACGGCTTTTTATGATCCTGCACCAACTGCTAGTTTCTGTTTGGCCCTATGGTTGACTGGTAGAATGCCTTATGTCATTAAGTCCGCCATTTGTACTTTTACTTACGTACGTATTTTGTGCAATAAAGTTTAAATAAATAAATAATACTTGGAGTGTTACCGGTATTGTAGTAACAATTCTTACATCATTTTAACTTTAAGATGAATTTGATTAGAGGATAGGATCCAAACGAAAATTTCCAAAAACTAAATAGATACCAAATACAAAAATACGTATTTTTTTGTATAGTTGCAATTGACAACATTTCGTATATTTAATCACCTCATTATAAGCGGAATACAAATTTTTGTGTATTCCGCTTATAATGAGGACTTAATCACTGTTTTTATATTTTACTATTTATTTATTAAAATTTACGACTCCTAAAATGTTGTTGTTGTAACTCCTAAAACTACAGTCTGACCAAACAGAGTAGAAATTAAAAAGTGGCAATACTGTAGTGTCGTCCCCGTTTTCTTAGATTTATTAGAAAGGGACGACACTACAGTATTGCCACTTTTTAATTTTTACGTTTTTTGGTCAGACTGTATGACGTAAGGAACTAAAATTTTTCATACAAAATTGTTACCATATTCAAGCACTTTACGTCAAAAATGTGACAGTTGCGAAGGAAGTGGCGCCCTCATTTATTTTCTACTCTTTTGTGTCGGGCTGTACCTATATTATAGGTTTCTTAGTCCGATGTCTAATTAAAAAAAAACAATGACGTTGAGCTTTACAGCTTTTTTTTTATTCGCGGATAGGAAGAAGACTCCATGCAGGCATAGTTTTCGGTTATTTTATGTATTTTCTAAATATTTCTTTAAATACAGAAAAAAAAACTAATTATTTTTAGGATGTACACAACGCAAAGCTCTGACGATCTCTATATTAATTTCCACCTGTTAGAAATATGAAATGTTGTATTGGAACTTCCAAGTAGTACTGAATGTTAAATGATGGAAAAACGCGTATTTTTGTAAAAAGGCGTCCAATGTCGACTATTTGGATACAAAAATAGACGTTTTATTTGCTAATAGTGAAATTGGCGGTTAAGTTGTAGGTCCGTAAACCATTTGCGATTGTAAAAATCTGGCATCTTTCTTTTCTTTGGTCTTATATATAACTATATATATCTGTGTATTTTGTATGAAAGATAGTAAAAGATCTTTTGCCGCTACCCACTCAATTGCTTCGAATTTTGAGTTGGACTCTATTTATAAATAATAAAAATAAGAGCAGTGACAGGTAGCCGTAGTTACCAAAAGAAATTGAGTGGTTTGTATTAGGTATGTAGGTGATAGACGTGTTTCCATAGAAACAGCGAGATTGACGCCTGAACGTTTGCTCTGAAAAGAGCAGGTTGTATTGTCTCGAAAAAGACAGTTGTATAAATATATATTCAGTCAGCATCATCTTCTCTCTTCGATCTTCAAGTTTCGAGTCTTCGAGCTGAAGCACAGGAGACACGTCCCAGCGTGTCTCCTGTGCTTCAACTCGAAATGAAGAAGATGATGCTGACTGAAGATATATTTATACAACTGTTTTTTTCGAGAAAATACAACCTGCTCTTTTCAGAGCAAACGCTCAGGCGTCAATCTCGCTGTTTCTATGGAAACACGTCAATCACCTACAGGTACTTTCGAGCCTGACTGTACTTGAGTGGAGAATGTTCCACGTTGTTTATGACGCGAGACTAATTAATGTCACATACATTGTGGCTGCCTGCTGAACTTTCGTCATATGCAATTAATTGAGATAACATGTGGTAGTGTTGACCTCAGGTTTGATTCTACGACGATTGCTACGATATCGGCAAAAAACTATCAGATCTGTGTATTTTCTACGAAAATGACTTTTGCAATCGCAAATGGTTTTAAAACGAAATACTGAAAAGTTGGTCGTGCTGTAGTAGTTGGAACTAAACGAGAAAAAATCTTATATTCGCCATCGTCAGGATGGGAGACGATCGGGCCGCAAAGAGATCGTTTCAGGGGCGACCGAGTGGAAAACGTCCGGTCGGCCTAGATACCGCTGGAAAGACGAAGTGCAGAAGGATCTGTGCGCCCTAAGTATCCCTAACTGGTGGGAAAAGGCGCAAAACAGAGAATAATGGCGTTCTCTTGGGTCAGAGGCCAAGACCCTCTTTGGGTCACTGAGCCAGACTTAAGTAAGTATTCGCCATCTATTTGTGGCGGATCTGGCGGACTTGAACGCCGATAACTGGTTAGAGACGGCACTAAATCGTCAGGAGTGGCGAAATCTCTTATCGGAGGCCAAGACTCACTTTGGGTCATTGAGTCATCGGAGTAAGTATTCGCCATCTATTGGCAATTTGCATTCGGATGCTATTCTTAAAATTATTTTTTTTGTATATGATGATTTTTTGGACGTAACTCGTGACGAGTCTTATTTTCACAAAAAATAATCGACTTTAACGAGATTTAAATGTATTTCTGAGAACGACTGTACAAGTTACTCTTTATTTTTAACATCAAAATCGTATTAAATGTGCCTAATAGTACCTACTTGTGGAGTACCTTCGATTCCTCATGGATCTCGATATCAGATTTTCATAAAATTTATAGGATCAATTTGGGGATGCCTATTCACGAACAAAAAACTATTTCCCAAATTGGTTTATAAATAACAGAGTTCCGGGTAACAAACATAAAAAAAAACATGGTGAAGAAACATTAATCTATATCAATTTATGTATAGTAAGAAATGTAACTCAATGTTCTCCCAAAAACAGTACCGTACCTATTTACCTAATATGCCAGATAAATAGGGTTCGTACAATGTTTGGATGACCGTGAAATTATATTTTTTAGGATCAGGCTGATACATTATGGAATGTACGTGTCCAGGACCCTGTTTTGAGGATTAACTTACCGAGACCTCTTCTCCTTCCAGCAACTCTTCAACAACAACCGTCTGCCCAGCATCACCATACTTGGCATCAGTCAGGATGTCGTCAACCGCCTGGCAAGCCTCCTCCTTGGTGGTGGCCACCACCACACCCTTGCCGGCAGCCAGGCCGGATGCCTTCACCACTAGTGCGGGGAAGTTGGCACTGAAAAGATGTTTCATGAATAATTATGAATTTGCGTCCAGCCAATATCAAAAACAGCCAACATAAAATTCATTTTCATATATTAAAATAATCAAACTCTTTTATCTACACCCATTTTGTTAAATAACTATAACAAGTTCAGATACTATAAGTAAGGACCTACATTACTTGGCAGCGACCAAAATCAGACATGTCATTTCATAATCATAACAGTACTACATCCCCCGCGTGCTAAAAGTAGTATGAAAAATTGTAAAATGTACCACTGTAGGTACTTTTTGTGTGCTGTGACTGTAAAATTTTCTACAAGGTGACGCCATGTAGAGGGCCGATTCTTATGCCGCCTCCACATGCCTGGCAAACAACGGCAAACCTACAGGACGCAGTTATACGTTAGAGTGAGACGGAACTACGTCGTGCTCACTCTAACATATAACTGCACCCTGTAGGTTTGCCGTTGTTTGCCAAGCATGTGGACGCAGCATTAGACGACGCTGCTTTCAAATATTTTTAATATTTTCAAAACAAGACAGTATAATCAATTAAAAACAATAGTTTTGGGTACCATGATAATAAATTAATGAAATCATTTACACAGAACACTATTTAAAAGTTTGAAACGTTGTCAACAAAAACAATTCTAGAGTACAGCTGCCGGCAAACTTTTAGAGCACAACCTAGACTGCGCAGTAGCCGATTTACGTTCAAATGTACATGCGCAGATCCGCCATGTTTGTTCTAAAAGTTTGCCGGCAACTATAAATATGGCGGAAAAGAAACCGCGCACAAACGTAGGTACACAACACGTCTAGACGTGCTTATCTCGTCCTTGTATTGATTCCAGACCAAAGGACGCAATCGAGAAAGCGTGATAATACAAAAATACTCGGCATTGGCCTGATTCATCAGGCTTTATTTACTCGGGTTACGGGTTAACTACGCGCTGAGGAGTCCGATATACGTGATCAAGCGCCAATTTATTGTTTATTATGAGACGCTAATGGATAAAGTTCAGGGCCTTCAAGAATTTAATACTCTTCCATATAGGAAGAGCATGTAGGAGGCAAGTTTTAACCCCAGACGAAAAAGGGGAGCTATTAAGTTAACATAATATGTAAAATATGTTTCTGTTTAAGCTTTTAAATAATGCATGTACGTACTTGTAAATCAAATGCATGTACTTGTTCTGAACTAGCATAATATTTGCATATCGTTTAATTACGATTGAACACTGTACCTACCTACTATAAACAACA
Source organism: Apotomis turbidana (assembly GCA_905147355.2). Lineage (NCBI taxonomy): Eukaryota > Metazoa > Arthropoda > Insecta > Lepidoptera > Tortricidae > Apotomis > Apotomis turbidana. The sequence goes on from LR990293.1 coordinate 22,167,299, forward strand.
ATAACACCCTGTAACTAGTCATAAGTATTCTTGCAAATAAACATATTCTATTCTATTCTTTAATAAAGTGTTTCAAATAAAACAATGCAAAGATCGACACACAAAGCATGAGGAAAAATTCGTCAGGTCTTCCCGGAGCTAGGGTAGCGAAATTAGCGGTTAACGCGCTGAACCGGCAATCCAGAGGTACCGGGTTCGAATCCCGGTCTCTTCCACCAGGTAGCTCCTTTTTCAATTAGTAATCTCTGAATAAATGAAACACTACATGTTTCATAAATTTATAACATGTTTCTGTGTCTGACTATGGCATCGTAGCTCCGAAGCAGATGGACCAATTTGAGTGCGGTTATAGTTATATCAATAAGGGCTTGTATGTCGAGATGGTTCTTAGGAGCAGTAGTTTCCAAGATATTCAGCTTTAATTGGAACAAGTGACCAGATTTCGGCTAATATTGAAACTAAGAGTTTTATTAGGATTTTGTATATCACTCATTGAACGAGGGTCTCATGATGGCCAGCCACTTGTGTCGGGGGTGTTTTAATTTTTAATTTAGGTTACTAATCGTGCTTGCTTGCTCCCCAGCGGCGACAACTAGTAAGCATAAAGTTATCATCTCTTCGATCTGCGACTTGTTTCTAGTCCTAGACCTTGGATTTTTCCAAGGCCTTCTTTATACCAAATATACAATACATAGGTATATAGTTTTGCTAAATAGATACAATGATCAACACGCGAAGAGTAGTAAATTGCACTCATACGTAGTCCACACCAGGACTCGAACCTGGTACCTTTGGATTACCGGTCCAAGACATTAACCTTTCGACCAGAGGTGCACTCTACACACGCTTTCAATTTCCCTATCCGTTTTATTCTCTGAAAAATCATTTCAAAGAACATAATTGTAGGAACATAATAGCATTTTAAACACATATGACGCAGAGGGCGCTTCAGTAGCGTAGAATTATGGAATGGAAGATTTGGTGTGATTGACGTAACGATGTGATAGCCCAGTTGGGCGAGCACTACGCCGGAAACGTAGGGTCGCAGGTTTGAGTCCTGCTTACATTGCAGTGGATCACATTAAATTTATCTTTCATAATTTACCTTTGTGTCAATATCTATACAAAGATTCTATTCTATTATTCTATTAAAAACATAATAAGTAAACGTAATAAGTAAGTTTTTTTTATATATATATAATAAGTACTTGTGTTGTTTTGTGTTTTGAAATAATAAACACTATCGTTAATACATGCTGTATATTTGATGTTACTTACTTAACTATAATAATTAATAATATATAAATATAAAAACATAATTGTGTTTTGAAATACATATCAATATGTTTCGTTCAATTATATCTTGCATTTAAAAGGGGGGAAAAAATCACCCAATAGGAAGAAATAGGAGATCACGAGTGTGCATGTTTTATTTGTGAATAGTGATGAACTGGTGAGGCGATTGCTTGGAAATGGTTACAAAATTGACAACCTTCCCTGTCCACAGTCCAAAGAACTGAGGCAGCTCTCTGTCAGTCAGTGTGTCTCAATCAGTGTAATAAAGTAAACTCACTCATTGATAAACTCCTTGGCAGCCGCAGCATCAGTGAACGACTTGTACCTCGCCGTGGGGATCTGATGGCGGACCATGAAGCCCTTAGCCCAGTCCTTGTTCGCCTCAATCTGGGCTCCAGCTTGCGTGGGTCCAAACACTTTTACTCCGTGAGCAGTGAGCCCGTCCACAATGCCGTCCGCGAGGGGATCCTCTGGCCCTACCAAGACCAGGTCGATAGTTTTGTCTTTGCACCATTTTGCTAGTACCTGGAAGGAGAGGTTAGATTGTATATAATGTGATATATCTACAAGGACCCAAGATGTGGTGTTAAAACTAAGAGCACTGAAGTGGAAATGGGCTGGCCATGTAATTAGAGGAGAGGATAAATGGAACAAAGTAGTAACACTATGGGACCCAAGAGAAGGCAAGAGAAAGAAAGGAAAACCTTTCAAGAGATGGGAAGATGATATGATTAAGACAGCTGGCTAAACCTGGACTAGACTGGCAAGGAAAGAATGGAAAGTGTTGGAGGAAGCCTTTGCCAAAGGGCACACAGATTAAAATAAATTAAAATATATGTATAAATTAACTGTAATATGTATCTGAGAAAAGGCTATAAATAAATAAATAATGCAAAATAATTTTTCTACATCTACATGGAAACTAGAACACAAAGAGACTGTACAGTGTACCTACAGTTACAACTGGTACAAGTATGACTGATATGACTGTATATACATATAGTCTCACTAATCCACACTATTAAAATCTAGGTGGGGCAGTATTTTTATAAAATTCGGATAACTGTATTGTATAGAAAAATTAAGGGTAACTGAAATAATTATATTTTCTTTGTTTCCACAACTGTCACATATTAATAAAATCTTTGCTTGATAATGGTAACTGGAAAGTTGCTGAAACGTCAGGGAGGCTCAAATAATTAATATATGTGATATACTCAGTTTAAATGGTTTTATTTAAACTAAAATAGGAGAAGACAAAGGTGAGGAAAGTGCAGGCAGAGATTTCCGGATTATTGGATGTATCGGACTATGAAGTGCAGATTAGCGAGACTACTGATTTTATTTTCATAACCAGTTACTAGGCGAACCACACCACAATAACAATGGAAAACTTTACGGAAAAAATGATCATTTAATATTATTACTTCATTTTTGTCAAGATTATAGCTCTCCAGCAGTGCGTTATCATTATATAATTTGTTTTCGACTCACCAATGGAGATCTGATTGTCTTTAATAAGACATAATACTCAAATGGAGTTCAGAGGTTATCAATTACTTGCATCATGAGTAAATTGGTCTCTTGAATTAAATTGATACTATTCTTACTGTACAAATATTTTAAAAGATTTTTAGGATGTAGAGAAAGTTTTATAACTATTTAAAAATATTTATTTATTTAATTTCTAGAGATATAGAGAGATAGTGCAATACCGCGTAAATGACAACTGTCGATCAGGTTCTCATTTCAATAAAATACTTAGCATTTGTTTGAATATTGATTCGTATCTACACTTGTTACATACGCGGTATTGCACTATCCCCCACGATATAACATTCAGTTTTTATTTTTATTTAGTTTGCTTGTAATATTTGTCTTTTCCTGTTTTGCTGCAAATCTGGTTGCCTCTCAGCATAGGCCTCCTTATTTTAAAAAAATACTATGTTAAATTTATTTGTTGGTTCACATAAAACTATGCTCTAAAAAGTTTAAATTTATAACAAAATTTCATTTGAAGCCCCAGCTAACAATATTTTTTTAATTAAAACATGCTCTAAATTTATGACACTTAATATTGATTTTTTTATTCCAAATTAAATAGGCTTTATGGCCTTAAATTTTTTGTGGATTTTTAATTGCCCATCAATATTTTTTCAACATTAATGTGGGCATGGATGCTATAGCATTTAGTTAATTTTTATTTCTACTAAAAAGTATCTGCATTATTCACATTTTTAATTTTGAGTTTGTATTAATATACTGTAAGGTGAGGTAAAGAAAAAAAAAATTCACTCCGTTTTTTTTTATTGGAATATTAGGAACATACATGAGTTCCGGTATAAGAAATTTGTTCCGTATATTCGACTTCAACTTCGAGCAATATTCAACTTAGGGTGTGAGTACACCCGTTTATGTATTTTAATAAATTTCTTCTAACCCTAAAACATTGCAAATTACCAAATAACCGCTTAGATTCCAGATAGCCGTACCTTACGGTAGGTAAACCTGGCCAAGGCAAATCTGTTGTTCAATAAGAAAAAATTGGGCAAGTGCGAGTCCTACTCGCGTAACCCTGAAAAGAAAAAAATATATATATTTTACATACTAGGCAAGTTCCCATTTCTGATATCATTTCTGTGAAATCATTGTAATTGTATTGTATGATACAGATTTTTCTATGGTTTTTAAAATGATAATTACATTGCCAGTCAATTGTTTCAATAAATATAAATGTTTATAGTTTTACATCGTTAATTTACAGTGAAAAACTGGGGTTTTTTTTTTTGTGAAACTGTAAAAAAAATGCTACATGATACACTAAACTTATAATAAATAAAAATTAATTTGTTCAGTAATACATAAAAGTTTTAGCATACCAACAGTGTTGGCGCCTCTTTTTAAGTATTTTATACCTGCACTAAGAGCCACCGCTGTTCAAGGTGGTAAGTAACTTGCATTATTGAAACATTATTAATTAAAAAACTTACACAAGTTCTTTCACGGACAAAGGCTTTTCAAATTTTCAGATGTTGTGGTACTTTTTTTTTACATTCTTTATGGTCAAAATATGCCTAAATTGAAAAATAAAGGTCCACGACTGAATGAATTAGCATAATATATGCATGTCAACATAACCAATTTATTATGGTTTATAGTTAATTTACATAACATAACAATTTCATTACTGACCAATATTATTTACCAATGTTGCGAATTGTATAGGTACAAATGTCTCATCCATACCGCAATTACGGTCTTATTAGAAACTTACTGGATAGTTTTTGATGTCCAGATCGACGGATTCAACTTTGTTTGTTGTCGAAATTCCGACACTGCCCGGCGCGCAATATATTTGCCGGACGGACGGCGACTCCGCCAGCTTCCAGCACAGGGCATGCTCGCGCCCGCCGCTACCGATCACTAGTACGTTTTTCTGGTCAACCATATTAAATTCGGCGGTCACAAATTAACTTGTTTATGCCGAGCTAGAATCACGTGTTGAAATGTTTTACGGTCTACTATTGCGTTAACAGTAAATTAAGTTAAAGCTATTGTAATATACAACGCAGTTTGATTGTAGGTCTTGAATAAATTAATTTATTTAAGTAAATTCATTACGATTTTCTTATTTATTTTTCAAGAGACTGCCGTCTCCAACACGCGTAAACTTTCGAATGACGTTTCGAGTTATCAGAAACGGTCGCGTTCATTTATCAGTGTTGGTTGGGTGCAAATGACAAAAGGTCAACCTCTCTGGTACCTTACGATAAAATTACATCATGGTATAGGCAATCATAATGAGTAGCAAAATCATGACCATTCATCGTAAACAATGGAATTGTAACTAAGTTGACGTAATTAATTAAGTACCGTCTCGCTTGACCTTATAGAGTTGACGCTATTTATTTTCGACTTTGGTTTTTACTGAACACGCTGGTAAGTATATGACAATAAATTATAATTTACGTCATCCTAGGCCGTAAGTAGGATTTACTTCCCTCTACGCGGGGAGACAACCTCACTTCCTGTCCAAGACAAGATATAAAACTCTAGGCAAACTACGGGTGGTAATAATTATGAGCAAAGCCCCAGATCTGGGACATTCACTAATTCACTACCCTAGTTATTAATTTAAACATAGAATTGTATTAAATATTTGCTGTTTGAGACTTCGGTAAACATATTTTTTGATGAGGTCTGTTGATCTCGAAATAAATTGTAGGTCTCCATCATTGAGGTATTATTTATAATATAATAGAGCCACAAACCCGAACAAAAATTTCAAAATAAGTGGCATCGTTGTCATGTTCAAGTAGATGTCAATAACGCTTATTTATAATTTACAACAACATAATTACTTGCTACAAAAGAACTCATTGCTCAAACGTTTAAGTGTCAAATTGGCTTACGTACTTATTACCGCAAATATTTTGTTCTGTATTCTGACTCATGTCTCTTGTCAAACTCGGAACATGGCACGAATGGAGCAGATTTTAATATTTTTACACACTAAAAATATTTTCATTATTATTTTATTTAGGTATTAAAATATATGTTTTGTTTGAACTTAATAAACTCGTAAATTGTTAATAACAAATTTAGTTACGTTTTTATTTAACAACTGCATAAAAAGTTTCCTATAGAAGGGATCAGTAATAATGATATTATTTCTCCTTGTTCCAGTATGTGAAATGAGAGTAAGACAAGTGCAAAATATTGACATTATTAACCCTTTAAAGTTTGATCTTATTTGTCGGTGGCGTGGTATGCACGGCAGCACACGTTATCGTCGCCTTTATGTGTTCTTGACGTTCAAAGGTTTAAACAGACAGTGTCTAGACTATGTGACAAAATAAAACAATAACAATACAATACAATACAAGTACTCTTTATTGCACACCTCATAAAATATACAGGAGAAATACACTGCAAGAAATTAAAATTAGAGGTAGACAACAGGCGGTCTTATCGCTAAAGAGCGATCTCTTCCAGACAACCTTTGGGTAGTGGAGAACTTGAAAAAAATAAGATTTTGTTATTAGGCGGTGCAAAAATCGGAAAATAATAATAATATCGAGGGCTTCATGCTATAGGGGCGTATGCGCAAAACCCCTACTTTTCAGGAGAGGCAAAAAATTTAATAACTTTTTGTCCCTTCGACGGATCTTTTTGCAAATTTGCATGGAGTATTTATATTGTCACTGTTTTTATCTAGTATGATCAATTTTACGTAAAGTATTCTAAAAACTAGTAATTATGCGCTTACGCCTCTTTACTGCGGCGCAAATATTCGAAATGACTGTCGATTTTCCTTGAAAAATACTTGAAATTGAGGGGCGTATAAATTAAATCTTTTCCTATTCAATTATTCAATGACAATTGGTCTGAGTTCTGTTTTTATATCGAAATACTTTCTTTTTACTGTAATTTTCACATTGCTACGAATCTCCTTCAATTTTTAATGATTTTTTTTACGCCTGTTTCGCCCGACAAGAAAACAGTGCTAGTGGCTTTTGAGTGTGGTCGTATAGTGGTGATCTAAGGAAAATTCAAGCATTTAGTAAAGAAAGAATATACATTTCACTGATTAAATTATTCGTTTCCTTGATTATATCTTTTTAGAAGAACTTATGACCCAGCTCCGCTCTTGAATCGGCGACATTCTGGGATGTTAAGTAATGACGGCAGATGTCGATCTCCAGTCGGCTGAACATCTCGAGCGATTATTAACTGAGCACTTCAGCGCTAAATAAAGTCTCTCTGCCTACCCGTCGGTCTTTGCCTAGAACAGCAGTCATAAAGTCGTTAAAGGTGACTTCTTGCGAACTCCAAGCAGTTGAGGTGCCCACTCTCTGCAGAAATCGGATTTTACGAAATCTTAATAGGTTCTAGTAACTAGTTTGTAATGTGATAACATGACAGTCTTCTACAAAAACGAAGCACTAACCGTACGCCATGGCGAGTTGATGACACTACTTTTGCCAACCCAACTCCATCAGAAAGCCCAATTCTAGGAGACCCTTGATGTGGCTGACGAGTTATAAGATAGACTACAGAAATCGGTTGATGTTGTGCCCACTATTTGTTCACTCGAGGACACCTTAGCTGCTCTCCTGAGGTTCTGTTTTCCCGTGGCTGTCAAGCAAATCAACCTCTGAAGTGATTGTAGTTTAGCTTCAACGGTGAATAGTTTTGTTCTTAATTAAAACTTATTATGCCGGGCATGCTACGTTTTTTTTATTTACCTTGCTCGACAAATTAGAGCTCTGTATTGATCATTTTGGGTTAGTTACCACAAAGCATCTGTTAGCGAACATTACCAGTTAAGTGTTTTCGAATTAACTGTCAGTTTGTTGTTAGACAGCCAGTGTAGAGCGGATGAAGTCACATTCACATACCCTTGTGATTACCGCTCGTTTTAGTATTACTATGTCGCAGGATACGATAAATTGATGACTCTGTGTAATAGTGATATGCGTTTAGTGTGGCGATGATTCCACAAAAGTGGTGAGCGGACGTAGCTTCGATGGTTCTTACTTTGCTACCACTGCCTTTTTGAGTGCACCAGTTTTGGCTTCACCAGTTTCGATGCCGATGAATCTCTTTCATTCCGGCTCCTACCAGTGCCGCTTATATGCTGGTGAATTTTATCCTGTCGTTGTCGTCGACGTCCCTCAATGTCTATGAATGTGCCTAAGCATAAGGCACAGACTTGTTTTTAGTATTTTGCAGAATACTTTATGTTGCAAGTGCTTAAGCAAAAAACTGATTAATTTTCACTGAAGAATCTAACGCCTGAGTAGAAGGTTTCTACTTGATTTTGTATGACAATTACTTTGACTTGTCTACGCAGTACGCAGGCAGCCAAAACAATAGTAAATATCTTGATAATTATCTCTCTTCCCTTCTATTCCGTTCGGTTCTGGTGATTTGTATGAGTCAAGCAGTTGAAAGCCCTCTGTTTTTTTTTGTCGCCATTCTCTCTCCGTTGGAGTATTCTCCTCATCCACCCAGCTCACTAATCGTTATAACTCACAGCCCGAGAAGTGAGTCTGTACGAGGGTTGTTTCTTCCGCCGCTGAGCTGGTGAAGGTATTATCTGGCTTGTGTAGGGATCCTAAAACTGCAGTTACCTGTTTGTAGAGGAGACTTAGTTTGGACTTGACTAATTTGTGCCCGTGCTCAAATGTTCATTGTTGTATTGAGTTTCCTCGTCTTTTTTCTGCTTATCCTAAACTTCTCCAGCTTGACTAGTTAGCTTTGTCCCCGCAGCTGTCTGAGATGGATAATTATGCATGATGATAGCAATCCATAATGGCATATGTAAGGACGCCTGTTTATCTATTTCTTCAGCGCCCCCCTGCCCCATATTTCTTGGAAACCTCTGTTTTCAACAAAGTTGGACCTAGTCGGATCGCATATTATGTGCGATAGTGCGATTCATGCTAAGTGGGTTCGTCCTTTGGATGACATCGAGCATTTATGATTTGGATAATGAATCGAATCCACCTGGGATACGAGCAGGATGGTTCCTTAGAAACCTACCAGTTAGAGATGTTTTTTGGAGAAAGGTGTGACGTTCATGGACTTTGCGCCCATTTGGTGCGACGGTATATGAGGCCGAAGACTGATACTATCACTAAAAAGTATGGTAAATATGGTCGTATGTACATACGCCGCTATTGTGCGACAATTTTTGGTAAATCACACAATCGAGTAATAGACGTATGAAAATATACGCCTTTATACTCCGATCATATTATGAGATTCCATTATATTATTGCGCTTACGCCTACTGTACGCCTCTTTGGATCGATAAAAAATTATGACCTACAATGATACGCCAAAACATATTTTATTTATTTTAAATAACTTATAATTACGATAAAATTATGAAAAAAATTGACCCGATGTATCGTTATTAGATGAATACGATGCCGTTAAAAACGAAAAATCGCATTTTTGCGCATACGCCCCTATAGCATGAAGCCCTCGATATATACATAAAAAAAAAACAAATAAATACATAAATATAATAAACAATAAATACATACATACATTCAGCCAACAGGTAATAGGACCATTTGAATAAAATAAGAATTATGAAAGGGATAGATAATGTTCTTTCAGTTGAGTTTTGAAAGAAACAAGAGATTTAGCGCGCCTTAAGCTCACAGGCAAGGAGTTCCACAAACAGACAGCTTTAAAAGTAAACGAATTATTATAAAAATTTGAGACGGAAGGAGGTACGGCAAGGAGCAAATTTTGGGCAGATCGAGCAGAAGTGAGATAAGTGAAACGCTCCTTGAGATAGCGGGGAGTTGCAGGATGAAAAAGTATATTAAAAACAATAACATCAGAGCAATTTTTTTAGTAATTTATGAATGTCACCATTTTACGCTTCTGTTGATTAACATAAAAAAAAACATAATTATGATTATGCCGAACACACGAGAGACGAATTATTTGGCTTCAATTATTCTTCGCGTTTGTCTCTTGCTAAATGTGATTTCCATTTTTACGTTGTTGAGTATCGCATGGGAATCTTGAATAAAAAAAATAGGTTAATTATTTATTGCACTCCTTAATTTATTAATAAAATATAAAACTATAGCGACTCCTTAGATTTTTGTTCTGTGATGAGGTGCATTTTGTAGGGACAAAGTTAATAATTTTAATACAAAATATGCTATGATTTTACATAGGATTCGTTAATTAATCAATAGAACTTAAGTAAAAAAGAATATTCCGTCCTGTTCCTTTATTTTACAGTTGTTATTTCTGTAATTTTTCACTGAAAATTAAGTCACTTTTGAGACCCGTCACGTGTCATGGTCTAAACGAGACTGATCGCCCAAGTAATGCAATTTGTGATTTTGCATTAGTTGGGAGGGTGCCATTTTTTCCGTCTGATTGTGTGTCCATGTAATTATTACGTCAATGCTTACTTTTTACCGAACCTATAATTAATAAAAAAAACTTACTGCGCTGGCTCAGCGACCCAAAATGAGTCTTGGCCTTATAATTAACATATGTATTTGTTGCGCGTAAATATTATATATGTCCTCACATGATTCAAATAAAATATTTCGCGCTAAAAATAGATTCAACTTGAACGCATTTTTTAGTTACGCGGATCGTTTCATTCCACGCAAATACAAGTCATAAATAATTTACATTTTACAACTACAATAATCATAAGAGGGTAGATTTAAACTTCGGAATCGGTAATTACTTGGGCTTGTATTATATATAGTTACATATGCCATGACAAATACGAATTTGTTTCAAATTTTAAATACAATAAACGCTAATTAAATTGAATTTTTAAGGTACGGAACGGTTCCAAATATGGCGAATTTTATTCGTTCGTTCTTGTCATTTTGCTGTGATGCTTGCTTTTGTGTAAAAACTTGTGTTTTGTTGCGTTAAAATGGCTGACACCGGTCTACGTATGAATTTTGCTGCATTGAAGAGGGCAGATCCATATGCGCGAGAAATAATTGACAGTGCTACCCACGTTGCACTTTATACATTTGAGGAGAACGAATGGGAGAAAACGAACATCGAAGGAGCTTTGTTTGTGTACAGTAGAAATGGAGAACCATATCATAGTTTGGTGATTATGAACAGATTGAATACGAACAACCTAATCGAACCTGTATCGAAAGGAATAGAATTACAATTAAAGGAACCTTTTCTGTTGTACCGAAACGCCAAGTGTTGTATTTACGGCATATGGTTCTACGATAAAGACGAGTGCGTTCGAGTAGCCACGAAGTTGAATTCTTTGGTTAAGGAGTCTATCAAGCCAGCACCCGCCGAGAATATGCCGCAGACGCCCGTATATAGTTCGACGCCGTCTAACCCTCCTGTGGATATTTTCAGCATGTTGAGCAAAGCGCAGGACGATTTCAATTCCAACAAGGGTCTCGTGGCTGGCAAATCGGATTCGGCGGCGGCTCGAGCGCCCGACATGGCGTCGCAGAGCGTCATGGACTTTTTCGCGAAGGCAGGCGGAGGTGGTGCAGTGCAGATGCCTGCTGTGTCGTCGCTGCCGTCACCCGGAATTTTCGGGCCGCGGCAGCCAGACGCGCGGGAAGCTCCCGGTCTACTCCAAAGACTTATGAGCAATCCTGCACACTCGGTTGAACATATAGAAAAGCAGCAGCGATCAGTCACGCCCCAGGAGGTTCATGCTAACGGTAACATCTCTTTAGACTCCTCATTGAGACAAAATAGTGGTTTCCAATTGAAATCTACCCCCATTGAGAAAAATAGTCAAACTCAGAACCATCAGAGGACATCGGGCATTAAGAAAGGACCATTGTTACCTGGGTTAGATACAAATGGGCCTATTCCGTTGGAGAATGAGTTGAATCTAATGCACATGTCTTCCCCTAAGCCTACGTCCCCACCGGCATCTTATTTGAATCAATCAGGAGACATGAGTTATTTAGAGAAAGGTATTTTCCCACTGAACAGCTCTCTTTCAACACAGTCTAAGCCAGCTTTAATGCCTCCGACAATGTTCACGGCTACATCTGGAGATATCCATCACTCGCCAGAACCGCTGACCAGGAATCAGCTGCTGCAAGCCTTCAATTACCTTCTTAAGCACGATTCTGATTTTGTTAACAAGCTACATGAAGCATACGTCAAATCCTTCTCAGAGAAGTCTTTCTCCGTGTCATAAAAGTTCATTCTTTCTGATTAGCAACTGTGTTGCCAGTTGCTGCTGTACAGTTGTAATTTGAAGTATAAATCCTTTAAAACATGTAGATTACTAGTTTTGTAGAAACTCATTGTTTGGACAGATTTCGTAAATAAGTTTTAAACCTTTGACTTATACCTGTATAAAGAATGAATTTTAGTGACATGCTTTAGTCTTGATGAGTCTTGTAAATGATTTCTTAGAGAGCTATTTGTGATATTTGTCTTGGCTCCTTGGGTTACATTACAGCAAAATCTAACACTGCTTCTAAACTTTCTACTTTAGTTAAAACTATGTTAGTTCATTGCGATATTAAAATAGTTCAGGAAAGGAAGAATTTCAATGACAATACTTATTTTTCTAAGGTATTTTATCTTATGGATGTCAAAAGTTTATTATCATATTTATGTTTATTGCAATGGACTTGATAAGGAGATCCTTTTGAAAATAGTTATTTCATTGTAATAAGGAACTTATTTTGTTGTAATAAGGACTGCAAAAATTTGCTATGACTTTACAAAAAGTATTTGTTACTTCACATTAGTAGTTTACGCATCAGTTATTAGTTTTATGTCTTTGAAATTTGGTAGTAGTCTAGGATTGCTATTTCCTTTTATATTTACTTCGTCAATTACTTTGTTCTTTTATTTACTATATTGCAGGGAAAAATCAGATTCTAATTGGATTGTATTTATAATTTTTAATGTTTTGTTAACACCTGGCTATATTGTCTCCTTTAATTTCTGTTGGCCTTATGACCTTTATTTTTTTTCCAAATAAGAGTAAACATGTTATATTTGTGACTTGAAATAAAATAAGTAATAATTTCCTGAAATTCAACAGCCCAGTCCGTCTAGCACAACTATGCTTCGAAACTCGGTTCGCGCGATATAGGGTCACCCCACAGTATTGCCCAGAAACAGATAAGTAGTGTATCTCGTGCGAGGGAGTGGCGTGTCACAGTTGTGCTAGAGGTACAGAGATGATAAGAATATTTTCTAAGATGTTTCAAAAAGTAAATCATTTATGTTATGTAATATGAATGCTTTACCCTGTAATTATTATTTCGGAAGTCTAGATTAACTCAATGTATGAAATGCAAAATGTAACATTTGAGATTCTATGAGAATTTCTTTGGGGTTAACATCTACTCCTGATGCCATTTTATGGCATGTGACAAGTGACCATTTAAGATCTGTGGTCATGTTAATAACGAATTTTATTGGTAATTCAAAATGTAAGCAATGGCTGATGCCGATAAACTCTTGTTAATGATATTAACCATCATTAATATCATTGGGAGCATTTTAGTTATCATTTGACGAAGACTAATTTTGGCCTACGAAAGTAAATATTGTTAAATTTCATTCAATAGCTGTGTATAAACGTAATAATTCAGTGCTCCCAAATAAAAACATGTAATTTTAATAGTTTTGTCATGGAAAAAATCAAACTTTGGACAATTCGAATTGCATCAAAATAGTCTCAAATTAAAGGGTTCATCAATTATAGATTTCTTTTATTTCACTGTTTTTTTTTTATAACGCCTTTCTTTTTTTTTAAACATTACTCGAACTGTATCAGGTCCCTCAGCCAGTGAGTCAGACTTGTGTCCGGGAGCATACCCCGCTAAGGGCGCGGCCACATGTCTACGACACGGCGTCGTAAACGTAAAACGACACGGTGTCGCGTCGGAGCGCGACACATTATCCACCGTGCGAATATACGTTGCCGCGTCGTGAAAACACACGACACGGCGTCGTAAACGTAAAACGACACGGTGTCGCGTCGGAGCGCGACACATTATCCACCGTGCGAATATACGTTGCCGCGTCGTGAAAACACACGACACGGCGTCGTAAACGTAAAACGACACGGTGTCGCGTCGGAGCGCGACACATTATCCACCGTGCGAATATACGTTGCCGCGTCGTGAAAACACACGACACGGCGTCGTAAACGTAAAACGACACTGTGTCGCGTCGGAGCGCGACATATTATCCACCGTGCGAATATACGTTGCCGCGTCGTGAAAACACACGACACGGCGTCGTAAACGTAAAACGACACGGTGTCGCGTCGGAGCGCGACACATTATCCACCGTGCGAATATACGTTGCCGCGTCGTGAAAACACACGACACGGCGTCGTAAACGTAAAACGACACGGTGTCGCGTCAGAGCGCGACACATTATCCACCGTGCGAATATACGTTGCCGCGTCGTGAAAACACGACACTGCGTCGTAAACGTAAAACGACACGGTGTCGCGTCGGAGCGCGTCACATTATCCACCGTGCGAATATACGTTGCCGCGTCGTGAAAACACACGACAATCCCAACATCTCCAGAGGTCGAACTGGTTTCCTAAATACATTTTGCCTTTTTAAACGAGGCGATATTTTACCAATACCAAAATAATAATAATAACCAATAATATAACAAATAATTTTACCAATGAGTTTTTCGGACTTATGTACGGAATGTCATTTGATATTTACCATTCGCTTTTCGGTGAAGGAAAACATCGTGAGGAAACCACCTAAGCCCAAATAAGGCCTAGTTTCGCCTCTGGGTTGGAAGGTCAGATGGCAGTCGCTTGCGTAAAAACTAGTGCCTACGCCACATCTTGGGATTTAGGTAGCCGACCCCGATTGAGAATTCATTCTCAAAAAAAAAAATGGGACAAAGGCTAGGAGGATGATGTAGTTCTTCAAAACTTGACACAGACGTTCTAAAATAATCATAAAACTTGTGATCACTTATTTTTAAAGCCTCGTACTTCCTTTTGAAATGACTGCTATCATGGTTCATAATAGAAAGATATGGATTTATCCAACATTTTCGTTTCTTCTGCTTTTTCTTTATGCTTCTTCTTAAAAGCAACAAGAGCAGAATACGTGTGATAGGATCCATGTCGAATTGAAAACTGATCGCAAAATATTTTGAACATGTACGAGAAGCTGCGGCGTCGTAATCGAACGTGGCACCGCACCGTGCATCTACTCAACACAGCAAAGTTAATCTGCCCGGCGCGCGGCGCGACCTGCGGTGCCCGGTGCAGCATGTGTTTTCACGACGCGGCAACGTATATTCGCACGGTGGATAATGTGTCGCGCTCCGACTCGACACAGCGTCGTTTTACGTTTACGACGCCATGTCGTGTGTTTTCACGACGCGGCAACGTATATTCGCACGGTGGATAATGTGCCGCTCCGACGCGACACCGTGTCGTTTTACGTTTACGACGCCGTGTCGTGGACATGTGGCCACGCCCTAATGGGATTATCTCCGCGCCACAGGAGTGATACTCTCCGTTCAAACATTCAATAGTGTGAAGAAGGCGAATGATAGCGTCGACAAGCGATGTCAAGGGTAATTTTACCGTGGTGAAGTGGAGGGTCTGGTTGAATACGTCACAAATGTTCTAGAACTTGGTAAGAGGCGGAAAATATAGCTCACATCATGGTACAGTCGAGTTCATTTACATCTACACACTTACAAGAACAAAAATATCTGAACACGACCCTATTGTCGGGAGCATAGTCGTGTTCAGATATTTTTGCTCTCGTAAGTGTGTAGATGTAAATGAACTCTACTGTATAAGCACTCCAGCAAGCGAGCCTTGCTACGTCACTGATTAGTTGTCGTTTTATGGTAATAAAATAATTATAAGGAAAGAAATGTTCGGCGCCAGTCGTACAAAAAAAAATTGCATTACAATAGTCATGTTCTTTGAATAAACGTTATTTTGCCTTATAATTGATTTTAAACACTCACGATTTTATGACATTCATACAGGTAAGAAGGGAATCGGGAAGTATTCTGATTTACCACTGGCAACAAAGAAACGCATTGACAGAACAAACTAACCAATCCGTAGCATCATGACGTCAAAAGTCTGGCCTGTCATTTCGGAGTGCCATACCTTATACCATGGCGCATAAAGATTAGATGCAGAATTTGTATGGGCGTGCGGTGCGGTGCAAGCCATATAACGCCATATGTTGGTATATACAGGGTGTCCCTAAAACCAACGCCAAAATGAAGAGGGGTGATAGAACAGCTCATAAGCAACCATATTAAGTTAATTTGACCTTAATAAAAAGTTCATGGTTTTCGAGATATTTGCATTTTAAAAAAACTCGTGACTTTTGAGGCCCTGCGTCAGTATGTCGATTGCCACCACTGCAAATTTAGGTATTTTTTAAATCTGTTTTTTGCAGGATGTTACTAAAAACATATCCTATCGAATGTAATTTCAATTTATTACATATCATGATGCTTTGTCGGTAAAAATGATAAAAAAAACGAATTATAGCAATTTATTAAATTTAGCCAGCGGTTTTGATCGAGTTTCATTTAAAAAAAGTATTGTAAACTAACATGGCACACAACATAAAAAGATAGTAAATTTATTGTAGTTTTCAAAAAGGTACCGCATTTTCTAATTTACGCAGCAGTTTACGAGATATTGATATTTTACACTAACAGGATTTTACTCATACTGCAGTTATTACATAGTATGGAACCAGAGCCCCTACTAGACTCAGGCGATCGAAGTTGCCAGCTCTTCGGTCACCAGCAGTTTCAATGAGTTTATTTTTTCAAGTCTACAAATAAGTCGAATTAGTTGTGTTGTTACCGAAAACTATATACAGCCTATATTGATCACCTATATATTACAGGTGATCAATCCAAATGGGTCAGTAAGGAAAAAAATAAAAAAAGAGAAATAAGAGACAGAGTTTGAATTTCGAACAAAAAATAGATTCAAAGAATACACAATTTGAAATTGGAACACAATTTGAAATTCGAATTCAAGTCGGCTTTCTGATTAAAGAGTATTTTAGTAATTTTAGGACACTTCGTCAATTCGTTTGATGTTCTTTATTTAGTTTGGTTTCTTATTTTCTTAAATAGACTTGATTTACCAATAGAACTCGTGTTTGCCTTGTGATTTGGATTTTTGGTACAATTTAACTTTGCTTTGTGCATCTTGGACTCGAGTTCTGCCTATTGATTTTAACTTCGATTTACTTTGGCTCTGTTAAGATTAATTGTAGTGCGTTTGTTACAAATATGCCAGAGAATTATACTCCTCAAGAATATGCCAACATGCATTTTGTCTATGGGGAATGTCAGGGTAACTCTTGTGCTGCAGCTAGACTCTATCGGGAAAGATATCCAAATTTAAGGCATCCGGACCATCGAGTATTTCGAAATGTTCATCTCGCATACTCACAAGGCGTTTTGCCTGGCAATCGTGGTGGATTGGGAAGACCTAGAGGAGATTACGATGAAGATGTTTTACAAGAGATTCAAAACGACCCATCCACTTCGACACGGAACATTGAACGTAATTTAGGGATATCAAAATCTGTTGCCAATAGAATATTACGTCGATATGGATATCATCCATACCACATACAACGTGTTCAAGCGTTGCTGCCCCGTGATTACCCACTTCGTGTTCAGTTTTGCCAGACAATGCTGCAAAAACACAGAGAGGATCCCAATTTCATAAATATGGTTTTATGGTCTGATGAAAGCACTTTTAAGAGAGATGGATTTATGAACATGCACAATTTACACAGTTATGCATTAGAAAATCCTCATTAAATGAGGGAAGATCGGTCGCAGTACCAATTTAAAGTGAACCTCTGGACTGGAATATTAGATCGGAAAATAATTGGCCCATTTGAATTACCAGAAACGCTGAATGGTCCAAGTTATCTGCATTTCTTAGAGAATGAGTTGCCAAATCTTCTCGACGACGTACCTTTAGCTACGCGGAGGTCAATGTGGCTGCAGAATGATGGCTGTCCAGCACATTATGCACGCGAAGTGCGACTACATTTAAACCAAACTTATCCACAGAAATGGATCGGCCGTCTGGGTCCCATTTTGTGGCCTCCTCGATCTCCAGACCTAAATCCTCTGGATTTCTATTACTGGGGTTATATTAAAGAAAAAGTTTACAATGAACCGATTAACAGTATAGCGGAGCTGAGACAACGCATTTACGCAGAGGCCCAAAACGACGTATCAAGAAGTGCACGTCACATCAGTCGAGCATTTTTAAGGAGATGCCGAGCTTGTATTCAAGTCAATGGCGGACAATTTGAACATTTAAGTTAGTTACATAAAACAGGTATCGTATTTTTTTAATGTTTTTAGTTTTTTTATTCACTTAACAGATAAAAATGGCAACCAGTATTATTTTTGCATTATCTTATAAACCGCTAAATAATTAAGTCACTTCAATACCATTTTAAAAACAACTCTAAATTTGCTATCTTTTTACGTTATTTGCCAGGTTCGCTATGAACATTTCATTTTTTTTTATTCTAAAATTGAATTGTGTTCCTATTCTAAATAAAGTATTCTTTAAATCGATTTTTGTTCAAAATTCAAACTCTGAGCCTAGTAGGGGCTTTGGTACCATACTATGGAATAACTGCAGTATGAGCTCCTTTTGATGTAAAATATCAATATCTCGTAAACTGCTGCGTAAATTAGAAAATGCTGTACCTTTTTGAAAACTACAATAAATTTACTATCTTTTTATGTTGTGTGCCATGTTAGTTTACAATACTTTTTATAAAGGAAACTCGATCAAAACCGCTGGCTAAATTTAATAAATTGCTATAATTCGTTTTTTTTATTATTTTTACCGACAAAGCATCATGATATGTAATAAATTGAAATTACATTCGATAGGATATGTTTTTAGTAACATCCTGCAAAAAACAGATTTAAAAAATACCTAAATTTGCAGTGGTGGCAATCGACATACTGACGCAGGGCATCAAAAGTCACGAGTTTTTTTTAAATGCAAATATCTCGAAAACCATGAACTTTTTATTAAGGTCAAATTAACTTAATATGGTTGCTTATGAGCTGTTCTATCACCCCTCTTCATTTCGGCGTTGGTTTTAGGGACACCCTGTATAACTAAGTCATCTCGTTACGGCCGAACGGATTTTAACTAATTTTGGTACAGGGATCAGGGATAGTTGGACATTAATGCATGTTGGATGGTTGTAGAACACATAATCGACGCGGACAAACTTTGGCACCTTCGAGTAATAAACTATCTGAACTATGACGTATACAGAAGGTCTACTCTGTTTGAAATTCGACCGGCAAATAATGCCTTCCCGTTCACTCAAATACACTTTGACAGGAGATCGAGAGGGATGGCACTATTCGACGGTCGGATTTCGAACATCGGACCAGGACCGAAGGTAGTACATACACTCATGTTACCTATCGGCATCACATGAAATATCATTCCTATCCGTGTGAAACTAAGTGATGGCCCATTACAGGTAGGTACGATAAAAAAACAAGGGATTAAAAATTAACGTTTAATTCTTTGAACAGTGCTTCGCTTCATCATTCCATATTTTACAATGCACAGTAGAAAACAAAATCAAGTAATAATCACTTCAGTTGCCAAAAATCCCACAGACTTGTTTTGAATAGGTAGTTAAGACCAGAGAGTAAGTATGAAAACTATGAAATGAACCATGTCTCAATGATTCATTAATTACTAAAGATTCGAAATGAATAAACAACTTCCTCTTTTTAAAAGTCGACCTCGACCAGTATTTTTAAGGGCTGGCGCTTACGCCCTACACTGCACTATTTTCGTAGAAATAATGACTAAAAGGCGTAACCGACGTTTCCTTTGTTCTACTTATCAAATTTCATAAGAATTCTCCTATAATCTCATGTTACATTAGTCATGCTACCTATGCTAAGGTAAAAGGCGACCTTTTTGTATGGAGCTCCATAACAAAAGCAGCCCGAATATTATTCGTATAAGGGAGTTTGTGCACTGCACGATATGTCAATTTCATATTCTCAAGTGAAGACTACATGAAACTTCTCATAACTCGAAAACTAATCTGGCTCAAAGTAGTTCGTCCGAAAGCGTAATACAGAAACTTCGTGTTCCTGAAAAAAAAAATCCTCGGATTTTTTTATGCAGATGATAGGCGTAATGATAAAAGTAGTCAATAATATCCTAACCTGGTAACCTCACGGGTCTCAACGTCTCTGTCATAACATAATTTACCGCCATGCAAAGTAGTAATACATTATTATTTCTTCCTTAGTATCTGGGACGCAATTGATGCTTTATACTCGTAATAATAATAAGTAGCATATTTATTTACGAAATAAATGCCGACTGTTCAGTTTCTTTCGGCGATTCTTTTCGACAGTGGTCTCTTGTAAAATGGTGGTAGACATGTAGAGGTGACCTTATTACTTTATTCTGTAAGTAGGCTAACAGAATAAAGTTGATTATTAAAAGCGGAGTACACAGCAAGAGATCGGGGGCCTTGGGCACGTGCCCCGACCGCCCAAGGGCTAAAAAGGGGCGGCTTAACCCTTAATTTCTGAATGTATAGCCCGATATACATATTTTTCACTTCTCATGCTCTTAAAATGTTACTTTAGTCTCTGCATATCGGGACTAAAGCTCCTTATTAATCTCTAGGGATTAAAGTAAAATTGTTTTAATTTACTTTGGAAACCCCTAAACAGCCAATCACGATGTTTGTGAATGGAGGTTTGTACCATTTTCAGTGATAGGTATACAAACTTTTTAGTGCGTGGAAATAACCTCAAAATTACAACTGCTCAAAAATATAAAAATAAAAGATTATATTTCATGGAACACGATTAATTATTAGGAATGCGAATGTATTTAATAATATTAAAGATGAATTAATTTAATCATGCATGGTCCGTAAGTCCATATTAGTCTTAAATAAAATGGTTTTTAAGTTTGAATCTGTTGGCTAAATATGCAAGCATTTAAAACGTCACTTTAAAAAAAAGAAAAGAAACATGGAACGTTTTAATTTTTTATTAGAATTTTGAATGATAATTACCATTAATCGTATTAAACTTGAATTGTAATCACCAATTAGACCAATTAATTGTGTCAGTATAAATTACGGACCAAATAAGTTATCATCATTTCCAGTGAAGAAGAATTAAAGCTGAAGGCTATGTGTATAGAAGAGTCAATCCAAAATAAATACAATATTTATCGAAGGAATATATTGAAGGAATTAAAATATCCTCAAAGCAGAAATCACAACCAACATTTGACCGACGCCCATCAACATCGCGGGATGAGAATGAGCCTAATGAAATAACCATTGGCAGCCTTTTTGAGGAAAGGTGCGTCTCTACTATACTCTCCATTCTGTCTAACTGTTACTTCGATTTCGAGTGAAAATTTTGAACATACTTCTCAAATACAAACCACACCGACCCAGCTTAATTTTCAAGGGAAAACTATACATTTAAATGTAAAGAATTGTACAAATTGCCCTTTGAAATTTTCTGAGGTTGGATTAACGAAGGTACTACGTAATTGTAAGAAACTTTGTTATAATAAATATTGTAATTTTATATTGAACGTCGTTTCTTTTCCTCGCATTCAAAGTGAAAAGTAGAGTGTTTAACGCGAGCCTAAACAACCATAATGACACTCGAACTATTAGCCACCCTCGCTTAGCTCGGGTGGCTAAAACATCTCGTGTCATTATGGCTTGTTTTAGTCCCTTGTTGAACAATCTACTATTTTGACCATCTTTTTGCATTTTTTAGTTAAATAGATTTTTTTACTATTTTTAACAGCACCGAGGTTTGAACCCTGGTTTATTTTTTGCGACTTTAAGGGAGCATTATGGGTCGATTGCAAAAAAATTGTACATAGTTAAAGGCTTAGTTAACATTAAATACGATCGCTTCCTTTGTGTGACGAAAGTTAGTCATACAAAATGTATGGGTAACTTTCGTCACACAAAGGAATCAATTAACATTGTTTTAATTAAAGCCCTTAACTATGTACAATTTTTTTGCAATTGACCCTTATCTGATTCATTAGCGGAACATCATTTCCTGTAGAATATATTAGGACAAACGCTTTCGGAAAAACGAGTTTTCGGTGAACCAATTCGAAATTTTCAGCCCCGCAAGTGTTTTATGCCCTTACTATATTAGTATTTTTCTTACCCTGGCTACACACTACTCGCGAGAAATTGGGCGAGGCAAAGTTGACCGAAGTTGATCGAGGCAAAGTTGGCCGAAATTGAGCGAGGCAAAGTTGGCCGAAGCTGAGCGAGGCAAAGTTGGCCGAAGTACGGATTTCCGCAGCGAAGTACCCCTCCACACTATCATATTCGCCCAAGCTCGGCCAATTTCGCGAGTAGTGTGGAGGCGCAACTAAGTTTTAATCAATTGTTTCTTCGATCAACGCTGTTACATTCTGAATTTTACGTTTCAATTGTAGTCGCCCTGTGTGTATATTAGATGAAAGTGAAATAATAAAGTACAGTTTACAAACTTTCGTTTTTATTTTGCCTTGGTAAGTGGTTGGAACTCAAGTGATTATTTCATCATTGCCTATCACAACTGAGCCTGCATACTTTGTACATGATTTAAGTAGCATATTACCCTATTGTCATAATCCTGTTCATCACAGTGTGTCACCCGAGAATATACTAACCTGTAAGAAATGTAAAACCGGTTATTTCGTCATAATATAACCTGTGATAACCGGTTATTTCTATAATAAAATAACCAGCTTTGCCTTTGTTTTCTGGATTATTCTCATCGGTAAACTTATTCTTTAGAAATGTAAAACCGGTTATTTCGACATAATATAACCAGTAATAACCGGTTATTTCTATAATAAAATAACCAGCTTTGCCTTTGTTTTCTGGATTATTCTCATCGGTAAACTTATTCTTTATTGGTTTCAACGTATTCAGATTGCTAAGGAATTTTCATTTTCAGTAGCATAATGGTTTTAACTATAATAGTTCGGGCCTGTGGGGGCCTATAAACAAAATTAACCTTTCAAATAAACAATGTAAAGATAGACACACAAAAAGTATAAGAAAAAATTCGAAAGGTTGTTTCGTCGTAAGGGTAGCGGATGGGTTAACGCGCTGGACCGGCAATCCAGAGGTACCGGGTTCGATACCCGGTCTCTTCCACCTGGTTATGTTTTTTTTTTTTGATGAATAACTGTGTAGATGAAGTAGTGTTGACAACTGTACATATGGCCTTAAAACATTCGGGTAATCCCGTTATGATTGCACTCATGTTTTACAACCTCTCATTATGTAACTGTTGCATAAAGTACTATAAAATACGCTCACATTTCCTTACCTTCCAGATAACCGAGATAAAGTTTAAGAACTGTAAGGCCATATTAATTTACTTGGAAAAGTTAAATTTAACGATGAGAATGACCGTCCTAACTTATTTCATCGGTAAATGTATAACCTCAAACGTTTCAGACAGTCATTTAATTATTCAGTTAAACAATTCCTCGCGTAGTATTGACTAAATATATCACTGGTTTAATTAAGTCATCACGAGATAATAAAACTCGTTGATAATTTTAACAATTGAGGTATATTATTCAAAATAAGTGACCTAGCTTTAACATAGATGAATATTGCTCTAAAACAATCATCAACGTTGTTTTAACTATTAATTTACTATTATGTAACTTGGATGTTTCTAGAATTAACATTCATCGATATTAAACTATTCTCGGGGTGACATAAAAGGAAATTCTCGTCATAGTGATTTGCCAATTAAAAAACTCCAATCTGTCCCACAATAATATTTTTAAAGTCATCGAAATTCGGTTTCTAAAGTTTGTACAAAATGAAGATTAATTTCGTTTAAAAACTATTATAAAAAAAATGAGAGATCATTTTTTAAACATACCGAAATGGATAAACCACTGAAACCGTTTACATTACTATTTACAGGTTTCTTTAACCTTTTGACCACCATAGTCGGCTGTGGCCGTCAACAAAAAATCGTGCCCCTGACGCCACGTCGGCCACAGACGTCCAAATTTCAATGATCAAAAACTTTGTAATTCTAACCGCTACAAGTATTTTTCAATCCCTGTTGATTTTGGGGCACATCTTTTTTTTTACTCTGGCGTCAGTGGCACGGTAAATTGCTAGACCGCTTGGCGGTCAATAGGTTAATGGAAGGTTAAAAGGTTAAGTTTTTAAAAACATTACTTTCCAAAGAGACATGACTAGTTGTTTCAGTCGATTTCGCACCAATCATGATTTTTTTCTAATAACATTATTTTCATGACATTAAAAACACATTTATGATCTCACTAATTATTAAACTACACATTCATTTAAATAATCACAAATTTTGTGATTACAAATCAAACAAACTTATTCAATCAGTTTCTTAAATATTAAAATCGTCACTAAAATTTTAATTCTAAACAACCTAAGGATTAAGTACATTAAGGTCGTTATAAATTTACTGCAGATTTACATGGAACAATTCTTTAGATTTATTTAAATAGGTAGTTGTAACAAGATCCTTGCAATCTACATAATCATTATATTATTATTATAAGGGAAGGGAATATTTTTCATTTATTTTCTAATGTACCTTTTTAATTGACTTGGAAAATAATGTTTTTAAAAAATTCACAGAACATTATACTTGAGCAGAGCACCTCACTCAGTATAAGTTTTTTTGGATTTTTATCCTTTCTGTCGGAGTTTTAACACGACAGGAATCTACATCTAGGTACAATGTAATTTTAGGCTCTCAAGACGTCGTGTATTAGGGTGTTGCTTATTTTCTAACCCCCTACTGTCACCCCACATTTTTATTAAAATTCAGTTTTAGGAGTCGCTACCGGCAAAAAAAAAAAGCTGAAAAATATGAGAAAAAAGAACTTTTTTCATAGTCAACGTAATTTCCTAAAAAAATATTAAATATAAAATCTACTTAAGTAAACTATGTTTTTTCTAACATACAAAATAATTCAGTTAATACAGTATAACTAGATTGATACATTAAGCTAATAAAATAATATTACTTCTGAAATATTAGAAATAATGTGAACAGGATTTTATTAACATTTATCTGATTTATCTCAGATATTTAATAGGCGGTAGCCCCCTAAAATGAAAAAAATAATAATAATATTAAAAAAAAACGTCTAAATAATCAACACCCTAATGTACTACATCATATTTTAAATTACAATATGTCATAGTTACGTCACATGGCGGCGCATATAAAATTACAAATATTTTTTTAGGACGTGTTCAAATTAAAATCGTGTTATTTTCTTTATTCAAGTGAGGTGCTTAGTTAAAAAAATCTAGCGATCATTAGTTCAGGTGGGTCATCTAGTTATTACAGGTAAATTCTAAAACTGGGTTTCCATCCCACTCACTCGCATCAAAGTAGAGCGAGACACATACGTAAGAACAATTAATTATATTTCATACAAACATTGCTCGTGGCCTATTCGGTAAGTCGTGTATACACTTGAATTTGAAATATTGTATTTTTTTGTCTGGTGATTATTTTTTAAATTTCAAAGACGAATAAAAATCCAAACTCATACCTTTCCCGCTTGAAAATTTCAAGCTAAATTATTAAAATACGAGCTTGTAAAATCTAACATTGATAATTTTACATCCGTAAACAATATTTGTATGAAACTTTACATCTTAAGCATAAAATCGCCTGTATCTTAACATTAATAGATATACGAATATACATAATTGTATAAGCGTTCACTTTTCAAGTACGAAAAACACAAAAAACTTAAACAAACATATTCAACTACAGTTAAATCTATATGTATATTTGAATAAGCGATGACCGGCGAATTTTCTTTAACGAGTGAAATAATAAATAGTTCAGGCCTCCTGTGGGGCCATTTTGTACAAAAGCCGATTCACATCTGAAAAAAAAAAAATCATTACATTAATAGTACATTACTGCAGACGCCGGCAAAGAAGGGCTTGCCGGGTGAGTAGGTATAAAACTTCTAAAAAAAACAGCTGTTTAGCCTGTTCATGAACACAGACGCCATGTTTAAAGAAAAAATACTTCCCGGCCTAGGCCTCCAATTTTGTATGAAGTTCCTTTACAGAGAGTTGCTCCGCCCGAAACGTGATACTTCTAAGCCTGTTATAACGCACCGCACGTTACGACGACATTTGGATTCGAGAGTCTCATAAAATTGTCTTGACGCAACAGAAGGGTCAATACCTTTGATTTATAAGTCAACTTATGGTATAAGAAAATAAGGTATTCGGAATGACAGGTTGACTTTTGACGTCATAACGTTATGATTGGTCGGTTGGTTCTGTCAATCCGTTTCCGTGTTTCCAGTAGTGTATCACAATACTCCCCGATTCCCTTGTTACCTGTATGAGTCCCATAAAATCGTGAATGTTTAAAATCAATTAATACGACAAAGTAATAAGCACAAATGCATTTTTTTGTACGACTGGCGGCAATCATTATTTCCTTATAATTGTTACCATAAAGCGGTAACAAATCGTAGAAAGTCTCACTAGCCAGAGTGTCATACCTTGTTTTCTTATACCGTGAGTAAA
Organism: Apotomis turbidana; assembly: GCA_905147355.2. NCBI lineage: Eukaryota > Metazoa > Arthropoda > Insecta > Lepidoptera > Tortricidae > Apotomis > Apotomis turbidana. Next base: position 22,193,764 of record LR990293.1, read on the forward strand.
CCTATTTTTGTGAGTCATCAATCATCATGGTAGTCGTTTCCGAGCCTTTCAGGAGTATAAAGTACAACATAGCATCAATTTTATTTAACAAAATTGCCTTTATTATTTAGGAAAAAAAAATGTTTAGGCACTTGTTTGTTAGGTTATTAGGCATTATAAAATGGTGGATATCATTCAACGTGATAAGGTTGGATACCTTCTATTACAAGGATAACGCTACTACTCTACTCTCGGATAGCAAAGTCTTACCCCACAACAGTTTGACATATGTAACAGCCTGTCGTTTGTTGTTGTCGTAGTTGTTCCTTATGTTTAGGAGTACAAAAACAAAAATAGGATCAGATTATTATATATTTCAAAATGGCGGACTGACTGACTTTTTTTAAATCGTCATGGTAGTATAGTACAATTTTTTAAACTAAGCTCATCCACTTATCTGCATTCACAATGGCATTGTGTCTAATAAAATCCTATCTGCTTTTGTTCTCGTAACCGCCAACCAGTTACTTACAAAAAAAGGTTAGAACTACATTGTGTGGATATTGAATTTTCAACCTTATTCCTTGTTGAGTAGGTTGAAATGGTTAATGATGAGAGTTCATAGTCCTTTTTCTAGATAGTACGTTCTTGTTGAGAGTCGGGCGGTTGTAAAATTCCAAGAAAGTTATGATCACCATTATTCTGTTAGTGTATTTTGTAGTCTAATGTCCAAGGAAATAGAGCCGATAATTTATATCAATACAATCAGCTTTTACTACGAGCTCGTTATCTTAATTCGTGGTTAACCACTCAATGGTATTAAGTGGATGAGCTTAGTTTAAAAAAATTGTACTATAGTTTCCTAGCAACGTCCAGTTGGACGTCCCCGATATAAACGTCCAGTTGGACGTCACCGATATCGGTGGAGTGATCAAGTCATTAAAGACGATTGAACTTCATCGACCGGAATGGCGGGAGGTAGCTCAAGATAGAAGAAGATGGCGTTCTCTGGTGTCGGAGTCCAAGCTCCACTTTGGGTCGTTGAGTCAGCGCAGTAAGTAAGTAAGTATAGTTTCCTAGGTTTAGGCCGTGTTCAGACCGGGCTGACTGTCGGCTGCCCAAAGAGAGCGAACGTTACGCAACGTTACGCAGTTTCCATACATATTCACACATTCGGCGGCCGACAGTCAGCCCGGTCTGAACACGGCCTTATAGAGATTCCAACATGGCGGACAGCTTACCGTGTGCCGGCTACCACAGTCGGTGCAGGTGCAGGGTCCAGCACCGGCAGCAGACTCCAACATGGCGGACAGCTTACCGTGTGCCGGCTACCACAGTCGGTGCAGGTGCAGGGTCCAGCACCGGCAGCAGACTCCAACATGGCGGACAGCTTACCGTGTGCCGGCTACCACAGTCGGTGCAGGTGCAGGGTCCAGCACCGGCAGCAGACTCCAACATGGCGGACAGCTTACCGTGTGCCGGCTACCACAGTCGGTGCAGGTGCAGGGTCCAGCACCGGCAGCAGACTCCAACATGGCGGACCGCTTACCGTGTGCCGGCTACCACAGTCGGTGCAGGTGCAGGGTCCAGCACCGGCAGCAGACTCCAACATGGCGGACAGCTTACCGTGTGCCGGCTACCACAGTCGGTGCAGGTGCAGGGTCCAGCACCGGCAGCAGACTCCAACATGGCGGACAGCTTACCGTGTGCCGGCTACCACAGTCTGTGCAGGTGCAGGGTCCAGCACCGGCAGCAGACTCCAACATGGCGGACAGCTTACCGTGTGCCGGCTACCACAGTCGGTGCAGGTGCAGGGTCCAGCACCGGCAGCAGACTCCAACATGGCGGACCGCTTACCGTGTGCCGGCTACCACAGTCGGTGCAGGTGCAGGGTCCAGCACCGGCAGCAGACTCCAACATGGCGGACAGCTTACCGTGTGCCGGCTACCACAGTCGGTGCAGGTGCAGGGTCCAGCACCGGCAGCAGACTCCAACATGGCGGACCGCTTACCGTGTGCCGGCTACCACAGTCGGTGCAGGTGCAGGGTCCAGCACCGGCAGCAGACTCCAACATGGCGGACAGCTTACCGTGTGCCGGCTACCACAGTCGGTGCAGGTGCAGGGTCCAGCACCGGCAGCAGACTCCAACATGGCGGACAGCTTACCGTGTGCCGGCTACCACAGTCGGTGCAGGTGCAGGGTCCAGCACCGGCAGCAGACTCCAACATGGCGGACCGCTTACCGTGTGCCGGCTACCACAGTCGGTGCAGGTGCAGGGTCCAGCACCGGCAGCAGACTCCAACATGGCGGACAGCTTACCGTGTGCCGGCTACCACAGTCGGTGCAGGTGCAGGGTCCAGCACCGGCAGCAGACTCCAACATGGCGGACAGCTTACCGTGTGCCGGCTACCACAGTCGGTGCAGGTGCAGGGTCCAGCACCGGCAGCAGACTCCAACATGGCGGACAGCTTACCGTGTGCCGGCTACCACAGTCGGTGCAGGTGCAGGGTCCAGCACCGGCAGCAGACTCCAACATGGCGGACAGCTTACCGTGTGCCGGCTACCACAGTCGGTGCAGGTGCAGGGTCCAGCACCGGCAGCAGACTCCAACATGGCGGACAGCTTACCGTGTGCCGGCTACCACAGTCGGTGCAGGTGCAGGGTCCAGCACCGGCAGCAGACTCCAACATGGCGGACCGCTTACCGTGTGCCGGCTACCACAGTCGGTGCAGGTGCAGGGTCCAGCACCGGCAGCAGACTCCAACATGGCGGACAGCTTACCGTGTGCCGGCTACCACAGTCGGTGCAGGTGCAGGGTCCAGCACCGGCAGCAGACTCCAACATGGCGGACCGCTTACCGTGTGCCGGCTACCACAGTCGGTGCAGGTGCAGGGTCCAGCACCGGCAGCAGACTCCAACATGGCGGACAGCTTACCGTGTGCCGGCTACCACAGTCGGTGCAGGTGCAGGGTCCAGCACCGGCAGCAGACTCCAACATGGCGGACCGCTTACCGTGTGCCGGCTACCACAGTCGGTGCAGGTGCAGGGTCCAGCACCGGCAGCAGACTCCAACATGGCGGACAGCTTACCGTGTGCCGGCTACCACAGTCGGTGCAGGTGCAGGGTCCAGCACCGGCAGCAGACTCCAACATGGCGGACAGCTTACCGTGTGCCGGCTACCACAGTCGGTGCAGGTGCAGGGTCCAGCACCGGCAGCAGACTCCAACATGGCGGACAGCTTACCGTGTGCCGGCTACCACAGTCGGTGCAGGTGCAGGGTCCAGCACCGGCAGCAGACTCCAACATGGCGGACAGCTTACCGTGTGCCGGCTACCACAGTCGGTGCAGGTGCAGGGTCCAGCACCGGCAGCAGACTCCAACATGGCGGACAGCTTACCGTGTGCCGGCTACCACAGTCGGTGCAGGTGCAGGGTCCAGCACCGGCAGCAGACTCCAACATGGCGGACCGCTTACCGTGTGCCGGCTACCACAGTCGGTGCAGGTGCAGGGTCCAGCACCGGCAGCAGACTCCAACATGGCGGACCGCTTACCGTGTGCCGGCTACCACAGTCGGTGCAGGTGCAGGGTCCAGCACCGGCAGCAGACTCCAACATGGCGGACCGCTTACCGTGTGCCGGCTACCACAGTCGGTGCAGGTGCAGGGTCCAGCACCGGCAGCAGACTCCAACATGGCGGACCGCTTACCGTGTGCCGGCTACCACAGTCGGTGCAGGTGCAGGGTCCAGCACCGGCAGCAGACTCCAACATGGCGGACCGCTTACCGTGTGCCGGCTACCACAGTCGGTGCAGGTGCAGGGTCCAGCACCGGCAGCAGACTCCAACATGGCGGACCGCTTACCGTGTGCCGGCTACCACAGTCGGTGCAGGTGCAGGGTCCAGCACCGGCAGCAGACTCCAACATGGCGGACCGCTTACCGTGTGCCGGCTACCACAGTCGGTGCAGGTGCAGGGTCCAGCACCGGCAGCAGACTCCAACATGGCGGACCGCTTACCGTGTGCCGGCTACCACAGTCGGTGCAGGTGCAGGTTGCGCGACAGCACGGAGCGCACGTCGTGCGTGAAGCGCAGCGCGTCCAGCACCGGCAGCAGATTCAGCAGCGCCGAGTCCAGCGGGTCGGAGAACCACGATTTTATTGGTATCGCGTTATCTGAAAATAAATAGTAAGTAAGGTGAGTCGGGGCTATTGTAGCTATGGGGTTATTGTATCTTATTACCATTATAATGGTCTGTGACCATTATAATGGTCTGTGTATATATAGGATACACAGACCTATGGTATATATACACAATCCTATATATACACAGACCATTTTAAGGGTCACAGACCATTATAATGGTAAGAAGATACAATAACCCCATAGCTACAATAGCCCCGACTCACCTTACGTGTTTTAGGACCACCAGCGCAGGCCCTTGTCAGCAGTTCAAACACACTCAAGGCACTGTAGACCTCGCGAGTTTGTAATTTTACGTCCCCCCCCATTTATCCGCCATTTTGGAAAATGACGAAAAACTATGAAAATAAGTTCTATATACTAATCGACTCTACTCACAAAATTTAATAAAAACAAGTTGAGAAATGAGGCCTGTAGAAGAGAACATATTAAAGAAATTTTGGCGAACCTGAAACTTCGTTCTCTCGACCAATAAGGATTGAGTGATTTTAGCTTAACTGAGATAAACCCGAACGCCAACCATCGGAAGGCCAAAGGCCGAACTTTAGCTTAGAACAGCACATGCGGAGCAGAGATGGGCAAAAGTTAATCGATTAACGATTAAGATTAACCTACTTAATCGCAATTAACGATTAAAAATGACGATTAGTTAATCTAATCGTACGAGTTCCGATTAATTTAATCCCGATTAAGCTAATCGTAGATTAATATCCAGCGATTAAATTTTTAATCGATTGATTAATTACATTAATATTACGAAGAACTAAGATAATTTTTCTAAGTCTAAGTCCCTACCTAGGAGATTTTATAGTACTGTACTATAAAAATCACCTTGTATTACTGTAACAAGTTTATTTCACACAGCACACTAGAATGTTTTTTCTCGTTTGCACATGACAAAACATATTCAATTTTTGCAAAATGCACAAATGCGTGTTCCAACTTTTAATTAAGCATTAATTGTAAAATTTAATCGATCTAAATGACGATTAGTTAATCGTTAATCGGAGACTCTGTCGATTAATTTTGACGACTAATGTTTTTAATCGATTAATGCCCATCTCTGATGCGGAGGCACTATTCTGCCGTCCTCAGCGCAAAGCGGTATCTCAATAAGTATCATACCACGACATCGGCGGCAAGCGTCACCGGCAGCCATAGGTGGGAGCAGGAGGTCCCAACGCGGTGTCTCGCTCACTTCTCCTGTCCTTCCCTTTCTTACATCGCGCGAAGAGTACATCTCCCTTGTCTCACCTGGAAAGTCCCGGTAGGCGCCGGGCGAGTTGTCCAGGATGAAAACCCTGTTGAGGTCGTCGCATATCGACGACAGGTTCTTCGTGTACGAGCCGTGCTCGGCTGTGCAGTGTTGTCTGGAACAAATTAACAATACATAAATAAATAAATATCGGACAACCTCACACAAATCTATCTAGTCCCAAATTAAGCTCAAGAAGGCTTGTGTTATGGATAATAGTCGACGATATACGTACTTATATAGATAAATATATACTTTAACCCCTCGTATGCCATCTCAAAAATTTGCTAATCAAATTGTAACCAACTGATATTTTGACGAAAATTTGAAATGTCCCGCACGGATCCGTGTTTAAGCGTGCGAAGGGTTAATACATAGAACAACCATGACATGACCCAAGCACAAATATTCGAGTTCATCACACAAATATTTGCCCTGGTGTCTACAAACTGCGCCAAACGCGCCGTCAAAGCAATACATTATAATTTATACTAGCGACCCGCCCCGGCTTCGCACAGGTGCAATGCTGATAAATTATGCATGTATTATACATATAAACCTTCCTCTTGAATCGTTATATCAATTTAAAAAAAAAGCAATAAAATCCGTTGCGTAGTTTTAAGGATCTAAGCATACATAGGGACAGACGGACGGAAGCGACTTTGTATTATAGGTACTATATAGTGATGGTACATTTTTGACAATATTTACAACACAAACTTAAACTCCAATAAACCCCAAAAAATTATATATACCGGAACGAACTTCCAAGGGAACTTCAAGGTCACGAAATACATAGATCACGCACTATTTCACCGTCCAATATCGTAAAGACATATTATCCTGTCAACTTCAGCCACTTAAGTCATTTCGTATTCGACCAGTACACGCAGGAAATTTTGTAGGGCGGTTTTGTGAAATTGTCTTCCATGTTGTATTGACACGGAAGTCATAAATTACGGAAGCGACGCGGTCACGAAAGGTAATGCCAATGTGTCGCTGATGGCTGAATAAATATAGTTTATACCGTTCCGTTATTTGTTTTACAATTTCATTTACTAAGAATTGGGAAGATTGAGTTTTACAAAGGTTAGATTTTTCCCGATAGTCGTGACATTGGCAGTTATCTGGTACAGTCGCCATCAGATATATCGTAGCATAAAAGGCGTTCATAAATATATGAACATGTACTGTAACGCCCAGTCAATACGAGTCGTGTTCAGATATTTATGAACGCCTTATATGCTGCAATATATTTGATGGCGACTGTACCAAGCTACCAGGCCGCCATAAGACTAAGAAGTTACCTAAGCTACGATTTCTAATTCAAGACCAAAAAAACTACCACAAGGTTGCCACTACAACAAAATAGGTATGTTTACAATAGTAAATTCCTTTTTCTTTTTTAAACACGCTAAGATAATTTATTTATTGGTAACTTTAACTCTATGTTTTAACAAAATAACTAGATATATTTATTATTGCATAATTACGAGAGGAGATAATAAAAACTTAAACATCGGAGATTTTTGGTACAAAATCTGGTATTGTACTTGTAACATTGTGCATTTGGTGCAAGCCAAGAAACAAACTCAATGTCAATTTTGACAGTGACGTATCTGTCGTAGTTTTTTTGGTCTTGAATTAGAAATCGTAGTATATAAAACAGTCGACGTTAGTATCCAGCGTCCGGGTGATTCTCCAAAGGTTCTAACCGCGCGGTTTTCAGATTGTTATCACAACGGAAGAGCCAGTCGTTTTCCAACAATCATCTATTTTAACAATATTTGCAGAAATGGGTTTGACGAAAAAAAAAATTAAACCGGCCAAGTGCGAGTCGGACTCGCGCACCGAGGGTTCCGTACAAACACTTTCCATCCCTAAGTGGTTAAGTTTGCACCTGGTATGTATAGCGCCCCATATAAATTAGGTGCAAAGTTAGGTATTTAAAAAAAACTACTTACTAGATCTCGTTCAAAACAATTTTCGTTGGTAGTTTTTATAGTAATGACATCATATGTTTTTTTTAGATTTTTCATTTTCTTATTTTAGAAGTTAGAGGGGGGGGGGGGGACCAACTTTTTTCCACTTTGGAAGCGTCTGTCACGCAAACTATTCGGTTTAGAAAAAAAATATTTTAGAAACCTCGATATCATTTTTGAAGACCTAGTACCCCACACGTATGTGTTTGATGAAAAAAAAATTTTGAGTTTCAGTTCTAAGTATGGGGAGCCCCCAATATTTATTATTATTTTTATTTTTCCATCAAAATCTTAATGCGGTTCACAGAATACATCTACCTACCAAGTTTCAACAGTATAGCTCTTATAGTTTCGGAAAAAAATGGCTGTGACATACGGACGGACAGGCGGACAGACAGACATGACGAATCTATAAGGGTTCCGTTTTTTGCCATTTGGCTACGGAACCCTAAAAACGCCTTTCAAGCGCTGATTATTCACCCGCGCGTTGTCAAGTTTCTCGGCGACAGCTGCGCCGTACCTCTCCATGGAAGCCGTGAACACCACGAGGTCATATCAGTGCATCTCGTACCAGGCTACCAGGCCACCATAAGACTAAAGGAGTTAAGGCCCCCATACATGGGAAGGCAAAACTGATCAGGCCGATGTGATTGAATCGCTTCAGTCCATCCGGCCGCCGGCAGCGTGGTGACCTTAAGGCAATTTCATTCATACACGGTACGGATTTAAGTCCGATCAGATGGAACTGAAGGTAAACCTGGTCATGTATGGGGGCCTTTACCTGTAAAACTATCGACGCATTACCCCGCCTTTTGTTAAGTTTTATCGGCGACCGCTGCGCCGTATACATCCTTAGAAACCGTGAACACCACAAGCTTGTACAAAGCTGCTAGGCAAACATAAAACTGAAGAGTTACCTATAAAACCGTCGGCGTAGGATCCCTCGCCCGTTGTCAAGTTTGTCAGCGACTGCCACGCCGTATATCTTCCATGAAAGACGTAAATACCATTGTTACTGGTTTCAGGTTACCAGGCAATCATAAGACTGAGGAGTGACCCGTAAAACCGTCAACGCAGTGCCCCGTGTCCGTTGTCAAGTTTATCGGCGACAGCTGCGCCTTACATCTCCATGGCACGAGCTTGTACCATCCTAACATGTACCAGGGAACCATAAAACAGAGGAGTTACCTATAAAACCGTCGGCGTAGAATCCCGCGCCCGTTGTCAAGTTTGTCGGCGACGGCCGCGCCGTATATCTCCATGGAAGCCGTGAACACCACGAGCTCGTACCATTGCGACACCTGAACAAAATGGATACAATTAACACATGCATTCATGGATGATTCAAAATAACTGTCAATATAGATGACAGTGTATCAAGCAGAAGTCGGTTACATAAACAGGGCAAGGATGTGCGAGATCGAAAAATGTCGGGCCGTTTCTGATAATAGGCTAGTTGACTCGTGTCAAATTGTAATAAACTCATGTTTATTCCGTATAGTATTTTGCAAAGGAAACCTAAATATATATTTTTCAATTCATAAAAGATGGCTGAAAAAATTGAATTTGAAAATATGGTTTTTAATCTGTATTTTGAAATGCTTAAAACGCCGTCTGCCATTTTCGCTTATGATAGTGACGTCATCCGGTCATGTAAACAAAACTGAAAGTCTACTTTGACGACTTCGAATAGTGCCGTCCCTCTCGATCTCCTGTCAAAGTATATTGGAGTGAGCGGAATGGCTCTATACGACGGTCGAATTTCAAATATTTACAGGTCACGCCACAGATTAAAAAAAGGGAAAAATGGCGGACGGCGTTTTTGACTGTTCATGAAATTTCTAATTTTCAATTGATAAAATTTAGCTATCTAGCTTTCACAAAAATACAAGACATTTTTTTAGAGCTAGTAAGATCATTATTAACCATTTCAAATATATTTCAAAACTGGGTCTACTAGCCTATTTCACGTGAGTGTAAACCGCTTCATACAATCAGTATAAGCAAAAGTTTAGATAGTTTTGATTCCAACCGTACAAGTTACAAACGTTTAAGATTCAAGTTGAAATATTAATTTGTCTAACAAAGGTATGTACATGATGTTACATTTTGGTTTGTATCTATGTGGTGCTTTCGGTTGAGACATGCAAATTTGATTGCAAGCTTATGCATGTATTAAATCGTTTTTCACCCGCGGCGATCCGTCATAATTTGCTTTTACAGTTGGCCTACTACGAGTTTGCAGCATAAGTGCAGAAATGTATACTTTACTGATATCAAGTTGTATATGCGTCAGGCACCGCATAAACACGCCACATGTGTCGAGCATGTGTTAACCGTTTAATACAACACCTCGGTGTTAGTTCATTCATTTAATGTGCTTATTTTATTAACGAAAGAAAATAATGTTCAGTTCAAGTCGTTCAACGCGAACGAAATGTGAAACGTGCGCATAAAATATGCGTGAATATAATTTAGTAAATATTAGCAATGACTTTTGAAAAATGCATAATGGAAATAGATGTGCTAATTTTAGTAAACAGATCTGTCAGAGATGCTACGAACTCGGTCTTAGTGGCGATCGGCGCGGCGCGCGATACGTGTGTCTCGCTCACTCTTATGGCCGCCGCGCTCAGATCTCTCGCTCTTTCTATCGCCGCGCCTTTGGTCGCGCGAAGTCGTGGCACCTCCGTAAGATTCTAGTAGACTTAATATATCCAAAAAGTAGTCAATGGGCCTCTTGTACACGAAGAACCTCAAGGGGTGGTCGTTTATGGTGACCTTGAGAACGAAATTAGACAAATTTTCCAACTTCAAAAGAAATCACAGTGGAATAGACTCCAGTAGGCTTACTATATCCAAAAAGTAGTCGACATGCGGGCGCTTGTGCACGAAGAACCGCACCGGGTGCTTGTCTATGGTGACCTTGAGCACAAAGTCCGGCGGCGTGCCGGGTTTCACCGTCGGCCGCAGCATCGCATCATGGTGCGAGTGGATCAGCGTCTCGTCCAGGTCTAGGACCAACATCTTTCTTTTTACTAGACCTGGAAAATGCAGAGAGTAATTAATTATTTTTCTTCTTTTTTTATAAATAAATAATAGACAACCTCACATTGATCGATCTAGTCCCAAATTAAGCTAAATAAGGCTTGTGTTATGGGTATTAGACGACGATATACATTACATAGATAAACATATTCTTAAATACATAGAACAACATGACCCAAGCACAAATATTCGAGTTCATCACACAAATATTTGCCCTGGCTGGGATTCGAACCCGGGGCCACCGGCTCAGTAGGCAGGTGAACTACGAACTGCCTTAATTTTAGTAAAGGCACATTAAGCACCATACCCCATAATCATAATTTTACTACCTATACATTTACAAATAGAGTGTAGGACTATAGCTCAAATATATCACCCAATTAACAGTGACAAGGTTTCAAACTTGGTGGCGTTAATTTGACTTCTTTTTCAGGAGCTCTTAGGATTTGGACAGAAGCTAGAAGGTGCCAGCAACTACGTCCGCGTATAACTTTTTTCTTAATCGAAGTGGCATGTAAAGTATTCTATAACCATCTTTGGATGTCCAGATATGCCTGTGCCTAGGGTTACCAAACCTAATAACCGGATAGATCAGCCAGTTTACACCATGTAGCGTGTCCAGGCTTTTTACCTGTTGTATTGTGTGTATTGAGGAATTTGGGTCGCCTAACTATGCCCGGCTTTATCCGGACGCCTGGCAACGCTACCTGTGCCAAAGTTGGTTAAAATCCGTCTAGCCGTTTCGGCGTGATTTTTACCAACAAAATGGCGCTGTACGGCTGGCGCCCCGCGTCCATAGAAATCCTGCATCCCTCTCCATAAAAACTGTTTTTTAATACAATTTTACAAGTTTTTAACAGTACAGATATAGAAGTAATCACACTAATATAATAAATAATTCAAACGGCTGGACTAATTTTGATAAATTTTGGTATGAAGGTCGCAGACACCCTGGATTAACACATAGGCTACTTTATATCCCGAAATCATTATTTCGAGCAACTGTGGCCCATAGAGATATACCTTAAAACTAACATACATACATACCGAATACAAAATGATATGAAGGTAGCTGACACCCTGGATTAACACATAGCCTACTTTTTATCCCGAAAAAATGTAGTGTTCCCATGGGATGAGCGGGTAACACCGCGCGGCACTGCTAGTAATAATCTAAATCTTTGTTTAAACCAGGACAGTGAGACGGTAATATTGGTTACTAGGTATTTTTTTATACGTAAAAACATCTAAAGGCGAAACCATGACTCACATTCAGCGGAGCATAACTGCATGGATCAGTGATTTAAAATAAATTAAATAAATTGAAATTTAAATTCGTAAGCTCACAGAAATTGCTGGTTAGATAGAAGGAACGAATAATTAGGAAGTTCACATGTTATGTTATAGAAAGGGTGAACATATTTATTACAAGATAGAAAGTCTTATGATTTTATGCTTCTCAGAGGAGGATAAAATGATAAGTCTCTTTCTTGCTTTTCTGCAGTTGGGTAAAAGTATCCTTAAGCATCTCCAGGAGGTTATATTATTAAAACTATCGTAAGACCGCAGTGAAGGTGTTCAACAATGGGTTGGTGACTGTGCTTGACAGAAATCTCCAGTGTTGGTAATGACATTGAAATTTTGCACTACATTTCATTAAACAAATGTGATGGAAAGTTAGAAATTATATAATATTTCCTTCGGTTTCCGTGACACATTTAAATAAATAACAATAAACGGATTTAATTATTTGTACCTCCCTGACGTTTCGTCAACTTTCCAGTTACCATTGTCAAAGGTTGACTGGGAAAAACCAATTTACTCCGTCAAACTTATAAGTTCGTACCACTAGGTATGTCTCATATGTTTTTGTGATGTTTCAGTGCAGCTGGTGCATGAGTAGTTGACATTTCATAATATAATTCTCCTTTATAACAAAAACAATGATAAAAATGTTTGTCCTCATTCATCATATGAGAGGAAAAATATTTATTGACACTAAATGTCCTCATACTCAGCTACCCTGCACATATATTTACCAATAAAAAGGCTGTAGAATTAGCTCGGCTGCATTTGGGTTATAGAACTGCCTTTACATCTTCCTTGGATTTCAAATACAACCAATGCTATGTAACATGGATGGAATGAGTCAAATTACTGTGATGGGTATACTTATAGAACATTTCTAAAAGTGCTCCAATTGCACCTCCCTTATCATGTTGCTAAGGGAAGTAACTTCTACCAAATAGCTACAAATGTCATGATAATATAGCAAGATTGGAGCAAGAATACAAACTATTTCTTGTATACATATTACAAAATATAATGTTTCATCACATTTTCATATCATCAAAAGCATTTTTTTCTGAAACCATAAAATATTTTGGAATATGATAACACAAACCTAACCTAACCTAATCTATCTATCTATAGGTTGATATTTTCAAGTTGCAGAAAAATGAATGACTTCCGGGGATGTCTATGAAATGAATATTCGATGAAATGAAGCATTCTGTTAAGAGTTTGTCTATAAAAGAAGAGGATGCAAATCGTCAGGAATAGTGCAATACCGCGTGAGTAACAAGTGTAGATACGAATCAATATTCAAACAAATGCTAAGTATTTTATTGAAATGAGAACTTTATCGACAGCTGTTATTTACGCGGTGCACTATCCCCGAAAAAATAGAGATAGAAACAGTGAAAACATTTTAGACTGTGACCAGATTTGAACTTATATCTTATGCCATACTGGGGCTATACTCTGATCAATTGCGCTACAGCGTCTGGTAAGGGTGTCTTTGAATTTTGTCATTACTTACTTGATGTTTTAATCTTTGCACTTTTTGTATTTAAAAGATACAACGCCATTGAGATCAGAAGCAAAACTCATTTATTCTCAAACTACCTACAACTGTCATAACAAAACAAATCCAAGAAGTACCCAACTTAATACATAACATATCTTTCCACCATAATCAACAAGACAAAATTAACATCCTGAATATTACAAATATTTTCTTATTTAGCACTGATTAGGAATTCCAATAATATCCGGCCATAACTCCGGGGGTGGTATTTCAATGGGAGGATCTGATGTTGTTGATGACTGAGACCCATAGTCGAGTGGTGGCTGGTCCTCATTCTCAGCCGTGGCCTGGTTTAACGCTCGAACTATGATCTGGTCTGTGTGGCGACGGTGCAACTCTCCATCTTCCGTCCTCACCACATAAGTGCTGGGCCCCTCTACAGTCTCTACCATGCCCTTCATCCACTTCACTCCTAGCCCATACATGCGCACGAGCACAGGCTGCCCCACGCTGAAAGCGCGCGCGCACGGCTGCTGCGCCGCTCGCTCAAGCTGCTTGTTGGCGCGGCTGGGCGCGCTGTCTGGGTGTAAATATGATATAGCCGTTCTATACTTGCGTCCGTTTAACATTTCCGCTGGTGTCTTATTAGTAGGGCTGTTAGGGACTGTGCGCAAATAGTATAAGGTTTTTGCCAATTTTTCACCCCAAGGTATGTTCGTTGTTGCCAGTTTCTTTAACTTATTTTTAAACGTCTGTACGGCTCTTTCAATTTGGCCATTTGACGCTGGATGGTAGGGCGGTGTGTATAGGTGTCTGATGTGGTTCTTAGACAAATATAAATTAAATTCTTCTGACGTAAACGTCCTTCCATTATCTGAGACCAAAACCTCAGGTAAACCTTGGGCGGCAAATATTCGTCGTAAAATCTTGATTATTGACTCTGAGCTCATCGATGGAACAATTTCTGCTTCTATCCATTTGCTGTAGGAGTCGATGAGTAGTAGAAAAGTTTTTCCCTGGAATGGACCGGCGAAGTCAATGTGTAAACGACTCCATGCTTTATCTGGTGTCACCCACGTCTGCGGATCTTTAGGTGGGTTATTCCTTACTGACTGACAGTCTTCACATTCAGCCACCACTTTCTCGATTTCCTTATCCATACCGACCCACCAAACGTACCCTCTCGCATATGCTTTTGTCTGTACAATGCCTGCGTGTGGAACATGCAATAATATAAGTACCTTTTGGTGAAGGGAGGCCGGTATAATGACTCTGTTACACCACAATAAACATTCTTTATTGTGTGAAAGAGCCTCTCTGCGTATCCAATATGGTTGCAGCTCAGGGTCTGTGTTTGTGCCCGGCCAACCATGAAGCACGTGAAACTGCACCTTTTGTAGCACCCTATCTTTCTTCGTTTCTTCGGCAATCGTTTTTACGTCCAGGTTCCATCCCAGCGGTTGTTCTTCCAGCAGGAGTACTTCTCCTAAACGGTCTGGATCCCGTACCACGGAAGAAGTCTGTGGCTCTGTCCATCGGCTTAAAGCATCAGCATTTCCGATCGATTTGCCTGGCCGATACTTGATGACATAACTGTACCCATTGAGTTTTAGCGACCATCGTAACATTCTGGGTGATATTTGGTCAGGAATGGGTTTATCCGGGTTAAACAAGCCGACCAATGGCCGGTGGTCGGTGATGATGCAAAACTTTCGTCCGGCTAAAAACTGATGATACTTAGATAGCCCGAAAATTATGGCCAGCGCCTCCTTATCAATTTGGCCATAACGTCTTTCATGGGGTTGTAGTGTCCGAGATGCCATCATCACCGGTCGTTCAGATCCATCTTCCATAACGTGAGCCAAGATTGCTCCCAAGCCATAATCCGACGAGTCGCAAATCAACAACAACTCTTTATTTAAGTCATATCCCACCAAAGTGCAGTCCGATGACAGCAGGTTCTTAGCCTTGTTGAACGCCGTTTGTTCTTTTTCACCCCACGTCCATGGTGCCTTTGCTTCCAGCAAACGGTACAAAGGTTCAAGCAACGATGCCTTGTCCGGTAAGAATTTCTCATAAAAATTGTACAGCCCCAAAAATGCTCTCAATGTCTCTTTATTAGTGGGCGCTGGTTTGCTTCGAATTTCTTCTACTTTATCCGGAGATGGGTGGAGTCCTTCAGCATCCAGCATATGACCTAAAAAGGTGATGCTGCGTGAAGCAAAGATGCATTTCTTTATGTTAAGTCTAAATCCCATCTCTTGCAGTTTACGCAATACTGCGTTCAACCGCTTATTATGCTCTTCCATATTTCTTCCCATGACCGCTACATCATCGAGGAGACACGCGACCCCATCCATATCTGCCAGCGCCGTGGACATCACCCTTTGAAATATACCAGGCGCCGCACTAACTCCATAAGCCAAGCGATTCACCTTCATGAGCCCGATGGGTGTATTTAGTGTCAGCAGCATAGCGGTCCCTTCATCCACTTTAAGCTGGGTGTATGCCTTCCTCAAGTCCAGTTTACTAAATACACTTCCTCCACTGAGCTTCACAAATGCCTCTGTCGATGTAGGGAGCGGGTATGTGTCGACATCAATTGCTGCGTTTACTGTTGAACGGTAATCTCCACAAATACGCAAAGATCCGTTGTCCTTCTTAACAATCCTCAAAGGAGTGGCCCATTCGGAATACTTGATTGGTGTCAAAACTTCATCCTTAACCATTTGGCGCAGCTCGTCTTCCACTTGCTTCTTCAGAGGAAAAGGTACAGGGCGCGCCTTCATGAATCGCGGTACTGTTCCGGGGCGCACATGCAGTGACACTTGTGGCCCTGTATATTCACCCAAACCTTCTTTAAATACATTCGGGTACTCATTCTTCCATGTTGTTATTTCATCCTCTGACCAACACACACCAACCAACTGTATTCCCAACTTGTCGAACCAGTTTCTACCAAGTAAGCTTGGTCCAGAGCCTGCAACCACGACGAGTTCACATTGGGCCTCTTTATCTCCCAAAACTGCTCGAACATGAGTCAGCCCTAATACTTTCAACGGAGTCCGGGTCCATGTTACTAGTTTCACATTTGTAGTATTCAACATTGGCGGATTCAACCATAATTTCTTGTATGTCTGTTCGGATATGATGGTTCTCGAGGCTCCAGAATCAATTTCCATGGATAATCTAGCTCCATTAATCACCACATCTGCTTTTATCGGTGCATGATAGTTTTCAGCGCAGATATAAATGCCATTCATATTTTCATTATCCGATTCAGAGTCACATGAACACTTGTCTTCGGTCTGATGAACCCTGCCTTGTTTCTTGCTACAGGCAGAGGCTATATGCCCATGTTTTTTACAATAATAGCACTGAGCCTTAACAAATGGACACCGCTCATTAGGTTTATGAACTCTGGCACAATGTTTACAGTTCAATGATTGAATTTTATCAATTTCCATTGGTTCGTTTTCATTACGCGGAGTTTGCCTGGACGTACTAGGCTCAGGGTACAAGTCTGGAAACGTCGCCTGATAGTTGAGACAGTACTGGACGGCACACGCATATGTGAGGTCTTTGGTCTTCAACAGCTCGCGCCGCAGGCGCTCGTCGCGCACCCCGAGCACTAGTCTGTCTCTCAACTGACGCTTAAGATCGGCGAAATTGCATTTTGCTCCAAGCAAGCTAATTGCGCCGATATACTCCTGCACGCTCTCTTGTTGTGATTGTACGCGTTTATGAAACTTTCCAGCTTGTAAAATTTCGTTAACTTCCGGTTCAAAAAACTTGTCCAAAACACCGATAATGTCCTCAAACGAAGCACCAGTAGGCCGCACCGGGACCAGAAGTGACGCAATTAGTGAGTAAGTGTCCTTCCCGCACTGAGACAGAAACAAAGAACGCGCCCGCGACGTGTCCGCCGCGGCGCCCGCAACGTCCAATGCACATAATAACTGCTCCTTATAATCACACCACTTGTCAGTTTTTGGATTAAATTGTCCGGGAAACACCACATTTGAAAAATTACTGTTCATTTTCGCGTAAAACACATCAATTTACCGCAGTCGCCAATAAAAGATACAACGCCATTGAGATCAGAAGCAAAACTCATTTATTCTCAAACTACCTACAACTGTCATAACAAAACAAATCCAAGAAGTACCCAACTTAATACATAACAGTATTTAACCAGCTTATTATGCTACTAACATTGACATGTATAGTAATCAATCTCACTTTAAAATTTCGAAAATCATTGTAACATGATTTTGGTAAAACAATAAAAAGAACACTGTTGATCAGAGGCTTTTATATGTATATGATAGGAATCATTGGTACGGGATTTTATCATACTGCATTCAAACACACTAACTAAAGGAAGGAAGCTTATCTAAACCAATGTTTATTTATTTATTTCTCCAATGGACATTTTAAGAGACAAATGTAAAACTATTTGTTGTTCTCTGCCAGTAAACTATTTTGATCAACATATATCTGGTGATGGTGGTTAAAATATGTTTTAACTAAAACTTAAAATAAATGTATGTTTATTAAAGGATATTCATACAATTATTGTATTAAGTGGTTTAGACTCATGGGAAATTGTCAGGAACAGCCATACAAGTTCGAAACATGTTGGGCTGTTCCTGACAATTTCACGTGAGTGTAAAGCACTTAATACAATAATTAAAGGCTTAATAACTAAACGCCTACCAAATATGTTGATAAATTACTACCAATAAATTCATAATGCTCACCAAAACGGATGAATGCTCACCAAATAGTGTATCCCAAATTATTCTATAAATAAAGCAAATAATTCTTTTTCTTACGTCCTATAAGAATATATGAACACCATTAAAGTTAATTTCAGACCAAATAATCTAGATTACTGTTAAATGGATGTCACCAATATTTTATATTATTACTTCCATTTTAGTCATTTTTGCTGAGGCAAAAAACTAAATGCTCACCAAAATGGCTTTTTCCACCAAAATTTCAAATTGGTGCTAGGCGGCTAAAACTCGGTATCGGGGGGCTCTCGGGGCTCAAAAATATGAATCTGAAATCTTGTCCGAAAATTCGGTCAAATTCGGAAAATATCGAAAAAAAAAACGATTCAAAATTTCAAATTGGTGCTAGGCGGCTAAAACTCGGTATCGGGGGGCTCTCGGGGCTGAAAAATATGAATCTGAAATCTTGTCCGAAAATTCGGTCAAATTCGGAAAATATCGAAAAATAACGATTCAAAATTTCTAATTGGTGCTAGGCGGCTAAAACTCGGTATCGGGGGGCTCTCGGGGCTCAAAAATATGAATCTGAAATCTTGTCCGAAAATTCGGTCAAATTCGGAAAATATCGAAAAAAAAAAACGATTTGTATGGAGAAAATTTCAAATTGATATAGCATAGCTAATAATGACTACCGCACATTATGGAGCGTTTTTTAGGGATATTAAAAAAAAAAACTAACCTAACCCGGCCGAGTCGGATCTGCTCTGAAAGGTGATCAGGATTAGATGGTTACCTAGCTGAAACACTAATTTATGAAAACAATATTTGGTGAGCAAAAAATCCATTTTGGTGAGCAAAACATCCATTTTGGGAAGCAAAAAGATATTTTTTGGTGTTAATTTTGATGTTTTATGAAAACAATATTTGGTGAGCAAAAAATCCATTTTGGGAAGCAAAAAGATATTCTGACTCAACATAAAATTATTCTGGTGTAATGTATATCGATTTTGGAATACAAAATGATTTAAATTGGGGAGCACTATATAGAGAGAGTTTAATTTAAATGGAAGCAATTCATTTTATTTGGAACTTATTTTTGGGGTATAAAAGCCATTTTGGTGAGCGTTTAAATTGTTCCCATAATTAAATATGTCTCACGAAAGTTTTAATAAGATATTCATATAGATAAGATTACAGGTATCTGTGATAGTTAGAAGGTTTCTCAAGAATACATATTTATATGTTTATACTTTTAATATTTGATAAGACGATTTGATGACACTATGTTTACAATAATATTGAAAAAACTACTCATTACTAGGAAATTAGTGAATGTGTCAGTATGTATAAATAATTAATATTCCAGGATTTAAGATCAACAGACAATATTTTTTTTCAAATGTAGATAAGAAGAGGTATTAACCCCGATATATCACCCAAATTCTGATATAACATCGATAGATAAGGATAAATGGAAATGTAGTCTGATTTGCATTAACACTAGAGATAAAGTATACAAAAACGGATAGTACTTACTCAGCCTATGTCTAGATACTGGGGACAGTGGGTACACCTCATACTTGACAGATTGGTATTGAGCCAACTGAAACCAAACCACGTGAACGTACAGACGCCTGCGCAAATATAATAAAACACAACATAACAATCACATAAACTCATAATTACCGCTCGGTATTGCTTCTTAAACATATAACAAACACAACTCCATACTTTCGAAGCGAGAAGCATAAACGCGCGAAGGCCCATTTGCAATTGTTTCAGCATTTGAATTGTTTACTAAGAGTTCAATACTAGATAATCAGATGTAGTGTTAAACAGGAGAGTACGAA
Source organism: Apotomis turbidana (assembly GCA_905147355.2). NCBI lineage: Eukaryota > Metazoa > Arthropoda > Insecta > Lepidoptera > Tortricidae > Apotomis > Apotomis turbidana. Next base: position 22,213,623 of record LR990293.1, read on the forward strand.
ACGGGATCATTGACGGCGTAATTCAAAACAAATCTTATTGAATCAAGTGCCGAAAACATCTAACCCGCCATGACATAATCGACCCAATTCCCGCACCACAAGCAACATAGAATTTCGTCCTTTCAAAATTTTTGTCTGTGATTCTAGTGATGTGCTTAAAATTGTGTCAAAATATCTAATCGATTATCGATTTTATTACAAAAAAAATAAAATTGGCTACACATTTTTAATAAATCCAAATAGTTTAGAAAAATAAATTTTTAATTTTCATGAATTTGTCTTATTTCCGGTCACCGGGATATTAAAATGTCAATAAAATATTATTCTAGTTTATATAGTATTACTCTGGTATACAGTCACAAAAAATACTTGCAAAGACTACAATGTAAATACTTGATTGATTAGTCAAGGACTAGACTATATTTTTATTATCTGTTGATGGTATTGACGTTTCATTTTGGGGGCGGGCATCGTCTTAGTAGAATTAACGAAATACGTTAAAAATGCAATAATTAGTTACTTATAATTGATAGTTAATCAATAATCATAGTACCAAAACCTCATGTTTGCATCAAAAGGATAGCAGGTACGTGACATCACTGAACATCATCAGCAATTTCGCCTATGGTGTCCTATCGGTTTTATTGGTCATATCCTGTCTTTTGCTTTCAATTATCAATCTAAACTTATTCTAGTTACTATTTTCATTAGCAAATCAGTCATTCTCACAAAAGTTCTTATCAAATACCGAAAAAAATTTAAGAATGAGGGTATCCGCCCATCTTTAGTGATTGTATCATATTGTAGGCACCAGTCAAGATGATAGGGGGGCTGTTCGTGTACAACCACAAGGGGGAGGTGCTGATCTCGCGGGTGTACCGCGATGACATCGGGCGTAACGCCGTGGACGCGTTCAGGGTGAACGTGATCCACGCGCGGCAGCAGGTCCGGTCGCCCGTCACCAACATCGCTAGGACTTCCTTCTTCCATATCAAGGTAAGACATTTTCGTAATGTCTCTTAGACTGGCAGAGTGACAGAGTAAGGAGTTGCCAAAGATTATTCAATTAAGAGTTAATAAGTCTAGACTGACTGAGCTGATGGTTCTGGGTACGAATCCCGGCTAGGGCAAATATTTGTGTGATGAACTCTCATAAATGTTATCTATATATGTATTTATATTGTACCCATAGTACGAGCTTAGCTTAGTTTGGGACTAGGTCAATTTGTGTAAGACTGTCCCTTAGTGTTTATTTATTGACTAAGTACAGTATTGTTAAAAATATGTTAAAAGTAATGTAGGGAATGTTTATGGGCTTAAATCTGAATTTAAGATTCAACTCAGCTGTTCTAAATCTAGGTTTGAAACAGATATTTTATGCTTAGTTAACCTGTTGGTTAAAAAAAAATTGAAGAACATGACAAATACATTCTATACCAGAACGGAGAAATACCAGGACATAGAGGAGTGGGATTTCTGATTAAAAAGAGCATGAAAAACTACATACAAGAACTCATAGGCATGTCAGACAGACTAGCTATAATGAACATTAAACTACCTGGTTATCAGAAAGCGTGGACAGTAATGCAGGTATATGCACCAACCGAACAAGCCTCTAAGGAAGTCACAGATGATTTTTATAACCGATTAACTGACTCTGTAAAGAAATATTGCAACAACCATATGATAATAATGGGAGACTTCAACGCTCAAGTAGGCACAAGAGAACCGGGAGAGGAGTTCATAATGGGCAAACATTGTCACGGAAAGAGAAGTAAAAACGGACAAAAACTAATAGAATTTTTGATGCAGAATAACCTAACATTATTGAATTCAAGATTCAAGAAAAAACTGAAAAACAAATGGACTTGGATATCCCCAGATGGAAAATATAGAAACGAAATAGATTTCATTATAACAAACAAAGCAAAATACTTTAATGACACACATGTAGTTAAAAATCTAAACTTTAACACCAATCATCGTATGGTACGAAGCTGTCTGAAGACATTCCCCACAAAAAAATCCAGGAAAACTATATACAACCATTCAGCACCTTCATCAGATCAATACGCAAAAAACCTAAAGTCTGCAACCATTAAGTCCCTGTCAGAAATAGTCAGCTCTGATGCAAGTGTACTAGAAAAATATAACCAGCTGGACAATCAATTATCACAAATAAACAAAGTAAAGATAGACAAGGAGGTGAACAAACTAAGTGACAGCACATTGAAGTTACTGGAAGAGAGAAAAACATTGTTATCAAGAAAAGAAACTAAAAAAGAAATTCATAAAAGCATATCAATAATTAGCAAACAAATTCGAGAAAGTATTAGAAAGGACAGGAAAAGAAGAAGACTGACAAAGCTAGAACAAATTATCACAAAAACTGGTGGAACTAAAAAAGCTTTCAAAGAATTAAGGGAACATGGAAAAGAGTGGATTCCAAGACTCAACAACAACAGTAAACACATACAGGAAACAAAGAGGAAAGAAATTCTAAATTCAGCCATGCAATACTATAAAAACCTTTACTCAAGCCAAGACAGCAGCCAAGACAACCATAGAGCGGGGGAGTTATGTGAAAAGAATAAGGACATACCACCCATACTCATAGAAGAAGTACACAGAGCCATTAACTCGCAAAAACTTGAAAAGTCCCCAGGCCCAGACAATGTACCAAATGAGCTGTTGAGAGGCACGGTAGAAGATTTAAGTCCAATACTGACAAAACTGTTCAACGAGATTCTCGAAACGGGTATCATTCCCAGCCAGTGGGGAGAATCGCACATCATTCTTCTACACAAAAAAGGCGCTAAAGAGGACATAGACAACTATAGGCCAATAAGCCTCATATCAAATGTGTACAAGGTTTTCGCCAAGGTAATATTAGATAGAATAACAGGAACACTAGATGAACACCAACCGATAGAGCAAGCAGGCTTCAGAAAGAACTATAGCACAATTGACCACATTCACACTATTAAACAAGTTCTAGAAAAATACAACGAATATCACAAGCCAGTATACATCGCATTTATAGACTATTCCAAGGCTTTTGACAGTCTATATCATAACCACATCTGGGAAAGCCTACGCCAACAAGGAGTAGCCAGCATCTACATCAACATAATTAGAAACATCTACAACAAAAGCCAAAGCCGCGTGAAACTAGAATCAAAGAGCGAACCATTCGCTATAGACAGAGGGGTAAGACAAGGAGACCCCTTGTCTCCCAAGCTGTTCACTGCGGTGCTGGAAAACATCTTTAGGAAGCTGGACTGGCAGCAGTATGGGCTGAATATAAATGGGAGCTACCTTAATCATCTAAGATTCGCTGACGATCTAGTGCTTCTAGAAGAAGACCCTAAAAACCTTCAGACAATGATACAAACCTTAGCCGCAGAAAGCAAAGCAGTTGGCCTATCAATGAACACGGACAAAACCAAGATGATGACCAACAGCACCGAGATGGCTATCATGATAAATGGAAACAAGCTGGATTATGTCAACGAATACACCTACTTAGGACAAATTATTGCTCCCAATGACATAATGTCGAAGGAAATAAATAAAAGAGTTGCATGCGGATGGAAAAAATATTGGTCCTTAAAGGAAATAATGAAAAGCAAAGACCTCAGTATCAACATCAAAAAGAAAACTTTTAATACCTGTGTACTTCCCTGTCTGACATATGGTTGCGAGACATGGTCCCTTACTAAGACTCATAGAGAAACATTATCAAGGTGTCAGCGGGCAATGGAGAGAAGCATGTTGGGGATAAAATTAAAAGATAAGGTTAGCAACAATCTAATAAGAAACAAAACCAAACTGACTGACATCCTGGTTCGCATTGATCACCAAAAATGGGGATGGGCAGGACACATGCTTCGCTGCCAAACAAATAAGTGGAGCAAACAGGTCACCTTATGGTACCCAAGAGACGGCACCAGAAGACAGGGGAGACCAACAAGAAGATGGGAGGACGACATTCGTCTTACCCTTGGACCATATTGGACAAGAGTCGCGAACGATAGAGCTCAGTGGAGATCGTTGGAGGAGGCCTATGCCAAGAGGCACACCGAAGTGAGGGATATAATATAACTTAATAAATCAAACACAACACGAAACATTCATAATGTAATCACTCAATTTGGGAAATAAAGGCTATATTATTATTATTAACCTGTTGGTTATATTGTTTAATTATGAGGCATGAGACATTCAATATAACTTAATAAACATCTGCAGTAGTAAAGCATCATGTAACACATGCTCCTATATAGCTCTGTAAAATGTGGGTCCTATTTTGGACTAATGCAAAAAATTGTTGAATTTTTTGAAACATATTCCTCCAAATATAGATTGGACTTACATGCAATACCATGTTTAATGACTAAAATTTTGCTGAGTACAGAGGTGTTTTTTGTTTTCATAAAATGGGATCTGATTAGAACTAGTCCTATATCATTCCAATTAACTTTTCACTCTGCTGACACTGAATCTTATTAGAATGTTTTACTAATTCCAATGTTATTAAGCAATATTAATATACACAATGATTTTTAATCGGTGATCAGGTACCAACTTTTCTAACTCGGTAATTGATGGCGGTCATGTTGAAGTCGTAATTACATGAAAACAAACTTATAATTTTGTATTTCGAAAACCAATTTTGTCTTAAATTCCTTGTCACCCTACTAATCTGCATCTGTGAACTTACAACCTTTTTAATAATATAATGGCAATGACAATTTATGAGTAAAATAAAAATAAAAATAAAATAAATAAAAAAGCCTTTATTTCCAAATTTCCCATTTTTTTACATTAGAAGTTTTTCGGTTAGTGAGTTTCTTATAGTTATTTGTTAGTGTTAAGTTTATGTTTGTTATGTACTATTTATTTATTTAATTTGGACCCCTCTTCGGGTGTAGGCCTCCTCCAAATCTCTCCATTTTTGCCTGTCTTCCGCTTTGTTTAGCCAGTCTTTTCCTGCAATTTTTTTTTTTTTTTTTTTTTAATTACATGAGACCTCGCCTATTAAGTTTAATTTTAGTTAGATATTAATATTTTTCTACTCCTGATATGCCATAGATTATCAATAAAAGAAATAAACCCCACTGAAACAAAAGACAATCTCTTTGTTGGCTACGGCCAATAATGTTGTATGAAATTTCTTTATTGATCTCTAATTTGAAATTAGAACGAATCTTCAACAATTGCTATACAAAGACCTATTTCGCGTTCTATTACCACGATCATAAGAACGACATTTCCTTGGATGTTTGAGAAAAATCATTTTATTCAAAATAGATACATGTAGAATGCTTTGAAAGTCATTGCTATACATATACAATTCAAATCATTTTACAACTAAGTCATATTTATTAAGTTATTAGTGTTCAAGGGCATCGCCAGCCGAAGGTCCAGGGGGGGGCAGGGCAAGTTGATATAAATGCAGGATTAGGAAAAGGACGGAAGGTACAGCCTTGCTAGGGGATAGGAAGCCAAGCACGTAAATACAGAAGTGTATTATAACGTAAATACAGAGGTTTATAGTCATAATCATAAATATCACAGTATAAAGGGGCGGAAACACGAGCGTAGCGAGCTCGAATTCTTTTGGAAGACGTCCACTGCTGGATATAGGCCTCCCCCTGATAATGTTCATCATAACCGGTCCTGCGCCGCCAGCATCCAGCGGACTCCAGCAATCTTCACCAGCTCATCAGTCCACCTCTTGGGGGGTCTACCCACGCTGCGTCCTCCGATGCGTGGTCGCCACTCAGGAACTCGATGGCCCCAGCGGCCTTTGGTTCTACGAGCGATGTGCCCTGCCCATTGCCACTTAAGTTTTGCTATCCTTCGGTCTATGTCGGTTACCCTGGTCGCTACGGATCTCTTCATTTAGGATTCGAACTCGCAAAGAAACTCCGAGCATAGCCATCTCCATTGCTTTCTGAGTGACTTCAAGCCTTCTTATAAGGCCCATCGTCACCGACCACGTTTCAGTTCCGTATGTCATCACTGGCAACACACATTTGGCTTGAGACATTGCGGGATATTGGACAAAAAGCCCAGCCAAGTCGGAGTCGACAATTTACCTCTTCCTCAAGGTTGGACCTACCTAACTGGACAGTTACTACTCCAAGGTATACGTGGACGACTATCCATAACTTCAAGCGTCGTCTCCAATTTTTACCGGTCGTGGTTGAACATAGCCCTACCCAGTCCAGAGTCTTGAAAACATCTTCCAGTGTAGCGGTAAACAGTTTAGGAGAGATCACATCTTCTCCCGTCTGCATTGAGGCCGAGGGGACGATTAACAACACTTGTAGACATAAAACGCGAGCGTAGGGAGCGCGACATGTTTTGGAAGGGGACGGTTAAAATTAACAATACTTATAGTCAGCTCAAACGCGAGTATGACATTTTTCGAGAGGAAAGGGCAGACAAATCCAGATGAAAACGCGACCGCCGCGCGCTCGAAAATTTTCGTAAGAAATAACGTAAATTGAAAGAAAATCAATACATTTTGATGCAAGTGCGGAAAATCACGGCATGTTCGGATGTCCATGATTTCCGGCTGTTCTCGCCTATCGGTCGCATTTCTCGACCGATTTTCATGAATTTTTGTGAGTAGGTTCGATAAGTATTACAGACCTTTTTGTCAAAATGACAGGTAATAATGGGACTGGCAACATAAAAAAAAAAAAAAAAAAAAATTAAATTTCAGTAATTTCGAAATAAAATCGCGAGGTCTTTAGCTCACAGAGCCACAAGAGTAGTTCTAAGTATATTTATTTTTTATTTTATTACCTATGTTTTACTCTACAAAGTGTTACCTGTCCGTGTGAGACACGCGCATCGCCACTCGCTTCGTAGAGTTACTTTCCCTGAGCTTTACTGACTGTAGCCTAACGTTCTTCCTCTAGCCCCTGACCTGGCCCTTACATATTGCATAGCTAATACTGAATTCATTTGAGTTTCGATGTGCAAGAATGATCGATCAGACCAGTCAAGTGACTGGACATAGTTTTGGATCTCTAGGGGGGGGCAGCTACCCATAACACAAACCTACTAAAGCTTACTGTGGGACTTGATTTTTTTGTGGTTGCGTGATATTTATAAATTTATATAAAATCTTCACTCTTTATCTAATTTGACGACGCGTTTGGCGCAGTTTGCAGTGCACCTGCCTACTGAGCTAGCGGTCCCGGCACAGATTAATATAATAGTTCTTCGAACAGATACTCATGTCTGAATAAAAAGGCAAATGCCTACCGCTTTTCATGCCTACTCAATTTAACAATGGAGCGACCTTGAACGTGCGGGTCGTTGGCCGCACGTGCCGGCAAAACGAGGCTAGGGTTGACACCGCTTAGAAATTATTCTATACTTAAAAAGCCAAGATAAATGAAAAAACGATCGATTAATTTAAATTGATTAGTCAAATTTAATTATCATTAGGTATTTAGGTACCTACTAGAAATAGGTAGGTATTCACATGCGCTGCGGCACAACATCAACCTAAATATATCCCCATGACAGTAGGTACTTACTAAATAAAGTTTGATAGGTGCCTATATATAATGTGTTACATATTGTATACCTAATACTAGCATTACAAGCTTCGAAACAGTCACTAGGTACAAGTTATTTAATATTCTGATCACGCGTTTCATCTTCGCGAATGCATTCCTTGCAAAAAGTCTTAAGTGCCAAGAACAACGCCCACGTTTACGCCCTTTTTAGGCCGTGCAGTGTATGCAATGCGTTTAGGTAGGTGCTTATTCTAAGTTCTAAAAATGTTTAGTAACATTTCATCGTCTGTCGGTAAAGAAAAAAGGATAATTAATGTCTGTTGCTTTAATGTTTTTACACCCGCAACACTGCAGCGCGTTGGTCTTATTCGCGACAAAGCCATTTTTGTGGTGATTATATCGCGCGACCGGCGGCGTCCGGCCGTGAGCGCGTGTGGCAACCGACTGGCTGAGCGCGTCGACCACGACAGGCGATGTGTAGGTATCTATCTGGGTTCCCACGGTACAGATGAGGGGCACTGGTCCCGGGTTCGAATACCGGCCAGGGCATATATTTGTGTGATGAACTCAAATATTTGTAGTTGTTCTATGTTTTTTTTGTATATATGTATTTATCTATATAAGTATGTATAACGTTGTCTAGTACCCATAACACAAGCCTTCTTAAGCTTAATTTGGGACTAGATTGATTTGTGTAAGATTGTCTGATATTTATTTATTTATTATTTATCTGACTGTCTTTTATGGATTCTATGCAATAGTTCGTAAGTCAAAGCCACAACTTTGCCCAAGGAACTGTCTTTTCATCCATTACAAATGGACTGCAATGTGTACCTTTTTGACCATCGTCGACCTTGTTGTCATTGTGACAAGAGCATAAAATCAACTTCTTTAAATTAAAAGCTAAAATTAAAAAAAGTGAATGTGTCCCCCGTGATCAGCTAAGGTACTGTAACCGAGCATAAGGTGCAGGCTGAAAAACAGCGCTGTGCAGCCTACCCAGCTCACAGCATACGCTGAGCCTGAGCCTTTTGCCACTTGCCGAGCGAGATGGTACAAACGAGGACACTGGCAACTGTACTACCATAGATTAACACGTTGAAATAAGGTTTATATTCGTTTACAACTGTAGGTACAGTTATCAGTGTCTTCGACAATGTAGTACTTGTATTACATTATAATTCTTCATGTATTTTTGTTGTTTTGGTGGCAATATTTTTTTTTTTTTTTTTGTAATTTCCTTGACTGCACTTTCTACTCTAGATTATAAGATGTGGTTTCAATCTGTATCCTTTTCGTTTGAACAGCGAGCCAACATATGGCTGGCAGCGGTGACGAAGCAGAATGTGAATGCCGCGATGGTGTTCGAGTTCCTTCTGAAGATCATTGATGTCATGCAGTCTTACTTCGGCAAGATCTCCGAGGAGAACATCAAGAACAACTTTGTTCTCATCTATGAGCTGCTTGATGGTATGGCTTAGCTTTATTAGCACAGTATCAATTGACCATAGTTATGCAGAAAGCGACAAGCACAGATTTTGTCTAAGTGACTTAAGTCTTAATCAATGAATGAGTTTGGTCGCATTTTGCATTATGAAAAAAATCTTTGGTTCGCTTTCTGTATAACTATAGTCAGTTGTAACAAGTCTAGAATCCAGAAATATTTTCATTTGTTAAAGAACCATAATATAATATTAAAGTTTGGTTCCAATAAAAATTTAAATTAAAAGTCACTCAACAGTTAAGTGAAGCAAGCCCATTGAAACAGCAAGCCGTAATGAATCTCAGTGCATGTCGGAAATTTAAATACATATTCCCTTGACACAGTTCAAAACTGTTTCTCACATTCCACTGCCTGTAACACAGACAACCCCCACTAGACGGAGCATGTAAGGCGACCCGCGCGCACCAACGATATGGTACGGCAGAACATTAAAGTATCAAGTTATCAACACGGCGGCCACCGTTTAGTTGCGTCCTTGTTTATGATCCATGCGTACGTCAACGAAAAAAGAAATTAAATAAATAACATGGTGAATTGTAGTGTTAAGTGGTGTAGAGAGTCCTCATAAACATGGACGCAACTAAACGGTGGCCGCCGTGTTGATACTTTAATGTTCTGCCGTATCATATCGTTGGTGCGCGCGGGTCGCCTTACATGCTCCGTCTAGTGGGAGTTGTCTGTGGCCTGTAAGCATTCAGTGAATTTATCTGTGGTACTTGTCGTCGCGTTCAGGTTAAATGCAATCTGAGCGCGATCAGTGTTTCGTGTGTGCCGTACCGTGGCGCCACCTATGGTCCCACCGGAAGATCAGCGCCGGCTCTCGCGAGCTAGCATTATGCTGAGGTGGGACCGTTTCGAGGAACTCATAATTAGCTTTAGTACTTAGTTATAGATTTTTATGTTTATTTTTTCTTTGTTTGTCACTATTTATCTACGCAATTATGTTTTGTCCCCGAATAAATGTTTTTCTTTCTTTCCTTCTTTCTGGTAAAAAATTACCAACTAATATTTACTGTATTTTCACAGAGATCCTAGACTTTGGGTACCCTCAAAACTCTGATACCGGCGTCTTGAAGACTTTCATCACCCAGCAAGGTATCAAGTCCGCCTCCAAGGAGGAACAGGCTCAGATCACCTCTCAGGTCAGTTTAATAATTTGAACTCCTACAATTTTTTATATGAAAAAATGTGTTATCCATATTTATTAGGCTTACAAAAGTGTTGATGAGCCAATAGAGTGTTTTTCAACTCATTGTACAGTAGTTTATTTTATGTTAAATGTGATAATAAATACATTAATAATATAAAATTATAATCTATGATAAACCTACACTAATAATATTGACATATAATATGATATTATGTAACAATGTGGATTGATATTTATGCGATATTATTATAACCAAATTTAATTTATTTATCTGAATAATCTAAATTGTACCTATATTATACACCCACCACTAAGTAAACTGCTGTGCCGTGACTGGGTTCATGTTATGGACTTGATCTTATTAATTTAACATTTTATATTACAACAAATTGTTTCAAACTTGCAATAAAATGTCGTCGCAACGAGCGTTATAACAAGCTTCAAAGTATCACGTTTCAGGCGGAACAACTCGAGATAACTGTAAAGGAATTTCATACAAAATTGAAGGCCTAGGCCGGGAAGTAATTTTTTTTTTTAATATGGCGTTCGTGTTCAGGAACAGATGAATTATATTTTTTCGAGTGGTGTATTTTTTTATTTCATTTCATATGTTTGAGAAAAGCACTATACATGCCTTAGCCGTGAAAATGGCTTGCCGGCTTCCTACTCAACCGGCAAGCCCTTCTTTCCTGGCGTCTGCAGTAATGTACTAATGAATTATGAATTAATGCCGCCATTTGTCCGGACAGGTGACGGGGCAGATCGGGTGGCGGCGAGAAGGCATCAAGTACCGCCGCAACGAGCTGTTCCTCGACGTGTTGGAGTACGTCAACCTGCTCATGTCACCTCAAGGTACGTTACGAATTGAGAATCTCCGTTTTTGACGTCGGTAAAGATACATTTTTATCAAATCTTGACAAGATTATATAGTTAGGGGCATCAGTTAAAAAAAAAACAATTAGGTATCTGGTATGGCATACCATACCTTACCATACCAATCTCAATACCAATCTCATATGTCAGATTGGAGGCTCTCGTGAGGCTAACCAGAGCACCCAGTAGGAAACGGGAGCCAGAGTCTTGTTTCAGTTGAGTTGAGTTGTACCCAAAGGTTGTCTGGAAGAGATCGCTCTTTAGCGATAAGACCGCCTGTTGTTACCCTATTTAACTTTGCTTTATTTCTTTGTATTAATCTTTTTCATGTGGTGCACAATAAAGGATATTATTATTATTATTATTCCTGTATGTCGCACCCGCTCACGGGACAATAGTGTCCCGGACCTTTGGGAGGCGTGCGCGGAGCCGAAGCCAACGCGTAGAGGCCCTTTCGACAATTTAATGAAATGTAATGTGTACATTATTATTACAGTTACAGAGATTGCTTCCCTTTCATAGTTCGTATTTTATTCAACTGGTCCTATTTTTTTTGGCTTTTTTGTTTTTTTTTTGGATGTATGTATTTATTGATTATTTGTTTTCGATTTTTGCACCGCCTAATAACAAAATAATTTTTCAAGTTCTCCACTACCTAAAGGTTGTCTGGAAGAGATCGCTCTTTAGAGATAAGATCGCCTGTAGTTTACCTCTAATTGTAATTTCTTGCATTGTATTTCTCCTGTATGTTTTATGAGGTGTGACAAAGAGTGACTTGTATTGTATTGTATTGTATTGGTTCCGTATTCGGGTTCGTGTTATTGATGGCGATGTGTTGTTCCAGGGCAAGTGCTGTCGGCCCACGTGGCGGGCAAGGTGGTGATGAAGTCGTACCTGTCCGGCATGCCCGAGTGCAAGTTCGGGATCAACGACAAGATCGTCATGGAGGCCAAGGGGAAGGGGACTGGTGAGTTGCTAATTTAGCTATAAGTAGTTATTTCATCTAACAGTAGTTACTTTCTTAACATTGATTTGGAGAATCTATACGTCTCCTTTAAGTATACCAATGTATTTAGTTATACCATAAATATAATAACCCATATATGACCAGTGGGTCGTTTCTGACCCGAAAATTAGGTATCAAATAACGCGCGAGTTTGTAAGCCTAAGCGCTCATTTACTTCGTCTAGCGCCAATAGGAAATCGGAGACCACAAATAGTTCTGGGCATATATGGGATAAATGTCCACAGGGAGGGGTCTTATCACCACTTCTGTGGACTCTAGCGGTGGACCAACTCCTTGTTCGAATGGCGGCCAGGGATTATGACGTACAAGGATATGCCGACGATATCGTAGTCATAATCAAAGGACCCTGCCTTAACACAATCTCGAACATCATGCAAGGAGCTCTCAACACTATCTGCACATGGTGCAGAGAAAACGAATTGTCTATCAATGCAAACAAAACCATTATAGTGCCCTTCACAAATAAAAGGAAACTCGACAAGCTCAGCACTTTAAAGCTAAACGGACAAACTATACCATTTACAAATGAAGCCAAGTATCTAGGGGTCACCTTTGACCAAAGGCTAACTTGGAACACGCATTTGAACAATATAATCCAAAAAGCGAAAATGGCACTGTGGACATGCTGTCGAATGGCAGGAGCAAGATGGGGCGTAAGACCCAACATTGCTATGTGGCTATACACAGCAGTCGTGAGGCCTATAATAACCTATGCCTCCGCTGTCTGGTGCAATAAGGCCAACCAAAAGACAGCGATCCTAAAACTAAGCAGCCTACAACGCACTGCCTGCATTATTGCAACAGGAGCCCTGTCTTCGACGCCGGGTGCGGCCCTGGACGCACTGCTCGACCTAACACCTCTGCACCTACAGGTGCAGAAAGAGGCCGAGCAGTGCATCTACAGGCTCTGCACACTGTCCAAGACGAAATGGCGCTCACAAGCACTGAACAAACTAAAGGCTTCAGTGTTCGAAAACAAACTACTGTGCATGCCCTCTGACGACATGCTCACTGAATGTATCTTTACGCAATACTACTCAGTGGAACTACCCTCAAGAGACGAATGGCTAAACGACCAAATGTCTCTCAAAGAGGGTTGCCACATCTGGTATACGGATGGTTCCAAAAAAGGAAAAGATGTAGGATGTGGGGTCTATGGACAGAGACCAAAGCTCAATGCAAGCGTCAGCATGGGCACAGAGGCCTCAATCTTCCAAGCGGAGATCTTTGCCATAAACAAATGTGCAGAGATAAACCTTGACAAGAACATAAGACACTGCCACATATACATCAACTCGGACAGCCAAGCTGCCCTGTTGGCACTGGAATCACTAGAGGTTAAATCTAAACTAGTCCAACTATGCAAAAACAATTTAAATGCCCTAGGCGAAACCAACAAGTCACTCTTAGATGGGTACCAGGTCACTCCGATATTGACGGAAATGAAAGAGCAGATAAACTCGCAAGAGATGGCGCGGACAAGCCCCTTGTCGGCCCAGAACCGTTCTGTGGAATCACAAAACGCCAGGCTTATTCTCTGCTCAACGATTTACACAAATCTAAGGCGATCGAGATGTGGGTGGCTGTGAAAGGACAAAATCACTCGAAAACCCTTATAAAAGGCTTTGTTCAGAGGTTATCTAAAGAGTTACTACAGCTCAAAAGGTCAAAAGTCTGTGCGGTGACTAGAACTCTGACCGGTCACTGCAAGCTGAAAAAACACCTGTCCCTAATGGGTATGGAACAGGACGCAACGTGCAGGTTCTGCCAAGAGTCAGAGGAGACAGCTATGCATATCCTCTGCTCCTGTGGACCACTTATGCACAAAAGAAGTATCCACTTAGGGCAACACTTTGTGCCCCCAGAGGAGATACAACAACTCACGGCCCAAAGAATCTGGGAATTCCTGGACTCAACGGGCCTCAGCAGTGAGCTTTAAGACAGGGCTGCCACAATAGATCAATTTTGGTCGATGCGGCACACAAAAGGCCCAAGCGAAAATAATAATAATAAATAATAATAATGGGATAAATTATTGTTTTAAGTATGATTTACGGAAAAATGACTTACTGTTGAGTTTCTTTCGGCTTTCTTCTCAACAGCGGTCTCCTCTCAATTTTTCTTAAACTTCTGGTTCAAATTTAATGTAATTTGGAATATGTTATATTATGGTAGTAGGTTATATGATGTCCTCTTGGTCACTGAAAATCCAGTCTTCTAGCTTTGTCCACAACGAAATACAGGGGGTTTGAAAATGTTCTGAATGGCTTCGAGAAAAGGATGGTACGGCGTGCCGGCGAGCGCGTTTGCTCGACTTGGCGGGGGCACTGCCGTGCTCCCAGATAGTGTAGATCTCACCCATGGCTACCCTAATTTGAAAAAAAAAAAACCGGCCAAGTGCGAGTCGGACTCGCGCACCGAGGGTTCCGTACAAACACTTTCCATCTCTAAGTGGTTAAGTTAAGTTTGCACCTGGTATGTATAGCGCCCCATATAAATGAGGTGCAAAGTTAGGTATTAAAAAAAACTACTTACTAGATCTCGTTCAAAACAATTTTCGTTGGTAGTTTTTATAGTAATGTACCTACATCAAATGTTTTTTTTTTAAATTTTTCATTTTCTTATTTTAGAAGTTAGAGGGGGGGCAACTTTTTTCCACTTTAGAAGCGTCTGTCACGCAAACTATTCGGTTTAGAAAAAAAATATTTTAGAAACCTCGATATCATTTTTGAAGACCTCCCAACAAACAAAATAACCTTATAAAATTAAATCTATAAGGACTAAAGTCTCATAGTTGTTTTAAAATGGCATTCATTACAACAATGTACCTTTCAACGGCTTTTTATAAGACGATTTGGCTAAAATTGCCTTTATTCTTATAATTTGGTTATGTAAACGTTAATAAAACCAATTAATATGGCTACAATAAGGGTTCAATTTTTTATATTCCTATAGAAGCTAGCTACATTGCGTTTTAGCTGTATAATATTGAAAACCTTGTAAAGGCGTTTTATATGGCCAATCATTCTTATAAAAGTAATGCACAAGGTACCTATAAAGCTTTTCGGCTTATAGGAGCTTTTTATAAGATGTTTACCCAACGAATGAATTATAGCATGTTATATTGTCTTAATAAGAATTAAAGCAATCCATATTCACTTATATAATACTAATAAGGGCTATGTTCTCTATAGTGTTATATTAAAAGGTTTTATATGACACGTGGTTGTGGATCGATGTATGATTACGTAGTTTTAACAGTGAACATTTAAAAATATGAATTCAAGACTGGAAGAAGTACAAGAGGAGTGGTGGATAACCACCAAAGGAGAAAAGTTAAAATGGCCAAAATATGGTTACGCCTAATACTTCTGTAAATCTACTAAATGACCAATCTGGTACCGAGGTAGCAGCCGGTGGTTCCGTAGAAGATTATTTTATGGAACATGAGAGTGAGCAGGAATGCACTGAGGAATACATTTGTAGCGGCAGTGACAGTGAGACAGACAAATCGTCAAATGAGGAATTGAAAAAACTTCGAAATAAACTAGTAATTCATAAAAAATGGCGGGGTTATTTGTAAACCGCGCTTGACATCTACTACTGCGCATGTGCAAAATCATTTTTTTAATATTCGTCTTATGTCAAAATGGCACAAGCGCGTGTACATTCAGCCAAATGTATTTAATGAATAACGATTTTAAGTTCGTTTATTAAGCACATTTTATATCTTATGTAATTAATGACGTGTTAAATGAATGAATTAATAAAGCATTTGGTTTTATTGTACTTTTATATGTAATAATAATCGGTATTTGACTAATTTATCAAACTTTTTTAAATATTAAATTTATACTTAGGTACTCGTCCGATTAATAATAAGTGTCAATGTTTATTTGAAAATATTGTTACTATTTAAATTACGGATTACAATATTCGCATTCATCTGCAATAAAATGGTCGTATATCAAATACGCTTTACAATTTTGACAGAAAATGAAAGTGAATTGTTGCAAAACTTCTATATATTCACGACGTATGACAAAGTGTGATGGTAAATTTGGATGAGTCGGATATCTACAATTATAACATTTCTTACTTAGTTACTTAGTAGATAAGGGATTTCACTTGTGAGAAAGGAACCCTAACGACACATAAAATGGCGAATCATAAGCAACACCTATTGCTAATGAAAGATTTTTAATCTCATAGTGTATTTGTAGATGTGCAAATTTCTTTCGCTCTTATAATGGCCTTTTATAAAACATGACTAAATAATTAACCACATTTTCAGTACAAAACCACAATAATACAAAGGCGCGTTGATAACACATCACGTTTTATACCATAATCTATCATAAATTTAAATTCCCACACAGTTTTCACTATAAATTTGCATTTTTGGGTACTCTAACATATATAACTAAACTAAAATAAAAATAAATTACCGTTTACTATTAATCATGAAGATGTTGACTAATTATTTTTCGTCAACTATTACAAAAAAGAAAAAAAACTTATTGCACAGTCATAAACATACAGTTATAAGAGCCAAATACCTTATTAGGGGCATTTGTTTTGCCGTTATGAATTTAACGCCCTTAAATCGAACCATAACAAAACGCGTATAAGGACGATCACCCTTATAAACGCTTTAAATATAGTTCTTATAAGTATATTAACCTTTTTAGTGCATTTTCCATACCATTATAAGTTTGACTACCTTGTTGCTTGTCACAATAAAGCACTTACAAGATAAATAAAGCAAATAATAAAGCAACTATAAGTTGAGTATAAGGTTATTGTATTTATAATTTGTGCCCAAATCCACCCTTATTAGCGATAATATGGCCTTTACAAGAATATTATTTTTGCCTATATAAGCCACTACAAGAGGATTTTTTGTTTGTTGGCTATCCATAGATACCCCACACGCATGTGTTTGATGAAAAAAAAAATTTGAGTTTCAGTTCTAAGTATAGGGAGCCCCCAATATTTATTATTATTTTTTTATTTTTGCATCCTAATCTTAATGCGGTTCACAGAATACATCTACCTAACAAGTTTCAACAGTATAGCTCTTATAGTTTCTCTTCTTCTGTCTTCTTTCTTCTGTAGTTAAAAAATGGCTGTGACATACGGACGGACAGACGGACAGACAGACGGACAGACAGACATGACGAATCTATAAGGGTTCCGTTTTTTGCCATTTGGCTACGGAACCCTAAAAAGAGGGTCGATAGTTCAAGTCTCGTTAAGGTTGAATAGAGCAAACAATTCTCGTTCGAAAAAAAATAGAAAAAGATGGTCAAAGTTTGTTCATCCTGGCGAACATGGAAGGAAGAATAAGACAAAATTAACTAATACTATTGGCGGACCTAATGCAATAAGGCGTTCTCTACCATTCAACTATAGATGGAGAACGATGTAACGACCATGTGGCATAACCAGCAGTGGCGTGGCATCAGACAATAATTCAGGGCAAGCCGGGGCGGGCAGATTTGCTTACTTTTTCTTCAGTGGCAATGGAACATAGTGTCCAAACTGTCTGATTTGCAAGTCGGTGGGAATCGGGTTCTATTGACGCCGGCACTGGTCCGGTGCCAAGCGGTTAAGTGTGCGATAACCTATGGGACATTTGCTTCATTTAACATTTTTTCATGTATTTACGTATCTCTTATACCTATTAGAGGGTGCTCGCAATTTTGTACGCGTAATTTTTATATACTGTAGTCGGCTAAAAAGTATCCTATAACCATCTTTGGATGTCCGGCCATCCCTGTACCGAAATTCGTTAAAATTTGTCCAGCCGTTTCGGCGTGATGCGAGGACAGAGGAAATTATGAAAACAGATGGCGCCAGACTGGCACAGCGCCGCGCGCCCATACAAAACAAATGACGATCCTACATCACGCTATTAAGATTTTTCCTGAAATCCTGATGAATACCTACGTATAGTAATATATAATAGATAAAGTCGGTGTCTTACCTCTGCAGTCCGAAATGTCTACACCATTAATATTATCGTATTCCCCCCCGTGCTGATTTCTCAGGCGGCATCTCCGGCAACACGGACAGCGACCCGGCGCGCTCCGGCAAGCCGGTCGTCGTGATCGACGACTGCCAGTTCCACCAGTGCGTCAAGCTCAGCAAGTTCGAGACCGAGCACAGCATATCCTTCATACCGCCGGACGGCGAGTTCGAGCTGATGAGGTCAGTGTTTCAATAGCAAATCCCTCATGAATTGTTTTTTCTCAAACATACAATGAAATGTCGTCATAACAGGCTTCGAAGTATCACGTTTCGGGCGGAACAGCTCGAGAGAACTTTTTGAAAAGAAAAGCACTATACTTGCCTTAGCAGTGAAAAGGGCTTGCCGGCTACGTATCTATACCTACTCACCCGGCAAGCTCTTCTTTCCGGGCGTCTGCAGGTACATCAGTACCTGCTCTCCTGCTCAAAAAGTTGGGTTATTTTAGCTTCGCGAAGCGGGGCTAAAATGGCCCTTTTAGTACCACGGGTTTAAATGCTCCCCATCGCCGACCTCGCCCGGCGCTTATTTACAGGTCTAGAGCGAATGACAAGCCCAGGGCGCCATGGCTAAGGTTATTTTAAACCATTCTTTTAGTTTCTCGCGGTTGAAGTGAAAATCAGAGTGTTTAACGCGTGCCTAGAAGCTATTGTGACACTCAGAATCTACAAAAAACATATTGTCGGATTATGAATCGCCTCCTTTTTTGAAGTCTGTTGAAAATGATGTTATTCCAGATATCGCACAACGAAAGACATCTCGCTGCCGTTCCGCGTGATCCCGCTGGTCCGAGAGGTCGGCCGCACCAAGATGGAGGTGAAGGTGGTGCTGAAGAGCAACTTCAAGCCCTCGCTGCTCGGGCAGAAGATCGAGGTCAAGATCCCCACCCCGCTCAACACCAGCGGCGTGCAGCTCATCTGCCTCAAGGGGAAGGCCAAGTACAAGGTACACTACTAGGTGAAGCTGGTGCTGAGGAGCAACTTCAAGCCCTCTCTGCTCGGGCAGAAGATCGAGGTCGATGTTCGAAGTCTTCCAGAGCTTCGAACATCGTCGCAAAGTTGCCAGCTTGTCAGTTTTCTATCGGGTATATTTTGGAGAGTGTGCACAGGAATTGCACGATTTAATTCCGCCATCCCCGTTTCACCATCGGACAACCAGACGAGAACCAGGAGCGATTTCACCCTTATATTGTCAATTTACCACTTATTCGCACTGTGCTTCATCATTCCTAATGCGAACCGCTAAGGAATGGAATTCGCTCCCATGGTGTGTATTTCCAGAAAATTATAATTTAGGTATCTTCAAGTAAGAGTGAATAGGCTATTACTGAACTGGTGAGCTACTGGAGCTACATCCTCGACCCCACATTCACTTTCCATCAGGTGATACTGATATCAATCGTCGGTCAGTTTGTGAATAAATAAATAAAATATTATCCCCACCCCGCTCAACACCAGCGGCGTGCACCTCATCTGCCTCAAGGGGAAGGCCAAGTACAAGGTACACATTATATTATATAGCCTTAGAAAAGGCATTGTCTTTTGAGCCGGGTTTATTTTTTTATTATTTTCGGTCAAGGCAAAAGTAAACATTAGAGTATATATTTACATTTGACGACACGTTTGGCGCAGTTTGTAGACACCTGTAGAGATGTGTAGCTCGCGAGTGAGTGATTCAAATGAGCTATATCATTTGGTTTAGCTCACTAGCTCTTTCGCTCACTGAAGATTCAAGTAGCTCGGTATATCATCTATCATCTCAGTATTACTCACTCTCTCTCGCTCATGAAAGGAATGTTGCCATGCTGCCGTGAATGTAATTGATCGACATTTATAGTTCATTTATATTTCTACTCACTCGTGAACGATATAGTCTAAAGATTTACTGAGCTAAATGAGTGATACATATATTGGTGAGCTAAAGACACATATCACTCTTTTCACTTTAGTGACACATTCTGCGCATCTCTAGACACCTGCTTACTGAGCTGGCAGTCACGGGTTTGAATCCCGGCCGGGGCAAATATTTGTGTGATGAACTCGAATATTTGTTCTTGGGTCATGGATGTTATCTATATATGTATTTATATATTATGTTTATCGCCGTCTACTACTACCCATAGTACAAGCTTTGCTTAGTTTGGGACTAGGTCGATTTGTGTATGATTGTCCCCTAATATTTATTTATTTATATTTGTTATTTATTTATTTACTTTGCATATTCATGGATTTTTAACCCCGGACGAATCCCAAACAGATGGACCAATTTGAACGCGTTTTTTTTTTATCGAAAGACTTGTCCGTCGAGGTGGTTCTTAGCTATGTTTGGTGGAACTAGGACCAGTAGTTTCCTAGATATTCAGCTTTAATTGGAACATGTGACAGGATCACAGCCAACAGCGAAGCTAAAAATTAATAATTCTGTAGTCATATTCAGTTTCAGTAGCATTTTCTATCATTCATTAAATACGGATCTCATGATGACCAACTACTTGTGTCGGGGGTGTTTTTGATTACGGTTATACCCTTTAATCTTCAGGCATCGGAGAACGCGATAGTGTGGAAGATCAAGCGCATGGCGGGCATGAAGGAGACGCAGCTGTCGGCGGAGATCGAGCTGCTGGAGACGGACACCAAGAAGAAGTGGACGCGCCCGCCCATCTCCATGGGCTTCGAGGTGCCGTTCGCGCCCTCCGGGTTCAAGGTGCGTGTTCCTCTATGTCCCACACCCTCACACTGCTCGCTCTAGTCACACGGTAAGATCCAGCTGCTGGAGACGGACACCAAGAAGAAGTGGACGCGCCCGCCCATCTCCATGGGCTTCGAGGTGCCGTTCGCGCCCTCCGGGTTCAAGGTGCGTGTTCCTCTATGTCCCACACCCTCACACTGCTCGCTCTAGTCACACAGTAAGATCCAGCTGCTGGAGACGGACACCAAGAAGAAGTGGACGCGCCCGCCCATCTCCATGGGCTTCGAGGTGCCGTTCGCGCCCTCCGGGTTCAAGGTGCGTGTTCCTCTATGTCCCACACCTGAACACTGCTCGCTCTAGTCACACAGTAAGATCCAGCTGCTGGAGACGGACACCAAGAAGAAGTGGACGCGCCCGCCCATCTCCATGGGCTTCGAGGTGCCGTTCGCGCCCTCCGGGTTCAAGGTGCGTGTTCCTCTATGTCCCACACCCTCACACTGCTCGCTCTAGTCACACAGTAAGATCCAGCTGCTGGAGACGGACACCAAGAAGAAGTGGACGCGCCCGCCCATCTCCATGGGCTTCGAGGTGCCGTTCGCGCCCTCCGGGTTCAAGGTGCGTGTTCCTCTATGTCCCACACCCTCACACTGCTCGCTCTAGTCACACAGTAAGATCCAGCTGCTGGAGACGGACACCAAGAAGAAGTGGACGCGCCCGCCCATCTCCATGGGCTTCGAGGTGCCGTTCGCGCCCTCCGGGTTCAAGGTGCGTGTTCCTCTATGTCCCACACCCTCACACTGCTCGCTCTAGTCACACGGTAAGATCCAGCTGCTGGAGACGGACACCAAGAAGAAGTGGACGCGCCCGCCCATCTCCATGGGCTTCGAGGTGCCGTTCGCGCCCTCCGGGTTCAAGGTGCGTGTTCCTCTATGTCCCACACCCTCACACTGCTCGCTCTAGTCACACAGTAAGATCCAGCTGCTGGAGACGGACACCAAGAAGAAGTGGACGCGCCCGCCCATCTCCATGGGCTTCGAGGTGCCGTTCGCGCCCTCCGGGTTCAAGGTGCGTGTTCCTCTATGTCCCACACCCTCACACTGCTCGCTCTAGTCACACAGTAAGATCCAGCTGCTGGAGACGGACACCAAGAAGAAGTGGACGCGCCCGCCCATCTCCATGGGCTTCGAGGTGCCGTTCGCGCCCTC
Source organism: Apotomis turbidana (assembly GCA_905147355.2). Classification (NCBI taxonomy): domain Eukaryota; kingdom Metazoa; phylum Arthropoda; class Insecta; order Lepidoptera; family Tortricidae; genus Apotomis; species Apotomis turbidana. The sequence continues at coordinate 22,235,645 of LR990293.1, forward strand.
CGGGTTCAAGGTGCGTGTTCCTCTATGTCCCACACCCTCACACTGCTCGCTCTAGTCACACGGTAAGATCCAGCTGCTGGAGACGGACACCAAGAAGAAGTGGACGCGCCCGCCCATCTCCATGGGCTTCGAGGTGCCGTTCGCGCCCTCCGGGTTCAAGGTGCGTGTTCCTCTATGTCCCACACCCTCACACTGCTCGCTCTAGTCACACGGTAAGATCCAGCTGCTGGAGACGGACACCAAGAAGAAGTGGACGCGCCCGCCCATCTCCATGGGCTTCGAGGTGCCGTTCGCGCCCTCCGGGTTCAAGGTGCGTGTTCCTCTATGTCCCACACCCTCACACTGCTCGCTCTAGTCACACAGTAAGATCCAGCTGCTGGAGACGGACACCAAGAAGAAGTGGACGCGCCCGCCCATCTCCATGGGCTTCGAGGTGCCGTTCGCGCCCTCCGGGTTCAAGGTGCGTGTTCCTCTATGTCCCACACCCTCACACTGCTCGCTCTAGTCACACAGTAAGATCCAGCTGCTGGAGACGGACACCAAGAAGAAGTGGACGCGCCCGCCCATCTCCATGGGCTTCGAGGTGCCGTTCGCGCCCTCCGGGTTCAAGGTGCGTGTTCCTCTATGTCCCACACCCTCACACTGCTCGCTCTAGTCACACAGTAAGATCCAGCTGCTGGAGACGGACACCAAGAAGAAGTGGACGCGCCCGCCCATCTCCATGGGCTTCGAGGTGCCGTTCGCGCCCTCCGGGTTCAAGGTGCGTGTTCCTCTATGTCCCACACCCTCACACTGCTCGCTCTAGTCACACAGTAAGATCCAGCTGCTGGAGACGGACACCAAGAAGAAGTGGACGCGCCCGCCCATCTCCATGGGCTTCGAGGTGCCGTTCGCGCCCTCCGGGTTCAAGGTGCGTGTTCCTCTATGTCCCACACCCTCACACTGCTCGCTCTAGTCACACGGTAAGATCCAGCTGCTGGAGACGGACACCAAGAAGAAGTGGACGCGCCCGCCCATCTCCATGGGCTTCGAGGTGCCGTTCGCGCCCTCCGGGTTCAAGGTGCGTGTTCCTCTATGTCCCACACCCTCACACTGCTCGCTCTAGTCACACAGTAAGATCCAGCTGCTGGAGACGGACACCAAGAAGAAGTGGACGCGCCCGCCCATCTCCATGGGCTTCGAGGTGCCGTTCGCGCCCTCCGGGTTCAAGGTGCGTGTTCCTCTATGTCCCACACCTGAACACTGCTCGCTCTAGTCACACAGTAAGCTGTAGTAGGTTTGAGTGGGAACTAGACGTCGATAAACACAATCCAACACTATCATCATCATCTCATCGCTGTTAACCATGGTGATGGCGTGGCGAGCATCACACCATCACCATCGCCGTTAACAAGACCTTTAACTTTCCATAAAAGTTAATCAGTTAATAGTTAATTAAATATAGGTTAACGACAATTACTGTTTATCGGATTAACAATTTAATGCATAGTACACACCTATGTTTGTTACGGCGCGTTGGACAACCTTCCAAACATCCAACAAATTTCCAAAAATCAATGCCTGCGGGGTGAGGTACCTCGGTTTGGTGCGGCGGTGTGCGTGTCCATTCTGTATATACTCTGTGTTCCTACGGACCAGTGTTGGCTCGGAACCATTGGTCTAGTCTGAAAGCTTCTCATACCTTTTCGCTAGGCACTATTTATCACCGTTTGAATTTATCATAAATTTAAAGTATCAGTTTGTGACCACCCTGTATAATAGGATAATGACTATTAATAGTTCCTCAAGTAACAATGGTAAGTAGATTGGGACTGTAAAAATAATTGTTACTATAACCGATGTGTAATACGTTGCAGGTGCGGTACCTGAAGGTGTTCGAGCCCAAGCTGAACTACTCGGACCACGACGTGATCAAATGGGTGCGCTACATCGGCCGCTCCGGCCTCTACGAGACGCGATGCTAGGCTACCGATTGTGAGTACGTTTTATATTTGGGTCAATCAACTATTTTCTGCCACTCATTGCCATACTGATGTCCCCTGGGTCACTTTTTAAAACTACGATTTTCCGTGGTTATATTTAGCAAAAGCTTTGTAATTTAAGCAGTTATAAGCCCATTCTTATGTAGACTATCTCCTGACAATACCAGTAATATCAACTATCAACACTTCAACAACCTTTCTTATAAATTTAATCACTATTTTCCCCTGGGTCACGGACAGAATAACGGCAAGAAAAAGTTGATCCACCCATTTACCAAAAATCTCGACTTCGAAGCTATGTGTTTTTTTTTTTTTTTCTTTTTTTTCTTTTATGATATGTGATTCTAATAATGTTAGAAAGTAAAAATAAACAAATCTAAAATGTCCTAAAGAGGCTTCTAAACGGGCCATGTTTTGCAGCAATTTGTGGCCGGCCATTATTTCCATCTTGCTCTAGCGTAGGGTGTCAGAGAGGGACGGCCATAGTTGCCGGCCACAAAGTGCAGTAAAATTTGGCCCGTTTAGAAGCTCCATAATGGTCATAAGGAATCTTGTAAACATGACCCCACAATGCCGTTCGTCTTTGCGTTTACTATAAAAGCAAATAATACCTAGGGCGGTTATTTAGTTCGTGAAGTGTCCAGATCGCAGGCGTTTGCGGCGCGAACCGAACCGCGAACCGGTGAGGGCCTATAAATATGCGATCCGGGGCTTTACGGATTACCGCCCGTGGTTTGTCTAAAGTTTTGCGTCTTGCCTTGGCCAGGTAGTGAGGTTATGTCCCACTTACGGTGACGTGAAATAGATTTCGACTATTGTTTTTTTTTGGCGCAACATCGCACTCGCGTCGATTTATTTCCTTCGAAAATAACTAATATATAAAAAGCCTAAGCTATTTTCGGAGCCGCATTTTGTAATGCGAATATCATCAATTGCTCTGTATTTTAAGTGACGGCGCGGTTGGCTCGGTTTGTAGACACCTGCCTACTGAGCCGGCGGTCCCGGGTTCGAATCCCGGCCAGGACAAATATTTGTGTGATGATCTCGAATATTTGTGCTTGGGTCATGGTTGTTTTATGTATTTAAGTATGTATTTATCTATATAAGTACGTATATCGTCGTCTAGTACCCATAATATAAGCCTGCTTGAGCTTAATTTGGGACTTGATCGATAAGTGTGAGGTTGTCTGATATTTATTTATTATTATTTATTTAAAAGTCCATGTTCATCAAGACGTTATGCATTTTAAAGCACTGTTGTTGTATCATATTTTTGAACTAGAGATAATACTTACATAAATATTTCCGATTTTCAGATATTTTCCTAAACGAATCGGACTCGAAGCTGCAAACGGCACGTTACATACTGTTTATATTGAAAGTTAACTGGGCCAGCGCTGCAGCAACTACCTTTAGAAGACTAAAGGAGTTAGTGATCGCTCAAACATGTATCCTATTGAGAGCATCGTTTTGTTGGAAAATGTTAGAAGGAAGGTAACACAAGTAGTATAAGTCATATAACAGGCTCGGATACGACTACCAGCGGCAGTGGTAAGCGGTAAAAACAAAATCATAGCGATATATAATATGAAGCACGTTACGAGGCGCCGCGCGCGATTGCCGCTCTATTTATTTCCACGCGCCGCTACAACGTCAACATGGTAAATGGCCCATTTACCATATTGATGGAGTCAGATGGGCATTAACTGATTATTTTTTTGTCAATTTATTAATCGTCACAAGATTAATCGCGATTAAATTAGCCCTAGGGCTAGACTTATTTATAAAAAAAACTTATTTACAAAAAATAATTTAATCGAGTTTAAATTAATCGGAACTCGTACAATTAAGATTAATTAATCGTCATTTTTAATCGTTAATCGCGATTAAATCGGATTATCTTAATCGTTAATCGATTATATTTCGCTCATCTGGATGGAGTCTTATTAAAATATCAATATAAATCTCTGCTACTTGCTTGTATATACTTAATGTACTGGAAACATCAAATTTTCTCACAAAATGGTGCTCTTAAAGACACAATTGTTACACCATCTCTCTCTATCACATGCGTGTAAAAAAAGACAGCTATATTCCGCTGGGCTCTTGTCCATCCTAATTCATGGTCTAAGTTTTCTAACTGCATAGTTATGAGATTCTAAGGTTTTATTTTTTTAATTCATTATTTTTAAGTAGATCATTCTTTTTATTTTTATGCGCATGCGCTATACTGAAATATATAATTTATGATTCGCGTATATGATCCTTAGAGTTAGGGATAGTATTGTTCTGCCCAAATTATTATAAGGGCGTACCACTACAGCACAGGAAAAACAGCATTTTTTGGCGGCAAAATGGGGGTACATCAATCAAACTTTGTTTTATTTTAATGCACAACTCTATGTCGTTTAAATTTCATGTGCAAAAAAAAACAATATGGTATCGAAATTTATCTTGGCACTAGAAATGAGGATCTGCTGAGTTTTACCAAAATTTTGGGGTCCTTCCCCCATTGCAGGAGTATTTTAAAAGATGAACAATATAAAAACTTGGCGAGTAACGTGTCATTTTGTATGTAATTTCTCGCGCTGAGTCGAATGAGACCTACACACTTATAGGATCAATATTTTGCGAGATATATACACATAAGAACAAAATGGCAGAACATATAGACCCGCACTTATCTCTATAATAGTTTCACTATAGCTATTAAAACCCATTATATTAGGAAGGCAAATAAAAGTGAATTAAAAGCTAACTAACTGCCTTCTAATTATAGAGATCAGTTAGTTCTCTAAGGATTTTGTACGAGTTGTTTCTCTATAAAATAATTGTAAGCCACATCGAATCTCAAAATGAAATGTTTTTAATGAAATTGTGTATTTATTATGATTTTGATGGTGGTTTCACACAAGTAGATATATATATGATACATGTATACATATATTATGCTATTTAGGACTTGCATCGTGAGATGCTTCTTTGTATGCATACGACCAAAAATTAAAGTATTATTGCAGTGATTTGTCCAAGCAATCTGTACGTGGTGTATGTGATTTGGAACTTTTACGCACTTGTTAACATATTGTGTAAGTTTTCATACAAACGAAAAAAAAAAGATTAACGTGTCGAGTCGACACGTTAATCTTTTTTTTTCGACACTGTCGACTCTTGGACTTGTCTTGTAATTTATTGATTCCGTTAAAAAATTAATATATTTTAAATAAATACATTTTATTTCAACGTCATCATGTTTTAAAATTGGATGAGGGACTTTAAGTTTGTATTCCATGGTTTTATAACAATGTTTTAATTTATTTGTTTGTATGAAAACATCGTATGATTTTGAAATGTATCATACATTGGTCTGTACTGAACAGATTCCTTAGACTCAATATATCTGTATATTTGTTTGTATGTATTATTTTCCTGTAGGTATATAGATGTAATAATACAGTCGGTGGCAAGTTAAAAATCCATGTATTATTTTCATCAATATTTGTATACAGTTTATATATAGTACGTGAAATACAGCTATAAAATAATCTTTCGCATTATAAATCTATCAAGATTTAATATTTTGTATAAATAATAATGGAATGCCATCGGATATTTATATTAATGTGTACATATTTACACAAGAATTGCATTACGCATACCTAAATGAAAAATTGGTAGATCTTTCAATCGGTTTAGCTAAATTATAGTTTAGCGTAAAATTGTATATATTTTGCCTGTCATCTGTTATTTTAACATAAATGACACCGACTGTACATTTTTCGAGAAAAAATTATATAGAGTGGCGTAAACTACCAATGTTAACATAGGTACCATTCCCATACAACTTATAAATGCTTTCGTTTATTCGATTAAAATATATAAATTATTATGTACTTTTAAAAAGTATCATTAAATATAATGAAATTAGTGTTAATTAGATTTAACGTAGGGTATTGGCTTGGTTATTATCGTCTTCGAAATACGCAATATTATGATATACTGCTGAGCCGGCGGGCCTGATTAGATCGATTTTTGTGAGTTTGTGCGATATTTATATTTATGATTATTTATTTATATTTATTATGAACAGTTTGTCCATCATAAGGTACACTCAGCCGCTGTGTACGTCATAAGATACGCTGGGCGTTTAAATAGAGTACGTGAGCTCAGAATGCGACTCGCATTTTATACCTGTCTCGCTCGCTCTCACGCGATCCAGATAAGACCGTCTCAGTTCACTCGAACCCGAGTCGCAATCTGAGAGCTCAATGTTTACATCCCCTATTCACTGTACATACCAATACGCCGTGTTTTCCGTCTGGTACGCTGGACTTGTGGTGCCATTTTTGTGGTACCATTACTTGTGGTACCATGACTTATGGTACCGTCACTTATGGTACCATCACTTGTGGTACCATTACTTGTGGTAATCACTTATGGTACCATCACTTGTGGTACCATTACATTGTGCATAGGTACCGTATGGTTCAATAGATGTGTGCGGCCATGATTTTGTGTATACCATAACAAAATATACTCTATTGCAAATAACATTAACCTTTCGAGCGCCAAGCGGCAAAGCAATTCACCGTGCCACTGACGCCAAACCAAAAAATAAAAATGTGCTCCAAAATCAACAGAGATTGAAAAACACAGATAGTGGTTTGAATTAGCATGTTTTTGGCCATTGAAATTTTTGACGTCAATAGGCGTCGTTGGCGTCAGTGGTACGAATTCCTGATGACGTGATCTGCCGTCTTTGGCGGTCAAAGGGTTAAGACTCTAGAAGGTCACAACATCAGGGATGTTAAATCTTTGATTTGTAACGTTATTTTTATGTAAAAAACTATTTCGTATAGAAAATCTATTACCTCCTGTCATCGAGAAAAACTAAACGTTCTATTTCTTGCAACTGTTGTTTACCCATGCCTGTTTAAGACTACTGTATAAAAAAAATACGCGTGCGAAGATGCACCTTCTAGAGGTTCATAAAATTATCAAAAGTAACTGACAATTTTAGTATGCGATTTGACATATGGCAGTAGTAATATTGTCAGCTACTCTTAATGCTGAGTGTCTGTGTAGGGCTTACTTTTTTCTACAGCTGACTGTACAATATGCGTATTTCGAGGACGCTCAGTGTAAGTGCATGCTGTTATAGGGAATGCTTATATTGTATGGTGTTACAAAAAGGTTCATGTACAATAAATAGTAAAAATAATGAAGCGTTTTATTTCACTGCATTCACGACGCGGTTGTGGTAGCTGCCTGCCCGGGAATCGAACCCGGACGTTTTGAAAAATAACACTAACATTTTTCTACTTAGATATCAATTGTGTAGGTCTTAAGCAGTAAATAATAAGACATACGAAGATCTGTTCTGAGGAACCTTGCCATCGATTTTAATAATAGGATAAACTGCATTCATAGTTTCATACATTTAAAAAACTACTCAGCTCGGGAATCGAACCCGGACGTTTTGAAAAATAACACTATTATTTTTACTTACATTAGAAATGAATAAAATGCATTGTTTTCATATTCTTTTCAATTTATTTTAGTAGGTAGGTACTTTAATTTTCGAAATGTCCACCATGTTTTAATTTTAAAATAAATCAAAGAATATGAAAACAATGCATTTTATTCATTTCTAATCTAAGTAAAAATAATGTTAGTGTTATTTTTCAAAACGTCCGGGTTCGATTCCCGAGCTGAGTACAGTTTTTTTAAATGTATGAATGCAGTTTTTCCTATTATTAAAATCGATGGCATGGTTCCTCAGAACAGATCTTCGTATGTCCTATAGTTTCAGACTTTCCCATACAGACCGATCAAAATGGGCCACCCTGTATATAAAAAAAAAACCTGTGTCAATAAGGTCGACATTAATAACTGTCATATATGGTTTCCTATGCGGTAACGGGTTAAAAGCTCGGCGGGCCACAGCGCAGTTTGAGTTGAGTATCGATATTTATTTATTTAACTATCGATTCTAGCTGCATTTCTTTCATTTTCACTTTGCCCACATTTCTGTTTCGTGTACATTCTCATCTCATCCACAATCCCAAGTCGGCCACATTCCTAACTCTTTCAGATAGTAGGGACAAGTGGGACAATGCTGGCATTGCGCCACTAAGCCAGATTCTCCCCTTACCCTTTCAATTTTATATTCAATTTTATAAAGTATTCAATTTTGAAAATACTTACATTCCGAGTTTGATAAGTGTCGATATTTCTTACTGCTAGGGATTTGGGGATTACCATTTAGGAATAAATAGTAAATAAATACGCACAATGTTATCTATGTATTTAAAATTTAATTTTCGTTACTTATATACAAATTACAACATTCACTATTATAATATTAGTTTGTCCTATATTTACATATGTCATAGTACACTTTAGAAGCGTATTTTTTTATCCGAGTCAATAAATTACATCAGGAAACTTGGAATAGTGATTACTTTGAATGATTATATTAACAATCAAGGGTCCGGCGGGTATCCGAGAGGTTGATGATTAATGTGGCTTGGACTGATACAACATGACTTCTATGATTTGGGCCCTACACTTAGAATTTACAAAATGTAACACGTTGTGAAATTAATTATTTTTATTAAAGCAGTATCGTCTGCTAACTTAAACCAAATGTTTACAATGAAGCGAAAAATTTAATGGTTCAGGCGGGGTTCGAACTGCACTCCAACCGCTTTCCGGGCCAACACGGGCGTCCTACCTGAACCTGATGCGAGCGCCGTTGAATTTTTCAACCATTTGCTTCTGCATGCCTTAGGGCGGCATCGTAGCGGCGAATTCAATGGCTCTCGCGTCAGGTTCGGTGGTCAAATAGGTAGGACGCCCGTGTTGTCCCGGAAAGTCTTTGGCGACGCAGGTTCGAACCCTGCCTGAACCATTAAATGTTTCTATATTTCGCTTCATTGTAAACATGTGAAATTGTAATATCCTTACAGTACATTTATTTTCCAAAGTGGTGCTGAGAGGAGCGACTTTCCACTGCGACTGATCCGCGCACGCGATTCCCAGTTCGTGTCTAACCAGTGGAAAGGCACTCTAATCGTTATATGGATTTGTTAACCATATCAATTTTTGTAACAATTAGAGCGTGGATAAATGACGAGTTTTAATTAATTACCATAATAGTCATGCTTTGTAAATTGTTACCCAATTTAACCCGATATCAATATTGACTATTTGACAGGCGTATCCACGATTTATAAAAGAGAATGATTAAATTGGGCATTAAATAGCATTTCTCAAAAAAAATATATACAAAATTAAGACGTCAATTAAAGTGTTTTCTTTTTCTTAATTGTAACCAATTATTTTAGTAATTTTATATCAATGTTATGGCTGTGTTTGACAATGGTTCTGTTATGCTTATACTTTTTAATTATAAAATCTGAAATCGATGTATTGGAAATCGCAAAGAAAATTGGTAACAAAATAAGAATAATATATTGACGTCTTTTGTACAAACTTTTTGAGAAATGCTCAAATGGGTTTGGTTATGGGCCCACCTGCCACTACCAACTTAGATAACATCAAGCGCACATCAAGAGCTGTTTAGAAAAAATGGTATTGTACACTAGAAAAGTAATAACCGGCGCGAACCGGACCGCCGGACCCGCGTAACTGCGAAATTGTACTTACTAAGACTACTCGATAAAAATCCCAAGGAAAGTAACGAGAACAATTAAAATCATCGAAAACTTAAAAAATAACGAAATAAATAGCTTTTATTTAAGGGTTTGAAACGAATTGTGCTCAACATTCTAGTGGCCTTATTTTACCAGTTAAATAATAAAAATACTTTTATATTTAAACAATGTTAATGGATAGTAGTTAAACCATTGATACAAAGATCAAAGCTTAAAGAAATTTTTAAATGAGTTACCTAGTGGAAGAGACGGGGAATCGAACCCGGTACCTCTGGATTGCCGGTCCAGCGCGTTAACCTTTCCGCCACCCTAACTCCCAAACAACCCATTGAAATGTTTGCTTATGCTTTGTGTGTCGATCTTTGCATTATTTATTTGAAAGGCTGAAGAAGAAATTGTGATTCATTTCGCTTTTTTCAGTTGTAGTATCTTCTATTCAAATGTAACCCACATTACTGTTACTGGCAACGATTTTTCATATTTATTTCTGAGATAAGAATTTAATTAACCACAAGAATGTGTGAAGCGCGAATCGTTTCATCTACAATAAATGATAGGATCAAATAATACCCAAGTTCGTAACTTTGAAAACTGTTTTTGTGGCTTTGTCCATAGTCTAGCTTCAGTTACGGAGATGCCACGACTTTGCACGGCCAGTGGCGGGGCGAGCGGTTGAGCGATTTTTATCCCGACTGACTTTATGTTCAGCTAAACCTATTTATCAATGTATGTTTTATAATGATTTAGAACTGCTTATCGTAAAAATACCCAACGAACAGTATAGTCCAATCCACACAACGAATGGTTAAAATTCACACGAAAATTCATATGTACGACAATTGATACGGATAAAATCTACGACGAACAAATAAAATAAACAAATTTAAATAAAAAAGTATTTAATCCAAACACTGATAGGTTTCGATAGGAATAAATTAATTAATTAACCATTGTGTCAATAATCAATATTTATAAGGAATAAATTAGTTTTATTTTGGACGATAGTTGGGTGATTGGGTAGTTGTATGGTACGTGTACTTTTCCTCGTTCTAAGTTATTTCCTGGCAATCATATAGAGTCATTCATTGTTTGATCTCACATTGTAAAGTATTTAATTTGTTACATGAAACTGAATTGTAATTTTGGCTCCCCGCGATACAGGCATAGCCTAGTGCGGAGACCTCTGTACCAACTTCAATTTGTTGCTTTATAATTTTTTTTTTGTTATTAAATGTGTAATAAATAATTCTTTATCTTTATCTACGTGTAATATAATTTTGTATGGGAAATGAGGAAATTTTCCAGTATTTTTTGGATACGGCACGTCTCTAATCTTATAAGTTATACGTACATTTGGGTATTGTTTGATCCGATTGAATTATTGTTGGACCCGGTCCGAATGCAACACTAACACCGGCCGCTACATGAAACACTTAGAGAGTGAAAGAGATCTGATTACGCATTAGGACCGGTTGACAACTTGTGGCGTACTTTTGTCCTGCCTACGTAATGACAATATGTACAGATAAAATACAATATCATTTCTGCACGGCAAGCATAACAGCTGACGCTACTCGCGAAGTTGGCCGAGGTTAGGGGAATATGGTAGTATAGTACGGCTCTTCCCAGGTGAATTTTTCGCTTCGAGCCCTAATCTTTCAAACAATGGCCATTGTCTCTATTATCGCAAAGCCGCTAGCTACCGTTTGCCACGTGCCACTATAACATTCATATTAAAAACAAACAGTATCGTCATAGTATTAAGGTTCAAATTTAATGTCACTGATATTCTAGATATTGCGTTTTGGTAGTGTAGGACAATAGACCACCCCGACGAAATACAGCATTCATATTATTTTGATTTGAACCTTAATACTATGACGATACCGTTTTAGATTACTTACCGAATTTTAACCAGGTTCAATTCCCGGTTAATTGTGAGATTTATAAAAAAAAATAATGTAGTTTCTATTCAATCTAAAATCAACGCCATGTTTCTAAAGAACAGATATCCCTATCTCTTATAGTTTTCGTTTTCTCCCTACTGACCCATTTGGATTGATCACCCTGTATACTTTTTAATGTTATTAGTTATTACTGGCTGTGCAGAAAAAATATGATAAGAGGAATAACAATTGTAATTCCAAATATAAACTCAATTGAACAAATAATTTGTTTGAAACAACTGTATCACAGAAGTTTCGTTAGCAAATATGAGGAAAATAATATTATTTCTTAATAGAATAAGCATCTAAGAAACTCAGGGAAAAGTTTTCTTATCTGAGGGCTTGTCGCCTTCAATGTTCAAGTTCAGTTCAGTTATTGCAACTCTCCTGATAACTTATCAACTTGGTTATTGCACGAGATATTGGAAGAAACTTATTAACTTTTACACAACACAAGTACCTACGTTTCAGCGAACTCTTAAGTACGCCGCAAGTTGTCTCAAGTTAACTGAAGTCACTTAAATTAAGAGTAAAGCAGGTTGCATTGGAAAATACTGCTTATTCACATGCATAATACAGAAACACTTAATATTAGCTCGCTAATGAACAATAACTATTTTACAAAAAGTGCCAAAAATGTAAGCGTATTCCTTGAATTGAATTAATATAAAATACTTAATGCTATTTTAAACGTAGGATAGCAATTAGTGAAACTCAAGTCCAGGTCTTGTTCAATTCTCCATTAAGTTAACAGTTCAACAAAGAAACTAGTCACTCTAAAATTTAGAGTAATTAGAACACTTTCGAATGCAACCTGCCGTCCTCGCGTATAAATAAATGCATCATATCCTCTTCTCTAACTACGTTATACATACAGTCCGTACCAGATTGCACTCATTTGGAACTATCGCAGCCTCCGCCGCGTTACTTGTCATAAATATCACAACTAATAATAAATTATGCTCTAAGTACAGTAAACTAGACACTCTAAATTTTAAATATTATTTTATAAATTTTAGAGTTTCTGGAGTACCAACACCTCATTATACCCGGTATGCACCTTACATTTAGGGATATGGTAGTTTGAGCATCTACATTTTTATTTACCACGTAATCTATGAAAGGAGATAAAGGTACCTTTTGGCACGGTATTATTGCGTCAGAAATGATTGCAGATAGAGGAAGCGGTCCTAAAGAGTCGTTGAGTTATGCGAGTTTTAATAAATATAAAAATATCTATATTTTTATTATATTTATACAAGAATACCGCACCAAGTCGCTAACTCCCACTATTATACAACTTTTACCTATTTAGTAGTACACGGCATAACTTCACATCGGCGGTAAACGTTCCAGCGATCCGTTCAAGTTTCGAGGCATTGTCTGAATTTGTCCACGAAAAATATTTCAATTTTAGTTCAATTTCTAAAACAGCAGATATATCTACACAGACAAAAAGCTCACAAAGAGTCTGCACAAGCCAGTAGTAGAGACTTTGTGTTTTCAGTCCATATTGGTATCCACAGAAATAGAGTTACCTACTGACTCTAAATGTTTAGAATAATTATCGACCTGATAATAGAGTCATTTTCAAAAAACATGTACATAGTTAAAGCCTTAATAAAAACAAAATTACGATCGCTTCTTTTATGTTACGAAAGTAAATCATACAAAATATATGGCTAACTATCGTTACACAAAGGAATCAATTAAGTTTTTTTTTAATGAAAGCTCTTAACTATGCATTTGTATTTTGAAAATAACATTAAATTTGTAAAAAAATATATGAACCCGTTGATGATAGGTACGGAATTGCGCACGTAACACACACAGTCATTTTATCATGTCTTATTTGTTATGTTTATTAGTCTATTTACTCGAACTTGTCATTGTTGATAAATAGATTGAAATTACACTTAACACAAGATCTTGACGGATCCGTCGATGTGAAGGCTGTACTTGTAAAATACGAATGTAGATACTCATCAAGGTGGGTTTCATATAACAGGTTATACAATTCCTTTCCAGTAGAGCGCGCGCCGTGTGAACTTAACTGCGATTATGTCTTATTTGCCATAATTATATCATAATTATGTCTAATTGCACAGTTCACGGACAGTGTTCTTATAACTTTAATATAATAAAAGACGTTGATTATGTACTAACTTAGATGCCTGTAAGTTACCTAAAACGCACTTTAAGAGTGAGTGCGGTGTCGATATAAATTAGACATTCAATAGGACAGTTAGTATATATTTCAACATCTTATACATGTAAGCTTAATAATATTGTTGTAACATAAAAAGCGTTATATCTATTTAAATATGTGGCAATTTTAAAACATTCACATGAAGAAAAAGGCATCACAGAGCGTTAATATATCGCGTTATTTTTATTACGCAAGTACCGATTGCCTTTCCCGTATAACTAAACACGTAACCTTATGTGTACGGAGCACAGTTAAGTTCACGAGATACGGCTGTACAGACAGACTGCCGCAGCGCTGGGGGGTCTAACAACATCGGACGGATCAATTCGTACAGATTGGGGCTGGTCCAGGTTTAATCGACAGAAATGCAACTATAACAGTCGATGCGGGTTTAAGGCGATTTTGTATGAAGATAAACGTCTGCTCACGTTGATACGTCTGCGTATACGAGTGTACGCAGAGCATTCGATCCAAACTCGAGAATATTAGGATTCGAATTACAATATACTTTTTTCATATCGCGTATCAATTTGAACACACATTTCTCAATTTCCCTTGGCCGTGGTGTCAGCGCATTATTTTCATCGACTGCTCTCAAAACAAAAACATGAAATAAAGCGTCCAGTTTTCGACCAAACTGCAACAATTATCTTTACAAATCACAACCAGCATTCGTTTAAATTCGTCGAACAACAAGACTGGTCGAAAACGGACGCGTAACATTTAGAAATATACTAAGAATATGATTATTACAGAAATAATGGCAATGCGTGCGACAATTGCGTTTTAAAATCGAAACTTAATGACATTGTACACAAAAAGAAAACATCTGTGTAAATAACAGGTTTAAAGATAATATCAACACGCAACTGAATAGTCTTCTTTCAATATGGAATAATAAAGAAACTACCATCATTTTGGCAGCGTAACTTCAACTTTTGACCAACATAACCTTAAACTGAACATGGCCAACATACAGACCGTGAGCTGATGAAATGACATTCGGATTATACCTGTCTGGCTTGCTGTTAGGGTGCTACCTCACCGCGAGCACTCGCTTTGTAATGTAACAAAAAACAAATGAAATTTTCATAATTGCTCGCGGTGAGCACCCTTTATACGATCGAGATTCGTACCTCTCTGATCTCATCCAAAACCGAAAACCAATCTAAGAGCCCACGGACTATGACATATAACCTCAAACTAAGTTATTCAACATAATCGGCGCTTGCTTAACCTCGTTGCAGGATGTTCTTGGTTATTCCTACGTTAAGGTGGCATGAAAATGCATCACACTTCCTCTAGGTAATGTATTGCCCAAAAAGCTTAGTATCTCAAACGGAATATTAACACTGTAGATTTGCTCTACGTCACGTCGTTTGTGTCACGTTTTCTGCATATACTTATTTTAAGCTTCCGTATGGTCGATTATTAAGCCGAGGTTTAGCAAACGTGTACCAAGAAGATATACATAGGTACACAGGAGATTCCATAACGAACAGGCGGTGTAGAACGATCAATCTTCAATTACACTGATGTAATTCGAGGCGTTAATACTTAATTGAAAATATAAGAAGTTTTCTAAGATATTAAGTAAAGTAGGCCTTTTGCTTAAAACCAATTCACTCACATGCATGCAAAACACAATGATCTTTTTGCACGTATTCTAATATGGAATCTTCAGTGCTTTAATACAAGTTTCTTGAGTATAACATAAACATAACCACAAAATTTATCCGATATAATTTCAAAGTTGAACATAACCTCAATATCCGACATAACCTCAAAAGTCGAGCATAACCTCAAAGTTGACGCTGTCCAGCCCCGTCCCCCCCGCTCACTGCGGCTGCGCGGGCGGCCCGCGCGGGGCGCGCGGTCAGTCGCCCGTCGCTGTCACTGTCGTCCAATTCCACGGGCTGTTGTAGCCTTTTTGGCTGGAAAGAAGAGAAAACTAGAGTTAGACAGGGAATACGATAGCTCAATTACAGCTTAACATTATTATTAATCAGCATGCTTGGTTATATACTGTAAGTGTTGATTGTAAACTTATAAATAAATAAAATAAAATAAAAAATTACTTAATAATTATGTCAACCCATGGTGTCAGAAAAAAGGTATGACACCCCGGCAAGGGAGACAATTTCTACGCCACATTATGGTAGGTAACAAAATAATTATGAGGACGAAATGCCAGACGTACAAAAAAAAAATGCGTTTATATAATTGTCATGTTCATTGACTAAATTTAATTTTGTCGTAATAATAAAAACACTCACGATTTTATCAGATTCATACAGGTAATAAGGAAATAGCGTGATGACGTCAAAGTCTCCCCTTTCATTCCTGAGTGTCATATCTTGTTACAGCGGCCGGCAAACTTTTAGAGCATAACCTTGACTGCGCAGTAGCCGATTTACGTTCAAATGTACATGCGCAGATCCGCCACTTTTGTCCTAAAAGTTTGCCGGCAACTATAACTATACTCAGGTGCGTTTCCACTGACGCGACGCGGAGTTGTGCGAAGCGGGTTTGATCAATCACGGTCCTTGTGCGTGCGTGTCACTGACACGGTGTCAGTGGTAACATGATTGGTCAAATTACGGTTCGCTTTTCAGTACAATTCTAACAGCCTTAGACAGCTTGTCCGCTGAAGCGGAACGGAGATATAATGAGCTAATCATGCTGTGTCTTTGTGATGGCAAAAACAAGTGCACTTAAATCTGAGGAGTGGGATTGATCTATTTTACAGTCCGACCAAAAAGAGTGGAAATTGAAAAGTGGCAATACTGTAGTGTCGTCCCCGTTTACTTATATTGATTAGAAAGGAAGAAGGATACAAGTGCATTTAAATCTGAGGAATGGGATTGATCTATTTTACAGTCCGACCAAAAAGAGTATAAATTAAAGTGGCAATACTGTAGTGTCGTCCCCGTTTACTTATATTGATTAGAAAGGAAGGACACTACAGTATTGCCACTTTTTAATTTCTACTCCTTTTGGTCGGACTGTATGCAGCTCTGCTCCGCTCCGCATAAGTCTTCAGGCAGCCTTTAAAATCAGATTCAGTTAATTACTTATTTAAGTCGACGGAGTAAAGGTGTATTTAGGGGGGAGGCCGGGTGGGCCGTGCCCATGCCCAATTGCCCACCCCAATATGGTCCAGGATTTTAATTACCCATAGAAATGTATGGCTTCATCTCCTAGGGCATGGCCAGGCCCCCACCTAGGCCCCGTCCGAAAAATAATCTTAGATACGTCAAAAGATGACAGTCGATAAAAAAAATGCGGCGACTTTTTCTTAGTCTTGTCACGCGTGAAGTAATTTGTAATTGTATTCGTAATGCTTGTAGGTTGTAGGTAATACCTACTTGTAATAAAATTGTATTAAATTTATTTCTTACTTATTTCAGGCCATGATCCTAATGTAAATCCCTATAAACTGACATAATATATAAAAAAAAAACAATACTAAGAAAAGAACATTGAAATGTTTCCCTGGTTACATATACCAGGAGCGGCGCTGGCGCGCGAACTTGACCCAGTTGCGCACGCGCACGGCGGAATGTCTGCTCCGATACACTCGCGCGCACAACGCTATATTCCCTTACAGCGAACCCTCCATGGTACTGGCGAACCAGTGTTTTCCATGGCGAAATAATGTGCCGCAAAAAATCTCGCCCGTAGCCACAAGTTAATACCTAGTATGCATCTATCTATACTATTATAAAATTCTAGTTTCGTATTGAAAATCAGTTTTCTACCCGTATGGCGAGGGGTCGTTATTTCAGGAAAAACTTAATAGCGTGATGCAGGGTAGTCTTTTGTTCTGGCGCCATCTGTTGGTCATAATTTCCATTGTCCCCTGGACAGATTTTAACAAATTAATTTTGGTACAGGGATAACCGGACATCCAAAGAAGAAAAGCTTACGCGTACGAAGTTGGTACCTTATGGTGGAATAGTATTTTATGCAACCGTTGTATAAGAGGGGGCAAAAAACGCGAGTGGCATGGGTTAAGATGTGAGCGTAGCGAGCATCGTAAGAAAGATGCCACAAGCGTTTTTTGACCTACTTATACAACGTTGCATAAAATACTTTTTCTACGACTCGACATTTTATAAATAAAATGCAAATAAACAACAAAGGAAATAATTACATGTTCCCGCTCGGAATCAAGAAAATTTAAAAAATTATAGTCTAATAAACTTTTTTTTTATTGACCTGTCCTGAACGTATACCTTTATACATAAAGGTATACGTTCACTATACTAAACATCTGTCAAGAAATATGAACTTTTACATAAAGGTATACGTCCACTATACTAAACATCCATGCACTGAAGATAAAACTTTTTTTTTAAGTTGGCAGCAATGCCTTTGTACAATAAGTTTTTTTTTTTAAATTGCAAATTGTGTGAATGTAGCTGTTTATCTTGTAATCTGTGGTACTAAGTGATACTTTTTTGGGGACATTATAACATCGTTTAGCAGTGTTTTTTTGGGCAGTAGAGTATAGACTTTTACAGACTTTCATAATTTATGTCTTTATATTAGAGTTGTTAGTAACTATATAAATGACAGAAAAAAGTACTGGAGTAGAAAAAAATATTATTTTCATCACAGTTGCTCGTAAAAGATGGTATTACATGCAGGTGTACTGAAGGACTAAGGCCTATATAGTTCCCGCGGGAGTTATAAATTGTTATAACTCCCGAGGGAGTTATGGTTTTAGTTTTAAAAATATAGTACGCACTCGCAGATTACTTTAGACTAAGGAGGTTTCAATCCAGCCAAGGTTTTTTGTTGTACGAACAAAACTTGCCTACCAGCAAATTTTATTGTGTGTTGAATTAATACGGTACATGTGCATTAATATTTATGTTTTACAATGACTTAAGTGTATTTTGCAATAATTTTATTAAATTTAATTCTGAATTATCGTTACAATCTGGCAGTATAGCCTGTCATGTTTCTAAACTAAACGCAGTTCTTAGCATATCTGTGGTAGACGACACAAAAAAAAAAGAAAAAAAGTTATAAAATTATAAAAAAACGTGATGAAAAAGTTATAAAACTATTGGTTAGGTACCTACTATTTCGTTTGGTAACAAAATTACTGTTCGTATTTAAGTTTTATAATATGACGGTGTTAATAATTGCTGCATAATATTGTTAATTGTTATTTGTTTAATGATAGATGGTAAGATTCTGTGTAGGTATTTGTTTTCTGTTTTAAGCTGATGGCCGTTTTGCCAGTGCTTATAGTAAATTAAAAAAATATAAACAGAAAAAAGTTGGATGTCAATCGTTATCGTTTCATTAGTTTAACGATTGACATCCAACTGTTTTCTGTATATATTTGTTTATTTTTGTCTTACGTATTTGTTATTTACTCCCAAATGTGATGAAAAATATTGTGTGTATGGCGGGTAGTAAGGGGATTACAAACTCAGGACATTAAAAGCCCTCCGCCTTCAGCGTCGGGCTTCTAATAGACCTTCGTTAGTAATCCCCTACTTACTACCCTTATGACACAATATACTATAAAACTATCGTGAGACATCTTCAATATTTATAAAAACATCTTTAATAACTATAGTGGGCCGTGAGCCCGTGAGTCGCACGAATAACCCCCCGAAGAAGAGCTCCAGATGAGATCGAACCATGTCGAGTCGTTCCTGACAATTTCTACGAGTTAAAGAGGCCTTATTCCTATGAAAAAAATTTTCTTTTTCAACTGAATAATACTTCTCCCGGTCTGGGTAGTAACATATCTATTTCATGCTTTCATTATGTGCAGTCGAAAATAAGTTGAAAAAACTAATTTTCGGCGTGAATTTTGTCAATTTGGAGTATTTGTTGAAACAAAAATTATCAATGAAAAATTCAAACTGTTGGTTTCAAATATATACCAATAAATCCCAAAAGCCCTGTTCTAGGTAGTAACATCAATAATATGTTAAGAAACATGTTTGAACATAGATAAAATGTCTAAAACAATCAGCATTTTAAAAGGAATAAGGCCTCCTAATCCGTTTTTATAATTATTCGGTAGAGCGGTCAATTAGTGAACGTCGCGAAAGGTAAGGTGCTTGGGCCCCGAGCCGAAGTTGAGGGCCGTTTATATGCGATCTCCGGGGCTTTACCAATTACCGTCCGTGGTTTGCTTATTACGTTTTCTTCCCGCGTAGCGGGCAGTAAATTCCATTTACGGCCCAGGGTAAATTATGTTTTTATCATAGTAGCATTATAGAGGGTATATCATTAGGGTAGGCCGTACCCAAAGGGTAAAAACGGGACCCTATTACTGAGACTTCGCTGTCCGTCCGTCCGTCTGTCACCAGGCTGTATCTCAAGAACGGTGATAGCTAGACAGTTGAAATTTTCACAGATGATGTATTTCTATTGCCGCTATAACAAAAAATACTAAAAATAAAATAAAATATATATTTAAGGGGGGCTCCCATACAAAAAACTTGTTATAGATTATGGTACGGAACCCTTCATGCGCGAGTCGGACTCGCACTTGCCCAATTTTTTTTTATATTATGATATACCGTCTCTATAAAGTCAGGCCCTGAAATCCTTAACTTTCCATAATTATGCATTAATAACCACAGGAAAGAGCAAGAGACGCGAATATAATTGTACTTTATAATACCTACCTGTTCGACATAACTACCAAAGTTTTTCAATGTAATTTGAAGGTTACATATTTATTGTATTATTCCGAGTAGGCAATACAATTATTTTTTATCAGCACGAGTTTCGATAACAGAAATAATAAATCGTAAAACTCAATAACGTTACCAGTGGGTAACCATTAAGTAATTGAAAGATCGCGTCACGGCTGTAGCATTGAATTATTTATTATACCTTCAGTTATACGCATGTATAACTGTAAAACTAAAATGTAGGTACCTAATGTACTAACATTATCTATAGCATTGGCGTCACCTATAGGTTACACCGGAAGACCAGCGCTGGTTCCCGAGCCAGCATTTATGCTGAGGTGTGAACTTTTCGTGGCATACACACCTAGGATTTTATTTTATTTTATTTATAATGTGTTGTCCAGTTCGTGTATGTTTACCAATAAATTTTCATTCATTCATTCATCTATTTTTTAGTCGGGCCTACGGCGAAAAATAAAGAAAATCCCAATATTTAAAAATGGACTTGAAAATGATATACCTATGTATGGCAACGAGATTCTAAATTATTTGATTTATTTATTCATACTTTATTCCACAAAATAAAAGTCAGTACAAATGGTACAAAACCAAACTATAGGATCAAACAGAAATGCTAGAAATTGGTACAAATCAGAAATCTAATTGTACAGAGAGCATCTAGGGTGCAAGTAAATACTTATATGTGTATATAACGTGTGACGACGCGTTTGGCTCGGTTAGTAGACACCTGCCTACTGAGCCGGCGGTCCCGGGTTCGAATCCTGGCCAGGGCAAATATTTGTGTGATGAACTCGAATATTTGTGCTTGGGTCATGGTTGTCCTATGTATTTAAGTATATATTTATCTATATAAGTACGTATATCGTCGTCTAGTAATACCCATAACACAAGCTTTCTTGAGCTTAATTTGGGACTAGATCGATTTGTGTGACGTTGTCCGATATTTATTTATTTATTATTTATTTATATATACGAGTATATGTATAGTATCTAATAGATAGTTTTATGAAGCAAAAATAATTTATATACTATTATATTTTGCTTCATATAACTCTTTAGCGCTCGATTGTACACGATGCGTTAAAACAAAAAGTACAACAAGAAAATAATTGATATAATGAGTAATGCGTAGCTCTCTCGCATTCATTAAATGCTTGCTTACATTTCCATTATGCACGCAATAATAGTGCAACAGTGTAATATGGAAATGAATTGCATTGTTTACTAAATGTCAATATAGAAACTACATAGCTTATGAGTTGCCGAAGAGAAGCGCCTATTTGCAAAATTGTCTTAAGAGGCCTTATTCCTTTAAAAAAAAACATATTACGACAAATATCTTGATAATGTCAGGGTCGATTACAAAAAAAATTGTACAAAGTTAAAAGCTTAGTTATAGCCCGATACGGGAAGGGTATAATTACACCTTAAACTAAAATAATTCGCATTGTACGTTTTTTTTCTTTTATCAGCAAATTTATATTGAGTACTAATGGGTATGAACATTTTCTAACGGATTTTGAGTGTGCGTTAGGTATAAAAAAAGTTTTTGTAAGCGACCTCTGTAAATCTTAGAAAAAAAAATTCAAGTGCATTTCTTCTGCACTAGGGCATCGCATTTTACAGTTTTAACATTTCGTATTGTTGTCTAACAGATTTGTCGAGAGATTATGTCAGCGCGATACGAAACGAATGAAAAAATTATAAATCCCTGAAAAGATTATACAAGTGACTTTTGGCAACGAAAATGTGTTTAGAACTATGAAATGTCGGCGTAGTGAACTCATTTTCATAAAAGTAATCTATAACATAGAATTCTAACCAATTCACCCACGGGAACAAGTTATATTACTTTATTAGTTATACGCCACATTTAAATTTGAGCGCGAACGCTTTGCATCAAGTTAAGACTGCGCCGAACGTTAGCGACTGACCCATAGAGCGCGAGGAATGCGTATTTATTTAGATCAGCGCGCGGCCGCCATTGTAAAAATGTATGGACAGTTAAAATATTTTTTTGATAAATCTGGACCTTTAATACCAAGCAATAATTGAAATATCTGAAGCGGACAAATTGTAATGTAAACATTCATCTTTCAGAAAGATAACCTTCATTAACAAAATGAATCGGTTCTTGGAAATATAAATTTGACTTTAAGGTTGTTTACAAATACTATCCCATCATCTAAATAAATAGGTTTGAAAAGTTAGTTCTATTCACATTGCACTAATACAATCTCGAATTATATTTGGGTAAGTAATTCCACGTCATGTCATTCATGATTTCAAACAAGAGCTTTATTGCCTTAGGTTAAGGCGAGTAGATACGTGAAATGGTGAATAATAAATTTTAAGTCCTAAGGCTTGTAATCTAGCCAATGTAAAATTTTGATAAAAATATGTTACTAGCATTTGCTCGCGGCTTCGCCTGCGTTAAAACCTATGTATACACTATCCTACGGGAACGATGTTTTATTTTTTCAGGATAGTAAGTAGCCTATTTGTTAAGTTAGGGTATAGACTATCTCTGTTTCAAATTGCATACATATCCGTTCAGCTGTTTTATCGTGAAGAAGAAACAAACATACACACATACGGTCGCTTTCATAATTAATGGGAAATTTTAGTCGCAGAATGCTATCACAAAACAGAAATAAAAAATAAAATAAAATAATTAAGAAAGAAAAAGATTAAAGATAAAAGTTGTTATAATAAGTCACCAATAAACATCGAAAGTGCTATGAAATTTATGTCTTGATTTGGTAACAGTATTACCTGATTTAAAAAATAATTGGAGGAGATAAATAGTACATAACTGCAGAGGCCGGGAAAAGTCAGTTCCTATTTGAGTATGATTTAAGACCAGAGGTGTCCACTTCTCTTGTCTGTCCGAGAAGAGTTAGTGGGCATACGGGTATGCGACCCCGGCCTACTCAAGCTTCTGTTGTCTACTCCAATGTCCTCTCCATGGCAACAGTATCCCAACCCCCCCCTTCCCATCTTTCATCCCATGTTCTCATCCCGTTTATTTTGGTGGACTTCCCAGCCTTGGCCTTAAAAACACCACCTAGAAGAAGGCAAACTTCGAAATAAAAACCCGGAACGGCATCGCCGCTGATGTCTGCATCCAAACCCTTCTCTGATCGTAGCGGTTTTCCGTTCCATCAGACCCAGAGGGGTAAGGACGAGAGAGTGCAACTGTGTAAGCGCGAGCATTTTTGCACTTTAATATATCCTGCGCAATCTGACTGCTTCTAACAAAGGACTCCGATTTTTCACTCAAGACCTATGGCGATGGACAGAGTCAGAGGGGTCCAGTTATGATGCTAACTGGACTGTGGATAATGTCTGCACATAGGCGGCTCAGGGAGAGTGGTCGCTTCTGCACTGCGTTGGGTTGACAGTATGGATTCGGCAGCACCCTCAGTGACGAAGCAGCCCTATTTAGGAAGGCCCTGCTTCCCCCGCTTAGCCGGGGACGGGACTAGAAAAGGTGTCCCAAACATGGCTCAACTCACCCTTTATCGGAAGTAGTAACCGCGGCTGCTTCTGCATCACACTACACGTGGTCGAAAACAGAGAAAAAGTAAACCAAAAACTAAAATTCACAATTTGACATTCGGCGCGTGGAATGTACGCACCCTCCTTGACCGCGAAGGCAACCAGTGCCCTGAGCGAAAAACCGCCATTGTAGCCCGTGAACTCAAACGCTACGATATTGATATAGCATCTCTCAGTGAGACGCATTTAGCTGACGAGGGGGAATTGGTGGAACACGGCGGCGGCTACACCTTCTTTTGGAAAGGCACACCGTCTTCAGAGCCCAGACGATCAGGTGTTGGCTTTGCGGTCAAAAACAGCATCGTTAACAAATTGGAGGAGTGTCCGATTCACATCTCGGACCGCCTTACTACACTGCGGTTACACCTGGACAACAAAAACTACCTCAACGTTATCGGTGTCTATGCACCGACAATGCAAAGGGCCGATGACGTCAAGGACAGGTTTTATGAAGAACTTACGCAAACGCTCTCTAAGATTAGGCCCCGGGAGCAAATTTTACTATTGGGCGATTTTAATGCAAGGGTAGGGTATGACTATCAGGCTTGGCCTGGGATATTGGGAAGACATGGTGTCGGGAATATGAACAGCAATGGCTTGCTTTTACTGACACTATGTGCAAAATTTAATCTGGCAATCACCAACACCATGTTTAGGCTACCCGCTAAATATAAAACCACATGGATGCACCCCAGGTCAAAACATTGGCACCTGATAGATTATATTATAGTGAGACAAGAGAATACTTCCCAGGTCCGCGTCACCCGCGTCATGCGTGGTGCTCATTGCTGGAGCGACCATAGGCTAGTCATAACCAAACTAAGACTCCGTCTTCATCCCCCTCGTAGATTTCAGGGTGGGAAATCTAAGCGTCTAGACGTAGACAAACTTGAAGTTCTAGAAACAAGGAAGATCTATGCTCAGGCTGTTGGTAAAACGATTCAAACCCTAGACATTAACAGTGGTGACCCTCTTGATAACTGGCATTCGGTTTCGTCAAGCTTACTTGATACTGCCTCACAAATACTTGGTGTAAAATCTTGTAGACGTGAGGACTGGTTCGACGACAACAATGTCACTCTGACCGAAGCCCTGAGGAAACACCGGGCTCTGTTACGTTTGAATGGTAATGATCAAGGGGACACAGTCAAGCACAGTGGCACTCTACTACGAAAGAAAGTCAGGGAGGTGAAAGACAAGTGGTGGCGCGATAAAGCCGCACGCATACAGTGGCTCTCCGACACGAACCAGCTGGGCTCTTTTTATAACGAAGTACGCATGCTTGTTGGTCCGACTAATAGAAGTTCTGTGCCGTTAAAGTCTTCTGATGGCACACAACTTGTTACTGACAAAGCTGATGTACTCGGAAGGTGGGCAGAACACTTTAACAGTTTGTTAAATGTGGATCGAGCTGCAGATATGCAGCATATTAGCTCAATGTCATCTTTGCCCACAGAAACTAAACTGGATGAGCCTCTGTCATTGTGTGAGGTAATTGCTGCTATACAGCAAAAAAAAAAAAAAAAAGCGGTGGGCATTGACAGTTTGCCTGGAGAGTTACTGAAATATGGTGGGGAGGACCTGCATCAGACGGTCTGGAAATTGTTCACAAAGATGTGGGACGAGGAGCGAGTACCCGCTGACTTTCGAGTCTCTCGCGTCTGCTCCCTGTATAAGAACAAGGGAGACCGTTCTGATTGTAATTCCTACAGAGGCATATCCCTTCTGACTTCTCCGGGTAAAGTCTTTGCCCGAATTCTCTTTAACCGCTTGATGACACTATCGGAAAGCATTTTACCAGAGACCCAATTTGGCTTCCGACCGGATAGAGGCACCTGTGAGGCAATTTTCTCTGTACGCCAACTTCAAGAGAAAAGTAGGGAGCAAGGTCAACCAATGTACCTTTGTTTTGTTGACCTAGAAAAAGCCTTCGACAGCGTGCCTCGTGAAGCATTGTGGTTGGTTCTGGCGAAACTGGGTTGCACAGAGAAGTTTGTCAGGATGATCCGACTAATGCATGATAACATGCAATGTTGCGTAAGAGTCAAGGGCGAACAATCAGAGTTTTTCACTGTTAGTTGTGGTGTGAAGCAGGGCTGTGTGCTTGCGCCCACTCTGTTTGCCCTGTACTTTTCAGTTGTGGTTAGGGAAGCAGTGCAAACTCTCTCCGAAGGCATCCGTATTCGATATCGCATCGATGGTGGCATTTTTAATTTAGCGAGACTTAAAGCATGCACAAAAGTTTCACACATTACAATAACAGAGATGATGTATGCAGATGACTTGTGTTTTGTGACGGAGTCCCCAGGTGCTCTACAGCAGCTTATGTTGAGTCTTAATGAATCATGTCAAAGATTTGGCCTAAAAATCAATGTCCGAAAAACTGAAGTCATGGCCTTAGACATAATAGCTAGTCCGCGAATAGACATTAAACTCGGCAAAGACTCACTTAAGCAAGTAGAGCAGTTCAAATACCTGGGCAGCACGATGACAGCTAAGTGCCATCTTGATAACGAAGTCAACTGCAGAATTGGAGCCGCTGCAGCAGCTTTTGGCAAACTTCGTTCCAAGGTGTTCCGCTCGCACGACATGAAGCTCCCTACTAAAGTAGCTGTATACATGGCAATCGTTCTGCCAAATCTCTTGTATGCTTCCGAGACATGGTGCCTATACCGCAAGCATATTCGCTCATTGGATCATTTCCATCTGAGATGCCTCCGCGACATTATGGGCGTTCATTGGTCTGACCGTGTTAGGAACACGGAGATCCTTAGACGAGCCAATGTCGCCGGAATCGAGGCTTATCTAATGAGAAGACAGCTGCGGTGGTGTGGACATGTCTCCCGTATGTCAGACGAGAGAGTCGCAAAGCGCATCTTTTACTGCGAATTGGAGAATGGCAAGCGAAAGCAGGGTGGCCAAATCCTGCGGTATAAAGATGTGCTGAAGCGTCACATGAAGAGGGCTAACATCGACCCGTCTAAATGGGAGACTTTAGCAGAAGGCCGGTCACAATGGAGGCACACTGTGAACACGCAGGTGCGTGAATTTGAAACGGGACGACGTAATGAGCTCGATTCTAAGCGCGACGAGCTCAAGGCCCGACCACCAGCGGCCATACAATATAAATATGTCGGAGGGGTACTGACATGCAGTGAATGTGGTCGCACGTTCACGGCTAAAATCGGCTATGTCAGCCACCAGAGAGCTCACCAGCGTCGCTCTCATAATTTGTAGAAAAGTAGTCGCTGTAGCCGAACACGGCTTGGAGAGTATATATGATTTTAAAGGAAGTCCGAGTCCTTAAATTAATACGAATCCACGAACTGTCATTTCCACCGAGACCTGTATAGTGCTTTTCTCCAAATATGCTTGAAAATAATCACCAATCTACATTTTGAATGGTTAAATCAGCAACTTCTAAACGCACGATTTTTTTTTAGAAACCATACCCTATTTATCATTCGGAGAAGATCACAAGTCCAAAAGAACTTTTATATTGATTTGGACGGAATCATTTCTGTTTTTTTTTATTTCCTACGTTTGGTATACTTATTAACTTACTCTAATTACTCAATCGTGTGGTATTATTTCCCGGCCACGGCCAACAATGTTATTTTATTTCATTAACGTATTAATACGATATCGAAGGATTGCGCGGTCTATTATTACTACATTAATGGGAAAATTTCCAAGCAAGTCGGAGAAAAGTATGTTTCGATACTGTGAATTTCAAAAAGCTGTACGTTCAACATACAGATATTAAATTTTTATGTTTTTTTATAGTATAAATAGGTAGATAGATAGATAGATAGATAGATAGATAGATAGATAGATAAATTCTTTATTCATTTCCACAACTTACATGATTTGACACAGTAAATATTATAATACAGTCGAAACATGCTACTTAAAACTAGTACAAGTATATAACAATTATATAGCACATTTTTAAAACCATGTGTCGTGGCAGAGAAAAGGCGCTGACTCAGCATAATGAAGCAGCAAGCCACTTCGCTGGTATTCTGCCAGGACCTTACAAAACAAAAACAAAAACTTCGCCGTTGCAGCGCTTACGGATGGGAATGCTTGTGTATATGAGTGTGAGTGAAATAAGTGTGAGATTGATTGTGGTGGTTAGTTGAAATTGCTGGAATTTACGTGTATTATACAAAAATGAGTAATAGCAAGGATACTGTAACCGATTTTATAAACGACAACAAAACCAGAACAGATTTTTTATTTTTAATAAAAACAATTTCGTTATGAGTTGATAAGGTAAGGATATTTATTAATCAGCAATATACATGTTTTGTTGAAACTGTTTTACTTACCGATTTTTATTAAAGCTTTTTAATTAAGTTATACGGTCGGTTGATCTCCATTCGTCACTCGTAGGGCTTGCAATATCGGAAAGGTTTTCCAATTTTGAAATTAACTGATATTGGCACTCAATTCCGGAATTCCAGAACTGGTTCCGGAATTGACTTACCATACCAAAGTAAACAAAAAACGAGTTTTAACATTTTTTTTTACTATTAAAGGCGGAAATCGATATACTGATTAGACGTTTCTGAGGTCGAGTAATTTAACAAGGCTTTTTGTCTTTATTTAACTTTATTGTATTAAACAAAAGTCAAGTACAAATGTTGAATTTAATGCCAAATGGCATTTTCCACCTTTCAACCATTGGACCAATGCAAAGGTAATTCAAGTGGGTGTAGCCGTAGAGTAGAAATTGAATCGTTCTGAGAGTTTTGAAGATACAAGTGAATACAAATTAAGCTATTTATGCTTAAACAAACTTACCATCCCTAAAATATCTCTTATTACTGTCTAGAAACTACATCAAATAGAGTCGTTTAAATTCCGGAATATTAGACAATATTGAGCTTGCTATATTTCGGAATTGTAATATCGGAGAAATCATCCGGAATTTCGGTTTTCCGAAATACCGGAATTCCGGAATTCAAATAGGCACTTCAGGCACGCACAACAAGAATGCATGAAGCAGTATGAGTTTTACCATCGAAGTATCGTTCCAGGGGCGCGCGGTCAGTGGGGAGAATAACGTTAGTCTCCACCCAAATCGCCTTAAGAAAGCCATACTCGCCTTAAGAAACACATTGATTTTGCATTCAGATTTTCACTCCCCAAAAATGGTATTGGTGAAAATTATTAAAATAGTAGATTGTTTGATAAGGGGCTAAAATTAGCCATGGTCACACGAAGTGATTATTTGGACGAGCGAACAAAGTAAGCGAGGACAAATATTACCTAAGTGTCATAATGGCTTTTAGCCATGTGTTAACATCGCTTTTCACTGCGACTGCGACTGCGACTGCGAGGAAATGAAAAATAATTTAAAAAATTAAATTGTGTCAGATCACAACCCGACATACAATTTTTGCCAGAGCCCATAAACAATTGAAAGATTACGAAAATGCCTTGGACCTAACGTTATCTTTGTAATTTTTCCAATTTTAACTGGAGTGTATATGAATATGAGTGTATATCATTCTTTTCAAATATTTAAACTTATTTTGTCATTTAATACTACAATTATAATATAATACAAAATATTTAAGATTTTCTTACTGTACAAGTCAATAAAAACCTTTCTTATGGCCTTTTTTTATGTGGAATGGTAAAATTACCATTTTGATGTAGGTATTAATTTAAGCAAAAAACCATTACTATGATGTTTTAATTAATTTACAATAAAACTCATTGGGTTGCGCCATACGTACTTGTTGTGCGAGTGATGAATGGAGATCAACCTACCGTATAACTTGTTAATAGGCATTTTAAAAATCGACAAGTAAAATAATCAGTATCAACAAAAAAAAATATATTGCTGATTACTTAATATCCTCACCCATTTATATTATATAATAAAAATATTGAACGTACAGGCCTCGACGGAAATGTCAGTTCGTGGATTCGTATTAATTGAAGGACTCGGACTTACTTCAAAATCATACTCAAACACGAACTGACTTTTCCCGGCCTCTGCAGTTATGTACTATTTATCTCCTCCAGTTTTTTTATCGTTACCAAATCAAGACATACATTTCGTGAGACTTGTAAAAGTAAATAGCACTCGATGCTTTATTAGTGACTATACAATCGTTTTTCTTTTTGTTTGTTTCTTACTTCTTTTATTTCCTTTTTTAATTTTTTTTCGACTTAAATGACGTGAGGAAACCCGTTTCACATGGAGCCTCACGGGAGTTTGCAATCTAAAATACTATTTATAGATTTAAAAGATACAACTATATTGTGATAACAGTATCCGAACTGCGAGTAAAATGTCCCTTTAATATTATAAAAGTGACAGTATGTGTGTATGTTTGTTTATTTTTCACGATAAAACAGCTAAACGGATTTGTATGCAATTTGAAACAGAGATAGTCTATACCCTAACTTAACAAATAGGCTACTTATTATCCTGACAAAATAAAACATCGTGCCTGTAGGATAGTGTATACATAGGTTTTAACGCAGGCGAAGCCGCGAGCAAATGCTAGTAACATATTTTTATCAAAATTTTACATTGGCTGGATTACAAGCCTTAGTGTATTATTCACCATTTCACGTATCTACTCGCCTTAACCTAAGGCAATAAAGCTCTTGTTTGAAATTATGAATGACTTGACGTTTGGAATTACTTACCCGAATATAATTCGAGATTGTATTGGTGCAATGTGAATAGAACTAACTTCTCAAACCTATTTATTTAGATGATGGGATGATATTTGTAAACAACCTTAAAGTCAAATTTATATTTCCAAGAACCGATTCATTTGGTTAATGAAGGTTATCTTTCTGAAAGATGAATGTTTACATTACAATTTGTCCGCATCAGATATTTCAATTATTGCTTGGTATTAAAGGTCCAGATTTATCAAAAAAATATTTTAACTGTCCATACATTTTTACAATGGCGGCCGCGCGCTGATCTAAATAAATACGCATTCCTCGCGCTCTATGGGTCAGTCGCTAACGTTCGGCGCAGTCTTAACTTGATGCAAAGCGTTCGCGCTCAAATTTAAATGTGGCGTATAACTAATAAAGTAATATAACTTGTTCCCGTGGGTGAATTGGTTAGAATTCTATGTTATAGATTACTTTTATGAAAATGAGTTCACTACGCCGACTTGACAATTTTGCGTAAAATTTTGTGGCCTA
Organism: Apotomis turbidana; assembly: GCA_905147355.2. Taxonomy (NCBI): domain Eukaryota; kingdom Metazoa; phylum Arthropoda; class Insecta; order Lepidoptera; family Tortricidae; genus Apotomis; species Apotomis turbidana. Next base: position 22,266,908 of record LR990293.1, read on the forward strand.
GAGAACGATTTAAAAATTCAATCGTTTATATAAAAAAAGCTATTGATAAATCTGTTATAAATTAAAACTGTCATTACATTTCATAGTTCTAAACACATTTTCGTTGCCAAAAGTCACTTGTATAATCTTTTCAGGGATTTATAATTTTTTCATTCGTTTCGTATCGCGCTGACATAATCTCTCGACAAATCTGTTAGACAACAATACGAAATGTTAAAACTGTAAAATGCGATGCCCTAGTGCAGAAGAAAAGCACTTGAATTTTTTTTTCTAAGATTTACAGAGGTCGCTTACAAAAACTTTTTTTATACCTAACGCACACTCAAGATCCGTTAGAAAATGTTCATACGCATTAGTACTCAATCTACTCTAACTGACTACAAAAAATCACGCACTTGTATTTTATTGAAGTTCAGAACTGTTCCCGTATCGGGCTATTAACAAAAAATCACGATTGCTTCCTTTGTGTGACGAAAGTAAGTCATATAAAATGTATGGGTAACTTTCGTCACACGTAACACAAAGGAATCAATTAAGTTTTGTTTTAATTAAAAGCCTTAACCATGTACAATTTTTTTTGGAATCGACCCGTCAGCCAACTTTTTATAGTGAATAATATTGAGTTCTAGAAAGTAACATAACTATTTCATGGTTGCATTGGGTGCAGTTGAAATAACCAGTTTTCTGCGTGAATTCTGTCAATTTCGAGTAGTTTTTGAAACAAAAATTATCAATGAAAAATTCAAACTGTAGGTTTCAAATATATACCAATAAATCTCAATAATTGCCCCGTTCCAAGTAGTAACATTGATATTATGTTACGAAAAATGTTTGATCAAAGAGAAAAAATTCTAAAATAAGCAGCATTTTTGAACGGATAAGGAGCCTTAATACCTATAATTTCTATTCGCTTCAAAAATAAATAAATAAATAATAATAAATAAATACCGGACAACCTCACACAAATCGATCTAGTCCCAAATTAAGCTCAATAGAAGGCTTGTGTTATGGGTACTAGACGACGATATACGTACTTATATAGATAAATATATACTTAAATACATAGAACAACCATGACCCAAGCATAAATATTCGAGTTCATCACACAAATATTTGCCCTGGCCGGGATTCGAACCCGGGACCGCTGGCTCAGTAGGCAGGTGTCTACAAACCGAGCCAAACGCGTCGCCAAAAAACTGAACTGAACTTTATAATATAGGGTCCAATAGCCTGTAGTTGGGTAAGCGTGTTCGAGCGGCCGGTACAGCCGCGCCGTTAGCAACGGTAGATTTGAGTAGCACGCGCTCATTAGGCACGGAGCTCATCGCTCTTATTTGTTGATTTGGGATCGCAATTAACGTGGCGTGATTCGAGCACTCGAAAATAAATTCGTTAATTTTTTTAATCTTCTGTTTAAGATACCGCGGAACTGTTTGAGAGCAGCGTTATGACCGCTCGTGGTGTAATCTGACCTTAGTCCAGGGGTTGAGTTGCTTGATACATTTTAGAATGTATTTTTTTCATGATAAAGATTATTGAGAATTTCAACCAACTTTTTAAAGTGAATAATACTTTTCCCTGGGTTCTAGATACCTATAGTAACATAATAGCTATTTCATGCTTTCATTCATTGCGTACAGTCGAGAATAGATAAGTTGAAATAAAAACGTTTTTTGCGTGAATTTTATCGATTTTTGAAACAAAAAATATCAATGAAAATGAGTAAGTCAAAACATGTGATGTTTTCTAATAGAACCTTAACAATGAATGGGGATTGGATGAAAGTTTTCAAACAGGTTGATATCCTTATTCCTTGAAGAGAGTTGCAGATTTTCTGTAGTTTGAAAAACATAATAATGATGAATATGTTTTTCCTCACCTTGTACGATAACTTGCGGTGTAACTACACTATGACGAGAAAGGTCGCTGGCGACACTTGGACAGAAGAAAATATCTACATATTTTCGTCTGCGATCTAAGTATCTCTCTTACGTAGGTCTAAATACCTATATTTACATAGGCAAGTGTAAACTTCCTACTTATGACTAAAACTTTCCAACTATAGTCTAGTCTACACAACTATGGTCCAATTTAATCCGAGAATTACTCGTTAATATTAAGACAATTATTACGTATAAACTGTAAGGTGAACAATATAATTAAACAAACTTAAATAAAAACGTATAAAATCACTGATAGAATATGGATTTTGATAAACATAAACGAGTTTTGTTTTGGACCATAGTTGGATGATTGGACTATAGTTGGGTAGTTTTACGGTAATATTGTATCATGAAATGAAATGAAATGAAATAATTTATTCAGTATGTAGGCCACAGGGGCACTTTTACAAGTCAGATTGTGAATCTACCGGCATTTCGCAAGAGGAGACCGCTGTTGAGAAGAAAGCCGAAATGACAGAAGAAAGCCGCATGAAATCAGCTGTGACAATGGTGATCCATTGATGGTGTTTCAAAGGTTACCTAATTGACGTGTGATGTATCCACGTGATGAATGCACGTAGAGCGGTCGTGACTCCATTAATCTGTTAAGATTGACGTCAACGACGCGGTTGGCGCAGTTTGCACTTGCAGACACTTGCCTACTGAGCCGGCGGTCCCGGGTTCGAATCCCGGCCGGGGCAAATGTTTGTGTGATGAACTCGAATATTTGTTCTTGGGTCATGGATTTTATCTATATATGTATTTATAATATTATGTATATCGTCGTCTAGTACCCATAGTACAAGCTTTGCTTAGTTTGGGATTAGGCGATTGTCCCATAATATTTATATTTATTTTAATTATTTAACGAAGAAGAAAAAATAAAAATGTACTGACGTGTGATAATTGCTAAAAATTTAGGTACACGTGTATTACAATCAATTCAAGCTTGAGGTTATAGTGAGGAACAAAATAAATACAACAATAATGAGTTTCAGTATGTTCCTTTCTTTCAATCTGATTAAAACACGCCATACAAAAATGTCCAAGCATTTTTCTTATCCGTCTCCGTTGATCCAAGTCTTTGTTCCACATACGAAACATTGTTTCGCTCACAATGTTGACACAAATGTTTCGATAAGCGTGGAACCCGCCTCGCGGCATTTTATAAAAGCCAAGCCACTTGCACATAATTGGTACAAGCCTGCTATTTATTTATAAGTTCTAGATTCTAGACAAGACAAACTTATGTATACCGGTGGTTGAGGGGACCGGTAACCTTCACGGGTACTAATTTGGTCGTGATTTCTCAAAAGGAGGTATTTACCGGCGGTAATAATAAAGTGGTACCTAGCACGGTTCGAAGCCCTGTAACTATGACTATATTATGTCATTAAGACTTAAAGGCCATGCGTAGTTACCTCGTTGTTTTAAACTTTATGGGTTGTAAGTTAGAGATCAGTTTGGAGTGGATAGAGATGGAACCTTTTAAATCGTGTAACGACTATATTATGAATGGTAGATGAGCGGGAACGGTCGGGTTGGGACGAGTCTTAAGGTGTGTTCGAACTCGGCAGATAAACTGTTTCTTTGTGACGCTCTCAGTCAGCTGTAATGATTTCTGAAGGTTTTATTTCTGCACAGGCCTTTTTCTCAAACATGCAATCAAAAGTCGTCATAACGTGCGTTATAACAGGACTAGAAAGTATCACGTTTCGGGCGGAACAACTCGAGAGAACTGTAAAGGAATTTCATACAGAATTGAAAGCCAAGGCCGGGAAGTAATTTTTTAGGGTTCCGTACCCAAAGGGTAAAAACGGGATCCTATTACTGAGACTTCGCTGTCCGTCTGTCACCAGGCTGTATTTCAAGAACGGTGATAGCTAGACAGTTGAAATTTTCACAGAAGATGTATTTCTATTGCCGCTATAACAAAAAATACTAAAAATAAAATAAAATAAATATTTAAGGGGGCTCCCATACAACAAAGGGATTGGTTGCGTTAACTTTGCACCTCATTTGTATGGAGCGGTATACATACCAGGTGCAAACTTAACTTAAGCACCTAAGGATGGAAAGTGTTTGTACGGAACCCTCGGTGCGCGAGTCCGACTCGCACTTGACCGGTTTTTTAAACATGGCGTCTGTGTTCATGAACATGCTAAGCAATAATATATTTTTTGAGGTATTTTGTTATTTCATTGCATATGTTTGAGAAAGCACTATACATGCCTTAGCTGTGAAAAGGGCTTGCCGGCTTCGTATCACTATCCGTCTATACCTACTCACCCGGCAAGTCCTTCTTTCCCGGCGTCCGCAGTAATGTACCTGTTATTGCTCTATCTGGGTATAATTTTATATATTACAGGCTGCGATTCTTTCTTTCTATCCCTGCTATACGGCTTCGCATGGGGCAATGCTATAGTATGCATAATATGCATATATCTATATATATAAACATTCCTCTTGAATTACTCTATCTATAAATTTATGAAACATGTAATGTCTCATTTTTTTAATGGGTACTCTATCTATTTAAAAAAAACCGCATCAAAATCCGTTACATATTTTTACAGATCTAAGGGATCTCTCTCATACAAAGGGATAGAGACAGACAGAGACAGGAGGAAGAGACTTTGTTTAGGTACTATGTAGTCGTACCTACAGCATTTTAGTTAATCCTTAGCGACCTCTATCGAAATTTTCAGTTAATTTATACATTTCTAAGCTCTTTTGTTTTATAATACAATATACGATGACGGTTTAATTTTTAAGCAGTTAAAGTTTTAATTACATTTTGTTTTCAAGTTGACACCCTGAACGAATGATTTATATGACTTTTAACATTAGAAAATCAATGGTTGCCGTAGCGAATTTCGAAACGTTTCATATTTTAAATAAATCGACGTTCTCTGAAACTTTTGTTCAACATTCATTTCCTTAAGAGGCCTTAGGGCGTGGCCACATGTCCACGACACGGCGTCGTAAACGTAAAACGACACGGTGTCGCGTCGAAGCGCGACACATTATCCACCGTGCGAATATACGTTGCCGCGTCGTGAAAACACACGACACGGCGTCGTAAACGTAAAACGACGCTGTGTCGCGTCGGAGCGCGACACATTATCCACCGTGCGAATATACGTTGCCGCGTCGTGAAAACACATGCTGCACCGGGCACCGCAGGTCGCGCCGCGCGCCGGGCAGATTAACTTTGCTGTGTTGAGTAGATGCACGGTGCGGTGCCACGTTCGATTACGACGCCGCAGCTTCTCGTACATGTTCAAAATATTTTGCGATCAGTTTTCAATTCGACATGGATCCTATCATACGTATTCTGCTCTTGTTGCTTTTAAGAAGAAGCATGAAGAAAAAGCAGAAGAAACGAAAATGTTGGATAAATCCATATCTTTTTATTATGAACCATGATGGCAGTCATTTCAAAAGGAAGTACGAGGCTTTAAAAATAAGTTAAAGTTAAAAAAAGTTAGGTTTTCGTTATTTATCGTTATAGTATTGTTAACATGGCCCATAATATTGCATTGTCATTGTAGCGTTTCAAATTAAACGTGTATATATACATAATTTTAGCTCAATCGGTTGAAGATATCTGCTTCAAAATAAGTTGCAAGACTCTACCCAAACCAACATAGATACAAGTGATACAAGATACGAGTACCTACAATGTACATACCTACCTACTCATAGTTACATATTGCAAGTTAAATAAAAATGCAAAAACGAGCGACTACATAGTTTTAATATTGATTTAATCGTGAAATTTAGTCGATTGAAACTAAAACTAATTCAATTGTTAGTCGAAGATTCTCACAACTAATTCAATCGCAACTAAATTAGTCGCGATTGAAAAATACGATTGATATTTTCAATCGATTGATTAGTTGACTAAAAAATTAATCGATTAATGCCCATCTCTGGTTTGCACGACGCGGCAACGTATATTCGCACGGTGGATAATGTGTCGCGCTCCGACGCGACACAGCGTCGTTTTACGTTTACGACGCCGTGTCGTGTGTTTTCACGACACGGCAACGTATATTCGCACGGTGGATAATGCGTCGCGCTCCGACGCGACACAGCGTCGTTTTACGTTTACGACGCCGTGTCGTGTGTTTTCACGACGCGGCAACGTACATTCGCACGGTGGATAATGTGTCGCGCTCCGACGTGACACCGTGTCGTTTTACGTTTACGACGCCGTGTCGTGGACATGTGGCCACGCCCTTATTCCTTATGAAATGCTGATTGTTTTAGACATTTTCTCTATGATCAAACATGTTTCTTAACATATTATTGATGTAACTACCTAGAACAGGGCTCATTGGTAAATATTTGAAACCTACAGTTTGAATTTGTCATTGATAATTTTTGTTTCAAAAACTACTCGAAATTGACAAAATTCACACGGAAAATTAGTTTTTTCAACTTATTTTCGACTGCACGCAATGTAAGCATGAAATAGCTATGTTTACTACCTAGAACTCGGGGAAAAGTATTGTTCACTTCAAAAAGTTGGTGGAAATTAATCAATATATTTGTCATAATATGAAAAAAAAAATTTAAAAGGCATAAGGCATTTTACATCAGGATCAGGAAACAAAAATAACTTTCTGTTAAAATATCAGTTAGTTTCAATTAGATTAAGTACCTGTTTCAAAAAACCATGGACCGATCAAGTGAAGGGCTCTTCCTCAACCAAGTTTTGCTCAGTCATCAGACGCGAACAGGCACCGGTGGAGGCAGATCATAAAAACTAGGTGTAGAGCATCCTCCACACGATCCTCAGTCACGAGGGAGCGGCCACAGTGAGAGAGAAATCCCAAGTAGCACACAAATAATGCATAACCACTTATGCAGATACAGCCTTGATACAAAGATCAAATCAAAGCTTAAAGAAAAATTAAAAAATGAGTTACCTGGTGGAAGAGACCGGGAATCGAACCCGGTACCTCTGGATTGCCGTTTCAGCGCGTTAACCACTTCGCTACCCAAACTCCAACCAACCAACCAATTTTTCCTTAGGGTTTGTGTGTCGATCTTTGGATTGTTTATTTGAAAGGTTTTACACCTTAGCGAGCTCTATGTGAATATGTTCATATCCACATCTTACCGCACTTTACAGCAGTGAACGAGCAAACGAGAGAGGGCGCTGTTATTTTAGAAATTTATGAAACGTAATTTTTTTTTTCTTTACACAGCTTTTATACAGCTTTAATTAGAGTTATAATGGCTGCATAACATCTTGTACAACCTGTGTGCTGCCTAGGTATACAGATACAGAAATACAGATCAATCAAACAGCGCGATACTGGATTTGTACAAGCGCGAGGCGCCAGACATACAGCGACATCGGTTGATAAACATGTCTTTATCCGTTCGTCACGCCGACACGACTGGACTTTTAGTACAGCTAACAGTACATCCAAAGATGCTTATAGTTATAGGCTATTTTACCTAGGGTTGCCAGGTAGAATTACCCTACTATCGGGAGAAACAACATTTTCTTCGGGATTATGCGACTTTGGTCGGGAGAAACAAAAATTTCAACACATTAAAGTAAATATATTAAAAACGTCGTTCGCTGCCAATAGAAATATATGTCTACGTAAATAAATACTAACAAAAAGAAATCGTTTTCTTATTATTATAATTTTGTCTATAATCTACAAAAAAATTATAAACTACTTAATTTATATAGTATAAATGGAAAAATTAACAGTGGTATTTCCTTTTTAAAATATGGTTTTATAAAATTGTTTATCGGGAGATTTTTTACATTGTCGGGAGGCGGGAGGATATACGAAAATTATCTGGCAACCCTAATTTTACCCAACTACGCGAACGAATTTGCGTGCAGTGATTGATCTAACTATTGAACAAGCTATAAGCGTGCGAAAATTGCTTAAGCTTTAATACAACCTCATTTGACTGATCAAACTTTAAACCTAACCAAATAACATTAACAGATAACCTCCTCATGCAATATTGGCATTTCAACTATACTTAGCTACTAACCCTATTACAAAATCAACTTTGCACTCTAGAGCACGAAGATCATATTTAATAGCAATATGAAGGGAAACACCATTTTGCCCAAGTACTTTCAATGGATAATAATTGTTTAACGACAAAATCGTGAGTCGTAAACAACTTTATTTTGACTGGGTTATTAACCAATGTAGTAAAGGGCACTTTGTGGTTCTTACAGCTCTGAGAATAGGTCTGATATTTATTATTTAATCTATTCATATTAACTTCGTCGTTTCATTGATGCCAGCGGAGTCGCTACCTACAATATAGCACGCACACGTAGTTTAAATTACAACAGTAGTTCATATGGGATTCATCATTCCATGACGTTAAGTATGTCTATCCATACAGTTAATTACATATGTATGTATAGTAGAAATCCTTTTATCGCTTTGTTCTAATAAACAATGACAACAACGAGTATAGTGTGTGCATTTTGAACTGCAGCCACAAACTGCTACTTTGAAATGAAAGGCAGTTTGTATACAGCGTAGGTATTTAATACGGGCATATATTGAAATGACCCAGGGATCCTATTTATATTGATTTCTTTAGAAAATTAGATATATTTTTTTCATACGAAATAATTGAACACGCAATGTATTTGCATCCACATTAATGCTTACACTAGTGACCAGAGATGTTCCATTCTCGAGAACGAATCCCGATGTACATGGGGAAAGAACGTTCTCGAGAACATTTCCCATACACAATCAAACCGCAAACGTTCTGGGGAACAGCACATCTCAACTTACACATTGCCAGTTTTAATTGTTTGACTGCTACTACAGCGCATAGATAACTTATTTCAAAGTGTAAAAAAGATTTACGTCGCCCTAGGCCGTAAATGGGATTTTATGCCCGTTTCGCGGGGAGAAAGTCTCACTTCCTGGCCGAGGCAAAACGTAAAACTTTAGACAAACCATGGGCGATAATTCATAAAGCCCCAGATCGCAGATGTTTGTGGCCTGAAGCTCTTGGTACGTTATGTACTATTGTTTGCTGCTGAAATAGATCCGCTATAATCAATCGTAACTTTGTCCTTTCCATATTTTATTGGGACACATTTATACACTGCCAGTTCTAATTATTTTCCTCTGTAGTTTTACTGATATAGCACAGATCATGTATTTTTAACTGTAAAAAAAATGCCGTTGAAATGTGTTCTACGCGCGGTAGCAGTAAGCTCATTCTATCCCCATTCTAGCAAATTCTCTCTCTTTGTGTAATGGACGCTCTATTCTAGTTCCAGCTCTTTATTTGTTTGGTCTAATCTAGTAAACCCACCGTTACAGACACAACCAATAAAATAATGCCTATAGTGTATGTTTAGTTCGTGTTTCTACACCAACAGTGGCTCGACAATGTCATTATAAAATAATAATAAATATTATGGGACAATTATACACAAATCTACATATAGTGACAGTACTTTTTCCCCGGCCCTTGCCGCCAATACGTGACACACAAGACAGCGTAGATATGTATGCTATTTGAGCTACTCACATACTCGCATACTCTACACGTCTTAAGACGAGGTTTACGAAAATCAAAAGAGAATTCTGTATTTTATTCTGTGTCCGGATTGAGAAACCCCCAGTGTGTGACTGCATGCTATAATCAATAATCCCCTGGATTTAGTTTGACCCGTATCCCACATATAATTTGCGAGCGGTCTCATGCCAATTGTACCAATTGCGGTCGACCCTTGGGTCGTAACGCACAGCTGCATGGACCAATGCTCCTTAACCCCTGACGCGTATGTGACTCCAGGCAAATACAGCTCAAATTATACTAGACTGTACATCCAATGTAGTTTGACACTTAGTTTATGTGAAACTCTGTGTACGGCGAGGTCAGGTTGTAATAGTTGTAGACATGTGTTACGTTTGAAAGTCTATGTTAATAAAGGTTAGGGTATGGAGTTATGTATATAGTAGGTAAGATGATTGTGGTTGGAGTAAGTTGGTGGTAAAGGTCAAGATATTTTTGATATATTGGTAATAATATTAGTAGAAGTGGGATTGAAATTTCTCAACTATTAATTTTTAACCCGATTTAACTAAAAAAAAGCCCTGAGGCTGCCCATACGGAATACACTTTTGAAATATGAAAAATACTTTCTTATAACTGCAACTTAATGCTTAATGTTAGAAATATCAATACATAAAGAGGTTTTTTTCCCTAAACCCTTATTACATTGCTATATCGCAAGCTCAACTTTCATAAAAAACTGAAATACTGCCAAAACTGGACAGGCGGACACCGAGTCTTTTCCCTGATTCCGCAAAAAGTTATGCAAAAACTCCACATCAACCACAAAAGGGGGAAGCCCTCGTATTTTAAAAGTTTCGCACTGCTGATGAAAGTTTAAAAATATGGGATCTAACTGCGGTATGCTCTTATTGATGTCTGACGCTGGCGCGGGAGTGGATTAGTTCTAAAATATGAGATTTAACTGCTGTATATTCTTAGATTGAAATTAGACGGCGCCCGAATTTCAAACGAGACGGTGGTTCAGTATGGGAGCCTGTGATTCCGGCGTTAAAAAACATCGCGCGTTCAGACAATGTCCTAGATTCAATAAGTCAAGAGTACGTATTTTCAGTGGGTAGTAGTAAAAATGCAGTGACAGACTGTCCAGTAGTGACATTGCAAGAGCCCCTCCCTCCTCTCGCCGCGCTATCTGCGCGGGCGCTGAGGGCGGCGAGGAGAGCGAAAACTGATGAAGAGCTCCATACGAATTCGAAACATGTCGGGCCGTTCCTGATAGTTTTTACGCGAGTTTAAATCGTTTTTATAATTATTAATTAAAGATGTCTCACGATAGTTTTAATAATATTAATTTCGAAACAAATTCGTAAGGTCGGGTCAGGCAAATAGCTCACAAAGCCACTATTTAACATTTTAGTTAGCATCAGAAGAATTTTACTATTTTTCTACGTGGTTAATACGGCAGAGTGAATGCCTCTTTTCTTTACCGACCATGCATACGTTTCGGCAAATTGTGCAATAATTGGTACAAAAATTCACAAAGGAAAATTCAATTGCGCTCGATCATACTCTAGTCTGGATATTGGGCTTATTACCTTTGGTTAGGAATAGTCTCAAAAATTCTCCATTCTACCTATGAAGACATAGATGCATTCACATCAGCACCGCTACCTATGTACGGTTGACATCAAAAGTACCTAGCTAACTATCAAATTGTATTTATAATATGTCAGCTACCAACTTTTGGTGGTGACTGTACCTACCGGTGTCGTCAGTCCTGAGGCTGTGTATGTATTCAGAATAATCTACGAATATGTACTTTTAGAGGGCCGCTATTTTTACAATGATGGTTCGTTCTTTCGCTCGTGCACGGTTATGTTGTACAAGAGGAAAACTTTCCACTTGGTAAATTTCCGATTTCAATTGTTTTTTAAATTCTTATGAAAGTTACCAGAAATTTCCGGAAATATTCTTAGTTTTTTAGAGAGTTTCAGCAATTAGCCGTAGGTATCTGTGCCAGTATTATTAGTATTTGTATCATGATCATCTGTTATGATCGGCAGGACCAGAAGAAGGGAAAGAAAAGACAATAGACGATAGACAATAGTGTAAAGTTTGCTTCTAATGCAGAAATTTACGTAAATGTTTGTGAAATGTCATTAATATTGGAACATATCAAGATTTAGAGAGTTCTTTACATACTCTTTGTTGCGTTAGGAACGTCACTTGAGTAAAAGCTAATTTAGTTTATTTATATTTCAGCGTATTGTTTTGTCGCTCAAATGATTACGATCTACAACATGTCTTTTTAACTTGGATTCCGCGTAAACAGAGTTTATAGGTAGAAATGAGATGAGAAAATTCACTACGTACTATTTATGTCCATTTTATGAGCCGTAAAGGCATAAAACTGCTCTGCACCGTTACATTGTAGTGATGGGGCGTCCTGGTTCTGTAATTACTATGTTGAGGATACTCAAGACGCGACATCTACAGGCTCCTGCCATGAAGTAAAATGGAAATATCTGTGGAGTCAGGTCGTTAGACTAGTCTAGCCATCCTCAACTTTAATAGTACATTACTGCAGACGCCGGATAAAAAGAGCTTGCGGGGTGAGTAGGATAGTGATACGAAGCCGTCAAGCCCTTTTCACGGCTAAGTTATGTAGGTATAGTGCTTTTCTCAACCATAATGCAATGAAATAAAAAAAATATACCATTAAAATATATAATTCAGTTGCTTAGCCTGTTCATGGACACAGACACCATGTTTAAAAAATATACTTCCCGGCCTAGGCTTTAAATTTTGTATGATATCCCTTTACAGTTGTTCCGCCCGAAACATGATACATCGAAGCCTTTAACGCACGATATGACGACACTTCATTGCATGTTTGAGAAGAATGCATTATGAAACGGGGTAATTCACATGGTTTTGAATCTGTATATGCATCATCAAACCATCTAGCACAACTACTTATGCTTCGCGACTTTTGTCGCGCGACAGAGCGCTATCCGTCACTCTCTCACATTACTGTACAGAAAGAGACGGGTAATTATTTTGCGCGAGAAACAATCGCGTACGACAGTTATTTATGCTAGATCGCGGCAGCGGCCAAACGGACACATATGGATTGTAATATATCTCAGACTTGGGAGTTTTCTACGTACAATACTCAAACTATTTCCCCTTGAGCCACAAAGTCACTGCTATGGCTTGCGGTCAGCCTACACTAAATAACTTGGGCCGAATAGAAAAGCCGCTAGTTGAGTATAGCTAGGTAGACCAGCTATAGCTAGTTCGTTTTCTGTATCTAAACATCACAGTGGTATATTCCTTCGGTTCGCGATGTGTACGATCTCATTAATAAAAACAGTTATATTGTGTGGTTTTGTACCTCATTATCGTCTGTCATAAAAGAGACGCGTTTTTTCGTCATAGGGGGCAAACGAGCAAACGTATCGCCTGATGGAAAGCGATTACCGTGGCCCATAGACACCTGCAACACCAGAGGAGTCACAAGTGTGCTACTTGATATGACTAAAGCCTACGACAAAGAAAATACAATATATTATTAAATAAATTATACGGTGTTGGAACTCGTGGTCCTGCTCATGACTGGTTCAAATCCTACTTAAAAGATAGGGAACAGCTTACGGAGATAGAGTACTCGGATGCATATACCGGAAAAATAACAACAGTTCGATCTGATAGGAAAGTAGTCAATGCCTCAATCCCTCAAGGAAGCTTTATTGGATGTCTGTTATTCCTTCTTTACATAAACGACCTTCCAAAAATAGTAGATGAAACTTGCGTACTGTTTGCAGACGATATCTCTTTACTCACCGCATGTCAAAATAACACAAACTTAAACGCCATACTTCACTCCTTGTTAGATAAAATAACCTACTGGATGAACGACCACAACCTCGAGATAAATTACAATAAAACTAAATTAATGACATTTCACTCTCATCAAAAAATTAGTTCTCCTTACTAGGACTAGTTATAGATAAGCATATCAATTGGAAAGCCCACATAAAAAAAATAAGAGCAAAATTATCGAGTTTCGCATATGCGCTACGTGAAATAAAAAAGACCACGAATATACAAACGGCGCTCGCCACATATTATGCCTATGCCAACTCATGGCTTACCTACGGTATAATTCTATGGGGAAACAGTACAGAGTTCTCCTCCATGTTTACCCAACAAAAGAAGTTAATAAGAATAATAGTCAATATACGTAACACAGAAACATGCAAGCCACACTTCCAGCATCATAAAATTCTTACGTTGCCGTGTATCTATATTCTCGAAATGTGTAAATTCGTTAGACAACAAAATAATTTATTTAAGAAAAGACATGAACTTTCTACAACGCACATTCTGCGGCAAAAAAATAAACTTCTACTGCCAGCATCTAAACTAAAAATACATTCAAATAGCATAAGTGCTATTAGCATGACGTAAGCGTCATGGCCATAAAAATTTATAATAATTTACCAAATTCACTGACCAATGAAATTTCTGACATAAAATTTATGAAAATATTGAAACAGCTACTACATTCGAAATGCTACTATGCTGTCCAAGATTATTTAAATGATAAATTAAAATAAGCTTTGCAATTTAATTACTATTCTTCTAATTATTATATAGAAATGTAACGCCGAATAATTTCTAATTTAAATTAATACTTAGTTACCCAGAAGTTACGATATTTAAAACGCATATATATGTTTGAAATGTAATTAATATTGCTGCATCATTTTTAATTAACATTTTATAGTTTTGTAAAATAGTTGTACATAATAGTTTAAATTAAATAAAATTAATAATGTTTTAGTCTGTAAGAAATTGCAATGCCCTAACAGGGTTTCATGTACCTACATTATAATTAGCATACCATCCATTGTAAAATGAACATGATTCGCAATAAACGATATGAATATGAATATGAATATGAAGTGCGTTGCCGGCCTTTCAGGTGGGAGTACGCTCTTTTCTTGAAGGTTTGAAGGTCGTATCTGTCCGGAAATACCGCAAGCGACAATTAATTGATAAAGTTCATTTTGGTGGATTATTAACTCTAAGGGACACACAACTTTGTTGCGCTACAAACGCTACCCGTCACTTTCCTTACAACATAGTTCGAGCAAATGTAATAATTAATAATTAATACATAATTCATAGTAATGCGGGCAACACCACTAATACAAAATGACCTAATTTGACGGTGAACACATGGCAGTTATGTCTTTTTATTATGCACGTGTGTAACACTTGAGCCAATCGATCACTTAGCGCTGTCAGTTAATTCAAAGCTTCAGTTGCGGTTAATGGAAATGGATTTGACTGACAATATTAAACTACACTCGGGTGCAAAGAAATCGGACCACCCCAGCATTTTTAACAATTTTCCAATTTCTGTAAAAACTGTAAGGGTGGCCATAACATATTATATACCATATGAATGGTAAGCTTTTCCTCTATAAATTCATCTGATTTCCGAAGGTGTGCGGCCAATACGTTCAAATTTTCAGGGCTTAGAACGTTACCGCCCTAAAAATGCGTACTGGAGTAAAACTTTTGCCTAAGGGGAAAACTGTGGTTCTAAGGAAATCGAGTAAAAATTAAAACAATTTTCAGCAATTTAATATCGTGTATTGCCTCCTCTAGCCCTACGACAGGCCGTCATACGGTTTTTCATCGACCTTATTAATTTTCTTACGGTATCTTGAGGGATGCCCGCCCATTCTTCTTCGATCGCATACCTAAGCTCCAATAAAGTTTCAGGGGCGGGATTTCTGGCTCGGATTCTTCTTTTCAGCTCGTCCCAAATGTGCTCGATCGGGTTCAGGTCAGGACTTCGTGCTGGCCACTCCATAACGCTGATGCCCACCTCCTCCAGGTAGTCCGTAGTGGCCCGGGCTGTATGCGGCCGTGCGTTATCTTGCATGAGGATGAAGTCATCGCCGATAAAATGCTTAAATGGAACCACATGATCAGCCAGGATTTCCTCTACGTATCGAGGACCAGTCAAACCGCCCGCATTTCGCCTTGTACCTGGCCCTGTGATGAACACAATGTCCGTCTTCGCTTCCAGAGAAATGCCAGCCCAGATCATGATTGACCCGCCACCATAGGCAACACGTTCCTCGATGCAGCATTGAGAAAACCGCTCCCCAGGCCTCCGGTAAACTCGTGCTCGTCCATCATTACCGAACAAAGTTATCGTGCACTCGTCGGAGAAAAGTACGGACCTCCATTGCTGAAGGGTCCAATCTTCATGTTCGCGAGCGAAGACACGTCGTGCACCGCGGTGTCCTGGGGTAAGTTTTGGGCCATTGGCAGCCCTGTGAGCTGTCAATTCCTTCTC
Organism: Apotomis turbidana; assembly: GCA_905147355.2. NCBI lineage: Eukaryota > Metazoa > Arthropoda > Insecta > Lepidoptera > Tortricidae > Apotomis > Apotomis turbidana. The sequence goes on from LR990293.1 coordinate 22,282,778, forward strand.
CTTCAGTCTTCTTCTGACAGTCCATCGGCTGATAGACACATTCCGGGTCTCTCGGAGCTTCTGCTGAAGCTGAACAGCATTCAATCGACGATTTCGTAGCGAGGAAACAGCGATAAAACGGTCATCTCTCTCTGAAGTACTGCGAGTTCTGCCTGTTCCGGGTCTTCTGGAGAACGTCTGATCTTCGCGGAACCTCTGGTACACACGTTGAACTGATGACTTCGATAGGTTCAGTTGTCGAGCCACTTCACGTTGACTAAGCCCACTCTGCAACAGGGCAACTGCTTGGGCGGCTTCATTTGGGGTAGTATCCATGTTTCTTCAGTTTTTCAGGGTCGAGTCGATGAGAGCAGTGTTCAGGAAGACGTATCAATTACGAATGATGCATAAACAATGATAATTACTGGTTTTATGCCTAATGGTAGGTGGCCAATTAGTGCATGCGTTAACGAGGCAGTTGGAGGGGGGTGATTTCCACGCCCACATTTTGCACAATATCCATTCCCGCCCTTGAATATTGGTGTCATTTGATAGGGCAGAAAATTATCTATCACGTGGTATTTAAATTGTTATGGTCGAGCTTACAGTTTTAATAGAAAATGGAAAACTGCTAAAAATGCTGGGGTGGTCCGATTTCTTTGCACCCGAGTGTAGTTGCGCCTCGCGGTGTTACCCGCTCATCCGACGGGTACACTACATATTTACGGGATAAAAAGTAGTATATGTGCTTATCTAAGGTGTCCGCTACCTCCATACCAAATTTTATTAAAATGGTCCAGCCGTTTGTGCGTGAAGAAGTAACAAACATACTTATATTTTACTCGGTTTTTATAATAATTTACGTAAATGTGCTTAATTGTATATGTAAGAATCCCAAATATATGAATAATAATTAAGTATTAGACATACATTTTTCATTTCATAATTAAATATTAAGTATTTGGTATTATTAGTACAATGAAATATATATCTAGTTTAATTATTACGCGTAATTCGTGTCCATATTTATATGTAACTACCAACGAACTGCTAAATTCGCTACGTAAGTAATATAACTATAAGTTGGACTATAATAACCCTGCCTGAGAGGCTAGCGTGGGCCTGACTTATCCTCACTCCGCAACCATAACAGTTTCAAGTGCTATCTATGCGTTGTTTGACGGAAGCGATATACTCCTACCTATTCACTTGGTAAACGACATTTCTTAGTAGCAGTAATCTTCTGTTCCACGCCATTTACCAGTTTATGATAGGAATCGTTTGATAGACTATTCCGAGACGTGTATTTTTAGCTTTTTTTTTTACTCGATACTTTCGTGTCTTTAGGCGGATTATTCTACCAAGATCTATAGGTACATATAGGTATTGCCATTCCTTCAGAAGTTACACCCAACACTGGGAAAATATGTCTGAAGACCGTGACCTATGGAGGAAGACTGTGCGATGGTGTGGTTGCGCATGATGAAGCATGGTTTGCTTCTCTTTCTCACAAGAGCAACCTGAGACACCAGCGTGCAGCTCTTCCCCCTTCATCGATAGGCGCAACATTTATTTGTCGATTATGTGGCCGTGGCTATCGCTCTCGTATCGGACTATCCAGTCATCTTCAAAAATGCCGCACTTAATTAGATGCTGCTTAACTCATCAGTTATACCTAGATCTAAACGGTCAATGATGATGATCACCATGTAGAATGTTCATCTAGCTAACTGACTATATAATCATGAGATAGCCTGGTGACAGACGACGGACGGACAATGGAGTCTTAGTAATAGGATCCCGTTTTTACCCTTTCGGCACGGAATCCTAAAAACGGCAGTTGAGGTTTTTTCGGTGATCCTCTCTAGGGAAACGTTGCTGGACTCTGATTGTAAAAATGCCCGTGAGTGCTACTTACAAAATGAAGTTAGAGAGAGAATTTATTTAGCCGCTCCTGTTTGTCCCTAGGGAATCCTTGATTTCTTTTGGGAAATTAAGAGGTCGTATTCTTTTTAAAAAAATTATGACCAATAGGTATATTGATAATTTCCACCAAGTTTTTAAAGTGAATAATACTTTTCCCTGGGTTCTATTTAGAAAGTACCATATATCTTTTTCATGCTTTCATTGTGTGCAGTCAAAAATAAGTTGAAAAAACCAGTCTGCTGTGTGATATTTGTCTGTTTAGAGTAATTTTTGAAACAAAATTATCAATTAAAAATTCAAACTGTAGGTTTCAAATATATACCAATAAATCGCAATAGTCCTGTTCTAAGTAGTAACATTGATAATATGCTATGAAACATGTTTGATAATTGGGAAAAATGTCTAAAACAATCAGCATTTTTGAACGGATAAGGAGCGTTAAGTCGACTATGTCACTGACGTCACTGTCCACTCTTAGACTATCTTTATCTTAAACTTTTGCAGGATAAAATGTTTGTAAAGACGCCTACAGACCGAAAATGTAACAAAACATGTTGATTTTAAACCCCACTAAAAATACCCGCCGAAAATCTCATCCAAACAAAAACACGAGAGCAAAACTAGAAACAAAAATTCTTTTCTCTCAAAACTTCAAAACAAAACGAATTCGTCCAAAGGCAAAATAAATCTGTACGAAAAGAGTTGAAAAAACGAGCGAAAAGGAGTTCGTACGCATGGGGTGGTGGGGGCGAGGGGAGGGGCTGGGGTGGTCCCATCCTACACCCCTGACCCAGAATCCACCCCATGCGTAGGCTTGGTGCACATTGTGTTGTTTTGTTTTCTTTCGGTTTTTGCACGGAAAATCATGTTTTAGTGAGCATTTATTCGCTAATTGGGATTTGGGATCGGTATATCATTTTTTACGACCTATTTATTTAATGAAGAGTTAATATATAAACAAAGGGCTCTTATATCTAAATAAAATTGAAAAAGTGAGCTTTTCGACTTTCATTTGTCCGGCCGTTATGCAGTAGGTACCTACAAATCAAGTCAATATTGAAGTCTTCAGAAAATATGTAGTAAGTAAGGAGAAAAACTAGACAAACGTATTCTAATTCGCAAATGAATGAAATTATTATCTTATAGTGCTCTATATTTTAAAATATTAATATAAAATTATGTTCTTTTTTGTAAGTATATCCAACCAAATTGTCAACATTCTCAAAACATCTTAACTTTCGGAACAAATATACCGTCGCAACGTAGTTTAATAGCTAGTTTTTTATTATTCACATCCTCAAACTCATGCTTAAATACCTAATTGAGGCATTTGCACTGTACTGATTGATGTTACATTTTTGAGTCTAACCCTAGCTCAACACTACTCGCGAAGTTCGCCGAAGTTGGCCGAAGTATGGGTTTCCGCAGCGGAGTGCCTCTCCACACTGACGTATTCGCCCAACTTCGGTCAACTTCGCGAGTAGTGTGGAGCCGCATAAGGCTGTCTGTCCACTGAACGGGAGCTGAGAAATTGAGCCAATTAGAGATGTACCGTTTTCGAGAACGTTTCCCTATTTGTATGGGGAGAGAACGTTCTCGAGAACATGTTCCTTGCGAAATGAGGAAAGTTTCCGGAAATTCTCGGAAACGGCACATCACTAGAACTTATGCTGCGTCATTTAGAATAGTGAAGTCTGAAAGTGCATTTAAATTTTAAATCTGAGAAATGTGATTCATTTTACACATTTCCGCTCCGCTTCTGTAGATGAGCAGACATACGAGTCTGCGCCACGACTTTGCACGATAGGCGGCAGCAGCAGCGGTGTAAGTACGTGGGTCTCGCTCTCGCTCACTCGTATGGCCGTCGCGCTCGGATCTCTCGCTCAACCGCTCGCCGCGCCGCTGGTCCCGCTAAGTCGTGGCATCTCCGTGGGTATCCTCTTCTTTTATAGAAAAACACTTCACCGAATGCTTCATTTCATAGAATCTTCCTCGGAAGTCATACATTTTTCAGAAGTCTTGAAAATGTCAACATATAGATTAGGTTAGGTTAGTTTTGTGTTATAACATTCCAAAATATTTTATGAATACAGAAAAAAATGCTTTCGATTAAATGAAAATTCGATGAAACGTTTCTTTATAAAACCATCAGGGTAAGCCCATCTCCGTTTCATGTGCTCTGTAGTACATAACGACTATTTGTGTAATATTCTGACATTTATATGTTAAAGATAAAAGACATGGTGTAACATTATTAGCAACATCAATCAAGTTCCTTAGATACGAATTTTAACGACATCACAAGCTATCACTCAGCTAGTGCCTGTGGGTCAAACTTTATCACAAATCTATAAGAAGTTACGAGAGCGTGATTGATGTACGCAATGTGATTGATAATGATTATGATGAGGGATGAAAAATAGTGTACTTTTTAAAGGTTTACCCTACCCTAAAACTCTGTTTTTTTTTAATAAACTGGTCTTTGATGTCGCGCTGCACGCTGCCGAGTAAAATCATCCATTATATGTCATCAATTAAAGAAATTCTTTAATGTATCCATTTTAGAAATGCAGATGTAAAGACTACAGATGTACCGTTTTCGACAACGTTTGCCGATTTGTATGGAAAGAGAACGTTCTCGGAAAAAAGTCCCAAAACGAGGAATGTTTCCGGAAATTCTCGAGAACGGCACATCACTAGTAAAAACATGTTTTCCTTTCATATTTAACTGACGTAATCTAATCCTGACGGAAAATATATAGACCTAAAGGAGTAGCTATAATATATAGCTACTCCTTTAGGTCTATATATTGTATAGGCCTACTACGTAAATACTTTCTGAAACCCAGTTAGCAAATGTTATGCTAAAGTTCTATTATGGATGTTTTTATGAAAACGCTAATAAAATAACAATTTGAATACTTTCTATTAGAAAAGTTTAAAACTCCAGTCTCCGGGGTCGCGTTTGTTTTGATTATTTTCGGGCGAGTTAGAACAAACTATGTTCTACCGTTTTAAAAATAACGTTTATTTTTACAAAACCATTTAGAATATGAAACTGTAAAAAATACGCTTTTACTTTTAAAGAGCGACGTTTGCAAGTGTTTTAAAAAATACGTCTATTTTTGATTTGTTCTAGGCAAAGGGGGTTTACTCCGTGCCGCGTGTTCTGAAATATACCATCAATATTGAAGAATTCCGTATGGATTGTGTCTAGAGATGTGCCGTTCTCGAGAACGTTTCCCGATTTGTATGACAAATGTTCTCGAGAACGTTATTTTTTCATATCGGGGAACGTTCTCGAGAATGGCACGTCTCTAGTCGCCATATTCAGTTGTTCGTTTTTATTAAGACTTTAACTATGTACATGTTTTCTTGTAAACGACTCTTATGAACTGGCCAATAAACTCGAATTATCACCCCCTTAAAAAAAGTATAATATCATTGTCTCACATTGGATTACTCCCATGTGTCCCAGCTTTACGATGACGTCACAGACGTGAGACTGATGAACATTACACCCGTCGTTACGGCACTAACGACCGTATTCTACTGTGTGCTCTCTAATAACATTAATCTGCCGGAAGGTCGTATCTTCATACGGATGTCATAGTAAGATACGTCGTTTTACCGTAGCATGGTAGATTTCAGAATAACTATGGCCTTTCATAGCTACGTTGCCATTGCCAACGTGGCAATATGATAGTGGGAGAGTAGACACATGTCAGATGCTGACAGTGACAGGAACACGCGTTGGTAGGTAATGTATGTTTATTTCTTAGAGGAGATACCTCCGGCACTACACTACTACCGAATTTGACCGAGGTTGGGCGAATATGATAGTGTGGAGAGGCACTTCGCTGCAGAAACTCACACTTCGACCAACTCGAAAATGACAAATCCTTCTTTAGGTGGTGGAGTAATACACCGTTAGTTGTTGGGTAAAAACTATCCTACTTACTATGTAATGTTCTATACTTGGGTGCCATTAAGTTTACCCGAAATAATTGAAATAACTCTAACATTTTTTACGGGGTGTGAACAGAATCACTAATAACGGACCATATTATTGATACTTGATTTTCTAAACGTTAAGTATTTTATTTCAACAGTAAAAGAGAGATTTTCGGTTTCTGGGAAAAGCGAGCGTAGGGAAATCAAACAAATACGAAATTTATTTCATGGAAAAAAATATTAAGTAATGCGAGACGAAATACAGCGGCGGAAGTATCACCGGTCAGCGGAATAAATTCGTTCCCCAAAAAATCTTACGATTCCACACTACACGCGAAGTTGACCGAAGTTGGCCGAAAATGGTAGTGTGTCGCTGCGGAAACCCATGTTTCTGCCAACTTCGCCTCCGCCAACTTCGCGAGTAGTGTAGCTTCAACTGTTTTTGTTTTCAAAATTCTTTCATGGCACAGCTGAACTTAGGGGTCCCTAATATTTTGCCGGCCTTATTTATATATAGGTATCAATATTTAATTTACCCTAGTTTTCACAGATAAAATGAGACCTGCTGTATGGGTATGTTTTGTTTCTCAACCTCTGCTTTCTTCTTTTATTGCAAAATGGTTGATAAGAATTTATTTAATAAACTGAAACACTACAGTATCTCCTACTCGACTGTATGTCACAGTCGTTTATTTATTGGATTGTTTATACTTTGTACAGTGTGACAGCGCGCGGTGACGTCCCGCGTGTGACAGACCGACAAGCGATATTAAATGTACCCTCCCCACGGCAGGAGGCTACATTGAGGCTATTGTTTACTCAGAATTTGAGTCAATCATCTTAAAAATAGTTTATATATTTACGTACCTACGATACTTTAGAGCACACTCGTATTTACTAACTTTTCGGAAAAAGTAGTTGCAATTGGGACGTTAGTGCACAACTGTATGTGGTTTAAATTTCATTGGCAAAGTAATTCTAATTAGTACGAGTGTGAACTAAGGTATCGATACTATACTAGTGCCTCTGTGATCCTCGAACCTCGTGTGTTAGTTTCAAAATGGCTAAAATCTGTATTTTTTTACGCTTTCTACCCCCATATTTATCATTTAGAAAAATGTAATCATAACAATTCTAATCTGGACAAATTCTATATAATTAACGAAGGAACATACAAAATTTCATGAGAAACGGTTGAGAAACGCGACCTCTAGACAAGATCAGCCGGAAATCATCTGGACACACTGCCATAGCAAAGAGATTTTGGATAGACTTCAGTGTAAACCGATTGAGGTTTAAGGCTGTAAGTATATTCTTTCTGTTACAGCTCGTTCGTAAAATGCGAGCAAAATTCAAGTGCTAGGATTCTATAGTTTTTTTCTCGCATTTTCCAATCAATCCAAACCAATCAATGCCCGTCCAGCACAACTATGCTTCGCGGCTCTTGTCACGAAGCATAGACCTGTCACTTTCTCACAGTACTGCACAGAAAGAGAAATCAATATCTTGCACGAGAAAGAGTCGCATATCACAGTTGTGCTAGAGGTACTGGTCATTATATCTGATTAGGTGGGTTCGCAAAACACTGCCTGTGTTACAGGAGCCGTTGTCTCAGATAAACTACTGCAATTTTCTATAGATTTTCACACTATAATAGGAAAAAATAAAATAAATAAATTTGAACTGTTTATTTCCATAAACGGACATATTACATTGCAGCTTAGACTCTAATCTTAATTTTTAGGGTTCCGTCCCCAAAGGATAAAAACGGGACCCTATTACTGAGACTTCACTGTCCGTCCGTCCGTCCATCCGTCCATCCTTCCGTCCGTCCGTCCGTCCGTCCGTCCGTTCGTCTGTCACCAGGCTGTATCTCAAGAACCGTGATAGCTATTAGACAGTTGAAATGTTCACAGATGATGTATTTCTATTGCCGCTATAACAACAAATACTAAAAATAAAATAAAATAAATATTTAAGGGGGGCTCCCATACAACAAACTTGTTATAGAGTACGGAACCCTTCATGCGCGAGTCGGACTCGCACTTGCCCAATTTTTTAAGATTATATCGAACCTAAGTAGAGGAAAAAAGTATATGTTGCCGAATTTGCAATATAATAAATAAATAAATAAAATGATACCATAAGATTTTATTCTGAACAGAACGTGCACTAGGAGGCAGGTTTATACACGCTTTTGTCGAAGTAAGGCAACTTAATGACAATGCCCTGAGCAGCCTGCGCACAGGGACGGATTCGCGAACACTTTCAATGTGCCAAAAACAATCCTGAAACCTTAGAATAACAGTTACTTGCGTTCTGCTAGGTCTGCTCAAAATTTTCTTCTCAATATCCCCTCTTCTTCTTCCAAGTTTTACGATAATTCATTCACTTTTCAAGCTACTCTTCTGTGGAATTAATTACCTTCTGATCTAAGGCGTGCACAATCTCTTGATATATTTAAATCTCACCTTAAACGTCATTATTTATCTCTGCCTTAATTTACACTGCATTGAAAATGGCTCCTCTTACTCGTACTATGCGACTGACTCTGGTTTGCTATCTATCTGCTCTGTTATATGTATTTATTATGTCTAAGTATTGTATGTAGGTATGTCTAATTATTGTTATTTATGTATATTTAGTTTTTTTTTGTAGTTAATTTTTGTGGCTTAAAGTTGTTTTGCATCACCTACTCAATTCTAACTTTTGTTGATCTACTCCGCTACCTAAAGGTTGTCTGGAAGCTATTTATTGTATATCTCTCATGTTTTGTATTACTGTGTATTTGAAGTGTGCAATAAAGTGGATTTGTATTGTATTGTAATAACCTTCAAGTTTGAGTGAAATCAGAAAGGTTAAAATATCGACCGCTTAAGCGCCCAGCACCTCTAGCATAACTGTCATACACGTAAAAATTGTCAGGAACGGCTCAACATGTTTTGAACTCATATTATTATGGAGCCTTCCATCAGGGGCAGCGCGTAGCAGCACGGATAGCGTTTAAACCGTTTTTAGGGCTCCGTTCCCAAAGGGTAAAAACGGGACCCTATTACTGAGACTTCGCTGTCCGTCCGTCCGTCCGTCTGTCACCAGGCTGTATCTCAAGAACGGTGATAACTAGACAGTTGAAATTTTCACAGATGATGTATTTCCATTGCCGCTATAACAACAAATACTAAAAATAAAATAAAATAAATATTTAAGGGGCCCCCCTTACCCCCTTACCCCATACAACAAACTTGTTATAGATTATGGTACGGGACCCTTCATGCGCGAGTCGGACTCGCACTTGCTCAATATTTATAATTATTAAAGATGTTATACGATAGTTTCAATAATATTAAACATAGTTGCTTTTTATAAATTAGCGTAAATGGGACTTTAGAATAGGACAGCGCGAAAATCATGGCGTTTATGGCCTATGTCGAACGAGGGCAAAATAGGGACTGTGGTCCAGCGAAGCATTAAAAGTCATTAAGCTAACTGGACACCCTTCCGGTGTAAAATGCAATTGCGATCTGAATTTGGTTACATTAGCCGAGCCGAGTTCAGTAGTCGACATGACTTAAAGGGTTATGTTTCACGTACTATTATAAAATGTTATATCTGTATTGGAAAACTAGTTAGATTTTTTTAAACACACATTTGACACTTGGCTGTTGATGTTTGTAGTGATGTTGCAAAGACATTTATCGTATGCTAAATCTAATGATTATGAATGGTTGATCGAATCGATTTTACCAGCGATTTTTTTTTCAAACCTGCATATACTTTGTGTAATCTAAGGGTGCTATGACACAGGCAGCATACCCTCGCTGAGTAATATTATCTAGTTAGCTTTTACGCGATATAAAAGCGCAAAAAACAAAATTCGCGTGTATTTTTGGCACAAGACCATGCTCGCGTATTTTACGGTTATTGTGAAACAATTCCTAAGTATCCTTAGCGTGCGTAATTTCTGTTCCGCAAAAAAGCCATTTCTGTAGGTATCTATTTTTGTCGTGCTCCACTCGTACATTTTACAGTTATTGGAACTGACATTTCCAAAGCTAAATGGTTCAATATTGTATGAATCGGTTCGTTCCCCGTAACTACGTCCCATTGTGTCTGGATGCCAACCAATTGTGTTGTAACACTCAGGAACCCGGGCTACAGTGTGTCCTAGGATGAAGTATGTACTTACACAAATGAACAGAATAAAACTAGATGGAATTTCATTGACCAAAAATATAAGTATATAGGTATATTATATTTTGAAAAGTGTATTGAATACAGTGGACCCGAACATACATATATATATATATATTCCTTACATTTTATTGTTTAGAAATAAATTGAATTGTAATCACAATAATATATTATAAAGATGAAAGTTTGTGAGTTTGTTTAGTACAGTTGTTACTTCTGCACGCTCTAACGCCTGGACCAATTTTCATAAAATTCGATACGGAGTTAGCTGACACCCTGAATGAACACATATGCTACTTACTTATTATCCCGAATCTAGTCACAAATAATCACCTCTGATTTCACCTATTTCGTTTCTGCATTTTATCCTGAGACACAGTGTAGTGTAATTATGTATATACAGAATAAAAACAAAAAAATATGGATGCACTGACAGAGCCCATCTTTTAATAAACGCGTTGCCCGAGGCTGACGTCCCCCGTCATTGCCAGGAATTGAAATTTAATTTCAATCCATGTCTACGTCTGTTTGGGGCTTATTACTGGAAATCAATGGATTATGGATATACATATTGTTTTCAAAGGGGCACTGTCAAAGGGATTTGGTTGATATGCAATGCTTCATTATTAGGTACCCGATAATATGGATTTGTGTTTGCGGTGCTTCGCCTTTTTGCTCGAGAGGTTTTGTTTTAAATAAAATTTTAATTTTTAATTGTAGACTTTTTATTCCTTAGTAGTTTTTCATAATTCTTGAATATATCATCCTATTGATTAGATTAGGTTAGGTAAGGTTTGTTTTATAAAAATACCAAATAGTTTACGGTTTCAGAGAAAAAGCCTTCTACGAAATGAAACATTAGAGAGAAAGCGAACAGAAGCGAACGTTGGTTACCATAATACTCATACGTCATTTTGGTTTAGCCAGGTGTAAGGGAGACATGATGGATGTACTGTTGTGTGAAATATGATATGAGGGTAACGTGAAGAGGCGGTCAGTGGAAAATACTGTTAGAAGTGGAGGAAATGATAGTAGACATGTGATAACTGGACTATATCCCTAGTGAAAGGGGGTGTCCGATTTAACGTAGGAGTAAAGAAGCTTAAGTAAGTTTCTGGCTAACATTCGACTTATACTCTTGTTCACAAGGGAAGGCCGCTGTATTTTTTCGAGCTCACGGGATCCCTTCTTCCTATGATATATTGTGATCAAACTAATTTTGCTTATGTATACAGAAACCACTGTATAGAAAAGTAATAAGAATGCACCTATTAGGTACGTGTTAGATTTTAGAAAATCAGTTAAAGTTCTAATTGTGCGGACCTATGAATAAATGAATAGTATCTTTTCAGATTATAAAGAAACCAGTCAATATATTTGTTAGTATATGTACACAGGTTGAATAGGTTATTATTAAAGCACGACAGAATAATGATAAAATATCTTGCACTTTCTGATGAGTGCTATATAATTTTTTTATCGCATGAGCACAGTCATAGGCCTTGAGCGAATTATCTTTAATGTTATGGGTAAGACTTACCAATACTACATCTAACAATCTTGTATGAAAGATACATACCTGAAACCAAAAAAAGGAATAATTAGTTTTATTCACACACAAAATTATTCGATACTAGCGACTCGAATGTGTTAAATTAAACTAACAAAATAAGTTTTCTACTGTAACAATAAGGTTCGGTGGTTAATTAAACCCGATATTCTATAGTCGATAAGAGCAGGTTTCACAGAAACCTACACAAAAACAAACAACTCGAAAACAATTTCATTACCATTGTTTCACCCGTCGATTTGTCGAATAAAATTAACAAGCCAATACAAATCCTAATTGACAGAAACATTCGTCTAAGTACGTCCCTGTTGGAATTAATCCGACCTCCACTAGGTCACGCGATGTCAGACGAAATACGACCTACGCGTTACGGGATACGTCTCAATTCCGATATCGTTAACCGTGTAGGTATATCGTATATCTCCGAGATCGATAAGGGAGCGAGACTGTGTGTATTATGGATATGTGTATGTGTATTCTGTGTATGTGTGTGTGCAGGACGGAAAAGGATGTAGCGTATATATCTTGTTGGTTTATGTCGACTGATTTTGCAGTATTGAGTAGTGCTTTCCTGCGCCTATAGCGTTGTGAGAACAGAATCATGGATGCCTCTATACTTAGCGTATCTGCTGTTTTTAATGGACCGTATATTTAGACCAAAACTACAGATTTAGATGGCTAATATTCTTGCCAGCCCCGTGATTATCACTTATTTAAATAATATGTATAAATTAAACACATTTTCTTGTGATCTAGTCAAAACGCACAAGCGAGCTACTTCGGTTGTGCTCAGTCGTAATTGGAATATGGAATTGTAGTGTGGGGTCATTGCGCTCAGGCTTACAGAAATATTTGCCGTAGAACTGATATTTTGTTTTACTTGATTATCACTATGGTCCATCAGGTTTCGATTCTGATTCTATAACGGGTATCTGGACGAACACATGTCATCATTTTCGTGACGTAATCATGTATTTCTTATAAAATGTATATTGGACAGGGTCATCTGCTTCAACTGTATATTCGAATCTATGACCAATTATAAATTAAGTCGTCTAAATGATTTAATTTCGCTGAAGGATTAATAGATCGATCTGTAATCCCCCTTTTAGTATCCAAACCCCTAGCAGCCCTAGAGACTGTAGTAATTACATCGAACGCAAAGCCGCAGCCTGAGGCAATAAGCCCGACAGATCCAAAAGATAACACATACAACAAACATCTATATGTCTGTCCGTATGTCCACATCCTGGGATCGATAGCTACTGTTTGCCTCCGTTTGGCTTGAGGGCGAGTTTCCTGTAACTGTAGGATGTATGTTTTAGAAAGCTGGTTGCGTTCATTCATTCATTCATTCAACCCACTAATATTATAAATGCGAAAGTATGTGAGTGTGTTTATGTGTATGTTTGTAACTTCTTCACGCTCAAACGGCTGGACCAATTTTGATAAATTTTGGTATGAAGGTAGCTGAGACTTCAAATTAACACATAGGGTACTTTTTATCCCGAAAAATTAAGTCTTTCCGTGGGATGAGCGGGTAAAACCGCGCGGCGCACCTAGTTAAGTCGAATGTAGCAGAACATATGATTTTTTCTTATATCGGCACAACATAATGGCTTCTCTTCGCCTGATGGTAAGCAAAAAGGAAAGCCCAAGTCGCAATGACAACTGACAAGAAACCAACGGTGCCATGTCAGTTGACACTGCCATGCTGGCCCAAGAGATGCTTCTTCACGCTTTGGTCCCAAGTATGAAGGGAGGAAACACATGTACCGGCATAAAGTGCCACTGACTTACTGAGTAAAAAAAAATAGTGCGTGGAGTCCCTCCGCGCGGAAGAAGTGAAACTTCGTAATGTGGAAATGAAAATAGGAAGGGGTAGAAATTGATTTTTAGTGAACTCATAATGTTTCTTTAAAAAAAACTTCTTCACTCTCGCTCTGTCTCTTTCTATTCCCCCTCCCCAGGAGCGTTGAACGTTTAACGCAACAGTGCTTTCCTACCCCCTCCACGGTAGCGTTAAACGTTTAACGCAACCGTTAAACGTTTGACGCAACCTTGTTGGAAGTCGCATTAGAAGTTTCACTTCAATAAAACTAACCGTCTAAAAGTGAGAGATTTACTGTGTAAAAAATGTCATGTAATTAACTGATTAACGCAAAAAAATCGTGACATAAGGTTACCTAAAGGTCGACGGATTGTGGAGTCTGATAACGTAGTTTCATCAACCCATCGATTGAAGATAGGATGAAATTCGGAACGTGCATTCTTTTTTAATGTTACAAAAATAGGTTAAGGAAAATGTCAAACGGCTTAAGGCGTTAAGAATAATAGCTTAATCGTCCACGGATCGGTAACCAAAAATTGCTCTTGGGCCCCATGGGCCCATATGGTTGTTTTACATTAACACTTTCGACACCAACAACCCGGTAGCCGGGCGCTCTGCTCGTAGTAAGTTTTCGCTACATACGGTTTTTCCCAAGTTATCGGCTACGAGCGTAGCCCGTAGCGCTACGCGGTAGCGAATGTGTTAAGTATTGATGTAAAATGTAGGTTATGGGTCGGAGAATTACAAAGGTTACATCGTCATCATCGTGAGGATCGAACAGATAGTAGGGTTAGAGTCAGACCATGCTTACTCTTCCGAGCAAATTGACGACGCGTTGGCCCGGTTTGTAGACTGCCTACTGAGCCGGCGGTCCCGGGTTCGAATCCCGGCCAGGGCAAATATTTGTGTGATGAACTCGAATATTTGTGCTTGGGTCATGGTTGTTCTATATATATTTAAGTATATATTTATCCATATAAGTACGTATATCGTCGTCTAGTACCCATAACACAAGCCTTCTTGAGCTTAATTTGGGACTAGATCGATTTGTGTGAGGTTGCCCTATATAAAAAAAAAAACTGTCAAACCATACAGAACATGACAGAACGCGACGCCAACAAACTGTTTCACAGTTTGGCGCACTTTAAACACATTGTAAAGTATGCGCTAATATTAATGAATAAATAAAAAAAAAATACAAACAGACTCACTTTGTATGTCTTGACAGTTCATTTGTTTGGAAGAGAATAGCTTGGTCTGACTTAGTCCCATCACAACGTGAACTTTACTTTGAATTGGGTAAGAAATAAATAATCCCATTTTGTTTAATGTTTAGCTATCCCTATATACTTAGTGTATTAGAATTTAGAACGTATTATTACATGATGAAGGGCGCTGTAATCAATACACATCCATACTTAATATCCATACTAATATTATAAATGCGAAAGTGTGTCTGTCTGTCTGTCTGTCTGTCTGTCTGTTACCTCTTCACGCTAAAACCGCTGAACCGATTTAGATGAAATTTGGTATATAGATAGTTTAAGTCCCGGGGAAGGACATAGGATACTTTTCATCCCGAATAAATTTAGTGTTCCCGTGGGATGAGCGGGTAACACCGCGGGGCACAGCTAGTCTATTATAAATGCGAAAGTGTGTCTGTCTGTCTGTTACCTCTTCACGCTTAAACCGCTGAAGCGATTTTGATGAAATTTGGCATGGAGATAGTTTAAGATCCGAGGAAGGACATAGGATAGTTTTCATCCTGGAAATTATCCCTAAAAAGATTGAAAGTGAGTAAGTAATTCATGATGACATTGATGACCCTGTAGGAAATGTAATGATTAGACCAAAAGCACAATTGCTCTTACATTTGCTTAGGCGCTTTTAATAATCCATTTTATTAATTAAGGTGATTAGGTGGATATCTATCGTGTTGTACGAGGTTGCTTCCATAATTCCAAGTTCCACGCGGACGTAGTCGCGGGCAAAAGCTAGTATGAAATAAAAGACATCATGCATCGCGCTGTTAAGATCTTTTTCGCTATCATGATCTGTTCTCATAGAGAATTGGTTTCCAATGCAATTTTGGAATTTTATACTACTGACTGATTGATTGTAGCCTAGAAGGAGAGGCCTATGGGTAAAAGGGGGGTGGATACACAAGCGGTTCAAATCAAATATAACGATTGCACAACAATTAGCTTTATTACGCAATCCCCATTCCCTCGTGAACACTTAATGAAATTAAAACTGCAATGATTGGCCGTTCCCTTCGCCACGGTGAATTAATTAATTGTGTGCAATATTGCAATACTAATTGTCTCATACGGTCTGTACCTGCCGAATGAAAAAAAAAATGTTTATTTCAGATTTTCAGAATAATCAAATTCCATATCAGTTAATTGTCTCATACTATAAACTATATATGTACTTACTGGCTGCCATAAAATTGATAGATATAATGAGTTCGTCAAAATTTTAAAAAGAAAAAACCATTCAATTTGACGAAGCGTTGGCGCAGTTGTGCAACTGCCTGCTGAGCCGACGGTTCTGGGTTCGAATCCCGGCATGAGCAAATATTTGTGTAACGAACTCGAATATTTGTTCTTGAGTCATGGATGTTTTTTTATGTACAAGCTTACTGTGTTCTCTGATATAAAAAAGTCTTAATACATTATTACGTGATAAATAAGTTTGACGACGCGTTTGGCTCGCTTTGTAGACACCTGCCTACTGAGCCGGCGGTCCCGGGTTCGAATCCCGGCCAGGGCAAATATTTGTGTGATGAACTCAAATATTTGTGTCGTTCTATGTATTTAAGTATATATTTATAAGTACGTATATCGTCGTCTAGTACCTACTCATAACACAAGCCTCCTTGAGCTTAATATGGGACTAGATCGATTTGTGTGAGGTTGTCCGATATTTATTATTTATTTATAAGTAACAAACTACCTTACACTCGCATTTTGTCTAAACATGCCGGATGCTTTGTCACATATTTATCACCTGATACAGATCACCTCCACTGATAAAAGCAACCATCATGAGCTCGCCGCTGAGTTTGGGAGACGATGAGTCTTATGCAATGTTGAGTGAGTTAGTACATAAAGTCGAATTAGGTACCATTAATTTGAGTCGGAGGTCGAATCGAACCGTGAACCGACCTCGATTCTTGTCGGATTGTTTCGATTTTTGCATCGGAAACGATCTTTTGTATTCAAATCGCCCTGTTTTGGGGTAATTGTATGCGTGCTCAATATTTCAGGAAGTGTCCGGCACTCGGCAGTTACGTTCCTGCGGTCATAAATTGTTTATTGTTGTGTATTAAATTACACACACAAGCTCACAGTTACACACCAAAAAACAGATAGCACCAGACTGGTATGGCGAAACGCGCCGATACAAAACAAAGACGATCTTGAATCGCGCTATTAAATTTTTTCCTGAAGTCATGACCCCTCTTCATAGAAAACAGATTTTCAATACAAATTTAGAATTTCCTCTCGATTTCGAGTTCATATTTAAATGAGCGGGACAGAACGGTACGAAGTCCGATTTTCCCAATTTCCATACGAATAACCCTGCACCGTCTGTAGTCATCGAAATCCCGCGACCTTCACCACGTTATCAACCCTTGTAAAAATATACCAAAATCGTTGGGCAAAAAAAAAAGAAATTGTGTACAAAAGCGTTCACAGTTTATTTCATACAGCTTTGTGCGTGTGACATCTGTCAGACTGTCATCTCAGTATTACGTTTTATAACCTCAACTCTAATCTAATCTAATTTTAAAATATGGCTTCCATCAGGTTAATGATGATTTCGCCAATTTCAAGTTTGCTCGTAGAGCATGCCGTTGTTCGGTGAGGTTTTGCTTTTTGTAAAGTGATAGCGATTTACAAAAACCACGCGGACTATCGGGCCTTGACCCAGGAAGGGCTATGAACGCTTCAAGTTGAATTCTTCATTAGCTATTCACTCATACGTTAGATCACTGCACAATACGCTATCAATACTACACATTGAACAACAAAAATGAATAAATAATGAACAACGCAACTTAAACGCATGCGGCCATCTTAAGTCACAAACCGGAAGTCAACTCGGTAAAAAATTAGATGACACATGTCACTCGCACAAAGCTAAAGGCCGTAGATATAGACGAACGTTCCAACCCAAAGGTCATTTAAAATCTAATAAGAACTTACGACATTAAAACTACCGTAAAGATGTCTGAGTCCGAATTTTTGTTTCCATACTGTAACGTTTCACCAAATTTCATTTGTTCGAAAGCCATTTTATTCCAAAACTTTTAATATGTCAGAATAACTATAAAACAAACCTAACTGAACCTAATGGGTTCTTTAAAACGATGTTTATAAAACCCTGAAAATATTACGACTGGTTTCAGGCAAATATTGCTTTCGGACAAATGCAAATTTAATATAACTTACGACCCATATGTCATAGGGTTAGAATTAGATTTCGAGTGACGTATGGATTAGAACATTTTGTCTGTAAACACGTCCCTATTTTAAATAGACTATAACTGTATGTAAATGCTTAGGTGGTCTATTTCGCAAATGCGTATTAATTACCGACGAACAAAGAGGTTTTACTAAAACAAGCTCTTTACAGGCGCCATTAGCGTGTGTTTAGCGTGAGTCTAACTACGTGGTACAGTTATGACCGCCGAGCTAATACTGTTACTCGTAGACTATGCCCATTTAACTATGTAAGTTAGTGTATTTTCTTTGAAATTAATGTCGTATAGTCTATCCGGAATTCTAAGATCAAATTCTAACAAAAACAAATAATAAAACACGACCTTACATATATACAGTTGTTTGTATTGTTCCATGTGCCAAAGTGACTATTTGATCTTAGAGATCGGACAGACTATACATGAATTCAACGTTATTGGGCAATTCTTTTGCACTATTGCACTAAACTAGGTTTAGGTCTAGGTTATTTTATTAATCAGCCGTTAATAATTAACATCTCATGCTGAAATTGGCCATTAACTAGTGTTTAAACTATACCTATTACCTGATAATTATTTTCATAGTGAAGTACATTTTTGACGCCCATAACTTTTTGAACATAATTTTAATCGCGCCAGTTTACGGTATACCTCCTGCTGAGAAACATACCGATAAGAGATGCTTATCAAACTGCTCGTTATTACCTCTTTACGGCTCTGGCAACACCGAACTCAACCATTTCGGACACGCCACATGCCGGCCGCTGTTTGATTGATCAATCCAAATGGGTCAGTAGGGAGAAAACGAACACTACAGGAGATAGGGAAATCTGTTCTTAGGAACCATGGCGTCGATTTTAGATTTAATAGAAACTGCTTTTTTTTTATAAATCTCAATTCTCATACATAACCAGGAATTGAACTTGGTTAATAGTATTTTATGCAACCGTTGTATAAGAGGGGGCAAGAAACGCGAGTGGCATGGGTTACGATTACCAAGATGCTACGAGCGTTTTTTGACCTACTTATACAACGTTGCATGCAATACTTTTTCTACGACTCGACATTTCATAAATAAAATGCAAATAAACAACAAAGAAAATAATGACATGTTCCCGCTCGAAATCAACAAAATTAAAAAAAAAAATTGTCTCTGATAAACTTCCATCTGTCAAAAAAAAAAATGAACTTATACGTAAAGGTATACGTTCACTATACTAAACATCTATCAAAAAATATAAACTTATACATAAAGGTATACGTTCATTAAACTAAACATCGATGCACTGAAGATAAAACTTTTATTTTAAGTTGGCAGCAATACCTTAGTACAATAAGTTTTTTTTATAATGAAATAATGATAATGAAATAATGAACTTTATTCTGCAAGTAGGCCACAAGGGCACTTTTACATGTCTGAGTCTACCGGCATTTCACAAGAGGAGACCACTGTTGAGAAGAAACGCCGAAAGAAACTCAACAGTCAGTAATTTTTTCATAAAGGATAAGTACCTACTTAACTATTACAGTAATATGAACTTAACTATACGTAGCTCTCGAAGAAAACATATTAAAAGTGTATTCTAAGATATAAATGAGGACTATTAGTGTAAGAATAAAATATAGAAACTACAAGAAAGTATGACGGTTTAACACAATTTATGTACGTTTGATATGGTTTCTTATTAGAACTGTGTCCCTTAAACTAGTCAGGTACAATCTAAGGAGTCAGTTACTCGGTTTCTGGTTTAGGCCATGCATTTTTGTCTGTCAGATAGTCCTCTACTGTATAATATGCTTTTGACATTAGAGATTTTTTTAAATAATTTTTGAGAGATGGAAAGGCTAATTTTAAAATATGATCAGGTAACTTGTTATAAAAATGAATACATTGGCCTAAAAATGATTTATATACTTTACGAACCCGAAACTTTCTAATAGCAATTTTATTTTTATTTCTGGTGTTAAAATTGTGGACATCGGATTTTTTTGTAAATGAATCTATGTTCTTAATAACATACATAATACTCTCATAAATATATTGGGACGCTACAGTTAAGATGTTTATATCTTTGAAAATGTCTCTTAAGGAGTCACGAGAATTCAGGTTATATATAGAACGAATCGCTCTTTTTTGTAGCACAAATATAGTCTGAATGTCAGCTGCTTAGCCCCAAACCAGAATACCATATGACATGACACTATGAAAATAACTATGATAAACTAAGCGAGCTGTATCAACATCACTCAATTGTCTAATTTTCCTAAAAGCGTACGCCGCTGAACTTAATTTACCTGCAAGCACTGCTATATGTGGACTCCATTGCAAATGACTGTCCAAGTTATACCTAAGAATAATGCATTATTCACCATTTCTAAACATTCACCATTTAGTAATATAGTAAAATCTACCGCCGTAACATTTGGTAAAGCAAATCTAACACATTTAGTTTTCTTGGCATTGCAAATTGTGTGAATGCAGCTGTTTATCTTGTAATCTGTGGTATTATAAGTGATGCTTTTTTGGCGACATTATAACATCGTTTAGCGTGTTATTTTGGGCAGTAGAGTATAGACTTTTACAGACTTTCATAATTTATGTCTTTATATTAGAGTTAGTAGGTAACTATATAAATGACAGAAAAAAGTACTGGAGTAGAAAAAAATTCTTTTAGTAATCGCGTGTCGTATTGTAACATTCTTTACAGCGGTTTTGACCGGGCTATGTATGAAATGATGTATCAGCTTTATAAAAAAATGCAGTTTTTATTAAATCTAAAATCGACGCCCTAGAACAAATTTCCCTATCTAATTATAAGTATTAGTTTGTGACTTCTCCCTACTGAGCCATTTGGATTGATCACCCTGTATAGGTACAATCATATCGCCATTGCAAACTACGCTAACGGATATGTCACGACTGCGGGACCAGCGGCGTGGCGAGCGGCTGAGCGAGAGAGCGCGGCGGCGAAACGAGTGAGCGAGACACACGTACAATTGACGCATGCGTACGGAAACTCAGATTACATTTGAATCACGTTTTGTAGTCGGTGCCACCGGCTTCCGGTTTGAAAAGAAAAAAGGTGATTCAAATATAATCTGTAGTACATGCACGGGTTATTTTGGGCTTTACAGTTTATTTTGTAGCCGGTTAACTTTTCTTAAAAAAAAAACACTTTAAAGCTACCCGTTTGTAATGTAAGTGACGATCAAATTTAAAATCTCTATTATTTGACCAAACACTTAGGTACTACTATTATTATTAAGATGACACTCCATCGGTGGTCCAATTGTAACCATAAAAATAAAAAAGAGTTTTGAGAATCGATCAACAATAGGCTAGTTGACCCAGTTTTGAAATATATTTGAAATGGTTAATAATGATCTTACTAGCTCTAAAAAAAATGTCTTGTATTTTTTGTGAAAGCTAGAAAGCTAAATTTTATCAATTGAAAATTGGAAATTTCATAAACAGTCAAAAACGCCCGTCTACCATTTTTCCCTTTTGCTAATCTGTGGCGTGACATAGAATTACCTGTAAATATTCGAAATTCGACCGTCGTATAGTGCCATTCCGCTCACTCCAATATACTTTTGACAGGAGATCGAGAGGGACGGCACTATTCGAAGTCATCAAAGTAGACTTTCAGTTTTGTTTACATGACCAATGACGTCACTATCATAAGCGAAAATGGCGGACAGCGTTTTAAGCATTTCAAAATACAGATTAAAAACCATATTTTCAAATTTATTTTTTTCAGCCATCTTTCACTTGTATGAATTGAAAAATATATATTTAGGTTTCCTTTGCTAAATACTATACGGAATAAACATTAGTTTATTACAATTTGACATTAGTCAACTAGCCTATTGGCGGAGATATCGGTGAACATACATAAAAAACATACACTCAAACATAGAACCTCCTTTTTTATCGGTTGCAGTGGGTCGTCAAACAAATCTCTATGCAAGCCAAAAGCAAAAAAAAATGAGCACAATGAGTCTAACCGCGCTAAAATACGCAAGCCGGTGGGAATCGGGTAAATGGACACCACTGTTTTGTAAGCACCGTATAACGTTACGTATATGTTGTCGTCCTAAAAATAAAAAAAGCACTTATCATACTCTTCAAATGGGAAAACAAAAATGCCATATATTACTGCAGCTATACAAGACAATAAAAAGAAATAAGAAAAGAAACATGTCGAAAAAATGTAATATTACGTACCTACTATGTCGCTTGACTACAAGATAAAAACCAAACTATATATAACTCCAAGGTTATTTTTCTTCCCTAGGTACAGAACTTACAGAACAGAAGCATAAGAGGCCGGCCTTTCCCTAGTAACATAGGACGTTTCATGTCGCTGTGAATTCCGAGTAGTAAGGTCATAAGTGCCTCATGTCATCGAGTAACATACGACCTTTTAAGAACTAATCACTAACAGTTCCTTCCAGCTCTGGGCAATAATGACGTAAGCGTCGTACGTGCCCGCGTGACATAGGACTTTTTTATGTTGGTTACAGAACTTACAGACTAATTGTCGTTGCAGACATTTTTTGCCGCCATTAAAGTGGCTAAGTGCCTGGCTGCGCTGTGTAGTCTAGCGCCTGGTCACAGTGAAGGTATTTAAAACAGTATAATAACATCTTAGCATGATTGATTACTATAATCTGAAGTAAACAATTCACTATTAATTTCCATAATATGACTTGATGCATCCCACAGGACAAAGAACCAAAGCACACTTCTATTGAACGTCGTAGTGATCGTAACCTGAAATGCTGTATCGATGTGTTGAACGTCATAGTGATGATCGTAACTTGAAATGCTGTATCGATGTGTAAAGTTGCGTCAAATTTACGGTAGGTACGACGATGCGTCGTGGAACGTCACGACAACACGCCACATTGCTTCGATGTGAAGTTAAAATCTTGTTACTCTGAAATATAAATTGATCTACTTAAACGGGCGCTGTAACTGATCCCAGTCACGTCGGTAACAGTGATGAGGTTGAAGTAGCTATTACTTCGAATAAGGTATTACCTAAACAAATTGCCATGGCAAAGTTATTGCGAGCTGAAGGTATTGAAGGTGTACTTAAAGTTAAATTTAAAGGAGCATATAAGGTGTTGATACAGTTTTCACTTAAGTCGCAAGCAGAAAAGTTACTGGGTTGCAAAACATTTAATAACGATGATTTTAAGTCTCAGTGGTCTAATCAGATCAATGGTTGCTTCGGAATCGTGAGGCAAGTAGATGAAGATATTGAGGAAGACGAATTATTGAAGGAGTTTAATGTAGCTCAAGAGGTTTCGGCGCTACGACGATTAAATCGGTTGAACGATGAAGGTCAGTGGGTGAAAAGTCAAGTGATTCGTCTTTGCTTCAAAGGTACCTGTTTGCCTGAATTCGTATTCGCTTACGGGTGTCGTTTTGAAGTGAATCCGTTTATATTTCCCGTAACTCAATGCTCAGGTTGTTGGAAATTTGGACACCGTTTACGAGCGTGCCCAACTAAGAAAATTATTTGTCCGAAGTGTGGAAAATACCATCCTTGTTGTGAGACCGAAAAGTACACGTGCATAAATTGCAAAGGCTCCCATATGGCACTCAGTAAACTTTGCCCCATGTATAGAAAAGAAAAACAGTTGAGAAAAATAATGAGCGACAATAATTGCACATATAAAAATGCTTTAGACTTATACCAAGGTGAAAAAGGATTGACTCAACAAATCGGTTTAATTGAAGAAACGCAGCGAGTCACTGTTGATAGTAGCCAGAATTATACGTCATATAGAGATGTGCTTCTCTCTAATGTACGACGGGACGAGGAAAGGGAACAACGAAAAAATAGATCAAAGAGATTCCGAGAGCTGTTTAAAAAGCTCAAAGATATTTGCCTTTCCACGTCGTCATTTGAATGTAAAGTTAAGTTAGTTGTTACTTGTCTAGTTGACCAAATTTTTTCTGTTGTTGTTGATATATTCAAAGGTGGTGACATATTTAATTTATTATCGTTTTTCAATAATGGCAAGTAGGCATAAAGATTTTGTTTTAAATTTAGTTCAGTGGAATGCACAAAGTTTGAGGCCGAAATTGGTAGAGTTTGATCTTCTATTGGCGCAAGAGAAAGTTCATATTGCGTTAGTGTCAGAGAGCTGGCTAGAGCCAGGGTCTCATTTAAGTATCAGTGGGTATAATGTGTTTAGAAAAGACAGAGATGATGCATATGGCGGTGTATGTTTGATTGTTCATAAATCGATAAAAGCGCGATTACAGGTAGTCAATGTGCCAAATGTAGGCATAGAATGTATAGCTGTGAACCTTTTAAATTGTAATTTATTGCAGAACGTTATCTTAGTGTACTGTCCACCAAACGTAAGAACCACGCAAGCCGACTGGGATAACATTTTTTCACTGTTTTCAACGAGGTGTTTAGTTGCGGGTGATTTTAATGCTCACCACACAAATTGGTGCAGTAACAGCGATTCAAGGGGGTCTCGGATCTTTGATGCTGCATTAGATGCAGGATATGTATCAATTAATAATAGGCAAGCTACGAGAGTAAAGTTGGTAAACGGTAGACTACAGCAGACATCGCCAGATATCTCTTTTGTCTCTACAGATATAGCCGTTAGTTTTAGCTGGAATATAATTAGTGAAAGTTTAGGTAGTGATCATTTAATAATTAAGATTAAGATTAATTACCAAGAACACGTTACTATGTATAAAAACTAAACTTCAAGTTAGCTAATTGGGACTTGTACCGGGAATATTTAATAATATTTTAATATTTAGAGCACTATTTAAATTGTCCGGGAGAGGTTTCGGATGTACAAGACCAATATGACAACTTTATTAGGCATCTTAATTTAGCCTCAGAGAAAAGTGTTCCTACTGTAAAATGTTGTCCTTATCCTAACACTAATTTCAAACCCAAACCATATTGGAACCCCGCTCTTTCGGAATTGGTAGCAAGTCGTAGGCTCGCATTGAGCGTCTTTAGGCGAAACCCTACGCCACATAATCTCAATATTTTAGAAACCAAAATGGCAGAGGCAAAGAAAGCGATATCCAGTGCTAGGAGAGATAGTTGGCAAAAATACTGTAGTAGCGTTGATGAGTCAACAATAGTTTCTGAGATGTGGCAACGTATGAGATGGATAAAAGGTTTCAGAAAGACTAGTTACAACTTCTCGGAAGAAGAAAAGATGGGTATGTTAAATAACCTTGCCCCAGATTATGTTTTATCGCTAACGCCTGAGTGTTTTTCCACGAATGCATTGTTGGAATCAAATTTCTCAATTCGAGAACTGAGCAATTGTTTAAAAAAGAAAGATACCACGCCTGGAGATGATGGTATCACCTATTCCATGATATACCATCTCCCCGGGAAAGGCAAACGGTATCTTTTAGATTTATACAATCTCATCTTAAGAACTGGCTATATTCCCATTCAGTGGCGTGAGATAAAAGTGGTCCCTATTCCTAAACACACACATCCAGCACATACAGCAATCCTAACTCGGCTCCAAAGATCAGGCCCATATCATTAATCTCTTGTTTATGCAAAACGTTCCATCTCTTGTTGGTTAAAAGACTCGAATGGTTTGTGGAATCGCACGGTATTTTGGCTCCGTGTACGACGGGTTTCAGGAGAGGCCAGTCGTCATTAGACAGTTTGACGCGTGTCGTTTCTCACATACAAATAGGCTTCACATCAAATATACCAACGCTTGCTTGCTTCCTGGATATTGAGGGTGCTTATAATAACGTTTTAGTTGATAAGCTCATTTATATGTTGGATGATCTAGGTGTAGGTAAGCGAGTTTGCAATTACTTGTGGAATTTTCTAAGCGATAGGGTTCTTAAGATACAAGATAATCCTGGCAGCCACACTATTTTAGTGAGGCATACAAGTAAGGGCCTAGCGCAGGGTGATCCTTTGTCTCCACTGTTGTTTAATATAGTTACGTCGAAATTGTGCCAGGAAATAACAAACGTGATGAAACCTGATGACTTCATCTTATATAAAAGTAATAGAAATATCTCAGAAAGTTCTGGCGAAATTCAAAGAGCGCTAAATTCCTTCGTGTCGATACTGGGTTCTTTAGGTTTAGAGTTGTCGGAGCAAAAATCTAAATACTGTATTTTTAGTAGGGGCCATCGGCGACAATATGTGGATTTAAAAATAAATAATGTTGGTATAGCGCCCGTCGAGTTTTATAAATACTTAGGTCTTTGGCTAGATAGATCACTTAGATGGACCAAGCACATAAATGAAATTGTAGTTAAAATACAGAGGAGCCTTAATGTTTTAAAAATGCTAGCTGGTAAATCGTGGGGTCTTCATCCGAAACATTTGCGTAGGATTTACATTGCGATAATTAGAAGCAGGGTAGATTATGCTAGTTTTTTATATGACAACAGTGCAAAATTAAATATTTATAAATTAGATTAAGTACAAAATCAGGCGTTAAGGATTATTGGCGGATTTATACGGAGTACTCCCATTCACGCTATGGAGAGCGAGGTTTGCATCCCACCATTATTTTTAAGGAGAAGGTTTCTTGCAATTAAATATCGTTTAAAAGTTCTTTCTGTGTCAAATAATGAAACGAACGTACTCCTGGATAATTTAGCTTTGCTCAATCAGAATAGATATTGGTTGAATAAAAAGATCCCCCTTCTTACAACTGCCACATCTGACGTCGTAGATGAGAATGTATTCTCATCCGAGCGGCTTCAGATGTTTTCTCTCAATATATGGTTATCCAATATTGATGTGGATAATTTGGTTTTCTCTAATTTAGAATGTATAACAGAATCTAAAAAGGCTTATGAGCAAAATTGTCTTCGTGTTAATGTTCTTGTTGAATTACGTCAAAAGTATAAAGATTGCTACATTTTGTATACAGATGGCTCCAAGGATGCCTCTGGACGGGGTGCAGCTTTCTATGATCCGATAGATCCTTCATGCAACCAGGAGAATTATATGTTTAAAGTTTTTGGTGATGTGTGTATAATGACTGTTGAACTGGTTGCAATCTCAAGTGCATTGTCATATGTTTTAAAAAAGAACTTTAAAAATGTGGTGATCTGTACCGATAGTAAAAGTGCGCTACAACATATTACTCGATCTGTTCGCGGTGAAAGGGGTGTGCCGACAGTTTATGAAATTTTGGAAAAGGTAATTCTTTTAAAACAAAGCAATATTACTATACGGTTGCAATGGGTTCCATCACACATTGGTTTGAGGGGAAATGAGAAGGCGGATCAGCTGGCAAAAGCGGGCATAACGGATGGAAGTGTTGTTGTTGTAGCGCCCTGTTATCTTGAAATAGTTAATAAATATAGGAATAAATGTTATACACTGTGGAAGGAGTACTTCGATCAAAGGTCTAGAGACAAAGGGATATGGTACAAATGTATACAGAGCGAGCCTCCGCGGATACCGTGGTTTCAGAATGTTGACTTAAGCCGTAAACATGTTGTGACTGCTCATAGGCTGCGAACTGGTCATGTGCCACTCAATAAGTTTCGATGTCTCATGAGAATAATTGATTCACCTAATTGTGATATCTGTGGTACTATAGAAGACGCCCAGCACCTGTTGATGGAGTGCCGGCGCAATCGTGCCCAGAGAGATGCGCTGATAGCGTCAGCCAACCTAAACCCATATGATATCGGAGCTTTTATGCAGTTGCTGGCAAATCCATCTTCAGACTATGCACTTATGGTGTATAGGTTGGCTCGCATTGTGTAAACTGTTTTTTTTTAAGTAGGTTAATAGTTTTTCTTTTAGTTTAGTTGTACTTTATATTTTGTTGACGATGTAAGTAGTCTCTGTTTTTATAGGACCGATATGTACAGTAGTATAAAGGTCCTTAATAAATAAAAAAAAAAAAAAAAAAAAACATCACGATGTTTTACCGTGAAATGAAGTCACGATGTTCCACGTCACGATGTCGTGCCGTGAAAGTATACGTGGCATGACATAGATCAGTCCAGGCCGCAACAGCACAACATTACACGTCGTTACAACTTTCGTCTTCACGACACATTTAATGTCGAAAGGTTTTGGTCCAAGGAGATTTCTCATTAATTATGTAAAAGTTTCGTGCATGTTATTACGAATAGTTTACTTTTTAGAATAGTTAATATACTGTAACTACCTATCTATTTTAACTATATCTCGTCCGAAACTCGAGCAAGCTCGTAATGCAATGAACCATTAACTACGTTAACCCTTTCGCTAAAGTGGACTGTGATGTCCGTCATAGGGTTAACGACTTAGTCGGCATCGGCCATGTATGTCTAGTTCACTCTCTTAAGAACAGTTACCACGCTGTGTCTATTTTGACCGTGTCTCGTCCGAATGTCGAGCTACCTCGTAATGCAATAACCCGTAACTACTTTAACCCTGTCACTAACGTGGACCCTGATGTTCGTGATAGGGTTAGCGGCTTAGCCAGCATCAAACGTACCCTGTCTAAAAGCCCGGCCTCGTTTAACGGAGTACAGTCGGCGACAATTACGCAGTGATCAGAAATATGTAGAATAAAAATACCTTACATAAATGAGCAAATTATTATAGAATTTGTGTGTAAGCGTCCGTTTACGTAGGGAATTTGCCAAAAACAGACGTACAGACACATTAAATTGTGTAATGGTCCGACACCGACACAATTTTTTTTTTCTAATTATGTTAACAAGATTCCTAAAGATTATTTTTATTAAAGCAGTAACGTCTGCAAACGTAAATGTTTACAATGAAGCGAAAAAATTGGAGACGATGGTGCCGACGATAAAGTTTAAATCTTTACGGTAGATGGCGCTACGATGCCACCCTAAGGCATGTTGAAGCAACAGGTTGAAAGATTCAATGGCTCTGACATCCGGTTCGGTGGTCCAGTTGGTAAGAAGCCGTGTTGGCCCGGAAAGCCGTTGGAAACGCAGGTTCGAATCCTGGCTGAACCATTAAATTTTTAAATTTTTCGCTTCATTGTAAACATTTCGTAAAGATTGGTTGAGTTTTGGTGGAGGAAATAGACGAGAAGGATACCTCGTTTTATATAACCCGGTTACGTTATTTTTTTTATATAAATTTATGAAACATATTGTAGTGTCTCATTTTTTTATGTGGGTACACCACAATTTTTATTTAAACCATGAATACAAAGATCAAAGCTTAAAGAAAAATTGAAAAAGGAGCTACCTGGTGGAAGCGACCGGGATTCGAACCCGGTACCTCTGGATTACCGGTCCAGCACGTTAGCCACTTCGCTACCCTCGCTTCAAACTTAACGTAAACTGATAGCCTGGTAAAAAAGCAGTGATATATATCCTCTTAAACGTGGTCGTATTAAGTGTCTACATATCTTGACTAAATTTCCTTCTCCGTTTATCTTCTCACTAGCTGTGCCCCGCGGTGTTATCCGCTCATCCCACGGGAACACTAAATTTATTTGGGATGAAAAGTATCCTATGACCTTTCCCGGGTCTCAAACTATCTCCATACCAAATTTCATCTAAGTCGGTTTAGCGGTTTAAGCGTGAAGAGGTAACAGACAGACAGACAGACACACTTTCGCATTTATAATATTATAGTATGGATTTCTTTTCCACGATTTTTCTCACCTTCTCATTATAGGAAATTCACTCCTTCAACACATTTCAAGATTTATTTATAATTTTCCAATTTAGCGGCCGAATGGTAATACCGTCACTCTGACAATGTTATTCTCACCCATATTAAAGCCCTGCCACGTCCCGTGACGTGACGTGACGCGGTAACCCCGTTTGACAAGCGAAAGCGACACATTCTGTGGCGTCATAGTCTGAATATAAATGGGTGCCCTTACACCAGGGGGTTTTACGGGGAGCATTTCACTTTCCTGAATTTCATTTGTCATAAATGTATCTTGCCATAATTTTCATTTGCCATAAAGTTTTTATTTCATAAATCATAAACTGCGGGATTTCTGTCATACTATTCATGGAGAAATCATTAGGTTAGGTTAGGTTTGTTTTATGAAAATCCCGAAAAGTTTCAGCTTACAGAGAAAAATTGATTTATGGCAAATTAATATTATGGCAAGGGATAGATTATGGCATATGAAATTCGGGCAAACGATAGAGAACTGGTTTTACGAAGCTATTACAATTACAAATTAGGGCTTGTGCACAAATCACGTGAGGTTTTTTCGGCTACTTTTTGAACCCCCTACCCTCTAGTGATATTTGGTGAGGTTCTTCGGTAACCCCCTCCCCCTCTCTACCTCGCGTGTATTTTTTTTCGTCAAAACTTCGTAAAATAGACTCGCTATTTACGAAACCTAGAATAAAAACCTAGAAAAATAGAAAATATCGTTATTTTCTTAATTCGTTCAACGTAGAAAGACACACGTGAGGTCTCCTTATACCCCTCCATCCCCCAACGTGATATATCGTGATTTTTTCCCCCTATTGAACCTCACATGATTTGTGCACAAGCCCAAGCGGAAGTCTCATTTTAATATCCATCCTCTTTTAGTCGATACCCTCAACGCTGTGGCCTCTGAACTGAACTGAAATACTTTTTCGTGGACTATCTTGCGCCGGCTGACTGTATCCTGGGCTATGAGAGTACAACTGTGATAGAGTCAGACATGACACGGTTTGACACTGTCAACAGTGTCAACCATACAAATCGAGTCAGTTTTGTATGGTTTGACAGTTCATTTACTTGGAAGAGTTACCGTGGTCTGACTCTACTTGACTTTTTCTCGCGCGAGATATTTATCTATCTCTTTCTGTGTAATGCTGTCTCTCTTGTCTAAATTACTTTCCCCGAAATTCAAATTTTCTATAACTTACTAATTCCTGTAACTGTAAAAACAGTGCTGTGCTGACCTAGCTCACTTACGGTTTCAGAGAAAATGCTTTCGATGACATGAAACAACCGAAAAATCGGTAAAAATATGAAGTTGAAACAAGGGTAAACCTGGAAAATCACATTGAAGCCTTAGAATGATGACTCACTTTTATTCAAGTGCTAAGAAAAACCGACATCAAATAAGAAAGCGACCTTAATAAAAAAGACGGTTTTCTTCCACGATATCATCAATTTTCAGACAAAAATTCTAATTTTCACAAGAAGCGGTACAACATTTCGCCTTTCCTCATAATACTTATTAAAACACCATAAAATTCCGCGACGGACGAGGTCAACGACCTCGCCCGGAGACAGCGCGTCTCCACTCGTTCACGTCAAACTTACCCGACCTAGTGGCCAAAATTTTAACTAACTCAACCGCATACCAATAACTATGTAACTATCGATACTAGCGCCACCACTCACCGGCAAAATAAGATTGTTGTGTTTGTTTACGGAAATAGATTTTGTATGTTCGGAATATGAATTATGTTCTCAATTTGAATTTGGAATGCGTTCGCGTTTCGTTATTGCTTGTAACGTGACATTTGCAGGTCTGATTTGAAATATAGGTCTGTGGGACAGTAATTTGCAATTTCAGAGCAATAATTCATTTATGACGTGAATTGACGTAACAGGTATCTATTTCTTTGGCATTCTGAATAAATTAAGGACCACAAAACGTAAACGTATTAGAATTACATAAACGTTTAGCTTAACATTTCTGCATGCTTTCGTTTACATAACTCTTTTCTATTAATATTATACTTAGTTTAAAGTTTTATCTAACCTTGCGTTCTGTTTCATGTGAGCGTCATTTGCTTTATTTCTCAGCTTATGTGACAAGTAATCAGCGCAACTGTGAAACTTTTCACGTGAAAATTTACAGAAAACTTGATTTATTTTCTCATATTGATTTTCTCAAATTTATCGGTGGAAAATGGAAATATTTACCTACTTTAGCAACTGGCACATGCACATTAAAATCTAAAAAGTTTGACTTCGATAATAAACTAAATAAAGAACGGCTAAAACTATGTAAAAATAAAAAAAATATTAAAACAGACTAGGAATTCGGGCCTCTTCGGCATGGTCCCGAAGACGCTGGCAACATTTCCCCGCTGTATGCCAACGCTAAACCCCGGCCCGGCTCCACACTATCGCGAAGTTGGCCGAAGTATGAGTTTCTGCAGTGAAATACCCCCCCACACTATCATTATTCACCCAACCTCGTTCAACTACGCGAGTAGTGTAGAGCTAGGGTATACGATACGATTTGTACCTACAAAAGAACCTACGTAAAATGGACTTAAACATTTCCATTTAATTCCCGGAATGAACATGGCAACATTTGGAACAGTCCATCGGCAGCCGCGGCGACCGCTTTTATTCCCGTCCTGACCGCAGTCGCTGCGGTGGCGATGGCGTGCGGTCGATTATACGATAAACCTCCATTCCATTTTAGGGTTCCGTACCCAAAGGGTAAAAACGGGACCCTATTATTAAGGCTCCGCTATCCGTCCGTCTGTCACGAGGCTGTATCTCATGAACCGTGATAGCTAGACAGTTGAAATATTCACAGATGATGTATTTCTGTTGCCGCTATAACGACAAATACTAAAAACAAAATAAAATAAATATTTAAGTGGGGCTCCCAACGTGATCGGTTGCGTTAACTTTGGACCATATTCGTATGGGACGTCATTCATAGGGACTACCAGGTGAAAACTTAACTTAACCCGGCCAGTTAATATGGGAAGTGTTTGTACGGAACCCTCAGTGCGCGAGTCCGACTCGCACTTTGTTTCCTTTGCATAAAATCAAGTCACGCATTTCCTACAAAAATATAAGACATTTTCGGAATCGCAATGATGTTTGCAACAAGATGAGTAATGCTTTATCGGTCCACGCCATATCGCCCGATCACATCGCATCGATTCTTTGAGACGTGAAAGGCTTTCTACGTCGGTACATATGTGTACACTTTGAACGCGAGTGTACTTGTACCTATGTGTGTACACTTTGAAAGGCAGTGTACTTGTGTGTACACTTTGTGTCACTGCTGTTAGGGGAAATGCTTGGTACCGGCGTGCAATATGTACGTTAGTTATGTTATGTTAGTTGCTTAGTGAGTGAACTTGGATCAAATCTTGTACAGCGTGTGACAGAATGTGATTCAAGTATTATACCATCAATATTGGGGAAGATGTAAATTTCGACAGAAGAGGAAAAGCCACGATCCTCTTTATTGCTTCAGCAATTTTGGTGTCGTACTATAGGGATAGATAGTCTCAAAAATGTGAAACATCCAGCCGTTATGCGCATATAGGTACGCAAGTTTACATAAGTCTCTGATATTGCCGTGTCGGTTACAATATATCATCATTCCCTTAATATAGGTATTTGTTGTTATAGCGGCAACAGAAATACATCATCTGTGAATATTTCAACTTGTTATAGCTATCATGGTTCATGAGATATAGCCTCGTGACAGACGGACGGACAACGGAGACGTTTTTACCCTTTGGGTACGGAACCCTAAAAATAGAATGGAGGCTATATTTAATTGGGGTCGGCGCAACATATTGTTTTCTTCCTCCATTCTTCCCCATAACTCGTCATCGTCGTTTACCTACTTTCCATATTATTCATATCATATTTCACACAATCATTCCGTCTTTTGCAAATTAATATAGAATTTGTCCCGCGTCCGTTTGGGGCCAAATTTTGGCTAATAAGAAACGCCTTACACAAATTTTATAACAATAAGCGCAAAAACCAAAATGGTTCAACATAGAACATTTCCTTCCCATTGAATTTCTAAAATTTCGTAAAGATTGGTTAAGTTTAGGAGGAGGTAACAGAGCGAAACCTCGATTTGTATGACAAAATTAGCAGTGGTATCTCATTTATAACGCTTTCCTGGTTTAGAGTCTAAACCAGAAAAGCGTAAAAGGGTCGTTCTCGCGCGTGGCTCTTGTCTTCGCATTGTAAAATATTCCTCATTGTTGTATTCGCAATGTAAAATAATCAGAATTTAAAATAGGTGCAAACACAACGTGAATTATACTTTGTAATTGCTTCGATAAACACAATTATACTCATGAATTCTTGAATAAATATGAACGTGTCAACATTATTTTAATTTATGCAATGTGAAGTCACAAGGAACATCCTCTTCGCCACGTGTATTCTAGTAGGTATGGTGATGGTGTGATATGGGAATTGAGGACAGCTCAAATCAGCAACTCTTTAAGAAATGTCAAAAATTGGGCAAGTGCAAGTCCGACTCGCGCATGAAGGGTTCTGTACCATAATCTATAACAAGTTTGTTGTATGGGAGCCCGGTTAAATATTTATTTTATTTGGTGACGGACGGACGGTCAGCGAAGTCTCAATAATAGGGTCCCGTTTGTACCCTTTGGATACGGAACCCTAAAAACTGTCTGTTGTGACGACATAAAAATCAGCAGTCAAGATACGTCTTCTTCTTAGTTTTTGTACAATTAAAAATAGTATATGTCTAAAAGTTAGTGGTAGTACACGGTAGCGTATTTTTAAATGTGTGTTTAGGTTTTGAATGACACAATTTATTTTCACTATAGTCAAAATACCGTATGAAGTGAGCGAGCGAGACGAGCGGAGCGTGGCCGTTTCGGCTTGGCCAAAAAATCTTTCGTATGTCCGGATGTTTGGATGTTTGGAGGTTCACATGCTTTGCGGCTGTTCTCGCTTAGAGGCCACAATTGTCAGCCGATTCTCATGAAATGAGTAGGTTCGATAATTATTACAGATTTTTTATGTCGATTCACTGTTTGAAAATTCTATACTTTTTCCTATACCTATTCAACGACACCCCACACACTAGTGTTGAAACGAAAAAAAAAATCACCACCACTTTAGGTAAGTGTTCG
Source organism: Apotomis turbidana (assembly GCA_905147355.2). NCBI lineage: Eukaryota > Metazoa > Arthropoda > Insecta > Lepidoptera > Tortricidae > Apotomis > Apotomis turbidana. The sequence goes on from LR990293.1 coordinate 22,317,552, forward strand.
AGAGGTACCCGAAAAAAAGTTTTTTTTTAGTTTTTATTTTACCGTTTTGTCGGCGTGATGCATGTACACATACTCATACCAAATTTCAGCTTTCTAGTACTAATGATCACGCAGCTAAGCCGCGGACGGACGGACAGACGGACAGACGGAAATGGCGAAACTATAAGGGTTCCTAGTTGACTACGGAACCCTAAAAATGGATGCCAATTCGACGCTAGCGATATCTTCAATTCAGCTATACTTGGGCATTAAACCCGTGTTATTCCAACTTGGTTCTCTTAACTCAAAATAGATGGCGTTGTTATCATTATCTGCACCGGCCAATGAGTAAAATCATATTGAAACCAATTCAAGCGAATAAAGTCGACGATATCAAATATTACAATTGATACTTGAAATAAAATTATCACATGTACATTTCACGCCGTATCGCTCCATATCGGGGTTTATATGAACGCTTCACACTATTAACATAAATTGAATTTTATTGTCATTTCTCTTCGAATTGATATTTTATGGGTCTGGCGCTGTTTTAAATAAAAGCAATAACGTTACTATAATTATGATATATGTTTTATCGGGTTTGAAATCTGTAATCAGAGTGATATATCACACTTGCGTGATTGTATTGTTATGGATTTGTATATCTATAGTTAATTGTGGAGCAACTCTTTTGTTCATACCGGATGTGGCGTTTTACTATCATTTCACACAAAAAAACGCTTCACAAAATTATCATTTCCCAAATAAAGTTTCACAAACTGTACATATCACAATTTAAGTAAAATATTTTGAGATAATAAACGTGATGATTTATAAATTCATATTAACACCAATATTCTAGCTCCAAGTCTAAACTCCAAAAAAACTAGGCACCTCCATAATTTATATTTAACGAGCGCGTCTAAAAAGGCCATTACTGCATTTTGCTATCATGGTTAAGAGCTAGACTTACGCAGTTGGCGGTACCTAACCTTGGCTCGTTGCGTTGACCCAGGGGGCGATTCTAGTGACCGTAGATAAACTCGGTGATGAGTATTTCGTTGATATTTTGCACGATTTGAATTTGCTATCACGTTAAAAGCTAAAGTCAAACCACGCGAACTCCTCCAAGCAAATGAACTGTCAAACCATACAAACTGACTCACTTTGTATTCTTTGACAGTTCATTTGCTTGGAAGAGTTAACGTGGTTTGTATATAATTATAATAATAACGATCATGTACTGTGGGGCCATCGCGGCGTGCCGCGTTGCTCGTGTCAGATTCCCGGACACTGACCGAGCACCGCGGACCGCCGGGGGTGTTCCTGCTTGGCAAGTACGGATCGAGCGGCGTATCAGCTCGTTTAGGACTTTCATTGCCAAGCTAATCTGTTTTAGGGGGGGCAACAACCGCCCCCGTGTGATGCGCTACGTGACACAAGCCTTCGCGGGGACTGGCACCAGGCCCTGCGATTACATGGCATGTGTCACGGAGCGCATCGACTACCTAAAGCAGATAGTTTATGCATGGGCAAGCCGTATTCGTCGCTATAGAGAGCGTGTGGATCGATTCCAGCAGAATCGTCTCTTTCAAAGTAACCAAAGGAAGGTATACCGAAAGTGGGAGGGAACCAACCAATGTGTGAGCGACGGGCAACTGCCGGATCCTACTGCCATGATTAACTTCTGGCGTAGTATCTGGTCGGTGCCAGTCGAGCACACAGAGGGCGAATGGATGAATGTTGTCAGACGTGAGTGTGAGCCGATCGAAGCCATGGGGGCTGTGACTATAAGCCCCGATGATGTAAGGTGTGCGGCCCGTACGACCCAGAACTGGAAAAGTCCTGGGCCGGACGGGTTGCACAACTTTTGGATCAAGTGGTTTCGATCCTCACACGAACGTCTGGCAACACAATTTCAAGACGCCCTCGAGCTTGGTTCCCTGCCATCTTTCATGACTACTGGTGTTACCTTCCTGCTCCATAAGTCCGGTAGTACCACGGAAGCGAAAAACTATAGACCCATCACGTGCTTGCCCACTTTATACAAGCTCCTTACGTCCATTCTGAGAACAAAAATTAACACGCACATTGTTGCGAACAACGTTTTGGCCTTTTCTCAGAATGGGTGTAGGGTTGGGTCCCGTGGTACTAAAGAGCCCCTCCTCGACTGACACGACCATTTGCCAACAAATCCGGCGGAAAAAGGGGTCCCTCTCAACCGCTTGGATTGACTATAAGAAGGCCTATGATTCGGTGCCTCATTCATGGCTGGAGAGGATCTTAGAGCTGTATAAAATCGATACAGCTCTAAGATCCCTCTTAGGCGCGTGTGTGAGGCAGTGGACCACAGTCCTTCGTCAACCAGGAGGCGGGGATGGCCCCCCTGGCCCGCGGGACTTGATAAGGATTGAGAGAGGTATTTTCCAGGGTGACAGTTTGAGTCCTCTGTGGTTCTGCCTAGCCCTGAATCCGCTCAGCACTCTGCTGAAGGATTCAAGACTAGGTTGCCGGCTTCGAAGAGGAGGTGAGGTCATTTCTCATCTGCTGTACATGGATGATCTTAAGCTGTATGCACCAAAACGCCAGGATCTGGTGGAACTACTGGAAGTAACTGAAACCTTCAGTAGTGCCATCAAAATGGAATTTGGCGTAGACAAGTGTGCGGTCATGCATGTACAGCGGGGGAAAGTCGTAAATTCCGTGAACTTACAGCTTTCTGAGACAATGACCCTCAGGTCTATCTCCGAAGTTGAAACCTACAAGTACCTTGGTATGTCACAGTCATTGGGTATTGCGGACGGAGACATTAGACAGGCGTTGAAGGAGCGTTTCTTTTGTCGTTTGACAAAAGTACTTAACAGTCTTTTGTCCGGTGGCAATAAGGCACGCGCCTTCAACGCTTGGGTGATGCCTCTGCTCACTTACTCCTTTGGCATACTAAGGTGGACTCAGACTGAGCTGGACGCCCTGGATACGAGGGTTCGTCAGCTGCTCACTACACATCGCATGAGGCACCCACGCTCGTCAGTTATGAGAATGTACATCCCGCGTAAGTGTGGGGGCCGTGGCTTTTTAAACGCCAAGGACCTCCATAACCGTGAGGTGTGCAGTCTTAGGGAGTATTTCCTAAACAACGAGTGTGGGATTCATCGCGATGTAGTAGCAGTTGACAAAGGCCTCACCTCTCTCTCCTTAGCAAACGAGAACTGGCGCAGACCAAAGGTGCTTAGCACCGATGACCGCAGGGCTGTATGGAAGAGCAAGGAGCTACATGGGCGGTTCTACAAGGCCCTTACGGGGCCCGATGTGGATCTGCTCGCGTCGGTGAACTGGCTACGTTTCGGGGATCTCTTCGGGGAAACCGAAGGTTTTGTCTGTGCAATTGCGGACGAAGTAATGATGACGAACAATTCTATCTATCTATCTATCAGCCACAGACGTCCACTGCTGAACATAGGCCTCCCCCATGACTCGCCACAAAGTGCGATCCTGTGCAGACCGCATCCAATGATTCCCCGCTATCCTCACGAGGTCATCCGTCCATCTAGTCCGGGGCCGACCCACGCTGCGCTTTCCTATACGTGGTCGCCACTCTAGGACTTTGCTGCCCCAACGGCCATCCGTTCTCCGGGCTACATGGCCTGCCCATTGCCACTTCAACCGGGCAATCCTGTGCACTATGTCGGTTACCTTGGTTCTTCTGCGGATATCCTCATTTCTGATTCTGTCGCGCAAAGAAACTCCGAGCATTGCCCTTTCCATTGCACGTTGCGTGACTCTTAGCCGCCTCATGAGTCCCATTGTGAACGACCATGTCTCAGTTCCGTAAGTCATCACTGGCAACACGCACTGTTCGAAGACTTTCGTCTTCAGGCACTGGGGAATTTTCGACGAGAAGATATGACGTAGCTTCCCGAACGCTGCCCAGCCGAGTTGAATTCGTCGATTAACCTCCTTCTCGAAGTTGGACTTACCTAGCTGGACAATTTGTCCCAGGTACACATACTCGTCGACAACTTCGAGGGCAGAGTTCCCAACCACTATCGGGTAAGGCGCAACATGGTCATTCGACATGATTTTCGTTTTGTCCATGTTTATTTTCAGACCTACCTGTTGGGAGACTCTGTCGAGGTCTTCGAGCATAGCGCTTAATCTCTCCAACGACTCCGCTATGACCACGATATCATCTGCAAATCGAAGGTGAGTGAGGTGCTCGCCGTTGATATTGATGCCAAGTCCGTTCCAATCCAGTAGTTTAAAGGCATCTTCCAGTGCAGCAGTAAACAGTTTTGGAGAAATTACGTCTCCTTGTCTTACTCCTCGCTGCAGTTGGATAGGATCTGAGCTCTGGTCTTGGATTCGGACTGACATGGTGGCGTTTCTGTACAAACACTTCAGCACTTCGATGTATCGATAGTCGATACGGCACCGCTGGAGAGACTGAAGCACAGCCCAAGTCTCGATCGAATCAAAGGCTTTTTCATAGTCCACAAACGCTAAGCATAGGGGCCGGTTATACTCCTCTGTCTTCTGTATAACCTGCCGCAGCGTATGAATGTGGTCTGCTGATTATGGTGCTAAAACCTCGACGTACAATTACCGGAGATATATCCTGAAGGACGGTACGGTCGACATTTGTCGGGCATGCCGCCGTCCCGGTGAGTCACTCAGGCATATAATCTCCGGTTGTTCTCATCTTGCTAACGGCGAGTACTTGCACAGACATAACCAAGTAGCCAGGATCATTCACCAGCAACTTGCTCTTCAATACGGTCTTGTGGGGTCTGAGGTGTTTTACTATAAGTACGCACCGATGCCAGTTCTTGAGAATGGTCGTGCCACGCTCTATTGGGATCGATCTATCATCACGGACAGGACTATTGTAGCCAATAAGCCTAACATCGTTTTGGTAGATCGATCCAAGCGCCAGGCAGTGCTCGTCGACATCACCATCCCCCATGACGAGAACCTCGTGAAGGCCGAGAAGGACAAACTCAGCAAGTACCTTGACTTGGCTCACGAGGTGACCGCCATGTGGGATGTTGACTCGACGATCATTGTCCCGATAGTCGTTTCGGCGAACGGTCTTATAGCGAAGAGTCTCGACAAACATCTTAAGAGACTCTCGCTAGATGGCTGGATCAAGGGCCAGATACAAAAGGCGGTACTCCTGGACACGGCGCGCATCGTCAGGAGGTTCCTCTCTCTGCAGCCCTAACCACCGGTAGCCTGGGCCCTGCCCCGCTGCCGGCGGCACCCTAGGTTAGGTTTTTTTTTAGAATGTGTTTATATTTGTAATGTATTTTTTATATTTTACTTTTTATATAAATTTATTGTAAAAAAAACCTAGCCCAAGTATAAAAATGAATAAAGGGAATAATAATAATAATTCTTTATTTCAAAATAAAATTCCATAGTATGTTAGTAATGCTTAGCCTAAGTTAGTGAATGAATCAAACTAAATACAATTTTATTTTATAACTTGGGCCAATCCCTTAATTTTGTCAACCTAATGTGCCAATATTGGGCTGTCAAATCTCTCTGCAATGACCTTCAGAATGCTGTTGTTGCTACTCCTAAGCCGGGTCATCATCGAGGCGATTTTTTTGCGTATAATTGCGTGAAAACCATCCGTGTGAGCCTCGGCGAACATTAGCGACGCACTATATAGACTTACGCAGTTAGCACTAGCTAACCTTGGCTCGTTGCGTTGCACCAGAACCATTACCATGAGTATACAGTGAAAGTACTCGCTAGCGACAGCGTAAACGGTTTGTATGGAGAATCGTAGTTCTACAAAGTGACCGCTAGGGGCGCAGTACCGTTCTCCATACAAATCGTTTACGCTGTCGCCAGCGAGTACGGAGTACGGTCACGTTAACTCAAGGCAAGATACAGGGGACGATTCTAGTCACCGTACATAAACTCGGTGATATTTCGTTGATATTATGCACGCTTTGAATTTTATTCGGTACTACGTTAAAAGTTAGACTTACGCAGTTAGCGCTACGTAACCTTGGCTCGTTGCGTTGAACCAGGGGGGCGATTCTGGTCACCGTAGATAAACCTGGTGATACTCGTATTTAATAATAACTAATAATAACCGACATCTCTTGCCAGGCCGGGGCGAGAGAATGAGACGAGGATGACGAATACGAAAATTAAGTGTCTTACCAATACCATACCAATATTAGCTCCTATCTGGACACGGTACTTACCTGAAAGAAAAAAGTCATTATTAATAAAGTGTATTGTATACTACCTGTTTCTAATGCAGACAAATTTTTACTATTATATTGATAATTTATGGAGACTACTTTTTATCCCAAAAAATATAGTCTTCCCATGGGATGAGCTACCTAACACCGTGCGGCGCAGCAATTATATAATATTTGTCACCTTTTTAGGGTTCCGTAGTCAACTAGGAACCCTTATAGTTTCGCCATGTCCGTCTGTCCGTCTGTCCGTCTGTCCGTCTGTCCGTCCGTCCGCGGCTTAGCTCCGTGATCATTAGTACTAGAAAGCTGAAATTTGGTATGAGTATGTGTATGTATCACGCCGACAAAACGGTAAAATAAAAACTAAAAAAAAAATTTTTTTTCGGGTACCTCTCGAACACCTAAAGTGGGGGTGATTTTTTTTTTTCGTTTCAACCCTAGTGTGTGGGGTGTCGTTGAATAGGTCTCTTGAAAATAATAGGGGTTTTCAAACATTACTTTTTGATAAAGTCAGTAGTTTTGTAAATATTCGCTCCGAAAATAAAAAAATTGTGTCCCCCCCCCTCTAACTTTTGAACCACAAGTCAAAAAAATATGGAAAAATTCATGTTAATGCGGCCTTATAAGTACTTTCAATGAAAACTATATTGAACAAAATCGGTCAAGCCGTTTTTGAGTTATCGCCAAATTTCATATTTTTTCTTTAAAAGGTCGTAAGTTGACTTCCAGAAGGTAATAAGTGATTACAGTTTCTAGGGCGTTTACGACCTTTTTATAGAGCTTAAAATCTGTCTTAACTTAAACCTCGGGCTTAAAACAGCAGTTTATTGTGAAGGATGAGCAACTACGGAACCCTACACTGAGCGTGGCCCGACATGCTCTTGGCCGGTTTTTTTAGGGTTCCGTAGTCAACTATGTCCGTCTGTCCGTCCGTCCGTCCGTCCGTCCGTGGCTTAGCTCCGCGATTATTAGTACTATAAAGCTAAAATTTGGTATGAGTATGTGTATGTATAACGCCGACAGAACAGTAAAATAAAAAAAAAAATTTTTTTGGGTACCTCTAGAACGGTAACCTATCTCAAAGACTAAAAACCATTGACCGAATTTCATTTGCCCGAAAACTATTCGAATTATTATCGTTTCTCCGATGACAGGATTCGTACATTTTTCTTTTCACCATTTTACATTTAGTAGAAGTATTGTTTGTCCGAAAAACTTTTCCCGTCACATTCACTTGCCCTATGAGGTGTTACGTATTATTTTTCGTAGCCCATTTTTCATTTACCCTATGATACTTTTGGCACTGCATACATTTGAACAAATTTTCAGTTCACCTTTTAACTTTTCCCGCCCCATTCACTTGCCATCTGAATTGCGACGTCTTTTGTTTAATACCCATTTTTTCATTTAGCCAAATTTTCAGTTCACCTTTTAACTTTTCCCGCCCCATTCACTTGCCATCTGAATTAGGACGTCTTTTGTTTAATACCCATTTTTTCATTTACCCAATGATATTTTCGGCATTACATAAGAACTGCGACTACAACAACAGCCCGAGAGCCGAACGAGCGAAGCTACCGTGCTGCGGCAGCAGCCGACAAGCCGCCAAAACCGACCTGGTTGGGTTAGGTTAGGTTAGAACTGTGACCACAACAGCGCGCGAGCCGAGCGAGCGAAGCTACCGTGCTGCAGCAGCACGACCTGGTTGGGTTAGGTTAGGTTAGAACTGCGACCACAACAGCCCGCGAGCCGAGCGAGCGAAGTTACCGTGCTGCAGCAGCAGCCGACAAACCACCAAAACCGACCTGGTTGGGTTAGGTTAGGTTAGAACTGTGACCACAACAGCGCGCGAGGCGAGCGAGCGAAGCTACCGTGCTGCGGCAGCAGCCGACAAACCGCCAAAACCGACCTGGTTGGGTTAGGTTAGGTTAGAACTGTGACCACAACAGCGCGCGAGGCGAGCGAGCGAAGCTACCGTGCTGCAGCAGCACGACCTGGTTGGGTTAGGTTAGGTTAGAACTGCGACCACAACAGCCCGCGAGCCGAGCGAGCGAAGCTACTGTGCTGCGGCATGCGGCAGCAGCTGACAAACCGCCAAAACCGACCTGGTTGGGTTAGGTTAGTTTAGAACTTTTGGATTAGAATTTGACAAATTGTTGAAAAAGGATACAATAATATGACTTAAATTAAAAAGTCCACTTGAGAACAGTCGAGTAGTTAATAAACCGAATCGTTACATCGGACAAATGAAATCAAAGTCATACAAAAAAAGTCGAGTAGTTAATAAATCGAATCGTTACATCGGTCAAATGAAATCAAAGTCATACAAAAAAGTCGAGTAGTTAATAAACCGAAACGTTACATCGGAAAACTGATATTACGGACAAATGAGATTTAGGGAAACGTGTCATTAGTCGAGTGAACAAAAATCCTAAACAATTAATGCCCAATCGTAAATTATCGAATTGAATTTTCGGACAAATGAAAAAAAGTTAAAATGATATTTGTCGAATAGTTTTTGTCGAAATGAAATTCGGACTAACGTTTTTAGTGTTTCAGATAGGTAACCCTCTAGAACACCTAAAGTGGGGGTGATTTTTTTTTTCTTTTTGACCCTGGTGTGTGGGGTGTCGTTGAATAGGTCTTGTAAAAATAATAGGGGTCTTTTGACAATATTTTTTGATAAAGTCAGCAGTTTTGTAAATATTCGCTCCGAAAACAAAAAAAAATAGTGTCCCTCCCCTCTAACTTTTCAACCACGGGTCAAAAAAAACGGAAAAATTCATGTATATAAGGCCTTATAAGTCATTTCAATGAAAACTATATTGAACAAAATCGGTCGAGCCGTTTTTGAGTTATCGCCAAATTTCATATTTTACTTTAAGAGGACGTAAGTTGACTTCCAGAAGGTAATAAGTGATTACAGTTTCTAGGGCGTTTACGACCTTTTTATAGAGCTTAAAATCTTTCTTAACTTAAACCTCGGGCTTAAAACAGCAGTTTATCGTGAAGGATGAGCAACTACGGAACCCTACACTGAGCGTGGCCCGACATGCTCTTGGCCGGTTTTTTTGTACAAGACTTGAACTGTATCAGGGCTGGTTAGCACTCAATACCAGTGAGTCGGACTTTGTGTTTTTTTTTTTTTTTTTTTGTTTTTGTTTGAGTCTGCGGGTCCTTGGGGGCCCTTTGCGTGACTTGGAACTGACACGCCACGTCCATTTGGACAATGCGCCGAGATCGGACTTTGTGTGGGAGTTTAAGAGGGCGCCAACGCGTTGTCTAGCTCTCTCTCTCACTGAGCGTAAGCGTGAGCGAGATGGAAGTGCGTGCTCGGAAGTGCGGAAATCATGTTTTTTGAGTTGTGTCATAAACGTGTGCATTTTATATTGAAAATAGTTTTACAGTTTTTGAGAACTTATAATTGTGCATCTATTAAGCTAAAAAACATTGTTAAAAATGGAAGGGTTTTGAAGATCCAGCCGAAAATATCTAAAAAAAGGGTTATGTTTGAGAAATAAAAGTATCGAGATAATTATTAGTAATCGTGTTTTCACGTTGACAAGATTGAAGAAAAACTGTTTAAGTTTCTTATTTTTAATCACTAGGGATGTTGAGATCTAGGATCATACACCTGACGAATTGTGCATGGGTGGGCTCTTAACCCGCTACTGGGGTTATCTCCACGCCACAGGAGTGATGTTTGTCACCGACCTGTATGTCTACCGTTCGAGAATAGCCCCCGAACTCACGCTCCCCGCATTATTATGTAAATTCCGCTAACGCGCATGTCAAGTACAGACAGACATACATACACGAATCAACAGTTTGATATATGGCCTGGGCTATACACGGATAGCGTTATTTATTAATTGGCCCAATGCACTGAAAGTATCCAGTTAATTAGTTCCAATCACACTATTCGTTTGTGTATGCAAAATAATAAATGGCGAACTTCTCTTCATTCTCTACTAGTTAATAATACGACTACACAATAATTTGGTGTAGCGTTTCATTGTACGAGAGTAGAGAGCATAGGCGCATTTTCATCTAAAAAAAAATACAGTTAGTGAAGGATAAGCACAATGCATTTGCTATGCACATTGCAACGGACGGAATACAATGTGAATATGTTTAATACGCTTTTTGTTTAACATCCTTGTTTTGGAAACTAATATGATTAAATACATAAAATACTAAAATTAAAAATAAGTAAACCAAAACCTTCAGTAGCATATAAAAACCACAGAAAAACCCCACTAGACGGAGCATGTAAGGCGACCCGCGCGCACCAACGATATGGTACGGCAGAACATTAAAGTATCAACACGGCGGCCACCGTTTAGTTGCGTCCTTGTTTATGATCCATGCGTACGTCAACGAAAAAAGAAATTAAATAAATAACATGGTGAATTCTAGTGTTAAGTGGTGTAGAGAGACCTCATAAACATGGACGCAACTAAACGGTGGCCGCCGTGTTGATTTGATACTTTAATGTTCTGCCGTACCATATCGTTGCACGTTGGTGCGCGCGGGTCGCCTTACATGCTCCGTCTAGTGGGGGTTGTCTGTGATATGAACTCAGGACAAAATCACACGTTTTGTTGTTCACCTACCTGCAACAATCATGTCTCTGTTTAACCTTATGGTTGACTGGCAGCGAATGCCTAGTGACATTAAGTCCACCAAAGTCTAAATCAATGCATAAAGTACAATAAACATTTAAACCTTTTGCTCTTTCCCAAAAAAAGAACATTATTTTTATATTTCCCGCCGGCGAGACACGAATAATCCTATCCAAGACCCAGAAGGGCGTATTTGCCTGCAAGTGTATATTAATATACGCCCCTTTGGTTCAACTTGCTTGAAAAATATATTTATTTTCTATACCACGCAGTCGAGTCTCTAATAGGCTTAAGAATACTTAAGTATAGGTAAAGAAAAGGAAATGAATGAGTTATTTTTTCGAAAAGTTCTTAGAAAAGTTCAAGCAAGATGTTTTTCTTAAAAATACTATGAAAATATTTGTATAACCATAAGAAAACAACTTTTTAGAAGTAAGATTTGTGATGTACGTGCAAACATATACCTGCTTAATATACATCACTATACATAGTATAAAACAAAGTCGCTTCCTGCCGTCTGTCTGTCCCTATGAATGCTTAGATCTTTAAAACTACGCAACGGATTTGGTTGCGCTTCTTTTTAATAGATAGGGTGATTGAAGATGAGGGTTTATATGTATAATACAAGCATAATATAGCATTGCACCTGTCTGAAGCCGGGGCGGGTCACTAGTACACATAATTAAACATTCGCAAAATTTTGTTTTGTGGTTGAAAAGACATGTTTTCCTGAAATAATAACAACTTTCCATAAAACACTGATTTTCAATACAATTAAAGAATTTTACAATAATAATTATATTCAACGACAAGACATTTACTTTTACCTTTTCATAATATCGGTAGCGAAGCCATTTACCTAACTAAACAACAGCCAAGTCTGTAAGGGAATCCAATCAATAGCGTAGCCTAAACAATCGGTGGCATGAACGTAAATAATCAGCTAAGTTCTGAGACAAGAAGTACTTAATAGGATAATTTAAATTTTAATGAACGATAAACAAGTAGGTATAAAACAACAATAATTATGTAACTTAACCAAAACCGATGTCCACCTGATCACGGCCCTGCGGCATGGTGCCCATGATGCCGGCTGCATTCCCCCGCTGAATAGCCATGCTAATTCTTTGACCGATTATAATTATTTGATTATAGTTTTGGCTATATGACATTCAAAATGTAGGCACAAAGGTTAGAAAAATGTTATTGTGATCCACTACAATGTAAGTAGGACTCAAACCTGCAACCCTACGTTTCCGGCGTAGTGCTCTCCCCTAGTCTTTAGAGCAAGTGTACAACCGCGAGAGAGATGGCGTGAGAGGTGGTATTTCCACATTAAAAACAAAATCGATTCTATTGAAATACTATATGACACTCATTTTATGTTAAGGTTTTTAAATAACCGAACTATTGGCTTCATATAATGGTCGCGTTTATCGCACTATAAATGAAATATCCATAATTTTCCAACACGTATACCGTCTGTTGTCAGCCAAAACTCACTAAGTAATAAATACCTACTTAAAACAAAGCTCGTATCTCATTGCCAATCTACTTACTAAATACGAGCTTTTGAAGAGCAGTGACAGACATTTTAGTGAGTTTTGGTGATCATCGCGGGCAGTCGATATCAATGTGAGCGACTGATGCTTTGTCATTTATGTATTGCGCTACACACGCGCCCATTTAGGGCCTTATCACACTTGCGATTTGCGAGCGTATTTTCTATACAAATAAGCGACGCGGCGAACACGCTGCGCGTACGCCTTCATACAAAAAACGCTTTCAAATCGCAAGTGTGATAAGGCCCTTAGGCCCGCTGAGTCTCAGGACTTGTTTACATTTTGATTAATGATTTTGATAGTGAGTGCATACAAATCCTTGGCTTTAGCGGCAAATGTATGAACTCGCACTAATCACTGATCACACATCACCAAAATTTAAACAGGCCATTAGACATAAAGGCAATGGAGAAAATACACAATAATATAAAATAACCTTTTAGTGAAGGCGTATATTTTAATATAAACTTCATATTTCCTGATCTTGGCTCGGTACACTTCCGTGTTTCTAAGCGTACGTTATTAATAAATTTCCTTTTTCAGACAAAGGGAAATATATCAAAGCTTTTTAATAAAGCGTGGCACTTTTTCTTTATAGCTTATTTTGGGTTTATAAAGCTTTTGTGAAGTACAGTCCACTACAAAGATATGTACAATGTAGCTACGTCTTTTCTTATTTCGTTATAACAAAGCAGGATATCTTAACGTAGGTTACTCTGTAGGGTTCTACCGGCATAAAGTCCTCTATTTTACGATATAAATATAACCGACACTATAATAGGCTAGTTGACCCAGTTTTGAAATATATTTGAAATGGTTAATAATGATCTTACTAGCTCTAAAAAATGTCTTGTATTTTTGTGAAAGCTATAAAGCTAAATTTTATCAATTGAAAATTAGAAATTTCATAAACAGTCAAAAACGCCGTCCGCCATTTTTCCCTTTCACTAATCTGTGGCGTGACGTAGAATTACCTGTAAATATTCGAAATTCGACCGTCGTATAATGCCATTTCGCTCACTCCAATATACTTTGACAGGAGATCGAGAGGGACGGCACTATTCGAAGTCGTCAAAGTAGACTTTCAGTTTTGTTTACATGACCGATGACGTCACTATCACTACCGAAAATGGTGGACAGCATTTCAAGCATTTCAAAATACAGATTAAAAACCATATTTTCAAATTCATTTTTTCAACCATCTTTCACTTTTATGAATTGAAAAATATATATTTAGGTTTCCTTTGCTAAATACTATACGGAATAAACATTAGTTTATTACAATTTGACATGAGTCAACTAGCCTATTAATGTCACAACTCTTCTAAACCTAGTATCTTGTTTGAAGATTGAAACAGAGATACGAGATAAGTTTCAAGTCGGTATTTGTTTCTCAGTGAGTCTTACTTGTAAACAGGCGAAATTAGCTTATGTCCTAAATCTCTCAATGATTTTACGTAATATCGAATTTGAATTGAACAAAGTCGCAGCGTTCAACTTTCAAGACGGAAAATATAAAAAACTTGGCCTTAGTTCTGGCAAGTCAGTTTTATTCAGTTGTAAACTTTTCCGACGCGAACAAGTTCATAAATATGAAGTTACAACTTGCGAGTCACTGGAGGCTGTTACGCTGGTTACACGCTAGGAGTAGGAGGGGGGGAGGGGAGGAGGGTAGGAGGGCAAGAGGAGACCATCAAGCGCATTAATAAATCGATTCTCTCGCAGCTCGGCATGCCTGTGCCCATCCCTTCTGCATCACCTACTCATTGTGTGGTTTATACTGATCAAAGTCAAAGTCAAAGTCAAAATATTCTTTATTCAAGTAGGCCTAGCTACAAGCACTTTCGAATCGTCAGTTACAGAGAGTAGAGCAATTTATTCATAAACTTATACTAAAAATAAAATAAAAAAACATAAAAAACAACAAATACAATACAATACAAATACTCTTTATTGCACACCTCCAACATCAAGGAATATACAACACAACATGAGATACATTCATATAACAGGCAGAGGTAAACAACAGGCGGTCTTATCGCTAAATAGCGATCTCTTCCAGACAACCTTTAGGTAGCGGAGTAGTTGAAAAATTAATGTTTGAAATTAGTAGGTGGTGCATAATAATTAAAGGACTAAATGAACGACTACCATAAAAAACAAAGGTAATAAACATACATAAATAAAAATATACAGATATACTTACATAAATACTTAGACATAATAAATAAATATATTGTAAAGTAATAAATAAAACAAAAACAGTATGAGCCACAAAGTTAAAGGAGCGGTTATTATTGCAGTGTACTAAGGGAGAGACAAGTAGTGTTTTTTGACGAGGGTTTTAAATGTTGCAAGAGATTGGGCACGCCTTATATCCAGAGGAAGCGAATTCCACAGTAAAGTAGCCCGGAAAGTGAAAGAACCATTATAAAATTTAGAAGATGAAGGGGGAACAGTAAGAACTAAGTTTTGTGCAGAGCGAACAGAACGCAAATAACTGAAGCGCTCCTTGAGGTAGCGGGGAGTTGTGGGGTTAAATAGTACATTATAAAGAAGAGACAGAATATGGGAATGACGACGAGAACGGATTGAGAGCCACTTGAGCTGAGACCGGAAGTCGGATACATGGTCATACTTGCGTAACCCAAATATGAACCGAATGCAGATGTTTTGGATACGCTCAAGCTTATTAAGCTGCTCCTCCGTGAGGTCAAGGTAAGCTATGTCAGCATAGTCCAATATAGGAAGAAGTAGTGTTTGAGAGAGCGCAATTTTGGTGGCAATAGGCAGAAAATTACTGAGCCTTCTAAGAGAACTGACTGCCGCAAACATCTTTCTGCTTACTTCATTGACCTGTGGCACCCAAGATAAAGTGCGATCAAAAATGACACCGAGGTTTTTTACGCAGTGCGAAAAGGGTATATGAACTCCGTCAAAGAAAACAGGTTGGACATTATCAAAGTCAACCCTGGAGATCAGCTTCGAACTGCCAATTACGATAGCTTGAGTTTTAGCAGGATTGACTTTGAGACCAAACCTATGACTCCAATTTAAAATGCGCTCCAAATCACCATTTACGTCGCTAATAACAGACGCGAGGTCACCGAGAGCACCCTGCGAATAAATTTGAAGATCATCGGCATAAAGGTGATAATGTGAAGATAGATTATGTGTAATGGAATTTATAAAGATAGAGAATAACAAAGGCGACAGCACTCCACCCTGAGGAACCCCAGCCACCCTGAGGAACAACATTATAGAAATAAAAGAAAAATCCTAAAAAGGATCGTCAACACATAAAAAAATTATATAAATAAAAAACTAGAGTCTAGAATCTAGAATAAAATTCTAAATGTCAAAAATTATATTAAAAATTGTTAAAATTAAAATATCAGTACCCTGATGGGTACCTACTCGTTACAATAATTACACATAACATTTTCACTAATCCCACGACACGTTATCATTCATGTAGTCTTGAGTGCTATAATAAGCTTTAGAAATAAGTTTACGTTTTACATAGTTCTTGAATTTACCAACAGACAAGTCAGTTACGCTTCTAGGAAGTTTATTATAAAATCTTACACAGTTACCCATGAATGATTTTCTTATTTTATGGAGCCTAGTGGCAGGCACTGCGAGCTTATGCTTATTTCTAGTATTAATATTATGTATATCACAGTTCTTCTTAAAATTGGCAATGTTCTTATGTACATACATAAGATTCTCATAAATGTATTGACAATGCACTGTCATTATATTAATGTCCTTAAACTTATCTCTAAGCGAGTCTCTATGGTGCATTTTATATATCGCACGAATAGCCCGTTTCTGGAGAACAAAAATTATATTAATATATGACGCACTGCCCCAAAGTAATATGCAATACGACATAATGCTATGGAAATAACTAAAATATACTAATCGAGCTGTTTTCACGTCTGTTAATTGACGAATCTTACTAACTGCAAAAGCTGCAGAACTCAGTCTATTCGAGAGATTAGCAATATGGGGACCCCATTGGAGCTTAGAATCTTATGTAATACCGAGAAAAACTGTGCTATCAACTAGTTCCAGTTCCTCATCTTTAACAATAACACTTGGTTGCTCGTGTATAACGTTACTCGTGACAAACTTAACACATTTAGTCTTTTTCTCATTTAACAATAAATTATTTACATTAAACCAATTCACTACTTTACATATAGCATTGTTTACGTCATTATAAGATTGTTGGTTTCGTGCGACTTTGAAAATAAGTGAAGTACCATCCGCAAACAAAACTATATCATGGTGGGTCTTTATGAGCTGTGGCAAGTCGTTAATGTAGATAAGGAACAAGAAGGGTCCCAATATTGATCCTTGCGGCACACCCATAGAGACTAATGACCCCGGTGATCGCTTTCCATTCACGTCAACCCTCTGTATTCTACCATTTAAATAAGATTCTAACAATTTCAGTGCCGATCCTCTAACTCCATAGATCAACTCCACTACCCAAAGGTTGCCTGGAAGAGATCGCTCTTTAGCGATAAGACCGCATGTTGTCTACCGTTATTAAAATGATTGTTTCTGTGTTTAATTTGTAAACTTTTCTTGGTGAGCAATAAGGCATTTTGTATTGTATTGTATGCCACCAACCAATTCTTTCGTATTTCGGCCACATAGTGCGAAGAGGAGATGAAAGTCTGGAAAAGTTGGGAACACAGTTGGTAAACTAGCTCGTGGACGATCCCCAAACAGATCAAGTAAAGGATACGTCGTCCTTTAAATTTTGCTGGATTGAAAGGGAAGCAATGAACGGGGAGAACCGTTTGGGACACCATACGGAGCGGACGCGTTTTGTTAGCCTCTCCCGATCTGTATTGGTATCGTAAAAACCCGGCCAAAACAATACAGTCACGGAACAAAAACAAGGCTCGACCAGATGTTTGTATGGTTGCCTGTTAAACTTTTACCGCGTGTAAACGAATTCACCGCATTCTTTCCTTTTGTCTTCCTTTCAAATATTTAGTTACTAAGTAGATAGCTTAGTGTTTGGTGCGTCGATATTAATCGGCCTATCTGTGAGTGTTGATCAAGTGTGTGCGATTCCCAGTCTGCAGTACCCCTCCGCCGCGCCTACCACGCCAGAGCAGCTTAATTTGGTGAGACCGTTCCATTTCCTAATGCCATTTCTTTGTCTACGACCTAGCTATCCCGGCCCGCCACAAGAGAGGCTAGACAAGGCTAAGGTATACGGTTTAAGCCAAAACCAGTACCAAGTTTAGATGGATATAGGGCCAAACGTCACGTTGGAATCCAGACCACACTTCAACAACCTCTACCTTTGGACCAACGTATAAATAGTACGACCCAGCCGTCTCACGGTATTTGTCAGAATAATAATTATATCTTTTATAAGTTGCCTGTAAACGGCACCCCGCAACAACATCGGGAGTAGTTGTAAAATATATATAATAGCTGTCAATTAATACATTTTATTACTAGCAAACATTCAATAAAATACTAGTAATAGATAGGCCAGTTAGTTTCAAAGTTAGATCTATTTTAGTCTAATCGTTAGTATTACTGTAGTTTTAGGTTTTATGCTCTGTAATTTTCATTTCTAAAGTACTTTTCCTACCCGAGGTACTTTCCTTTATATCAGTGTAGTATACACATCTTTAATTTTTACCGTAGTATTTAAATAGCATAATTTGGATAACTTACAAATACACATTAAACGTTCAACAGTAATAATTTCGTCAGAGGCTACGTAATGAAGAAATGCAACAGCTTGAAAGCAATAACTTCCTAGAACAAAGAAGTCCCTTTTTTATTGCTTTTAAAGGCCAGGTCACTTTGCACCGAACACGTGCGGACACCGACAGCTACCAACAATTAGCCATTGTCTAAAAAAGGAACTAACATAAACATAAGTCCATCGCCGGCCCATCCATGACATCAAACTCGACTGTCTTTATTTATCACGATGGAAATTATCCCAAGGATGGTAACTGTCTGTAGCAAACCAGTTGAAAATGTTGATACCGATTTCGATCATCTGGAGGTTCGAGGATTGCTCGCTAATCACTTACCCGAGAAGAAAAGTAAGAGTCAAATCCAATTAGAGATGAATGGCAGTGTTTCAGACTTAATGTATCCGGGTACAATGCTCCTCTCTACGCGGAACAAATTGATGAACACATTCGGACCCAGTTTAGAGACGGTTTTCAGGGTGGAAAAAAAAATATAACCTCAGCCGTCGCTCTACGGTAAATATCTATGTGCATATGAATCATCAGCGACCACTACAATATAGGACACCCCATATATATCTACCTACAGACCCGACAGAAATCTTCATGTCTTCTACGATTTCGCGGAGCTCCATCCACTTCAACAGTCCTGACACTGAAGCATCATTGATTCAACAATCTAGTGCTGACCAAACTACGACCGATGTAATGCGCTGCTACCGATTAATTGACGCAAAACCTAAAATAAATTAAAAAACGCATGCTATCACGCTACCTCACAATAACAGCTATGGTAAAGAAATAACAAATGGAAGTGAACCGTTACCTAACGGCTATAACCACGTAAAGAAGAATATGTCTAATAAGAACCCAATATGAAGCAAATCCAACGAGACATCAAACAGGCATCAAATAAGACCCCGTTATAGTACTTGATTTGTCTCGCGACCTCCTACCTTCAATTATAACTAAGGAAACTTCAAGAAGTCACCTACAAAGACGTCCACACACACGCTCATTTATGTCAACCTCAACTTTAATTTGGATTAAACCGTTGAAAAAAAGCACAAGCAAATTTTATTCACTAAAGTAATCACCAGCTAGAGCGAAGAAATATCCCTAGAACATGGACCCAAAACGGCCACTTGTAGCGTGGATGAAAAATCTAAAATAGATAGAAACGGACTCGGAGTCAAAACCGGAGGATAATTACATAGGAACAGCGACGGCTCAGCGACATGAACCTACAACACTAGAACTTATTATACGTGGTAACCGAAAACTTTGGACGACGAAACGCGGTCCACTATCCTTCCCTGTATATATTTACACAACTATCTGTCTATTTCCTTTCTGGCTCGATGCTAGTATTCTTGTCGGATCTCTCCCGTCGGTCCTCATCCTGACTGCAAAATAACCTACACTCCTAACCTGTAAACTTCTGGCTCCCCGGTGCCTCGGATAGGAGGGCCAGTTGATCTTTCCGGAGCGGCAGAAGACGGAGGGGAACACGAGAGGACCCGGATACGTGCCCTGTCTCAGAACCAAAAGCTCCGGCCAGGGAATGTTAAGGTTTCTATACTACCCTGAACGACTTTCGGTATGATGCCAGTATGCGCTTCTGAGCCATTTCGTTGAGCTTCTTTGTCTTTCCCTCTCTTGCATGCTCAACGCCTCCGCGTCCTTGCAGCAGAACTGCTGGCTGGGTGTAGTCACCGAAACGAAACGAAACGAAACGAAATTGAAAGGGAAGCAATGAACGGGACTCGATGGAAGCAAATCATTCACTCCAATTGGCAGGCGAGTTGAAAGCGCGAGCGTTGTGGATGTATTTTTATAACCAGTTGTATACAATAAAGTATTTACATATACTGAGCCGACGGTCCCGGGTTCGAATCCCGGCCAGGGCAAATATTTGTGTGATGAACTCGAATATTTGTGCTTGGGTCATGGTTGTTCTATGTATTTATCTATATAAGTATGTATATCGTCGTCTAGTACCCATAACACAAGCCTTCTTGAGCTTAATTTGGGACTAAATCGATTTGTGTGAGGTTGTCTGATATTTATTATTATTATTAAAATGGACGAGACTCGATGGAAGCAAATCATTCACTCCAATTGGCAGGCGAGTTGAAAGCGCGAGCGTTATGGATGTATTTATAACCAGTTGTTGTATACAATAAAGTGTTTACCTACATATATACATACATACTACGCGCGAAGTTGACCGAGGTTGGACGAGTTGTAGAGGCACTTCACTTCAGAAACTCACTTCGGCCAACTTCGCGATAGCGGGTTGATGCGATGCGATAGTGGGTGAAAAAAAAACCCAAGTAGCAAAACAAGCTGCAGAAACGCTTATACAGCCCTTATACTGCTAATTTAACAGATATAGAGACGCTTGAAGAAAGGCAAACACGTCTGGCTACGAGAAGGAAAGACTTGCCACAGAGGATACAAACCAAACTTACAGTGGTTAAGCATTCCGCTGGTTATCAGGCTATAATTCTTTTCAACAAACTGCCTGTTGAATTTAAGTCACTGACAAACGCAAACATGTTTAAACACAAGCTTAAAGCTTTTTTGCATCTCAAAAGTTAACTGATGATTTGATGAAGGTTACGCCTGAATTGACTATACAGGTGAAAATTAGCACTATAACAGTGTTGTTTACCACTAAATCTAATTTCTTGCGTTGTATTTATCCTGTATGTAAAATTCAATGGCTCTCATCGTAGGACGCCCGTGTTGGCCCAGAAAGCCGTTGGAGACGCAGCAGGTTCGAACCCTGCCTGAACCGTTAAATTTTACATTTTTTCGCTTCATTGTAAACATTTGTATTTCTCCTGTATGTTTTATGAGGTGTGCAACAAAGAGTACTTGTATTGCATTGTAACAGTTTTCAAATCGCCTTCCGGTGCCTCCTTCATTTTACACAAATTATCAATAAAATAAGTACAATTCTAAGCGAGTTCTTTCCTTAAATTAAAGCAAACGTGGAGATCGAATGCAGAGTCGTTGTAGTTAAAAATACTCGATGCTAGCGGGGTTACGCCAGTGAATCGGCGGCTTTAAGAACTAACAGTGATCCGATGAGCAAGCACTTTTCGTCGGCGTGTTGTAATTTGTAGTTTCCAAACTCGTTCCTGAGCTCCGTGCTGCACATATTGCTGTAGAATATTGGTAGATAGATAGATAGATAGATTTTTTATTGGTAATAATCATACATTGACAAATACAAAGCTATAACACAATCATACCCATTAGTATTATTACATATAGAAATATTAAATTCGGTATTCTTATTTTACATTTGGTATACCGCTAATTTGGTACCCTATCTTTCTTTACCGTCCGTTTAACCCTTAAATGCATACATAATTTTTGCACTAATTTTATTTCTCAAGAGGCAAGAGAACCAAGGTTGATATAGCTCAGACAGTCGCCAAACTTAAGTGGCAGTGGGCAGGGCTCGTAGAATCGATGGCCGTTGGGGCAGAAAAGTTCTTGAGTGGCGACCGCGGACCGGAAGACGCATCGTTGAAAGGCCTCCAACAAGGTGGACCGACGACCTGGTTAAGATCGCGGGTACAAATTGGATGAGGAGAGTTGTGGAGAACTTGGGGGAGGCCTTTGTCCAGCAGTGGACGTCTATCGGCTGATATGATGATGATGATGATGATGATGATGATGATGATGAATTTTATTTCTAAAATGACGTAATTAGCAATGTATAATCGTCGTCCCGTCAGTTTGAGATTTCGGGACAATCTTGACAGTCTTCATTGACAATATTCAGATTTTGACTTGTGTCATTTCAGTAACGTGTAGATATACATCATCGTGCATTCAAGGGTTAAGTTAAGTTTGCACCGGGTAACTAAATATTGGCGTCGCAAACAAATGAGGTTCAAACTTTACGCCTGATTCCTCCTCCAGAACTTAACCTCTATCTTTATAACATTATTACCTATATAAGAACTGAAAGAGAAGAAATGTTCTGTGTTGGATAATTTCGATTTTGCGCAAATTGTTATAGAATCTGTCTAATACGCAAACGTTTTGGTCAAAAAGAAACGCCTAACTAGTAGGTATTTAGATCAATGTCAGTTCAAAAAACAAAAGTTGTCTCTTCGGTGGCCAATAGTTAACAGTGCATAGAAGTTATGTTTTTAACACGCAAGCCCATTAAAATGGAAAAGTCGTTTATAATAATAATAATAATAATAATCATACATCAAAAAAAAAAAACCGCTGACGTTGACGGACGCTTTTTCTATCATGTATTTTATAAAATGTATTTGTAGATTATTTTGCCCTTTTTCTGTGCTTTTTTAAGAAGAACACCAGTGCTGCATAATGTTTTCTTATTTGTTTATATCTGTTGGAGCCTATACAAGACACATACTTGTATAAACGGAAAGATGTACATTTTGACAAGTGACAGCTCGCACAAGGCGAAATCTATAAAATGAAACGAAATACACGATGATTACGAGATCACAGCGTAAAAAAGCGGAAACAAGCCACGCACGCCCACCACCATCACCCGCCCCGTCTTCCTCCACGCCATCGTCGTCGGGCGACGAGTTCGCCACTGCGCCCGACACCAGCGAGTCGAGCGACGACGAGCGCGGGCCGCCGCCCCCGCCGCCGCGACCACCTGCGCGACGAGGACGGCCTCCTCTGCCGGCACGCTTGGGGCCTACGGGGCAATCTGCCCCATCCACGGCCCCCGCTACCGGTGGTGTAGTGCGTCGCATGAGATGGTCTCAAGCCATGAATGAGAACGTCATGCGCGCCTACTATGGGGCTACAGAGGGAGGAACCAACCTGTCCGCGTACCGGGACAGAATGCTGCCTCTGTTTCTGAGTTTTGATCCGACCATCACCGTATCTGCGCAACGGCTATCCGATCAAGTGCGCTTCATCCAGCGGCGCAAGCTGCTGGACGACGCGACACTTGATCGACTGCGCCTGGAGGTACTGGCCGCTCGCACGTCTTCCACGCCGGCTCGGAATCCGCCTGCTACGTCACCGGTTTCGGCGCCAGCGCCCTACCTGGTGCCGGAGGTGCCGCGGACGGATCGCGATGCCGACGAGGAAGACTGTGCGAGTAGCGTCAGTACCCAGGCCAATGAGCAACTGAGGAGGGCTTTGGAGGAGGCGATTAGGTGCTATCGATCCGCACCTGACTCTAGGCCGCGATTACCACGCTTACCGATGCATAAGCGTAATTTAGCGTTAATGGGAGCCCTGGCCGCTTTGCTAGACCCGTACCTTCGGGCTAGCGAAGACTTAGCTGATACCCACTCGATCATGTACTGTGGGGCCATCGCGGCGTGCCGCGTTGCTCGTGTCAGATTCCCGGACACTGACCGAGCACCGCGGACCGCCGGGGGTGTTCCTGCCTGGCAAGTACGGATCGAGCGGCGTATCAGCTCATTTAGGACTCTCATTGCCAAGCTAATCTGTTTTAGGGGGGGCAACAATCGCCCCCGTGTGATGCGCTACGTGACACAAGCCTTCGCGGGGACTGGCATCAGGCCCTGCGATTACATGGCATGTGTCACGGAGCGTATCGACTACCTAAAGCAGAAAGTTTATGCATGGGCAAACCGTATTCGTCGCTACAGAGAGCGTGTGGATCGATTCCAGCAAAATCGCCTCTTCCAAAGTGACCAAAGGAAGGTATACCGAAAGTGGGAGGGAACCGATCAATGTGTGACCGACGGCCAACTGCCGGATCCTACTGCCATGATTAATTTCTGGCGTAGTATCTGGTCAGTTCCAGTCGAGCACACCGAGGGCGAATGGATGAATGTTGTCAGACGTGAGTGTGAGCCGATCGAAAACATGGGGGCTGTAACCATCAGCCCCGATGATGTGAGTTGTGCGGTCCGTACGACCCAGAACTGGAAAAGTCCTGGGCCAGACGGATTGCACAACTTTTGGATCAAGTGGTTTCGATCCTCACACGAACGCCTGGCAACACAATTTCAAGACGCCCTCGAGCTTGGTTCCCTGCCATCTTTCATGACTACTGGTGCTACCTTCCTGCTCTATAAGTCCGGTAGTACCACGGAAGCGAAAAACTACAGACCCATCACGTGCTTGCCCACTTTATACAAGCTCCTTACGTCCATTCTGAGAACAAAAATTAACACGCACATTGTTGCGAATAACGTTTTGGCCTTCTCTCAGAATGGATGTAGGGTTGGGTCCCGTGGTACTAAGGAGCTCCTCCTCATTGACACGACCATTTGCCAACAAGTCCGGCGGAACAGGGGGTCTCTCTCAGCCACCTGGATTGACTATAAGAAGGCCTATGATTCGGTGCCTCATTCATGGCTGGAGAGGATCTTAGAGCTGTATAAAATCGATACAGCTCTAAGATCCCTCTTAAGCTCGTGTATGAGGCAGTGGACCACAGTCCTTCGTCAACCAGGTGTCGGAGATGGCCCCCCTGGCCCGCAGGACTTGATAAGGATTGAGAGAGGTATTTTCCAGGGTGACAGTTTGAGTCCTCTGTGGTTCTGCCTAGCCCTGAATCCGCTCAGCACTCTGCTGAAGGATTCAGGACTAGGTTGCCGGCTTCGAAGAGGAGGTGAGGTCATTTCTCATCTGCTGTATATGGATGATCTTAAGCTGTATGCACCAAAACGCCAGGATCTGGTGGAACTACTGGAAGTAACAGAAACCTTCAGTAGCGCCATCAAAATGGAGTTTGGTGTAGACAAGTGTGCGGTCATGCATGTGCAGCGGGGGAAAGTCGTAAATTCCGCGAACTTACAACTTTCTGAGACAATGTCCCTCAGGTCTATCTCCGAAGTTGAAACCTACAAGTACCTTGGTATGTCACAGTCATTGGGTATTGCGGACGGAGACATTAGACAGGCGTTGAAGGAGCGTTTCTTTTGTCGTTTGACAAAAGTACTTAACAGTCTTTTGTCCGGTGGCAATAAGGCGCGCGCCTTCAACGCTTGGGTGATGCCTCTGCTCACTTACTCCTTTGGCATACTAAGGTGGACTCAGACTGAGCTGGACGCCCTGGATACGAGGGTCCGTCAGCTGCTCACTACACATCGCATGAGGCACCCACGCTCGTCAGTTATGAGAATGTACATCCCGCGTAAGTGTGGGGGCCGTGGCTTTTTAAACGCCAAGGACCTCCATAACCGCGAGGTGTGCAGTCTTAGGGAGTATTTCCTAAACAACGAGTGTGGGATTCATCGCGATGTAGTAGCAGTTGACAAAGGCCTCACCTCTCTCTCCTTAGCAAACGAGAACTGGCGCAGACCAAAGGTGCTTAGCACCGATGACCGCAAGGCTGTATGGAAGAGCAAGGAGCTACACGGGCGGTTCTACAAGGCCCTTACGGGGCCCGACGTAGATCTGCTCGCGTCGGTGAACTGGCTACGCTTCGGGGATCTCTTCGGGGAAACCGAAGGTTTTGTCTGTGCAATTGCGGACGAAGTAATGATGACGAACAATTACCGGAGATATATCCTGAAGGACGGTACGGTCGACATTTGTCGGGCATGCCGCCGTCCCGGTGAGTCACTCAGGCATATAATCTCCGG
This sequence comes from Apotomis turbidana, assembly GCA_905147355.2. Taxonomy (NCBI): domain Eukaryota; kingdom Metazoa; phylum Arthropoda; class Insecta; order Lepidoptera; family Tortricidae; genus Apotomis; species Apotomis turbidana. Next base: position 22,343,272 of record LR990293.1, read on the forward strand.
TTGTTCTCATCTTGCTAACGGCGAGTACTTGCACAGACATAACCAAGTAGCCAGGATCATACACCAGCAACTTGCTCTTCGATACGGTCTTGTGGGGTCTGAGGTGCCGTACTATAAGTACGCACCGATGCCAGTTCTCGAAAATGGTCGTGCCACGCTCTATTGGGATCGATCTATCATCACGGACAGGACTATTGTAGCCAATAAGCCTGATATCGTGTTGGTAGATCGATCTAAGCGCCAGGCAGTGCTCGTCGACATCACCATCCCGCATGACGAGAACCTCGTGAAGGCCGAGAAGGACAAACTCAGCAAGTACCTTGACTTGGCTCACGAGGTGACCGCCATATGGGATGTTGACTCGACGATCATTGTCCCGATAGTCGTTTCGGCGAACGGTCTCATAGCGAAGAGTCTCGACAAACATCTTAAGAGACTCTCGCTAGATGGCTGGATCAAGGGTCAGATACAGAAGGCGGTACTCGTGGACACGGCGCGCATCTTCAGGAGGTTCCTCTCTCTGCAGCCCGACGCCACCGGTAGCCTGGGCCCTGCCCCGCTGCCGGCGGCACCCTAGGTTAGGTTTTTTTTATAATGTGTTTATATTTGTAATGTATTTTTTATATTTTACTTTTTATATAAATTTATTATAAAAAATACCTATCCTAAGAAACATGATTAAATGAGTGAATAATAATAATATATCTTTATTTCAGACTGAGTCCATACACAAGTGTGTTAATAATAATGAATACAGTATCTTAAGAGTTAATGTTAGTACTTACAATTAAAACCTAGTAATTAAAAATACAATAAATAAATTAGCATACCGCATCATCAACACTTGACAACGTGCATCTTCGTCCACCGGGCTAACATGGGGCTGTCCCAGTCCCAGCGGTTGGCGAACACGCTCAGGATGCGATTGGGACTGCCGCGCAGACGGGACAGGAGCGAGGCGCATCTCTTTCTCATGACGGCCGCGAAGCCGTCAGTCCGCGCCTCAGCAAACATGCCGGACGCACTACACCAGCGCGGCAGCCCCACCATCACCCGGAACGCGTTGTTGTACTGGACGCGAAGTTCGCTGTACGCTTTCTGCGTATAATTGACCCACAGGCTGCATGTATAGAATGATACACAGAAAGCTTTAAATAGTGTGATCTTCACTTCTTCTGTGCATCGCGCAAACCTGCGGGCCAACATATTGCATCTAACGGCCAACGACCTTCGCTCCCGCTCGATGTCCACGTTGTCACTCAAATTATCGGTAACCCAGTGACCCAAATATTTGAACTGGCTAACTTGTTTCAAAGGAACGCCTGACAGAGTGATAGATGGCAGGGGGTAGGTTTTGGTTCCTGCCTTAAAGACCATGAGCTCACTTTTGTTGCCGTTATATTTGAGTCCGTGGGTCGCCGCATAACTCTCACAAATTGCCAGAAGGCTCTTTAGGGCCCCAATCGAAGGGCTCAGCAGCACCATGTCGTCAGCGTAACTGATATTGTTTACACAAACACCATCGACATGGCATCCGACCCTGGTACTGCTGAGCCTCTCGATTAACCCATTCACATAAAGATTAAAGAGTCGAGGTGAGGTAAGCCCCCCCTGCCTCACCCCGCTCTCCAACCCATACTCGTCCGACATGTACCCTGCCCACCTAACATTGTTTTTTTGGTGGTTATACCAATATCTCATAAGTGATGTTAATTCATTGGGTAAGGTCGTCTCATTGCGTATCTTGTCCCAAAGGACATCATAGGACACAAGGTCGAAGGCCTTCGACAGATCCAAGTAACAGGCAAATACCGGTGTTCTCCCTTTTGTATAGTATTGGACAGTGTGTTTAAGGCACAGGATAGCACTCTCCGTGGACAGCCCCGGCCTGAAACCAAACTGTGCATCATTAAGGCGGAAATGCTGATCCAAGTGGCCGTCCAACACACTGTGTCCAATACTTTGGCTATTATAGTTACCAAGGATATAGGCCTGTAATTTGATATCTCGCTAGCATCCCCAGTTTTATTTTTCACTATCGGAACAACAATGGTGCGCATGAGGTCGTCAGGTAGGTAAGAATGTTTTATGCACATGGTATAAAACATTGCAAGAACCCTAGGTAAATGTGCACCAGCGTGCTGCAGATGTTCAATGCTGAGACCATCATGCCCCGGCGACTTCCCTCTAACCATATCTTTGATTACTGTTGCTACTTGCCTCGCGGTTATAATGAGGGGTCCCTCCGGAGAAATGGTGTCAGCACTGAACACCCGCGAAGATGGCCCCAGCGGTGACTCTACTCTGAAATGACGCTGGAAGAGGTTGGCTATGTCTTTAGGGTCATGCGCACCTGCAATACTCACAGGAAGGCCAGGCTTGTGGCTCTGTTTATTCACAGCTTTCCAAAACTGCCCAAAGCTTTTGTTGGAATGGTGTTCAGCAATTATGTCACATTTGATTTGCTGTTCATTATTTTGACACCACTTCAACTTGGCCTTGAACACCTTTCGCGACTCTACCATGTCTACATATATATGACCAGAAGTTGGTTTGCCGTGCAGAACCCAGTTATTGAAAAACACTAATATAATTTTACACACATTTTAACACTAATATAATTATGCTAATATAATTTTGATCGGAAAACTAGGCCTAAAGTCCTTAACTTTGTACAGTGTAACAAAAAAGAGTACAAATTAAAAAGTGGCAATAGTTACTGTAGTGTCATCCCCGTTTTCTTAGATTGATTAAAAAGGGACGACACTACAGTATTGCCACTTTTTAATTTCTACTCTTTTTGTCAGACTGTTCGTGTCCACCGAAAAGACGTGAACCTAAATCTGACAATGACCCATTTAGGTACCTACACACATGCGCCGAGCGTTAGCGACTGAACCATATTAGAGCGCGGGGAATGCGTATTTAGATCGGCGCGCGGCCGCCATAGTAAAAATGTATGAAGAATTAAAAGCACTTTTTGATAAATCTAGACCTTTAATACAAAACAATAATTGAAATATTTGATGCGGATAAATTGTAATTGTAACCATTTTAACTGAAAATCAAAATAGATTTCCAGTGTTAAAGTCTAAAAAAACTCTTAAACGCTTGCTTACGATTTTACAATTTTCTCCAACTACCTAGTTGTCTAGGGTAAAATATTAATAATCTTATAATTTTTCCACGGAGAAGTTGTTAACACATTCTTCGAAGTGCTAAATATATAGTTTAGAAATGGATTTAACAATTAGTGTTGACGTTGTCTACATAACGGCAACTGCCTATTTTTTCGCATTTCCCTCGGCGCAGTCTTTTAAATTAAGGCCCAATATAATTTTCCTATTTTGTTACCAATTTTCTTTGTGATTTCCAATACATTGATATCAGATTATGTATAATTAAAAAAGTATAAGCATAACAGAACCTTAATTATCGAACATAGCTATAGCATTGATATATTTGGCATTGGTAAGTAACAAAATAGGAAAATTATATTGGAATTATATTTCTGTCTTAAGTGTGGGCAAAAATTTTGAGAAATGCGCACCTGAGCAGAGACAGGCAATTAAGACGTCATTAATGTTCAATCACATTTTTTCCATTTCGATAAAAAATATTTTTAAGAAATTTTATATCAATGATACGGCTACGTTAGATAATGAAGGTTCTTTTATGCTCATAGTTTTTTAATTATACATAATCTGAAATCAATGTATTGGAAATCACAAATAAAATTGGTAACGAATAGGAAAAATATAATTGAACATAATTGACGTCTTATTGTGTACATTTTTTTTGAGAAATGCTCACCTGAGCATTGCGAGTACCTACTCCGTAGGTAAAATATCCGACGTAAATAAAGCGAACTGTTTAAGTTAATAAAAAACAAATCTAATTCACGGTGTGTCCATAATTTTTGAAGAGTTTCCTCAATTTCTCCAGGATCCTATGATCAGATCCTAACCTCATGACTGTGGGACTAATTAGAAAGTATACCTTTTCAAACAAAAAAAATAATAATTGGTCCAGTAGTCTTCGAGTAATTGGGGAACATCACTACATAGTATAAAACAAAGTCGCTTCCGGGCCCTATTCAATAAAACTTACAATTTACAATTTGTAAATACAATTACAATTTACATTTTTATGTATATCCTGTTCAATAAAAAATACAAGTTACAATTTTGTAATGGTGAAAAATTTACAAAATTGTCGGATTGTAAGGACAATTTTACATATCTCTGTTCAATAAAGATTTTCACTTGACGGCAATAATTTACAATTTTGTCAGAAAAACCAGTTTATTAAACGCATACTTGTAGTTACAAGTTTACATATTTGTAGAATTGTAACAAAATTCTGACAGGCGCACTCACCCGGTGTAAAAATTGTTGAATACAGTTTAGACATACTCGTAGCTTTTCGAAACCTAATATGATGCTCACGTGATCATCAAGTACTGAAAGTGACGAAAAATATTCAGTGGTTATTGTGCGACGCAGGCGAATATTTCGAAGAAGGAGGAATTTCAATCTTGATGTTACCGATTTCACATTTAATGATAAATTCAGAATAAGCAAAACTACCGTCGAATATTTGATAAATGCAATGAGTAACGAGCTTGCTCACGAAAGTAACAGAAACGCAGCTCTTACACCCGCCGAGCAAATTTTGTGCGCTTTGCATTGGATGGGTTCTGGCTCACAATACCATATAATAGCAGATATAGGTACGCATGGAATTTCTAAAGCGACTGTACACAACTGTCTGACACGGGTGACAAATTTAATTATTAACAGATTCTTCGGTGATGAGGTCCGCTGGCCTGAAAACTGTCATGAGATTTCTAGATTATTTATGACTCATGAATAATATACCTAGAATAGCTGGTATTGTAGATGGTTCTCTTATTCAAATGGATGCTCCTTGGCAGAATGAACCAGCATTCGTAGATAGAGATTTGTATCATTCTATGAACGACATGGTGGTATGTGGTCCAAATTTAGATTTAGGTTTGTTTTTTCTAATAATATGTAGTTACCAAGTAAGATAAAAAAATGGTATGAAATAAATAGTGCTTAACTTAAAATAATTTATTATTTATGTCCAAGTACCGACATATGGTAGGAATAATAACTGCGATTTAATCGTGAACGTACTCTGAAATGCAATTTGTCGAACAAGTTAGCAATTGAATTTTATTCTACCTATTATACTTCTTCATTATTAGTCATTAAAAAACATTATATTACACTTAATTGTAAATTGTAACTTACCATGACATATTTGTAAATTACAATTGTCATCGAAAGCGACAGGCGTTTTTTGCAATTGTAAAGTTTTATTAAACAGGGTTTACAAGTGTGTCAGTGGTACAATTACAAATTTGTACTTTTATTGAACAAGTTTTTACCTTACAATTTTACAATTATGTCCCTTTTTTACAATTTTGTCGGATTGTAATGTTTATTGAATAGGGCCCTGCTGTCTGTATGTCTGTCCCTATGTATGCTTAAATCTTTATAACTACGCAAAAGATTTTGATGGTGTTTTTTTAGTAGATAAAGTGATTCAAGAGGAAGGTTTATATGTATAATACATGCATAATTTATCAGCATTGCACCCGTGCGAAGCGGGGCGGCTCGCTAGCAATACATAAAAAAACATATAGCAGGAATAAAATGTTTAGACAGAAGCGAATTGAATCGGGTACATTCACCCGTCTGGCCCCAAAAGCCGTGGGGACGTGGGTTCAAATCCTGCTTAAAATATAAAAAAAAAATTGATTTTTCGTTTCTATATTAAACATTTGGTTTACGCTAGACGCTACTGCTTTAATAAAAAAAAATATAGCAGGAATCCTTTTTTGAGGTCGAATTCACTTCGCTTTCATCTAAACCTTTTAAGTTTTATTATGTCTGAGTATTTATGTAAGTATATGTTTATCACATTTGTATTTTATGGGTGTCGTTTATTTAGTCCTATTATTATTCTACACCACCTACAAAATTCAAACGTTAATTTTAACTACAATACAATTACAATACAACAATACTTTATTGCACATCAATAAAAGTTTTCAAAAGGAAACAAGACAAATATAACGGTAGACAACAGGCGGTCTTATCGCTAAATAGCGATCTCTTCCAGACAACCTTTGGGTAGTGAAATTGATGAAACATTTAGCTTAACCCAGAGTAGGTGCAGCAGAAGGCGAAGGGAGGACACAATTAGATACTAACAGAAAATAAGTATGCATATGGGTAAATATAAACATACATAAATAGATGTACATAAACTTACATACACATACAGATATATATATACAAATATATATATAGACACTAGACATATAAGAATCTTATATAACACAACGCAACACAGTCAGTGATGACAAACAGTTTCATAAATTATACCAATAATTTTATTGTTCGAGAGACAGGTAATGTTCTTTAATCTTATTCTTAAATATGGACAGGGAATTAGCACTTCGCAATTCAACTGGGGGCGAGTTCCATAGCAGAACGGCTTGGACAGTAAAAGAATTGGAATAAAATTTAGAATGGGCGGGGGGAACAGTTAAAAGAAAGTTTTTAGCGCACCTTGCAGACGAAAAATAACTAAAACGCTCTTTAAGGTACTGTGGAGTTGCTGGGTTGAAGAGTATGCCAAATAGAAGAGTTAGAATGTGAGGGTTACGCCTATGACGAATAGGGAGCCACTTGAGTTGTGATCGGAAACTAGAAATATGATCATATTTGCGTAACCCAAATATGAATCGTATAGAGATATTTTGAATGCGCTCAAGCTTATTAAGTTGCTCCTCTGAAATATCGAGATAAGAGATGTCAGCATAATCTAAAATTGGGAGAAGTAACGTTTGAGCGAGCGCAATTTTAGTGACGATGGGGAGAAAATTACGAAGCCTTCTGAGAGAGCCCACGGCGGCAAACATCTTCCTGCTCACTTCATTCAATTGGGGCACCCAAGAAAGAGTACAGTCGATAATGACACCCAGGTTCTTAACCTAGGAAGAGTAAGGAATCAAGACGCCATTAAAAATAACAGAAGGAATATTAGCTAAGTAACTACATACTTTTCTACCATAAAGGTTGTCTGAAAGAGATTCAGCAAGAGACGCTATTTAGCGATTAGACCGCTTGTTGTTTACCTCTGCCTGTTATTTTAATGTATCTCATGTTGTGTTGTCTACTCATTGATGTACTTATGAGGTGTGCAATAAAGAGTATTTGTACTGTATTGTATTGTCAAGTCTAATAAACAGTGGGACCAAATGGGCCACTAGTTTTATCCCAAAAGCATTTTAATTTAGAAGAAAACCTTATAATTAAAGGAATGTGGTGTGACGCCGTTACACAAGCGTGACTATAACGAATCCATTTCGCACGTATGTTAAACTTGACTTAATTAAATTTCCTATGCCGCATTTCAAAAAAAACTTTTGCGCGTTCGTCATAGTGGGACATTTTACATAAATAATTAACTAGTGGCCCGCGAATTTGTTTAAATAATCGAAATACCTACTGAATCGACAAGAAAATCTATCCTTACCGAACCTACCTACTCACAAAATATGAAGTTTTGTGAGTAGTTAGGTTAGGAGAATTGGTTAAGAAATGTGGCCTGTGGGCGAGTACAGACAGACGGACATACGAGTATGGAATAAATTTTGACAAAGTTTAAACATAGACGCTTCACTCACTCAACCAATAGATTAGTGATGTTTAGCTCGCGAGTGAGTGATTCAAATGTTAGCTCACTTAGCTCTTTCGCTCACTGAAGATTCAAGTAGCTCAGTATATCATCTCTATCATCATAGTATTACTCACTCTCTCTCGCTTATAAAAGGAATGTTGCCATGCTGCCGTGAATGTAATTGATCGACATTTATTAGTTCTCTACTCACTCGTGAACGATATAGTCTAGAGATTTAAGTGATACATATCTCGGTGAGCTAAAGACACATATCACTGTTTTCACTTTAGTGACACATTCTGCGCATCTCTACAAAACTCTCTAAAGTAATTTATCAAAACTAGCAAAAGCCTTTGAGAAGATCAAAACAGCTACTAGAACCTTCTTTAGTATTTTATTCTTAAGTTGCGTTGTCTATATTTTGCCAAGATTTCATTTGTGCAAAGAAATGAAAATGAGATCCCAAGAGGTCCAATGAAAATGCGGATCTCTAAACGGAACAAAGAAACGGAAAAAGGAAACATTTCCGCGTGGGCGTATTGATTTAGATGAGTAGCCTTTAGCCCCTGCTTCAATTCTATAACGTCATATATAACACTAACGCCAACGGATTATGTGCTGTTCTGTACACGGGTTGTATGTATTTGCTTCTAAAACGTTATATAGACACGAAATTCAATGGTACATGTGCCCTTTTGTACACGGGCTACATGATGATAATTGGAAGATGTGACGATGTGATGTGAGACGTGTTAAGTGCTGGTATTGACTGGTACATGTTTTATTAAGGTTATACTAATAATGGAGTATAGATAATATTCACTTTACTATGCTGTTATGATTCGTGGACATTGATTTCATAAATTTCATGGTACTTTTAACCCCCGCCGAAATAAGAGGGGGTGTTATAGTTATTGTTTTAAGCGGTCACGTGAAAATCGAGAAATTCTCAGGAACGGCCGCCATGTTTCGAACTCGTTGGAGCTCTTCATCAGGGCCTGCTACCCGTACAGCAGCAGCGCGGCAACTTTGTCACTACGGAGCCCCACTTAAATATTTCTTTTACTCTGTTGTTATAGCGGGAACAGAAATCCATCATCTGTGAAAATTTCAACTGTCTAGCTATCACTGTCCATGAGATACAGCCTGGTGACAGACGGACGGACGGTGGAGTCTTAGTAATAGTGTCCCGTTTTTACCCTTTGCGTACGGAACCCTAAAAAGTCACCAAAGTGGACACTACTCATATTCTAACTTACTAACTGGCCAGCTACTGATATATTCAGAACAATAAGAACAATAGCTAATGGAAAAAGCTGCCATGACAACAGAATATGAGGTGGGCTTTTATAACGTATTTTTAGGACAATAGCTCTCTCACTAATAGAAAAACATATTTGAGTATTATCACAAGGGATTACGGGATTATTGTATGAATTGAGAAAAACAGAATTAACGGGTAACGTGCTTTTTAATCTGATAAAATGTGCTACAAAATAAATATTTAATTCTAAGCCAGACTTTCTATGGTTTGAATGAAGTCATATAAAAAAAAAGACCCCGACACTAGTTGCTGGTCATCTTGAAACCCTCATTCAATGAGTGATATAGAAAATGCTACTTAAACTAAACATTAACTACAAATTTTGGTATTCTTAGCTTCAATATTGACTAAGCTCTTATCTCTTGTTCCAATTAAAGCTGAATCTCATGGAAACTAACTGCTCCTATTGCCACCAAACATAGCTAAGAACCATTTTGACGGACAAGTCTTTCAATTAAAAAACCGCACTCAATTAGTCCATCCGTTTGGGAGCAACGACGCCACAGACAGACACACTTCTTTGTTCGTCGGGGGTTAAAAAATAATCGTAATCTACTTACTCAATGAAAAATGCTAAGCCTAATTTTGGGCCATAAAAGATTGAAATTGAAATCATTTATTCAGTAAGTAGGCCACAAGGGAACTTTTATTTATGACTTATAAGTCATATCGTAAATCTACCGGCATTAACCAAGAGGAATGCGGTTGAGAAGAAAGCCGAAATGAACTCAACAGTTAGTAATTTGTTCGTAAATCATACTTATCACAAAACAATCATACTTTGTTTGCCTCTATTGTAATTTTAAGTGTCATTTGTATTTGTATTTCTTTATTCTTGAGGTGTGCAATAAAGAGTATTCTATTCTATTCTATTCTATACTTTGTGCAATAATTAAATTTGTAAATGTAAAGGAGATGTATAGATTTTCCAAAACTAAAATAATATTTTCTTCGGTTTCCGCGACTGTCACTCATTGAAATAAAACAATTTAAAAGGATTATATCGCGTATATTAATTATTTAAGCCTCCCTGACGTTTCGGTAACTTTCAAGTTACCGTTGTCAGTTTGACTGAGAAAAATTATGATTTTCTCAGTCAAACTTACAAAGTTACATTAATTATCTATAGGAAAGGTTAGTTATCTAAAAATAATTTTACCAACTGATGAAACAACGTAGGTAATTACGTTCTTCAAAAAAAGGTAATTGAAGCATATTTACAATATTTTCCACACAAAATACATGCACTTTTTTTCCACCTAAAAAAACACTCAATTATCTCACCCCAAGTTGACAAAAACCCGTCATATTATCTGAAACCAATTAAAATTCTAATTTCAAATCGACGTAACTTTCTCCAATTGACGGGGACTTACGCCCTTTTAGAGATACTGCCGTTAATAACGTCACCCCATGGACACGCGCTGCGAAGCGCATCACAATTTACAACAAATCGCGCCCTCAAACACTCTTAAAACATCGTTATTAAGCTCCAATTTCATTGGCACAATTCTGTCGTAAACTTGTTTTATTGCCACGATTTCATCGGCCGTCCGGATGAAACTTGGAGTAAGTTGTCATAAGGTCTAATTTGTTCTGTGTGGTTTTGCGGACAAGGTTGGTCGGAGATGCATTCCAGAGAGTGCATCCTTGACAAGTATTCGCCGGGACCCACTTTTAATTGATAAAAACAGCGCAAAACGGGTTTGTGGCTACATTGTAGATAACCAGTACTGTGTTGCTACCGACATACTGGAACATTTATGTCGTGTTTTTTCCGTTCTGTTTGCTGTAACATCGTATTTGCAGGAGTTAATGTATGTCAAACCCATCCTAATCAACCAGTATATCAACAATGTGGCAGTGGCAGCATTGATCAATTTGGTATTTCAGATAAATAAGAAATTAAACGACAAGATGATGACCGAGGATAAGGAAAGATATAAGAAAAGAAATCAAGCACTAATTGATAAACTAATGTCCGAATGATGAGTAGGGGAGATGAAAGTCTGGAGAAGTTAAATATAGTAGAAAACACGGTTAGCTAACGAGCTCTCACTAGATATACGAATTAAGGGACCCATCTTCCATCAAGTTTAGTTCAATCACAAGTGTCACACGGAAGATGGAGTCAAATGAAAAGATAAGAGAGAGACAAACGGCACATGTTTGATTCAGGATCGTAAGTTAGATTTCTAGCCAACATCTTATAGTTTAGGACCGTAAATAATGGAGTCATTGAACCAAATTTTTTTGCTTGTTGGATGTAAATTTATCGTGAAGAAAATGCGTTACGAGACATACTTGTAGTTTTTGTACATGGTACGTTTTTTTAAAGATCCTTTAACTCAATTCTAACCAGAAATGTCCCTTCAATAACCCATACCTTACATACCGACGGCATTTTACTGCTTATCCATAAGGCACAGACATCCCTTTGTCTCCCATTAGGCGACAGACACAGACATTGTATCTATTGTTCCTCTATTGTGCGTTCGCCCTTACGCTGCCCTGGCTACAAAAAGTAATATCTTATTACGAAAGATATGTAACTTAAGTCTTTTTGGACCGAAAACTAATACATCTTAAGGGGATTTTAGAACTGTGGCTAGGAGAAAAAGAACTTAATGTTGAGGTGGTTCTGTTGATTATGGATGTGGTTGGGTAGTTTGTTTAGTTATTCCTTTGTTTATTGTCAGTGTCAGAAGTCAATAAAGTTTGCCACTGGGTACAGTCATCATGAAGAAGTATATATTTAAGGTACCATACAATATAAAACATATAAGTGGATCATTTCGATGTTACAGGCCGATGCTATTGTTAAGAGGCCTTATTCCTTTTAAAATGCTGATTGTTTAGACATTTTTCTCTATGATCAAACATGTTTCTTAACATATTATTGATGTTACTACCTAGAACAGGGCTATTGAGATTTATCGGTATATATTTGAAACCTACAGTTTGAATTTTTCATTGATAATTTTTGTTCGAAAAACTACTCGAAATTGACAAAATTCACGTGGAAAATTCGTTTTTTCAACTTATTTTCGACTGCACGCAATAAAAGCATGAAATAGCTACGTTACTACCTAGAACTCGGGAAAAAGTATTATTCACTTCAAAAAGTTGGTTGAAATTATCAATATATTCGTCATAATATGAAAAAAATAAATTTTATAAGGAATAAGGCCTCTTAATTGTAAAATAATTATCTACCTTACGTACAAATTCATAACCTCGTGTAAAGTTCACCGTAGCTGTGACCCAATGGACCGATAAACTAAACTTGAAAGGAATCGTGTTCCTTCAAATTTTGCTCAGTTGTGACGTTGTGAGGTACGAAATGGACAGTACGTCAATGACTCGTTGAATTGAAATGCAGACTTAACTTTGGTTCTTTTGTGGACATGTTGGATTCTATTTCATAGGCACACTTCGAGCTTAGCTTGCTCCGCTGACCCTTGAGCAACAGTGAGCCTTTTTATGAGAACAACGTTCTGTTATACGTACATTGCTCATTGCAGTATTCATTTGAAACAACTGTCCGCTTCATTCCTACCCGTCAAGTAACAACGTGACAGTGACAGTACAGCTAATATGCTCATAAAGTATTATTAGGATCATTTGGTTTCGCGGAAACAATTGAGAATCTCAGCTAGACAGCATCTTTATTGGCCATCATAACAATAAAACAAAGACAATCGGGTCGTCGCCCTCACCACAGACTGAGCAAAAAGCCGCCGGACGTCGTTATAGGCTTTTTGTGGGTTGCCAGCACTGACGGTTTATCTGAAACCGTTCATTAGTTGTGGTTACCCATTAGATACCAGAAGCTGTTTCTCCGAGTATTTGCATGGTTTGTAGAAAAAGTGTAAGCAAAATTTTACATTGCGTTTTGTATTTAATGATAGGTACCTCAAACAGAATCAAAAGCCTTTTGCTGTCACTTTAGATTTTTCGACCCTCGTCGGACCATCTGATTTATAAGAAATTTCGTTGTCTTTATTAAGTACATGACTATAGCTCAGGTTCCTTACCGTAACTGTTAACTATGAAATCGCACCACAATCACGTATGGCTACCTCTAAGTATCAGAGTCAATTCCTGTTCAATTTTCAATTAAGGATTGTCTTTAAATTGAGAGTGTATAGAAGTTGTTGGCTTATAGTGACTTTAGTCACATTATTTCAAAACACATTTTTTTTAAGTTATCCACTTTCGAAGTCTTTACAGCATTAAGTTAGTGGCAAATGTACGCTAATATAGTAATATTCACATGCATCAACGACTGGAGCAATGTTATTTGGAGTATTTGGTACTGATTTTAGGGTATCAGCTTTATTCGTCCCATTCGCTTCAACTCTTATTTCGTCTCATTCTGCATTCGTCACTCATTCTTTATTCGTCGTGTTCGCCATCTGTTCCTATCTTCCTAAGTCCAATTCTATAACTTGTCTCATTCTTATTAAGTCTTATTCGTTATTCGTCACGATCTTCCTAGGACTATGTTTTTGTTTGTCCCTTACGTTTTTAGTATCATTCTCACTTCATCTTTAGGCACATTCGTTATTCGTCTCTCTCTTATTTTGGCGTTACTGGCAAATCGTCTCGTTCTTTTTTGGGTACGTTCGCTACTCGTCTCGTTAGATACACGTTTTATTCGCTATTCATATCTATTGGATTTTACGGCTTTTGATTACTTACTTTGGACTTGCCTATTTATGAAGCGATAAAGTAATTACATAATATATGCAATAATATAATCGCGAGAGGAAGTCAGCATTTTAATGAAGAAAAACGTTAGCTATATAGGAAAAACACGATTACAGACTCATTGTTTTGTTCTCAACGAATTATAAACTATTAAGATAAGGACTTCTAATCATGCCTTAGCCACAACGATATGCAGGAACATGAGAGAAATAAATTGTACGTGTATTGTATAACTAGCGCTTGTCCGCAATCTATATAAAACCTATGTAGGTATTCTAGCATCACTCTGTTTTGCTTAACCACAGTTGGGTGAAAAGTATCGCCTACCATCACTATAGGTAGTCTTATCACTATAAAAACAGTCTTTTATGGAGGGCTATTAGGTTTGGTACCTAGTAAACATTTTCGTACTAGACGGTTAATCCGTTTAGTGATGCGGCAATAAACAAATAGTTTCGTGACTCGTTTCATTGATTTCACTATACATTTTTTATGTAATTCTTATATCACGTTATGTAGATACAGTTCCATGAATTCCATGAAAGTAAGTAACGACATTGGGTGAAAGAGCGTTGTGGAAGCCGAAAGGCATTTCCAAAAACTTGTAAGTGCCTGAAGACCTTTTAAAAATCTAGTTGTAGCACTGTAGCTATAGTATATAAGGTTCAAACAAATATGTGGGTACGTGTGTTTGTGTGTGTATATGCGCGCGCGCGTGTGTGTGTGTGTGTGTGTGTGTGTGTGTGTGTGTGTGTGTGTGTGTGTGTGTTCGTGTTGTGTGTTAGTCTATCCATTTCTAAAACACTGCAAAATTGTGTGGCTAAATCATGTTAGAGGCTATTAAATCCGGCTCATACATATATATAAGTGGGAACGAAACCTTCAATCCTGTCGTTGTTATTACGTGTTAAAACGTAAGCTTTTCCTACCTAAACAAGCACTCTAACTTCATCTTTATCCCTAGAGCAATAAAACACATTTCTCGACGCCCAACATGCCAGCATCCAATAGGGAAGCAAGTAAAATGTATAGACATTTTTATATTTTCCCGGGAAACTAGGTCACAGCTGAAACCTAGTTCGTGTAGTAAAATATTAGTTTCACCTGAAAAGCGTTTTGAGGTAAAGTGTTTTATTTGTTGTTCTGGGAAACGTTCGGCAATATTTACGTTCAAAGTACATATAAGTACTTGTCCTACCATTAAACGAAATTTTGACGGGACAGAAAACCTACATTTGCGTCGGCAATATTTCCCCTATAGTCAAAACTTTTTCATAATTCTTCAAAATATTATCCTATTGATTAGGTTATGTTAGGCTTATTTCATAACGGTTTCGAGAAAAATTATACATTGATGAAATTAAATAATCTATGAAAAGTTTATCGGCGATACAAGAGTAAACTGTGTATAACTACGACTGCCTACGAAAGCGCGCCAAATTTGCTTGAACAAAGATGGAAAGCGGAGCCAAAGACCCGAGTGTTCGCTGGAGTGTAGGCTACTAGTGGGGTCTACGGCGAACATGTATAAATTTACTTGCTTCTACTCGTGACTTCGTCTGCTAGATTAGTTGATCGAAACATTCTATCTCCACATGAACATTTTATCTTTTCTTATCAACCATATCATACTTATACAAAATCCCACAGATTATCACACTTCCAAACTAAACGCTAACCCTCTTTTCACCCCCTCAAGGGATGATTTTCGTAATACAAACTATCGTACTATCAAATTTCATCTAAATCGGTTCAGCGGTTTAAGCGTGTCTCAGACACGAGTAACAAACAGACAGACAGAAAGATAGACTGATAGAGAAACAGGCAGATAAACAGACACACTTTCGCATTTATAATATTAGTATGGAAAAGCAGTAAAATGCCGGAAACATTCAATACCTAACATGCAATCCTTCTTGAATGTAACTTAACCTATTGTAATTGCCCAAATGAAATTATTCATTGGCTCAATTACTCTGCCAATTGCCGGCGTAACGACCAGTAGTTGGCCGTCATGCCGTTTAATGGGATACGTGATACTGGTAGCTAAAAAAATATATAATTTGCGCTTCGGATTTGAATGAAGCTTTTGACTGTGTAGACATTCTTCTGAGAAAATTGTAAAAATATGTAGTAGGTAATATACAAAAAATCACACTAATATTATAAAGGCGAAAGTTTGTGACTGTGTTTATTATTTCTTCACGGTCAAGCGGTTGGACCTATTTTGATAAATTTTGGTATGAAGGTAGCTGACGCCCTGACTTAACACATAGGCTACTTTTTATCCCAAAAAATGTAGTGTTCCCGGTGGATGGGCGGGTAACACCGCGCGGTGCAGCTAGTATTTTATAAAAAATAGGTAATTTGGAAGTCAATAGATATGAATGGCACGCACAATATTTTGAAATTGACCTTATTCCCTTTAATATTTATTATTTTCATATTATGGCAAATATATTGATAATTTAAACCAACTTTTTAAGTGAATAATACTTTTCCCCGAGTTCTAGTAACATAGCTATTTCATGCTTTCATTGCGTGCTGTCGAAAATAAGTTGAAAAAACGAATTTTCCGCTCAAATTTTGTCAATTCCGAGTAGTTATTGAAATAAAAATTATCAATGAAAAATTCAAACTGTAGGTTGCAAATATATACCAACAAAAATCCCAATAGCCCTGTTCTAGATACTAACATTAATAATAAGTCAAGAAACATGTTTGATCATAAAGAAAAATGCCTAAAACAATCAGTATTTTAAAAGGAATAAGGCCTCTTAAAGATCGTGTTATTTTCATAGTCAAGGAAACCTAGATTTTATTTGCTTAAGTACCCTTGTTACAAAATAAGTCATAGTGGGTTTTAGCCTCGCTAATTATATAAAATTGTAAGTTGAAAAAATAGTTGGCCGAGGCGAATTTGGTCGAAGTATGCGTTTCCGCAGCGAAGTGCCTCTCCACACTATCATGCTCGCCCAACTTCGCGAGTAGTGTGGAGCCACGATTAGTGTATTAATTTTCTGGTAGGTACGCTGATTCACATTTTTGAGAGCAAGTATATTCAATCAATATAATAACCTTCGCCGCTACCGGGATACCGTGCTGTAAACACAGAGTATACAGTCGGATTGCATTGCAAATTTTCACATATCAATAAGGACGTCATTATGATTTTCCTCACACTTGCTCGTAAATCAAGGGTTTACATGCTAGAAAACCGGTCGGTAAGTCGTATATTACGCCCTAGGGCGGTAAGTAATTTTGGTATTGACAGCTATTTATTACTGATGTTTTATTTCCTCCAAAGTGTGATGAAAAACGTCGTACGTGACTCTGGTGTAAAGGAATTCCAAACTCGTGTCATTAAAGCCCTCGCCTTCGGCTTCGGGCTTCTAATAGACACTCGTTTGTAATTCCTCGCTTACCACCCTTGTTACGTAATGTACTATTAATTCTATTATTGGAGACATTTTGTCAGTGTTATTGGTAATAATCGAAGTACGAATTACATGAAATAAACTGCAATAATAAGCACATATTTATAGTTATTTGTTATACAAGGGGGGAAAGTTGTATTTTACCCGCGAGTGTTTATTTGAAACACGAGCTAGCGAAAGGATCCTATGATTGACCACGAGCGAAGCGAGTGGTTCAAAATAGAATCCTGAGCGTAGCGAGTGTTTCTATACACGAGACGTAAAATAACTTTTCGACCGTGTATAACACAAAACTTTTCACCTCACTACAGCGAGGAAAAAAAAAAAAAAAAAATAATAAATAATAAAAAACATTTATTCGTAGTAACAGTACTCCTACACATTACACAGCTTCTGCCAAACTGTAAAACAGTTTGTTGGCAGAAATAAGCTCCCTTTCTTTACATTACTGTTTTCAGCTTACAAACTACTTAGGTAAGTATTGTATACCTATAGGTAATTATAGGTAATTAACTACATTTGTAAACACAACATATATTTATATATGTAAGTATACACACACATACACCCTATGCTTACAAATGTAGTTACAGCAAGCATTTTATATCTAATTATTTAAATTTTTTTTTTTTTTATTTTTAGCTTAAATTTACATTTAAATTAATTTTGTTTTTATATTGCTTCAACATATGTTTTTTTAGTTTTGATTTAAATACATTTTTGCTCGTACTTTTTCTGATATCTAGTGGTATATTGTTGTATATCTTAGGGACAAGATAAGGTCTGGATCTCTTTCCATAATAATTGACCATTCTAGGTAAAATCAATATTTCCTTAGCCACCTTTCTACGCAAACGTGGGTTAGTCACAGGGACTTTAAACTCACACGTGTCAAACTGTTCCAATGCTATCTGAAACGATACCCTCTCATCGACCGGCAGTATATTACACTTAAGGAATAAGGGTTTGTACTATATCTTTGAAAAATATCTACAATAATCAACCAATTTGACATTTATTAAAACTAAGGTCTAATAAGCTTTCATGTAGGTATTTTAAACGGGATTTTTCAGAAAATAAGCTCATGTCAAATTTTACTTTAGCTGCGTTGAAACGTCAAAACTCTTTCTCCACATGTGGATAAAAAGCGATTTTCTCAATAGATATCAAACAAACAAACTGGGCTTTCCGAGCTAGTGAGGTGAAAAAGCTTTTATTTAACTTGCATTGTATGTTTAAAGACTTTAAAGTATGTTTGTTCGGGTGAAATCTTGCAACTCAATTTTGAAGCAGATATCGTCAACCGATTGAGCTGAAATTTTGCATATTTTTTTAATTTGATGACAATACAATAATATGGTACCATGGGGCTGATCTGATGATGGAGCCGGAAGGTGGCCATAGGAACTCTACGAGTATAATAGAAAAAGCAATCCTACCGAGCTTGGGCTCTTTAGAATCGTCTCAGTGAGCATTTGATGGATATCCAAAGAAAAGTACAGTCGGCTATAAAAGCTTACCACTAAAATGTAATTTTTGACAGAAACTTATTTTAATTTTAGAAAATATCACGATTTTCACCATAAATTCTTTCATATGTCCGAATTCCGGATGTTTCGATGTCCGGCTGTTTCGCTTACAGGTCGCATTTTTCAACCGATTCTCGAGAACTAGTGCGACCAGGTTCAGATTTCAGATTTTTTACAAAATGGCGAAACTAAGTGGGTTGAAAACGATAAATTAATTATTTTGGCCATTAAAACTAATATTGCGGTATCTGAAAATGTTGGACGTAAATGTTAAATTTTCAGGGTACACAGGCACAAGTGTTAATAAGTTTCTGTCAAAAATTTCATTTTAGTGACAAGTTTTTATAGCCGACTGTACTTTTCTTTGAATATCAATCAAATGCTTACTAAGACGATTCTAAAGAGCCCAAACTCGATAGGATTGCTTTTTTTATTAAAGAGTTCCTATGGCCACCTTCCGGCTCCATTATCAGATCAGCCCCATGGTACCATATTATTGTATTGTCATCAAAGTTAAGTAAGTATGCAAAAATTCAGCTCAATCGGTTGACGATATCTGCTTCAAAATTGAGTTGCAAGTTTCCACCAGAACAAACATACTTACATACATACATACATACAATGCAAGTTAAATAAAAGCTTGTAACTTAGACTTGTTGTCATTATTATGAATAAATAAATAAATTACAATGTTCAAAATTAATTTCGTCAAAAGTGAAACACAGAGCCCTGTACTTTTGATCAAGCGATGTATCACGAAGTCGACTGTACATGAGTCACTCCGATCCGGAAGTTGTAAATCATAATTCCCACATGAAAGCTAACAATTTAATAAAACGCATATAGGTGCCTTTGTAAGTATACCTGCATATACTAGTATGAGTATAATAAACTGTAGGTACCTCACGAGACGGTTTCAAAATGGCTGAATTATGTATTTTTCCCGTTTTCAACCCTCCTGAGTCATTTTCAAAATACATGTACATAGTTAAAGGATTAATAAAAAAAAATTACGATCGCTTCTTTTGTGTGACGAAAGTTACTCATACATAATATACGGGTAACTATCGTAAGATAATGGAATAAATTAAAGTTTTGTTTTAATTAAAGCCCTTAACTACGTACATGTATTTTAAAATGACTCTCCTATCTCCGTCATATAAAAAATACAGTACAGACATTTGAAGTAGTGAAATCACCAGGGTTCGTGAAATACGAGCAAAATTCATTAAAGTGCTAGTCGTCACGGTCATACGCAATCGATTTTGCTCGCAATTTACGATCCCTGAAAATCACCTTATGGCGTATAGTAAAAATATAGCAAAAACAAGGGTCATCTTTTGAAAAAAAAAATGCATTTAGCCAGGATTCCTCCATATGTTGTCCGATGTCCTTTGAAAAAACCGTAAGATGACATTCGAATTGACCGCCAGTTTCAGATAAATTGAACGAATGTCTTAAGAGTCCGCAGCAAGGTCCGCTCAACTCCGCGTTGAGATCGCGCGCTTACGCTTTAAAATGTTGTTGTTTCACCTAGAGGAAGACAGGGCGCTAGCAGTAAAGCGAGAGCGCGCTAGCGGCGGGCGGTGCTTACCGCCGCCCCCCCGGACCGTTCCCCGCGCTAGAGTAATTTTATATTTATTATTATTTATTTATATGTTAATTTAGTAATTTTAGCAGTTTCGCAACAATTTTTTGTAATTTATTTTAAGGTTTTCGTAGTTACGCTCTCATTTTAAAACTACGAGATCATTTTTGATAAATCTTTTTTCTTATCAAACTGCATAGTTTAATCGACACCGGAAATAGGTTTTGACTTCAATCTAAACTATATTTTGGTCGTAGTATGCCGCCAAACTGAACAACTTTCTGGGGTGTAAAAATGCAAAACTTGTACTCGCTCTATTTTCTTTCTATTAACATTTCAAGAGTCATAAACTAGTTTTAGCCCTAGATATATCTTATCTCATTATATTTAGAGAATTTCATGATAATGTGACATGTTATATTAAAATAAGGACGTAACTACGTTTGTATGAAGAATCGAGCTTGCTGCGGACTCTTAAATCTTCTGGCGATGGCGTACGGATCGTTCACTCACCAACATACTGAAGGACTTGATGTGAGGGATACTTACCTGAAAAAAAAGAAGATATTATTAGTACAGAAAATAGTACCTACAACTGACGACACAAACTTTTTAGGGTTCCGTACCCAAAGGGTAAAAACGGGACCCTATTACTGAGACTTCGCTGTCCGTCCGTCCGTCCGTCCGTCCGTCTGTCACCAGGATGTATCTCAAGAACGGTGATAGCTAAACAGTTGAAATTTTCACAGATTATGTATTTCTATTGCCACTATAACAACAAATACTAAAAATAAAATAAAATCAAATAATTATTTAATATTCCCATACAACAAACTTGTAATAGATTATGGTACGGAACCCATCATGCGCGAGTCGGACTCGCACTTGCCCAATTTTTTACATAATTTTACTGTGTCACGTAAAAATGCACCAGTTATTCGTGCTCTTGCGCTACTCAATGCGTTCCTGACATCAGCCCGTCTAGCACAACCATGTTTCGCGAGTCTTGTCGCTCGAGATAGGGCTACCTGACCTTTTCACACTTTCAATTCCGAGACGCTTATCCCGCTCGATATTTTTTTTTATCTTCTAATTAAGGAGCTTTGATCATTTTAATGAAAATGCCAGGCCTAATACAGACTCGATCAATGAATTAATTCCAACAACTGTTCTTAGTTTGACGGCCAAGGATTAAAACGAGCATTTCGTGCTGCAATAGTGTTTGTCTATGGCGAGTGTCCTTGCATAAACGTCTCGCTAATTAGTACTTAGCGCGAAAAATGCTAATATTGCCCGTTCCCTCAATTAACCTTCGGTATGTTTGCCTACGACACGAGTATTTAGTTAACATAACAAGGTCATGCCATTTTTGTGCAATTTCAAGAGGCCTTATTCCTTTAGATTTTTTTTCATATTCTGACAAAATATTTGAATAATTGAAACCAACTTTTTGAAGTGCATAATACTCTTCTCTGAGTATAGTAACATAGTTATTTCATGCTTTCATTGCGTGCAGTCAAAAATAAGTTGAAAATACCAATTTTCTGAGTGAATTTTGTCTATTCCGAGTAAGTAGTTTTAGAAACAAAAATTATTAAAGAAAAATTCACAATGTAGGTTTAAAACATATATAAGTACCTATACCAATAAATCGTTCATATCAATCATGGTCTAATACATACCTATCGATTATCGGTACTTAACGCTATTTGATTGAGTAGAAAAAACAATTATCTTTTGTCGTATTATTCTTTGTATTTTAGTTAGTCCGCTGTTAGCATATTGAATGCAAGCAATAACAAAACCTAGACTCCTTTGCCATTGAACAACAAAAATGAAAGAAACCCAAGAAACCTTCTAAGCATTCCTTGCTAAAAGTTATTTTCTTTACAAGCTAACTTTGTTCATCAAAGAAGCATTCAGAGTAAAAGAAAAACGAAGCTCAGCAATAGAAAGCGGCAAGAAAGTTGCCAGTTGCCACAATGTTCGCTTTTAGTGATTCGCGGCGGACGGGCAATCTCGCAGTAGTGAGTACAGGTACACTTGCTGTACCTACTCGTAAGTAGATATTGTAATAAAGTAATGAATACACTTTCTGTACCTAAGAGTACTAATGTAATAATATAATAAAGCTTGTAAAACACAAAGTTGTAGCTACTCATAAATTT
Organism: Apotomis turbidana; assembly: GCA_905147355.2. Classification (NCBI taxonomy): domain Eukaryota; kingdom Metazoa; phylum Arthropoda; class Insecta; order Lepidoptera; family Tortricidae; genus Apotomis; species Apotomis turbidana. Next base: position 22,365,750 of record LR990293.1, read on the forward strand.
ACCAATGGAAAGAGTGTATTGTTGTAAATTGATGAGATGAATAGCCCTAAAATATAATAGTTCTTTAGTAGCGTTAAAATGTATTCCTTATTTTCTTCTTCTTTTCTGCACATCATTTTCTTTGAGCTTTGATATCTTTGTATCGATAGTTTAATATATATATATATATATATATATATATATATATATATATATATATATATATATATATATATATATATATATATATATATATATATATATATATACATATATATATAAATTGTGGTGTGTACCCACATTAAAAAATGAGACACATGTTTCATAAATTTATAAAAATAATTATTTGGTGAAAATTTTGGTGCTAGCATTATGCTACCGCGCCTATGGAGCTCCATACGAAAAGGTCGCCTTTTTCCTTAGCACGACAGTACGACAGCTACTGTTTCATCTGCAAAGGTAGCTTTATCAGATTGATATATCAACTAGTCAATTACAATTTAGATTTCGCAACGCTTTAAGAAATATTGAACGATCGCAGCCGCATTCCACCGACTCTCATTACATCATATAAGTTTTATGTTATATAAGTTTTAGTCCCGCTTTAGTTGCATGCAGATTGTACCGACGCGTGCCATTTTGAAGTGCTCCTAATTAGATAACAAAAGGCAAACATTATGAGCCCTATTGTTAAGTTTCAAGTCCATCGGGCCATGGTATATGAAATCGAGTATACCAACGGTCAAAACAATTCGAATTCGAAATTCAAAAGGCTGGGAACGAGGCAGTGACCTTGTAGGGATGTTGCAGTGCGTTATCGACCGGTGCACTTCCTACCCCGCGTCCCTCCCGGGCGAGCTCTGGAACCATCCAGACGGCATGACGTAGGCTGTCGATGTCATGTTGTACTCCAGTGAAAGGTTGTAGCGACATGTCTATTGGAACTGTTCCAAAAAATGTTACTTAACCAGGGGATAAAAGTGATTAAATTTCTAAGAAAAGTGTTGATAATTGATATTACTGGTATTGTCAGGATATACCTAGTCTACATAAGAATAGGCTTATAACTGCTTAAATTACAAAGCTTTTGCCAAATATAACCACGGAAAATCGTAGTTTAAAAAGTGACCCAGGAGCATCACCATGGCAACGAGAGGCAGAAAATAGTTGATTGACCCATTTACAAATAGACAAGTTCTCTACAGAGTCAATTTATGGCTAACCGTTTGGGTAGAACGAAACATCGCAAAGTATACAAGCAAACAAAGTATACCTATATCCCAAACTATACTATTCAACATCTCATTTCTCTTATCACAAGGAAACGTGCACTACGCGCCTTAGGCAGACTATACATAGTATACATTGAGACATCTTAATAATACTCCATCTCTGTCGCGCACTAAAGCTTGCTTCCGTCTCGCTCGCACCACGGAGAGATGGATGAGACGGCGCTAAATAGCCATTACTCTACCCCCACGGAAAAAAGGACGTAACTTACACTTTTTCCCACTAACTTAGCACTTTTTGTAGCGTAATGGAGACATTACTTGCTGAATACTCGTAGTACTCTGTGCAATGAAAATAAAGTGAATCGTTGACGCTATGGTTGCTGGAATTCACTTTCTACGTTGAAAAATAGGCTGCGGAAAAACATTTTCCTTGAAGGCTTCAAGGAATCATTATAAAAACGGTTTTAAATCACGTAAAATTGTCAGGAATGGCCAGTCGCGTAGCAGCACGGATAGCTGCCCCTGATGAAGAGCTCCATATGAGTTCGAAACATAAAACCATCACATGACAAATTCTACGTGAGTTTAAACCGTTTTTGTAATGATTATAGATTTCTCACGATAGTTTTAATAATATTACTGCTTCAAGGAATAGTTATCGATTGGGTATAAATGTAGTGTTATTACGGGTACATAATTCATCATCATCATCATCATCATCTCAGCCATAGGACGTCCACTGCTGAACATAGGCCTCCCCTTTGGACTTCCATATATACCGGTTGGAAGCGACCTGCATCCAGCGCTTTCCGGCGACCTTTATAATGTCGTCTGTCCATCTTGTAGGTTACGCTGCGCTTGCTGGTCCGAGGTCTCCACTCGAGCACTTTTCGGCCCCATCGGCCATCTGCTCTGCGTGCTATGTGGCCTGCCCATTGCCACTTCAACTTGCTAATCCGGTGAGCTATATCGGTCACTTTAGTTCGTCGGGTACATAATTTTTAATAGCCTCATTTATTCCTTAGTAACGATAATAAATAACATTTCTTAATTTAATTTAACATGCAAAATAATTGAGATTGGCAATATTACATTGAAAATTTTTTTTAGCAATTGAATATTATTAACAAATTATAATTTTTCATTATCATTAGCTTTGGTCATCCAGTCTTTTCCAGCTACTCTTTTTATTTCGTCTATCCATCTTTGTCTTGGTCTTCCTCTTTTCCGTTTATGTCGTGGTCCTGCCCATGTTGTTACTTTATTTGTCCATTTTTGTTTATTCATACGCGCTACGTGACCAGCCCATTTCCACTTCTGTTTTTTACAATGTTCTAAGGCGTCTATGACATTGGTTATTTTTCTGATATCCGAGTTTCGTTTTCTATCTCGCCTTTTTATATTCAGAGTGCTTCGTTCCATTGCTCTTTGGCATACTTGTAGCTTATTTTTCACGCAGTTGTTGTATATCCAGGTTTGGCTGCCATATGACAGACATGGAAGTATGCAGGTGTCTAATACCTTTTTCTTGTGTTTTATAGGTAGATTTGACTTTAACACTTCTTTGTAACTCCAGAATTTATTCCATGTAATATTTATTCGTCTGTTTATTTCGTCTATGTGTCTGGATTTAGTAAATGCTATTTGTTTTCCCAAATAAGTGTATTCCTGTACATATTCTAGTGTGTTATTGTTGACGTTGATAGGTATTATTGTAGAGTTAGTCATGATTTTTGTCTTGGTAGCATTTAACTCTAAACCGATTTCTTGGCTGACATTATGAAGTTCGCAAACCATATTTTCAAGTTGGGCTGCTGTTTCTGAGAAGAGAATAATATCATCGGCGAACCTCAGGTTGCTCAGAAACTCGCCGTCTATATTTAAGCCCTTTTGTTTCCAGTTTAGTTTTTTCATAATGCTTTCAAGAACCGTGATGAAAATTCTAGGCGAGAGCGGGTCTCCCTGCCTAACTCCTCTGCATATTTTTATTTCTGAGCCTTTAGTTTCCATTTTTACACGAGATACACTCTTGTTATATATGTCCTTTATAACCTCTATAGTTTCTGTCGGTACGTCGCATTCGTGTAAAGCTGTCCACATGCTTTTGTGAGATATTGAATCGAACGCTTTGGCGTAGTCGATAAAAGCTAAGTAGAGAGGGCTTTGGTGTTCTTCATATTTTTCTATGATTTGTTCTAGTGTATGGATGTGATCTGTCGTTGAAAAGCTCTTCCTAAAGCCTGCTTGTTCCGGTGGTTGGTGTTTCTCGGTGTATTTCGCAAGTCGTTCTTCAAGGCAAGAGGCAAATAATTTATACATATTAGGTTGTAAGCTGATAGGTCTGTAATTGTTTATATTTGCCGGGTCACCCTTCTTATACAACAATATGATATCCGATTTTGCCCATTCTATAGGTATTACTCTATCATTTAATATTTTATTAAATAGATTGGTTAAGTGTGGGGCTACCAGGAATTTGCCTATTTTTATTGCTTCGTTTGGAATGCCGTCCGGTCCTTGACTCTTGTCTCGTTTCAGCTTATCTATTTTTTTCATAATTTCAGACTCAGAGAATCTCTCTAAAGTGGTAGAGTCATGATCGAATGGATCATTTTCCTCGTAGTCGTTAGTTTGCGATGAGTATAAATTCCTATAAAACGTTGTAGCAGTCTCTATTATACATAATAGGGTACATAATTAAGTAGGTGAAATTAGAATAACGCCTATTGTGTTTGTCATTGTCATTTCTAAAGAGACATTATTACTTTTACAATATTATAATATAACTACTTCATCGCTGTAACCTGCCTATGTTTGACAAAAAAATATATAAAAATCTGTATGTCTGTCGCTGAAATTTTGCACACATAAAGTGAGCCAGGTCATTTTGAACCTGTCCAGGACGACTATAATCTGTACTAAATATGACTTTTTATGCTGATCAAATTGCTCAAGACCTAGTTTGACCAATTTGATCACGTACCAGGGTGTGCATTGCTGAAAGTTGACTCTCTGCTACGTGTATAAGTTTGTATTATGTATGCACTATTATGTATGTATTATGCAAACGACTGGCACCACATCACAGCATGATTGGGTGGTGAAAAACACCAAGCCCCATTCCCACCCCGACCAAATTGAATCGGAACTTGAATTGCCCAACTTATGGAATTTGCATACGGACCCCACACCCACGGCCACACTCGTTGAACGTCTTTTGTTTTTGTTCTAAATTCAAAGCGATATTTCGAATACGTTATTTTTGAATTCTGAAATTAAACTGTATCTTTTTAACAATATCGTTTGTCGTTATTCGTTATTGATAGGTATACTGATTTTCCTTGCTTTTTTGTGATTTATATTCCATTTAGTATTTGTAACAATGTTTTGTTTTAACAAAAGTCTCAAGTTTTTGTTCCGGTATTTATTACTTTCCTCGACTAATTAATCTGTTGTTTAAAAGATAATGTTTTGTTTACTAAATAAAAGCTGTTTACTTCTTGAGATTCTGCAGTCTTCTAAACTAAATGAAAGCGAATTAGCTTGAAACATTAATTTAGAAGATATTCTTTCTTATTTTCTACTAGACAAAACACTTTTACGAAGAGCTTTATTATTTAAACTCGCCTTTAGGTTGTAATGATTTAATTATGTAGGTGCTTAGCCAAAGACTGTTAGAAATTTTCTTACCCGTTCTCAGAGTTTGGTTATATTTGATATGAAAATATATGCTTCTAGTTAGCGTTAAAATCTAAACAAATTAGTAACACGTCAGTTTAAGTGCATGATCAATCACGCGACATGACAACACTTTCATGGATAGCACGTCGAGGGACGTGATTATGATTCGTGATACGGCACCACGTTTGTGGACGGCGACTTTTATCCTCACAAAACTGCCACTCCATCTACAGCTGAAAGTGTATCATAGTTTTTAGGGTTCCGTACCCAAAGGGTAAAAACCCCTATTACTAAGACTCTGCTGTCCGTCTGTCAGCAGGCTGTATCTCATGAACCGTGATAGTTAGACATTTGAAATTTTCACAGATGATGTTATTTCTGGTGGCGCTATAACAACAAAATATACTATAAAACAGAAGAATAAAATAAATATTTAATTTACCCATACAACAAATGTGATCGGTTGCGTTAACCTTATACCTCAATTGTAAGCGGCGCCATACATACGAGGTGCAAACTGAACTTAACCCAGCCAGTTAAGATGGGAAGTGTTATACGAAACCCTCAGTGCGCGAGTCAGACTCACTTGGCTGGTTTTTAGGGTTCCGTAGCCAAATGGCAAAAACGGAACCCTTATAGATTCGTCATGTCTGTCTGTCCGTCTGTCTGTCCGTCCGTATGTCACAGCCATTTTTTTCCGAAACTATAAGAGCTATACTGTTGAAACTTGGTTGGTAGATGTATTCTGTGAACCGCATTAAGATTTTGATGCAAAAATCAAAAAATAATAATAAATATTGGGGGCTCCCCATACTTAGAACTGAAACTCAAATTTTTTTTTTTCATCAAACACATACGTGTGGGCTATCTATGGATAGGTCTTCAAAAATGATATCGAGGTTTCTAAAATATTGTTTTTCTAAACCGAATAGTTTGCGTGACAGACGCTTCCAAAGTGGAAAAAAGTTGCCCCCCCCCCCCTCTAACTTCTAAAATACGAAAATGAAAAATCTAAAAAAAACATATGATGTACATTACTATAAAAACTACCAACGAAAATTGTTTTCAACGAGATCTAGTAAGTAGTTTTTTTTTAATACCTATTAATACCTAACTTGGACCTAATTTATATGGGGCGCTATACATACCAGGTGCAATCTTAACTTAACCACTTAGGGATGGAAAGTGTTTGTACGGAACCCTCGGTGCGCGAGTCCGACTCGCACTTGGCCGATTTTTATATGAAGTCAAATACCGTGTGTTGTTTTCGGCTAGAACGTTTTTGTATGAGTTTAATCTGTGCCGCAACATGCAATTCCCAAAATAGTCCTCTGTAAGTGTACATATTAAGTGAGAATCAAAACGAAAACAAGGTAAAGTGTGCCAGTGTTTACTAATCAAATATTCAACCCTCAAAAAGTTAACCCTAAAACGCCGTGTCCCATTTGTCTCGATCAGCTGTTGCGCGACGTTGCCAGCTCGCGGGGCGATCGACCGAGGATGCGGGGCTCATTCAAAATTACTCGGTGCCGTAGTAGGTTTAGCGAGGGAAATACTGGGAATACTTATGCAACTGAATGCCTTAAAGGACGCCTTAAGTACTTAATTAATTATTTACTTAGTCTTTATTTTATTGTACAAATCGATACTGAATGAGTATTGTCTACCAGTTGCGTATGAATGGTTGTCATACAGTTATAGTATTCAAAAAATTTTTTTTTTCTTTTTTTTAAGTCTAATATTATTAAAATAAATATTGGGCAAGTGCGAGTCCGACTCGCGCATGAAGGGTTCCGTACCATAATCTATAACAAGTTTGTTGTATGGGAGCCCCCCTTAAATATTTATTTTTAGTATTTGTTGTTATAGCGGCAATAGAAATACATCATCTGTGAACATTTCAACTATCTAGCTATCACCGTTCTTGAGATACAGCCTGGTGACAGACGGACGGACGACGGCCGGACGGACGGACGGACAGCGAAGTCTCAGTAATAAAGTCCCGTTTTTACCCTTTGGGTACGGCACCCTAAAAACAATATATATACATTTTTTTTGAGATCACTCCAAAAATTCGGAAGTTTCGTCTATCCGAAACCATCAATATTCCGAATTTTCAAAATTCCGAAAGTGAAATAACGGGAAACGTTAATTTTCGCCATGGATCATATGTTACAATACTATAATTAGGTTAGGTTCGGGTGATATCCCAAAAAGTTTTCGGAATTATGATGCATTCGGACAAATGAAATTTCGGAGTATTGTAGTGTACCCTTTTTTTATTTCTTGACTTTAATATATGACTTTAATAAAAATTACTCGTTTGGGAGCAAGTAACCTTTAACACTTTCATGAAAAATAAAGGCCAAGTCTTGCCTTTTTGGCTAGAACTTTTCTGTATCAGTTTCATCTGTGCCGCTGCATGCCATTTCCAAAATGATTCTGTGTCCGTGAACCTAGTTAAGGTTTGATTCAACCTATCGAGGAGTGAGCGAAAAGCCGATAAATCAATCTGAAAATCTGAGACATCTGTAGTAATTATGAAAACGGTTTAAACTCACTTATAAATCGCCAGGAATGGCCCGACACGTTTCGAACTCATATGGAGCTCTTCATCAGGGCCCACTGCATTGGTTTTCGCTCTCCTCGCCGTTCCTGGCATTTTTACGTTAGTTTAAACCGTTTTATAATGATTAAAGCCCCATTTATTCGACATATCGGGTTTGACCCTCGACATACTAAAGTATCCTAGGGTTAACGTCCATTTTCTAGATCACTATGTCGCTTAGTTATAATCGTGGTATCCTAATAAGGCTTAAGAGTCAGTTTGGTTTAATCGAGCCTTATGGTTTGTCGGCGAAATACTAGAAGATAAAGAAACGTAGAACGTTCTAGATGGTCAGATGATGAAGCAACTGGTTGAAGAATTCGATGATTCAGCTAGTGGCTTCGATAGAACAATTGGAAGTTCGCCAGTCTGGCCCGGAAAGCCGTCGAGACGTAGGTCCGTGGACGCGGGTTTGAAACCTGCTTGAAGCATAAAATTTGTCAATTTTTAGAGTTCCGTACCCAAAGGGTAAAAATGGAACCCTATTACAAAGACTCTAATGTCCGTCTGTTTGTCTGTCTGTCACCAGGCTGTATCTCATGAACCGTGATAGCTAGACAGTTGAAATTTTCAAAGATTATATATTTCTGTTGCCGCTAAAACAACAAAGACTAAAAACAGAATAAAATATATTTAAGTGGGGCTCCATGCAACAAACGTTATCGGTTGCGTTAACTTTGCACCTCAATTGTATCCTGGGTCATACATACCAGGAGCAAACTTAACTTAACCCGGCTAGTTAAGATGAGATAAGTGTTTCTACGAAAACCTCGGTGCGCGTGTCAGACTCGCACTTGGCCGCTTTTATGTTTTTTTTTTGAAGATAATGATGCGGATATCTTTTAAGTGAATGTGAAGGTACTATTCCGGAAAAATTACAGTTTCATGCTTTTTAAGGGGCAAGTCTGGAGGCAACATTTTAAGGTTATCCTAATATTAGTCAGATGCTACAATCTAGGTATTTAGCTTAAGACTTCAAACAAATGAGTTTAAGGACGGAACAATGGCCCGCTCGTAAAGCAGCGAACGGTCCCCCGGGATGGCGAGGGCGTTGACCCGCTGATGTAATCTGTGCCTGGGAAAATGGCGGGATTCGAGGCTAATCCGACAAATTATGTAACAGTTCGTTGTATGGAAAAGATTTGCCCTAGAGAAAGAAAGATGAGCCCTGGGGTTAATGTCACATGTGGGAGTAGATATCGTGGCTTCGCAACTTTGGAAAAGCTTAGTATCTTAAACCAAACTTGGGAAAGAGCAAAGTAAAAAGGTGGTTACAGTAAATTCATGCTATCATCATATAGAATTAGTCAATCGCTTCAATTCGAATTAGTCAGAAAGTTTCGCAAAATGAAGTACGAATACACTTGAAATATGTACATTATATGAAAGAAGCTCAGTACATTTATAATGAAATATGGCGTTAGACAGTATTACATAAGTAAAATATCTAGGTATATTGGACATCTGTCATGCTTTAAAATTGCCCTAAAATGTCTAAGTTTCCATTGGTGCTTGCCACGTATGAGTATTTTTAATACTTAAAATTTATTTATTTATTTGTATTATTGCACAAAATAAGTGTACAAATAGCAAACTTATTGCCACAAGGCATTCTCTGTTTTATGGTTCGGGGCATTTGAAATTTGAAAATAGGTTCAAGTGAAAATTAATGTTTTTTTTTTGTTTGCATCACGGCATTATGTATAGTTATGTAAATTTGGACTCAAAAACAGTTAAAAATACATTTATAACAAATAACACAGTCTTTGTCTGTGATATTAGTCGATACCTACATGACTCGAATATTTTAATAGGGATCCATTCAATTTGGCCCTCGAAACACCGCACCACAACATTTTTAGGGTTCCGTACCCAAATGGGTTAAAACACGGCAACGGGTAAAAACGGGTCCCGTTTACTAAGCCTCCGCTATCCGTTGTGTTCGTCCGTCTATCTGTCACCAGGCTGTATCTCATGAACCGTGACACCTAGACAGTTGAAATTTTCACAGATGATGTATTTCTGTTGCCGCTATAACAACAAATACTAAAAACAGAATATAATAAATATTTAAGTGGGGCTACCATACAAAAAACGTGATCGGTTGCGTTCACTTTGTACCTCAATTGTATCCAGCGCCATACATACCACTACCAGGTAGGTGCAAACTCAACCCGGCCAGTTAAGATGGGAAGTATACGGAACCCGCGATGCGCGAGTCCGACTCGCACTTGGCTGTTATTTTTCTTTTGTATAAAATGTGGTGTTGTTTTACATAGAAATTGTGAATAATCACTGTCGCTTTAAAATTACATTCCATACCCTACCGCAGCTACGTCCGGCACAAAATTACCTTTAATCATGTGAACGATACTTACAGTTGCATTCGCATAGTTTTATGCAAATCTTACTGACCTAATGGGTGAATGGTTTATACCTACTGACCGAATGGCTTGTTACAAGGTTTTATTGCAATCCTTTATATATTCCATTGTTTGTTAATTAGTACGTAGTAAAAACCTAGGCCTGCTAAGGAAAATTGTCTCAAATACATACTTACAGTACTATCGTACTAACTTTTCGGAAAAAGTACTTGCACTTACTAGGCCTTATTCCTTTTAAATTTTATTTCTTTTATATTATGACAATTATAGTGATAATTTCAATCGAATTTTAAAAAGTGAATGATACTTTGAAATGAATGGAATAATTATGTCACATGGGAAAATGGATTTTGAGGCACCCAGTTAACGAGGCTTAGCTTAAGACTGGTTAAGTCTAAATGTTACGAGTTCCGTTTGATCCTAGGTACTCATAATCCTAGAACCTAATTCAAGATTATCTTGCCTACAACTGTCATTGCCTCTGTTCAGTCAAAGCTAAAGTGGCGGAATTTTAGTACTTGAGTTACCTCAAAGCCTCTGAGTTCGGGTGTATTCTAGGTTCCAATATTGGCTGCAGAAAAGTGAGCGAGACAGGTTTATTTACACCCGAAAGCCAATTTATCGGGACGACTACTGTAGGTGGCATAAGGTGGCAAATAAATAATCAGGGCAAGCAGAGGTAGAATTTGCTTAATTTTTCTTCAGTCTGTAATTATTGTTCTTTGAAATATGAGTACTAATAAGTAACACTAACACGTTAGGATAAAACCTCGTCTAGATTCTCAGTAAAATACCTTATATTTTTCAAGAACTATAGGGTTTTTGCCTCAGCTTTATTTTCTATACACGCTTGAATTGCTTGGTCCTTAATCCCAAGTCCATATTATCCTGAATATCTGATTTCTATCGTGTCTCTAATCTTTTATAGCAAATACTTTGTCCGACTGTTGTCTAATGTTTAAATCTCTCTTTAATGTTCGTTTTGTTGTAAATATTTAAGTTACTAGGACAGAAGTGACTTCAAATTATGACGGTAAAGCAACAAGGGTTTTGTTATCTTATTATAGATTAAAGCCGTATAAAGGACATAATCGTATAAATACCGGAGGAAATACGACGATAGCCAAACAAGAAAAAATTCAATAGAATGTTAAATAACCTAAAATAAGAAACATACTTATATATACCTAAAATAGAGATTCCCTAAAGAGATCCCACAGTCGAAACCAGACACTGGTTTCGTGGGACAGTGTATTAAACCTAAGAGAAAATGTAAAGTTCCTAATAAATAAATAAAGCTCCTCGCGAGTCACATATACATATTTATTCCATATTTCCACCATTACTTATATCAGCCTCTTATTGCCGGATATCCGATACTTTACTGTCCGCCTCCAATGGAAACCTTTCAGCGCTCTCCCGAACAATGAAACCTGCAATGCTGTCTTCCTGGAGCGCGGGATAAATGTACTTTTCTAACAAAGCTATGTAATTGCCGAAGATTCTTAGAAGGATTTATGTAACAAAGTTATTGAACTTATAAATATATGAGGAATTTACTTCATTGTTATTGGTCTGGGTAGTTTTAAGATTTTTCTGTAATGTAGCAGAAGAAGTACTCCGATGTTCGTAATTCGACAATCGTATAGTGCCGTCCCTCTCGTTCTCCTGTCTAAATATATTTGGGTGAGCGGGACGGCACTATACGACGGTCGAATTTCGAGCAGCGAAGTAGCCCTTCATTAGGTATAGCCTAACAAGTGTTGGTTTCATGTGAAAATAATGTGCATATGTCATACATTTGCATTATTAAACATCAGTAGCGATTTGTCAAGGATTTGTCATTAACCAAATTCAAAACATTCTTTACCGGAATGCTCTTCAATCCGTCGTTCTTCGTGCGAAATAAATACTGAATCTTATTGCAACAAACTTGACTTTCACTACTGTGAATAGTTTTGGCTTTAAGAGGCCTTATTCCTTTTAAAAAAATTTTTTTTCATATTATGACAAATAGGGTAAATCGTCAATTACTGGCCACCTCATACTAAAAATGAACTCTGTTTACCTGCAAACTGAATTCATTTTAGTATAACGTGGCCAGTTATTGAAGGATGGCCAGTAATTAAAACCTTATACTAAAATAAATTCTGTTTGCAGGTGAACAGAGTTCATTTTTAGTATGAGGTGGCCAGTTATTGAACGGTGGCCAGTAATTGGCGATTTACCCTATATTGATAATTTCAACCAACTTTTTGAAGGGAATGATACTTTTCCACGAGTTCTAGGTAGTATAGGTAACTTAGCTATTTCATGCTTTCATTGCGTGCAGTCGAACATATGTCGAAAAAAACAATTTTCCGCGTGAATTTTGTCAATTTCGAGTAGTTTTTCAAACAAAAATTATCAATGAAAAATTCAAACTGTAGGTTTCAAATATGTACCAAAAAATCCCAATAACCCTGTTCTAGGTAGTAACATCAATAATATGTTAAGAAACATGTTTAATCATAGAGAAAAATGTCTAAAATAATCAGCATTTTAAAAGGAATAAGGCCTCTTAATATGCAAAAAATACTTGACATTTGCGGAATATCTGTTTCCTCTTTGTTTACATCAGTGACATTCACCGACTTTCGACGTCAGTCACCAAAAATTTGTCGTTGCCAGTGAAATAAATTCGTAACAGCATCAGCATTCGTGCAGTCGAACATATGTCGAAAAAAACAATTTTCCGCGTGAATTTTGTCAATTTCGAGTAGTTTTTCAAACAAAAATTATCAATGAAAAATTCAAACTGTAGGTTTCAAATATGTACCAATAAATTCCAATAACCCTGTTCTAGGTAGTAACATCAATAATATGTTAAGAAACATGTTTAATCATAGAGAAAAATGTCTAAAATAATCAGCATTTTAAAAGGAATAAGGCCTCTTAATATGCAAAAAATACTTGACATTTGCGGAATATCTGTTTCCTCTTTGTTTACATCAGTGACATTCACCGACTTTCGACGTCAGTCACCAAAAATTTGTCGTTGCCAGTGAAATAAATTCGTAAACTAAAAATCCGCAAGATGGCGTGGGTTGTAAAACACCCTGTTGAGTTATACGTGGCATCGTATCGTCTATAGAATGCGAATCCCACCGTCTTGCCTATTCGTGCGTGTTTGAGCACTATTTTATCTTGCTTTTGAGGCAACAATAAGCCAAAATATACTCCAGCTTGCCTAGGGATTTGTTTGACGCTACGTCACTGGTATACATATACTGGAGAACTAATTATCTGAATAAATAATGTTTTTATTAAACCAATTTTTTTATATTGACACAAAGGTATATTATGAAAGAAGAATGTAATGTGATCTAATACAATGTAAGCAGGACTCGAAGTTGCGACCCTACATTTCCGGCGCAGCGCTCTCCCAACTGAGCTATTAGATCGTTACGTCAATGACACCAAATGTTTGATTCCATGATTCTACGCTAGAGATCCTTCTGCATCATATGTTCCTAAAAATGAAATACATGCGAGTTGCACATAAAAAATAGAATCGATTTTAAGATTCTATAATTTTCTGTATCCTATTGCCATCCACTTTAAACAATTGACAACATCTCATATTTCTAACAGGTGAAAATTAATATAGAGGTTGAGAAAGCTTTGTCGTGTACACCCTAAAAAGTATTTGTTTTTATTTTTCTGTATGTAAAGAAATATAAGAAAATACATAAAATAACCGAAATCTACGACAACTATGCCTGCATAGAGATGTAGTCTTCAACCTATCCGTAAAAAAAAATGTTGTCAATAATTTCAAGCTCAAAATCATTGTTTTTTTTTATTAAACACCATACTAATGTAACCTATACATTGTGTCATAGTTTTGGTGTTAAAACTTTTTAGAATAAGTAAACTTTAATAAATTAATACATAATAAAATAAATAGTAACCTCAGGAAAAATATAAAAAGAGAGATTAAGTCCTCTTTTTAAGCGGAATACAGAAAAGTAATAAAATTTTAGTATCAAAAATATGCATTGTTGTCAATTATAATGGAAACTGACAAGACTGTGTTTGAGTACATTATTAACTCGCAGCTCTCGCCAGTTCATACATTATTAGACTCTTCCATAAAAAATCATTCAAACAGCTCAAATCAGCTCAAGATATCGACAAACACTCGAGAATGTAGGAAAACAGAATGCATCATCATATCACAGGCAACAGGTTATGGGCAAACAGTCATTCAACATCTTTAAATTTTCCACACCGTTCCGTTAAATCAAATATTGACTTTCAACTCAAAATTTCTATTTGGTTACTTGTTCTAGCACTTTTACTTACAATTCATCCGAATTCAACGGAATAAGAGGATACAAAAGGGAAATGTATCAATCAATTTTTATAAATAAATGGCTACTGTCCATTGGGACAATTCTGCCAGCGTCAAGGTTGGAAGCTACAAGTAATCGGTTGTCAAAGTTGTCAAACCTCCAAACACCGCGAACATTTAAACAGTGGTATACATCGCCTAATAAACGGAATCAAAAAGTGAGAGGAATTAGAGCTTGATACCGAAGTCCTTAATAAATTTTGCCAGGACATACACGAAAGGGGTATTAACAAACGTGAGGATGTAACTAAAGTTAGCTGGACGGTGAATGAAGTCAGGAAGCAAATCATACAGTGAAACTGGGATTAAGGGGCAGTTAAAGAAGATATGATCCGGATTGCCTTCGTCCAAACCACATTCGCACAAAGAATGGTCACGTACTCGAATTTTAGCTAAAAATGATGGAGAGCAATTGTGACCAAGCCGCAGTCGAATTATTGTAGAGGTTGCAGTTTTGTTCGTCTTTTGAAACTTAAAGAACCATGGTTTCACAGGGAGATTCGGTTGAATATTGCCATAATATTCCCTTTGGAGAGACGCGTAATATTCCATTCTTCAGACCAGTGCTCAAACAAATTAGCCTTGGCAGAAATCCGCATATCCTGGCTGTGGCACCTAGAATGTGTAGGGCATCCAATATCAACAGCCTGCTTGGCGCAGGAGTCTACCTGTTCGTTACCATCAATACCAGTATGGCTCGGGATCCAAGCCAAAACTACGTTCAGACCAAGAGAGGCACAACGATAAAGGGACTCACGACATCTGAGGTTAATAACAAGGTTGTCTCTGGATCGAAGAGGAGACTTGGCCAAATCCTGAAGGCAACTGAGTGAATCAGAGAATACTATTGCTTTGGCAATCTTGTGAGATTCTACAAAGGAAACTGCTTCAAAAAGGGCAATCGCTTCACCCTTTTACTAAGCCTCCGCTGTCCGTCCGTCTGTCTGTCTGTCACCAGGCTGTATCTCATGAACCGTGATAGCTAGATAGTTGAAATTTTCACAGATGATGTATTTCTATTGCTGCTATAGCAACTAATATTCATGATAAAATAATAATAAATTAAGGGGGGGCTCCCATACAAAAATACGGGTTATTCCATGCTATTTCGTTCGACGGACATTTTCTCATGAACCGTAATAGAATGTATATTTTTGTTACCGCTATAACAAAAAATAATAAAAATACAAAATAAGTATTACGTTAGTGCCGTGGCGGTTGGGGCGGCCCTTAGTGTGGGACTCCACCTGTGTGGACGCTTTGGCACCGTTACACATTGCAACAACGTGTCAAAATCCAGGTGGGGCGGCCACAAACGCGGAGGCGGCTAAACGCCGAAAACATATGTGTTTAGGTGACAACCATATTTTCGTGCCGTTTGCGGTAGAGACCCATGGGGCCCAGCCGCTCACAATTTGTTTGATTCGCTAAAGAAAAACTAATACGAACTACCTGGGATCCCAGAGCTGGCGCGTTTCTCGGACAAAGGCTCAGTATTGCTGTGCAGCGGGGAAACGCCGCCGCCAGCATCTTGGGATCATTTCCTCCAATGAACGACCTTGGCTAGAGTTAGGTTAGTGTAGGTTTTAAGTTTTTAAATTGTTTTACCACTTAATTCGAATGTTTTTTTTTTAATAAATGAATATTTAAATAAGTAAAAATTAAAGGGGAGGCCCCATACAAAGAACGTATTTTTGCTCGATATTAGTACGGAACTTCCTGCGCGAGTCCGACTCGCACTTGGCCGGTTTTTGAACTACTGTTTCATTAATTAGTGTTTCTGAATCTGGTTAAAATTCATATCCATTACACAAATAGGCATATGCCAGGGACTATTCCCGGGGGAGCCCAGGCGCAGGCAGCGACGCGAGACACTGATTTTAGATACCGCATGTCATATATCATCCTTGGCTGACGTTTCGCCACTGTTTTTATTGTTTATGGCTTTATCTTGAGATGGTTATAGGTGATTGTTTTTTTGTCGATTCAGTTCTTCTGTTTTTTTTAATGGTGGTGATGGATATCCCCTCATTTTCCCACCATTTTGAAAAAAAAACAAAGAACTGAATCGACGCATAAAATATATATTTCAGTTATTAAAAAAACGCGAGGCTCACAGAGATACTAGTAAGTCTAGTAACTACTTAATCTGACTACAGTACCTAATCTGTAGGTAATTTTTGCTAGAAAACTACTGTCATATCCGAATATATATATTTCTAACTTAATAAGAATTTTATTTTTTTAAAGTCAGAAAATATCAAATAATTTATGCAACAGTAAATAATGCATGACAGAGTGTAAAAGTCAAATCCGCAACGCAGGCATCGTCAGAGAGAATCCAAAATCTCATCAGCGACAGGCTTCGTCAAACAACACACCAACAACGTGACATCCGCAACAGGCTTCGTCAAAGTTGTGAATCGCTAACAAATATAGAAGAAGGACTTAAAAAGGCTCGCCCCGGGTCGCACCTGGCCCAAGCGTTCCCATTACACTGGCAGCGTTCCCACGTTGTATGGCCAACGAAATTTGTTGAAGCAGATACGACCCAGAGCGAGGATCACACCCTCTGTCTCTGAGCCTGCGACCACCTCCCTTATAAAGTCCCTGGCCTCAGTACCCCACGGTCCCACAGTCTCCACTGCCACTGGCACAAAATCATACATCGGTTCCAGGGCAGAGTACTTGGTGTGTTTGAGTTT
This sequence comes from Apotomis turbidana, assembly GCA_905147355.2. Lineage (NCBI taxonomy): Eukaryota > Metazoa > Arthropoda > Insecta > Lepidoptera > Tortricidae > Apotomis > Apotomis turbidana. The sequence goes on from LR990293.1 coordinate 22,382,735, forward strand.
TGCCTCTTCACATTCTGCGGCGGCCCCGGCAGATTTATCTGCTTAAACCAATGGTTGACTGGTAGAGAATGCCCTATGGCATTAAGTTCGCCTTTTGTACGATAAGTTCTTTCTTTTGTGCAATAAAGATTAAATAAATAAATAAATAAATCTAGTAGTGTGGCTCAACTGTGACGGTGCAAACGTGCTAACACACGTAGCGTCCCATAAGAGACACCGTCCCTTCTGCCATGGAACCAATGTTAGGCCATCCGGCCTTTTGCCATCGGTACCCTGGGGACTACAAAACGCAAGGAACGTTGGCTGAAACCAAAGCCCGCCTTATGACATCGTTCTCTTAGAATCTTATTGGATCGGAATCATCTAGCAGTCCTTGACTTAAAGTTAAAATTTTAGACAAACCACGAGCGGTAATTCGTAAAGCCCCAAATCGCATATCTGTGACATTCGCGGATTCACCGCCCTAGGTAATATTTAATGTACCTAATATTTTCCCATGCTTTTTCTCTTGAGCCATGTAAGAAGTAGCCAAAGTACTCACCATGGTATAAGAAAATAAGGTATGGCACTCCGGCTAGTGAGACTTTCTACGTCACTGATTAGTTGCTGCTTTATAGTAACAAAACAATAATAAAGAAAATAATGTCGGCCGCCAGTCGTACAAAATAATCATAATTATGAGTTTATGCATTACAATAGGCTATTTGACTGATGTTGAATTCTACAGCGTACTGTAGTTATATGAATAAAATTAGCTAAATATATCACGAAACAAAGAAAAAAAATCCAGAAACATATATCTTTTTTGGAAATATGTGACTTCAAAGGTACGCAATATTTATGATTTTTTTTTTAATTATTTTGAAAATGTTTTCAGAATCCTCATTATTTTACGAAACAATAATTGTATGACAACTATGAACTTAAACGCACTTTTTCACGGTGAAAATGCCAAATTTCTTAATTTTTCCATACAATTATTGGTACCTATACCGGCCTGTGACGTCACTAGCCTGACGCGTTTTGTATGGAGCGTTTTTAGCGCTACGTAGAAATGTTGAACTTTGACGGTCATTTCTGACTTTTAGAGCAGTTTAAGTGTAGTCAGTCCCATATAGACATTTGATCACAATAAAAAATAGAATCGATTGACATCCTCAAAAAAAAATAGTCAACATGTCTATTGTTATGTTCATTGACTAAATTTTCTTTTGTCGTAATAATTGATTTAAAACACTCACGATTTGATTAGATTCATACAGGTAACTAGCGAATCAGGGAGTATTATGATACACTGGCAACACAGAAACGGATTGACAGAACCAACCAACCAATCGTAGCGTGAATACGTCAAAAGTCTCGCAAGTCATTTCGGAGTGCCATACCTTATTTTCTTATACCATGGTACAGTCGCCATCAGATATATCGCAGCATAAAAGGCGTTCATAAATATCTGAACATGTACTGTAACGCCCAGTCAATAAGAGTCGTGTTCAAATATTTATGAACGCCTTATATGCTGCGATACATCTGATGGCGACTGTACGCACGTAGTGTGGCTATGTATGTAGAGGTTTATCTTTACAAACGTTCAGAAACGCATTTTATCCTATATACATATTGGGAGAGTGCTTAAAGGGAGCAATACGGAGGCAGCTCAAACCAATTTCCCTATGTCGGGGCAATTAAAAGGCAGGCGGATTTAAAGGCCAATTTGGCTGCGTATTTTGGGGGATTCGATTTTTGCGGGCTCTATAGGCGACGATGGAAATGATTAAGATATTGAATGCTCGAATAGTTTATGCCTTATGGGGCAGTTTAATTTATTCATCATCATCATCATATCAGCCTATAGACGTCCACTGCTGGACAAAGGCCTCCCCCAAAGTTCTCCACAACGATCGATCTTGCGCCGCCCTCATACAATTTCTACCCGCGATCTTAACCAGGTCGTCGGTCCACCTTGTTGGAGGCCTTCCAACGCTGCGTCTTCCCGGTCCGCGGTCGAAACTCAAGAACCTTTCTGCCCCAACGGACATCGATTCATTAATTTATTAGGTATCACACTAATATTATAAAGGCGAAAGTTTGTGAATGTGTTTATGTGTAAGTATGTTTGTTACTTCTTCACGCTCAAACGGCTGGACCAATTTTGATAAATTTTGGTATGAAGGTAGCTGACACCCTGGATTAACATAGATGAGTGGGTAATACCGTGCGGCGAAGCTTGTGCTTATTTAATAGAAGCGTTTGAAACCTTCGATGCCCTAGACTTTAGGTACTCAGGCTTCCAAGTTAAAAAACGCATCTTACCGCATCAGTAGTTAATAAGAAAATAACCCACTTATATCATAAACCATTAATACAAAGATCAAAGCCTAAAGAAAAATTTAAAAAGGAGCTACCTGGTGGAAGAGACCGGGAATAGAATCCGGTACCTCTGGATTACCGGTCCACTTCGGTTGATTTTTTGTATAAATGGTTGAAATAAAAATTGTGGTGCCCACATTAAAAAAAATGAGACATTACATGTTTCATAAGTTTATATCACTAATATCATAGTTGAATAAAAATAACCCAGAGAATTGGTATATGGCCGGCCAGACACAGTCTGAATTCAGATCCGGATTCAGAATGCAGTGACGTCTGAAAGTGTCTCTGTCTGTCATATGGCGATGTCTCGCTTGCTGACGTCACTCCGTTCTGAATCCGGATCTGAATTTAGACTGTGTATGGCCAGCCTATTACAGCGGTTATACGCTCAGTCTGGTACAGTTCAGTCCATCAATCTGGTAAGAATGACGAGAGAATGATCGTGTAGCCGCAGAGAGCGTGCAGAGACGGTCCAGACCATGTGGTCCAGATTGTAAACGGACAGTCCAAAATGATGAATTGAACTGACGCCAGACAGTTGTTTGTGTATGTGTATGTCAATTCTGTGACAAGCTAATTGGTCTGCGCCCGTGTGTAGGCTAGCGTGAAGCGCTTGATGAGATCATCTTGGCTAAAGTCGCATTGGATTTAATACATTCCAACACGTAATTTCACGCTGACTGTACCTGGTACTGGTTACGAGCCCACGCATCAAAGAGAAGAGTTCAAAGCATTGCGCTGCAGAATAATTGGATGGAGGACTATCGAAAAGCGGCAATGCAGTCAGATTTGCTTTGAAGTGTGAAGCATCGTGAAATACCCCTTTTCAACCCTTGAGCATAAAAAGACCTGTTTATGAGTTTATGTACGTAACATACTCGTAGTCCAGAACGGCTATCATATAGTGCTCGTCGCTGTTGGACAGGAATATTTTAGTGTGGTGACCGTCGATCAATGATCTGGTTCGAAGTCAGGATTTGGTGATGGGGAGAGGGGGACCTGACATCTCTACTTACTGATAATGATGATCAAATGATAGTTCTAGAACGGACTCACTGCTTTTAATAAGGTTTCTTTTGTTAAGGAAAAAGACTAATATTCCTGAAAGTTTGCGATGTTTTTGTGGGCTCGTTAAACGTCGTATGGATTTACGATTACAGAATAAAAAACTCACCGTTTGTTGTGTAGTTGAATAGGCTAGTAGACCCGGTTTTGAAATATATTTGAAATGGTTAATAATGATCTTACTAGCTCTAAAAAAATGTCTTGTATTTTTGTGAAAGCTAGAAAGCTAAATTTTATCAATTGAAAATTAGAAATTTCATGAACAGTCAAAAACGCCGTCCGCCATTTTTGCCTTTTGCTAATCTGTGGCGTGACGTACAATTACCTGTAAATATTCGAAATTCGACCGTCGTATAGTGCCATTCCGCTCACTCCAATATACTTTGACAGGAGATCGAGAGGGACGGCACTATTCGAAGTCGTCAAAGTAGACTTTCAGTTTTGTTTACATGCCCAATGACGTCACTATCATAAGCGAATATGGTGGACAGCGTTTTAAGCATTTCAAAATACAGACTAAACCCATATTTTCAAATTAATTTTCTTTAGCCATCTTTCACTTTTATGAATTGAAAAATATATATTTAGGTTTCCTTTGCTAAATACTATACGGAATAAACATTAGTATATTACAATTTGACATGAGTCAACTAGCCTATTGAGGGACACTTACCTGGGAAAAAGAAAGATATTATTAATAACACACTACATAGTAATAGTAGACTTCAGTTGTCGCGGAAACATACCACGCATATTAACAAATAAACATTTTCTTAATTCAGATAATTTTAGTAACGGTTAGGTCAAATTAGGCCAGTGTTTTTAGCAATGGTAATGACTCTTCTGCATAATTTAAAGTGCAAATACCGCATTATGCTGCCAAGCATTCTATTCCCTCGGGCTCTACAATTGAATATGAAGAGAGATTTATGATAAAATGTATCTAAACCAATCAGTATCTGGCTGGATGGACTACTTTCTACACAACAATGGCGCTATATCTACATACAAAGCGGCCGGTAAACTTAGGGTTGTCAATCTCACGCAAAGTTTCGCGGAACAATTTTTTATGTCGGAATAGTAACAAATTACGAACTAGTTGTTTCGTATTTCGAACTTTGGAACTTGCCCTAAAAAGAGCTACGACGCATCCAGCATTAGTGGCTCCCAGACGACACGATTTCAGAAGCCGACTGATCGGTACCATGGTTTGCGGACCGATTTTCGGGACGCCCCGTACTCAAATCTCCAGGGTATGCAAACCTGGTCCCAGTCCGGAACATAGCTCCTCGTTAGAAGAGCATAATCCTTGAACTTAAGTTGCGTTTACTAATTTAGTCGTTCCGTAAAACAGGACAAACGGCGTCCTGCACATGTTTTTCGTGGGTCTCATCCTCAGCTAAGGGCCGAGGTAGACGGTCTACAAACCCAACTGCAACATGTATAGTATATAAATAATTGTAATTGGTACAAGTGTGAACTAAGGTAACTGTGAAACCGGCGTCAGCGTGCAGTTCTCGTATAAATTGTACCTGGCATGCAAACCATCTGTTTCGGCCCTAAAATCCTAGAAGCGAGACGTTACGCCTCGTGGGGCGGTTGGCAACCCTAGGTAAACTATACTTTGTGTTAATGAGGCGCGGTGCGGAAAGTAGGGGTTTTTCGCACGTCGCTTTGTTCGAGGCCTATTGACGGAGTTTAATGAATGAATGTATTGTAAGCCAATTTGATGGCCATTTATATGGTGGCTTGTCACGATACCTGTATATCTATTTATAAGTGTGTTAACCAATTCAGAAAAAAATAGTATTTTAAAGGACTTAAAAAAGAGGAAGTTAACGTGTTTGTTATTATTTAATTTAGTATTATATGTAGGTAAGCACACTTATAGAATTTTGAAGAGAAATATTTTTTTGAGATTGATCCTAAAAAACCTTAGCCGCTCGCATACAATACGCGTTTTCCAGTTCGTGGTCTCAACTCCAATATATTTACCTCTTCAACCCCAATGCAATCTCGCAAAGACACTTAAATGTACTGAGCAGCCGTTATGAACAAAATCCTCACAATCCCTTTGCTTGTAAAATAAAATACTTTTGCATGCAACTAAAGTGCATTGCCCAGTGCATTGCACTGATTAAACCTTTCAGCAAGAGTGTTAACCCTTCACGGATCGTGCACTGAACTGCTTCTGGAAGAGTGACCTCAGAACGGGTTAACATCCATGTAAATTTATCAGACACCTCCTTAACGATTTTTAGGGTTCCTTTAGGGTAAAAACGGGACCCTATTACTAAGACTTCGCTGTCCGTCCGTCCGTCCGGCCGTCTATCTCCAGGCTGTATCTCAATAATGGTGATAGCTAGACAGTTGAAGTTTTCACAGATGATGTATTTGTATTGCCGCTATAACAACAAATACTAAAAATAAAATAAATATTTAAGGGGGGCTCCCATACAACAAACGGGATTGGTTGCGTTAACTTTGCACCTCATTTGTATGGGGCGCTATACATACTAGGTGCAAATTTAACCACTTAAGGATGGAGAGTGTTTGTACGGAACCCTCGGTGCGCGAGTCCGACTCGCACTTGACCGGTTTTTATTTTTAAAGACACGAACTGTATCATGGCTGGTTAGCCATCACTACCAGTGAATCGGACTTTGTATAGGGGAATAACTCGCTAATGGGATTATCTCCGTGATGCGATTGGTGCAGTGGTACGGGGATGCCACGACTTTGCGCCACCAGCGGCGCGACGAGCGGTTGAGCGAGAGATCCGAGCGAGGCGGCCATACGAGCGAGCGAGACACACGTACCGCGCACCGCTGCCGCTGTCGCGCAAAGTCGTGGCATCTCCGGTAACTTGCTGCAACTCGAATATTTGTTTCAGGATCATGGATATTTTTGATGTATTTAATTAATTATACATAATATATTTATATACATAACATAAGTAGGTAAGGTACGTATATCGTCGTCTAGTGCCCACAATACAATACTGCCACTAATAAACATAGAATAAATAAGCCTCGAGCGAGTCTTAGGGCCGATTGTTCAATCACCAGATAAATTTATCTGCCAGTTAAAATGATTGCTATCCTTTTCTCCCGTCATATAAAAGAAAAGTGACAGCCAACATTTATCTTCATTTACCTATTTATCTATTTCTAATTACATGAATCATGCAACACTTATTTATATACAGGAAATCTAGCCTGTCCGCAATCATTTTCAGAATGCTGTTGTTTTATTTATTCTTTAAAACAAATGTTTGCTCGAAATCTGAAATAAGCTTGTAATTACGAAACAATCAATTTTTACTGAACATGTAAATAAACACGAGTGAAGGACAACAAAAACAAATAAACATTTATGCAAACTCTCCACTCTATGCTTATATCCCTTATCTAAATGCAAACTTAGCTTAATACAAATAGAAGTCAAAATTGCTCTGAATAGAATTAACACGATAGACTACGCTCCATACAAAGGACCTAATAACTACCCGCAATGCCTTATGTAGTTACGACATTTCGCGAATAAACAGGTCGGGAGCCCAGTAGTAAGAAGATCGTAACTACCCTCAATTTCTAATGCTGTTGAAACATTTTGTCGGTAAGCATAGTGCTCCTAGTGTCAACTATTGCATATTCATGGTTGCAACGTCCACAGGTCGATGAACTTTGCTTAGTTTAAATTAGGAATGAAAATTGCTGGTGTTGCGTCATCAAATCAGACCGTTTGATCCCAGACTGTAAATAGTATTAAAACAAACTGAAATTGCTAAAAAAGCCAATTCATTTCAATGGACATCTTATAAATTAAAACATGGTTAAATTTACTTTTGCAAACAGGTGACAACAGGAGACACGAAAATTAGGTGGCAGGTTAATCTTACTATCGGTTGCAGACTTCCTGGTTACCCCCAGCCAAAGTTCGTTAGCTGGTAATTTTTTTCAGTGCTCCTGAACCTATTTTTTTTTTAATTATTCCGTTGGACATATTTCAAAAAAGATGAGTTTCTGAAATTGTCGGGATGTTTGTTTTTAATTTTTTATTATCAATTTATCCCTATTTCAAAAGAGGGTCAAAAGACATGATTTGAATATTTTTGGTATGTTTGTTCCTCGTCAGTGGTTATCTATAGTGTATATTCCTACTACATATCGCTGTTTTTACAATCTTTTTAATTCCGAATATTATAAAATTACTACTTATTTTAAAACAGTTGGAAAAAAACAAACCAACTACAAGACATATAAACATCAATTCTTCTGATCTTAAAAATTACGAGATTTTGTGAAAATATTCAATAAGTAGGTATTTGGATTGTGGATGTCTGTTAATAAGGAACTTGTAAACCACTGCGTGAATTTAGATAAAACTTGGCACAAGGTTATGGATTAAAACATAAAACTTTTGTAACAAAATATTTAATACCAACTAACGCAGGAGAAATTGAGGGCAAATACTATTAAGTCCGTAACATATAACAACAAAATTCCTTCCCTTATACGAGTAGATAAGGTGAGCAGCACTTAACCTGCTCACCGTATATGCCAGGTCAATTTTATTATCGGTCGCCGGGCAGGTTACCATATTGTAATGGCATTATCTAGCAATCTCCGCTCCATCGTTAATGTCTGTTTGAACAGAATATATAATCCAACAAAATTAAACAAAGATACCTTTATTACCTATCAATACTTCACTAAATAACGTAAATATTGTCAGACACCTAATTGATTTGGATTTAGAAACAAAATTTAAATGTAAAAAAATCTAAATTTTAGATGGTTTACCCTTGTTTTATAAACAAATGTTTATGTATGTATGTAAATTTTCATTTAATAGAAGTTACATTCCAACGAAAGCATTTATTTCTGAAACCATAAAATATTTTGGATCAATTCCCACCTAATCTATAAGTTGACATTTTCAGGATTTCCGAAACATTTATGACTTACGAGGCAAAATTTGTCTATGAAATGCAAATTCTATGAAATGAACATTCGGTTGAGTGTGCTTCTATAACAGAAGAGGATCCCAATTAGATTAAGGTATAGAGACTATGGAGATAGTTTTAGTCCCGGGGATGTGTTAACCTGTCCTGTTAAAGAGATGAAAAAGGGAAGGGGAATGGAAATTACTATAAAAGATAAAAAAAATATATGAACTTGTCAGGAACGGCCTGACATGTTTCGAACAAGTATGGAGTTCTTCATCAAGAATAGCCGAGCGGCGTCTTGTCCACAAGTCCCTGATGAAGAACTCCATACGAGTTCGAAAGACGACGGGCTGATGTTTTTGTCAATTTGTGTAAACTGCATAATTTTGCCATTAAATTTTGCTTAGGCATCATATTACGGCGCCCTTACGGCGATTAAAAAGTCTACGCTATGTAACGTCACTAGCAGCCTTCATGAGCTATTGCTTGAAGTATTTATTTAGACAGCATCTCGCACAACCGGCGGAACAGATAATATTCTATAAATTTATGAAACATGTGATATCTCATTTTTTTTAATGCGGGTACACCACCATTTTTTCATACATTGTGTGCCAGGTTACATTTTGCGCCAGGTTTCGATTGTCCTTTGTGGATTGGTCTTTGTATCAATGGTACAAGACAAGATAATATTCTGTTGCTAAGGCACAACAAGACAAGGTAACAAAACATAACCCAAATCCCCGAGGTGAACGCTCGCGCCTGAACCTGCGACCTCTGCGCTTCGGTGGGTACACGTAATTTGTACCAGTTGGATTGTATTAGTTAATTAGAACGAAGTCACGTTTTATAATGTGTGGCATTTTTGGCTTGAGCAGGGTATCCTTCGTTAACCTGGTCAGTACGGGGACCGAATAAATTGTTCTTTATTATGTTATACTTATTTGAATAATAGGTGATAATAGAACAAAAATAATACGAGGTGATCCATCCAAATGGGTCAGTAGGAGAAAAACGAAAACTATAAGAGATAGGGAAATCTGTTTTTAGGAATGCATTCATTTTTTTTTATAAATCTTATACTACTATTAATAAAGTAAAAGAAGTAGGTATAAGTATATAAAGAAAACAATTGACAACATTTCATATTTTTAAGACTACTATTTTATAACTTTTCTGTATTCCGTTTAGAAAGAGGACGCAATCACTGTTTTTATAAGTTTCCTGAGAATACTACATACGAATACGACATTATTGGGGTGGATCAACTTTTTCTTGTTGTTATTCTGTCCCGTCATGGTGATAAAAAAATCTTTGAAAAATGTTGATAATTTTTAATATTGGTATTTTCATGGGATAGTCTAAATAAGAATGGGCTTATTACTGCTGCAATCACAAAGTTTTTGTTGAATATTGCCGCCGAAAATTCGCCGTAGTTTTAAAGAGTAACCCGGGGGACATCACCATGGCAACGAGCAACAGATAAAAGTTGATTGACCCATTGACAGCTTATTACTTTTCGCGGATAGGTCGAAGACATAGTTGCATGCAGGCATAGTCTGTTGTCACAGATTTCGGTTAGTGTATGTAATTTCATTTATTAATTTAGATACCGAAAAATAGATTCTAATTTTTTTACGGTGTACATGACGCAAATTTAAAATCTCATATCAATCTTATTTCAGATTGATAAAGACAAATTGGGACAAATATACTTATTATGTATCACAGTATCATTTTTCAAAAGTTTCGTACGTGACGGCAGCAGGAAGCAATTTCTATAACAAGCGAGATAAACCGACAGATAGGTGATATGTACGTACTTACTTAGTACGTAGATAGCTGTGCTAAATTGTAAGTGCCGGAAAAGCAGATACGATAACATGACACCTTTTACCTAGATGTCATTATCTACGTGCGTATACCGCTCAGTTGCACAAAAGGAAATTACTTCTAAAGCCCCGTAAAAGTTTTTGTCACTTACCGGTTTGGCAAGGCCAAGATGTAAAATAACTTTAAATTAAAAAAATTAACACCCCCCACGCAACGACGGTCGTCATAAGACCCTCATTCAATGAGTGATAGAGAAAACGCTACTAAAACTAATCCTATTTCCACCAAACATAGCTTAGAAACCTCCAAACACTTGACTACTACGCTACAGAAACAATTATGGCACCTATATTATATCATAGTCTAATATCACAAATGTAAAAATTTCAAAATTCTAATATCACATTATTACACACAAACCAACACATACGCACGTCGCACGTGTTACTTACTTGGCACGTGTACTTCCTGTTTTTGGTATTCTTATATTGACTTTTAGCCTATAGGTACATATTTAGTTATTTAGTTTTTTAGTTAAATACCTTTACTTGCTCCGTTATTTTGTAAAATATTTCCTTGCAATAGCCTAGAAATCATCTATTTCAATAAATTGTAATGTTAGATAACCTTTACTGTCGTTATAGACATCCGAGGGTCGGAGACCTGGTGACCTGACATACAGGTCCTTCCTAGTTCAGGCACCAGTCTCCACCACACAAGTTTTTGTAAACAGATCTACAAATGTATGAATTGTATTGTATTGTACTGTACTTTTTGGTGGTGGAGTGAATAAATAAATTATTATTATTATTATAAACATCTCTGCGGAAAAGATTTTCGATTAAAAAACCGCATTCAAATTGGTCCACCCGTTTGGGAGCTAATATGATGCTACAGACAGATACACAGATACACATGTTAAACTTATAACAACCCTATGTTTTCGTACCGATACGTTGTAGGACGAATGGGCTACAAATTAACTTTTCTTTAGTACCTACAATGATATATTATTTAAAAAATCATCTCAATAATCGGTTGATAAATAAAAGACAAAACATCAGTCAGTATTATCATTATAATCATCTTGCCATCTTGGATCATCATCATCATCATCATCAGCCTATTCTTGTCCACTGCTGGACATAGGCCTCTCCAACTGCACGCCATTGTAAGCGATCCTCGGCTACTCTCATCCAGCTTTTGCCAGCCACCCTGCAGAGATCATCGCTCCACCTAGTCTGAGGGCGTCCCACACTACGCTTGCCGATCCGCGGTCTCCACTCAAGAACACGTTTACCCCACCGGTTATCAGTTCTTCGGCTAATATGGCCAGCCCACTGCCACTTCAAATTGCTAATACGGTGAGCTATGTCGGTAACTTTGGTTCTCTTGGGTTATACATACAAAAAATTAAAAGTAATTTCTCCAGTGGCCAAAAGATAAGAGCTTGTATGTATCCAATGTCAATATTTAAAAATAAGAAAATCCCGTTCAAGCTTTTAAATCAAAAGAATAATCAGATTGAAATAAATTTATACATGATATTCGCAATTATATAAAAGGTTACCGTCCAATTGGCTTGACTGTCTGAAAATAAAATAGTATTTTCCGATATCCGGACTGGATTCAATTAAAGCCTCGAAGAGCGTTCGTTTTATGGCGGAATAAAATACGTTTCTATTTTTTATTGCTTCGAACTAAAAAATGAATAAAAAGCTTATCGGCTTATCTTTCTGAAGGACGCAGTTATTTTTTCTTTTAACAATACACCTGCCCTTTTCTCGTATTGATTACCTACAATTTCGCACGACAGATAAGTGTATTATATAACATAGGTATGAAATAAATCAGTTACAGCCTAACAAGATGAATTTTAGCCCTGGTATAGCGACATCATTTCAGCCACAGGACGTCCACTGCTGAACATAGGCCTCTCCCTGTGACTTCCAGATCGGCCGGTTGGACGCGGCCTGCATCCAGTGGCTTCCTACAACCTTTACCTTGCTATACAAACAGCTTTAATATGGCAATAATGAAAAAAGTCGACGAAATCCAAAACATTGTTCACCTGAATGCTGTGCCATCCTTCGTTCTTCTTCGGAAATAAATATTTAATCGTATTGAAACAACTTGTTTTTCATCACTGGATAGTTTTGGCCAACCATCGACATGTTATTTATTGGGTTTCCAAGGCAAAAATCCATTTAGCCAAGAATATCTGCTTAGCCCAATGGTTGACTGGTAGAGAATGCCCTATGGCATTAAGTCCGCCTTTTGTACGATAAGTTCTTTCTTTTGTGCAATAAAGATTAAATAAATAAATAAATATGGTGAACTGTCAAATTGACAATTTGAAAAAATATTAAAAAAAAACCATAGTGAAGAAAAATAAAAGAGCTGCTATTTGTAAATCCTAACAGCAAGGGCCATCAAAATAAAAAATATGATCTTCCAAAAATTGCGCCAACCCTATTAAATAAACCCGTTTTCTATCCACCCTTATCCTTCGACCCACTAATCCTAAACTAATTACTCAAACTTAATACAATAAAAAAAATCCAATCACGTAACGGTCATAAAACGAAACAGCCAATCACGAGTCGTTTCAGCGCGATATCGACCGATCCGGGACGATAATGGATGACATCAGCCAATCAGAGCGTTAGTTCTGCGCTGACGTCATACTCTAACAGAAATTAATGGACAAAAGACGTCTAGTTGGATTTTATCTTCTCTGACGTAATGAAAATAGAGCTCTGCATTTTTATGAAAGCAATTTATTTAAATCGGTTTTACAGACGTTGCATAAGATTAGTTACTAAATCTATCGCCTCCACAAAATGAAATGAAAAATGTAGTCAGTGGAGAATTCGAGGCTTTTCTAAAATAAATGAAAATCGATATCCCAGTCCATAGGCGGAACCTTTTCAGCTCCATCTGATACACCAGTTTTATTGTAGTGACTTTTCGGGGACCAAAATTTTACATTTCTAATGAGATTTTTATTCAAACCCATATTGTTAAATTACTATTTATAATAAGTAAAGACCTAGGTTACTATGCAGTGACGGCGGTGGGGCGTGGAGACAAACAATCTGTGATGTTATATTTCATAATATTACGATATTTATGATGACGTTATGACAACCCCGTTCGCAGTGCCGCTCTGCGAGTGTCATACATAAAAGAAAATCTATGATATGACAATGAATATGTGTAGATAAAGTAGTGTATGCAACTGTACATAATTACTATAGTTAGCTCTTAAAAAACTCGTATGATCCTATTATGAAACTCGCCTCTGGCTTGTTTTATGAAATCGCACTTGTGTTTTAAGACCTCTCATTATGTAACAGCTGCATAAATCAATGTTATCCCTATCACGTTAAGCACAATTGCTCTCTGTCTCACAGGAACGTTCAGGTACAGTCCGACCAAAAATAGTAGAAATTAAAAAGTGGCAATACTGTAGTGTCCAGTAGTGTCTACAGTATTGCCACTTTTTAATTTGTACTATTTTTGGTCGGACTGTACAGTGATTTCTTAGGATAAAAACTGTCATGCGACCGACGACAATTAGATTCGCCTGCATGCCCGACTTTACTCGACTCTCCCCTCATTTACAAACGTAATTTAGCTGTCATTTTACAATGGTGGTCTCAGCGGCGTCTCCAAACGTTCAAAAGTAAGTTAAATAGATTTAGGTATTATTTAATGTTATAACGAACGTTATGAAGACCTTTTATTGCATGTTTGAGAGATTTTAACTTAACAACCTTACTTAAATAATTCTGTTATTCGCACTCATTTGTCCCAATTCCATCTTCACTATATGATTACAAAAATCCTTACGTTTCAAGTCATTTACGTATTTTATCTTGTATTATGTAGCCGTCATCTCATATTCCGTCAGAAAGGATCCTCCGGCCTTACAGTGATTATGTCATTTCGTACGACAGTGTAAGCTACAAGCAACCCTTTGAGTAGCGGGTGGCACTGACGGGTGGAAACGGTTTATTTACATCATTCTAATATAGTTCATTGCATATACCAAGGCCCGATTCCTGTTGAGGCTACACAATAAGAGCTATAAGGTTTAGCTTTTCAAATCTTCTCTCTGTTTTATTCCTTTATTACCGCCTAAGATCGTTCATAAGTGGAATTGACGACGCGGTTGGCTCAGTTTGCAAGCACCTGCCTACTGAGCGGCGGTCCCGGGTTCGAATCCCGGCCAGGGCAAATATTTGTGTTATGAACTCGAATATTTGTGCTTAGGTCATGGTTGTTCCTATGTATTTAAGTGTATGTTTATCTATATAAGTACCTATGTATATCGTCGTCTAGTACCCATAACACAAGCCTTCTTGAGCTTAATTTGGGACTAGATCGATTTGTGTGAGGTTGTCTGATATATTTATATATTTTATATTTATTTATTTATCAGGCCATGATTTATAAAAAGAAGTATACCTACTAAGTATACCATTAACATTATAGATGAACTGGAACGTCCTCCTCACAGGTCCTCCTCTTTAACTTTTACCATAGTTGCGTAAAAATCATTTTTTAAATTCCGGTTCCGATTATGTTGACGCGACGCGATCACTATATCGTTGGTGGCTGGAGGCCTTCTCATTAATTAGTACTTTTCCAGGATATTGTTTCTGATATGGACCACCCATTTTCTATGTATTGAAGTATGTATTATCAGTATGTTTATCGTCGTCTAGTCCCAAATCACAAGCCTACTTAGAGTTTACTGTGGGACTAGATCGATTTGTGTGAGGTTGTCCTTTATATATTTATTATTTATTGGGTCTACGAGCCACTACATATGCCTCAAAGCCACCTTAAGTCTGCCAACTCTTTGAGCTAAGTTCATTTATTTATAAGTAAGAAATTGTATTCATTCATCATGATCAGTCTATAGACGTTCACTCCACAATGATCGGTCTTGCGCCGTTCTCATCCAGTTACTTCCCGCAATTCCAACCAGGTCGTCGGTCCACTTTGTTGGCGATCTTGTCACGCTGCATCTGCCGGTACGCAGTCGCCACTTAAGAACCTTTCTGCCCCAACGGCCATCCGATCTACGAGCAATGTGCCCCACTGCCACTTGAGTTTGATGACTGTCTTAAAAAATTTAATGTATCGTTTTCCACTAAGGAAATAGTAGAAATTTTCTGTATTTCAGTGCCTAACTATATTTGAGGGAAATCTAATTTAGTTTCAAATCAGACGAAACTGTAAAAAAATCAATACTACTTCAGCGCCGTAAATTACATTTTAGTGTTATTTCCGAACGTTTAACAGCGGCCGACGGCAAAGAAATCTTTCTAGGGTAATTGCCAAGATTGAGCTCATCTCTCAGTCCATTTGCTTCGCCAAGACGTTATAACATCTTCGTCTCTAGGTTACCACATTTTTGTCAATGCAGGATCGCCTTTTGTTTTTTATGGGCGCGCGGCGCTATGCCAGTCTGGCGCCATCTGTTGATCATAATTTCCTTTGTCCTCGCATCACGCCGAAACGGCTGGACAAATTTTAATCAATTTTGATACAGTGATGGACATCCAAAGATAGGATACTTTTTACCCGTGTCCGGTAAAAAAATAGCGGATGAAGATGTGGCACCTCCATGAGGTTCGGATATAAACCATACAAATTGTATTTGGGGTCAGTATTACTTCACCGTAAAGTCTGAAAGCATTGCCTGAAAACAAACAGGTTCGTCTGAAGGTTTTATAAGCTTAAAATACTCATACTAACTAAGCTATACTTCTATCTAAAGTTTCTATATATTAATGAAATCAGAAATTTGACCGTTTTACTTTTCACCGTCTTATTACTCCTTCGCAAAACCAAAAATAGCGCTTCAATTCACACGGAGTTCGTCAAAAATCTAAAATAGCCATCCAAATGTGCAGCTAAATAAAAAAATACTCAATTTAGCTAAGTGAATCAAATGCGCGACAGGGCTATGGAAATAACTTGTACAGCCACGAAAAAAAATAATGAACTGAAATCTTTATTGCGTAGATGAGAATTCATATAAATAAAAGCATAAAAACAACGAAATAGATTTTTCTATACAGCAATAAGTACGTTTTTCATTAACATCGAATAAACAACTTTGGATGTAAGTACTTAGTGCAATTATATAAAAAAAACATGCTGAGTAATTTTTTTCTTAATTGGAAAATTGTGTATAAATAGCACAAATTATTATTAGGTATCTTTTGACCAACAAAGTAACAAACTAACGTGAATAAGTGAAACCATAATGACACCAACTCAAACACCAAACAATATTAAATTCAGCCACACTCGCAATTATGTCCCCAACCATGCATCGATTTCTCGACCTAGTAATTATTTACAAAACATCTAGGACATGGAAAGACAGTTCGGTCAGTTCCCAAGTCATTCGCCATGTTTTCTTTATGAGTCCGCCATTTTATAGTCAATTTTAGCGACACATATACCTTCCGAACGGCCTAGTTCCGTTTTAATAATCATAATAGCGAAATTGCGGCTTTTGCGTGAAGACATGACAGGACAAAGGAAATTGTACATAAGAGGTATATATGAGGAGACATATATTATTGCAGTTGGGAACGATTTTATGGTGGAATATATAAGAGTCGTCAACGTAATCCTACTAAGATTGTAATATTGACGACGCGGTTGGCGGTCCCGGGTTCGAATCCCGGCCAGGGAAAATATTTGTGTGATGAACTCGAATATATGTGTTTCTATGTATTCATCTCTATAAGTATGTATATCGCCGTCTAGTACACGTAACACGAGCATTCATGAGCTTGATTTGGGACTAGATCGATTTGTGTGAGGTTGTCGGATATATATTATTATTATTATATTCATCCACCAAAAAAAAAACATGTAAAATAATGCCAAGACGTGACCATATGAATCGCACTGTCAAAAAGTTATCAGATCTCATGTAGAGCCAAGTTTCTGACTCTATACGCCCAAACTCTACAAAGCCTAACTTGGTTGGGGGACTATCAAATGATGTGGAGACCATATATAGAACGCAAATCCCACCGGCTTGCCCATATTAGATAATATTGTATTGTATGGTAAAAAGTAAGTTAAATCAATCCCGGATAGTCTAGAGATGTAGTTTGATATATCTTTTACAACGAGAGGAAGATGTCACTTCCAATGGGTTTACTATACCAATGACATCTCTCACACTGTAACATTCCCAAACTTAATGTTTTTTACAACTTCTATGAACCGAAAGTCTGAACTCTATTAAACGATAAAAAAAGAGTTCACCTATAGCATATTTCGTAAAATTCAATTTTCTACGCCGAGATTCCATGTTTAAATTAAAGCGAACTCGTCTCTCGGGATTGCTAAAGTAAGTCAAACTTTATAAAATCATCTTAATGCCTGCTCTGGGTTAAAAGTTGGCAAAAAAGGAAAAAACTGCGAGTGGGGTCTAAAAGCTTTTAATATTACTTAATCCTCGCGGCGTCGACTCATATCGTATGTTGACACTAATTCAGTTTGCTGTAACTTTTACTGCTTACGACTACGACACGAGAAAACTGCTATCGTGTTCATAAAACTTGCCAAACGTTATGCAGCAACAAGTACACCAGCATAGTGCGTAATCCACGGGCCGTCACCTTTTGAGCGCCATAATGTTTGCAAAACTGACTATCTGTTTCATCCTGTCAATTTCATCCTGAGTTGCGAAATCTTCTTTCTTAGAGTAAGGAATCTTTGCCATCTTTGCTTCAGAATTGACAACATGTCATTTTATCGAATAAAAGGAAAACAAATGAAATATTACCACATTTTGACATTTTCGAAAATATCCTCTAAAAGAGCGTAGGCGCAGAAAATCATACAGTTGGACTATTACCAAGGCGAATTTAGTATGGAAATTGTACCACTATTATTTTTGTGTGTTGTGACTGTGTGAATTTTCCACAAGGTGACGTTATGTAGTGGGCCGATTCTTAGATGACATGACGCTGTTTTCGCATTGTTTTAATTAATTTTAAAACTAGTCGGAATATTTTATTTATATAATAAAACTAATTAAAAAGAATCCGTTCCAGTACTGAGGCCGTCTGAGGCATCGTCCCCAGCACGCTCGCCGCGTTGGATGTACGAAGAAGAAGCTTCTAGCAATATTACTGACGAACCCTGAGGCGGGTGCAAATTCCGGGTATGGACGAAACCTGTGTTGTGGATACCAAGTTTGTATCGTTTTTTTATGTAAAATATAAATCATGCTTGACGACGCGGTTGGCACAGTTTGCAGAGTGCAGACACCTGCCTACTGAGTCGGCGGTCCCGGGTTCGAATCCCGGCCGGGGCAAATATTTGTGTGATGTACTCGAATACTTGTTCTTGGGTCATGGATGTTATTTATATATGTATTTCGTCGTCTAGTACCCATAGTACAAGCTTTGCTTAGTTTGGGATTAGGTCGATTTGTGTATGATTGTCCGTCCCATAATATTTATTTACTATTTATTTAATAGTTTTGGGTACTGTGATAATAAATTAATGAAATTAGTTTAAATTTAACACTATTTGGAAAATATGTTGTCAATTTACGCTAGCCATGCAGGCAAAACCGCGGAATATTTTAACTATTACCTCAACTTCACCCAACTATCATAGAGTAGTAAAAACTGTAGACTTGCACATGCCGTGTCCTATATTTTTTACCTTCAAACGGAAACCGCCTGAAATTGCTAAATTACGTTACTTTGTAGCTTAATTTGCTCGGAACTTTTATCTAGTTTTTGCCTCGTTAAATAGTTCTGCCGCTCCGACATGACATGAAAACTATTGCTCCGTAGTAAGCTATTTCAAATATAGATGTGTAGCTCGCGAGTGAGTGATTCAAACGAGCTATATCATTTGGTTTAGCTCACTAGCTCTTTCGCTCACTGAAGATTCAAGTAGCTCAGTATATCATCTATCATCTCAGTATTACTCGCTGCCTTTCGCTCATGAAATGAATGTTGCCATGCTGCCGTGAATCTAATTCATCGACATCTCTAGTTCTCTGCTCACTCGTGAACGATATATAGTCTAAAGATCTACTGAGCTAAATCAGCTAAATGAGTGATACATATCTCGGTGAGCTAAAGACACATAGGTATCACTCTTTTCACTTTAGTGACACATTCTGCGTATCTCTAATTTCGAATGGAATAAGTTCCTATAGTAGAGTTGCTAAGCCGCGAAATTGTGCGCATCGGGTTAAAAGCATGAAATTTCTACCACACATAGAGCGTTCCGCGGTAATTATTTTCAGATGTGGAGGGAAGTCAGATTCGTCCCCTTCGTGGCGGGTGAGCGGGGTGAAGAGGACCAAGTACTGCTCCTGTTCTTTTTTTGATTACTGATCACTTAAGGCCATTAGGGCTTGTGTGGCATCGTTTTCATGTAAAACAGATATCAGCAATTAATTTTTCATGTTATTTAAGAATAGTTTCATAAAAAAATTTGGGTTTATTGCCGAAAAGGTAAAAATCACTACAAGCTTTTTTTATTCAGAACGATAAATTTGTTATACATCCTGAATATTTACAATTAAAAAAAATATGACTAAATGGAAAATTTAATCTTGTTTTTAAAAATGTATACATATTGGTCACATCTGATACAAAAAGTACCTTGAAAAAAATGTTGATGTTAAGCTTAGCCTACGTACTCTAGTACATTTGCTAAGTCGCGAAATTGTGTGCATCGGGATACAACCACGAAATTTATACCACAGATAGAGTATTCTGCGGTGATTACTTTAAGATGTGGAGGGAAGTCAGATTCGTCCCCTGTGCGGCGGGAAAGCGGGGTGAATAGGACAAAGGAGTCCTCTTTTTCTTTTTTTATTACTGATGTGGTATCGTTTTCGTGTAAAACAGATATCAACAATTTATTTTTTATGTTATTTATTCATAGTACCATATAAAAATATGGGTGTATTTCCGAAATGGTAAAAATCACAACAAGTTTTTTTTATTCAGGGAGATAAATTAGTTATATTTCCTGAATATTTACAAATAAAAAAAATATTGCAGAGCAGCGAATTTAATCTAGTTTCTACAACTATATACTTGTTGGGCACTTTTCATACAAACAGTAACTTAAATAAATTGTTTATGTTGAGATTAGCCCGTGTGCTCGTGATACATTAGCAAATAAATAATTTGTTTTAATTACATCAATTTGTTTTTCTAGGACGTATATGGTAAATATTATATGTAAAAACATGTTAATAATCATTATTCAATGTATTTAATGAAGCGAAATAGGATGCGTTCGGAGATTTGCGTTGGTTACGCCGACTTAAACATATATTTTAAACTACTGTTTGTATGAGAAGTGCTCAACATGCATATACTTTTAAAACTAGATTAAATAAGATTTTTAATATAATAATAATAATTTAAAATTTTTAACGATATTTAAATAATTTACCTCACTGAATAAAAAAACTTGTTGTGATTTTTACCTTTTCGGCCATGCACCCATATTTTTATATAGAACTATACAAAAATAACATAAAAAATGATTTTCTGATATCCGTTTTACATGGAAACGATACCAGACAAGTCCTAGTAGACTTAGCTGACCAGCAATAAAGAAAGAAATGAGGTATACTTCGTCCTATTCACTCCGCTCTCCTGCCTCGCAGGGGACGAATCTGACTTCCCTCCACACCCGAAAATAATCACCGTGGAACACTCTATCTGTGGTAGAAATTTCATGCTTGTAACCCGATGCGCACAATTATGTTAGAAAACTGCGGACTAACAACTCTACTACTATGTTATCTAGATGACTATAAAAAATTAGGATAATTTTCACTCGAGTCAATTTCAAAAAACATGTATGTAGTTAAAAGCTTAGTAAAAAAAAATAACGATCGCTTCTTTTGTGTTACGAAAGTAACTCATACAAAAGGTATGGGTAACTATCGTTACACAATGGAATCAATTAAGTTTTGTTTCAATTAAACCCCTGATCATGGGTCCATCTTTAAAAAATTAAGGCATTTTTTTAAGATTAGGTAAACTAAAATTTAAAATCTTCTTTCGTAACCGGGTTACGGGATTTTTTATTCTTTATTCGTAACCATGTTACGTAGGAAGAGATAAATTAATAATAAAGAAAGTCATTGGTAAGGTTGTTATAAAAGAAAACAAATTCCTTGTTGGTAGCTAGTTACGAAATAAGGTTATAAACGTGGACGACAGACATTTATTTGGAGTAAGTATTTGAATTCCCCGAACGATCTCTTTCTTATCAGAGTCCGTTTTCTTATCAGAATCCCTCAAGAATCGAGAGCACTCCTCATTTCCTCAATTCATGCATTTATTTCTAGGCTAGGATTCCTTTTCGGTGAAGTCACGAGTTTAAAAAAAAAAAAATCTCTTCAAGCCGAGAGTAAATAGGCATTTTCTAAGCAAGCATGCTCCATCTCAGGCCTTATTATCACATAATATTAAGGAGTTAGCTATCACAAAAAAAATAACTGACTCGTTCTATGATGATGATCATCATCGTCATCATCAACATTAAAATTCTAGAGCGAACCTTCAGTAATGTTGTATTCAGTACGCCTTGAGGCATCACCAATTGTCTGATTTGAACAATTTAGTAGATGAGTTCTCTATAAATATTAAATAATGTTGATACTTTATTACTAACACTCCGTTTGAAATTGGCATAGTACTATGTATTTTTTTGGTGATGTATCAATATATAGTCTGACCAAAAAGAGTAGATATTAAAAAGTGGCAATAAGTAGTGTTAAATTGATTATTTAGGAAGGGAAGTATTGTCACTTTTTAATTTCTAACTCTTACTTATAACTCTTTTTGGTCAGACTGTATGGTATTATCGAGCTAGGTCTTATTTACTCTACATTAAATTTTTCGCCTTGTATATGGTTAGAAAGTGTAGGTAAACATATGTATTTGTTGTTGACTGTGCTGTATATAGTGGTAAAAATTATGTGAGCTATAAGTGCACATCAACATTATATTTAACTTATTTCCTTGCTCCTTAGGTACCTACCTAACGTGTGCATAGAAAACCAAAAATATTTTTTAGTATCAAAACTATAATTCCTACTACACAAAGTGTGACCAGCCGCAGATTTTTAAATTTCCCGCCAAAACTTTAAGTAATATTTCATTAGCCAGACTATTATATAGGTCTCGCCTTTTTCTTAGTAACGAACGGGCATGTTGGACGCCGGTGGTCCGGCCGCCGTGGCATTTCACGGGTTGTGCACTTCGTATGCATTTTGATGTTCTTTAGTAATTAATCGCTTTTATTACGCTGATCGGCTTTGAAAGTGAGTATTAATAAATGTTTATTTTAACACGTGCGCTGTTGTTACCAACGTATTTTAAAATGATTTCAATAAACTTGTTAGGTATTATTAAGTGTTTAATGTTATAACTGTTATTATAATTTGTGGGCCTAGAATTATTTTTCGTCGAATGTTTCATTTTGCCGAAGAATCATTTCGTAGAAAGCATTTTTCTTTACTAGACTGGTAGTTCAAATCAAAATTTTCAAGTCTAACGGCATTTTGTGAGCCATTTTGGCAACATGACTTTTTCGAAGTAAAAAAGCCTGCTGAATTCGATTCTGGATGTTGCCAAATGCCGAATTTTGCCCCCTTCCCCCCATTTCCCCCCTTTTTACCTCAAAATATGTCCCTAATCACGGTTTTTTCGGTTTTATACAAAAAGTATTACAGCTAGAAAAAAAATGTCAAAGACAAGAATGATCTCTATAAAATTTCCTATAACATGGTGCATAAACTTTTTTATTAGGCCTTATGGTTTGTGAGCAATATCTTCCCGAACTTCATAGACTGGTAGAAAATTCTAAATATCGGCTTCCTTTACCGTTCTAACGGCATTTTGGGATCCATTTTGGCAACGTGACTTTTCCGATGTAAAAAATCCTGCTGAATTCGGTTCTGAATGTTGCCAAGCCGAATTTTGTCCCCCTCCCCCCTTTTCCCCCCTTTTTGACCTCAAAATATGTCCCTAATCACGATTTTTACGGTTTTATACAAAAAGTATTACACCTAGAAAAAAAGTGTCAAAGACAAGAATGATTTCTATAAAATTTCCTATAACATGGTGTATAAATTTTTTTAGTAGGCCTTATGGTTTGTGAGCAATATCTTCACGAACTTCATTATTATTTTAAAAATTGATAAACTTGATCCAGCCGCTCTGCAGCGCTTGACGCTGACATCCAGTTGGCGTGCTGCTTATTATCTGTCAAGACTCACGAGGCTTTCAGTCATAAGCAGCCGTCAGATTTACACGCATAACTGTATCCAAGTCGGGCTAAAAGCGACGTAGAAAATAAAAATGCTTTACTTCTGACCATGAAGTCATTCAAAATGCTCAGTCATACACCAGATTCTCCAGAAACGGGCCTTAGAAATGCAGTTACCCAGGATCTTGCAGCAGAAAACAATAAAGTGTCACTTCTCACTGCCAAGCAGCTCCTTAAAGATTACTCAATACCTTCATACAAGGTTGGGCTCGCAGTTTTTATCCCGCGAACGCGCGAGTGGTCGTAGTGCGAAGATTTGCAGACGAGACTAAGGTTCAAGCGTCACCAAATGAGGTCGATACCTCAAAATTACGTGCTATTCATGAGGAAACCGACACTCGACATGTGCTCCACACTGTGCATAGCCCACTCAGAAGACTGGTTATTAGTCTTGTTGTTGCTTATGATTCATCATCATGACAAAATTAAGGGACTGCTTTAGAACGTTAGAATATTCTGGCGTTTTACTCAGGCACTGGCGATTCGAACGGCTTTATTGCAGGTAATAAAATAATTAAATTGATCATTTGCGTTTCTAAAACATTTACGTAGACACTCCTTTGATTAAAAGTATTCCGTTTTCTGTTATCGAAAGCACTGTGAACTACTCAATGAGATCGGCATACACCCCATGAGAGAAAGGCTGAGAAGTTCCTGTCCCTGCTGTACAAGTCTAGTATGTAACGATGCAGGCTATGCTTTGTTTGGCACCACTCCAGCGCCTGAGCGTTTGCCCTCCACATCAGACGCAAATATGGTAGCTTTTGAACGACCTACCTTGTACAGGTCTCGAAGGTCGGGCCTTTGTTCATTTTGAACTTTGCGTTGTAGTATTGTAGACCTGCTGTTGGTGAGCTTTTCGTAACCAAACTTCGTTACTTAGAGTGAGCCAAGTTGCTTAGCAGTGAGAATTGACACTTTATTTTTTTCTTTTGCAAGATCCTGGGTAACTGCATTTCTAAGGCACATTTCTGGAGAATCTGGCGTAGAACTGAGCATTTAGAAGGACTTCATGGTCAGAAGCAAAGCATTTTTAGGGTTCCGTACCCAAAGGGTAAAAACGGGACCCTATTACTGAGACTTCGCTGTCCGTCCGTCTGTCACCAGGCTGTATCTCAAGAATGGCGATAGCTAGACAGTTGAAATTTTCACAGATGATGTATTTCTATTGCCGCTATAACAACAAATACTAAAAATAAAATACAATAAATATTTAAGGGAGGCTCCCATACAACAAACTTGTTATAGATTATGGTACGGAACCCTTCATGTGCGAGTCGGACTCGCACTTGCCCAATTTTTATTTTCTACGTCCCCTTTAGCCCGACTTGGATACGGTTCTGCGTGTAAATCTGACGACTGCTTATGACTGAAAGCCTCGTGAGTCTTGACAGATAATAAGCAGCACGCCAACTGGATGTCAGCGTCAAGCGCTGCAGAGCGGCTGGATCCTGTGCGATACCAATTATCCCAAAATAAGTGTATTTCACTGCCTCGACCAAGTTTATCAATTTTTAAAATAATAATGAAGTTCGTGAAGATATTGCTCACAAACCATAAAGCCTACTAAAAAAATACACCATGTTATAGGAAATTTTATAGCTTTTTTACAACGGAAAAGTCATGTTGCCAAAATGGATCCCAAAATGCCGTTAGGACGGTAAAGGAAGCAGATATTTAGAATTTTCTACCAGCTTATGAAGTTCCGGAAGATATTGCTCACGAACCATAAGGCTTACTAAAAAAGTTTATACACCACGTTATAGGAAATTTTATAGAGATCATTCTTGTCTTTGACACTTTTTTTCTAGCTGTAATACTTTTTGTATAAAACCGTAAAAATCGTGATTAGGGACATATTTTGAGGTCAAAAGGGGGGTAAAAGGGGGGAGGGGGGCAAAATTCGGCTTGGCAACATTCAGAACCGAAATCAGCAGGCTTTTTTACATCGGAAAAGTCATGTTGCAAAAATGGATCCCAAAATGCCGTTAGAACGGTAAAGGAAGCCGATATTTAGAATTTTCTACCAGTCTATGAAGTTCGGGAAGATATTGCTCACAAACCATAACGCCTACTAAAAAAGTTTATGCACCATGTTATAGGAAATTTTATAGAGGTAATTCTTGTCTCTGAGACTTTTTTCTAACTGTAAGACTTTTTGTATAAAACCGTAAAAACCGTGATTAGGGACATATTTTGAGTTAAAAAGGGGGGAAATGGGGGGAGGGGGGCAAAATTCGGCTTGGCAACATCCAGAATCGAATTCAGCAGGCTTTTTTACATTGGAAAAGTCATGTTGCCAAAATGGCTCACAAAATGCCGTTAGGACGGTAAAGGAAGCCGATATTTGGACTTTTCTACCAGTCTATACAACCGTAAACTATTTGAGATTGTTATAATAAAAAAAAAAACATCGGTCAACCTCACACAAACCGATCTAGTCCCAAATTAAGCTGAAGAAGGCTTGTGTTATGGGTACTAGACGACGATATACGTACTTATATATAGATAAATATATACTTGAATACATAGAACAACCGTTCAACCAATTCATTGAATACTATATTTATTTACGCATTTATATGTATTATATGTAGATATATATATATGTATATATAATATATATCTTATAAATAGTACAAATATATGTGTATTATTACTTACTTAGTTTATGTACTTATTATAGTTTTATTAAGTATAATATAGATATCTTGGTTGTACGCAGTGTAGTTTGCCTATTTTCTTCGTATACCCATTCCTTCAATTGCTCAAAGGTTAACTGGAAGAGATCCCTAATAGGGATAAGTTCGCCTTTGTACATATTTCATTTAAATAAAACAATTTAAACGGATTATATCGCGTATATTAATTATTTGAGCCTCCCTGACGATATCCCTGATATTTCATTTGTTATCAATGTATTTATAACCAGTTGTTGTGTACAATAAAGCGTTTACATACATACATACATACAACCATGACCCAAGCACAAATATTCGAGTTCATCACACAAATATTTGCCCTGGCCGGGATTCGAACCCGGGACCGCCGGCTCAGTAGGCAGGTGTCTACAAACCGAGCCAAACGCGTCATCAAAACAAACCTGTTCATATTACGAAAAAGAAAAAGGGATGGTTACGTTATTAGAACTAATTTACCAAAGTTATACTAAGGTATCCACCTTCTACCCAACAAACAAAATAACCTTATAAAATTAAATCTATAAGGACTAAAGTCTTATAGTTGTTTTAAAATGGCATTCATTACAACAATGTACCTTTTAACGGCTTTTTATAAGACAATTTGGCTAAAATTGCCTTTATTCTTATAATTTGGTTATGTTAACGTTAAAAAAACCAATTAATATGGCTACAATAAGGGTTAATTTTTTTATATTCTTATAGAAGCTAGCTACATTGCGTTTTAGCTGTATAGTATTGAAAGCCTTGTAAAGGCGTTTTATATGGCCAATCATTCTTATAAAAGTAATGCACAAGGTACCTATAAAGCTTTTCGGCTTATAGGAGCTTTTTATAAGATGTTTACCCAACGAATGAATTAAAGCATTTTATATAGTCTTAATAAGAATTAAAGCAATCCATATTCACTTATATAATACTAATAAGGGGCTATGTTCTCTATAGTGTTATATTAAAAGGTTTTATATGGTTACGCCTAATACTTCTGTAAATCTACAAAACGACCAATCTGGTACCGAGGTAGCAGCCGGTGGTTCCGTAGAAGATTATTTTATGGAACATGAGAGTGAGCAGGAAAGCACTGAGGAATACATTTTTAGCGGCAGTGACAGTAATACAGACATATCGTCAAATGAGGAATTGAAAAAACTTCGAAATAAACTAGTAATTAATAAAAAATGGCGGGGTTATTTTTAAACCGCGCTTGACATCTACTACTGCGCATGTGCAAAAGCATTTTTTTAATATTCGTCTTATGTCAAAATGGCACAAGGGCGTGTACATTCAGCCAAATGTATTTAATGAATAACGATTTTAAGTTCGTTTATTAATCAAATTTTATATCTAATGTAATTAATGACGTGTTAAATGAATGAATTAATGAAGTATTTGGTTTTATTGTACTTTTATATGTAATAATAATCGGTATTTGACTAATTTCTCAAACTTTTTTAAATATTAAATTTATACTTACTCGTCCGATTAATAATAAGTGTCAATGTTTATTTAGAAATATTGTTACTATTTAAATTACGGATTACAATATTCGCATTCATCTGCAATAAAATGGTCGTATATCAAATACGCTTTACAATTTTGACAGAAAATGAAAGTGAATTTTTGCAAAACTTCTATATATTCACGACGTATGACAAAGTGTGATGGTAAATTTGGATGGGTCGGATATCTACAGTTATAACATTTCTTACTTAGTTAAGTACTTAGTAGATAAGGGACTTCACTTGTGAGAAAGGAACCCTAACGACACATAAAATGGCGAATCATAAGCAACACCTATTGTTAATGATAGATTTTTAATCTCATAGTGTATTTGTAGATGATGTGCAAATTTCTTTCGCTCTTATAATGGCCTTTTATAAAACATGACTAAATAATTAACCACATTTTCAGTACAAAACCGCAATAATAAAAAGGCACGTTGATAACACATCATGATTTATACCATAATCTATCACAAATTTAAATTCCCACACAGTTTTCACTATAAATTTGCATTTTTCGGGTACTCTAACATAGAATAAAAAAATAACTAGGCACCGTTTACTATTAATCATGAAGATGTTGACTAATTATTTTTCGTCAAACTATTACAAAAAAGAAAATAAACTTATTGCACAGTCATAAACATACAGTTATAAGAGCCAAATACCTTATTAGGGGCATTTGTTTTGCCGTTATGAATTTTACGCCCTTAAATCGGACGATAACAAAACGCGTATAAGGACGATCGCCCTTATAAACGCTTTAAATATAGTTCTTATAAGTATATTAACCTTTTTAGTGCATTTTCCATGCCATTATAAGTTTGACTACCTTGTTGCTTGTCACAATAAAGCACTTACAAGATAAATAAAGCAAATAATAAAGCAACTATAAGTTGAGTATAAGGTTATTGTATTTATAATTTGTGCCCAAATCCACCCGTATTAGCGATAATATGACCTTTACAAGAATAATATTTTTGGCTATATAAGCCACTACAAGAGGATTTTTGTTTGTTGGGTAGTATAACTTTGATGAAAAGTAGCTAGACATCCGCAGCTGCTTTTAGCATACTTTTTACCCGATTATGACATAGAAAAAAGGAAGGTTACATTATAAGGATGACATTTGCGAGTACTTGTAGCCAAGTTGGCCGAATATTCTTAGCTAGCTGTGCCCGTTGCTGCGCCCGCGTAGATTTCGGTCTATGTCAGTAAGCGGAAAATTCACCCCCTTTTTCTCTTCCTCTCCCCTGGAGGTAGAACTTGAAGTAAAGTTAACAGATAGATACGCTAGAGGACTGCTGTCCAGATAAAATATTTTACAATTACCACAAAATAAAGCTACACAGCAAATTCAATAGTTTTTTCTTGCCCTTATTCAAAATTTTGATATCACTACATAGTAACTATAAAACAAAGTCGATTCCTGTCAGTCTGTCCCTATGCATGCTTAGATCTTTAAAATTACGCAATGGATTTTTAAGATAACTTTTTAACGGATTCAAGAGGAAAGAATACATGCATCATTTATCAGCATTGCACCCGTGCGAAGCCGGGTCGCTAGTTCTTATTAATAAATCTAAGTAGGTACAAACACCACACATGTTAAAGTACACAGTCGTTATAGGCAGGCTTAATGACACAAATCTAGAGCATTCTGAACATAACCTACATTCCCGTAATCTGCGTTTGGCTTCGTTAATGTTACCTATGAGTGGAGCACGCACACAAGCACAAGACACTAATGATGTGTAAATATTAACGTTATTGAATAAATATAGAAGCGGAATGAAAGAGCTTTTACTTATACTTATACGAGCATATCGTCTTTAAATGGAAAATTTATCTAAAGGTCTACCAAAGGTACTGCTCTGCACCCACTTGAAGCATCTCTATTTGGCCCTATGGTCGACTGGTAGACAATACTATTAGGAATTAACCCTTAAATACATACAGTTACACTAATTGTATATCTGAAAAAAAAAACAATGAAATCCACGTCAGTTTGAGATTTCGGGACAATCTTGGCAAAGTCTTTATTGTCAATATTCAGATTTTGACCTGTGTCATGTCAGTAACGTGTAAATAGGTTTAAAGATCATTTATTCTCATTAAGAATTTACAAGTCACTTATTATGAGAACTTAAAATTAAACATAAATGTTTGCAATGAGCGAGAACATAATGAGGGTAAATCTATATATATACATCAGCACGCATTTAAGGGTTAAGTTCGCCATTTGTACTGACTTTTGTTTGTGAAATAAAGTTTAAATGAATGAAAGTGGTGCATATTTTAACGCGAGGAGTGCTCCAGATAAGCAGAGGTTTTGGGTTCGATCCCCAATGAATGTGGACCGCGTAAATTTTTGTATCTATTTTTAACCTACCGAAGCAGAGACAGACTGAACATGGCGGGATGACTTGGATGCATTCAGTAACGAGTGGAGATAACATGCAGCCAATAGAGACGAGGGGCTTAAGAGAAAGGAGGCCTTTGCCCAGCAGTAGGACACAATTATTGGTTAGACAAAAAGTAACCTATGTCTCAATATTCATATTTGTAACTGTAAAGAGTTGTCTTTTGTTACGTTGCAAGTTAGTGCCATTATTTTCGATAAGAATCTTTCGGCAACGATTCAATATTCAATAGTACTACCTCATCCTTTCATTCAACTGAAAATAGGTATTATGAATGAAAACACACGTACCGACTGAACGTGCAAAATATGCAACAGTTTGCATTGGTAACCCATGAAGCGAATTTTCAGTGCTGCCCTATTCTATTACCTATCTATAGCCTTGAAGTGTCGATCTTGCCTTGGGATAGTGGCGCTACAAACAGCTTTCATATGGCAACACTGTGCATACGTCATACATTTGCATTATTAAACGTCAGTAGCGCTTTATCAAGGATTTGTCATCGACCGAATTCAAAACATTGTTAACTGATACCCAGTCCTTCGCTCTGCTTGCGAAATAAATACTTGAACTTTGCTTTCTTTGCTGTATATTTAATCCCGTTTCCTCCTTGTTTACATCAGTGACAGTCATTGACTTTCAACGTCAGTTACCAAAAATTTGGCGTTGCTAGTAAAATAGATTAGTGGCACTAAAAATCTGCAATATATAGTGGGTTGAAACACACCCTGCTGGGGGCTATACTAAAAACGTACCAATCCTTTTAACAGAATTTGTATACGGGGCGTCCGCTTGCGGCAGAATTTTGGCCTAAACTAGACGCCTAGGGCACACATTTTATAATAATTAGCGCAAAATGCGAAACGGTCCGACACAGAACCACAAAACAGATAGGTACAGAAATCAATCTACATACAAGGGCGCTCGAGCAAACGCACACATAGACATTGCTCACGGACACGTCAAGCGGATGGCACTCGCGCTCGCACTGGTCTGAACTGGTCCGAGATATCGTGTCCGTGAGCAATGTCTAGTGTGCGTTTGCTCGAGCGCGCTTGTATGTAGATTGATTTCTGTACCTATCTGTTTTGTGACAGAACATTTCTTTCCCAATAATTGGCTAAATATTCGTAAAGATATGTTAAGTTTTAGAGGAGGAAACAGACGAGAACGCAACCTCGATTTGTATAACCCGGTTACGTTAAGTTTGGTCCTCATTTGTATCCAACGCCATATTTACCAGGTGCAAACTTAACGTACACTGATAGCATTGGAAAAGGAGTAGTGAAAAGCTTTAAGTTGAGTGCGATTAAGATAAAATACAAATATGGATGACGTATTTTATTAATGCAATCCGATTACAGACGTAACTAACATACCGTTGACATTTCCAGAAATATGGCGGCCTGTCTTTAATTCCGTCCCCGTTTGGGAATATTTCCTTTCCACTCGTTTTACGTCATTAATTGAGGCCGTCTGGACTAAATCGGGAGTTTATCTATTGCCTAAATTTGCCTAACTCGGTCGGGCCGATCTAAACGGGTCTGACCTAGTCGGACCGATTTAGACTGGTGACCAGACCAGATGCACATTCTGCATAATTCAATATGGAGACACTTTAAGAATAGAGGCGATCGTTAATGCCCTGTTAACATAGTTTGCTCAATGCAATGACCATAACGAATACGATACGAGTAACAAATAGACTTGCTTCTTTTTACCAAAGTCAAATTAGTTTTTTTTATGTAGCCTACGATTTAATGATTTATACTTGCACGATTTTCACACATAATAAAACGGGACTTGATCGCGTCCAAAAACTGTTTATTTAATTAATTACTTCAGCTTTTCGAATTTGTTTTCGGCTTTGTTCATGGCCTCGACGGGGACGGATACACTTGCTATAAAGCTGATCATATTTTTTAGGATTTATGCCTGAGGAATTTTGGGGTCAAATAATGAATTTATTTATACAGGGTGACTTCAAATTTGTAATACAAACTTAGTGTTTTGTCCACATCCTCCGTTCATCCCTTATGTAAACCCTGTACTTAGTCTCTGCAATGCCATTGTCGTCGTGCGTCTCTAACTCATAAGGTGACGGGTAGAGTAAGAACTTTAGCAAAATCGCATCAATAATAATTATGCTCTTAAAAATAAAGACCGCATGTCAAAAGTTTACTTTGATGAGCATTCTACTCTTTCTCTTTAGTTTAACTCGATGCAATGTACAATAGTTTGGTACGCTTTTTATTAATCACACTAAACTATAATAAAGTTAAAAGTTCGTGAGTTTGTTTGTTCCTTCTTCACGCTCAAACGGCTGGACGAATTTGGACACATATTGGTATGAAGGTAGCTGACACTCTGGATGAATACATAGGCTACTTTTTATCCCGAAAACTCTAGTGTTCCCGTGGGATGAGCACTTAACGCGGCGCGGCGCAGCTAGTTAAATATAAAGTTATTGCAGAGACCTACATATTAGAAAGAGCTTATAGGAAATCCTTATCAGGCACACTGGTTGATGCAATGCAATGCATGTTTTTCGCTAGCTATACTGCACGTGTAAATACCGCGAGCGATCAAAACGTTAGCTATGACCTAGCAAGCTTCTCGCCAAAGCCGGTTACAATCAGGTTCCGACCGTCTGTCTGTCTATACGTGTGTATACGCAGAAATGTAAGTGCCTACTTGAGCTCAGTAGACTTGGAGTAGGAACAAGTCTATAGCCTAACAAAACAACTAGCGCTACAAACAGCTTTCATATGGCAATAATGTGCATACGTCATGTATTTGCATTATTAAACGTTAGTAGTGATTTGTCAAGGACTTGTCATCGACCAAATTTAAAACATTGTTTACCGGAATGCTGCTCAATCCTTCGTTCTTCTTCCGAAATAAATACTGAAACCTATTGGAAAAAACTTAACACTGGACAGTTTAGGCTTTATTATGCAAAAAAATACTTGCAATTTGCGGAATATTTATAGTCCTGTTTCCTCTTTGTTTACATCAGTGACATTTACTAAGTTTCGGTTACCAAAACATTTGTTGTTGCCAGTAAAATAAATTAGTACCCCTGAAAATACGCAATATGGCTTGGGTTGAAAAACATCCTGTTGAGCTATAGCTATAAATACCCTAAACCATTGATGCAAAGATCAAAGCTTAAAGAAAAATTGAAAAAGGAGTTTCTTGGTGGAAGAGACTGGGAATCGAACCCGGTACCTCTGGATTACCGGTCCAGCGCGTTAACTACTTCGCTACCCTAACTCCAAGTAACCTGACAAATTTTTCCTTATGCTTTGTGTGTCGATCTTTACATTGTTTATTTGAATGGTTTTTACACCTTAGCGACCTCTATGTGAATACGTTAATATCCACATCTTACTGCACCACTTTACAGCAGTTAACGAGCAAGCACCCACATTTATTGTGTTATCACATAAAAAAATGAGACATTACATGTTTCATAAATGCATGAAAAATACCCTTTTAACCTTTAATGGACTTTCCCAAGATACGAAATGTGGCTAAGCTTCCTGGCAGAGTAGACTTGGCAAGTGCTGTAGAATTGCGGAAAACTGGCTGAAATTGTTAGTTAAGGATAAATGTGTATTATATTTGAATGGAAAATAATAAAATAATCTGCAAAATTATCTTGCAAAATGATACATATCTCTGGTAGTCGTTACCAAAATGACAAAAACGAGATCATCGGATAGCCCGAGTTTGCGCTCAATAAACACGCTGAATGAATCTATAAATAAATACTAGTTCATGTAAGCAGTTAGGATACATCTCTGTGTAGGCACGTTCCGAGAGGAAAACTTTCTACGCCATGAGGCTATAAGCTATGGTGGCAACAAACTTATACTGTTTAGGCTGTTAGCACTAATGAGTCTAGCTTACAGCTTAGCGTCAAAACGTCGCCTTTTCTCAGCTTCTTAATAGCTCAATTAACGATACGAAACGCAGGAATTGATGAACGCAAAAAGCAATGCTAATGCACATTTCTCTAGAGGAACGCTCGCGCGCACGCGATTGCAGTCACGTGCTCGATTTAAAAGTCATATCGTTTACGGATGTTGACCCCGCTATGTACTTACTTGCCAAAGAGTGGATGCCACAAGTGGTAGGCTGATGGGTCGTTTGGGTGCGGGAGGAGGTGCGGCAGCGGCTCGCCGAGCGGCGTCGTGCTGCCCACCTCGGGCTCGTCGCGACGTCGTCCCAGCGACGAGGAAGGGACCGAGGCTCGTCGGGACGAGCCGATCCCGGCCGCCATCGTCGGCTGATTCTGGCTCTTATTTGGATCCATAAGATTATGGATATTTCTAACACTAATCCGGGGCCGAGGAGACTCCAGGGAGTCCGTGCTATTGCTTCGCTGATGCGTAAACTCCGACTGCTTCACGCTTTGCAAGTAATTGTTATTCTGGTAGTACGGCGACGTTGGACTCTTCTGCTGTGGCGTGCGAGGCGATCGCTGGCTTCCCATCATGTTAGGGTTAAAGTACGGTATCTGCAGACCAGGCAGGGGCATGTTGGGTCGGATGTTTGGATTCATTCCCGGGTACATGCTTTGCAGGAATGGATTGGAATGGGCCATGGATCGCTGGCTGCTGCTGTTGTAGTTGTGCGCGATCGGACTGGTTCGCGCAGCGGAATGCGATTGAGATTTGCTCGGATGGTTCTTCGTAGAATGAACGAACGGATTTTGGACATCGGTGGATTTTGATGGGACGTCTTTTTGAGTGTCAGGTTTCGATCGAGAAGCCGCCGCGTTCGCCTGATTCATCGCTTCCTGCCACATTGCGAATTGCATTCTGTTATCGTAGTCCATTTGGGGCATCATCGGGAATCCGCCTTGCCCCATGAAGCGTGACGCGTTAAGCATTTGCGATAGCTCTGCATAATTTTGCCCAGTGTAGCCCGACGCATTCATCGCTTTTAGGAACTCGCTGTTTTGAGAGCAAGCCGCCATCACTTCGAGCTGAGATAGATACGGTAGCCAAAACATTTGGTTGAACGCTGCGGTGGTGGCCGCTTCAATATCCGCCCCTAGAGCATCTAACTGCACGGGTTTTGGCGGAGCTGTTTGGTCTGGTAATGGAGTGGTACTCGGTTTAGGTTCGATACTAGTTTTAGACTCTAGCATCGTATGTTCTTTAATCGGTTTTGGAATCGCTACTTTTTTGGCATCATTTTCTAAGATATTTTCGAGTTGTGATAGAGATATGACTAGTATATCGGGGTCCTGTAGGATTGAAGGATAAGCAAAGGCTTCAGGCAGTCTAAGTTCCGGCCTCTGAATCAACAAAGCGGGGATCTCTCTCCCGGGCGCCGAAAGTATGAGATTCAGCTTATCTTTAGGAACTAATAATGGATCTGGAATGTTGAAGTCCATATTTGTCTTTAATGCCTGCAATTGCTTCAGCGGGCTCATATCTTCACTAGATTTATGAGTCGGTTTTTCCGGTTTTTTGGGATCCTCGTTAGATTTAAATACTTTACTAATCTTAGCTAAATCATTCTCATTCTTTATTCTCTTTTCCTGCGGCTCCCCAAATTCTTTATTTAATTTCCTCATTTCATCTGAGCAACTGGAAACCGTTGGACTCGCAGACTTTCTGTGTTTACCTAGGTTTAGAGGCTCGCATTGCTGTTTCGTAATGGTAACTTCGGACGTGTACATCTTTGGAGATGGTGAGGACAGCAATGTTTCTAAGAAGAGCGTTTGCTTACTCTTTTGTGGCATAGTGAATATTTCGGGAGAGGATGGTACGGCGGGGATTCCGCTAGGCTGTGGAGACTGCATGGCGTCAGACTCACGTGATGGTGCCCGGGGGATATCTATCCTCCTCGGTGAAGCATGTGGTGTAGGTAACCTCCTATGACAAGTTAAATCCCTTGGCAACTCTTCGCTCCTGTCCATAGTCACAGTGTCCTCAACAGCTTTCGTCTCAGTCTCCGCACTAGTTACCTTCTTTTGCACTGCTTTTAAACTTAAATCAGTAGCCACTAATTCACATACAGACGGGTCCTCCGGCTCTTTCACAAATTCTTCACTCTGTTCTTCCGGTTTAACTTCCGGTAAAACTTCTTCTTTTGGCATACACGTATTTTCATCTTCTTCATTCTCCTCTGCGGGTTCATAAATTTTTGGCGCTACGGGGTCCGTGGTAATTTCATTTGGCATTGGCATTTCAGCGTTTTCAGGTAACGTAGGATTTGGCTGCTCCACATCTGTGCTCTCTTTGTATTCCTCAGGCTCTTCGAGTACCGGCTCGGTATACATAGGTTCAGTGGCTTCGATATTATCTTCTAGCCTCTTTTCAGCTTCCTGTTCGTACTCCATATGACTAATTTCGTTAACTCCGTCCTGTAGCTCCGCCTCTTCATTTAACGTTAACGTGCATTCAGTAGGCACTCGAGGCACGAATACCTCGTCCGTCATGTACTCCTGCTCAACCGTCTGTTCGTGGTCGGCTTGCATGTCGTGGAGCTGGTCTCCAATGTGATGGAGATGGAGGAGCCCCTGCGCGGCCGTGATGCTGCTCCGACCGGGGGACTCTAGCGACTGCTCGAGCCGGTCGATGATGTCGGCGACCGGCGCGCCGCTTAGCAATATATCTTCTTCTTCCTCGGCGTACTCGGCACCACCCGTTACCAGGTGCGCCAGCTTGTCGAGCGCCTGACCCAAGATCTGATTGTCCTCGCAGCCCTTCTCCACGAGCGACTCTAGGAGGGCCTCGTCGTGAGGCCCGCTCAGCTCCGGCAGGTAATGCGCCTCGCTGATCGTCTCGAACAGATCTTTGTGGACTACTAGATTGTTCTGGAAGTCCTCCTCGCCGTGGGACTTGCGTTCGTAGAACATATCCTCCGTCGCCTTCGGGGGATCGCCGAGTTCGAAGGACATGACGTCCCTCGCGACGGCCTCGTCCGGCAGGAAGTCGTACTGCGCGGCGCCGGCCTCCAGGGCCAGGTCCTTGCCGCGCTGCTGGTTGAACTCGAGCTCGGCGACGGCGAGCAGGTTGTCGAGCGGCGTGGGCTCGGCGTGCGGCGGCTCGGGCGGCGGCGCCGCCTCGGGCCGCGGCACGGCGATGGTGTGGCTGGGTATGTGGGACTCCAGGTCGGGAGCGGCCCAGACACTATCGCGGCGCTTGCGCTTGCGCACGCGCGACGGCGCCGGCGGCACGCGGATCGCGTTGTAGATCTCGGTGCGCGGGATCACGCGCCAGCCTCCAGGGGTGCGCGCGATGCGGATGCGGTTGCGGGGGTCGTAGTCCTCACAGTGCACGGCCTGCACTCGGCCGTCGAGCTGGCGCGCCCAGAGGAACACGGGCCGGAGGCGCGGGCGCGGCGCGCGGGAGGCGAGGCTGCGCGCGCGGACGGGTGCGGGCACGGCGGGACGCACACAGGGAGCGGAGCGCGAGCGCGGGCGGGCGGCATCGGCGCGGGGGCGGGCGGCGCGAGGCTCGCCGCCGCCGCCGGGCGCCCGAGGCCGCGGAGTCACTCCGGCGCGTCGCACCGCGGTGACGACGACCGCGCGGACGCGGCCCCGACGCGGACTGAGCCCGGGCCGCCGCGCCCCGCCCCGCGCCCCGCCCACGATCGATCCGCCCGCGCTGCACCCGCATGTAAACACCCCGCGACGTTGCCGCGCTTACGTGGCCTCGTTAATCTTAAATCCATATTCGACGCCCGGCGGAGTGCCCGCCTGCCGACCGCGGGGTCGCAGGCTCCCGGCACTTAACGCACCTTTTTAGCGCTTCCTGCTTCCGCATGACACACCCGAACCTAACCCTACAATTATGACTTAGGTCACACTTCAAGACTTACGTCACGTCACGCCGGGTTCGGCCGGGCTCACCTTGGCGGGATCAATGCCACTCGACCCTAGGAACTAGCGAAACGTATCCGTAAACATTTCTATCAAAGCTTCAAGTAAACCTTACCTTACTTGAATACCAACCCAAAATGTTTAAGGTGTGGATGCCAATAAGAGTGTATTTAAGCGCCAGATATAGATATTTCACTAACTATTCGTGGCTTATGACAAGGTCTGTTTAAAATAATATTAACTTCATAAAGGATAATAAACCATTCTTGAATATGTTCATATCAATAAAATGCACCATAGAAGTGCTAAGGCCGTCACAGGTTGTCACATCTTTTCAATCGATTTCGCTCCGCAAAAATTACTGAGATAACTAAAGAACCTCCGTCAAAATTAAGTAAATTGTAATTTTCATATACTCGTAGGGACGAGCCTTATTTAGGAGGATGTAAACCCGACCTATAATTTTGACTCATTAAAGTTTAATTTTGTACAAAATATCATGGCATCCAGAGAGATTCCGACGTGGAAAAAGTAAGGAAGTTTCATAGAACTAGCTGTATAATTTGATATATTATGTAGATAACCTGTTTCTTTCAGAATCCGTTATAATATTTCCAGATTAATTATATTTAGCATTTTTCCCAACTATGAAAAATATTCGGTTCAGTCAATTTTACCTACAATCGCGGTTACGACATGTGTAACACGTACGAGAAACAAGCTCAAAGTAAACATAGATCACATTGCTTTGCAAGCGATATAGCAACTTAGCAAGTTCAGATATATGACATCACAAAAAAGTACCCGGGCCATTCTTTTTTGTTGTACATGTACACCCCACTTTTCTTTAGATTTTGTATATTTTAGGTATTTTCTACTCAGAATCACAAGCTCTTACGATATAATTTTTAGAAAAAAGTGTCCTAATATTTTTACTATTCCATCCGTAACCATTGCCATACAACCTACAGAATTTAACCGGTAACGGAATGAATTTTTCACAAAAAAAATATACTTAGTAGTATTGGGATACTTTTTTGCTCCTAATTATATCGAAAGAGCTCGTGATTTTTTGTAGAAAATACCTAAAATATCAAAAATGTAAAAAGCCATGGGGTGTACAACAAAAAAATTGCCCACTTATCCAATGACATTCAAACGAAGTACCTAATTCTATATTACCGTAATTACTGCCTCATTAGATTACTGAGCATGTTATTAATAAATAAATGCTATTTAGCAAAAAAAATAGTTAAATACTGACTTATCCTACAAAATACGATGGCAAAATTATTCCCTGCATCTGCCGGCTTATGATGGTGGCGTTTATTGTGCTATAGATAAGCGATAAATTCAACTTTTCCGACATGAAGTTAAGAATACTTTATCACTTATTGCTCGATAAACGCATTCCTCACAAGGTCCATTGTGGTAAATGAGCAAACTTACATTTTGGGGTCGCTTTTTTTCTCAGAATTCAATCAAACTACAGTAAAGGTGCTTATTCTGACCATGGTAAGCCCAATTTCACGCTATGTCCTACAATTTTTTATCCATTCAGTTACACAAAATGTATTACATAAATTGTATTATACAAACAGTAAAATAAATACGAAAACTCAATACTTTACGGTTACCAATCTCCGAGGAAAATAAGTAAATTAACTCAAGAGTTTAGTTAAGTAGGTACAGATGAAGTGCCTACTCAATAATATTATCGGAAGGGCGGAGTGGAATCAAGACTTTGCTATCTGAACAGCGCAGGTGCTCGAGAAAGTTCTTCATAGTACAACTAGTACAAGCAAGGCATATTATATAACGGCTCCACACTACTAGCGAAGTTGGCCGAAGTTGGCTGAAGTATGGGTTTCCGCAGCGAAGTGCGTCCACACTGACGTGTTCCGCCGCAAATACAGGACTATCTGACAGACAAAATGCGTGGCCTGGACCAGTATCTGAATATATTCATGTTACTAACATAGCAAGACTATGGAGGTTGCGTTTATCACGTTTTTTTTTTTTTTTTTTTTTTATACTACGACGGTGGCAAACAAGCATGCGGCCCGCCTGATGTTAAGCAGTTACCGCCGCCTATGAACGCTTGCAACGCCAGGAGCATCACGCGCGCGTTGCCGACCCTTTAAGAACCTATTTACTCCCCTCTTGAAGAACTGCATACTGTAGCCCCCGGGGAAAACCTCACGTGTTAAATAAATGATAAAGCATCTGTCACTCATCTGTCACTCACACTCGCATTTTGTCAAAACGTGACGGATGCTTTATTTATTTATTTAAACTTTATTGCACAAAATAAATGTCAGTACAAATGACGGGCTTAATGCCAAATGGCACTCTCTACCAGTCAACCATAGGGCCAAACAGAGATACTTACTAGAAGTTGGTGCGAATCGAAAATCTAATTGTACAGAGAGCAGATGCTCTCTGTACAATTTTATCTTGCGATAAATAAGTGACAAAACATAGATATGTTTTGTCACTTATTTATCGCATGATAAAATCTACCACCATAGCCCCGCCGACTAGTTCAGTAGTTAAGGGACAGTTCTAATAACAAAGCATATCAAACGTAAGTACTTAGCGTCGTAAGGCCCAAGGAATACCTATAGGAATTTACACTGCAGTTCAGACTGCTTGGTTCTTCAAGTTGTGTAGTCATAGCGTAGCACGGTGTACATGGTGCTACCAGTAGATAGTAGTAGTACTACTTTACGTACGTACTTACGTTTTCAAATGTCCAGTAATCTATAATCTATATAATATAATAAAATAATAATTAGTCCTCCTTGACGTGTCCGTCAATGGCGAACCTGACTCCATGACAATCACGAGCGATCATGTGCCCGAATGTGGCTTGCAAAACGGTTTTAAAGGTTCTGTTGCACGGCGCGCAATGCAACTCTGTAATCTATACTGACGTATCCGGACAGTATAAAAAAAACCTTAATGGACATGGGTCTGAACGAGTATAAAATGATAGTCCACTGGTAGAACTATGGTTTTTGCAGTGACTACCTATATATATATAATTAAACTTTGCTTGGAGCCTTAGGAGTACAATAAAAATATGAGGGTATATCCATAGCGCCATATTTTATGGGAGTAATGTCTAATTTTTGCCGATACGTCAGGGAGACTCAAACTCAAAATGCCTATTTTATTTGTCTATTCACCTAAAAACGCCGCAAACCCTACGCTAATCAATTGTACAAGATACCGTAAAGAATTCCCCGAATCAAATCAAAATCCTTACTTATACAAGTCCCAAGGGACCAAAGTAACGCTTTTATTAAAACCCCTGTAGATTAATACCGCACCACTTTATGCGTTCGATTGGTGAACTCCCCTTTTGAGGGTGTGGGCCATACGTTTCCGCGTATCTTAAAAAGCCCTAAGTCTTAAGCTTCGCAAAGGCGCATAGGCTGTTTTATAATTACAATTTTAGCTGTGCAAATTGCATAATTCACTATAAAACTTACTTTGAGTAACATAGATATAAAGGTTGGATTCCTTTGAATTTTGCATGCTTAATTGTAGTGGTTACTGAATTTGACGTCAAAAGTGATAGGTTAGTTATAATTTATTGGGTAGAAATCGCTGTTGAAATGACCCTGCCCTTAGAATGAGTCAAGTTTGTTTACATTTTGTCATAATAACGTGAATGAACGTGAATAACGCAATGTTTTGACGGGACATGAAACTGGGGACACATCGCCCACAGCTTATTTGTTTAGGGGACAATATATAGAACTAAATGCCAAAACACAAATCCCGTTAGCTACTACGTTGTGATTAGAACGTGGCGACGTATAACGTGAAAATCTACGTCATGCCTCGTAAAATATTACGGATGACGACGCGGACGCGACGCAAACATAGTGACATCGGTCGAGGAAAGCTTTCTCTTATTATTTAAATTATTCGTTTTCTTTGCGGATGAAAGCCGTGAGTATAATTTTCACTTTCAAGGTTATTCCCCGGCTCCACACTATCGCGAAGAGGACCGAGGCGAAGTTCGCCGAAGTATGAGTTTCTGCAGCGCCTCCCACACTATCATATCCGCCCAACCTCGGCCAACTTCGCGAGTAGTGTGGAGCCGGGGGCTGGGGTAATTTTGTATTGTATTATAAGCTGACAGCTGTCAAACGCACAAAGTTACAACTTACGAATCTTACGATCAAAAGATGCGAGAAAAATGAGACAAAAAATAAATGTATTTTTGTGCCAAGTTTTTATTGCTAACTGTAGTTTTTTTAACAAACAACATTGCACGTCAAACGATGGGGTTGCGTTGTTTTATTACACTACCTTCCGGTTTTATCATTAGGTGCCATTAGATCACCACTACCTACGTTATTATATTGTACTGTAGATTTAAATATAAGCGCAAAATTCCAAGGAAATAACTCAAATTTAACTTGCAAGATTTTAATACGCCCAAAACAGACAGACATAGGCTCAGGTAAAACTATAGTGGGTCTGTGTGAGCTGTAGCTAGGGTTGCCAGATGGTCGGGATTTGGCGGGACTCTCCCGAATTTTTGTATGTTCTCCCGACGAAGTAAAAAAAAAATCTCCCGAACAACAACTTCATTTTATAAAACTATAAATTCAAAAGGAAATACCGACTGCTATATTTTCCATAAGTAGGTACTATAAGTAAATAACCTTATCACATTTTTGTGGATTATAGATAAAATTATA
This sequence comes from Apotomis turbidana, assembly GCA_905147355.2. Taxonomy (NCBI): domain Eukaryota; kingdom Metazoa; phylum Arthropoda; class Insecta; order Lepidoptera; family Tortricidae; genus Apotomis; species Apotomis turbidana. The sequence goes on from LR990293.1 coordinate 22,425,522, forward strand.
ATAATGAGAAAATCATTTTATTTTCTTTTTTGTTAGTATTTATTCATGTGGCCGTATCTATCGGCAGTGAACGACGTTGTTTTTAATATATTTATTTTAATGGTATTCTATTTTTGTGTCTGCCGACCAGTCACAAAATCCCGAAAAAAATGTTGTTTCTCCCGATAATACGGTCATTCGATCTGGCAAGTGGCAACCCTAGCTGTAGAGCCCACGAGTTTCACGAATTTTGAAAATGGCTGAAATGTGAATGGGCAATGTAGGTATTCTCTGTTTCTTTGTAGTCCCTTCAAGACCTGCTTGGAGATTTCGCAAATGAGAGGAATTTAAGGCTCCTTATCTGTTCAAAATTGCTGATCGTTATAGACATTTTTCTCCACGATCAAACATGATCCTTAAGATATTATCAATGCTGCTACTTAGAACAGGGCTATTGCGATTTGTTGGTATACCTATATTTGAAACATGCAGTTTAAATTTTTCATTGATAATTTTTGTTTCATAGACTCGAAATTGACAAAATTCACCCAGAAAACTGGGGATTTCAACTTTTTTTCGATGGAACGCAATGAAAGCATAAAATAGCTATGTTTACTATCTTGAACTCAGGCAAATGCATTAAGTAATCAAATCACTTTAAAAAGTTATAATATTAAAAAAAAAAACATTTTGAAACGTATACGGCCTCTTAAACGCGCAGAGATCAATAACAATCAGTAAATCAAACAGTGACGAAATTCGAAGTCTGGCTGACTTGATAATGTTAAAATTAATGCCATAATAATGCCTGAAAATTGCGTAAGTTTAACTCTGAAGGATAGGTAACCAAAATACATATTTTTCTCCCTCGGGCAAAGCCGAACGAGAAGATAGAAATTTCTTGTAGACACAGCTCTAAAGATAACTGTTGAAGAATTCAGTAGTAGCACATTTCTCGTTTTCATTCATGCCTTGGGACTTGTGGAGTCTCCGATCAATAGAACTGGTGCTGCCATCTCTGGAGTGTGTTGCGGAAACGGTGCGAAGCACGTCCGCTTCGCGCGTTATGGGGCACGTGATACAGGTTTAATGTGATAGATGGCGCGGATATCAAACCTACACAAATAATTATAATTTATTATCTTAGTGAAGACAGTAGTAATTATGAAAGTGATAAAGTGACATGTATGATAAGATACTAGCGCTGTCTAGTGAGTCTCTGATTTACATTTAAATTTGGTGTGCACTTTTACCTAGTTTAGCATACGTGATTGATTGAAGTCACATATTTATATTTTAAATTCCATTACTATGATAATTCGAATCGGTCGAAAAATGTATTAAAAAACCGGCCAAGTGCGAGTCTGATTCACGCACCGAGGGTTCCGTACAGGCACTTATGGCATCTAAACGGGCCGGGTTTAGTTTGCACCTGTTATGCATGGCGCCGCATATAAATGACATGCAAAGTTAACGCAACCGATCACGTTGGCTGTACGGGAGCCCCACTTAAATGTTATTTTTATATTATTGTTTTTTTTTGTATTCGTTAGAGCGGCAACAGAAATACATCATCTGAAAATTTCAAGTATCTATTTATTTATTTATTTAAACTTTATTGCACAATACAAAAAAAAAGTAAGTACAAATGGCGGACTTAATGCCTTTAGGCATTCTCTACCAGTCAACCACTGGGTTAAACAGAAATATGTAGTCGGTGCAGGATCAGAGTTACAGAGAAACAAAATAATTAAAACACAAATCAATAATATAAGATATATATAGGAATGTATATATAATTGCCATAAACGTACACGAATACTTTATATGATATACTTACATACATATATTATGTACCCAAAGTAAAATATTTCGAAGAAAGTTAGGAAGAGAGATTGTCCGAAAGATGCTTGCGCAACATGCGCTTGAAGGAGAGTTTGCTCTGAGCTTGTCTAATGTTGAGTGTCCATCTATCTATCTATCTATCTTTCAAGTATCTATATATCTATCACATACAGCCTGGTGACAAACAGACGGACGGACTGACAGACAGTAGAGTCTTGGTAATAGTCGTTTAAAAAAAAAAAAAAAAAAAATTGATTCCTTTCTGTAACGACAGTCACCATTGAGGTATTATTTATTATAGAGCCACAGACCCGAACAAAAGTGTCAAATAAAGTGGCACCATTGTCATGTTCAAGTAGATGCCAATAACGCTTATTTATAATTTGCAGCAACATATTGACTTCGTACAAAAGAACTCTTTGTTTAAACGTTTAAGTGTCAAATTGACTTAATTACTTATTACCACAAATATTTTACGTGTAAATTAACTTTTTTAGCGTATTCTGACTGAAGTTTCTTGTCAAACTTGGAACATGGCACGAATGGATCAGATTTTAATATTTATACATACTAAAAATATTTTCACTATTATTTTATTTAGGTATTAAAATATATATTTTGTTTGAACTAAATAAACTCGTAAATTGTTAATAACTAATTTAGTTACGTTTTTATTGTACATTGTTAATAACAAATTTAGTTACGTTTTTATTTAACAACTGCATAAAAAGTTTCCGATAGAAGGGATTAGTAATAATGACATTATTTCTCCTTGTTCCAGTATGTGAAATGAGAGTAAGACAAGTGCAAAATATTGACATTATTAACCCTTTAACACTTTCGCTACCAGGAACCCGCCTGGTAGGCACTCGTAATCATTGCTCAGATGCCGGTCACGTATTTTTGCTTTAAGAGCTACCCACCTAGCGGGCTCTCGGTTTCTGGGGTAGGGTTAAATTTTATATCTGGTTGCGAAAGTGTTAAAGTTTGATCTTATTTGTCGGTGGCGTGGTATGCACGGCAGCACACGTCGCCGTCGCCTTTATGTGTTCTTGGCGTTCAAAGGTTTAAACTGACAGTGTCTAGACTCTGCGACAAAATAAAACAATAACAACAGAGCTATTTTTTAGTGATTTATGAATGTCACCATTTTACGCTTCTGTTGATTAACATAAAAAAAAAACATGATTATGCCACAAAAAAAACACACGAGAGACGAATTATTTGGCTTCAATTATTCTTCGCGTTTGTCTCTTGCTAAATGTGATCTAGAATGGGAATCTTGAATTAAAAAAATAGGATAATTATTTATTGCACTCCTTAATTTATTAATAAAATATAAAACTATAGCGACTCCTTCGATTTTTGTTCTGTGATGAGGTGCATTTTGTAGGGACAAAGTTAATAATTCTAATACAAAAATTGCTATGATTTTACATAGAATTCGTTAATTAATCAATAGAACTCAAGTAAAAAAGAATATTCCGTCCTGATCCTTTATTTTATAGTTGTTATTTCTGTAATTTTTCACTGAAAATTAAGTCACTTTTGAGACCCGTCACGTGTCATGGTCTAAACGAGACTGATCGCCCAACTAATGCGATTTGTGATTTTGCATTAGTTGGGAGGGTGCCATTTTTTCCGTCTGATTGTGTGTCCATGTAATTATTACGTCAATGACAGTCACCCATATCTTTTGTATGACTAACTTTCGTTAGGTACCTACACAAAAGACGCGATCGTAATTTTGTTTTTATTAAGCCTTTAACTATGTACCTACATGTCTTTTGAAAACGACTCAATAGGGCCCCGTTTTAACCTTTGGGTGCGGAACCCTAAATAGAGAGCGGAGGTAGTTAGTGTTGCGTTTCTATGGTATCATCAAAAGTCATATTTGCAATAGAGGCAATAGACCCGGACACCCACCCCGTGCGTTCTCGAGAACATAAATTTATGAAACATGTAATGTCTCATTTATTTTAATGTGGCACCACCATTTTTTTTATTTAAGCCTTTAATACAAAGATCAAAGCTTAAAGAAAATTTTAAAAAGGAGCTACCTGGTGGAAGAGACCGGGATTCGAACCCGGTACCCCTGGATTGCCGTTCCAGCGCGTTAACCATTTCGCTACCCTAGCCCCAGGAAGACCTGACGAATTTTCCCTTATCCTTTGTGTGTCGATCTTTGCATTGTTTTATTTGAAAGGTTTTTACACCTTAGCGACCTCTATGCGAATACGTTAATACTAGAGGCCCGTTGCGGCGTCGAACCGCCGCTAGAATATGGAAATCCGGAAGTGTTACCGAAAATAACTACTTTATCGATAAGAAGTTTTTGGCGAACGAAGAATAAATACTGGAAAAAAACACGATAAAACTATGTTTTTTTTTATATATATATATTTAAAGGGCATTGTCGCTAAGCGACCACATCGCAATTTCGCAAAAGCCAGGCTAGAGCTAGGCCTGATAGCCAACTGCCAGCTTCATCGTGCCAACTTTTTCAACTCTTGTAAAAATAACTTGTGCATTAATGACATGTGATCTGCTGATCTGTTTCACAAATAAAATGCATATTATTCGATTTATGGAAAAAATTTAATTCATAAAAATAATCCCATATCATAAAAAAATAATTGACATATTTTCATAGGACCGAACATAAGATTGGTAGAATTTAATTTGTTGTTCTTTCTTCAGGGCGTAAATTTATCGATTTGATCGATTTCTATCAATTTCCAGAAATAGCAGATGAATCGAAACGACAGATTTGGGCACTCACTATTAAAAATAGTGATAATAAAAAATGTTACATAAACTCAATTGTATGAAATAGAGAGTATAAAACGTTTATAGATACACGAAAAACCACTATTATCAATGCTTGTTTTTTTATGAAATTCAATATATCGTGCAAATTTTCTTAATATGGGTGCTGCCATGTCATCATCATCAATCAATTTATTCAATAACAATTACACATTGTGTTTGAAATTCTTACGCTAGGTATACTTAATCAAACCCTATTTACTAATCTAAATAAATAACTGACCAACAATAGGTACTCCACCATAAAAAAAAAAAAAACAAAAAAAAAATGTGTCAAATAATTGTGTAATAAATAAAATCCAATATATAAAACAGCTAAAAAAGTTGAAAAAAGAATATTAAGACATATTTTTTTCAATAAATTTAGAGCTGAAGGCCTAATACCCGCGAATTCCAAATTCAAACTTTCGTCTTTCCTCTTATTGAAATAGTGTCTGACAGAAGAGTGAGGGAGATGCTATCTATACTCTCAAGTCTATGATATAAACCTAATTTTAGGGTTCCTTACTAAAGTCGGTAAAAACGGAAGCCTTATAAAATCAATTTGTTTTGTTGACAGCATAATTTGTCAAATTTTATTTTGAATGAGTATAAGAATGATCAGCCAGACGTCATTAATTCAAATATGATTTATTATTGAGCGCGTCGATTTTTTGAAATTTGCATTATATGTAGGTTATTTCTACCACCAAGTTTCTCTGTAACTCTGATCATGCACCGACTACATATTTCTGTTTAACCCAGTGGTTGACTGGTAGAGAATGCCTAAAGGCATTAAGTCCGCCATTTGTACTTACTTTTTTTTTGTATCGTGCAATAAAGTTTAAATAAATAATAAATAAATAAATAAGTTTCGCATGTTAGGGTAACATGTTAATTATTCCACATTGCCAACTGGTCCACAATGTCAGCTCGTCTATATTCCCATCTGGGTCCCAATGCCAACTTGTCCACACACCCAACACGTCCACATTGCCAACTCGTTCATACACCCAACTCATCTGCATTGCCAACTCGTCTATATTACCAATTCGTCTCCATTGGCAACTCGTCCATATTCCCAATTTGTCCACAATGCCAACTCGACCATATTTCCAACTCGTCCATATTTCCAACTCATCCACATTCCCAACTCGTACACAATGCCAAATCATCCACATTGCCCACTCGTCCATAAACCCAACTCATCTACAATGCCAACTCGTCCATATTACCAACTCGTCTTTATTGCCAACTCATCCATATTCCCAACTCATCCACAATGCCAACTCATCCATATTGCTAACTCGTCCACATTTCCTACTCGTCCATACACCCAACTCGTCTACAATACCAACTCGTCTTTATTGCCAATCTCGTCCATATTATCAACTCGTCCGTATTACCAACTCGTCTTCATTGCTAACTCATTTATATTCCCACTCATCCACAATGCCAACGCGTTCATATTACTTGCTCGTCCACAATGCCAACTCGTCCACATTTCCAACTCGTCCATATTCTCACCTCGTCCACAATGCCAAGTCGTTTATATTACCAACTCGTCCATACACCCAACTCATCTACATTGCCAACTCGTCTTCATTTCCAACTCATCAACAATGCCAACTCGTCCATATTGCTAACTCGTCCACATTTCCAACTTGTCCATAGACCCAACTCGTCCACAATTCCAAGTCGTCCACATTTCCAACTCGTCCATATTCCCAACTCGACGATACACCCAACTCGTCTATACAAACTCGTCCTTATTATCAGCCCGTCTTTATTGCCAACTCGTCCATATTCCCAACTTGTTCATTTTGCCAACTCATCCACATTCCGAACTCGTCCACGTTGACAACTCGTCCGTATTACCAAGTCGTCTTCATTGCCCACTCGTCCGTGTTCCCAACTTGTTCATTTTGCCAACTCATCCACATTCCCAACTCGTCCATATTCCCAACTCGTCCACATTGAAAACTCGTCCATATTACCTACTTGTCCGTATTACCAACTCGTCTTCATTGCCAACTCGTCCATAATGCGAACTCGTCCACATTGTCCCCTTGTACATGTTCCCAACTTGTCAATTTTACCAACTCATCCACATTGCCAACTCATCCACATTTCCAACTCGTCCATATTCCCAACCCAACTCGACGATACACCCAACTCGTCTACTATACCAACTTGTCCTTATTATCAGCTCGTATTTCTTGCCAAATCTTCCATATCACCAACTCGTCCGTATTAAAAAGTCGTCTTCATTGCCAACTTGTCCGTATTACCAACTCGTCTTCATTGCCAACTCATCCATAATGCGAACTCGTCCAAATTGACCTCTTGTCCATGTTCCCAACTTGTCAACTTTACCAACTCATCCACATTGCCAACTCATCCACATTTCCAACTCGTCCATATTCCCAACCCAACTCGACGATGCACCCAACTCGTCTACAAATACCAACTTGTCCTTATTATCAGCTCGTCTTTATTGCCAAATCTTCCATATCACCAACTCGTCCGTATTACAAAGTCGTCTTCATTGTCAACTTGTCCGTATTACCAACTCGTCTTCATTGCCAACTCGTCCATAATGCGAACTCGTCCAAATTGCCCACTTGTCCATGTTCCCAACTTGTCAATTTTACCAACTCATCCACATTGCCAACTCATCCACATTTCCAACTCGTCCATATTCCCAACTCGACGATACACCCAATTCGTCTACACAATACCAACTTGTTCTTATTATCAGCTCGTCTTTATTGCCAAATCTCCCATATCACCAACTCGTCCGTATTACCAAGTCGTCTTCAGTGCCAACTCGTCATATTCTCAACTCGACCACATTTACCATCCCGTCGACATGCAAGCGGAAGGACTTAGTTTTTTCTTGTAAAATACCATTTAATTTACCATGACTCATGCCATTTTCCTTGGAATTATTTTTTTGATGGACTTATATAATCATATTTATAATAATCTATAATAAATTTACTTATTTGAATGACGTTTAAATTAGTTTTACTACATTTTTTCTGCTTTGATTTATTGTAAAACTCGCCTATAAAAATAATCTATTCTTGAATGACGGTCAGTTTTTCTAGTCTTTCGAGTACCAGTCCAACTCGCACTTAACCGGCTTTTTTCTCCACATTTTTAACAGGTATGCGAAAAAAGTTTCCATATGAACATTTTAAAAAGAAAAACAACCTGGCAATTTAGAGCATTGACATAATAGCCCCCAATAAAAAAGACATTAAAAGTTGTCAGAATATGGTTACTGTCATTCATTGTCAACAAACTGTAAAATTATTTTTGCATATTCGTACATGTTTTAAGTGTTGCGGATATTATGTTGTCGACTCAAAAATAATAATTCATCATGCTGAACAACTTACTCAGGTTTGTGAGCAAATCATGCTTATTATTATTTGGTCATCTTATGTCAAAATAGGGATCACGTGGTTAGCGCACAGTAGTTTTTTCAAATCCATTTTTCAGTACCTTTTCAGGAAAAAATTAAAATTCCAAGAGTTTTATGCACCTCTCCAGCATGAGACGAATCTAACGACATATCATTTATCAAAATCGGACCATAACTGTAGATCTGATGGGATGTACAAAAATCGGCCTCGCGTAATATATATATAGATTATCTTACCGCACCACTTTACAGTGAGTGGTGAACGAGCAAGCGAGAGGGCGCTGTTAGTTTTATAAATTTATTTGCATCTTGCTCTAGCGTAGGGTGTCAGAGAGGGACGGCCATAGTTGCCGGCCACAAATTGCAGTAAAATATAGCCCGTCTAGAAGCCCCATTAGATAGATAGAACTTGTTAATGGAGTTTTGTACAACTTTAGAACGAAGGTATTTTGAGGTAAAGGAAAATAAAATGAATTACTTGCAGTATAGTTATTTATTGCAATATTTATTAATCTTATTACTTAATTTGTAATGCTTTGGTTCGCACTCTTTAATGCTACAGAGCGCAAACTATATAGGAATGTTATAAATAGGTTATATTTAAGGGGAATTCTTGCCATTGGAATTAATATCACTTATATAAACTATGTTTTTGGTTGAAGATAAAAAATAATTAATAATTCCTATGTTTGACTAGATTACAATTAATTAATAGAAAATAAATAAATGCAACAACCTTCTTCACAGCTATTCTGACTTGAATTGATGTAAAAATCATAATATTCAATGGAGTTAAACATTTTATCTATCCAAATATCATAAACCCTCCATGATGCGTTCAAGAACCGCACATTGTTAAAAATGTTATTTATTATTGCTAAATAATAACATCGATTTCGATAATAGGTATTATTTATTCAAATTTCGAACATCTTTGAAAAACAAAGAAATTTGATTTGACCTCTATTTTAATATCAGTCGAGATGACGTTTAGTTTGAAATGAATTGTCAATTTGCATCAAATTTGACAAATGTCGCACGTAAGTAAGGTATCGAACGATATGATAGTTGGGGCCAACTCTAGTTTGTCTCTGAATAAAAAAAAAAAAAGAAACTATGACAGCTGCCAGAAAACTACATTACCGCCATTTGTCGTAATGTGCGACTCCTGAATGCTTCACGGAGGCCTATGATATGTGGCTAGATAAAGTAGTATATGTAACTGTACATAATTAGTCATTAAAACACTTGTGTGATGTTATTATGTAAACTTGCCTTCGGCTCGTTTCATAAACCCACACTCGTGTTTAATACCCTGCATTATGTACAGTCACATAAACTACTATAAACCAGCAGAATAAGCGGAGGAATCGACTAATCGATATAAACGAAAATTGATTTGAACTGAAAAGTTGTCGTGGTGTTGCCCACCGTTAGCTCGAAATTCAGGGTGTCAGTCATCTGATATTTGACCGAGCGAGCGCGAAGTATCCGGCTGAGCTTTCGTACATCCAGATATCCGGCTGTTCTCACCTACAGGTCAACTGGAGATATGGGGGATGAGAACGTAAAAAAATGTACCTATCTATATATAATACCTATTATACCTATTCAGCCATTGCGTGCGCGCACTGATGACACTCAAAAGTTCTCAAATTTTTAGTATGTTTTGCTAGTTCGACTTTCATCTCGTTACCTTCTAGTTTTGTGACGTCACATTATCTATTTGTGCTTGGGTCATGGTTGTTCTATTTATTTAAGTATATAAGTATGTATCGTCGTCTAGTACCCATAACACAAATCTTGAACTTGATTTGGGACTAGATAGATTTGTGTGATTTCTGATATTTATATTTATCTATCATCAGTCGCTCGGAGCCACAAACTGGCGAGAGATTGCGCAGGATCGGGTCAAGCGGCGAGCTCTTGTGTCGGAGGCCAAGACTCATTTTGGGTCGCTGAGCCAGCGCAGTTAGTTAGTTATCATCAGTCGCGACTCACGGCCGCGCGCTTGTACTGGTGCACGCAGTTGAGCAATCATCAGTCGCTCGGAGCCACAAACTGGCGAGAGATTGCGCAGGATCGGGTCAAGCGGCGAGCTCTTGTGTCGGAGGCCAAGACTCATTTTGGGTCGCTGAGCCAGCGCAGTCAGTTAGTTATCATCAGTCGCGACTCACGGCCGCGCGCTTGTACTGGTGCACGCAGTTAGTTATCATCAGTCGCGACTCACGGCCGCGCGCTTGTACTGGTCCACGCAGTTAGTTAGTTATCATCAGTCGCGACTCACGGCCGCGCGCTTGTACTGGTGCACGCAGTTAGTTATCATCAGTCGCGACTCACGGCCGCGCGCTTGTACTGGTGCACGCAGTTAGTTATCATCAGTCGCGACTCACGGCCGCGCGCTTGTACTGGTGCACGCAGTTAGTTATCATCAGTCGCGACTCACGGCCGCGCGCTTGTACTGGTGCACGCAGTTAGTTATCATCAGTCGCGACTCACGGCCGCGCGCTTGTACTGGTGCACGCAGTTAGTTATCATCAGTCGCGACTCACGGCCGCGCGCTTGTACTGATGCACGCAGTTAGTTATCATCAGTCGCGACTCACGGCCGCGCGCTTGTACTGGTGCACGCAGTTAGTTAGTTATCATCAGTCGCGACTCACGGCCGCGCGCTTGTACTGGTGCACGCAGTTAGTTATCATCAGTCGCGACTCACGGCCGCGCGCTTGTACTGGTGCACGCAGTTAGTTAGTTATCATCAGTCGCGACTCACGGCCGCGCGCTTGTACTGGTGCACGCAGTTAGTTATCATCAGTCGCGACTCACGGCCGCGCGCTTGTACTGGTGCACGCAGTTAGTTATCATCAGTCGCGACTCACGGCCGCGCGCTTGTACTGGTGCACGCAGTTAGTTATCATCAGTCGCGACTCACGGCCGCGCGCTTGTACTGGTGCACGCAGTTAGTTATCATCAGTCGCGACTCACGGCCGCGCGCTTGTACTGATGCACGCAGTTAGTTATCATCAGTCGCGACTCACGGCCGCGCGCTTGTACTGGTGCACGCAGTTAGTTAGTTATCATCAGTCGCGACTCACGGCCGCGCGCTTGTACTGGTGCACGCAGTTAGTTAGTTATCATCAGTCGCGACTCACGGCCGCGCGCTTGTACTGGTGCACGCAGTTAGTTAGTTATCATCAGTCGCGACTCACGGCCGCGCGCTTGTACTGGTGCACGCAGTTAGTTATCATCAGTCGCGACTCACGGCCGCGCGCTTGTACTGGTGCACGCAGTTAGTTAGTTATCATCAGTCGCGACTCACGGCCGCGCGCTTGTACTGGTGCACGCAGTTAGTTATCATCAGTCGCGACTCACGGCCGCGCGCTTGTACTGGTGCACGCAGTTAGTTATCATCAGTCGCGACTCACGGCCGCGCGCTTGTACTGGTGCACGCAGTTAGTTATCATCAGTCACGACTCACGGCCGCGCGCTTGTACTGGTGCACGCAGTTAGTTATCATCAGTCGCGACTCACGGCCGCGCGCTTGTACTGGTGCACGCAGTTAGTTAGTTATCATCAGTCGCGACTCACGGGCGCGCGCTTGTACTGGTGCACGCAGTTAGTTATCATCAGTCGCGACTCACGGCCGCGCGCTTGTACTGGTGCACGCAGTTAGTTATCATCAGTCGCGACTCACGGCCGCGCGCTTGTACTGGTGCACGCAGTTAGTTAGTTATCATCAGTCGCGACTCACGGCCGCGCGCTTGTACTGGTGCACGCAGTTAGTTATCATCAGTCGCGACTCACGGCCGCGCGCTTGTACTGGTGCACGCAGTTAGTTATCATCAGTCGCGACTCACGGCCGCGCGCTTGTACTGGTGCACGCAGTTAGTTATCATCAGTCGCGACTCACGGCCGCGCGCTTGTACTGGTGCACGCAGTTAGTTATCATCAGTCGCGACTCACGGCCGCGCGCTTGTACTGGTGCACGCAGTTAGTTATCATCAGTCGCGACTCACGGCCGCGCGCTTGTACTGGTGCACGCAGTTAGTTAGTTATCATCAGTCGCGACTCACGGCCGCGCGCTTGTACTGGTGCACGCAGTTAGTTATCATCAGTCGCGACTCACGGCCGCGCGCTTGTACTGGTGCACGCAGTTAGTTAGTTATCATCAGTCGCGACTCACGGCCGCGCGCTTGTACTGGTGCACGCAGTTAGTTATCATCAGTCGCGACTCACGGCCGCGCGCTTGTACTGGTCCACGCAGTTAGTTAGTTATCATCAGTCGCGACTCACGGCCGCGCGCTTGTACTGGTGCACGCAGTTAGTTATCATCAGTCGCGACTCACGGCCGCGCGCTTGTACTGGTGCACGCAGTTAGTTATCATCAGTCGCGACTCACGGCCGCGCGCTTGTACTGGTGCACGCAGTTAGTTAGTTATCATCAGTCGCGACTCACGGCCGCGCGCTTGTACTGGTGCACGCAGTTAGTTATCATCAGTCGCGACTCACGGCCGCGCGCTTGTACTGGTGCACGCAGTTAGTTATCATCAGTCGCGACTCACGGCCGCGCGCTTGTACTGGTGCACGCAGTTAGTTATCATCAGTCGCGACTCACGGCCGCGCGCTTGTACTGGTGCACGCAGTTAGTTATCATCAGTCGCGACTCACGGCCGCGCGCTTGTACTGGTGCACGCAGTTAGTTATCATCAGTCGCGACTCACGGCCGCGCGCTTGTACTGGTGCACGCAGTTAGTTATCATCAGTCGCGACTCACGGCCGCGCGCTTGTACTGGTGCACGCAGTTAGTTATCATCAGTCGCGACTCACGGCCGCGCGCTTGTACTGGTGCACGCAGTTAGTTAGTTATCATCAGTCGCGACTCACGGCCGCGCGCTTGTACTGGTGCACGCAGTTAGTTATCATCAGTCGCGACTCACGGCCGCGCGCTTGTACTGGTGCACGCAGTTAGTTAGTTATCATCAGTCGGCGCTTGTACTGGTGCACGCAGTTGAGCAGGTACAGGCTGCCCGCGAGCAGCACCAGCGCGGTGCCGCCCGCCACCGGGTAGTAGTGGTCAGAGTTGCCCACCGGCACCTCCCAGATCAGGGTGGCCGTCATCTGCAAGTCAAAACATTGTATTGAAAATTTATTTTCTATGGAGAGGGGTCAAGGAAAATCTTAACACTCCTCTAATCACACGGAGCCGGTTGGAGGATTTTTACCAACTTTGGTACATGGATAGTGTAATATGCGTAGCGTCGGGTTAGGAGGTAGAACGGAAACTCAGTATTATTTACGTGGTTTATATAAATATAAAAAAACAACTCTCTATAACATCGACTACCGTCTAACCTCATCTATCTATAATATCACAATACTTAACCAACCATATATATTATTAATCTACGTGTTTTACGTGTAAAGAGAGGAAATCCCTTATCGGGTAGATAGGCACTTTATATGGTTTTACACGTCTATATATACGGGTAGATGAGACTGTTTGGCTATCACAATAGACATGGACTAGACATCCAAAGATGGTTAAAGGATACTTATTTTTTACCCGGCAATGGCAAAGAAAGAGTTGTATGCAGCCAAAATTGCGGGGCACCTTTTAGTACAAAAACTCATAATTTTTTTGTCGAAGTTAGGAAGAATTGAAAGAAAGGTTTTAGATGGTTGTTTTGTATGGAAAAGATCGATCGTTAGTGGTGAGACCACCTGTTGTTTATCTCTTGTTGTAATTTCTCATTATCTTCCCTGTTTGCTTTGTAAGGTATGCAATAAAGTATACTTTTTAACCACGAATGAAAAGAGGGATTTTAATAATCATACTCCTAGGTTGGTGAAGGAAAACATCGTGAGGAAACCACCTAAGCCTAATAAGGTCTAGTTTCCCCTCTGGCTCTGGGTTGGAAGGTCAGATGGCAGTCGCTTGCGTAAAAACTAGTGCCTACGCCACATCTTGGGATTTAGGTAGCCGACCCCGATTGAGAATTCATTCTCTACAAAGATATGGGACAAAGGCTAGGAGGATCATGATGACTCTGTGCATTGAAAACCCTGGGGTATGCTTATAAGCTTAACGTGTGTATCTGTGTGTTTATCTGTGGCATCGTAGCTCCCAATGGACCAACTTGAGCGTGTTTATGTTTGGTGGAAATAAGACCATTCGTTTCCAAGATGATCAGCTTTAATTGGAACAAGCGACAAGATCTCACCTAATATTGAAGATAACAACTCCAAATTTTGTAATTATGGTCAGTTTAAGTAGCAATTATATCTCTCACTGAATGAGGATCTCAAGACCAGCTACTCGTGTCGGGGTGTTTTGAATTTTTGATTTAGGTTATTATATCACTGACTGAATGAGGATCTCAAGGTTTGTGGTGTTTTCAAATTTAGGTTGTATTGCACTTACCATAGCGTAGGGGATATGCTTGTAGGTTCTCCAGCAGTCATTGCTGCCATTGCACAGCGCGGGCATGGCGGCCGTGTCGGCGCCCGCGCAGCGCAGGCGGGCGCCGGGGCAGCGGGCCAGCAGGCGGGCGGGGGGGATCTCGTTTCGAGCCATTCTGTACACAGGACCATACTAAAATAAATATTTTTTTTTTTTTTTTATTCACAGACTGACCGGCGATTGACCTCAGTAACACCTGATGGAAAGTGACTACGGGGTCGAGGATGTAGCTCGCCGGTTCAGTAATAGCCTATTCACTCTTTAAGGGCTTGTGCACAAATCACGTGAGGTTTTTTCGGCTACTTTTTGACCCCCCCTCCTCCCTGGTGATATTTGGTGAGGTTCTTGGCTAACCCCCCCCTCCCCCTCACTACCTCACGTGTATTTTTTTTTCCGCCAAAATTTCGAAAAATAGACTCGCTATTTTGAAGTATTTAACAAGTGAAGATTTATTTTTTAACAAGACCGAGAAAAAATAACGATTTTTTTCTTAGTTCGTTCACTATAGAAAAATACACGTGAGGTCTCCTTATACCCCCCTCCCCCCACGTGATATTTCGTGATTTTTTCGTGACCCCCCCCCCCCTCCCCCTATTGAACCTCACGTGATTTGTGCACAAGCCCTTACCTTGAAGATACCTAAATTATATTTTTTTGGAAATACACACGATATCAAAAATAAATATCAGACAAATTTTCTATCTCTATTTCTATTTCTAATCGATCTAGTCCCAAATTAAGCTCAAGAAGGCTTGTGTTATGGGAACTAGACGACGATATATTTATTTATTTATTTATTTATTAAACTTTATTGCACAAAAGAAAAACTTAACGTACAAAAGGCGGACTTAATAGTTAATGCCATGGGGCATTCTCTACCAGTCAACCTTAGGGCAAAGCAGAAAAAACTTACTTATATAGATAAATATATACTTAAATACACAGAACAACCATGACCCAAGCACAAATATTCGAGTTCATCACACAAATATTTGCCCTGGCCGGGATTCGAACCCGTGACCGCCGGCTCAGTAGGCAAGATCTTACAAACTGCGCCAAACGTGTCGACACATACTAACATTGTTACACTATCTTTAGAAGAAAAAGTACGGGGGAATTCTGCGTTAGACGGTTGATACATCTAAATTATGATGATGATGGGTATCCCGTTATCCCTCATCAGGGAGTCCTGACTCGTTGAAGGATTTTCCACTGTTCTTAGTTCTGATTCTCTTCCAGTCGAGGCCATTTGACGCCACCTCTTTGTTGGCTGTGCACAATCCATTTTTATTTTCACGAACGTTTACCATGTCAGAGCTTGTTTGGATAGGTGGATATGGATCTCTATAACCCAAACCCAATGAATAGGGTAACAACCGACTCCAATGAGAGACACAATGAGAATATAAATTATAATTAGTCAATTACTAAGCTATGTTTTTATAATAAGCCCCTCGATTCTGAATTGTGTAGATCAGAACAATTCAGCGTGCCTTTTGGCAAGAGCCTCCTCCAGCTTCTATGCTAGGGGGTGATGGTCATTTTCTCCCTCGTTGACGAGCCGTGGTGGGAGAGGTTTTATTCATTTATTTCATTCGTTACTATCAGCATAATTTCCTATGTATGTATGTTTTCCTTCTTCTCATCTTATTAATTTTGTGTTATAATATGTCTCTCAGTTCTGTATGTCGTCTGGCAAAGCTATGTTTACTGTTCATTTAATTTTCCTCAATTATACTTCCTAAATAGGTACCTGTTAAGTCGAAAAATTATTACCTTGGCTAGGTTTGCGTACAATGTCCATACAAGGCGGAAGCATCATCTGACGACGCGTTTGGCTCGGTTTGTAGACACCTGCCTACTGAGCCGGCGGTCCCGGGTTCGAATCCCGGCCAGGGCAAATATTTGTGTGATGAACAAATATTTGTGCTTGGGTCGGGTTGTTTTATGTATTTAAGTACATATTTATCTATATAAGTACGTATATCGTCGTCTAGTACCCATAACACAAGCCTTCTTGAGCTTAATTTGGGACTAGATCGATTTGTGTGAGGTTGTCCGATTTTTATTATTTATCTTTTTTTATGCTACAGAAAATCTGTATTTTTTTTAAGAATGAGGGAGGATTCATCTCACATGTACACAAAAAATCTAAATTATTGAAAAATTTCATCCATTTCCCATGGTATCACATTTAGAGCTGTCAAAACGTACCCGCCACCCGGACCTGCTTGGTGGTACCGAGCATGCACCGGTAGCCAGAGAGTCAGCACATCTCCAGTCACCTTGCCCAGGATATACACAGAGCTCAGACTTGACTGCTCGGCTGGCAGCTCGATATTGATGCGGTTCTTCGGTATTGCATGTAGCTGAAAAGTAAAATTGTTAGTGTCAAAATTTACAACCATTGTGCACTAGAAAGGGACAACGGACCAACTTTATTACGATTTTGTGATGCATGCTAAATTTCTTCCACTATTTACAATTTCTTCCTATGTCTAATAGAGTTCTCTTCGACTCATAATTAAAAACGAGTATATAATTTAGGATATTGGTTAAAAGATTCATATCAGTTAGTATGATTTGCTGGGCATTTTCCTATTTTAAAGTAGGGGTAGCTACTTTAACCACCCATCTCCTCCATGAAACCCAGAGATGATCATATTCGGGGTTTTCGGTGCACAAATGATTTGATGACTAATGTTAGCCTAGTATTAATGATGTATCATTGCCATACGGAGGGTCATCATTGTCTTCATTGAACACTATTATATGTGTTATAATAGCATTTTACCTTTTTGGCCCGTTTCAAGTTGCTTAGCTCATCAGGATTGGCATACACCCCAGCTGGCAGGATTTGATCCACACCAATGATGCAGTCCCGGAATGACGTTAGGTCTTCATCTCCATCTTCATTGAACATTATTTCATAAGTTATATTCCTGAAATGGAAAAAGGTGCGTCTTTAAATGTAGATTAATATCTAGTGAAATCATATTTAAATACTATTATGAGACATCTTTAATAATTATCAAAAACGGTTTAAACTCACGTAAAAATAGCTACCCCTGATGAAGAGCTTCAAATGAGTTTGAAACATGTCGGGCCATTCCTGACAATTTGTACGTGAGTTTAAACTGTTTTTGATAATTATCTAGTGAAATCGTTGTTAAAACTGAATAACTAAATCAGTATTTAAATTATACAACAATAGGGTATGGAACTACATATCGTCCGTTGACAAGTAAAGCTCACTAAGTAACAAATACCTACTGCCCGTCTAGCACAACTATGCTTCGCGACTCTTGTCGCGCGAGAGAGCGCTACCCATCACTCTCTCACATTATTACACAGAAAGAGACAGTAATCTTGCGCGAGATATAGTCGCGTATGACAGTTATGCTAGAGGTCCTGGAAATAAAACTCGTATCTCAGTATCAATTTACTAACTAGATACGAGGTTTTGAAGAACAGTGACAGATATTTTAGTGAGTTTTGGTTGTCACCAGGCGATATACCAAAGATGAGAATGGATGACATGTTCAAGCTTGAAGTTTTGTTTATAGATAGGAATAACCCCGCTCAAAAACATTAATAAAAACAAATCGGCTATTATCGTGTTAGAAGTGGAAAAACGTGTAGCAAGAACAAAAGCAGGCTGCACCTGTGGAACCCTTCATTGCGAAGTGTTTGCTTGACTTTCACATTAAAATTACAACTATTTGTGGTTGAAACAGCGATAAGACACGATAGCACAACAATTACACTTTTCAACATAGTCCTGTCAGATAGAGACCAAAACTAATGGTTATCTATGCGCGCAATGTCACGAAATACTTAAAATAGATGTGTCTTTCGGCTTTAATTGCAGGTCAAGGCATAGAAAATAAATATTCTGCAATGTAAACTGTAAACAACACATTTGACAGTGACACTAGTTGGGTTAGGTTGCATCAGTTGCATGTCTGTCTACTTGACTTGACGTCAAACTCGCCAAAGTGACATTGACGTTCTAAAAGTGTTGCTAGTGTAATAAAAACTCAGCAAAACTTTCTAAACTAAATGTGGAAAAAAGTAAAAATAAATATTTTGTAATCGATAATGATACTAATGGGAAATATATAAAAAAAAATGTATTAAAAACTTCTAAGCGATAGTATTTATTTAAACAGAATTATAGTTGTTCCTTCCTAAGGGACTGGCCGCGATGATAAAAAAAGCATTCTAGGAACATATTTTTTGTAAGATGAAAAAACATTTCATTGTTTCTACTTCACCTTTGAATAACCCAATTAGTGAGAAGTGGCGCAAAACAGAGAAGAATGCCGTTCTCTTGTATGGACCAAAATGCTCTTTGTGTCACTAAACCACTATAGTACTTAATGAAGTAATTGGGTCTCTGTCTCGCTCTTTCTTCCTAGCCCACATGGTGGCGGCGTCAGCTTTCCTCTTTACTGTAGTATATCTTGGTAGTTTTTGTCCTTACTTTACTTTTCCACTTCACCCTATCCTCGTCGTCATCTTTGTAAACTTCTCGCTTGATAATATCCTTGTGCACTACATCCTTCCATCTTGATCGGCTTTGTCCCTGTGGGTAGTAAGTAGGTACTTATTTCAAAATAAAGAATGTAGGTAGTTTCAAAATTTGCTGCAGCTCAAATCACATCGCTCTCTGCCATGTCTCTATTCTTTCACGCCCACTTCACAGATCTTTTAATTATCTTTTTTTTTTTCAAATCTATATTCCACTGTTTCAATAAGATGCATTTCATGTCTGCACTTTTTTGCGTTTAATGTTACGGGATAACTGCGGTTTAACGAAGAATAGAGATTATGGTATTGTTTTTAGGCAACAAAGGTAAGTAGACATCAGCCATATCCAACTTGCTTATTCGTTTTTTAAGGAAAAAGTCATCGTATGAGCAACAATGATTGTATACCTCAACGTTTCGAACGTGATGTGAGGTTCATGATCTCGATAGGTCATACCCTTCCTGCCTTTGTCCAATCGAGATCATGAATGTTACATCACGTTCGAGACGTTGAGGTAATAAATAATCATTTTTAAACTCGATGAGGTAAGTCCCGTTTCACTATAATAATGTAATAAGCTATAGTAGCCGGCAAACTTTTAGAACAAAAATGGCGGATCTGCGCATGCACATTTGTACGTAAATCGGCTACTGCGCAGTCAATATGCTCAAAAAATTTGCCGGCTACTGTACGTAGTTAAGCGGTTTCTAAGGAAGGAATCTATCAACAGCGCCGAGTGATATGCTAAGTAAACCTATCAGTGGATTTTTCTTCGGGCTAAGATAACTCTTATTGTACGATATAAGTTATTTTATTTATTTTATTTTTATTATCTTTCGAACCGCAATAGGTACAAATATTATATGTATAACATCTGCGTGTTTTTTTTGCAACATAAGTGTTTTTAATACTTAGTGACCAAACAGTTCAATTAAATTTATAACTGAGTGTCTCGCCCCTCTTCTGCTTAGGCGAAGTTAATTACATGAACTATGAAGTCCGTATTGTCGTATGTTAGTGTTTGTTAGTCTCAGCCAAAGCTGCTTTACCGAAGTATGAAAGTCGAAAATCGTGTTTAGCCGTCTTTCTCAATCTCCAGTACAACAACATTAAACTGAATGGGGCAACAAGATGCAAAATTGGATATTCGATCTCCAGAATAATCCTCTGTGACGTGGCCTAGGGCCTAGGGGCCCAGCCAGTCTAGGGGACCCAGTCCCAGAAACAGGACTTGGACCATACTTACGTTCTCCTTATTTCTCACTTGAAATACTACAATTTTATTTTCTGAAAATCGTTTCGAGATACGGAAAGGAACCCCAAATACCGAGTGCCTAGCGGCCCTGGTCCTCTTAGTCCGGGCCCGAGGGTATGGACTGTCTGTGAGAAAGAGGCGCGCTCCACCTTAATTAATTTTCAAAGTAGCCGAACTCCAATTAGATGAATTGGCCGGTGGGAGTCAGATGAAGTCACGAGTATTTAGCTGTGAGTTTGTAAGGAGCTAGCGAGCCGGGGTGACCATGCTTTACATTTTTTTTAGTCCAAGTTTGAAGAACATAAAATTACTTTATTAGCCAGCGAGTTCAAGTTGAAAACGTTCGATTACCATTAAGATTGTTTTGCTAGAACGTTATGAATTTGCTTGAAATGCTCCGGTTGTTGACAAGCTTCGTGTAAAATACAACTGATCTTCATCAGATAATGAACGAAATACGTTAATAAAACTGGCCAAGTGCGAGTCGGACTCGCGCACCGAGGTTCCCGTACAAACACTTATCCCGTCTTAACTTGCCGGGTTAGGTTTGCATTGTATGGCGCCGGATACAAATAAAGTGCAAAGTTAACGCAACCGATCACGTTTGTTGTAAGGGAGCGCCATTTCAATATTTATTTTATTGTTTTTCGTATTTGCTGTTATGGCGGCAACAGAAATACATCATCTGTGATAATTTCAACTATCGGACGGACAGGCGGACCCTTTGGGTACGGAACCCTAATAATAATAATGAGAAGGACGAGAAAGTATGTCAATTGTTTTTCAATGTCAGCTAATTATGCCATCAATCATGAAAATTTATTTCCGCGCTAAAAACGCAGCCATGCAAAAATTATCCCAAACAGCCACAAAAGCCTTGCCGCCCGGCTCGAAGCAGACATGCAGGTATTGCTACCTCAGTCTACCGCGAGCAACCGGCCAAACAGCACGTACCCAAAGTGCTCATACCATTAACAAGCGTGTCTTTTATTATTACGAGATACATCCCGGGAAAATAATAAAGGTTAGTCAATTAATTTTAATTTATGCACTTTTTACGCTGGCAACCCCTTATCGCCCAAACTTTTTCAAAATGGAGTGCGGAATGGTTTAATCGCAGGAAAGTTGAAGTTTAAAGTTTTTAGTTATTTCTGTGTACAGGTAATAGATCTCCCGTTGTCTTTACTGTTATTCAAGCTGACCTCGAGTTATCTTTGAAGGTTTATCGAAATTGCTTTTATTTTAGGAGCGTGCAGTTAGCAAATGTTTAATTTATTAACTTATTCTCAATTTCTCAAGGTATACGTGTACCGGTTGTGCTGAGATTGTGAGTCTAGCTTATAAGCGCGTTTGATAACGATTTTTAATATCAAAGCATTTAAATTGGTGTTACTGGCATTTATTTTAGATACCTATGCATAACTATTATTATTTATAGAACAATTTTAGGTAGTAGGTAATACATATAGAACAAGTTAGATAAACAGTCTTTCATGTAGGTACTTAACTATAATTATGAACCATTACGAGCGTAACCTCACTATAATAAACCTAGATTATTATATTATAACGATCGAATTACCTAATCTATTTACATATCTGTCCCATTTCTTCTGTTATAATGGGTACTTAACGTGGATGTTTATTTACCCGCCTTTTTTAAATATCTACAAACTAGATAAGATATCTATCTATAGGTACATTTACTTCTATACGCAGAGATTGTTGTTCTGCCTTGTTATTGTTCCTACTGGCATAATTACGATTAATATAAATATTGTTTTAATCAATATTAATGAGTGAGGGCAAGAGGTTGCTTTGATATCATTCAGACACTAAGTAAATATATCATTCAACAACTTACACCTATTAATAGGTATCTTCTGTGGAAGTGTTATTTATTAACCACTACTGGTGGGTGTCTGTCCCAACCCAACCCAACCCAACTGTCTATGTAGGTATGCATAGAACTTTAAAACAACGCAACGGATTTTGATGTTTTTTTTTTTAATTGATAATGATTGAAGGGAAAGGTGTATAACACATGCATAATTTCTTAGCATTGCACCCGTGCGAATCCAGGGCGGGTCGCTAGTATGGTATATACGTTTCGTTTTAGGGGAGATTTTGATAACCCGACCTCATTATAAGAGTCTGAAACTCTACTCGGTTTTCCTATTCTTAGAGGTTTGCAGGTCTTCTGCTGTGAAAGAAATCAGCTAGCTTTTATCCGATGTCACAGAATAGATAATAGTACAAGTACAGAAAGCACACTACTTTGATCTTTACAAAACCAGTGTTCCGCGTGAATTTTGTCAATTTCGAATAGTTTTTAAATAAATAAATAAATATTAAGGGACAATCATACACAAATCGAATCGACCTAGTCCCAAACTAAGCAAAGCTTGTACTATGGGTACTAGACGACGATATACATAATATATAAATACATATATAGATAACATCCATGACCCAAGAACAAATATTTGCACAAATATTTGCCCCGGCCGGGATTCGAACCCGGGACCGCCGACTCAGTAGGCAGGTGTCTACAAACCGAGCCAAACGCGTCGTCAATATAAAACATAAATCATAAAATATAGTTTCAAATATATAACAATAGACTGTAATAGCTCTTATTAGTAACAATGATAATAAGTTAAAAAAATATGGGCCAAGTGCGAGTGGGACTCGCGCACGAAGGGTTCCGTACCCTTATCTGTAAGTTTGTTGTATGGGAGCCCCCCTTAAATATTTATTTTATTTTAGTTTTGGTATTTGTTGTTATAGCGGCAATAGAAATACATCATCTGTGAAAATTTCGAATGTCCTATACCGTTCTTGAGATACAGCCTGGTGACAGACGGACGGACGGACAGCGAAGTCTCAGTAATAGGGTCCCGTTTTTACCCTTTGGGTACGGAACCCTAAAAATGATCTGGACGTTACCTGGTGAATCAGTCATAGGTATCAACTCTAAAGTGACGGTATAAGAACTATTATATTAATCTGTGACGGTATGTCAAAAAGACTTGCAGTCCGTGAGGTCTCAAATTGCGTATCGGGTTTGGGTGAAACTGAAAGGTTCTTATCTGGATTGCGTAAGAACGAGCGAGACAGTTATAAAAAGCAAATCGCAATCTTACTACTCCCACGTTAAGTAGCTCGAAATGAGTTGCACAATATGACATGAGAACCCAAAATGTACCTAGGTACCTACTAGAAAACTTGCGAGGATGATGAATAGGTACGTAATATGGCCGAATATCTCGTTTTCAACATTTTGAATGACACTGTCGAAAAATTGCTACACCGACGCCAACGTTCGGCTACAGCCGTCAAATCAAAACATTTGATAAAATACTTTGTAATTCTAACCGATACAACTTGTATTGGAAAAATACTTGTAACTTACAAGTATTTTTCCATCCCTGTTGATTACGGAACACTTCTTTATTTTTTTTCCGTCACACGTAACATACATGATGAATAAGAGCTTATACAGTTCTTATTCAGCTTATTACAGCTGTGTTACGGCTGTATGGTACTTGGGGTACTTGGGCGTGGTCAATTGCTCCACCGATTACCGATTGGCGTTCAAAAAGTTAAAATAAAGTTAAAGAGGCTTACGAGAATGGTCAAGTCTTACAGACGTCCTAGTCAAGTTGTGTTGCTTTTATTACTGCCGAATAATGAGAAATGCATTTGCGACCAATTGAAAAGCACTTCAATTGAAAGGATTGGTTCGACCGACAAGAAGGACAATAAGTAACGTGTGGTCGAACTTCGACCACACGTTACTTATTGTCCTTCTTGGCAATCAATGATGAATGGTAATCAAGTTCAAGTAGCACTTAAAGGCAATGAAAATCACGTGCTAAAATTCCTTTTCTTGTCTTTCTTTCGTCCTAATGGTAAACAGACTTCTGCTGTGTTTCGCCGTTGAACGGTAGGCAGATGCTACAGGGTAGGTTTACCTACTTTCAACGCAAAACATGTCGAAAGCTTTTTTGATAACTATAATGTAAAATTTGATCTGGGAAACGTAAACGAGATCGATACGTTTTCTTGCGTCTTAATCTTACGCTTGAGGTTCAGTACCTCAAGTGTAAGTTACCAATGCAACAAAAACGCCTCGGTCGCGTTTACGTTTCTCGTATAAATTATGTCACAAACGTTTTTTTTCTTAAAACCAACCTAACACTAGATCCTCAGAATGAGTCGAATTTTATTAGTTTACGCGACAATGCTATAAAATTACCAACTATAAGCATTTCTTTTTTATCTACCGTGACTCACATATTTATTCATACCTGGAAATCGCTCAATTTGTGCACATTAAACACAGGGATCATCATAACATGCCCGTAGGCCAACGAGTCCCTGTTACCTTTTAGGAACAATTCGGAGAACCTGTGGGATAAAACCTTGACCATTAACCGGTTTTAAAGGCTTTAAGTTTAAGGAAAACCAGGACTTACGCATGGCATAAGAAACACTCCGTGTGACACTCCGGCTAGTGGAACTTTCTACGTCACTGATTAGTTGCGGCTTTATGGTAACAAAATAATTAAAGGGATTTTTTTTGGGTCGATTGCAAAAAATTAAGGGCTTTAATTAAAACAAAACTTAAATTGATTCCTATGTATGTATGTATGTATGTAAACACTTTATTACACATAAAACAATGATGACAAAAACTCAAAAACAATACATGTGTACAAGGGCGAAAGCGAAGAAGAAGAGCGAAGGGTCCTATGTGTGACGAAAGTTACCCATACATTTTGTATCACTAACTTTCGTCACACAAAGGAAGCGATTGTGATTTTTTGTTAACTAAGCTTTTAACTATGTAATTTTTTTTGCTACCTACCCTTTTATTGCATTAATAATTTATTTAAAACACTCACGATTTTATGAGATTCATACAGGTACCTAACTAGGAATCGAGGAGTATTATGGCACCACCACTGGCAATACAGATACGGATTGACAGAACCAACCGACCAATCAGATCGTGGTGACGTCGAAAGACCATACCTTGTTTTCTTATACCGTGGACTTCGATAGCGTCTGTTCTGTAAAAAAACATTGCAAAATAGTCAATCGACTCGGAACTCTTTAACTTTATTCAATATTAAAAATGATAATCTATCTATCCCCTTACTTAGGTACTTATTTAACTCCTCCTTTTACAATGTTTTTGCTAGTAGGTACTTATTTATAAAACGATTTAATTCATGATCAAAATTTAACTTCCCACACTTGAACATAACAACAACATTTTGCCTGGACTACACCATAGTGATACTAAATAGAAGTTGGTGCAAATCAAAATTCTCATTATTTATTCTTTTATTTTAGTTTATTATTACACACCAAAAACAGTTTGCTAAATAAAAACACAAGTACAAACTGTGAATAACGGTGGACAATTTCAATATTTATTCAATAAGTACATGCAAAAACTTACGGTATATAAAACCAAAACAATTACATGTTAGATAATGGGTACATACAGAAACACAAAAATAAACAGAAATTAAAATAAAACTTAAACAATACCTAGGCATCTCCGTACGTACCACGTATAAATCTGGCTTACATTGCTATAAATACTAATTAATATCCCTCACGAAGACCTAGTTTTCCCTAGGGTGACATTGCATAACCAATCATATGATTCCACTTTGCACGTCATGCGGTGACTGGCCTTACTACTCTGGATTACGGAACTGATACGTAACCGACATACCTTAGTGTACACCTTACTGCCTCAATATAGAGGCTACAAAGTGTGATTTTAAAATTTACAAAGTTACTTAGGTATTCTCTGCTTGTAGACTGGCGTGAGGTAAACAGTTTTTGTATCTTCATTTTGTCAAGCTCTTGAATTGACATCCTCGAAATTGCCTTTATTTGACCACTTCGTTTTTCGATAAAGTTTCACTTGTGTTTCCATAATATTAACAAAATTTGAAAGGACTTCCTACGGTAAAACTATTGCGCTCTTCCAACCGAAACACATTGTTATATTTTACAGCTTTCATTAATAACCATCCATGTGGTATTGTACAAATATTTATTTAATTTAATGCCGTGAATAAGTTAGTACTTTCTGCGAACCAAATGCCAATCTATTAATAAATTAATATCAGTATCTATACAATTAATTACTCCCACCCCTACAGGACCATCAACTTCTTGATGTTTGGTTGTCCCAATGGTTGACTGGTGGAAAACTCCCTTTGTTCTAACTTTTGTTTAGAGAAAAAGAGTGAATACATTTAAATCAAACATCGACATGAGGCTTAGCCGCCTTTTGAGTCCCATTGTGAACGACCATGTATTGGTTCCGTAATGCCTTGATCACACGTATCGAGACAGTGGGCGAGACAGTGCTCTCGTCCCTGTCACATACAAGACAAACGGACGAGACAGAGCACTGTCTCGCCCGTTTACTCGGTACGTGTGATCAAGGCAATAAGTCACCACGCACTGTTCACACTGCTCGTGCGCAGGTAGCGATGCATGCGGTCTGCCCGGGATTGCAATTTGTGACGATTCATGGGAGAGGCCTATGTTCAGCAATGGACGTCTGTGGCTGAAAGATAGATAAATAGAAACGCCAACAATAGTCCTGAAGTGAAAATAGTTAAGTATAAACTTTTTACTCGTTTCATTTCAAGCATGCATCTTTATGATGATTATCACGAACAATTATGAGGTCAGCCATTCTTCAGTGTTCAAATTCCTCTGTTCTGTTGAATAACATATCACTATGGTTTAAATTATTACCAACACGTGAATGAATTGTTACAATATGACTCACGTTCATATTGTTCTCGGATGATATATTAGTTGATTGTGTTTTCTTAAATGTATTAAACTCATTTGATACAATTTCATCCGTAATATCTTTACACTAAAGCGCAGTTTTATGTATGTTTAATGTGCATATGTTTTAATCGATATTTGCGTATACGAGTAGGTATACGGCTGTAAAGCTAAGGAACCGTGAAGGTTTGTTGGCTGTAATATTTGGAAGATGAAGTCATTTCTGTGTAACTCTCATAAATTCTATGCGTACGTATGAAGCTTGGCCATGGAGACGAGAGAAACAATTCTAAGATAGAGAAAAGAGGAGAAATAGTAACAATGCTGAATCAGGTGAAGACAAAGTTTATCCTCTTGTTGGTTTTAATTTATGTATAGTAAACGTGGTAAAGGTATATAATATATATACAGTCCGACCAAAAAGAGAAGAAATTAAAAAGTGGTAATACTGTAGTGTCCTCCCTTTCTTATCAATATAAGAAAACGGGGACAACGCTACAGTATTACCACTTTTTAATTTCTACTATTTTTGGTCGGACTGTAAGTAAGGAAGATCAACCATGCAATGGACCGACCACATCAAATCAGCTGTGGGCGGACCTTTGCTTGAGTGCATCGGAATGTCTGCGAATCCCGAGAGATTGCGGAGTATCATACAGCGAACAATATCTGCCTCTAATAATACTAGCAGTTGATCTCCACTTTGTAAATAGGACAACGACTAAGAAGAAGATTAAAAAGGTATAAGTAGGTAAAGGCGTAACATACTTTTTGCGCGTTTTTTTGTTACTGTCCTTCATTCGTCCTAAATTGAGCTGGGTCATGTTTACAAGATAAGCTCTTTATGACCATTCGGACATCTTGTTTTTTTACTCTATCTACTAATCGTTTTGTAATATGTGATGAATTTATCCAAGAAGCAATAAATACAGCAAGGGCTGACAACGGCAATGCCGACAATATTGATGGATATGAATGGATAGTTGGCGATGTGTTAAACTGTTCAAGTGTATGGATTTAAGATATGCAAAATTGGTTATCTTTTCATGGTAGTACAGGTTATTTCAAGAGTAAAATAACCGGTTTGCTACTACTTTATGGATTATACTATTTTAGCAAATATATTAAAGATTTGCCTGTATTTGCTAGGTTCATCATAATATTTGCACACATACTTAGTCTGACTAAAAAGGCAAGTGAAGACTGGTAGGGCAGCAAAATATTTGAACAATACATTAGAGTGGATTCATAATTTGATGGTGGTGTACTACTAGTACTGTACGGTACACTAGGTAATGTACATTTTTATTTTAAATCTATTGTTATATCATAATACTAGTAATATATACTGATAATATCAGCCATTAATTCTGCTTCTGTGACTGCCATTATGAAAAAGTGATAAATTCGTTAGTGCAGAAAGAATGGTAGGAAATGAAAGTATATCTAGTGTAAAATTGTAAATAGTATAGGTATAATAGAATAAATAGGTAAATTATTGGCTGAAATAACTAAAAGTAATACAACTCCAGAATTTATTAGAATAAAAGATAAAAATTAAGGTCTATCTTAAAAGTAATAGGACTAATATAATACCTATATGACGGTCAGAGGAACTCATATGTAGAATCGATCAAACCTTCGTACACCAAGTAAAAGGTTTTAGCATAGAGCGACTCAATTTTGTAGGTCAGGGCATTCCACAGCCACCGCACCCGCGCGTGCGCTTCGAGGAAGGAAATGTCGTGTTCGAATTTGGAATTCTGCGATTCCGCTCGAGTTTTTTGTTTTTAATTCCTGAACCTTGCTCAACCGTCGATCGTTTGTCAGGATTCCTGTGACTCAAACTGGCCAGATATAAAGCCGCGAAAGAAAGTCGCATTCAAAATAACCGTACGAGGGCTGTTCCGAAAATAGTTAGTCAACGGCGTACTATTAATTGTATTCGTTTAATTTTACTGTAGCCTAAAGGCAAATTTCATTACGAACTCTTTCGCGTAAGAGTCACTGGCCAGTGACATTCAGTTATTTTTTTATGAAATCAGAAAAAAAACATGTCTGTCACTTTTTGTTCGCAAAAATGGAGCTAACGCGGGAAGCATTTCGTGCTATGATATATTATGATTATAAACGAGGGTTAACTTACAAGGATTCTCATGAAAATTTAACTAGTGTTTTTGGGGCCTTATCCCCATCTGTTGCCACTGTCAGTTACTGGTTCCGTGAATTTAAGCGTGGGCGGAGCGACATCAAAGATGAGCCTAGACCGGGGCGACCGCCAACGGCAGTCACTCTAGAAAATGTTATCAAGGTGGAATGGCTAATCAAGGAATCTCGAAACATTACCCACCGAGAGATTCAGGACGAACTGAATATTGGATCCCGGGCAGTTTCTACCATTTTGCATGACCACCTTCAAGTTCGGAAGGTTTCGTCTCGATGGATACCACATTTTCTCACACAGGAGCAAAAAGACATACGTGTCGATTGGTGCAAATTTATGCTAAAAAAATTTGATAATGGTAATTCACAACAAGTGAGCTACATTGTGACATCCGACGAATCTTGGATATATAGCTACGACCCATTTACAAAACAGCAATCAACACAATGGGTCTTTGAAGAAGATGATTTACCTACTAAAGTAGTTCGCGGTCGAAGCGTCAACAAAAAAATGGTTGCTGTTTTTTTTCGACGTAGTGGACCTGTAGCCGTAATTCCACTTGAAGATCGGAAAACAGTTACCAGCCAATGGTACACTGAAGTTTGCTTACCACAGGCCTTCCAGGAGCTGAACGTCAGTCGTCCAAGTACTGGAGCTCGGGGCATCATTTTTCATCAAGATAATGCTCCGGCCCACACGGCTGCCAGAACCACGGAATATATTAGCAAATCAGGAGTGCAATTGCTACCACACCCTGCATACAGCCCTGACCTGGCTCCGTGCGATTTTTTTCTGTTCCCCACGTTAAAAAAATCATTACGTGGGCGACGATTTTCGACGGCGGATGAAGCAGTGGACGAATTCAGGCGACTTTTTTTTGACCTTCCGCAAGAACAGTTTTTCTCCTGTTTTGAAAGTTGGTTCAGTCGTATGCATAAGTGCATAAAGGCAGCAGGGGAATACTTTGAAAAGTTGTAAATAAAGTTTTATTATATTCCTTATAGTTTTTGTTTAACTAAAAAATTTCGGAACAGCCCTCGTATGTGTTGTGACTTTTTTGAATATTGATGCTTTATTATAAATATTACAATTTATTTTTATGAATTTTCTAGGACTCAAAACAGTTCAAAGTTATCAAGACCTTTTAGAAATGTAGTAAATATTGGTTGTGTTGTTTCTTGTCTTTATAACTGTCGATGCAATAATAATTTAAATCCTGCACCCAAAAACTAAGTCATCATTGACATGTCACTTCCCAAGGAAAAGGAAGCATCTGTATGTCTTCTCATTGTCACGATTAAGGGATAAACATAGGAAAACTACATTTAATTTACAGTTTATAGCTTTGTTTTCTCATCAAGGTTGTGCAGACAGTTTGTTTTGTTACGTTAAACGATGTCATTACTTTGTAAGTTAATGGACGACATATTTAATAACCAATTGTCTAATAGGTTCAGCACCTATTTGAATATTTTTATAGGTACATTTCATATCATGATACTACCGACAAACTACGATGGAAAACTATTGTTCACTTCATCTGTAACCAAAGAACGATGGGTATGCTTATGATATTTTATGAGTATGAGTTCCTTCGGTTTCTCCATGATTCCATCATTCGATTCTGACCTGTTAACAATTCTGGAATGTTTGTTAGTTATCCTTTCAAACAAAAAACATATATTTCCAAATCGGTTTAGGCGTCTTTGAGTAATCGTTACTAATCGGGTACACATTAAAAAACATCCTGACTAACTGCAAACCGTTCCTTTTTAAAGTCTGTTTCAAAAGGTATGCACTAACAGTAATAGTTATTCGAAGAGACAAATAGTCTCCCGATAGCCTCATTGCGTCATTTGCCTTCTTTTAAAAGGCAATTAAACGCTCGCCTAACGTGATTGAAGTACCAATGATTTATACGAATCAGGTACTTTGTACGCGAAGGTTTGCGTTTGTGATGTCTAACGAACCAGGTGTTTTTATTGGATTTTCCTTAACGTCTAGGGAATTTGTTAATATAGTTTAAACTATGCCAATGGTTAAAACGAAGGTGATTGAGGAAAATTAGCACTATCATAGTTCCTAATTAATTACTTCTATTGTTTTCTTAGTCAAATAGTTTAGTATACTAGTGCCTCTGTGCTGTAGACCTTGAGTTCTTTTTTAGAAAAGTGGAAAACTGAATCACAAAAAAATCTACTTATATGATTATTGAATCTGCTCACAAAAAATCATCATTACAGTTGAAACGATGAGCTGTATAACTCTAGAAAATTATATCGTATGCTGTACGTGTAGAAACCTCGCTCGCAAATCGCAAGTGTCAGGCTTTATCACACTTGCGATTTGTGAGCGAAGTTTCTATACAAATAAGCATCGCTGCGAACTCGCAGCTTGATCGCCGTCATACAAAATTCGCTCGTAAAACGCAAATAAGGCCCTTACGGTTAGTACGTCGACTAAATAACCATTTACCTCTAGCACAGCAGTGACAGGCGACTCCCAGTCTCTTTGACAAGTGCACAGATTTTGCCGTTCTCGGGGTTCAAACCCACGACCGCTAGCTTCGCTAGTATCGCACTAGTAGGGTTTAAGTAAAAGTTCGTAGCTTGATATTTATATTGGTTATGTCTAAACATTCACGCATATGTCGCACATGTAATAACTTACCCATTCAATAAAATAGCGCTTACCAATTCACTGAGAGTTATTAACCTGTTATTTGTTTACTGTGATTGCAATACAGCAACCTTCTAAATGTTATTGGCCAGTCATTGACCAATAACACTATCGGGCCCAGCATACTTCCTTGTGGAGCGCGAAACCCGTTTATGAAGGCTTTTCATTATGACTTAACTTCATGTAATTATATTGTTTTTGGGAGCACAGCGTGGTCTTGTTATTAGTTTTAAAGTCAATTTAATGAACATCTTTCGTATGATATGAATTATTTTGAGTTTTGACGACGCGGTTGGCTCAGTTTGTAGTGTAGCTGCCTACTGAGCCGGCGGTCCTGGGTTCGAATCCCGGCCAGGGCAAATGTTTGAGTGATGGACTCGAATATTTATTCCTGATGTATGTATTTATACATATATTATGTATATCGTCGTCTAGTACCCATAGTACAAGCTTTACTTAGTTTGTAAGTGTCCCTTAATATTTATTTATAGTTTGAATTCAGATGATCAGCATCAAGAAAACTTTAAGTTTAATGTTTACAAATGAAGCGAAAATTGAAAAAAATTAATGATTCGGACAGGATTCGAACCTGCGTTTCCAACGGCTTACGTTACCGTTACGCTTTAGTTTACGTTAGCAGACGTTACTGCTTTAATAAAAATAAGCTTTAAGTTTTACTACGGAATGTCTATTTGCATAAAATACAGCAATTTTCGACGCTGACTGTTCTTACCTATAATGAAATTGTACACGTTACCTATGGTCACAATTCGAGCATTGAGATGAACGTACCGTTGGTTGCAAGCGCGTCGTCCTTTTCTCTTAAAATCTTTGAAAATCGTTGTGTCTCGTTTTAATCTTGTAGGTTAAATTTGTTTCGGGATGGTTCTGGATTGTTCACAGTTTCAGAAGAGAACCTAGTTGAATATAAACCATTTTGGGAAACAATTATTCCATTTGTCAGTAAATGTTATCTTACGTATAACCTTAATTTTGCGAGGGCAAAATCCGCAATAATATACAAGAACGTATTCATTTCAAATTCCGGTCATGCCCGTTTTGACCCGGTACGAACAAAACGACCTAACCTGGTTCACCTTGGTCGGCCATTTTGGAGAAGCCGTGGGTTGTGAGAAATGCTATGTGTACCTATATTGGTTGCGTTGCCAAAATTTGGGCTTCTTGGGAAACTTTGTCTTATAAGAGATCTTATGGGATTTTCAAGTTTACAGTTAAAATTAAGTCCTACTTTTTATATTCGAGGTGCAGCATCCTGACATATCCAAACTATGGAACATTCTTATCCCTCTTTACCGATCTCATTCGTCATCTTAAATTTGACGTCTATCCAAATATGATTTTCGGCACAATGAGAAAGATAATGACTACTTCGAATAAAACACATCCCTAAAGTATTCAGTGGAGAGGAATATGTAATTCAGGACGCGCTCGCGGTTCTAGCCGTAAAGCGCCAACTTTTGGTAAACATCCATTAACCCGTCCATTAACGCCGAAAGTCCTGACGGATTAAAAAAACTGATACAGGGATAGCTCGATGTCCAAAGATATTTATTACCCGACGACTACGGGAAAGACAAAAGTTTTACGCAGACAAAGTTGTTACCTTATAGTTTACTTGAAAATTCCGAATTTGGTGCACTCAAACCGGAAGAAACACTATAGATAGGCACTCTTAATGGTACCTCTTATGCTTATGACTTATAAAATTCTATACAAATTGTACTGATAATTGGTATTTGATGCATAGGTTTTCCCGTCATGAGGTTATTGAAATGTCACTCTAATGACTTCGTCATTGGGTGATAAAATATCTTTATTAGTGCCTACCCGTGTCATTTACTTACGGTGTTAAATAGGTGACTAGATATGATTATGGTCGGGGCGCAAACAAATCGATGAACTGTTATACTGGAGATTAATTATTGTACTGGTTTAATCCTGGTTATATCTGCCTGAAGTTTTTCTCATGTTTTCCCGGCTTACAGCAGGAGGGTATACTAAATTTCCCAGTGTCCCTGGATTCTTTTTTTTAGTTTATTTATAAGAAAAGTTTGCTGTGTTTATAAAAAAAAATAGTGTTGCCTAAAATTTAATGTTTAAAAAATATTGTTGTTCGTCGAGAGCGATCTAACAAAATCAAATTTTTTCGTTTCCATTATGAGACCAGCTTCATAATTTGGCATCATCACCGAATTTATATATGATGTAGGGCCTACATCATCTTAGCCTACATTGTAGGCTATACCTAACTTAAGATTTCTTATCGTATGTAACTGTTTTGTTTATGTCTGTGTTTTCCCCAATAAAAAAATCAAAATTTCAGTTTAATGGGATACTAGCGAATGGATGCAAAATGGCTAAACGTTGAAAACAACTTACATAAAACTTCAGGTTGCGAACACTGTAAATTTTTCATTATTACTTTATATCAATGTGCCTTCTAATATTGCTTAAAATTATCTTCCGATAATTTCAATAAAACAGAAGAAGTCGCAATGTAAATCTTGTGAAACATTTAATGAATGCTTGTCACCACTAAAACAATTATATCCGTTTTTGCCAAAGAGAATCAGCGGTATTGCGTTTACAATAATTGCGGATGAACAATGGAATATCATCACGTCTGTTACCAATGATTGTTGTGAACAGGACGAACAGGCTGGGTTGAGGAATTCCTTTTGTGTTAGGTTCTGTGTAGTATCGTACAATGGCAAAATGATAAACTAAAGGACATTCTTCTACAAATCCTTGCAGAATGGAATAAGATGTTTAAAGAACCTTATGCCAACTTCGCGAGTAGTGTGGAGTCGCAACTCGCAATTAGAAATGCGAATATTTAAGGAGTGCCAGATTAATCGAAGGACTGTTGATTGCAAGTCACATAAAACGAATTTTAAGTCATAATCTTATTTAATAAGCGGTTTGCTGACCGCGAAGCTGTACGGTTAGCTGTCCCTAATGAAGAGCTCCATACGAGTCCCAAACATGTCGGGTCGTTCCTGACAATCACACGGCGTAATACATTAATTCGTAAATAGGTACTTTAAAGAAGACTGACAAAATGGGTCTAATTTTTCTTGTGAGTTTAAACAGGCGTCGGCCGAATAACAACAGCAGTGGTGATATTGGCCGTATGTGCAACAGCCATTTCTTTTCTGTGTAAAATAGTTTGACAGCCCCATGTGGTTTTCTATCGTTATCTGTTGAATTTTGGTGGTTATGGTTCGGATGTCAGGTTATTTCAGTGCAGATGTATACGGATTTAAGGCACTTAGTAGACACAAATAGGAAGGTTAGGTATAGTCTATTGTGGTGTTGATATTACGGGACTAAATTGTATTCATTTCTTCTTAAACGGTTAGTATCTATTTGTTCATATTAAGCCAAACAACATAAATGGTTCTGCCCACCTTCTAAGTATAAATAGTCTATAATATAAATACAATGAAACCGTAAGTATTTAAGTCAGTTGCACAAGCTTTGTAAATAATTTTAATTTGTTTCGATCACAATTCAATGGCCATGCCTAATCCTTTTATATCATTCAAATCGCCACGTAGTAACGGTCTTGAATTTCGAGCTGAATTTGACTGTAAAATAAGGTCGTACGGTATAATTTAAAATGCATTTTACCTCAATTAATGTTATCAGAAAGGTCATAGAAAGGAACATACATTTCAGTGTGCAGTTATTTGTGAAGTTTTTCATTTGTATATAACTAAAATTATACTTGTAATAGCTTACACAGAATGGGGACACATCTAATAGCTTTTAATTCATTCGGACATTGGTTTTTGCTATATATGTGGAAGGTTACTTCTTCCTAAACGCAATGTCAAAAGGCCGAACCAACTTGACCGACACTTTTGACTGTCTACGGCGTTAACTCAAAATGTCTGGAATTACCAAGGAATTGGGTTTTTAATTTACATATTCTCAGATTATAGGGTTTAACTTTTTAACTTGCACCATAAATTTAAACATAGAGAAGCCATTAATTAATAGTGTTATTTTACAATGAATTAGTCGGCAACTGTGTCGGTAGTTGTGTCGGTCAAAAAGTCGATTCCCCAAATTACAATTTAGGCTAGATACACATCTATGATGTGATCCGCCTGTGATGTGTTTGCTATAGTTTCTCCATGGCATAAGAAAACAAGGTACGGTACTAAGGAATGACAGGAGGACATTCGAGGTCATCACCTATGATTGGTTGCTTCTGTCAATCAGTTTCTGTGTTGCCAGTGGTATATCATAGTCATAATACTCCCTGATTTCCTTGTTACCTGTAAGAGTCTCATAAAATCGAGAGTATTTTAAAGAATGCAATAATATATTTAAAAAAAAATCTGTACGATAAAAAAAAATCCTTATAATTATTCTGTTACCATAAAGCAGCAACTAATCAGTGACGTAGAAAGTCTCACTAGCCGGAGTGCCATACCTTGTTTTCTTATACCATGGGTTTCGCAGTAATCTATTTGCTCAAAATGACACACTAACACCTGCGAGTTTACCTTTCAAAGGTGTCAGTATTACTCTTTTGATATCAGTTTGTATGCCTCGTATCGCCTCCAATGAAGGTCTGAATTCCTTTAATATGGTACAACACGTCATGTGACCTCTACGGTGTCGTGGGCCTCGACTCAAATTGTCTTAATTCCTAACGCTTAATTTTAAAGGATCACTTTTGCACGCTCGCATTCGTTATTTCTTCCATTCGTAACTTGAACCATATATTCTTGAACAGAAGTTGAGTTTGTTTTGATGTTTCTTTTAAGATAGGAATTTGGAAGGCTAGCTCGCTTATTGATAACAATCAGGACGCATTGTGCGTATGGTGTCAATGTCGTTTAGTTGCTTAGCTAGTTCTTTAACTATTTTGCACCGACTTCCACAAAGAGGTAGGCAATAATGTTTATTTCGTGGTATTTGACATAGGAAACCTAAAAACTTAATTATATTATTTTTCACTTCATAAAAGTAGAAGATGGCTGATAAAATTGAAATTATGATTCATCAATCCAGAAAGAAACTTAAACGTCACTGGCATCATAGATAAGAGTATATTACTGGTTATCCTTTACAGATATGCTAAAGACAAAAATGGTTGACGGCGTTTTTTGTCTGTTCACGAAATTTATATATATATATATATATATATATTTTATACTACGAACGGTGGCAAACTAGTATGCGCCCGCCTGATGTTAAGCAGTTTATATTTAATAAAATGTATCTTTCTAGCTCAATAAAATGTAATACTTTTTGTGCTATTAAGTAGCCTACTACGGATAGGCAAGTTGCAGAAGTTTCCAAAATGAAAATATTTCCGGAAATTTCTGGAAACTTTAACAAGTAATTAAATGAAGATTTGGGAAATTTCCTATAGGATTGCGAACCTATAGGACGGACTCTACTGAGTTAACAAACGTTAAAAAAAACAGCATAAAACCAAAAAATACTCTTTTTTGAAGTTGGTTGAAGAGATTTGC
Source organism: Apotomis turbidana (assembly GCA_905147355.2). Lineage (NCBI taxonomy): Eukaryota > Metazoa > Arthropoda > Insecta > Lepidoptera > Tortricidae > Apotomis > Apotomis turbidana. The sequence goes on from LR990293.1 coordinate 22,463,030, forward strand.
AACTAAGTGAAACTTAGAATGATTATTGATTGCTGGAAATTTCTATCACGGTCTAGTACCACGAATTAGGTGTACAAATATCATATAATAATGTGCATGTAGTAAAACAGTCATTTTTATTATCATAGCGTCCGTCCCGCCCTCGGTTGTTTCACCGCAGTATTTATTTAGTTTATTGCCAATAATGGATTTAGTCGTCTATTAAAACTATCGTAAGATGTCTTTAATAATTGTAAAAACGGTTTAAACTCACGTAAAAATGGTCAGGAACTACGCGACATGATTCGAATTCAATAATATATGGACCTGAATTTAGTCTTGGATACCTTAACTGACAACATTATAATTTTTTTTAACCAGTTTTTTTTTCGATATTATCAAATAAGGGATAGACAACAAAATATTAATAAAGTCAAAGTCAAAGTGTTTTATTTTGTAAAACATAGGTGAATATAGGCGGAAGAAAAATATAAAGTAACGCTTTGTTTTGCCGGTTGGCGTACAAAAACATCCATTTAGCAGATGGTATAGCTGCTTGTTGATAACAAATTAGTTGGTGCGAATTAATAACAAATTATATTATAGATACAAACTAAAAGAAAAACAACTTTAATTAAGAAACATAATATTAGGATTAAAGAATTGTAATACAAAAAACGCACTTTGTGGCGAGTCATGGGGAGGCCTATGTTCAGCAGTGGACGTCTGTGGCTGATAGATAGATAGATAGAATACAAAAAACCGGCCAAGTGCGAGTCGGACTCGCGCACCGAGGGTTCCGTACAAACACTTTCCATCCCTAAGTGGTTAAGTTAAGTTGGTGGTATGTATAGCGGCCCATATAAATTAGGTGCAAAGTTAGGTATTAAAAAAACTACTTACTAGATCTCGTTCAAAACAATTTTCGTTGGTAGTTTTTATAGTAATGTACATCATATGTTTTTTTTAGATTTTTCATTTTCTTATTTTAGAAGTTAGAGGGGGGGGGGGGCAACTTTTTTCCACTTTGGAAGCGTCCGTCACGCAAACTATACGGTTTAGAAAAAAAATATTTTAAAAACCTCGATATCATTTTTGAAGAGCTATCCATAGATACCCCACACGTATGTGTTTGATGAAAAAAAAATTGAGTTTCAGTTCTAAGTATAGGGAGCCCCCAATATTTATTATTATTTTTTTTATTTTTGCATCAAAATCTTAATGCGGTTCACAGAATACATCTACCTACCAAGTTTCAACAGTGTAGCTCTTATAGTTTCGAAAAAAAAGGCTGTGACATACGGACGGACAGACGGACAGACAGACAGACATGACGAATCTATAAGGGTTCCGTTGTTTGCCATTTGGCTACGGAACCCTAAAAATATATAATATCAACATTATTGTATAGGAAAATGAAAAAAAAAACAGTAATACATTTTCGAATATATCCCAATTTGTAATTCAAAAATTCATTTGAAAAGTTACTCGTTCTAAAAGAGCGTAGGCGAGCTGTAATTGGTCACAGCACAGAAAATCATTATAAATAGTCTCACTATTGCAAATCCGATTTAGTATGGACGTTGTACCTGTTCTTTTTATGCACCTCTATGTGTTTTATGCATCTCTAGGCTACGTATTGGCCACCCAATGATAGGTATTGAGGCTTCAGCTGCCCTAAGATACGGCTTTATGCAATGCAATTAATGGGCAATGTGTGGCTACTCAAAAGGGCTACTCTAAGTGTTTTAGGATTGAAATTCTTGCGCTGCTTTCCACCAAAATGCCTTTTTTTTACTTATACATATACTTACCAAAATATACATTTCTTACCCTAACAGCGGAAAAAAACCACGCAAGATTTAATTGCCACTGTGTTCGCTCAAGATATATCGTTTAAACTATAAGTTATGTTTTTGTTTAATAGTTTATGTTATACCTAAACTTGCAGTCTATGTTCAGCAATTTCTAAAGCCAAGGACGTACTAAATTCACTAAAAACCAACGTGTCACGGCTTAAAGAAACATTGCTAATTTGCTTACATTTGTTATGCTAATGCCGCTGTCTTCCAACCGTATGCAGATATAACTGGTCTGCAAGGGTGGCCAAGGGTACGATGAAATATCTTTTTGTTGGTATGCAGTGACGTCATTTTGTGCTCCGGAAATGCGGGCATATAAGGCTGCGTTTTACTTTTTTTGTTTTATGTGCAGAAACGTTGCGAGTAATCTATACATCACATTTAAGTACTTACTGTAGCCGGAATGCCAGCCCGAGAAAATATATATGTGATGTGTTAAAGTTTGATGTGTGTGATGTGTTATACATAGGTATCATTATTCTCTTGCCCTTATCCCATTTATTTGGGGTCGGTGCAACATGTTTTCTTCCTCCATTCTTCCCTGTTACTCGTCTCTCGTCTTATTCATATCATCTTTCACGCAATCCATCCATTTTTTCTTCGGCCTTCTTTTTCTTAAAGTTCAAACTATTAGGGTTGGGAAAAATCTGAAAGGTTGTACAAACTGATGAAAAATAATGAAGGATCAAATGCACGTTTTTTACCCTCTAGGTGGATTGTGTGACATTTTGTGAGCCAGTAACTACTTTATCAAATGGGGACCTTACATGAAACATTAGGGCGTTTTAAATTGTTAGGGGGAGATGTTTATCTTTTGGCTCAACCAGAATTGGTGTGAATTGCATGAATTTTGTGCTGTTAAACTTTGCCTTACTTGGCCATATCAAGAAAAATAGTTGGATGTAATGAGTTTTTGTTTTGTAGTTTTAAACGTTGAAACATAGCTATGTTAGTAACTTTTAGACTTGAATTAAAAGTATAATATGAAAAACAAGATTATTTCTACTAGTTTTTAGAAAATATTGTTCTTATATTGTAATGGAATGTGGTGTAGCTGAATTTGTTTAATATCTGCGTCCGACATTTTAAGTTTGTTTTTCAGACGTCGCAGATGTGTCGCTTACATCTAACTAGTTTTAAGTCTTTTGTTTATATGTATTTTTGTAGTTCACAGCGCCTTGGTTTTTACTGTAATGCTGTGTAACTTTATTTGAATAATAAAAACATAAATAAATAAGTGTCCCCTAGGACCTAACTAACCTTAATAGGTTATAGTTAATGCTAGGTAACTTTTCTTGTACGTTTTCCTTTCCTATCATAAAGGTTGCATTGCGATAACGCGTGAAACAAATCAGTTACTCTACTTCACGCTGCATGCCTTTATGATTCTTTTGATTCAATGTTACGGACGGTTTTCTCATGAATACACTAACAATGGTCGTATATTGCGTTGAATTTTAATGTTCATTAAATTCCTCAAGGCTTTATAGCCGTGGTAAAAGGGAGTAAGTTAAAAGAGTTTCATATAGTGTCTACGGCATTTCACCTTTCTAGGTTTATGTCATCGACCGTGTTACATCAGAATGGATTGGTGAGATGCGTTTGCAGTCTTAGTCTTAAACATCAGCTAAGTTGAATTCTCGAGTTATTCCGACAGTTTGAAAGAAGGAAAGACGACGATATAAAAACTTGTAGGTAATAGAGAATTCCTGCACGTATTAACAAATTAGAAAAGATACTAGGACTCCTTATGAGGTCAGTGGTATAACCACTTAACCAGCAGGCCTGAGTTTATCAAAAAGGCCTGTCATCGACCGTGTTACATCAGAATGGATTGGTGAGATGCGTTTGCAGTCTTAGTCTTAAACATCAGCTAAGTTGAATTCTCTAGTTATTCCGACAGTTTGAAAGAAGGAAAGACGACGATATAAAAACTTGTAGGTAATAGAGAATTCATGCACGTATTAACAAATTAGAAAAGATACTAGGACTCCTTATGAGGTCAGTGGTATAACCACTTAACCAGCAGGCCTGTGTTTATCAAAAAGGCATCATTTTCTCTCGATTCATATACGTTTTAACGCGCAAGTTCAGCCTGAACTACTTACCCATACTTTGTTGTAGTATATTTTGACTTAGGCTGGATTTAACAAGTGAAATTAATATTGGGTTTTGACATTTATCTGAGAGTTAGCGTTGCCCTCGGAATAAAAGTTTGGTCGAATCCAGCCTTAATAGTTCTATCTAATAAGTATCTAGAACCAATAAGTCAACTTCTATTGTGGAAGATTAATCAAACTACTTTATTTCTGGAAATTCAGGCCTAATAAAAAAATAAGGTACAGTGGAAGACGAATAAACAAGAACTAGGCAATGGTCAAATCGATTTTCTTTGAAAAACAGTGACCTATTCAAACAGTAAGAACTCCTGCTGACCTATGATGGTCGCGTTTGTGATGCAATAGATAAATGATAACGGACCTGTCAATCTGACAAGCATGTGTGTTTAGAATTGAATTAGTGTAATAGAATTTAAAATGTGTTTTTTCTAGTATAAAATTGATAAAGGAACGCTGGCACCCTATAATATCCAATGTGAGGCAGTTATCAATCATCTTGCAGCTAATTATAGAAATCGAAAGGTTCCTTATAATACGAGTATAAACATTCCAAAGTTCACGAGAACTTACCGAGGCTATCCGGACCTCCGACCTCGTTACTTCCGGCGGACATATCTGTCGCAACTGACTGGTACATACAGGGACATATACAAGTACAGTAGAAGAGAAATTATCTTTTATTACATGGCTTCATTACCGTGGATCGTTTGAAGTTGTACTCTTCCCACGAGATTAAGCATCGTCCACATTCGGAAGGGTTTTTCCCACTGGGTATAGTCGAGCCTAATTATTTTTTCGCTGAGAAACAACATGATTATCTTCAATAGGATCCAACTCGTAGAGTTCCTCAAGGCTCAGTTCTGGGTCTCCTATCCTAGAATTGATAGAGTTCCTCAAGGCTTTGTATTGAGTTCCATTCTCTTGATAGTATCATTGGAATGGAATTTAAAGTGAGTTTTTAACTGATACGATGGCAAACGTTTATGAATTAAATATAACCCTTTGCCTTTACTTGAAATTGTATACTTCAATCACAGCCACATAATTCTGTGAAAGGTAATTGCAACATTGAATCATACTAGTTTAGGTTATTTTAATATTGTTAAAGATCTATTACTCGGCAACGAACACATTTTAAAGGCAATATGTGTCATTCAAATTCCTCAAATATGCAACTTTAATACATGTATACCTGTTTACGCTATGCTTGCACCTAGTTTACGACTTGTCATTGTCATAGAAATGGTGCAAACTTATCGTAACCGTTGCGATAGTCGCAACGTGCGCGCGCGCGGTTGACCTCTAAAGTCGCGCAAGGTCACTCACCCTGCGCTGATTTAATGTATGTTCGGCCGGCCTTAAGCTTTCGTTATGTCATTCGTAAACATTATTGTGTCGTATGGAGGTACGAAGTAAATTAAAGTACTTACAAATTTATATCTTGTCCTTTGGTGGCTTCACTTTTTAAAGACCTCCAAAAACTTTATCTTGCTTTGCGTCATGGGTACATGGTACTTGTAGTCTAGTATTTATCACTATTGTTGCGAGTAAATTGCACCGTTTGTGTATATCTCTGTCAGGGGCATTTCTGGAACAATCCGTTGCAAATCTTCCACACGGCCATAGTCGTGCCTTGACTTCATCGTTCTCCTCCTCTTTCATCTTTCCCCTTCTACAACTTCTATTTGCTCTCGTAACATCATCATCATTGCATAGAATTAATTTTACGAATGAAATCCGTAAGAAATAGGATTTTTTTTGTTGCCTAGTAACGAAATCCGAAACTATATAGAATTAGAATTAGAATACTCTTTATTGCACACCTCAAAAAGAAAGAAATACAAATACAGATAACACTTATCATTACAATAGAGGTAATTAATAGGCGATTTTATCGCTAAAAATAGCGATCTCTTCCAGGCAACCTTTGGGTAGCGGATTAATAAATGAAATGAGTCGGCGGTGCAAAGAGTAATCAAGAAAACTACTAAAAAATATTAAAATCTACTGAAACGTATAATATATATTGATACACAAACATACATGACAATATGATCATAGAGAAAAATGTCTAAATCAATCAGCATTTTAAAAGGAATAAGACCTCTTAATAGTGGTGGGAGGGTAAAAGTTACAATATATTTTTTCTATTCTTTGTTTCTAGGCTCCTTATCTAATTTCAGCTTTCGAGGACATCGGTCGGGAACATCTTATTTTACTAGTTACCCTTTACAGAGGTAGAAGGGTGACAGTTACAAATTTCTTAATTTCTAAGAAACTTACTTAAACCTACATAATATACGTGTATGCTAACGATTTTTTCTGTTTCTATTCCAGCAACCAGCCATGCGGGTCCTCCGCGCCACTCTCCTTCTTTCCCTCGCCTGCCTGGCCTCCTGCGACCAGCTCCGCCTCGTCTTCGAATGGAGCCAGCTGGACTACCAGTTCTCCAGCCCTGAAGCACGCCAGCAAGCTATCGACAGCAAGGTCTTTATCCAGGAGAACAATATACCGATGGGGGTAGAGGTGTACGAGGATCGGCTGTTTGTGACGGTCCCGAGGTGGAAGAATGGGGTGCCGGCTACGCTGAACTATGTCAGCTTGTCAGGTGAGATTTATTCATAACTATCCCGCCCCGGCTTTGCACGGGTGCAATGCTATATTTAAGCATGTATTATACATATAAACCTTCCTCTTTAATCACTCTATTAGTAGAGTTGATAGTCCGCTGTTTTCTAACATAATTATGCGCATCGGGTTACATGCATGAAATTTTTACCACAGATACTTTTTGTATTAGATGTGCCCAATATGTATACATTTTTAAAAACAAGATTAAATTTGCTGTTTAGTAATATTTTTTTAAATTGTAAATAATCAGGATGGTAACTAATTTATCGTTCTGAATAAAAAAAAAACTTGTTGTGATTTTTACCTTTTCGGCAATAAACCCAAATTTTTATATGAAACTATTCTTAAATAACATGAAAAATTAATAGCTGATATCTATTTTACACGAAAACGATGTCGCACAAGCCCTAATAGCCTTAACTGATCAGTAATAAAAAAAAGAAAAAGAGCAGTACTTGGTCCTCTTCACCCCGCACTCCCACCACACAGGGGACGAATCTGACTTCCCTCCACATCTGAAAATAATCAACGTGGAACGCTCTATGTGTGGTAGAAATTTCATGCTTGTAACCCGATGCGCACAATTTCGCGGCTTAGCAACTCTACTATATCTATTAAAAATCCGTTGCTTAGTTTTAAAGATCTAAGCATACATAGGGACAGAAAGACAGCAGCGACTTTGTTTTATACTGTGTAGTGACTAGCTGCGCCCATTTGAGTTACCCGCTAATCCCACGGGGACACTACATTTTTTGGGGATAAAAAGTAGCCTAATCGTTAATCCAGGGTGTCAGCTACCTCCATACCAAATTTCATCACAGTTGGTGCAGCCGTTTGGGCGTGAAGAAGTAACAAACATACACATAAACACACACACTCTCAAACTTTCGCCTTTATAATATTAGTGTGGTAAGAATAAAAGTGTAAAACTATACAGGGAATATTAATTGTAAATTTTACAGTCAAGTGAAAGTTGTACTAATTCAGTCGTAAAATAATTGGTACAATACAGTTATCTCTCATATAGAAATATTTTAACTTATAGTCGAATAGGATCCAAGGATCGCATTCAGATCCTGAATGAATATTGCCAGAAGCGTAATAAGTATCTAACGTAGTATTTATAGTAAGTGTGTGACGAATAAAAAAATATATGAACAGAACGGTTTTAAAATAACAATTTGGATAGAAAAATAGATGTTTTATTGGTGCAAAAAAGAAATCTCAGTTCAGTATACTTAACACCGTTTCCAATTGTAACAGTTAGTCAACTTTCATACAAAATACACCAACGATAGATATTTTCTCCGCTACTTACTGTACTTATTTTTCCTACTTTATTTAGTTGATAGTAAAAGAGAAAGATTAGACTAGCCATTTTTCTTTGGGCAAGGAAAAGTAACATGTTTGCAGATTATCGCAATACGGCCAGATTAAATGATGTTATTGCAATAAATGAAAATGAATGAATGAAATGAAAATACCTAACACTTGGTTCTTATGAACATTTCAGTTGGTGCAATGGTAGATTTGCTTATATTACCTACTTTCCGGTCGGGTTAAAGAATGAAAAAGGCTTTCTAAACTGATTTGGGTTGACTTGTGCTCCAGAAACGTCAAAATATTAATGCCGATATTTCGTATGCCGTAGCTATCACAAAATTGTGAGTTCGGCTCCACTGCATAATATTTTTTCTACTCCATTACTTTTTTTTGTCATTTATATAGTTACTAACTCTAATATAAAGACGTAAATTATGAAAGTCTGTAAAAGCCTATACTCTATTGCCCAAAAAACACTGCTAAAACGATATTATAATGTCGCCAAAAAGCATCACTTAGTACCACGGATTACAAGATAAACAGCTGCATTCACACAATTTGCAATTTAAAAGAAAAGCTTATTATACTAAGGCATTGCTGCCAACTTAAAAAAAAGTTCTATGTTCAGTGCATGGATGTTTAGTATAGTGAACGTATACCTTTATGTATAAGTTCATATTTTTTGACAGATGTTTAGTATATTGAACGTATACCTTTATGTATAAGTTCATATTTTTTTGACAGACGGACGTCAATAAAAAAAAAGTTTATCAGAGACTATTTTCTTTTAATTTTGTTGATTCCCAGCGGGAACATGTAATTATTTTCTTTGTTGTTTATTTGCATTTTATTTATGAGATGTCGAATCGTAGAAAAAGTATTGTATGCAACGTTGTATAAGTAGGTCAAAAAACGCTCGTGGCATCTTTCTTACGAACCCATGCCACTCGCGTCTTTTGCCCCCTCTTATACAACGGTTGCATAAAATACTATTTACTCTGTTCCTATGTGGAATAAGGCTTCGTACAATTTTTGGAAGACAATTACTTTTTTTGGATAGTCCTTGCTGTAAAAGGATCTACGAATCAGGTCATTCATTTTTCTTTACCATGGTTTTTCCGAAATGTATCTATAAATATACAATTTGACGGTTTTCAATAATAGTGGCTAAAGGAATCTTTACCTTAATAAAAAAAATGTCCATGGTTGACACTTGTCAATGTCAATATTTCAACGGTTTGACCAACCATCAAAATTTTTTTGTTATTAAATTTCGAAAGCAAAGATCCCTACAGCCACTATCGTTGAGAACTGTCAAATTGTCAATTTAAAAAACAACATTAGAAAAATCAATGTGAAGGAAAATGAATGACCTGTTGTAGCTTGTAGATATTTACAGCAAGGATTATCGGTTTTTTTTACATGGTCATGCAAAAAATGTCAAAGCCTATCGTGTCAACCTAGACTTAGCAAATGACATTGTAAGTAGTCATTGGGCTTTTAAACCCTTAATTATTGGTACTGTGACCTAAAAAGGTTTACGGATAGGTATAGGTATAAAGTACGCTCAAATTCCGAAATCATGTAGAAATGTTCGATTTCTGAATTAAATCGCCATGTTTCGAAGAAAAGAAAACAAATGCTGTATGGGGATTTCTAACTATATATTACGTTTACTATGTAGTGTTATGCAGACAGGCAAATGAACTTTGCTATATTTGTGTACCTACGTATTATGAATAGTTTAAATAGTTAGAAAGACTTCGGCCGATGACTCGCAACTATTTAATTTGCGAATAATATTTGCACGCATATCGTTTCAATTTGCGAGTCAAATGTGTAGCAAGTTTAAACTACCTTCTTGGTGGCGGTAAAACTATTGATATCTGTTGTCGCGTGGTGACAACGAGTCTTGTGATCGACTGTCATTGTTTTACGATTATCTACGGAATAGTGAAACTTCTGTGTAAATATAAGTTTGAATAACCCCTGATCCTTGCCTATTATAACTTACCTATTGTAACAATATGCATGTATCGACAGAACTATCTGAAAACGAAGGTTATGATTATTTACCATAGTTCGATTATTTACCATATTCGGGTTATATTTGGAATTTGGAATATAAATTATATTTATAAACGTATCCCGAAATTGGCCAAAAGTAGGTATGTGAGTATTTCCATTAAAAAAATTCTTAATTCTTGTTTTGCGATGATTAGTCCATGCTATACTGATGGTGATGACTAAGTTGTTTTTTAATTCCGCGTCAAAGCGAGAATCGTAAGCACTATTTAGGCCCAATCATTTTGTACCACGCGAAAATTTTAGATCCATCACAATGCTAATGTCCTCTTTGATGTATCCGTCAACGGTGACAGCCTGTCAACTGTTTCTGGCATGTACCTACGCTGTGTGCTGGTGTGTACGTGGACACCAGTTTGTTCATGAACACACGATGACAAGTGGAACAACAGTCAGTCAGTGTTGTACGTGTGGCTATAGTCGGAGGCCTGAGTCGCTCACGTTTTGCGTATGTGTCGTAAGGTTCTCCCACTCACGCAAAATAGGCATATTGTAAGACGTCGAGTTGCGGAAAACCAGCCCGCGATAACCTATAACCTAAGGTCCTCCCACGATCCGTCACCATAATGAAACACTAAGTATTCTCACCTAAAATCATTCGGCCCTATGGGTGAATTGTTGAGATTACAATTGGCATTAAGTTTGTTATTTGTAAACTAAATAAATAAATAGATTTGTCATCAATGGGATGAATAATTGAAACCGTTAGTCCCGGATCTAAACCCACCGGAAACATAAACGTCATTCATTTGTTGATGTCATTGACACTTCCTAAAGCAATTAGTACATCAACACAACGGGCCTAATGGCTCATTAGTCTAATTACTACCTTATGTCTTAAGTCTTTGGCTTTTCTTTAATTTGATTCAATGTGACTCAGTTTAAACTGTTTCCCAAACAACGATTATTCATTCGAAAAATACATGAAGGAGTTTCCTGTATAACTAATTTTTCTTGAATGTTCCATTAAGACGATGAATAAGTTATAATTTATAGTTGTAAAGCTTAAATTACCTCCTCATAAAAGTCCAAAAGTAAGATCTTTTAGCGATACTGTGGAAGATCTTTAGGTTTGGTTTTCTCACATGACTCACGCACTCCACTTACATAAGGAAATGAGCAGCAGAAAGTTTCTACATTAAGGAAATAATTGACGCATTTAAATGGTGATTCGGATACGATGTATGTAATTTCAAATCACAGCATGAAAGTGCGTACGCAAGAAACCCCTGTACTTAATGTATTCTATTCAATCGCAGAAAAATAATCAATAGTAGCTTATTTAACCATCGAACCAGCCAAGTATTCGTTGTCATTAAGTTAAATAGAAGTTGACACACTTTCAGGCATCGATATTTCAGTCGCGGGTGGCTTCTCTATTGTTGCATTTATGTTTAGGCAACACGCAACACCTCACATGAATCTTATGTAAATAAGACTTAACTTGTGTATGATTATATATTTGACGACGCGGTTGGCGCAGTGGTTAAGCAACTGCCTACTGAGCCGACGGTCCCGGGTTCGAATCCCGGCAAGGGCAAATATTTGTGTGATGAACACGAATATTTGTGCGTGGGTAATGGATGTTCTATGTATATAAGTATTTATTTATCTATATAAGTATGATATCGTCGCCTATTTAGTACCCATAACACAAGCCTTTTTGAGCTTAATTTGGGACTAGGTTGTTTTGTGTGAGGTTGTCTGATATTTATTTGTTTATTTATTACATTATAATCTTGCCTTTAACCATTAAGCTCACAGCATACTTCTCAATTTCCAGATAACAGTACTAAGTCGCCGAACCTGATCCCGTACCCCAGCTGGGCAGCGCACTCTATCGGCAGCGATGGAAAACCTCCAGAAATCATCTCCCCCTACAGAGTCAGAGCTGACAAGTGCGGTCGGCTTTGGGTCCTCGACAGCGGCAAGATGGGCAGCCATCTCGAGTCAAACGCCACCAAATACCCACCTGCAATCATCGTCTACGATTTGAAGACCGATAATCTCCTCAGGAAATATCCATTCCCAGCAGACCAGGTCAAACAAGATTCAGGATTCGCCAATATTGCTGTAGAAGATTTTGACTGCGAGAAAACCTTCGCGTACGCTGGAGATGTAGGTAAGGCGGGAATCGTAGTATATTCCTGGGAAAAGAACGAATCTTGGAGGATCACTCATCACTACTTCAACCAGGATCCTTTGGCTTGCGATTTTAGCGTGAAAGGACTGAACTTCACTTGGGATGACGCCATTTTCGGCATGGGCCTGTCAGCGCCTAACTCTGATAACTACAGCACTCTTTATTTCCACCCGATGGCAAGTTTCAATGAATTCTCCGTGTCAACTGAGTTGTTGAGGAACAAGACTTTAGCTGAGGAGAACTTTAATTCCTTCAAATTGCTCGGCAGCAGAGGCCCGAACGCTCAATCTAGTGCATCATTTGTTGATCCGAAAACTGGTGTTCTTTTCTATTCTCTCGTAAACTTGAATGCCGTGGCATGCTGGCGGACTTCTAATAAGGAGTACACAATGAAAAACCAAGGTAGAATCTCGATGAACGACACAACCATGGTCTACCCTACTGATATTAAAGTAGACAATAATCAGAACCTGTGGATTCTCTCAAACAGGCTTCCGTTCTGGATGTACGGCAAATTGGACACTTCAGAGGTCAACTTCAGGGTATTCACGGCTCCTGTATTGGAAGCTATCAGCCACACGGCCTGTGACGTCACAGCCAGGTCGGATATCTTGGATAAGTTTTTGGGTAACGTGAAGAATGTCACGACGAAGATTGCCAATAAAATTAAGCCTAATTCTGGAGCGGTGTTTACTCCCATGTCACTTGTATCGTTAGTTTTGTTAAGTTGGTTCGTGTCTTCAACTGAGTATTAGGAAAAACAGTTTGCGTATGTGAACGCTGTTGAAAATCTGCATGGATTATTAGTCTCTTAATATCTGTGACGGCCTTACTCACCTAAAACGTATTGTCTTGGGTGAGGTTGGTTCTCAGGTACAAATTGGTGCCATGTGTTTCACAGACCCTCAATTTTCGGGAAGTCTGTTTCTGTATCAGTTGTATGTGAGACTAACACGGAGATTTTGTAGTTTGTGTACACTTGATCTTGTAAATAGGTGGGTACCTAATTTAAGAAATAATACAAGCAAGTTCCAAGAAAATCTTTGTTTATAATGTATTAGTAAATATCCAGTTCCATATAATATACATCCATTCGATTAAAAGTATTACTGTTATAATGTGTTAGACGACGCGTTTGGCTCGGTTTGTAGACACCTGCCTACTGAGCCAGCGGTCCCGGGTTCGCATCCCGGCCAGGGCAAATATTTGTGTGATGAACTCGAATATTTGTGCTTGGGTCATGGTTATTCTATGTATCTAAGTATATATTTATCTATATAATTATGTTGTACATCGTCGTCTAGTGCCCATAACACAAGCCTTCTTGAGCTTAATTTGGGACTAGATCGATTTGTGTGAGGTGGTTTGATATTTATTTGTTTATTTTTATTTACATGTAATATAATTATGTAACCTGTATCAATATGTACATATATTATTATTGTATTTTAATTTAGTGACACAGTTATTACTGTCATTTCTATGTAATGCAAAGCTTAAAATCTGTGCTTTAGATGCATACTCATTCCTAATCTAACTAAGAATTGTAGAGGGTATATATTATAATTTTTGTAAAAATGTATACAAAAAATACCACCTCTATTTTTTGTATATATTACGGAGTAAATACTGTTTTTTTTAACAGCGTAAAATATAACATCTTCCATAATTATCGATCGCAGTTGAGAGATAATGTGCCTTTATGATTCAATGTTTATAAAGAAGGGCGGTAATTTGCACGAGCCGAAGGCGAGGGTAGATGCAATCTGGGGAATTCGACGTCACTATTATGCCTAGAATATTAAGTCACCGCCGCAGTCAGCGGGCCAATGATGATGTTCCAAAACGAATGGGATGTTTATCGCGTCATAAAAGCGATCATCCTAGGCCTGTAGGAAGTAGGTATTAGTTTTGTCTGTATAGGAGTGGTACATTATTACTAAAAGGTGAGGCTATTTGGAACCCAAGTGGTACCTACCTATTTGGAACTAGTCAATAAATGTTTTTTTTTTTAAATATTGGAATATGTATCAGAAATATTAGGTAGGTACATGGTTTCAGGTATACGAGAGTTCCAACTGATGCGCTTAGAATATAATATTGGCTTAAAACCTTTAATTTGCAAATTCCAAATAGTCCCTTAGGTTCTAAAGTTCCAAATAGCCCCACCTTACGGTACTTTAAGTGAGCGCTCCATTAATGGGTATTTAATACGTTACCGTTTTATTTATTAATGTAATCATAGTAACTTTACGGATAGTTTCATGCATATTAATTATACTAGGAGGTGTCCTTTTTTAGGGGTCCGTACCCAAAGGGTAAAAACGGGACCCTATTACTGAGACTTCGCTGTCCGTCCGTCCGTCCGTCTGTCACCAGGCTGTATCTCAAGAACGGTGATAGCTAGACAGTTGAAATTTTGACGGTTGATGATGTATTGCTATAACAACAAATACTAAAAATAAAATAAAATAAAATAAAATAAAATAAAATAAATATTTAAGGAGAGCTCCCATACAACAAACTTGTTATAGATTATGGTACGGAACCCTTCATGCGCGAGTCGGACTCGCACTTGCCCAATTTTTGTTCTTTACCGTAGGTAGTATCCTATAACCATCTTTGGATATCCACGTCTCCGTGTAAAACTGATTTACGATACAATTTTAACATAGATATGAAATACTACCTTAAGGCTGTTTACCTACTTACAGTCCGACCAAAAAGAGAGAGACACTACAGTATTGCCACTTTTTAATGTCTACTCTTTTCGGTCGAACTACATTATGGCCCATACTTACAAAACGAATTAGCGTTCAGTATGTTGGTGCCTTCTGGATGCTAGGTTCATAATGCTGCTATAAAACTTTCTGGTTAAAGACATTTATTTACTCAAAAGAAATATTACATTTCGCTTAATGAGTAGTATTTCACAACACAACTTTATCCTATGGCTATAAATAGGCACTGTGTCTGTGTCCTATTTACACTTGTCTTAATGTTCACGTACTTACATACGTATGTGCCTTGAAACGTGATATTGTATTATGAATTAAGTTATGCCCAGAAAACGAGCCTTATTGGCTCCTAGAATTATTTTTCGTCGAATATTTCATTTTGCCAAAAATGTTTTCGTAGAAAGAATTTTTCTTTGCAACCGTAAACTATAAATTATGTAACATGTAATGTCTCATTTTTGCAAAGATCGGTACAAAGCATTAGGGAAAATTCGTCAGGTCTACCTACCTGGAGCTAGGGTAGCGAAGTGGTTAACGCGCTGGACCGGTAATCCAGAGGTACCGGGTTCGATTCCCGGTCTCTTTCACCAGCTAGCTCCTTTTTAAATTTTTCTTTTTATTAATGGTTTAACCGTAAACTATTTTAGATTATTATAAAACAAACGTAACCTAACCTACCATTGATATAACACGTTGGACCGGTAATCCAGAGGTACCGGGTTCGATTCCCGGTATCTTCCACCAAGTTACGCATTTCAATTTTTCTTTGTGCTTTGATCTTTGTATTAATGGTGCAATATAAACTTATGGTGTACACACTAACCCTTTGACCGCCAAAGACGGCAAATCACGTCATTTTTCACGTCGTTTTTTGGTAGGTATTAGAATTATATCGATATACCTATTGATCGTAACTACACTATTGTGTACTTACATATTATTTTTTATTCAGACATTCATTTATTTAATGTTTATTGTATTGATTTACGAATATCATTTTTGTTTAACGATCACATTCCGAATAGTAATATAAACTGACATGTACTTGTATTTATAAGAAATTTGTAATGGTGTGATAAATAAACTAAACTAAACATCGGGAATTCGTACCACTGACGCCAACGACGCCTATTGACGTAAAAATTTCAATGGTCAAAAACATGCTAATTCAAACCACTATCTGTGTTTTTCAATCTCTGTTGATTTTGGTGCACTTTTTTTTTTGGTTTGGCGTCAGTGGCACGGCGAATTGCTTTGCCGCTTGGCGCTCGAAAGGTTAAAAATAATGAGATATACACCCCAGGCCAAAAGTAAGCGAACAAAGTGTATCAATTAATATTTAAAGTTTCCAATGATTATTCATTGTATAAAATGTTAGTAACCATTTAGGCCACCCCCAAAAGATTAAAATATTAAACGTTCGCTATTGAAACATCATTATAATTATTGTAAAAAAAATCCTAACTCCGGAAAAAAGTTGCACATCGCCTTTTTTATTGTCTTTCTACAAAATGTTGCCCTATCAATTTTCATAAGCAGAATTTAGGTCATTGACTTGTAAAATATTAATTATAATTTTTACTGTGTAATTTGGTAATTTATTTTACAATGCATGTGCTCGAAAAGAGCGTATTCTAGGCATTCAAACTGTGCGGAAAGTACTACTTTTCCGCACTAGTGCTTTTAACTTTTCAATTTTTTTTTAATTTATAGCCGTATCTGACAGCCTGACACAAAGATGTTTTATTATTTACAAAAAGTTTGATAAATAAGTCAAATACTGATTATTATCATGTATAAAAGTACAATAAAACCAATATTTCATTATTTAATTAATTTAACACGTCATTAATTACATTAGATATAAAATTTGATTAATAAACGAACTTTAAATCGTTATTCATTAAATAAATTTGGCTGAATGTACACGCGCTTGTGCCATTTTCACATAAGACGAATATTAAAAAAAATACTTTTGCACATGCGCAGTAGTAGATATGTCGAGCGCGCTTTACAAATAACTCCGCCATTTTTTATTGATGTCTAGTTTATTTTGAAGTTGTTTTGTGCAAATCTGCTGAAATAATGGCGAGATAAAGGGACGAATCATGAATTTAAACCCGTAAAATGTTATTGAAGAAGTAAACAATGTGAACGACGGCTTCTTGTTGGATAAATCAAATCAAAATACTTTTTTTTTCAATGTAAACAGTATTTGTGAGTATTAAAGTATTTTCTATTTTCTCGTACATGCATAGTAAAGTTTTGTACGGAACTCGTGTGTAAGATGATTTCCGACTCGTGTTTGTTTAATCACTCGCCCGTACCTCGCTCGTGACTAAAAATCGCACTCGTCTGAAATCACCTACCTTCCACACTTGTATCGTAAATAACTATTATTGCATATGGAAATCACATCTTTGTATGTAATATAAGCTTGTTTCCATACTTTTGGCCTGGGGTGTACATGATTCATAAATCTAACCTAACCTAACCAATAGGATGATATTTGCAAGAATTGTGAAAAATTTATGACTAAGTATATAGGAATAAAAATTCTGCGAAACGATTTTTCAGTGAAATGATAGTCGACATAATAAGTTTCTTGGAAATAAAGCGCTCCCCCATAAAACGCGTCGATTTTGGTGCTACTTAAATACATACCAGGTGGGCCCTGTAACAGGAGCAATAAATTAAAACATAGATTCTACCCCTCAAACTGAACAACATTTATTAAACAACTTTTAAAAATAATTCATTTATAATGTAAACCTGTAAAATAAAGTTTATTCAAAGAAGCAATGTATTGCGAAACATTTGATATTTAGTAAAGTGACAGCTATGTCACTAAGGTGATGTCAATTTTGGACGGCGAACATTGAAAATGCTTTTTACTTTGTTTGAAATAATCAACATATGAAAACAGTATTTAAAAAAAGGTTTCTGAACAGATGTTGTTCAGTTTGACGAGTAAAATCTATGTTTTAATTTTTTGCTCCTGTTACAGGACCCACATGGTATAGTAGGAAGTTAAAACTTGATAATAATCAAAGTTCGACTGTTGTTTAAGTGTGTTTCTGCTCAATAGCACGACTCCCGCGGAAAGTGACCGCTCGCCGCCAAATTCGTGTCTGGGATGTAAGTGTCACTTCTACTACCTACGACTACCTACCAGAGATAGCTTTTTAGCGATATCTACCGCCTGATGTCTACCGCTATTTAAAAATTGTATTTGGTTTTGTGAACTTTTATTGGGGTGCAATAAAGTATTGTACCAATGGCGTTGCGTCAAACAAAAACTCAGGGTTACCTAACCTAGCCCGTTTAGCACAGCTATGCTTTGGACTCTTGTCGCGTGACATAGCGTTACCCGTCACTCTCTCTCATTACTGCAGAGAAAGAGACCGGTAATTATCTCGCGCGAGAAATAGCCGTATATGACAGTTATGCCAGAGGAGAAGGTAGGACGAGGACGCATCGCAGATGCGGCGCCCCTTTAACTCTCTCTAAAGCACAAAATAAATATGTCAACTTTTAACTTTCTAAAATAATGTCTACATTGCATCTATCTTGACACGTTGGATGGGAATTTTACTCTTGGATGTATTTTGTTGTAAATATTTTGAAGCTGTAAATAAATGCTGTAAGATTATATGTGTGTTGTCATTTAAAAAAAAACCTGAGATTAGTTGTTAGATAAGAGAAACCTACAGTACCTATCCCACATAAAGGGGGAGGTGCTTTCGATTGAAATAAAGGGACTATATTTTATGGAATGTTGTAGATGCACTTTTTCTTATAAGAAATATGTTATTTTTTTGGATTTCCGGAGCGAATATTTACAAAACTGCTGACTTTATCAAAAAATAATGTTCAGAGACCCCTGTTATTTTTAAAATACCTATTCAACGACCACACACTAGTGTTAGAACGGAAAAAAAAATCACCCCCACTTTAGGTGTACGAGAGGTACCCGAAAAAAAGTTCAATATCGTGTGCAACGTTGTTGACTTCGCCGACAAAAGAATTGAGATCTATATGGGCGCCAAGTTGTTTGCCCTAAATTTTTTAGATACAAGGACATGCGACAAACTCAATGCATTTATTTTACTTGGGGTGTAATTCAATATCAAGACTTGACTACGTCACCTAGGAAGTGGGTTAGGTTTTTGATTAGGTACTAGTCACTAAGTCAGTCAGTCAGTGGTAAAAATGCCGTTTTTTGGACTTTAATATGTCAATAACTATTAGACCTATATTTATGAAATTTGGGGTTCTAGTTGTTCTAAAGGATCTTAATACATAAGCCAAATTTCATGTTTTTATGTTAAATAGATTTGAAGTTATTGAGGGGTCAAAAGTGGCTCCAAACGGTTCGTGTAATATAACACCCGGCTGCTGCTGCTCGCCAGTTCCTGGGGTGAACTTGGCTGGACACGCTGCCGCGTGTCTTGATAAACTTACGTCTTCTTGTGCGTCGCGCAGTCGGAAAAAAATACAAAAATTAAGGACAATTTGTAGGTATGTAGAGTTTAGTTTTGTTCCATTATGTTCTGTCCCAGTCAAAATCATCTGAATCAGTAGTAAAGATGGTCAATGCATTACCTACACCAAAATGTATAATTATGTTTTGATTTTAACGCCATCTCGCGGAACATTAGAGTCAGAAATGTTCCGTATGTAAGCTTGTAAGACAGCGGTTCGAAACAATGTCGCTAGATGGCGCCATATAACAATGCTATTATTGATTTTAGTGTAACTTGACTTACACAAAACTGACATAATCTAATTTATTTCATTTGTAATTTTACAGTGGGAATTATAAAGTTATATTACAGTACAGAAGAATTATTATGTAGTGTCTGACAAATAGCATGCATGTAGTGATAGTGACGCCATCTAAGGAGTTAAAAAGCAGTTATTTTCAGAACACAAAATATTTCTAAATCTTTCTGACAGCAAAGATATACATTTGAGAGTGTCAACACCGTGACGTGACGAATCAAAGTCAAATAGAGTTTATACTGTAAGTACTACAAGGGCACTTTTACAAGTCTGAATCTGAATCTGAATCTAACGGCATTTCGCAAGAGAAGGCCGCTGTTGAAATGAAAGCCGACATAAGTATTTTTTTAGTAATTTATACTTCTCCGAATCAATTGTAGGTACTTACTTACTTACTTACTTACTTTCCACGGCGCAGCGACCCAAAGTGGATCTTGGCCTCCGACACTAAAAGACGCCACTCCTTCCGGTCTCGGGCTGTTTGTTGCCAGTCAGCCACATCCAGCTCAGACAGGTCCCTCTGCACCACGTCCCTCCAGCGGTATCTTGGACGACCCACCGGCCTCTTGCCCGCCGGTCGACCAACATACACTCTTCTAACTGCGCGATCCTCTCCCATTCTCTCTAGGTGCCCAAGCCATCGGAGTCGGGCAGATTTAGTTTCACCGATGATATTTGGCTCGGACACGAGATCTTCAATCGCCTGGTTCTTTCGGATGCGCCAGTTACCGTCCTCCATTTTAGTCGGGCCCAGAATCTTACGGAAGATCTTCCTCTCAGCCACTAACAGCTTGTTCTCCTCGCTCAGCGTTAGCGTCCAAGCCTCGCATCCATACATTAGGATCGGTCTGATTATGGTTTTATAGACACGGATCTTCGTATTTCGGCTGAGAAGCTTGGACACCAACACCTGGAGTGCGGCTGTGCATCGCAGGGCGTTTTGGATTCGGAGATTGATTTCCTCCTCTCTCCTATTGGTGGTCGTGAGTGTGCACCCTAAATATTTAAATTTATTTACACCTTTGTAGGTCTTGCTTCCCACTCTCAGGTCTTTGTAGGTACGTAATACATAATATAAAATTTTAACTAAAACGACTTCTTCGATAGAACAAGTTGCTTGAATATAATAATGTTACTAACTTTTAGCCATTCTTAATAAAAAGTGTAAAATGCAATTGATAAAATTGTAGAGTAGAAAGAGAAAGCATCACCATGGTATGGTAGGCTTACCATTTAAATCAAGCAACTCTTTTTTTTTGAGCAGTGATAGGCAGGGTCACTGGTGATAGGTCTGTCTTGCGACTGTGCTAGGTAGACCTGACTGTGCGGGTGGGTCACCGGAGGGGGACCTCCTGACCCGCAGCGTGGTAATGCCTTGATCACACGTACCGAGTAAACGGGCGAGACAGTGCTCTCGGCCGAGTACTCGGTGCGTATAAACATAGCGCCGAGTGCTCGGCCGAGCGCTCGGCCGAACGAAGGGGCGAGACAGTAGCTCGGCTCCCGTTCTATCTACTAGGCCGAGTGTCCACGCTCCCGCTACCCCGCACTGTCTCGCTCGCTCACTCGGCCGGTCTGAACGTGCTCTGTCTCGCCACGGCGATTTTTTTACGATCCATCATGTCCGAAAGTCTCAATGGAACTGAACTGACTGTGCTAATTTCAAAACATGTGTCAAACAGCTACTCACTTATATCACTGTCTCGGCCGAGAAACATTTTACTGTCTCGCCCGTTTGCTCGGTGCGTGTGATCAAGGCATAAGTGGGTGTTTGCTGTGTCACTGAGTGTGACCCTGACCAGCGGAGAGTGTGTATGATGATAGTGTTATGGCAACTCTCTGAAGCTTTGGTTCTATGGATTCCCTCGTGGTTTCGTCACGAAAGGAAACTCCGAGCGTAGCTCGCTTCAATAACCTTCTAGTGACTTTGAGTCTTTTTCAACCGACTTCAAAAACAAGGAGTTTCTCTTGTCGTTATTTTTTTAGGGTTCCGTACCCAACGGGTAAAATACGGGACCCTATTACTGAGACTTCGCTGTCCGTCCATCCGTCTGTCACCAGGCTGTATCTTAAGAACGGTGATAGCTAGACAGTTGAAATTTTAACAGATGATGTATTTCTATTGCCGCTATAACAACAAATAGTCGTTTTTTGACCTACTTATGCAACGTTGTATAAGTAGGTCAAAAAACGCTCGTGGCATCTTTCTTACGGTGTTCGCTACGCTCACATCGTAACCCATGCCACTCGCGTTTTTAGCCCCCTCTTATACAACTGTTGCATAAAATACCTACTATTGCTAGTTGTTGAAGTGGATTTAAATGGGTGGGCAATGTTATCCCCTAGGACTAAAATAATCCTTTACGGTACTTTTTCTAGTTGATGTCGGCATTTTTTTGTGAAAAAGTGACTGGGTTTATTACAATAATGCTCATAAATATCCCCGATTAGTGTCATAGGAATTATGACGGATTTACAGCGTACTCAATGTAGCGTTTATTAAACTTCACGGCCGTTGTGTAACATGCTTACATGGCATCTCATTATGGCTATCTTTGCCGCAGAGCTAAAAGGCTGTAAGTATATATAGTTCATATGGCACTTGCGTCTCTATATACTTGAGCCAGAAATGTTTCAAGTGACCGCCATGGCCTTTGAAGTGCGTCTTTTGAATTTCCCAAAGTGCTCTCTGGAAAAAAAACACAATACAATAAAATAAATACTATATTATTGGTATATTACATACTAAGGGCGGTGGATTCGTGAATGTCCCACATGGCAGGTGTTTGTGGCCCGAAACAAAGGTGAGTGCCATAAATACGCGATATAGGGCTTTACGAATTACCGCCCGTACTTTTTCTAAAGTTTTACGAGTTGCTTTGACCAGGAAGTGAGGTTTTGACCCGCGAGCGGGTGTCGTGAAATATTTTACACAACAAAAACCGGCCAAGAGCATGTCGGGCCACGCTCACAGTGTAGGGTTCCGTAGTTGCTCATCCTTCACAATAGACTTAAGTTACAGGAAAGATTTCAAGCTCTATAAAAAGGTCGTAAACGCCAAAGTAACTGTAATTACTTATTACCTTCTGGGCAACTTACGTCCTTTTAAGAAAATTATGAACTTTTGCGATAACTCAAAACCGGCTCCACCGATTTTGTTCAATATAGTTTTCTTTGAAAGTACTTATAAGGCCACATTTTCACGAATTTTTCCATAATTTTTTGACCCGTGGTCGAATATTTACAAAACTGCTGATTTTATCAAAAAATAATGTTCGGAGACCCCTATTATTTTTAAAAGACCTATTCAATGACTCCTCACACACTAGTGTCGGAACGAAAAAAAGAAATTCACCCCCACTTTAGGTGTTCGAGAGGTACCCGAAATGTTCACGGAGCTAAGCCACGGACGGACAGACGGACAGACGGACAGACGGACATGGCGAAACTATAAGGGTTCCTAGTTGACTAAAAATATACAGATTTTGCACTTCCTCCTTGTCTTTCTTGTTCAGATTTAACGCATGCACTGAAAGATATAAAAAAATACTACATACATATAAAAAAAATCTTTAAATATAAACATATACATGAGAGGATAAATCACTTTAACAAACACAAAAATGTGATATAGGTAAACAAAGCACACCGCAGACTTTATTTCGTTCCTCTTTTTGAAGCTGGTTAAAAATTATAATATATTTCGTTGCCTGTACGCAGTTATAAGAACGCAGTTGTAAGTACGCAGTTTTTCAATGGAAATTTTAAGAATAACACGGAATTTTTTGTCAGATGTTTACTCAAATGACATAAAATACCGGGTGTTTCTTGTAATAGGAGCGATAAATTAAAACATAGATTCTTCGCTTGAAACTAAACAACATTTGTTAAGCAACTTCTAAAAATAACGTGTATTAAATGATATTTTGTAGAATAATGTTTAGACAAAGAAGCAATGTATTGCGAAATGTCCGATATTAGTAGAGTGACAGCTATGTCAATGCTCAGGGAATGTCAATGTTGGACGACGTACATTGAAAATACTATTTAATTTGTTTGAAACAATCTGACTTTTTTTTAAAGTTGCTGAACAAATGTTGTTCAATTTAAAGAGTAGAATCTATGTTTTAATTTATCGCTTCTATTACAGGAAACACCTGGTATATGCATAATTAACACAAATTATAACGGGTCTTTCGCGATATTTCTTATTTACCTTCATAATCTTACGTTTCGGCGGGGTTGCACACGCCGTGGTCTCAGATGTAAACGTAAGATTATGAAGGTAAATAAGAAAAGCATGTATTTAAATCGATATCTGTATATTCCCTTTTTTCGATCAAAATAGTTGAAAGTTTCACCAAGAATAGTGACACTTTCGTGAGACATATATATTTAATTATTGTATTAAGCGGTTTACACTCACGTGAAATTGTCAGGAACGGCCCAACATGTTTCGAACTCGTAGCAGTGACGAGGTTGCCGCGGCGGTGTACGGGCAGCCGTCCCTGATGAAGAGCTCCATACGAGTTCGAAACATGTCGGGCCGTTCCTGACAATTTCACGTGAGTGTAAACCGCTTAATACAATAATTAAGAATACTGACTTTCACACTAATTATGCACACTAAATAATGCGAATTAAATATACTATTTATTTTACTGGATATAAAAAAAAAACTAACCTGCCTAACCTAACCCGGCTGAGTCGGATCTTAGTGTGCAGTGCGAGGATAATTAGTGTGCAAGTTTTTGGTGAAACTTTCAAATATATCCGATGTACGAACCATATTTTTGGTGTGAATTCGGTTAAAAAGGTCATCTCGTTTTGTATGATATTTAAGTTTTTTTTGTAGGACATGTTCAGTTAATCAATTGTTTTTTTTGCACAGCATTAGTTTTTCTGGTATGCATTCAGTTAATTAGTGGAGTTACCTAGTGTGCTGAAAAATTATACAGATGTGCATTTAATAATATCCCAATAAGAAATATCGCGATAGACCCGTTATAATTTGCGTTAATTATGTGTACAAACCGCGAGAGTATAAAGTGTCATATAAAAAATATGCATTGAAAATTGTCCTTATAACCTTGGCTTTCCCCTAATCATGAAAGACTAAGTCCCTAATCTATATTTATAACGTTGTTAACATTTATTATAAGCATGGCATTCGCCAAGCCGCCAGACTAACGGGCCTACATTCAGGCATTAGGACGTATTGCAGGTATCCTATCACAACATTTACGTGTACCCATGTAATTATAACACAAATGTAATGTACTATTTTCTTCGGTTTCCGCGACTGTCACACGTTGTAAAAGGTTGACAACATCTGTAAAGGTACCGAAACGTCAGGGAGGCTCAAATAATTAATATACGCGATATAATCCGTTTAAATTGTTTTATTGAAATGTAATGTAATTGTTTTAAATATTATTTACGAAAAATGACTTATTGTTGAGTTTCTTTCGGGTTTCTTCTCAACAGCGGTCTCCTCTTGCGAAATGCCGGTAGATTCATAATCTGACTTGTAGAAGTGCCCCTGTGGCCTACTTACTGAATAAATTATTTCATTTCATTTCAACTCCGAAACATTGTTTCCCATCTGTAAGGTTTGCCAAATTTTCATTTGTCCGTAACATTTTCAGGATTTTATAAACATCGTTTTATAGAACCCATTAGGTTAGGTTAGGTTTGTTTTGTAATTATTCCGAAAAATTAACAGTTTTGGAAAAAAGGGCTATTGGACAAATGAAAATTTGGCGAAGCGTTACAGATGGGAAACGAAAATTTGTGTTTCAGATAGGTAACCCGCATTGCAATATGGAAGGAAAATAAAGTGAAAATGGCGAAAACTGATGCGGAGGTTGCTGAGGTACGTTTAGTTTTTTTTTTCATAATGGCTCGGTTTCTATTGTGAAGTTTCTTAAGTAAGATTTTCATTATTCATTAACCAATTTGGAGCATTGGAGATTCCTGGATTCGGAAAGGCTATAAGAAAGCTGCCATATTAGCTTTTCAAATTAAATGTTCGGTCACGTAACCAGTAAAGCATTAAGCATGAATGTGGACGGATATAGAAGAGGAAGACCAAAGAAAAGATGAATGGATTGTGTGATATGAATAAGAAGGAAGGAAACGACAAGATGACGAGGAACAGGGAAGAATGGAGGAAGAAAATATGCTGCGCCGACCTCAAATAAATGGCATAAACGCAAGGGAATTATGGATGCAACTGAAGACCACAAGCAGTAAATAGTTCACTTTGAAGTGTTTCATCCGGTATCCATATAATAAAATTATAATAGTTAGGTATCTATCTAAATACTGCCGTCATTCACTAAAAGGCAGTCTTCTACATAGAAATTGTATGCAGAAGGCCGTCTTTTAAAAAATCACGGCGGAATATTAGTCTAACATAATTTACACCTACTCGTATCAGTACATTCATGTACCCCGTTTGACTATAAAAAAATATCGTTTTAGTCGGAAGTGCCTTCAACGTCTTTCAAACAAAAATGCTACAAATGTATAAAGGGGCCCAATTTGATCCGGACTCTCGTCGTGCTGGTCTGCAGCGGTGTGGTGATCCAACAGGTAAGTACTCAATACCTAATTTACGAATATAGGTTTATAGGCCATATATTATATTAGGTTTAGGCTGGGCTTCCGCAAATCGACGTCTTACAATGCGCCTATATTTCGTGAGGGGTTGACGGCACTACTCTTGCCAACTCTACCAGAAAACCTAGCAGTCCCTTGATGTTGCCGACGGCTTCTGGGAGTGACCTCGGCGGCCCGAGGTGTTGTGCCCGGTAATTGGCCACTCCAGTACATTCTAGATGACGTGGGCGGCTCTCTAATCTGCCTCCATGCAGGCTCTGCAAAGAGGGCTATCAGTAACACCTAGAGCATGTTTCGTAAGGCATATCCAGTTATTGCTCCAGTTATGAGCCGAATACAAATACTCTTTATTTGCACACCTTAATGAGCATGGAGAAAAAATACAAAATGAGAGACATTCGATCTATGTATCGTAGTTTTTCTGTAATTGTATACGTATATTATTTTATCTACCTATTAGAAATAACAGTCAGACGTTAACAATTGGCGGTCTTATCGCTAAATTTTGTAATTTATTTCCAAACTTATTTATTACGTCTTTCAAACTTGTTACTTATTTTAAACTTACAATTTACAAACGGCGCAAGAACATTTGTATCTAAGTGTTGTGGCATAACTATGGCAGTCATTTTAAGTTCTTTAAGAAAGGAAGGTCTTTAAGATATTTGAGATTGACATGACTTGTAAATTACTAAGGATGTGTGGCATAAAGAAATCTGTAGAAGAGACAAAAAATGATGGCTATGTTGTTGTAATGACATGTTACCACGCCGCTACTCTAAAAATATTTCTTTTTACATAAAGCATCAGAAATATTTAATGCCAATATATCTTCATTCTCAGATAACAGCGTGTGTGCAAAAACTGATCGATATCCCGATTACGACGCACACACATTTCGATTTCAACGAAACGCTAAAGTATCCTAGCCTCACCTTCTGTCGGGAGCCGCCTTACAAGTTCTTCAAGATGAAGGTGAGAAATAATAAGTTGTTCTTTAAATAATCATAACTTGGGCTTTTAAAGAGTCTTCAATTATCATATCATCTAAAAAATATTTCTGTTGATAAATATGCCCTTCTGTATCTGTCCACCAGTGCCACCCATAACCCTTTCAATCCAATGCCTTGCGCCTTGGAAAGATATCAATTCAAAGAGCCTGGAACCTAGAACTGGAGTTAAGCGTTAGTCACGAAACCCCAAGGCTGAAGTTGCTCTTCGCTTGTGTTCTCTGGGTTTTTAGGGTTCCGAAGTCAACTAGGTACCCTTATAGTTTCGCCATGTCCGTCTGTCTGTCTGTCTGTCTGTCCGTCCGCGGCTTAGCTCCGTGATCATTAGTACTAGAAAGCTGAAATTTGGTAAGTATGAGTATGTGTATGTCAACGCTGACAAAACGGTAAAATAAAAACTAAAAAAAATAGTTATTTGTTATGCAAGGCTGCAAAGTTGTTATTTGGCGCGAGTGTTGAAATTGAAAGCTGAGCGAGCGAAGGAATCTAAGATTGAACCATGAGCGAAGCGAATGGTTTAAAGATAGATTCCTGAGCGGAGCGAGGCTTTCAAGACACGAGAAGCTAAATAATTTTGCAGCCATGCGGAACACACAACTTTTCACCTCACTACAGTGAGGAAAATGCAAGATACAAGAAAAACAATTAAAACATAAAAATAATCATATTTAATTTTGCCTTCTATTTAACACATCAAATTTAAAACATAACACACTCAAATCCAAACCGAATAAATACGAGAGAAGCACAGGCACACATAGTAAAAACTAAAGATTATATGGCCGTAATTTGTATTATCGTCGTGTATATTTTATCGTTGAGTTTTTCTTAAGCACTGTTATGTATTATATTTGTATTTGAAACTACACACTCGTTGTGAATGTGGGAGAATGGCATTCTGGGAAGGATTAGTTGGCCACTCGGAAATATTTTGCATAACACTTGCTTTGGAAGTTATTGGACGATGGGATCCGAACAAGATTATTTCGGCTTGATCTTCTTTAAAAACGCCAATAAGTAGTTTCGGTAAATTACTTATCGTCTCCAAATATTTATAACAAATCCTTTTTCGTTTTAATGCAGGCTTTTAGCAATGAATAAATACTCCAAATTGGGCTTAACTTTCTTGTTTTTAAAGTAAGACAACAGTATGTATTGTCTACAGAACAAATAAATTTACGTTGTTTACGTGAATTGTGAAAACTTCCAACTTTTTAATTATTAATTTTTTTCACGGGTGCGTTCAGAAATTACACTTATGTTCCAACTTTGATAACAAATAAATATTAAAATTTGTGTTGTATTTAATACATTAACTAGCCAAAATATGTAAATGAAACTGAAATAGCTACTTACGTAAGTAAGTACGGTTGGTAGAAAAAATAAAAACTTAAAAATCTGTAACCACAAACCAGGTTTCTGGACGTTATATTGTAGGTGTATTTTTTTAATAGAAGTATTCAAACGTACATATGATTTTAGCCGGCCTGACCAGATCGCCCTTTATTAGCGTGCGTTGATTGGTTATTCGAAGATTTATCGACTGAGATTGAAAGAGTCTTAAATATAAAAAAGTTACATGCACCACAGAGAATCAAAATCGTCGTGTTCGAAATTCAAATGACTTTTGCACGCTAGCGGATAAAATAGACTTTTGCACGCAGATTTCGCCCTATAAACGGAGGTTTTCCGAGCGAGTGAGGTGAAAACAATGTTTTTTTCGGGTACGCCTATGGGGTGATTTTTTTTTCGTTCCAACACTAGTGTGTGGGTTGTCGTTGAATAGTTCTTTTAAAAATAATAGGGGCCTCCAAACATTATTTTTTGATCAAGTCAGCAGTTTTGTAAATATTCGCTTCGAAAATAAAAAATACATAGCGTCCCGCCCTCTAACTTTTCAACCACGGGTCAAAAAATTATGAAAAAATACATGGAAATGAGGCTTTATAAGTACTTTCAATAAAAACTATATTGAATAAAATCGGTTTAGCCGTCTCTGAGTTATCGCAAAATTTCATAATTTTCTTTAAAATGACGTAAGTGCCGCGCGGTGTCCTTAAACTTTACACATATAAGCTTGGTGCCATACTGCATTAAAATATTCCGCTCAATCTGGCGCGTATAATCGATAACTTCCAGATGATAATAAGAAATTATAGTTACTTTGGTGTTTACAAGCTTTTTTATAGAGCTTGAAATATTTCTTGTAATTGTGAAGGATGGGCAACTACGGAACCCTACACTGAGCATGGCCCGACATGCTCTTGGCCGGTTTTTTCTATATTTAACCACCCCTAAATCCATTAAAAGGTCCTCCAAACCGTATTACTTCTAGAACAGCTGCTTTTTGAAATAAAATATTGGACTTGAGTTTCCAGTCATTTTGGGCTTCTCAAAGTCATGACCATCAGGCATCTCCATTCCATAGGGTTCACGCGTACACTTGACATTTCACACCGTGTATTGGAAGACAGTTTTTGACACCGTGGAGTTTGCGTTAGTTTAAAAATATTTAACCATTTACCAAATTACTTGAAATCCTTGGATTGTCAAGGTTTCAAAACCAAATTATTCAAGTGGTGTCTAAAAAGAATGTTCTACTCTGTCTATGAACACTGCAACCACCAATTGACGCCTTATGAATTAATTTCATTATATTATAATTATTATCATTGTTTTACATGCTTTTTGTTTTGGTATCGCCTAGACAAGTCAGAATTATTAATTATTGTAATTGGCTATTTACTGTATACATGACATTAATTTATTATTCTTCCGACATTGCTATATTTGCTATAATTTGATTATTTTCCATTGGTTTCAATGACATGCATATTGAGAGTCAAAGTATTGTACGCCAAATTCTGGCTGATTGTGATGTAACCAAATACTAACCCTACCACCATTTATAACCACTCACATTCAAACAATAAATAATTTTGTATTTGTATTTATTTGTATGAAGGGATGTCTGTTCAACTTTCTTTCCCCAGGAATACGGGCTCTACTCCCACCCGCGGTACACTTCTGTCTGGCGCCATTTCAACTTCAGCCACGTCAGCTTGGACCACCTGTGGGATGAGATCACATACACCAGCGATGAATTCTTCGTGCAGTACGGTTTCGACGGGTTGACGGACAGTAAGTCTTAAAAGGATGAGTATAACTTTAGGTTTAAAACAACCTTTTTGTTCCTAGGAATCTAAGAGTCTAAACTCTCATTATCAGTTGTAAAATTGCAATTTTTATGTAAAAATATGTCTTTTCCTTTCACGGGAACTTGAAGTAAGTCTCCAAAAAGTGATTATTGAGCGAAAATTCTAGGATGTCAAGTTTATACATTTTAATTTCAAAAGTGTGTAATTTGAGAAAATGCTCTCATTTTGACCATGTTTTATCTTCCAGATGTGGGAGTGGGATCGCATCTCGGTTTCGTCCAGGGTCGTTGCCACACGCTCACACCACGGGTAAACGTTTATATTGCCGCATTAATTAAGTCTGTAGGTACTATGAAATATGGTCTAAGTTTCAGACGATCGTAAACAAATCCATAGTGATCTTAGTGATAGTGCAAGCATGGGCAGAGATGGGAATTCATCATAAGGAAAGTTATTCGTATATCTGCAATGAAATTATGATGACAATACTTGAAAGAACAAATGAAATTTGTTAAGCTTAAAGGTTTCGAAAATATAATTTATATTCTTTAAAATGTAATTTGTGAAAATCCCATAGATCACGTTACCAGCTAGTTTTACAATCAGGTGGTGGCCAACAAGGCGTCTCGCAACGCGGGATACTCCTTAACCCTTCGGCACAGCGCTTCGGACATCGCTAACAGCATTAGCACCACACCACCAGGATACCACGTCTACGTTCATTACGCCAGGGAACCGTTTACTGGTAGGCGTTTATTGATCCTCAAGACGAAAGTTTTTAACCAATGTGTGTTACCAGTGATGACATACGGCACTGAAACGTGGTCGCTCACAATGGGATAAGAAGGCTCAAAGTTACTCAAAGGACAATAGAGCGAGCTATGCTCGGAGTTTCCTTGCGGGATCGAATCCAAAATTATGAGATACGCAAGAGAACCAAGGTTGTGGACATAGCTCAGACAGTCGCCAAACATAAGTGGCAGTGGGCGGGGCACATTGCTCGTAGAACCGATGGCCGTTGATGCAGAAAGGTTCTTGAGTGTGACCGCGGACCGGATGCCGCAGCGTGGTAAAGCCCCCCGACAAGGTGGACCGACGACCTGGTTATTAGGGCGGTGCAAGACCGTTGTCGATAGTTCAAGAGAAGATAGTTGTCGAGAACTTTGGGGAGGCCTTTGTCCAGCAGTGGACGTCTATCGGCTGATATGATGATGATGATGATGACGATGTCCGTTGGTTCACCAGTAGTAGGTAACAATATCGTTGCAAAGTAAGTTAATTGTATTTCCAAAAGCTCAATGAGAACAAAATCTCTGTACAATTAGATTTCTGATTTGTATCAACTTCTTGTATTTCTGTTTGGCCCTATGTTTGACTAGTAGAGAATGCCATTTGGCATTAAGTCCGGCATTTTCTACTTTTGTTTTGTACAATAAAGCTTAAATAAATCAATAAATTGTCAAAGAAAAAGGACCGAAATGTCTAGTCAAAATCTAAAGACTGCATCTCCTTCCACTTTCACTTTCAAGTTGTGACCAATCACAGTCAGACAGTTGCAAAAATTTGAGTTTTTTCGCCTTTTATGCATTAATTTTACTAAAAAATAACTGCACGGTATTTTGGATATACCAGGGATGCTCTTCATGTAAACAGTTTAACGGGTAGGCCTTAGTTCCAGAAGCCCTTATTTAGTTTTAGTTAGTTTCGCTGGGCATTTTCCGCAAGTCGACAGTCAATAGTCATCGTACTTATTTTCGCCCCAACTTCACCACGAAACCCAGCAATGCCTTGAAATTGCTTGTAGCTTGTGCTTGGAGACCTACTTCCTTCCTTACTTCGTCCTGGGTTTGGTGGTTTCACCAATAAACACTGAGTCAGACTAACCCGTTTTAGTCTATTCACGACGCAGTCCATGCGCACAGTGCGCCCGCGTCGTCCTCCCCCAAAATTACTTCTGTGGCGCGGAGATAACCCCATTAGCGGGTTATACTCCCACACAAAGTCCGACTCCAGTGAGTAGTGAGAGTGAGTGAGTAAAGAGGGCTAAACAGCCCTGATATAGTTGAAGTCGTGTTTAAAAATCAATATACAGAAGTTCTAACAAAATACACTACAAATCTACATGTGTGTTGTACAGAAGTAGCAGTGAACAATGGAGGACTAGTTGACTACCTGTACGTGAACACAGGGGAGACGATAGATGTGAAGCTCACGGTGGACCAGTATAAGAAGATTAGTAGAGACCAAGACCCATGCGTGGATTGGGAGAACTACAGCACTAATAAGGTATTTCGATTCGAATGATGTATGAGTAACTATTTATGGTGAATTTTCTTTTTTGATCGCTCATATTTTTGACCACCAAAAATGGGAAAAGCTTCCGGAGATACGGACGGAGTGACGGAAACGCGTTGTGGAGGGCAAGTTGTGCGACGAGATCTGGTTTGCGGCACTCGCTGAGAAGAGAACGTTCAGGCGTTCTGTTCCTTTTTAGGGTTCCGTACCCAAAGGGTAAAAAAGGTACTAAGACTCCGCTGTCCGTCCGTCTGTTTGTCCATCTGTCACCAGGCTGTATCTTATGAACCGTGATAGTTAGACAGTTGAGATTTTCTCAGATGATCTATTTCTGTTGCCGCTGTTACAAAAAATACTAAAAAACAGAAAGGGGCTCCCATACAACAAACGGGATCGGTTCCGTTAACTTTGCATCTCATTTGTATCCGAAGCCATACATACCAGGTGCAAACTTAACTTAATCCGGCCAGTTAAGATGGGATAAGAATTTGAACCCTCGGTACGGCCGGTTTTCTTTGAACTGCTTAATCACTCTAAGACATGCGTTAATATAATTAATAATTAATCAATTATTCATTATTGCAGTGTACCACTAAATACGTGTCCGATATGGTCGGGTCTGTAACTGGGTGCTCTGGACCTTGGATGATAAGTGACCTTCCGCGATGTGACAACTATAATGATATGAGGGACCTCATTGCGGAATATTTGAAGTAAGCTACTGCCTCCTGTGATGTATTGTACATATCACTAATCATCCGCTTCTATCGGTACTAGCGCGTATCTATCCGACTAATGTCTACAACATTATAGTCTCTTCATGAATGTTGCTTAGAGACTAAGCAACTCAACTGCTTCTTCTTCTCAACTTCTTTAATAAGTCAACCACCAATATTGTCAGCATTCTTATGGGTTCAATCACTAGGCAATGTTATCCTCTATACCTCGTATTTGACGACGCAGTTGGCGCAGTGTGTAATGCTTCCAATCCCGACCAGGGCAGATATTTGTGCGATAAAGTCGAATATTTATTTTGTTCCTGGGTCATGGATGTTATCTATATAATATGTATTTACATATGATGTATATCGTCGTCTAGTACCCATAGCACAAGCTTTGCTTGGTTTGGGACTAAGTCGATTTGTGTAAGATTGTCCCTTAATATTTATTTAATATTTTTATCAAATTCGTCATATTCGTCAATCTCTTTATCATTCTCATTTACAGCGTTTACGAGAATCACAACTGCAGCATTTGCCCTCGCACCTGTAACTCTTACCTCTACAACTCCTTTGTCACCTTCCGGAGGAGTGACTACACGTGGGATCCTGCCACGAAGGTCTGGGCCCTGACACATGGTGACTCAATGTTGGAGACACATGTAAGAAAAAATGAAAACAAAACTAACGTCATTTTCAAAACAACCTCAGTTTTTACAAAGAATTTTTTTCTTTATTTTACTGCTGCTGTTAGAACTTGTAATGCAATGCAGTGCTATTCGAAGCTATTTATTAGGATTTTCAACGTATTTTATTAAAGTAATAGAAAAGAAAATCATAAAGTTATGAACATACTTATTGCAACACTTTTTAACACGTTTTTTTTTGTTCAACCATTCACAGTAAAAAAGCATAAATCTTCTAAATTCTGTTTTTGTTGGAGGAAGCCATTCTTTGCTTCATTTTCATTATTTATGTAATGATTACAGCTATACATCCACTTCAATACCATGATGGTGTCCGTATACGAAGAACGGTACAATTATGACTGGAATCTGTTTATTTCTGATCTTGGCGGAAGTATTGTAAGTATAAAGTAAAATAAAATAAGTATTAACCACACATACTTTCCAATTCACACACGAATTCAATGCGTTTGGATGGGTCAAATGGTAGTTAATGAAAAACTCCCGACGCCCGTATAAATATATGCCAAACGGCTCCAAATATCTGACAGATTTTTTAAATTTAGTACGAGCTAAGAATACTCTCATGTAAGTGATCCATTTCGATCAAAATATTGCATCCTTTTTGATAAACTGGAAACACGCACACAGTGAATAAAATTCGCTCAAATAGTTTAACTACTTTTTTCAGTGCAGATTATGCTTCGTACAAATGTACTGTAGGAGGGCCTACATTACGTTATAAAGCCATCTCTGTGGCCAATGTTTAATCAATTCTTGACACATTTCCCTATACGTATTGAAACCAAGTCGGCACAAGTATTTTGTGCCGGGTAAAAATTAGTAAAACTTCAAGCACATATATAACGCAAACCAGGATT
The DNA here is from genome assembly GCA_905147355.2 of Apotomis turbidana. Classification (NCBI taxonomy): domain Eukaryota; kingdom Metazoa; phylum Arthropoda; class Insecta; order Lepidoptera; family Tortricidae; genus Apotomis; species Apotomis turbidana. Next base: position 22,498,069 of record LR990293.1, read on the forward strand.
AAACCAGTGCAATCATGTTAATCGATTTGTTTGCGCTTATTTAGACTTATTTAACACCATCGTAAGTAAGTAACACGGATAGGTAAAATAAAGATAAGGTGGAAGTACTAGTAAATACTCGACATTGCAAGGGATATTTATTTTATGTTTCGTAATATTACGTTAATTTACACGTCTATCGCAAATTTATTCATCCCTTATGAGAGGTATGACTTTTACCTTTATTAAATGGTATTTATATCATATAATGATCATATAAAAAAATCTCGTAATGTAATGAAATGTAAGTCAATAGGATTGTCCCAGTACATGTCACGTGCTTTTGCAGGCAGTCAGGTTGTATATTTTATTATTTTGCGTGTGAAATTCGATAGCTACAAACATTTCTCATGTATTCATTCTATTTGCTATGAAAGTAACGGTAATCTTATCTTATTTATCGCAGTTGAAAGTATGGTGACGCGTATTAGTACCGCGTCGAGTACTAGTACTTCCACCTTATATTATCACCCATTGGCAATGTCATTAGAGTGACATTTCAATAACCTCAGGCTGGAAAAACCTGCGAATCAAATACCAATTATCAGTACAGTGTTATAAGATTTGTAAGATATAAGCATAAAAGGTCACTACCATTAAGAGTGCCCACCTTAAGTGGGCTAGGTATCAATAGCCTTATACTGAAAAAAAAAATAGCTCAAATAGTTTAACCACTTGAGAAATAGCCAAATTGTGCTTAGTATAGCCAAAGTTATGCTAATTTTACATGACTTATTTTGGTTACTAGCCCACAGTAAATTGTAGCTAACATTTGGGCTACTGTTAACAATTTTTTTTAGTGCACACATGCCTTGTACAAATGTACTGTTGGCCCTCCTACAGTACATTGTACAAGGCATCTCTGTGGCCAATTTTCCTTAAATTCTTGACACATTTCACTATTAAATCCAAGTCGGCACAAATATGCCAACATAATTTCAAAGATGACATGTGTTTGGAGCTATATAAAAATTACCTGTTGCGAGATACGGTTCTACAGACATTTTCACATCCATATTCACATGCTCTTGACCTCTCTTCCTATACTGTAGTTATTGACGTACGCCCTATTTTCGCAACCCCTAGCCTTCAATATCGGACTAACACCTTCAAGACCATCCTATCACACTCCATGCATCATTTCTCTGGCTTCCGTCCAAATCATATTAGCTCATCAATGCTCGTGCTATGGAAATATTTATCGCTAAGACGAATTAGAGAACTCACTCATAAATCCGTCGGGGCAGCGATTCGACGAGGTATTACGATATTCCCAAGTTATAAATATGGGGTATTGACTACTAGAATTGATTTTCGTCGAATGTTTCATTTAGTCAAAAAATCATTTTGTAGAAAGCGTTTTCTTTGCAAACGTAAACTATCTGAGATTGTTATTAAAGAAACTTAACCTAACCTAATCTTTGGGTGATTGCAAGAATGATGAAAAATTTATGACCACATACAGAGGGATAAAAAATCAGCGAATATATTTTTAGGCGAAATGAAAGTTTCTATGAGTCAAAGGATTTCCAGACATGTACTGTAGATGATGGATGGCGATTTATGTGTTTCGAGTCTTCAATGAAGTCAAATTTGATTCATTGATTTGTTTTATTTTTTATTATTATACACTATAAAAACTTAAACATAAGAAAGTTCCTCCAAAACTGTATTCACAGTTTGACTATAGGTATCGTCTCTGCTTATTATAGATATTTTAATAAAATTACCTTCACATGAGCTAGGTAAGTTGTTACTTGAATGACATGATTTACGAGAGTTGGGGATCCGGTGCTAAATCTTTCGTCAATGACATATACTTTAATCAAACAATGTAAAAGAGTGATAAGACATCTACCGATCTAATTATGGCCGCCGATATTATACAAGTAATGCATTTATTGATGCCCATAAATAGCCGATAGCGCGTGTACTGTTTACGTTTAGTAACGCGCCGGCGCCAATTTCTTGAACATTCTACGCAAATATCGAACTACGTATTTGCGCTGTCCACATTCATTGGCACAGATACATTTTATTATAGGTACCCAATTGGGGTGTCCTTTTCTCACACTAAATAGTTTGATCAAAAGGTATGATTCGCCAAATATTAATTTCGCTCTGTTTCTAAAATTATTTTCCTAAAATGAAAATAAAAAACAGTTTGTATATTTAATTAATTAGATCTCCCTCCCCATTCCACCACCGAATATTACGTAGAGTTTTAAATTTCAAAGAATGTTGAAAGCAGACATGTTTCATGATTTTAGTGCAGAAGCCATTACGTTTGCTTAAGTAAGACAAAAAACCCAGAATTTTAACAGTTCGAAGTACTGTCTATTGATAAAATAAAGGTGACTCACAATGAAATGTTGTGTAATCCGAAATGCTTACAAACTTTACAGATGCCCGATCTATATAGGGTTGTAATCCTAGGAATTTCGGGAAATTTTAGTGTGTACTGCCCATACTAGAATATCCCTGGTTTGCAAACCCCATACTTATAAAGTTATTGTGTTCCAGGGATTCCTCCTAGGCCTCTCCGTGATTGGTCTTATGTCGATGTTTGGAAAACTCTGGGACACGATCCACCCCCATTTCAAGGCGAGAACCAAGAGCCCCCATTCCACCGCCACCGCTGACATTAAGGTCATCTCCAAGGATCTGGCTTCGGATCTGGACTACTTGAAGAAATGCCAAGAATGGAATACTAAAAATGACGCGTATATATACAAATGAACGAATTATAATCTCTATCAGCATATTGTTGCGTTTTATTTACTGCTGAACAAAGGCCCCCTTCAAGGGCGTCCTCATCATACGGCTTCCAGTGATCCTCATCAAAACGTCAGTCCACTTTATTACGGGCTTTTCAAGTCGCGTCATCCGGCACTCAGTCACCACTCAAGAATCTTACGGCCCCATCGGCCATCAGTAATACCATAAGTAATTTGTATTTATCTATACCTACAAATATTTTGTTTACAGCGAACATTTGCTAATTGCATTTTTGTTTCCTATTTAAAGTCGTAATTTTTTTGGTCTAATACCAAATCCAAACGTTTTCAAGCAAAGCGTTTTCTATCGCCTATACTATGGTGAGTGCTCTTAAGAGCTATTTACACTTATCACACCCTTCCATTTCCGTCATAAAACCACACGTGCCGGTTTGCGATGTCATCGCTTCACCGTGGAAAATATTCCCACGCGTACCATTCCTTCATCTGCCTAACTATTAAAAAGTGGAACTCTTTGCCGGCACAGCTGTTTCCCCCTTCAAACTGGGGACCCTTCAAATGAAGCTCGTAGAAGCATCTCTCGGGCCAGCATGGCAGTTTCAACTGACATAGCACCGTTGGTTTCTTGTCAGTTGCCATTACGACTTGGGCGAGGAGTCTTTGCTTACTTACCATCAGGCGATGTTATGCCAATATAAAAGAAAAACCCGTTTGCAATTAAAGCTTCAACGGAAGTTTACAATATCGCAAGTTTATTTTGATACTTACGTACATCGGTTATGAATATGCTCTCTTTACGTCAATATCTTGCATTGAGGTAAAACGTAGTGATTACATTATCTTTGTATGTACCGAGGTATCACGAATTCTAAGCATGGGCACGGGCGTGCGGCGAATAATCCGCGCGTTTTAGGTAATTTTCTCTGCTTACTTTTTTGTGGGCAAATGAGCAAACGGATCGCCTGATGAAAAACGATACAGTCGCCCATAGATACCTGCAACACCAGAGGAGTCACAAGTGCTTTGCCGGCGTTTCAGATGGAGTATGCTCTTTTCTCGAAGGTTTGAAGGTTGTATCGGTCCGGAAATACCGTAAGCGACAATTCATTACACAATGCGGTCGTGCGAGGAAATTTTTAGAAAACCGCACACTGATTGATGTCATTGCCATGCCTTATGACGTCTATGCTAACCAGTCTACTTGCGCAGCTTCCCGCGACCTTCAAGAGATGATCGGTCCACCTTGAAAAGACCTGCTCACGTTGCGTCTTCCAGTTGTAGTCAGTAGTCTATACCACTTATATTTTTGTCTTAGAATAAATACGCCTAGAAAGAGAGTCTTTATACGCCAAAACGCCGGCTGGTCCAATTTGCATGAAATTTGGAACAGAGATGGATTGTACCCAAACTTATCACATACACATACCTACTGTTTAACCCTTAACCACCTACCTCCCGTCTCACAGACTCATTCAAACCTCAAATTGTGAACATACCTACGTGCGAGCATCCTACAAACGTTTGTGTCCTTGTACCTTCTCCCCTCCTGCCTCAGTGCCGCGTCGTCGCTCGACAAGGTCGGTCATGCACGCATTTAATTTTGGTGAGCATATTAGTGTCTCAGACCGTCTCTGAGACGGGTCGTAGGTAGATACGTATTTTTTCTTAAGAGTCTCGGAGACGGGTGGTAGGTGGTTACGTGACTATGGATACTTATTTTCTTCACTTAGCCGACCGCTTAGTCAGGGTGGTAGTGATTGGAAGTGCGGAAAACCTTTCTACTTGTAACCCGAAGAAAAAACGGGATCCAGTACGTATAATAATATATTTGCCTAGAATGTGCAAACAAACTTACATTCACTGCCGCGACCAAATCGAATAAATTAGTGGTCTGCAATTTTATAAAAACATTACCTTTATTTTAACGAAACTTATGGATTTAGCATTGTTAATTATTGAATCATTAGAAATAATTACTTAAATCTTCATATAAAGTCAACGTCTTTGTTGATCTCACCTTCCAAAGGATATTATAGTTCCTAAAGTAGAAATAAGGACTGTTGACAAAACTGTGGACGGTAAAAAATTGTTTTGTTAATGTTTGCAGAATGTCTATATTGCCATTATTATTTAAAATTTGCCAACCGATCTATAAAATTTAATATATAAGGCCGACATTATGTATCCGTCCTGGGGACGGGAGGTAGGTGTTTGTGTGACTAAAGAAGCAGGTAGGTAGTTAAGGGTTAACATGAATAAAGTTCCCGTAGGATAATATCCTCGGGAAAAATATAGTTTATAGTCCGCATCAAAAGTAGCTGCCAATTTTGGAAATTTGACATAAGCCAGTAATAAAATCGGCAGCAACTATTGATGGTGACCGTACCATAATAAATAACACTTCATATACTTCGTGAAACAAGATAAATGCGAAGAGAAGAGAAACCAGAAACACCAACTTTTCCGTTATTTTGTTTGAACGAGATTAGTCCGCACAAATAAATCCCGTTTCACCAACGGACATCCAGGCGAGGGGAGCGACCGCATCCTTACGTCGTCAGTTTTACCACTCATTCGCACGAAGCGATTTGCTTCATCATTTCTAATGCGAACCGCTAAGGAATGGAACTCGCTCCTATCGTGTGTATTTCCTGAAAATCATAAATTGGGTCTCTTCAAGACAATGAACCAGCGAGCTACATCTTAGACCCGTAGTCACTTACCACCAGGTGTCACGGTCAGTTTATGAAGTACTAGCTTTTGCCCGCGACTACGTCCGAGTGGAACTTGGAAGTATGGAAGCAGCCTCGTACAACACGATAGATATCCACCTAATCACCTTAATTAATAAAAGGGATTATTAAAAGCGCCTTAGCAAATGTAAGAGCAATTGTGCTTTTGGTCTAATCATTACATTTCCTACAGGGTCATCAATGTCATCATGAATTACTTACTCACTTTTCAATCTTTTTAGGGATAATTTCCAGGATGAAAACTATCCTATGTCCTTCCTCGGATTGTAAACTATCTCCATGCCAAATTTCATCAAAATCGATTCAGGGGGTTAAGTGTGAAGAGGTAACAGACACACTTTCGCATTTATAATATTAGTATGGATAGTATGGATGCAATGTTTTGTTCGCCATGCTTAATTACTACGAGCACAGGAATAGTAGGAAATTGCATCGACGTCAACAGGAAACTGCAAGTCGTTGCCCGGCCATAACATCAACATGCGGCTAAGATGCATGCTTGCGTTTGTTCACACCGATGTTTGGCAAAATGTGTGCTAATACATAGGTATATTCTCTAGCTTTAAATCCCGGGCTTAAGAGGCCTTATTCCTTTTAAAATGCTGATTGTTTAGACATTTTTATCTATGATCAAACATGTTTCTTCACATATTATTGATGTTACGACCTAGAACAGGGCTATTGACATGTACTGGTATATATTTGAAACCTACAGTTTGAACTTTTCATTGATAATTTTTGTATCAAAAACTATTCGAAATTGACAATTTTCACGCGGAAAATTAGTTTTTACAACTTATTTTCGACTGCACGCAATGAAAGCATGAAATAGCTGTGTTACTACCTAGAACTCGGGGAAAAGTATTATTTACTCCAAAAAGTTGGTTGAAATTATCGATATATTTGTCATAATATGAAAAAAAAATTTTTTAAAAGGAATAAGGCCTCTTAATACCCGCTGTTTTGTGAAGTTTGATTGTGAAGGATGGGCAACTACGGAACCCGACACTGAGCGTGGCCCGACATGCTCTTGCCCGGTTTTTTAGTAGGAAAATGATGATGATGATGACAACAACGATGATGAAACAAGCATTAACGGCATGCCAGAATGCAAGAAGGGCAAGCAGGGCATTAACTTGTTAATCCGTAAACAGTTAATTAACTACCGTTAACCTTCGTTGATTAACTGTTAACGGTTTTTTTTTTCATGGTAAGTTAAATGTCAAAAACGATCCTGTTAGTGTGAAGTTTCTATGAAGATATTGGCTTGTGACGTCACAAAAATCGGTAGTCAAAAGTCAAAACCCGTTCTCTTATAATTGTCCGATTAAAAATAGTAAAATTTCAAAAAGTTAGTTGTTAGTTTATTAGATTCCGTGTATGTTTTAATGTGTGTTTAGTGTTATCAATGATAATTTTCACTACAGTCAAATAACGTTTTGCAGTTTTTTTTTTTGTTTTTTTTTTATCATGAGTTTATCATCAGTTCCGTTTATTTAGCCCCAACGACGGTTCTATAGTATGAGCGATATTCCCCGCCCACTCCCACTTAATACTGGAGAATGGACAGAATGGACACTAAATTGAACCGCGCGGTACAAAGTTGCAATTCTTGGCAGGTAGACAAATTCGCTGACGCACGTTTGATGCAGATTGCTAGTACACGCTTAAGCGGAGCGGGGAGCGTGTTGACATTTTAATTTTACTGGATCCTTTTTGAAATCAAACCTCTAAATCAACGCAATAGGGGATGCGACTGATGATAAACATAGTGTAGTTGTATGAAACTGGCAAGGCACTGTTGGTTTCTTGTCAGTTGACATTGCAACTTGGGCTCCCCTTTTAGCTTAGTACCATCAGGCGAAGTGGAGCCACTATATTGTGCCAATATTATATAAAATGAGTAAACAAAAACCGGCCAAGTTCGAGTCTGACTCGCGCACCGAGGATTCCGTACAAACTTTCACTTATCCCATCTTAATTGGCCTGGTTGAGTTAAGTTTGCGCCTGAAATGTATGGCGCCGCATACAAACGAGATGCAAACTTCACGCAACCGACTTCTCCAAATATGATGTTTGAAAAGGACTATATTTTTTATCATCATCATCATCAGCCTGTTTCAGTCCACTGCTGGACATAGGCCTCTCCCATGGCACGCCACTGAGCTCGATTTTCAGCTCTCGTCCTCCAGTTACTACCCGCTGTCCTACGAATGTCGTCGCTCCACCTTGTTACAGGGCGCCCTACACTACGTTTACCGATTCGTGGCCTCCACTCCAGAACTCGTTTACCCCAGTGGTCATCGGCTCTACGGCAGATATGACCAGCCCACTGCCACTTCAGCTTGCTTATCCGCTGTGCTATGTCGGTAACTTTGGTTCTCTGTCGAATTACTTCGTTTCGGATCTGATCCCTAAGAGACACACCAAGCATAGCTCTTTCCGTGGCTCGCTGAGCGACTTTGAATTGGTGGACTAGTCGTATGGTGAGTGGCCACGTCTCGGCTCTGTAGGTCATAACAGGTAAGTCGCACTGATTAAAAACTTTAGTTTTTAGACTTTGAGGTATGGGCGACGTGAAGACTCGACGCAGTTTTCCGAACGCTGCCCAGCCCAGTTGTATTCGCCTCTTAGCCTCCTTGTCGAAGTTGCCTCTACCTAGTTGGAGCATTTGCCCTAGGTATACGTATTCGGAAACAATTTCGATGGAGACTCCACTTACGGCGACCGGTCCTGGATCGATATGTTCATTGAACATAACTTTGGTTTTATCCAAATTCATCCGAAGACCGATACGCTGAGACGAATTTGCCAGGCTGTCTAGCATGTGATTCAGGTCCTGCAACGTCTCGGCTATGATCACGATGTCGTCTGCGAATCGTAGATGAGAGATGTGTTGACCATTTATATTAATGCCACGATTTTTCCAATCCAGCGGCTTGAACATATCCTCCAGTGTGTTAGTGAACAGTTTCGGTGATATAACGTCACCTTGTCGCACTCCTCGACGCAGGTGGATATGTTCTGTCTGCTGGTTCTGTACTTGCACAGTCATCGTGGCGGCTGAATATAAACATCTCATCACCTCGATGTATCGCCAGTCGGCTTGACATCGTTGCAAGGACTCCAGAACAGACCAAGTTTCGATTGAGTCAAAGGCCTTTTCATAGTCCACAAAGGCCAGACACAGGGGCCGATTATACTCTTCGGTCTTCTGTATAATCTGCCGCACTGTGTGAATGTGGTCTATGGTGCCGTACCCACTTCGAAAACCGGCCTGTTCTGGGGGTTGGAACTCGTCGAGTCTTCGGGCAAGGCGGTTCGTAATAACCCTTGAAAACAGCTTATATACGTGGCTCAGAAGCGATATGGGCCGATAGTTTTTCAACAGGGTGGTGTCGCCTTTCTTGAAAAACAAAACAACCACGCTTCTGTTCCACGCTTGCGGAGTTCTCCCATTGAAGAGGACAGTATTAAAAAACTCCTGGAGCTCCCTTAGTATGGGGGTACCCCCTGCCTTCAGGAGCTCTGTCGTGATACCATCCTCTCCAGGGGCTTTTCCATTTTTAAGCTGTTTTAGGGCCAATACGACCTCGTCTAGGCTGATCTCAGGCAGGTCTTCTGTAAAGTGGCGTATGAGGGTGGCTCTGGGATCATCATCCTGTGGGTCAGATGGGGGTGCGTGTGAGGCGTAGAGCTGGCTGTAGAAATCCTTAACTTGCGAGAGAATCTCCGGCCTTGAGGTGACCACTGTCCCCGTACGTGTGGTCAACTTCGTCAGGTGGCTTCTTCCGAGTGACTGGACGAATACTTTCGACCCCCGGTTCTGCTCAATTGCTTCTTTAATCAAGAGCGTGGTGGAAGCTCGGAGGTCGCGTCGTACCAGTTTCGTTATCTTTTTGTTTAGTGCCCGGTGTTCAGCTGAAGTTGACGGGGGGTTTTCGCGGCGCTCACTCATAAGTTCCAGAGTCTCCCTCGCAAGTTTAGACTTCTTGCCTGTTGGCCTCATTTCGCAAAATTTTTCGCCCTCTTCCCTCAGGATGCCCACTACTTGGTCGAGTTTCTGGTCGACGTCAGTTGTAGTTTCCAAGGCAGCGAATCGGTCTTCCAGTTTTATTTGGAAAGTTTCGGATCCCACAGCGGTTTGTAGCTGATTTGGTCGGAGTCTGGACTTCATCAGACGGACTCTTTCGCGTTTTATTTATTTATTAGACATCTTTGAAAATGCGCCTTTTGTCCGTCATTATGAAGTCGATCTAATTTTTTGTGACACCATCGGGACTTTGCCACGTCCACTTCCTTTGGGGCTGTTTTTCGAAGAATGAGTTCATCATAAACAGCCCCTCTTTTTCGAGAAAGTTGACAACCATTTGCCCCCTATGGTTTCTAGCACCATAACCGTGTGGTCCTATTGAGCATTCGCTGCTGGCCTGTACTCCTACTTTAGCGTTAAAATCTCCCATGACAACGTTGTAGTGGGCCCTAGAGGTGTTGTGCAGGGCCTTGGAGATATCTTCGTAGAATGTCTCCACGTATTTGTCTAAGTGCGTCGAAGTCGGCGCATACGCTTGCACAACCTTAAGGCTATACCTGTCGGTCAGTTTGATAATAAGGTATGCAACCCTTGTCGACACACTAGACACTTCTACAACGTTGTCAGTGAAGTTTCTATGAACCAGAAACCCGACGCCACCCTGGGAAAGTTGGTCTCCCTCTCTAAAATACAAAAGATGGCCCGATTCTAGTGTTAAGGTGTCCCCTCCCTCTCTTCGGACTTCACTTAAGCCCAGAACGCCCCATCTTATGTGTTTTAGTTCTTCTTCCAGCTGCACAAGATGTTCGTCGAGTCGTAGCGTGCGTCCGTTAAACGTAGCCAGGGTCAGTTGCTGTTTTTGAGTTTGGCGGCCTACCGTAGCCCGGGGATTCTCAGCACCCCCTACCCCGCCGTAACCGTGACCGCCGCCTTGGTCAGGAATAACGGGGTGGCCGGGAACTGGGGGCCGTGGTTTATTGTGAAATGAAATGAAATGAAATGAAATATTTATTTGCTGAATATGTAGAAGTTGTACAGGCGTAAATCATACATTTCGAATAGTGGGTACATATTCAGCCGGAAATCCGGCATGCAAATTTTATAGTGTAAGTTACAACATTGAAACTATTATTAAGTACTTAATTACGAACGCGAACATGTCACATTTTGACTTAATGTCTTAATAAACTTTAGTATGTTAACATCAATAAAATGCCAGAATTAATTTAATAAATAATATGTCAACAATGAAATAATAATAGTAATCTAAATGTTCAATTAATTAGTACCTATTCAATCTACAAGGACTTTTTTCAAGGAAGTCATGAGTCGAGTAAAAACATTGCTCAGTTAACCACCTTCGCAGAGCCCTACAAAACCTGTTCATTGGTAACATACTTATTTCCGATGGAATAGAATTAAATACTAAACATGCCATATAGTGGCTGTTGTCCCTATATAATTTTAACTTTGGGCCGGGCATAGACAGAGGGAAATGTGTCAAGTTTCTTTTGTTGGTGTTGTCTCTTAATTTAAAGAGAGATAAATTATTTTTCACAAACTTACTTATTTCGTATATATAGATAGATGGTAATGTCAACAATTTATGTTTAAGTAAAAGTGGGCGGCAGGATTGAGTGTTACTTGCCATGTTTGGTTTTGCCCATAATCGCCACGCTGCGCATGCGGGTTGGCGATCGCAGTGCGTAGCTATTCGCACTTGTGACGCTGCTGCCCGTCACTAGCCTGTCGTACTTATAGCTACGCGTTTTATGAATGGTTATACCGCCATTTATCGGTCGTCAGAGCCTCGTCCGTTGTTCAGCAGGATGCACCACGGGCAGGAGAGGTTGGCTTGGAGTACTTAGTTGGTGAGTGCGCCCCCTTACATCCTTACATCCCCCATATTTTTTATGATTTTATTTATTACAAATGTATAGTTTACAGACTTTTATAACTATTTGTAGTAATTGTAGTATGTGACAATATATTTTTTTTTTTTTTTATTTATTTATTAAGGATCTTTATACTACTGTACATATCGGTCCTATAAAAACAGAGACTACTTACATCGTCAACAAAATATAAAGTACAACTAAACTAAAAGAAAAACTATTAACCTACTTAAAAAAAACAGTTTACACAATGCGAGCCAACCTATACACCATAAGTGCATAGTCTGACGATGGATTTGCCAGCAACTGCATAAAAGCTCCGATATCATATGGGTTTAGGTTGGCTGACGCTATCAGCGCATCTCTCTGGGCACGATTGCGCCGGCACTCCATCAACAGGTGCTGGGCGTCTTCTATAGTACCACAGATATCACAATTAGGTGAATCAATTATTCTCATGAGACATCGAAACTTATTGAGTGGCACATGACCAGTTCGCAGCCTATGAGCAGTCACAACATGTTTACGGCTTAAGTCAACATTCTGAAACCACGGTATCCGCGGAGGCTCGCTCTGTATACATTTGTACCATATCCCTTTGTCTCTAGACCTTTGATCGAAGTACTCCTTCCACAGTGTATAACATTTATTCCTATATTTATTAACTATTTCAAGATAACAGGGCGCTACGACAACAACACTTCCATCCGTTATACCCGCTTTTGCCAGCTGATCCGCCTTCTCATTTCCCCTCAAACCAATGTGTGATGGAACCCATTGCAACCGTATAGTAATATTGCTTTGTTTTAAAAGAATTACCTTTTCTAAAATTTCATAAACTGTCGGCACACCCCTTTCACCGCGAACAGATCGAGTAATATGTCGTAGCGCACTTTTACTATCGGTACAGATCACCACATTTTTAAAGTTCTTTTTTAAAACATATGACAATGCACTTGAGATTGCAACCAGTTCAACAGTCATTATACACACATCGCCAAAAACTTTAAACATATAATTCTCCTGGTTGCATGAAGGATCTATCGGATCATAGAAAGCTGCACCCCGTCCAGAGGCATTCTTGGAGCCATCTGTATACAAAATGTAGCAATCTTTATATTTTTGACGTAATTCAACAAGAACATTAACACGAAGACAATTTTGCTCATAAGCCTTTTTAGATTCTGTTATACATTCTAAATTAGAGAAAACCAAATTATCCACATCAATATTGGATAACCATATATTGAGAGAAAACATCTGAAGCCGCTCAGATGAGAATACATTCTCATCTACGACGTCAGATGTGGCAGTTGTAAGAAGGGGGATCTTTTTATTCAACCAATATCTATTCTGATTGAGCAAAACTAAATTATCCAGGAGTACGTTCGTTTCATTATTTGACACAGAAAGAACTTTTAAACGATATTTAATTGCAAGAAACCTTCTCCTTAAAAATAATGGTGGGATGCAAAAGTGACAATATTACTTGCCAAATTTCATAGTTCTAGGTCATCGGGATGTACCCTATCATTTTGATTCCCTTGAGAGTGTCGAAATGTATGTTTTTTGCGACATAAACGGCCGTATCTTTTTTTAAAGTTAACGTAGAAGTTTGATTTTTTAACAGCTTCAAGGGATTATAGACCTGAGTATATGGTGTTACTTTCAGCTTGATACCTTCATGCGTTCTCGAGACAAAAGGTCTCTTGACAGACAGACAGACGGACGGACACCAAAGTGACCCTTATAGGTTCCGTTTTTCCGATTTAGGTACGGAACCCTAAAAACAGTAGAGCAGCCAGCGGCGGTCGTAGGAGTAAGCGAGACACCGTGTTCGGACCTTCCGCTCCCACCTATGGCCTCCGCTCGCCGCCCTGCTTTTCACGCGATGTCATGGCCGGACCGTTACTTCTTCACGCCAAAACGGCTGGAAGAATTTGCATTAAATCCTAAATTAATACAAGCCAATTTTTTATAACGAAAAAAAATAGCTCCCGTAGGTTGGTGTATTTATTGTAATGCGAGCGAAATTCCGGACAAAAGCTAATATTTGATGAATGATGACAGCTCAAATCAGCTACCTACTTATGGAATGTTGAAAACGATTTGTTAGTATGAAGTTTTTATGAAGATGCTTGAGAAGCTTGTGACGTCATAAAAATCAGAAGTCAAAACACGCATTCTTTTTAGTTTTTGTCCAATTCAAAATAAAAAATATCCAAAGTTAGTGGTAGTTTATTTGGTTCCGTGTATTTTTGAATGTATGTTTAGTGGTTTTTTGATGACATAATTAATTCACTACCTATAGTTAAATACCGTATTGATTATGTATATTGTCATCGTCATTATCATTGACCAAATTGTGGTCATAATTTCACTGGGGATTTGGGTAAATTTCATACATCGATAGTTTTGTACTGTGCGTCTTACAAAATATATTTTTGTGCTTGTAATGTAAACATTTCAACATTTTCGCGAAATATTTAAATATTAACTGAAAGACATTGATTGATTTGCTGAGCGGACTTTACGACAAGAAACGAGTAGGTTTTTTTATAATGTTGATTTTTCAATGAACTCAGTTTCAATAACAGGCTAAAGGGTTGTCTGTCTGTCCGTCTGTCACAGGACTAATAGGTAGGGACTTGAAATTTTCGCGTAAATGTATTAGTATGGCCGCTATAACAGCAAATACAAAAAAAAGTAATAGACTGTCCCCATCCCCATACAAAAAAAGTTTTTTTCTATGGGTTGAATGGTAATAGAGGTACTTAAAATTTACATAAAGTACATATTACTATTTAGGTGAAGTGCCTAAAAAAAAAACTGAAAAAAGGTTGCCAATATTTGTATTATTTAATTGATGGTACGGAGCGTGCGTGGTTTGCTCACATGTGGTCATGCTTCGTGGTTCTTTTATTTTTCAGCGTTTATCAACATGCCCGAACCTTACTGCGGCCACAGTATTAGTCACTCCGAGTCGATAACCCAAATTAGTGACACCTATTTAGTCGACGTCTCATGATTGAGAGTCTGCTGCAATGTTGGCGGCTACGCTGTCATCTTTAAGCTATGTGCACGATGGACATCTTAACAATATTTAGATGCTCATTTGTTTCTCTTTCATTGCTCTTGTACTAACAAAGGCTTTTCAGCGGTTTATGACCTTTGAACACCGAAAATCAATCAATCCGTCAATACTTCTAACACTTTTAATACATTTTAAAATGTTTTTTTTTTTCATATTATGACAAATATATCGATAATTTCAACCAACTATAAATAGCATAATATTTTTCCCTGAGTTCTTGATAGTAACAGCCATAAGTTGAAAAGAAAAAAAAAACGTTTTCTGCGTGAATTTTGTCAATTTCGAGTAGAAACAAAAACTATCAATGAAAAACTCAAACGGTAGGTTTTATGTTACGAAACATGTTTGATCATAGAGAAAAAATTCTAAGGCAATCAGCATTTAAGAACGGACAAGGAGCCTTAAAAGACAGATATTTTGTCAACTATTGCGATAATTGGTGTGTCTCTTTATTTTAATTATTTGGGGCATCATTGATAGCAATACAATTTGTAATAATTAACAATATACTACATCAAAAGCCAATAAAAGATGTCCACAAAAATACAGTAATAGACCTAGTTACAAGATAAATTAAACAAACATTATGATATGCTCGATCAGGTACTAACCTACTACCTGATCCTGATCTGTACTAACCTGATCGAGCATACCATAATGTTTGTTTAATGTTTAACTCTTCGAGCGATAACTGTGATCGTGATGATCAATAGGTTAGTTTACTGTCTTGGTGTGACGCGATCAAATTCAGGCGTACGATCTTTATATGACCTAGGAACTGATTATCATGATGGTATTTGCGTCTCTAATCTCATGTCAAGATGGAAAGATGTTTCGTACTCTAAAAATCCAATGAGTGTTGAAATAAAACTCACATTTTCTTTGATATTCCTTATTTTTATTAGACACTGTTCTTTTTTTCTTATCATCCATGTGAATACATCTTCAAATGAAACAATCGAACATTGGCGCTTGAGATCGATGACGAGTCATCACATCACATCACTTCGTACAGTGCGTTGACGGAGCGCAGCACAACCCAAAGGTAACAACGTAAATTCGAATAGCCCAAAATTGTATCGAACACCCTCGGTACAAAGTCGCATTTGGAACGATTTATTTCTAATTAATATGTAGTTTCATCTGTAAAAGACGTAATAATCATTTGGCTAATCATGTTAATGGTTATATATTGGGTTAATAATATAGTATAATTGCTAGGGTTAATGACTAGGGCAGGGTTAACACCGTCCGATACCGAACGGACATTCCTTTCGATTTCGTATGCTGTTTTAACCATTCAAACCTTAATATTTTCTTCAGTTTCTACTGTCACACATTTAAATAAAACAATTTTAACGGATTGTTATCCACGTTTGACAACGGTAGCTGTAATAGTTGCCGAAACGTCAGAAAGACAAATCCCACACATTATGCGTTTAAATTGTAAGTAAGTAAGTAAGTAAGTAAACGCTTTATTGTACACAAAAACAGTTAAAAAATACATCTATTACAATTAACATATAGGTACAAAGGCGAACTTATCCCTATAAGGTTTGTTTTTGTAAAGTAATTGTTTAATTTAAACATCCAAAACTTGGATAAAAAAACTTTTAGTTTCCTCATGGCTGAGGATGATAACCAACTGTAATGTCTAATTCCCTTTTACTTGATCCTATCACGAGGTGTGTATGGGCTGCTCAGTGTATGAAACTACAAATGCTAAAAACTTTTAGTCGTGACTGTAACCCAAAGGGTTGTTTTGAGACATGATGGTTGAGTTGGTGACTATTAATGCTTAAATATATCAATATAATAATTCGAAAGAGTATCAAAGTGTTCTATTTTGATACTCTTGAATTATATTGATACTATACTCCATCCGGATAGGGCTTTAACTAAATGTAAACAAACCTTGGCTGTCAAAGTTGACATATTCAGGTGTAATCAACATTTTATCAATTGTAAAATTTTAATTCTTACTTTCGATTATTCTTTTGATAGTCAGACTCTGATCAAGGTTCGGCAAAGCAGAAAAATAATTAAATGGCCTTTGCCAAGTCATACACGTAAAATAAATGAATACACAGATATTATGTATGAATAGACATTCAATAATTTAAATTTATTTTTTCTGTACTGCTCACAAACACTAACGTAGGTAGGTATGTATACTTATTGTTACGTTAATTCTAAAAGTTCGTTAAAGTGTTACATTTTTTACCTTTGGGACAAATTATTATTAAATAAAAGAGTTCAGTAGGTAAGTGTAATCCTAGTTTAATTTGAACTGTCACTATTGCTGTCTAATTTTGATGATACCAAGGATTATGAGGAAGCATCACCAACATTAATAATGAACCGTTCTTTTGTGTCATCCATCCGAGCTAGCCCGGCTTGTACCTAGTACAGGTTCGTTCATTTTCAGCAGAACTAACACGATAATAACAACCAATTAATAACACTAATAATGAACAGAACAAATGACATAACAATATTTTGATCAATAACAAAACAAACTAATAAGAAAACTAATGCAAGTGAAAATCGCGACTAGTATAGGTAGTATGCGTAAACGAATACACGAGAAGTGTCAAGTGTCATGTTATTTGAAAAAAAAGGTTGCAGATTCCGAGGTTTTTAGGTTCTTTATTGTGCACAATTTGTAAAATATTTGGTGGCATGTTGAAATTATTAATAAGTTAATGTACTTGGGGAATAATTACATATGCTTGATTGGGTATCGTATGGTTTATTCTATAACTTTATATATTAAAGCAAAATAAATATTATATTTTTTATTAAAATAATATTATTAAATACAAATTTTACCAACCAATGTCAGCCTGATAAAGCACCTAATTTATGGTTTGTTTACATTTAGTTAAATACCTATCCGGATAGAGTATAGCGGCTTCGCACGGGTACAATGCTGATAAATTATGCATGTATTATACATATATACCTTTCTCTTGAATTACTCTATCTAAAAAAACGCATTTAAATCCGTAGCGTAGTTTTCAAGACCAAAGCATACATAGGGACAGACGGACAGATAGCAGAAAGCGACTTTGTTTGATACTATGTAGTGATTTATGCCCACTACTTTTTTGATATAATGCGATTACATCCAGAAATGTGGTGATAAACAGTGTTTTTAAACTTGTTAGCTTATATTCATCAATAGACGTGTTATGCTTTCGACATGATCATAAACTAGATTTATTTGGGTTAAATTCTACGTTTCTAATGACACTTGAGATAGCGTCTCAATTGTTTAAGTAGGTTAATTAAGTAAGCATTTGACCTAAATTTCACCTGATGTGAAACGTTGATTATGATTACCTACATAGAAAATTACTATTTACTCACGTCCTGAAGAGTAGTTTATTTTAGCGATGTGCTCTAAAAATAAGCATTAACATTGATACATTAAAGTCAGCCTGTTGAAATCCGTTGAAAATCTAAAACAATATCGGCAGTTCAAACGCCCACTGACAGATCTCGTGGCAAATCTATTCCTTAGCTCCAAAACACGGCCCGAATACCCAGCAACGCTCAATACGTCGTATCCAACCCCAGCTATCTCACAACTTAAGACCTTTTTCAAACAGTCACCTAACCAGAATAGATCGGTACTGATTCACAGCGTGCCCGAGTTGGCTCAGATAGCTTCCTGAATCTGACATATGACTTTATTCCATACTAAAACGACTTAACCGCCGCCATTTTGGTACGAAGGTTAGACATTTTGTATCCAAATGACGCACGACAATGCGACTGGGTGAAATAAGTTTGAACACTATTGATGAGACGGTAGGAGTGTCGATAGATGCAAAAGAGCTAAAAGTATATATATTAATAGATCGCGACGTGTATATAAAGGAACGGGTTGGGAACACGGCACATTTGGTTTCGGGATTTTTGTCTGGACGGCCGATTCCTAAAACACAGAACAAAATTGAGAAATAGCCAAATTGTGCACAGTAGTAACCAAAATTATAATTTTACACAACTTATTTTGGTTACTAGTAGCCCCCAGTTTGTCAGTCCTCCGATTTATTAACTAGCAGCTAACATTTTGGCTGTTAACAAATTATTTTTTGTGAAGATACGGGATAACATTTTGAGATTATCTTTACCTAACCACAGCTCGTTCGCTTGTACAGTCAAAGGAAAAGTAATTAAGCAGAATAACAGACCCACAATCTACACAACCCTTATTTTCTTGACAATAGAGTCCGTGTGCATTATTTTGAACACCTGGCGTGCGTAGCAACTTCTGCGGCTGATCGTACTATCGGGAATATATGCATAATTAATTATATACTGATTATACTTCAAACCGTTGACAAAATCCATCCAGAAATTCATATTACAATAAAAAATAACATTTTCTCTCTCATTCTTGCCCACTAGTAAATAACATTTGTGATAATTTATGAAACATTGTAATGTAATGTCTCATTATTTTATCAATATTTGTATATTTTCCTGATATTTATTCATTATTATATATTTTTTTCAATAAATTATACAAGTAAATTTGACATGAATCGAACTAGCCCTAAATAAAGCTTATTAGGCCTGTGTTATGGTTACTACACGACGATTTGCATTCTAATATACAGGTGTGGTGTATAATAGGAGTAGTAAATTAAAAGGTATATTTTCAGTAATTCAATGAAGCACTCCTGTGGTTAGCGTGTACAATAAATCCGTCGATTTCGTCGAACGTAAATTCGTTGCTGACAACCGCCAGCGTCAGTGGTCGAAACAAGACTAAAACCGGCCAAGAGCATGTCTGGCCACGCTCAGTGTAGGGTTCCGTAGTTGCCCGATCGTTCACAATAAATTACGAGAAGGATTTCAAACTCTATAAAAAGGTCGTAAACGCCAAAGTAACTGCTATTACTTATTACCTTCTGGAAGTTATCGATTATACGCGCCAGATTGAGCGAAATGTTTAATACAGCATGGCACTTAACTAATATGTGTAACGTTCGAAGTATAAGGACATCGCGCGGCACTTACGTCATTTTAAAGAAAATTATGAAATTTTGCGATTACTCAAAAACGGCTCAACCGATTTTATTCACTATAGTTTTCGTTGAAAGTACTTATAAGGCCTCATTTTTATGAATCTTTTCATAATTTTTTGATACGTGGTTGAAAAGTTAGAGGGGGGGGGACACTATTTTTTTTATTTTCGGAGCGAATATTTACAAAACTGCTGATCTTTATCAAAAAATGATGTTTGAAGACCCCTATTATTTTTAAAAGACCTATTCAACGATACCCCACACACTAGTGTTGAAACGAAATAAAATATTCACCCCCACTTTAGGTGCTCGAGAGGTACCTGAAAGAAAGCTTTTTTTTTAGTTTTTATTTTACCGTTTTGTCGGCGTGATACATACCCATACTCATACCAAATTTCAGCTTTCTAGTACTAATTATCACGGAGCTAAGCCGCGGACGGACGGACGGACAGACGGACAGACGGACATGGCGAAACTATAAGGGTTCTTAGTTGACTACGGACCTAAAAAAACCAGGTATGGCCGACAAGGCAGCCATGTGACGTAGACTGATTAGTTTCCGCTTTATGGTAAATAACTATAAGGAAAAGATGCTCAACGCCAGTCGTACAAAAAAAATGTTGCATTACACTTGTCATATTCTTTGAATAAATGTTTTTCGTCGTGATAATTGATTTTAAACACTCTAGATTTTAAGACATTCATACAGGTACGAATGGAATCGGGGAGTATTATGATATACTACTGGCAACACAGAAACGGATTGACAGAACCAACCGACCAATCATAGCGTGATGACGTCACATGTGTGGCCTGTCATTCCCGAATGCCTTGCCTTGTTTTTAGGGTTCCGTACCCAAAGGGTAAAAACGGGACCCTATTACTGAGACTTCGCTGTCCGTCCGTCCGTCTGTCACCAGGCTTACAAGAACGGTGATAGCTAGACAGTTGAAATTTTCACAGATGATGTATTTCTCTTGCCGCTATAACAACAAATACTAAAAATAATATATGTCGGGGACAGGTCTGGATGGCCGGTGTGGTGTGGCACATTAGATGAGCTATTCGACATAGTTGTGGACGAGGAGGTAGTTGTGAGCAAGATGAAACACTACGGATGCAATTAACTTGATTTATTCCTTATACAATGAAGCACAAAATAACAGTTCCTGGCACAGAGGTCTGTAAGCTAGGTTATCGAAGTCTCGAATAGAATAGTCTTTATTAAATTAACACTGTATTGTTGAGTTATAACGTTTCACTGATTCTAACTTGGCATAGCACAACGAAACGGGACAGTTCCAAGGCAGTAGTGCACTCGACGGTGACCCAGAGTGAAGTGTCGGTGGGCGTTCGCTGAGTGAACCGCCAAGACTCTGTCTAGCGCGCCAAAACAGGTTCAAGGGGGCGCCACTGTCGCCTTCCGATGGCGCGCCGGCTTCGTTGAGCTACCGTACTCATGACCGTCTCCGACACGGCCGTCCTGCGATGACACACGTCCTCGTGTGTTGCTCTGAAACAATCAACAACCAAAACAGTATCCACTCGGTCACTCCTGACAAACACGTCAAAATGGTAAGACAAAACAAAAACTTCATCTTTCCTTTCGCATCAAATAGTTACTGACACCAAAACTAAAAACATATCACAAAAATAATTTTGACAACTAAGTGAAAGTTTTTGTTTTATAACCGCAATATTTCAAAAGATACAAATCGAATTATGGTATGTAGGATACCAACCAATTACCAATTGTAACATTACTTATTCTTTCAATAGTGCAATACGTTTTAAATGAGATTGTACTACAATGTTACTTGTTGTGAAACAAACTAGCTATTTACCACTTCTACCTTAGAAAGCACATTAGGAACCATGTACCACCATATCATTTCCTTTTGGCTCACCTTATTGACAATATCAAAACAATTAAATCAACGAAAATTCGTTCAACAAAACAGGTATCTCATTCGTGGCCTAGGGCTAACTTAGCCACCCACTACGCGCATCCCCACGGGATCGCCGAGTCAACCCTATGACTCTACGGTCTCTGCGAGAGAGACCCGACCTCCGCCAGCACCTACCGCGCACCGCGTATCCACGGACTGCTTAGAGCAGATGCCGACTTCTACCGGACTACGGCTACGATGAAGTGACTGGTATGGTCGACCAGCCGAACTGAGAACCTCCCTACCAGTCTCACTATATATTTTTTTGTCTACTTCAAATGGTACGTAGCTCCGAGGCATTTCCCTCAACCTATCGTGCAAGTACGCGCATGTTTGGAAGTCAAGTTTATGGCAAATAGTCTTGCAATTCTACATGTCAACATTTCTAATAGGCTCGCTTCGGTAACATGATTTAATGCACAGTACTAACAATTTTAGCTAGACTGATACATGTCATACATAGTCAGTGAATTATAAAACCGTTTGCCATGAAACTTATTGGAAATCAACTCTTCCATAAGCGATCACTCGGCAACTAAATCACAATAAAATGAGAACTCCTCACCAGATTGTCTAATACGGTGTGGTGTGGTGACGTCACACGTCAACCCTCTTCCCCGTGGTTGAAGGCGCCCTGTCGCTCGCCTTCGCGCAGTTCTTTACGCGATGTCTTGTACCGTGGCAGCCGAAGCAGATGACTCATGGCTTAGCTGTTAGCTGCTAAGTTCGCGAATCTTTTCCTGAAACAAAAACTCCAGCACAGTATCACAGAGCTCGGTCATTCTAACCTTAAATCCAACAAAAAAAGGAAATTCAAATCAATCTAGCAAAGTTAGGTACACTGAAATTATGATTCGTTAATGTGAACAAATAATCTACGACGTAGATGCAAGAAAATATTTAAATCAAATCATTATTTGCACTTTAATAACAAGCTTTACTTTGTATGATAACTTTTAGATTACCAGGGGATTATAAAACATTAATGATAAAAATCAAACTTCAATTTCAAATTCTTGTGTCCCAATATTTTCCTAATCCTATTAGTGTATCCAGTTTAAATATTTTAGGCTATAGCGATCACCACAGCTAAAAGTATCATTAGGATAGTTTAAGCAAATCTCCAGCTCACCAGTTCTTACGAAAGTTATAGACGCTAAACTATACACCAGCTAAAGTACACAGAGTAAGAAACTATTCGAGACGTAAACAAATTAAATTCTACAGAACAATTGGAAAATCATGAACAGAGGGTAGATTACTATTACCGCAGCCGCTCCTACTACTAAGTACTGCGTATGATTAATGCACCCTCACAGCGCAATTTTTAAATTATAAACTTTAATAATGGTAGGTAAACTGCGTAGTGGTCATATTAATCAATACTAAATCTCTGTAGAAACATTTCGCGTTCGGTTGTATTATATCACTACGAAAATAATCGTTAGAAAAGGTGCAATAAACTTTGTTTCAAATGATTATTAATTTCTATCACGCAATATTCAACTTTTTACTTGGAGGGTTGCTTTTACCAGTACCCGGTAATACTTTTTTGACAAATACCCACTAAACTGAATAAGTGCGACTTAAGTCTACCCCAGAATCTAGCTACACTTTTATTTGTGAACAAAATATCGGAATCTTAGTGAAAAGTTAACGACTGACCTGATGTGTTTTTCAAAATGTGTCGGTGAAGCCATAGTGCCTACGTTCACGCGTCGCTTGTAAGTTGTAGTTGACTGTCGCTTCTGGGTCACTTCTACTGGTGCAACAACTGACGATGTGTCCCGCTGTTCTTGAAGTAAACAATGAACTTCGATGTATGTAGTTTGTATTGTAACTGCTGGCTTTTGTCGCTGAGGTGGTAAGTTGTAGTTTTCTTTTATACGAAGTAAGCAATCGAAATTTTCATGTCCGTTTCTCTCGCAATGAAAACAATTTAAACAGTGCAATCTTCATTTGTTTTCATACGGTTTTGTAGGTCTCCGTGACGGTGTTAGCTTGAGTTTCAATAACGGAAACGCTTGTAGCTCCTGTTCCTTGATTTTGTGATGTCAGGTTCGTTGTATTTCAAAGAGTAACCACAAACTTTTTTTCTTCCGTTTTATTCGCTTCGTGTTCCATCATTCTTCGTGTTCGCTCATGGGCCATAGATACCATCCCAACTTCTGATGTCGGGGACAGGTCTGGATGGCCGGTGTGGTGTGGCACATTAGATGAGCTATTCGACATAGTTGTGGACGAGGAGGTAGTTGTGAGCAAGATGAAACACTACGGATGCAATTAACTTGATTTATTCCTTATACAATGAAGCACAAAATAACAGTTCCTGGCACAGAGGTCTGTAAGCTAGGTTATCGAAGTCTCGAATAGAATAGTCTTTATTAAATTAACACTGTATTGTTGAGTTATAACGTTTCACTGATTCTAACTTGGCATAGCACAACGAAACGGGACAGTTCCAAGGCAGTAGTGCACTCGACGGTGACCCAGAGTGAAGTGTCGGTGGGCGTTCGCTGAGTGAACCGCCAAGACTCTGTCTAGCGCGCCAAAACAGGTTCAAGGGGGCGCCACTGTCGCCTTCCGATGGCGCGCCGGCTTCGTTGAGCTACCGTACTCATGACCGTCTCCGACATATAAAATAAGTATTTAAGGGGAGCTCCCATACAACAAACGGGTTGGTTGCGTTAACTTTGCACCTCATTTGTATGGGGCGCTATACATACCAAGTGCAAACTTAACTTAACCACTTAAGGATGGAGTGTTTGTACGGAACCCTCGGTGCGCGAGTCCGACTCGCACTTGACCGGTTTTTTTATACCATAGTTTCGAATGTGATTGGGGAATAGTTTTGAGAAGGACATTTTTACGAACTTACTGTGTGAGTGTGTGCGTTGTCCAATTGACAACATTTCATATTTATAATACTCATCATCATCATCATCATTTCAGCCACAGGACGTCCACTGCTGAACATAGGCCTCCCCCAGTGACTTCCAGATCGGCCGGTTGGAAGCGACCTGCATCCAGCGGCTTCCTGCAACCTTTACCAGGTCGTCTGTCCACCTTGTGGGTGGACGTCCTACGCTGCGCTTGCCGGTGCGTTTATTTATAATACTACAATTTTATTAATTTTCTGTATTTCGCTCGAAAAGAGGACTTAATCACTGTTTTTATATTTTTCCTGAGTGTACTAATTATTTTATTAAGTTTGACTACTATAATGTTGTAACTCCAAAACTATGATATAATGTATAGGTTACTTTAGCCTGGTGTCTAATTAAAAAAAAACGAATGACGTTGGGCTTGACATTAATGACGGTTTATTTTTTTTCGCGGACAGGTCGAAAACTACAACTCTATGCAGGCATAGTAGTCGTAGATTTCAGTTATTTTATGTATTTTCTTATATTTCTATACACGCAGGAAAATTAATTCAAATATTTTTTAGGGTCTACACAACGCAAAGTTCTCTCTATCTCTATGTATATTAATTTCCAGCCGTTAGAAATACGAAATGTTGTCAATGATATATGTCAATGGCTCTAATTCATACATAACAGAGTTTGGAGGTAACTAAACCCCCTCGTTTATTCTTTGCCGGAGTCGGGTGGAAAGAGCTACCATCTGACTTGATGAAAGCTTTTTCCTTTTTTTAAGTCATTTGGAAAGCAACACCTGTGTCTAAGGGCTGAGCCCTGCGCGCGCGCTGACTCAGGAGCTATATTCGGGCGGTGATGGCGTCACGACTGTTTACCCGTGACAGGACCAGATTAGCCGCCCTATATTTATCTCATGACAGAATTTGGTCAATCACAACACCATGATTATGATGTATCTTCGGGCTGACAACTTACCCGGGCATATTTCAAGAGGATTTGAGGGATCTGTACTAAAAGAGTGCCAACGGAACCGTATTTCGAAGATCAAGCTTAGTATTGCACGATTGAATTCCGCCATCCCCGTTTCAATATCGGACAACCAGGCGAGGAGACCGATTTCACCCTTATGATGTCAATTTACCACTTATTCGCACGCAGCGATTTGCTTCATCATTTCTACTCCCATCGTGTGTATTTCCAGAAAATTATTATTTGGGTCTTTTCAAAGTAAGAGTAGGCTATTACTGAACCGGCGCGAACTACATCCTCGACCCCGTTGTCACTCACCATCAGGTGATACTGAGGTCAATCGCCGGTCAGTTTGTGAATAAAAAAAAGCTCGTCTATTTGTCTGGCACTGGCACAAGTTTTATTGTTAGATAGGTGTAGTTATTGTTAACTACTGTGTAGATGCTATGGTTTGATGGATAAAAAAGGTGTTAAAATACTATTGCTGGTTTTTTAATCACTTGAACTTAAAACAGTTGCTAAACTTTTTTGAACCATCATGGTTCAAGGATACTTGAATTGGCTACGATTCGTAGTTTGTAAACAAGGAAGTTGTTTAAGTATTTGCAATTATTTTATGTAAGTAATGATGCTTAAGTACCTATAAATTATGGAGGTAAATTAATAAATAAATAATTGTCTAAAAAAAAGATGATTTTTAATCGGTGATCAGGTACCAACTTTTCTAACTCGGTAATTGATGGCGGTCACGTTGAAGTCGTAATTACATGAAAACAAAGTTTTATTCTTCTATGATAATTTTTATTTGGAAACCAATTTTGTCTTAAATTTCTTGTCACCCTACTAATCTGTATCTGTGAGCTTACAACCTCTTTAATTGTTTAATGGCAGCCAATGACAATTTATGTCAAAGTCTTAGAAAATTTCGTAAAATTTCCCGCCAAAGCGATGGCACTTGAAGTAGGTATCGTACTTCAATAATTTATGTTATGTAGGATGACCATGTATCTAGTGGGTATTATAAATAATGACACAAAGGTAAATTAAGAAAGAAAAATTGAATGCGATCTACTACAATCGAAGCGGGGTAGTAGATCGCATTCAATTTTTCTTTCTTAATTTACCTTTGTGTCATTATTTATAAAAATAAAAAATGTGGTATTACCACATAAAAAATATGAATCGATAAAAAGATTCTATACAAATATTTAGTGGGTATTAGTTTAATTAAATAGTGAGGTAATTGCGTGAGACCTCGCCTATTAAGTTTAATTTTAGCTGGATATTAATATTTTTCTACTCCTGATCACCGATTTAGAATCATCGTGTATATATATCTCTACTCTTTTTTGAAAACATGTACTTATACATATACATAAACAAATACACTAATTGACCAAAAAAGCTTGCACTATGGGTAATAGACGACGATATACATAATCACTATCATTACGTAGTATAAAACAAAGTCGCTTCCTGCTGCCTGCCTGTCTGTCCCTATGTATGCTTAGATCTTTAAAACTACGCAACGGGTTTTGATGCTGTTTTTTTAATAGATATATTGCACACACAGATATATTGCACCCGTGCGAAGCCGGGGCGGGTCGCTAGTAATATATATAAATAGGTACATATCTAGGTAACATCTACGACCCAGGAACAAATATTCCAGTTCATCACCCAATATTCGGCCCGGGATTCGAACCCAGGGCCGCTGGCTCAGTAGGCAGGTGCACAATGCGCCAACCGCGTCGTCCAAATGAAGCTTTGTACGTTTATGGCAATTTTGTTTCTCAAGTTCTAAATAGGAATTGTTATCATCATACAAAAGGTCAGGTCAAAGTCCGGACTGCGATGAATCACATTGAATCTTGGCGCTTAATGTTATATTAAAGAGATATGCACCTAATATTCGTAATATATAAACGTACTATGCGGCCGGATACCGGATAGTAAAATTGCTTAATTTTGGGGTGAAAAATGGAATCTACTGCACTACTACTGTTATCTGCACGTGTACTATTAAACGAAGTTACTCTGTAATGACACGATAAAACTCGTTTTGCACCTAGAAATGTGTCCGCGCCAACGTTCACTACGAAACAGGTCAAAACCTGCACGACGCGCACCTGCAAAACTCAAAATGTAGGTAGGTATAGTTCGGCTGGCCGAATATTCGGCGGTCGGATACTAAATATTCGGCCGGTGGTCTGGCCGAATATCCGGTTCCGGTATCCGGCCAAACAACTATCCGTTGCATCTCTTTTTAAAGTCCGGTTCGAAAGTCTTCGAACAGTGCGTGTTGCCAGTGATGACTTACGGAACTGAGGCTAGGGCTGCCATCTCTAAATTTGCCGAACCCGGAAAAAGACTTAAAAAACCCGGACATTTGGCGTAAATCGCACTTATTCCCCGGACGTATCCGAAAATAATATAATTAAAAAAACAATCGCTTTATTTTTCGTCCACATAAAAATTACCGGGTTTTCCCTGGACACTTATTGAAAACCCACCCGGACGGTCTCCAAACTAGGATAAATCCGGGGAAACCCGGACGGATGGCAGCCCTAACTGAGACGTGGTCGTTCACTTATAAGGAACCTTTTAGAGTCACGCAACGTGCAATGGAAAGGGCTATGCTCGGAGTTTCTCTGCGTGATATAAGGACTTATAAGGTGGCTTAGAGTCACGCAACGTGCAATGGAAAGGGCTATGCTCGGAGTTTCTCTGCGTGATATAAGGACTTATAAGGTGGCTTAGAGTCACGCAACGTGCAATGGAAAGGGCTATGCTCGGAGTTTCTCTGCGTGATAGAGTCAGGAACGAGGATATTCGCAGAAGAACCAAAATAACCAATATAGCTCACAGAAATACACGTTTGAAGTGGCAATGGGCGGGCCATATAGCCCGATGAACGGATGGCCGTTGGGACAGCAAAGTCCTGGAGTGGCGTCCACCAAAGCTCAGCGTGGGACGGCCCCCGACTAGGTGGACAGATGACCTCGTTGGAGGTTAGGGTCGCGGGGAGTCGATCGATGCGGTCTGCGCAGGACGACGAGCTGTGGGGGAGGCCTATGTGTGGACGTCTGTGGCTGATAGATAGATAGAACTCCGATAGTCAAAGATGCGCGATTAAGCCAATTAGTATCAAACGACATGATGGTTCGAATTCTTTTGAGTGCACCAACCTGTTAAATTGGTCTATCAATTCTCTGTTGCTCGTTGCTATGATAATGTCCTCTGGATCACTAATTAAAACTACGATTTTCGGCAGTTATATTTACCAGAAACCATCCTAATAATAGGGGTGTAGACTCATGTTGAATTATACAACATATTCTAGTGATATGGATGAAATTATTTTTGAAAAATGTGACTTCAACATTTTTAAAATTGTTCTCAGAATCCTCATCATTTTACAAAACAATGATTGTATGACAACCATGAACTTAAACGCACCTTTTCATGGTGAAAATGGCAAATTTCTTATTGTCTTCTTACAAATATGACCCAGACGCAGACCCACGAATGACGTCACATGTAGGTGCCCATTCGCATGGAGCGTTTTTAGCGCTTCGCAGGAGTGTTGAACTTTGACGGTCATTTTCTGACTTTTGAGCAGTCTAAGTAAGTGTAGTTAGTCCCATGTAAACATTTTCTTAAGAAAAAAAAAATTGTCATGCCTATTGTAAACAATTTTGATACAATAGCTGGACATCCAAAGATGGTTGCAGGATTATTTCTACCCGTCTACGGTAAAGAAAAAAAAACCACCTACGAAGTTTCTACCTTCTAGTACTTAAGTACATAAAAGTGTGTAAAAATTAATTTCAATCAAATGTTTTCAAGTGCCTCAAAGCTACAGTTTGCAAAATTTGATATAAATAAACTACCACACATTGCAATGGGGTTTTTTTTTCAACTACATACCACCTACCAGAGGTCTCCATGCGTGTCTGGTTTGTATACAAACCAGTTTTTATGTACTATGCACGTGGGACTCTCGGCAGTTTTTTTGCGTAAAACTTGTCGAATACAAAGATAACTCGTTTAGTGACGTCAGCGGTTATTAACGGACGAGCAATATAAGTTTAAAGTGCCGATGGTAAATAAGTTTAGAACTGAGAAATAAGATACTTATAATTTCTCGTTCTAACACACAAGTAAAATTTAATTATTCTTATTAATTTAAATGAGCAATTTCTGAATTATTATAGGTTTCATGTAATTTATTTTTCGTTATTTGGATAAAATTTTGTATGACATCCACGGAGTAAAGATCAGTAAGTAGTTCACGATGTCACAGTAACTACAATAAAATATCTTAATGTTTAATAATTCCCTTCGAATCCCTTCAATTTATGTGAAACGTCTTAAGTAATACCTTGTTATTAATTCATTAGAAACGTCTTAAGTTTATTTATGTATTTTACCTTATATGCCCTTTCAAATTTTAACACATCTTATACGTCAGAGGTCGTTAAGCCTTCTAAATAACAGCATAAACGCCCATTCACATACATATCGGAAATGTATCTACTCGTATCGCTTAGTGTGTAGTCGCCATGGCA
Source organism: Apotomis turbidana (assembly GCA_905147355.2). NCBI lineage: Eukaryota > Metazoa > Arthropoda > Insecta > Lepidoptera > Tortricidae > Apotomis > Apotomis turbidana. The sequence continues at coordinate 22,528,034 of LR990293.1, forward strand.
TTGGGCTGGTCGCTTGTGTTCATACTCAGCTTCAGTCTGTTTACCACATTCTCAAGCATCCGGACAATATTCCGGCTCACTACCAGTCGTGATAACTCCAACTTTACAGAGATAGTGGCCAAACATGGCTATATCAGCGAAGAACATACTGTCAAGACGGAAGATGGATATCTACTTACGCTGTTCAGGATAACGCAGAGCCCTAAATGTGAAAAAGAGAAGACGAAAACACCAGTTTTGCTTGTCAATGGCTTGTTGGCTAGTGCGGATTGCTTTCTCGACGCCGGGTTGGAGAATGGACTGCCGTATTTGATAGCGGATGCCTGCTATGATATATGGTTGGGCAATGCGAGAGGAACTAACTATGGCAGGGCACATGCTACCCTCGACCCTGACACTGACAAGGCTTTCTGGGATTTCTCCGTTGACGAAATAGGAAAATATGATGTACCAGCCACCATCGATTACGTGCTCAACAACACTGGAGAACCTCAGCTGAACTACATAGGTGTATCACAAGGCAGTGGAAGTTTCCTCGTGATGTGTTCCGAAAGACCTGAATATAGTGATAAAGTGAAGATTCTAATCGGACTAGCTCCTGCTTCCAAGCATACGCATGCAAAATCATTCCTTTTTAGGACAATATCAAAGTTAATGATGGATTACCAAAGCACGTACGAGGCATTAGGCATTTGGGAAATTATGTGGAAAGGAATGCTAGATCCTATAAGAGTAATGTGCCTGTATAAGCCTGGGCTCTGCTACTCGATTATGGCTACGCTGGACGCTCCTCATCCTGGCTCAATCACGGAAGAAGGGCTGAAGCTGGCGATGCTTCACTTTCCATCTGGGACTTCGGTTAAAAATCTTGCTCGGTTCGGCCAAAGTATAACGGTTGATAGGTACAGTAAATTTGATTATGGTCCAGAGAAAAATATGGAGTTGTATGGTGGAGAACCGCCAGAGTTTAATCTGTCTACTGTCAAAATGCCTACCTATTTTCTAGCTGGGAAGAATGACGGCATAGTGGATTACGAGGATATGGTGTGGTTAGTGGATCAACTACCTAATGTGAAAGAATTTGTGGTGATGGAGAAACCGCTTTGGAATCATTTGGACATGGTGATGAGTAATTACATAGGTACTGATTTGTTTCCTAAAATTTTGAAATACTTGCAAATATATAACAATAATGAAGAAAGTACAGTGGTGGCCGGATTTAGTAATGATACTATTATTTCTACCGTAACTTTATCTCCAGATATTGGGTTAGTGGGTCAAATGGCTAGTCAGATCAGAAAGTAACTAAGCGGTGCACCGCTTAATTACTTTTTAATCTGATTCGATTGTCGCCCTGAAATCGATTAAATCACCGCGATGATAATTATAATTACGGATGAGTAAGCCCTAATTGTTTGTGGACCAAATACATTATTATAAGTTTAGCTAAAAGTAAGTATAACTAGCTAAGTATTTAGCTGACCAATCCTTTGTTAAATTCAAAGGAATATGTGATGAATTGATGATTGTGAGATAAAGTTATAGTGACCCTTCACTATAACTTTACCTTAACCTTTCAAATAAATTTTCGTTGTAATTTATACACCTAAATAAAAATAGTTTACATATATGACACAGGCAATAACACGCTTAATGGGAGGCTCCATCCCTTATATTATGTGACCATTTGTTTTTATTAAATAAAGAATTGAAATGAATTGAATGTACTCACAGAAAACCTGTAAGAAACTGGTTTGGTTTAATGTCTTAAACGCAAATTTAATAACCCAACCTCTATTAAAGAATTTTGATGAAGTTTACAGACCTATACAGCCTATATCTAAGTATTTATTCTAATACGGATATAGTAGAAAATTTGAAAAGACATATGACAAAAGAAGATATTATCTGTTTGCGTTATTTATGTTACAATTTTTGTAAAATGAGCGATTTTCTCTTCAGGAGTAAGAATCTCATGACCAATCTTGGAAAATGTCTACTAAAAGCATATTGCGATGATATATGATATATAATATGTGTGATATTTATCTCCTTAACAAGTGTCGTTCCTGCCTAGGGATATTGGCGCTACAAACAGATTTCATATGGCAACAATATGCATACCTACGTCATATTATATTTGCATTATTAAACGTCATTAGCGATTTTTCAAGGATTGAGGATCAATCAAGTTCAAAACATTGTTTCCGGAATCATGCTGCTAAATCGTACGTTCTTCTTGCGAAATAAATACTACATCCTATTGGAATTGACTTTCTTCTCTGTGGATAGTTTTGGCTTTATTATGTAAAAAATACTTGAAATTTGCGGAATATATTTAATCCTGTTTCCTTTTTGTTTACATCAGTGACATTCCCTGACTCTCAACGTCAGTTACCAAAAACGTGTTTGCCAGTAAAATTAATTAGTACCACTAAAAATTCGCAATACGGCGTGGGATGAAAAACACCCTATTGGGCTTATACTAGCATTTTATCCTAACCTACAATGAAATGCTGAATACGACCCAAAAGTATTTTTCTCCAACTTGCTTGGAAATGTTGCCATTAATGTAGTAAAACTGGACCGCGAAATCGTTCGTTATATTTAGAAGGCGTTAATGAAAATTAAAAAAAATATATATTATTGGCCTTAGCCGGGAAATCAATATTATTTAAATAAGACGATTAAGTAAAAAACACACCTTCCGTTTATAACGTCTCATACAAATGAGGGTAATCTTAATTTGGCCGGTTACTGCATTTTTACTTTTAATTTTTTCAAATACTTTGATAATTCACCATACAGCCAATTGTCCACTAAATTTAAAAAATAAAAACTATTATAAACTTTTTAATTGTTCTCTGCGTTTAGTTCTTGCACTGAACATTTTTTTGCTCTGCTACTGTCAATGTATTTGAAATGTCGTCAAATTTCGAATAACGGACAAACAATTTGAATAATAATCTTATATGCGGTTAATTTATTTTCATGATTCTTAGTTATTTATTAGAGATTTCTCACGACAGTTTTAATTTTAATAATATGATGATATTTAATGAGTGATTTGAAAATTAATAAGTGTACCAAACGTAAACAAATAAAAAATAAAACAGAAATGATTGTGTCCAAATCAATATAAAAGTTTTTTGAACTTATGATCTTCTCCGAATGATAAATATGGTATGGTTTCTAAAAAAAAACAGTGTGTTTAGAAGTTGTTCATTTAACTAAAATTTATAATTACATATGTGCATATTTTTTGTTATTGTGTTTTCATATATATTTAATTCTTATTCATATATTTTGTTTTAAATCAAACATATGATTCGGACCCGAAATTTTATTCCTATTCCTAAAAAAAATAAGTACCAAATGAACTTCATGGTACTGATAGGTACATTAAATTAAAATGTAGATTGGTGATTATTTCCAAGCATATTTGGAGAAAAACACTATACAAGCCTCGGCGGGAATGTCAGTTCGCAGATTCGTATTATTGAAGGACTCGGCTACGCCTCGTCCTTCAAAATCATACTCATCCACGAACTGACTTTTCCCGGCCTCGGCAGTAATATACTATTATAGTAAGCGTGACTCTGTGTGTGTGACTTCGAGAACATCTCCAAAGCGGCAGGCTAGTGTCTACCTGAAACGGGCCAAATTCTAATTATAGGTTTTCTCTCTTCCTATATAATTTAGGTAATTTGTGTTTTTTTTACTGGTCCAGTGTTTTGTAATGCCATACGATAAATAAATAGTAAGTGTGACTATGCTGTGTCCCGTTGGAATTGTTTTTAGTTATAAGATGTACAGTCAGCTTCAAAAGTAGCTGATGATTTAAGTATGCATTCGACACAAGCCAGTGGGTTATCTGAATCAATATTTTTTGTTTCCCATCTGTTAGGTTTCGCTAATTTTAAATTTGCTCGAAAGCCATTTTTTCCAAAACTCTTAATATTCAGAACAATTATAAAACAAACCTAACCTAACCAAACGGGTTCTTTGAAAGGATGTTTATAGAATCCTGAAAATATTACGGGCTTCAGGAAATAATTACTTTCGGACAAATGATAAGGCGAAACGTTACAGATCAGAATATTTTTTTCGGATATGAGATAGGATACAAAGCCAAAGGTAAAATAGATGTTTGATACTTTTAATGCTGACCGTACCTATGTCTGATGTGAATTAAAAAATTAAGTACCTATAAAAACATTGTTTGTACTCTCTTGAAATCGGACCTACTCGTAGAGACGGTAATTGCACGTGTTGTATTTATTATCACCTTGACTTTTTTTTATTGGTTTCTCATACGTCTTTATCGACGTCGTAATAGTACATTACTGCAGACGCCAGGAAAGAAGGGCTTTCCGGGTGAGTAAGTATAGACAGCTAAGGCATGTACATAATTATGCAGAGCTCTTCTCAAACATATGAAATGAAAAAAAAAAACACTACTCAAAAAAAAAAGGAGTCATTCTGTTTACATGAACACAGACGCCATGTTTAAAAGAACTAGCTTCCCGGCCTAGGCCTTCAATTTAGTATGAAATTCCTTTACAGTTATCTCGAGTTGTTCCGCCCGAAACTATTATTGTTTATTGCACACCTCAACTGGAAATAAATACAAACAAATTCAGATTACACGTAACATTCAATAGAGGTAAACAACAGGCGGTCTTATCGCTAAAGAGCGATCTCTATTATATTTATTAAGTGTATGAATATATAGATACACCAAATAAACTGACGATGAAGCGAAACTAATTTATACTACATTAGTTAACATAAAACGAAGTTGGCACAAATGTATGAGATACCCATATACCTAAAAAAAATAGTTTCTATTAAATCTAAAATCGACGTCAACTCTATATGCGACGAAATTCCTAAGTTGTTAAGAGGCCTTATTCCTTTTAAAATGCTAATTGTATTTGACATTTTTGTCAATGATCAAACATGGTTCATAACATATTATTTGATGTTAGTGTTACTACCTAGAAGAGGGCTATTGGGAATTATTGGTATATATTTGAAACCTACAGTTTGAATTTTTTGTTTCAAAAACTACTCAAAATTTACAAAATTCACGCGGAAAATTCGTTTTTACGACTTATTTTCGACTTCACGCAATGAAAGTATGAAAAAGGTATGTTACTACCTAGAACTCAGGGAAAAGTATTATTCACTTTAAAAAGTTGGTTGAAATTATGAATATATTTATCATAATATGAAAAAAAAATGTAGTTTTGTTGTTGTAGTTGGTTGAAATTAATGTAGTTTCTTTTAAATCTAAAATCGACTCCATGGTTCCTAAGAACAGATTTCCCTATCTCCCTCAGATTTCGTTTTCTCCCTATTTTCTCCGGATTGATTAGCCTGTAAGTATATGCGACTAAATTACTAAGCATATTTTGGATATACTTCAAGTTACGAAACTCAAGTCGCGCAGAGGTCGCCGAGACAAGGCCAACGACCAAAAATCAAGAAAGGTGGGTTCACATTATGTTTCTAGTTTCTATTAGTGTTTTAGGGATCCGTGATATAAAAATGTGGTTTTACCATAGTCGGGTTAAAAATATCCTATAGTTACTATATATCTGTGGTTATGCATCTAAGTGGGGTAACCTTGGACTTTCGATTAGGTGAACCAAATAAAAAATTTAATGGGTACTGGTACTAATGACATTAGAAATGGATATTTTCTTCGGTTTCTGCGAATCACATATTTAGGTGTAAAGCTACCTACCTAAAGATATCATTGTCAAAGGTTGACGAGGAAAAACACATTTTTTTTTTTTTTTTTTTTAATGTCATAGGGGGCAAATGAGCAAACGTATCGCCTGATGGAAAGCGATTACCGTCGCCCATAAACACCTGCAACACCAGAGGAGTCACAAGTGCTTGCCTACCCGGAGGACGAAGATAGAATGCCTCTATGCTAGTAATTTCACCGGCTATCTTACCCCCACACCGGAACACAACAATGCGATTGCTGTTTGGCGCTGGGTTAGCAGGCAAGACGGTAGTAACAATCCGGACGGACCCTGCACGAGGCCCTACTACTCCAAAGCTACTGCTTTTCTCTGTCAAACTTACATCTGTGGTTCTTCAAAGCTATCATGTGATAGTCATCCTCGCTCCTGTCGAAACCCGGAGACACTAGCTCCTGATGACTATTCTAGATTAGCGAAACACAAAAAAGTTGTCTTATTATGTGCATAACGATATATAATAAAATGCCAAATGAATTCAAATCTATGGATATTAGAACATTTAAAAGACAATTGTATCAATTTATTAGTAATCAAAGTTTTTATAGTGTAAATGAATTCCTTGGCATGAAGTGAATTATTAAATAGCTTTTTTTTATTTTATAATATTTTACTGTTAGTGATATTAATTATAATTAAAAATATAAACAAAATTGAAACAAGACGATTTATTCTGTATAGTTTCTGCAATACTTATCGTCACTTGTAATATGAATTAAGGTAACCGCCAAATGATGATTTTTCAGGAGAGGCCAAAAACGAAATTGCAAATTAAAAAAAGTGCAGTAACATTTTATTTTCTAATCCGATTAAAATGATGTAAAGTAGTTATAGCTTAATTTTGTAAGATCTTTCAGTTGATAATGGTCTCAAAAAGGCAGCTATTATAGTTTAGAAAATAGCGTGGCTCTTACGTTAATTTTTTTCCAAAAATTAGGAGTTACGTTAAAACAACACAACATTGATTTCAAAAATGAAGACTTATTTAAAGTAAGTCACAAAAACGTAAAAAAAATTAACGTAAGGGACACATATTTCCAAAACGTGGACTTACATTGCGGAGTTCAGCTATGGAATTTTTAAACTTATCCAATTGTAATAAGGTTTAACATAGAGTTATTTCTTGTTTTTCAGTTAATTAGTGGCAGGATAGTAAGTCGTGATAAAAACCGGTTTATAAGCGGGAAACAGTTTCTTTTTTGTTTATAAAAACCAAAATTGGTAAAGGCACCTTTAGATTTAAAGAGTATTAAAAAAACACTTAATTTTCTTTCCAATCTGATACTTTTCCTTACTGTTTTTCCTCACTTTGCTTTTCTTTCTCCCTTTCCTACAATATTTATGTACCTTTTTTACCTACGACTTTTACTGCACATTCTGCTTTCCCTTTTTCTCTTTCTTTTTTATTTCTTCCTGTATAGTTTTCTTCGTATTTTTTACCTTCTTTCTGTTCCATTCATCAACTCCCTCCTTTTGATTTTAGTGACTTAAGTTTAAACTTCAGCTTAACGTTATATAATTTCGTACAAGGCCTAAGTCCTATTTTCAGTGTAAGGCTTGCCCCTGTCTGAAACTAGCCGAATGATCTTTATTTGATTCTTCATTAGTAATTTGACCATTTCCTGGCAAACTGGTGACTCACTCTCACATCACTATTATGAACTTGAACGTCAAGGGGTAAATTTACGACTGAAATGCTTCGAATACCTTCGCTATTGGGCTTGGACATCTTTCTTATAGAGCTGAAACGGATTTAGAGATTTTCTTATATCTTGTAAGCTGTTGTTTTCTCGCGAACTACTTATTTGAAGCATCATTGGTGTCCCGTTATTAGTAGAAAGTATGGCCCAGCTCAACGCCTTTCTCTAGCTGAAAAAAATTATACGAATAAAAAATGATACGTAGGCTGTATCCAACGTAATGTCATTGTATTGATGCGATGATTCAATAAAATACGTTAACTATTTGCTTGCCCCTTGACCACTGAAAAAAAAATATTGGGAGTATCTCAATGTCACTAACCTACACCATATCACTATTACTACCATCATTCATTCCTGTCTCTTGTTTTCTAAAAATAATATACAAGTATATACATTTTACTATGCCTACATGTTGCTACATGGTAGTGGCAGTGACTGATTTCCACAGAAAAAGTTTTCACAGTCCGTTTAACCAGACATTTAAGAGATTCCCTAAAAACGAAATGCATTAAGCCAGATTGTTTCAATTAAAAGTCCCTAATTCAAAAATTAGACATGATATAAATAGGCATAATAGCTAATTAATAAATAACTTAACTTTTAAAAGTTTGAAACATCAATTTCTATTTGATACTGGAAATCCCGACGAACTTCATTCCGCCTTAGAACTCCCTTTTGAGGTGATAACAATTTCTATAATACTTACTTAGTACTTATCCTTTTCAAATTTCACTTTTTTTTTGTGTAATATTATTATTTATTTATTTTTTATTTCGTAGAGGGCAAACGAGCAAAAGGATCGCCTGATGTAAAGCGATTAATGTACTTAACTCGTAATTTTTAACTGTACTTATTGATGTATAACAACGCAATGGCACAATACTGTCCTTATCACGAATTGTTGGAACCAGGGATCGTTACCGATATTCATAAAAATTACAAAAAAATATTACAGATTTTATTTGAAATGCCATTACATATAATTAAAGTATTGGTATAGAACTTTGAAATTAGCTCAGTAAAATAAAGAAATGTGTAATAATAAGCGAAATACCGAAATTTAATACCGGTATTTGTATGGAGTCGAAAACCGGCATCCAATCGCTGGTCGGTACAAACTAAAGTGGCTATCATATCCATCACAACACCAAATCGTAAACAGACGCACGCGGTAGTGTTTGTAATTGCTTCCTACAGGCAAATGTATGGTCTTCTCACCGGTATCTACTCATTAACACTGCTAAGGAAAGAGATGGTCGCAAACTTCCTGGTAACCAATAAAACGTAAGCACCAGGTCCGTCTAAATTAAGTACATAATTTTAATGTAACCATCATCACTCGAGCCTTGGGAAGACAAATAATAATGTAAGAGGCATTAATTGCTTTAAAAACTACGAAAACTTTAATGTTACTGACTAAATTATATATTCACCCAGCTTGCAGTAAGCACAATTTGTGACAAGATTAGACTATAATTGACTTTAAATGGTTGCTGTCTTATAATCTCGTTTAATTTTTTTTACTTATCTAATCTGAGCATGTTAATCATTTATGTGGCTTATTATTTACATGGTTTGATTCAAAACCTAAAAGTATAACCCATTTAATGTAAGAACCATTTTATAATTTTTATCTAGCTTTGAAGCTAACGTAACAGTCAATCGGTAATAAAGTGCTATAAATTGAGTAATGTAAGAGTCATTTATTTACCGGTGAGTCTTACATTAATGACTTTTGTTCAACTTTGGCCAATACTTGTGGTTACGTTAATCTGATATTAAGTAATTTACAAACAATGTGCCATACACCAAAATAAATACAGAAAACTAAAAAAAAACGGTAAATTTTTGTTTAATGTAACCAACATTTTTTTCAAGATATCCTAATTTTAATAACAGCAATGGATAGATCGTCAAATTTACAGACGAACTGTATACTTAACTCAATTTCGTCATTTTGGCGGTTACATTAATTCATATTACAGGTGACGTTATGTACTTTTGTAATTACTTTTGCACACCAGTTATGGTTAAACATGGAAACTTACCTATTATTTATAAATAAGACCTGAATGTATTGGACATGTTTACTGCAAAATAAATCTATTCTATTATATTCTATTCTATCAAAACGTCAGGGAGGCTCAAATAATTAATGTACGCGATATAATACGTTTAAATCCTTTTATTTAAATATGTATAAATATGTTAAGGCTTCTCATTTGCAAGAATGCTGATTGTTTTAGACATTTTTTTCTATGATAATGTTTCTGAACATATTATTAATTTAACTAGTCAGAACAGGGATATTGCGATTAATTGGTATATATTTGAAGTTTGAATTTTTCATTGATAATTTTTGTTCCAAACTCGAAATTGACAGAAAACTGGCTTTTTCAACTTATTTTCGATGAAAGCATGAAATAGCCATATTACTATGTAGAACTGAGGGAAAAGTATTATTCACTTCAAAAAGTTGGTTGAAATTATCAATAAAACAGTCAAAGTATGAAAAAAATACATTTAAAAATGTATAAGGCCTCTCAAGTATTAGAGAATTGTGTTCTAGTTTTTATCCAAATAAAAAAATACCTACTGCTGTGCGATTTTAAGTTCTGAATGGGATTCCCAAGGGGTAACGGGGCGGGTCATATTAGACAACTTTTATTATATGGTCAACTACGAATTCGCAAAGGTAAAGTAAGCAGTTCCATACAGTTAGCTATCAATCAACTCTAAATTAACTTATAATTTAGCGAAAAGTTCCCATTTTAGAAATATAAAAAACATACATGTACATATCAAAGACCTAAAAATAATAAAAAACAACGTGCCAGTTGGGCATTATTTGTATTGTCTTTTACACATTAAATCTATCTGGCATGTGTGTAACTTTTTTCGGGTTCCGTTAGGAACCCTTATACTTTCGCCACGTTCGTCTGTCTGTCTGTCCGTCCGTCCGCGGGTTAGCTCCGTGATCATTAGTACGAGAAAGCTGAAATTTGGTATGAGTAGGTATGTGTATGTATTACGCCGACAAAACGGAAAAATAAAAACTAGAAAAAAAAAACTTTTTTCGGGTACCTCTCGTACACCTAAAGTGGGGGTGAATGTTTATATGTATTTTTAATACAGTTGCTCAAAAAGTGGTACTTTTCGTAGCTGCAAATCGTGCGAAAAGTTGGTTATTTCGAACTAGTGCTTTTTACTTTTCAATTTTTTTTAATTTTCTGTTGTACTAACACATCATACCTCATACATCCAAACAAAGGTCAATCACATTCAGACTTTATTTATTACGTCATGCAGCATTGCAGGTGTATATCTCATAATTATGCTTAAAATATTTAAATTGCATATTGGACCAATCAAAGGGTTATCTATTAAAAAAAACTCAAAAACGGTGTTAATAATTTGTTTGAGTGACTATTATTTAATGACCAAATGAGTATTATGCGTGACCTAAAAAAATTAAAAAGAAAAGTATTGTCACAGATTAGAAAATACAGTATTAAGCGTGACCCACGCGCTGCTTTATAAATTCATAATAATTATGAATAATCGCTATTTTTGTGTATTAAATAATATATTTATTTACAATTATATGAAACGTAAAGAACTAAAAACAGATTCACGATGTTTATTGTCTGGAATCATTGAATTACTGTGTAACATATATACATATCTCTTCTGAAATATTAAAACATTTTCTTTTGATTTGGCTGAATGATGACAGCCGACGTCATCTTGAAAAAAACTATTACAATTAAAAGTAAAACTTTCTTTTTCATTCAAGATTGTTTTAATTATGTGTAAATGACACGTAAGATTTATAAAATAAGAGTTTTTGATAGAAAATGATGGATTCTGATGTTACCAGAATAGATTTAACACCGCCCTATATACGAGCCAAGGCAAAAATTGCAAGTGAGAGTATTTTACCCGCAAAATCGAAAGTAAAATTAATTGCCGTCTATGAACATTTTATTGGCTGGAAACGAGAAAAAGAGAATTATTAACAAATTGAATAAAACTTTAAACTTACCAGCAAAGGGCTTAAATGCGACCCTTGACAATTGCTCTAAAAATTGTAGGTATGTACTCTTAATTTTTATCATACAGAAATAAATATAATTGCCCCTTTCAATTACTGTTTTAAATTTGTATTATTGCAATTTTTCGCAAATGTATTAAAAAACGTTGTTTGGTACACGTGTGGAAGTGTCATTTTAACTCGTCCCGAGTCTTGACCCTCGCCTTGCGGCTCAGGCCAAGACTCCTCGGGACTCGTTCAAAATGACATACTTTCCACACTTGTATCAAAAACTACTATTATATATTATTATTGTCCCCTAATATTTATTTATTTATTAATTATGTACGTCGTCTAGTACCTACCTATAGTACAAACTTTGCTCAGTTTGGGACTAGTTCCATTTGTGTGACTGTCCCTTAACATTTTTTGGGCGTGTCAAGGAAAGGAAGACGTAACATTGATTCAGATGCAATGTCATTTCGAGAAAATAATACAATTGTAAAGACAATGTAAAAAATGGTCATTGTTCTCACCTACGTAACCATTGTTGGGTTTTTAATTAGATGAGAAAATGAAAGAAAACAGCAAAATTGCAGCTTTGCGTGCAATTTTTTAAGACGATTGTATTGTCTTTCTTATCGGCCTGTCATTTATGTGTCATTTATGTATAGTAAGAAGGTGCCCGCAACTACTTCGTCTGAGTACTTTGTCTTTACCATAGTCAGGTGAAATGAATCTTGTAACCATGTTTGGATGTCCAGCGATCCCTGTACCACAATTGGTTGAAATCTGTTCAGTCGTTTAGGCGTGATGAGGGGTATAAGAAAATTTCACCAACAGATAGTGCTGTTACAGGTGGTGCCTCGCTGTTGCATATAAAAAAGAAAATGCATAGAAAACTGATTTTAAACTTGACTTGACTTTTGTTTTTATGATTGTCGTTTATTTAGTCCTATTATCATCTGCGTCACCTACTAATTTCAAACTTTCTTTCTTTCTTTCTTTCTTAAAACGCTGTAAAGAATGTTACAGTACGAGATGCGATTATTTACAGAATTTTTACCAGGTTCAATTCCCGGTTATGTATGAGTTTCTATTAAATCTGAAATCGAAGCTCTTCTCGTCTCTCTTATACTCATACTCATACTCAATACCATACTCAAACTTATACTTGTACTCATACTCATGCTCATACTCAATAAAATGTCAACATTTTACAAGTCAGTAAATTATAAAAATTCGTGTCCATTACTATTAAATTACAAAATACAAATTATTACAAAAATATTAATTATTAAATACAAATTGGAAACGTTACATTAGTTAAACTTTGATTAATTAGAATTATATTGGTACTGAATATTATTGTAACTAATAATGCACCTACTCAATGCACATTCAACACAATATTGTTTGTTTAGAATTAATAAATAAATAAAAAATAGTATCATTATATACGTAGTTTCATTATTAAATTTGTAGAAAAAGCATCAGTTGTTAGTTTTCTCCCTACTGACCCATTGGGAGTGTTCATCCTGTATAGGTAAATATATATATATATATATATATATATATATATTTTAATAAATATTAAGGGACAATCTTACACAAATCGACCTAGTCCCAAACTAAGCAAAGCTTGTACTATGGGTACTAGACGACGATATACATAGTATGTAAATAAATATATAGATAACATCCATGACCCAAGAACAAATATTTTGCACAAATATTTGCCCCGGCCGGGATTCGAACCCGGGACCGCCGACTCAGTAGGCAGGTGTCTACAAACCGAGCCAAACGCGTCGTCAAAGTGAATTCCCATTATTACAGGGAAATTTCCCAATCTTATTGGAAACATTCGCCATGACTAGACGATAAGAGACGTACACGAATACAGTTTAGTGATCGTATAATTTTGTCTTCTCGTCGGATTTTTATAATGTTGACATTTTATTAATAAATGAGTATGAGTATGAGTATGATGCTCACAACTCCTGCGTCCTATGATTAAGTGCACGCCAAGAGTGAACAATTCAGTAGGTAAGTACGTAATAACTAATGGGCGGCAAACGGATGCAAATTACGTCGAAATCATGTCAAACGTTATACGTAATATGGATATGACTGAAATTAAATGAAATAATTTATTCAGTAGTAGGCCACATGACCACATTTACAAGTCAGATTGTGAATCTACCGGCATTTACCAAGAGGAGACCGCTTTTGAGAAGAAAGCCGAAAGAGACTCAACAGTAAGTCATTTTTTCGTAAATCATTCTTAAAACAATAATTTATATTTATGGTATAACTAAATACATTGGTACACGTAAATGAGATGTATAGATTCTCCAAATCAATGTTAAAGAAGTAACTACATTTATACAAAATTTATTCAATTTAAACCAATAATTTTCCCAGAAATGTATAAAGTCTCTAGTCATCATGACATGCAATAAGATATACTAGATTAAATTAATTCCACAGAGATATTTAAAGTCTCTAGGCGTCAACGTGAGTAGGGAACAATACAAAATAGTTATTAAATAAAATTTTCTTAGAGATGTACATAATTATATGGTCTCTAGGCATCACAACATGCAATAAAATAAAATTAGATTAATGAATTACAACAAAATAATTATTAAATATTTTCTTAGTGATGTATATGATCTCTTGGCGTCACAACATGCAATTTATATTAATGGTTTAAACATGCAATAAAATAAAACAAATTTAATGAATTAAATTCCTCAGAGATGTACAAAATCTCTAAGTGTCATTCTATGATACGCCGTTTCTTAGAGATGAATACAGTCTGTAAGGGTTCAAAGTTAAAATCAACATTGAATTATTTCAATACAGTACAGGATGAAGTTATAAATAAAATAAATAAATATCCGACAACCTCACACGAATCGATCTAGTCCCAAATTAAGCTGAAGAAGGCTTGTGTTATGGGTACTAGACGACGATATACATACTTATATAGATCAATAAATACTTCAATACATTAGAACAACCATGACCCAATTCTCACATTTACTTCATTTAACACTAGTATGCGGTTACTACATATTTAATTGGCCCTTGCTAGCATAAACAGACCGGACCCCAAAAACGGCATCCGACTACAATTGGTTTAAAAAAGAGAACATAATTGCAAAATAGTTCTATAATTTTATTGTTGTAGTAAATAATCCGGTTTTTTCTATATACCATATTTTCAGTCCATTCCTTTTATGTTTTTCTTTCCACATATATAGGAAAAATTACCTCCCAATATCTACAGATGTAGGAGGTGCGTATTCGTAAAGTAACACTTTACCGTTATTAGGAATATTAACACCATCATTTAATCATAATCTGGAATTCTGTTATTAACCGACTCCATTTTATTATACAAAGAATCAGAAGGTGTAAACATCATGCAAAGTCTTACATCATCTATTAATTGGCGGGCTTCACTTAATTTTAAGCCACGTGTTTCTAATAATGTTATGTTTCTTGTTATTGTTTTGACGACGCAGTTGGCGGAGTTTGTAGACACCTGCCTACTGAACCGACGGTCCTGGGTTCGTATCCCAGCCGGGGCAAATATTTGTGTGATGAACTCGAATGTTTGTTCCTGGGTCATGGGAGTTATCTATATATGTATTTTATTTATATCGTCGTCTAGTACCCATAGTACAAGCCTAGCTTAGTTTGGGACTATACGTAGGTCGATTTGTATATTGATTGCCCCTCAATAAAAAAAAAATGTTGATTGATAAAAAATAAACTGTTTTTTAAGCCTTCGTTTTGTATTAGTTGCTTTATTTTACGTATCGATACTCGATAGTGCCTCGTTGCTGTTGAAACTATTTATCACTAATTTTATTTCATCTTATAAAGTAGCGATGTAAAACGACACTCTAACCACGTGCCCCACCTTGTATTTACTGTCTTAGGTGGTAGGGGAATTTCATAAATATTTTCTCATACTTTAATTTTTATTTTTTATACATAAATATTATACAAATTTTAATACTTTTAAGTCTTATCCATCCTATGCATTCGTCATAACATTGCATCCATCATCTGCCCTTCGGCAATAACAGATATGTAATAATAATAATAATAATAATATATTATGATATATATGATGTACACCTTGCATTTCATTAAATTGTCGAAAGGGCCTCTACGCGTTGGCTTCGGCTCCGTGCACGCCTCCCAAAGGTCCGGGACACTATTGTCCCGTGAGCGGGTGCGACATACAGGATAATAATAATAGTAATATGCAAGTAATGCAAGGACTCAGGAAAAGTGCCTTTAGAATAGGGAATGCAAACCGTTTTAAATGTTCTATTCGAATTGTCGGTTATTTACCGGTAATCCGGTAATTTACCGGATTGCATTCCATACTTTAGAATAGCTTCGTCACTACGGCCTGCTGCAGCCATATCGTTGAATTCACTCGGCGCTGATTAGCTAATCGCCACGTGTCTCCACTATAAAAAAAATATCCCCTGCTTCGTTTTATTAAGCTTAGCCAAAAATTCTTTCGTATGTCAGGATGTTTGGATGTTCGGAAGTCCAGATGCTTTCCGTCTGTGCTTGGAGAGAGCTCGGTTCTCATGAAATTTTATCTGATAACTTGATAAGTATATAGTTATTTTTTACTATACATATAGATACAAAGATCAACGCGCAAAGAAAATTTAAATTTCGCTTATACGTGGTCCACACCGGGACTCGATCCCGGTATGTTAGGATTACCGGTCCAAAGTACCTTTCGACCAGACGCGCATAGAAACAGGTTCGGTCCCGGTGTGGACCACGTTTGAGCGCAATTAAATTTTTCTTTGCTTGTTGATCTTTGTATTTATATAACAATTAAAAAATGTGGTGTTAATTTACCTACATTAAAAAGATCATTTCGTAAAACACAATTGTCTTTCGAAATAAAATATTAGTCTTTTTTTATTTTAATTTTCGAAATTTTTCAAAATGGTGGTGATATGGGTTAAAACCGAATAAAATTGAAATTTCAGAAATTTCGAAACAAAGTCGTGAGGTCTACAGATCACAGAGCCATTAGGTTATAAGAAAAAACAAAAAAAAAAGCTGGCGCGTGTATAAACAATGTCTTGTGCACTGTCTTTTGTTTCTAGCAAATTAATAGAACGTTCCCGACGTAAATACCCTTCGATTATTCGGAAGACTTATTATAAAGTGACGTTTGGCGATTTGGTGGAATGCAGAGCTCCCGCCAAGAAAAAGAAAACTTAAAATCCGAATTTCAAGATCCAATTTTCCTTGCCAGTATTCGACGAGATTCGACAAGACGAATTGAACTCCTCGTGTATGGGGGTAAGGTTGAGATTTGGTTGGGGTGTTTCGTTTGTTTTTAAGAATAGATTTGGCAGAGAGTGGTTGTGAGGTGGATTGGGTTTCTGACGATGGCCAGCGATGCTGACTCATTTGACAGGTCGTTCGTGGTGACGTCACTACGCTGCGTTTGGTGCTTCGAACTGGTTAGTAAATTTCAACCTGAGCTGCAGCACATTGGTTACGAATAAAATTGTAGACATTAGTGGCGTGTCGTTAAACCAAAACCTCAGGGCAAGCCGGGCAGCTTTCGCTCACTTCGAAATGTGTTCTTGCTTCCGTGACTGTAATTTAAGGTTAACCTGTTAACCGGCTTCGCACGGGTGCAATGCTTATCCTAACCCTACTATACTATATCATGCATGCATTATACATTTATTTATTTATTATTAATATAAGTTACACAGCATTACAGTAAAAATTGGGCAAGTGCGAGTCCGATTCGCGCATGAAGGGTTCCGTATCATAATCTATAACAAGTTTGTTGTATGGGAGCCCCCCTTAAATATTTATTTTAGTTTATTTTTAGTATTTGTTGTTATAGCGGCAATAGAAATACATAATCTGTGAAAATTTCCACTGTCTAGCTATCACCGTTCTTGAGATACAGCCTGGTGACAGACGGACGAACGGACGGACGGACAGCGAAGTCTCAGTAATAGGGTGTTTTTACCCATTGGGTACGGAACCCTAAAAACCAAGGCACTGTGAACTACAGAAATAAATATAAACAAAGACTTAATTAGTAGTTAGATTTAGGCGACACAATGGCGTGGCTCCGTTCCGTCGTCTAATCTGACATATAAACCTTCCTCTAGAATCACTCAAATCATTAAAAAAAAACGCATCAAAATCCGTTGCGTAGTTTTAAAGATCTAAGCATACATAGGGACAGACGGCAGGAAGCGACTTTGTTTTATACTATGTAGTGATAGTGATGAAGGTAAAATAAATATATAGTGTAAGGTGCATATAGCTAAAAATAATGTGTATAGTGAGCGCGATCACCGGAACATACTGTCTTAGCAGTTTAGCGAGCTAATTTCAGTTGCATGCAGATATGTTGACTGCAGAACCGGTTGGTTGTGGTCTGCGGGTCTCCACACCGAGCAAGGCGTTGTACGAGTCGAGCCTGCATCACACTGCCACCGCTGAAGAAGTGACGCAGTATGTTCGCCAGAAAACCGGCTACTCGCTAAGGGTGTTCCAGTTGCAGTCGCGCCACTACGTGCACTTCAGCTCGTTTGTAGTGCGCGTGCCGCGGCCGCTCCAGGAGACCATCGCGTGTGCTGATTTCTGGCCGAAAGGTGTCGTGTTTCGTCGGTTCCGGGGCAACCTACCAAATCCAACACCTGAGATGTCGGAACAACGGGGCCACGCCGTGTCGCCGTCGTAATAAACATTGTTCGGTTCATGACGCATTGGTGTAAACTGTAATGTCATGTAACCTGTTTTTCAATAAATAAATAAATAAATAAATGTTCACCTTTTTTTGGAAAAAACTTTTTCTTCAGTTGAAATAGATAAGAGTGCTCAATTGTCCTAAAGTGGGCAAGGTGGGAATCGTGGCATGTCACTCTGGTAGACATTCTGACGAATAGGGGCTCCAGGGCATTGACATTGACAAAAAAACCGGCCAAATACGAGTAGGACTTGCGAACCCGATGGTTCCGTAAAAACACTCCCCATCTTAACAGACCGGGTTAAGTTTGCACCTGGTATGTATGGCGCCGAATACAAATGAGGTGCAAAGTTAACGCAACCGATCACGATTGCTGTATGGGAGCCCCACTGAAATATTGATTATTTATTTATTTAAACTTTATTGCACAAAACAAGTCAGTACAAATGGCGGACTTAATGCCAAATGGCATTCTCTACCAGTCAACCATAGGGCCAAACAGAGATACTAGAAGTGGGTGCAAATTAGAAATCTGATGAATCTGAATCTGATTATATTCTGTTTTTAAAATTTGTTGTTTAGTATAGCGGCAATAGAAATACATCATCTGTGAAAATTTCTATTCTCTATCTATCAAGGTTCATGAGATACTGCCTGGTGACAGACAGACAGTCAAACAGACAGACAGACAGGCGGACAGCGGAGTCTTAGTAATAGGGTCCCGTATTTTACCCTTTGGGTACGGAACCCTAAAAATAATTCGAGTGATGCACCGGCACTAGATTTGCGGTTAAGTATATACAAGCTGCATTAAGATGATGATGTTGCCAAAATCAAATAGAGCACACCGCAAAACTACTCATCAAGTGATAGGTATTTCCGACAGATTAAACTTCTAATTTACGCCCTAGGTGAACGTTATAATGGCTATGCCTTTGTCGTAAACATTTTCCTAAGTCTACGGAACCTTACGAAGATGCCAGGAATGCCATATATTCCCCATATGTGGATCAAAAAAATTTGAATGTTTGTTTATAGGTCGGAAAAACCCTCATTAAAAAAAAATTGTAAGTAATAAATTTTTTGTAGCTCACATTTTTTTTCTAAAGGATCACCCTGCCTAGTCAAAATATCACTCTGGTTAGGTTTCCGTACCATGCCCTTACAAGGCGGAATAAACGTTTCATATTTTATATTTTTTTGAAGTTATAGAACAATCTGTAACTTCTTCCTAGGAATGAGAGGGATTTTGTCACGTTAATATGTCCCATTTTAATACTTTGAATATTAATCGTTATGCGTATGTCTCGAAAAATGTTGATTTCGTGTAATGTTGCTCAGATATTGTCAAAGGCGTTACTGACCGAAACGGAGCATTAGATTACTCGTCACGCATGGATGCCATGGTTACAAGGAACAAATATTTGTTGTAAAAGAGAAAGAGTGTAGGGAGTTCCTTTTTATTTATGTATATTGAAAAATAATAACTTTTTTACAAAATCGACGTCAATGAGCGAAATCGATATTATATTTTGTTTTTGTTGATTTTTTAAAAAGCGCAATCAATTTCGATATAACTGATATGGAACCACCTCTGAAATATGATAATATTGATAATCATCAGAATCACCAAACAACAAAATAATCATCAAAATCGATTCGTGATTGGCGGAATGATCGCGTAACGTATGCATAAAAAACAACTTACAGCCGAATTGGGAATTCCCTTTTTTTGAAGTCGGTTGAAAAAAGACATAAATTTTACTAGATATCTACCGTGCGACTCAGATTTTCAAACACCATGCATTACAGGCCGGTTACCAACATCGGTTAAGGCAAGACGAGGCCACACGCTCATGATTAAGAATGAACCTACTGGAACATGTGAAGTGGTAATCGACTGCGACAAAGTGAGTGATTTCTTTCTATTTAAATGCCCTACTGTAAATCTACCGTTGATTATTGCTTTCTTTCGCATTCCAAACACAGAGATCAGATAGAGAACCCAAGTAACCGACATCGCTAAGAAAGCCGCTACTCTTAAATGGAGATGGGCGGGGCATATATGTAGGCGAGAAGATCGACGCTGGTCTCTCAAGCTACTGGAGTGGCAATTACGAATGGGAAAGAGAAGTGTCGGCGGACCCCCCGCTAGATGGGGAGATGATAGTCAAGGTCACGGGAAGGGAGTGGATGCGCGCGGCCCAGAGTCGCAGCGAACGGAAAATAGACGAGGAGGCCCTGATCCAGCAGTACATACGGACTGATGATGTTACAGTCAGACTCGATAAAAGTATAAGACTAAAGCTTATGTAGCTCGGCTTATTTCAATAGAATTGTGTCCCAGAGCCGACGCAAGTTCAAATCCCTCTAAAGCATCGAATCCCACTAATCCCAGTGCGCCTTTAGAATTATAGTGACCATATTTAGAATGAAAGAGACATAATTAAAAAACCAAGACTTTGAATTAGGTCACTATAATTCTAAAGCTACGCGTTATATTCAACCTTCTCTTTAGTAAAAACAGTATTAAATCGTCATGTTACTGTCCTGTTGACGACAGTTGGATGTCTCGCAGACTGGACCGTCATTGATGTCCCGCCCCGATGCAGATAACACTTTGCCAAAAACTCTTCCTGATTCATCGCACGGAATTAGACATTTTACTGGTTTAGGGTCGATGTTCTTCCCGTTTTTTGTCAGCAATGAATAAAAATAGCTAGAGAAGAACACCGTCATTTTTTTTGTTCATTTTGACAGTCTGAATGGTTGCTCACCTTCTATTTAACTTAAACTACAATTATTTGAACTTTATTAACTAACTGATGTGGTTTGTTCGACTTTTAATTAAATATTAGGTAGGGTACTTGTGTATTATTTTTATTTTATTCATATGATGTTTGTACTTTATTATTTGTGGTATCTAATCTTCTTTCTATATATACGCTTACTTGTTCTTCTATAAGACGAAGCTTGTAGTTTACATTCTGTACTTATTCTAGTTTTCCTTTGTGAGGTGTGTATTTCCTTTGTAAGAAGATATTCTTTACAATTTCATATCCAACTAGCGGGTGCTCGTATGTATATAATAATTATGCTCAATTAAGTTTTAGTTCATGGAAATATAATTTAATTGAAAGTATTTTTCTCGAAAAATATTTAGAATTGATCTAGACCTAGCCTAACCTAATTTCTTCTACGTAATAATAACCTCAAAGATTTTGAAAAATTTACGGCTGCAGAGAAGAATGTTTTTAATGAAACTAAGATTCTGCGAAATCAAACATACTGCATGTATCAACCAAAAAGAGAATTTGCGTTCAATCGCCTATCTATCATAGCTGGGATTCGAACTAGAAGCGAACGGCCTGCAACAATAGCTTCAAAAACCACGCAAGCGCCACACGACAAACGAAAACCGTTCGTTCTAAATCGGTCCCGTGCCCTGCCGACTATTTCAGCGGAGCTATTTATACCCTCAAAGTGGGTCGGGATGCCTTCCACAATGGCTGCTCCCGGACCTGGGTAGTCGAGTTACAACTCTTGACGTGGCATTCCTGGTGATTCATTAGTACCTATGGCAAATCCCTTACAACTCAGGACGTTGGTCACTGTATCTGTGCACCTAGCAGGAATATAGTGCCCTGACAGACAGCGCCGTGATGACGTCACGAAGCTAGGAGTTTAGATATTGTGATCGGGGTAGTACTACAAATTACCTACGTGTATATAATACTCCGTATGGCAAAGACTTCAAAGTAATACGGTTACTCGTAGCGTAGGTATTATTTTTGTCAGGTACGTTGAGACTAGACAGTAGATTTGAAATTGTAGGACGGAAGTATTACAAGGGAAGACTTAATTAAGAAGATCTACGCTATAGATGCCTTTTTTGCGTGATGGATAAATGATAAAACATTCGTCACTGTAAAACTCATATAACGGGCGAACGCAGCTTTATCTCCAATACCTCAATGTCTCCCAACAATTCACTAAATGTGGTTTAATTTATTCGTAGTTTTTCTTGACGCCGTGACCGCCGAAACTGTTGTGACACTTCACTGGCCAAATATTACAGGCTTCTATGTTAAATTTTCAGGTTAATTAAAATTTGATTTAATGTCATTATGACATGTTCAAATTTGTACTCTTCAAAAGTTAAACATAGAATCCTGTAATATTGAGCCAGCGACTTGTGACTTGACTTCAATTGAGTTTAATGTGAGCATACATAAATACCTGATAAACTTAGAATGAGTGGCTTAAACTTATACAAGTTAATAATCTTAAATGAGGACAATGATAGTAAAACTATACGGTCCAGGAACTTCTTCAGAGAACATCATGTTTCAAAGTCATAAGGCAGGATATTGCCAGCTATTAGAAATTTCCTGAAATATAGCGATAACACTGTCGTATAAATATAT
The DNA here is from genome assembly GCA_905147355.2 of Apotomis turbidana. NCBI lineage: Eukaryota > Metazoa > Arthropoda > Insecta > Lepidoptera > Tortricidae > Apotomis > Apotomis turbidana. The sequence goes on from LR990293.1 coordinate 22,550,752, forward strand.
TTTAGGTTAGCTAATAAAATGACAGTTAAAATGATTAAGGACTGCAATTTGGAATTGCTTTTATGGATGCCGGAATGCTTCTTCTTCTTATGTCAGGTAAGATGCTCAGGATGAATGAAATGGCGGCAGGGCACTGAAACATCTTACGACCTCATAATGCCGCTAGGCCATTTTATTTTTTGTTGTACACCCCACTTTTTTAGATTTTCTCTTAATTAGATTGTAAAAGCTCGTGATTTTGAGTAGAAAATGCCTAATATATCCAAAATTTTAAAAAAGTGGGGTGTAGGTATAACAAAAAACAAATTAAAATAAGCATTAAAAGACCTGTCGAGTGTCATTGCATTCCAGATTGCTCAGCAAAATGTGACGCGCGGATTGTGAGCAAGACGAGTGATGAAATCGTCGTCTAAATTGAATCAAGTGCATGATCATATTATTTTTCAAGAATTTTAGAAGTTTATAGTTGTAGGTCATTGCTGCAGATTCAAATTTAGCGACGTAATTATCACAAACTTTGCCACCTACTTCCGGACGTCTGTGTAGACGTTGTTATGTTCTCTAGCATCGTAAATGACATTTCTAGCTTGAAGAAACTCTTTGATTCTATACTGAATAGTATGTGCGTATTAAATAATGTATAATAATAGTTTATTAGTGTCTTTACGACATCCTTCGTCATGCAGTCGTAAGAAGCTACACTGCTTCTATATTTAAATGAGATTAAATGAAACGAACGCGTTTAGTTTCCTCGCCGTAAACATGAGCGTCGTTACTTTGATCGGACAGTTTGTCAATCTCTACAGAATCAGAAGCTATTATACAAGGTTTTACAGAATGAACTGTCAGAATCAGGATCTAGGTTTTCTCAGCAAATAATGTTGTTACACGGTTACCCAGCTTACCCAAAAAAGGTCGTTATAATAATGCAAGAACATGACAGGATGAGGATTTGTTAATAATACCTACTTTCATATTTATATCTTTTGGTATTGTAATTTGTGATTTTTACTTTTGCAGGTTACTTATATTAAACTTTCTGCTGACTTTAATTGACGTCAATTATAAAAAATAAATTGAAGTCTCAAAGCCTTGGATTGACTTTGGCAATATTGGTATTTATTAGTTACCACCGTAATTCGAAAACTTTGTCTGGCAGGAAAGATTTGCAGCTCTTTATAATTATGATTAATATACTTACTAAGGTCCAACTAAGCAAATGTTCAACTGTTTGAAATCGTAAAATATTGTAACAATTAACTTCGCTGTCTGTGGTTTGCTATGAATTAAAAATCCTATTGGGACAGTGCAGCTTATTCTAAGACAAGACCTACTGCCATGAATAGGAAAGAAGGAAGAATTACCATATAAGCGCAATGTTGATCCCGGTGGCAACAAGCGTGTTCCACAAACACATATCCGTCGCTTGTTGTACAGGAATAGCCGCTTCTGTACCGTCCCTCAAATATCTAAAAACGTCGCCCGTGCGCCTACGACGTTTCGGTGTACGCTGGAATGAATCATGGACTCTGGGGAATTTATGGCAAAGTTCTGACCTGGTGACGAACTACATACTACTCAGGTCTTAAGGTAAATGGTGATGCTTATACTAGCTATGCTGATGGTGTTAAATAGAGCCTAGTAATTTATTTATTTATTTAATCTTTATTGCACAAAAGAAAGAACTTATCGTACAAAAGGCGGACTTAATGCTATGGCATTAGGGCGTTCTCTACCAGTCAACCATTGGGCTAAGCAGATAATTTGTGGGCGGTGCAACTAAATTAAAACAATTTCAAAAGATACATACTTAGATTAATACATATTCCTATAGGATATACACACAATAAGATATATACATATAAATAAATACAGATGAACAAAGTAATCAGATAAGCTATGATTTCACATTTCTGCCAACAAATAGATCACATAAAGCTTTTTTGAAAGCAAACTTGTTCGGGACTTGCTTGAATTGTATTTTACACTTACCGCCAGTAAAGGGAGCGCCCTTAGGCGAGGAATTTCCAATACTGAATTAAAGGTCTCATACTAGAAGTACTTATGAAAAGTAACACTAAATGAGATAAAGGACGAGTCGATAACCGACAATGAAGTCTATGTTATATGCAGTCGGACAATTGACTAAATATTGAAGATTATAGGAATCCATTGGATTGGGATAGCACAAGATGACTGTGATGGAGATGCTTGAAGAGGCCTTTGACTAGAAGTTGTCTTCGACTGATATGATCATGATGATGGAACAAGGGACAATAGTAGCCCGACCTCTAAAGAGGTTTAAGAGGCATTGCCCGCTTAATACCGCAGAGATGATTGAGTGACCGCCTGCTTCGCAACTGAAATATTGCCGAGTGACAGAACGTTTAATTAATTCGCTTTAGGACATTGAACCATCAACACTGCCAGCGCTAGACATTTTTTCTAGATGCTAATTACAGGCAAGGTGCTGATTACAATCGTAGCTATCATAAATGCTGTCTACAATTAAGAAAAATACAGGCACGTCGTCTAGGTACCGCGTCAAATGTAAACTAGACTTGTATGCGAACTAAGACTTCAACCGACGAAACTAAACTTGTATTTGTGCACTGCCGGTAGTCTGGTAGCCAGCATATAGCTGCAACTACTTACAGCAGGTCTATGATAGTTGCGTCACTTACACTCGTATTTTGTCAAAACGTGACGGATGCGTTGTCACTTGTTTATCAGGTGATAAAAGCAACCATCATAGGCCCGCAGCAGAGCCGTTGGAGAATCATTGCCAAGTGCATTTAATTTTCATATATGTATTGCTTTAGTAAAAACTTTTGTTCATTTCATCACCATGTAATCAATATAGTAAAGATTCTTCTGTCGGATAAATTCTAATTTTTCTCTGTAGTTTTATTCAGAAGTAAATCTAAAACAAAAAGTAGCGCATAACAACATTTCTCAACAATCTGCCCACATAACACACATGCTTCATAAGAGCTTATAACAACCCTTAAACGGCTAAGTTCAGCTGTGTAATGGCTGTATAAGCTCTTTTATACAGCATGTCTGCTACTTGGATGGTCCTCATTAAGTCGATACACGGTTCTCGAGAAGAAATTCATACATCAACATTGTGAACCCTTGTCCTTAGATATCATAAAATAATCCCTTCTGTTCAATGAGATAATTTGTAATAATGACGATAGCAGCAAAAATATAGCAGATAGATCCATGCAATCAGTGCACAGTGACTCATCTCTTACCACGTAATAAATTGACTAATTAACACTATAAGTTGCATAAATATCTGAGCTGTTAGCTGAACCATCAGCCGTTATCTCAGCATTTAACGCATGTTAACATTTCCTGTTTAATAGTTATGAAATTAAGACGTATCAAATTAAATTGTAGTCCAATCAGTTCTGCTTACTTCCTCAAGTGGCATAGACCAACGCCGAAATATAAGAAATTAAATCATGTTTTTTAACTTTTGCGGATTAGATATGTACGAAGTCAGTGACAGACTTGAAAAACTATTGAACATTGGGAAAATTTCAGGCAAAGGACTGGGAGACAGGATCCCTTCAGGAATTCTTGACAACACAACTGTGCGGTTCCAGACTATCTACCGCGAACGCTCCGCATGTGGAATGAATGAAGAAACTTTTGTTTATAATTTCAGTAACACCCCCTTTGATACACCATCTTTTGTCATTTTACGTTACTCTAGACCGTAAGTGAGATTTTCTACCCGGTGTGAAAAGCTCACTTCCTGGTCAAGACATGACGAAAAACTTTAGACAAACCACAGCGTTGCTTCGTAAAGCCCCAGATCGCATATATTTATGGCCCCACCGGATTGGGTCACAAACACCAGCGATCTGGGACATTCACGAATTCACCGCCCTAGGTATGTAATGGTACTATTACGTCAGCCTGGGCCATAAGTGGGATGTTATGCCCGCTACGCGGAAAAACACTCGCTTCCTGGCCAAAGCAAGGTGTAAAACTTTAGACAAACCACGGGTGGTGATTCGTAAAGCCGCGGATCGTAAATTTATGACCCTCACCTTCGGATCGGGTCACAATCACCTACGATCTGGAACATTCACGAATTCACCGGTATGTAATGTACTAATCATGATACATAACGATTTGTCCCCTCTGCTACTTGTACGCACTGACCTGGCCCTGTGCCAGCATGTATCCCAGCTTGCGTGTGCGCATCATCGCGCATAAATCGCTGGAAAGGACAAGGACACTTATATAGTCATGATGCAGTAAAACGACATTCCCACTCCAGTCTAAAATGATTGCTTGAAATTAAAACGAATTCTTGCTCTTATTCATCTAGCATATTTTAGTACTATAATTACAACTAGGGCAGCGATTTTGTGAATGTCCCAGATCGTAGTTGTTTGCCATAAATATGCAATCTGGGGCTATACGAATTACCGCCCGTGGTGTGTCTAAAGAGTTTCGTCTTGCCTTGGTCAGGAAGTGAGATTTTCTCCCCACGGGCGAAAAATCTCACTTACGGCCTAGGGTGACGTAATAGTAGTTTATGTGACTGTACATAATGAAGGGTATTAAACAGGAGTGTGGGTTTATGAAACGAGCCGAAGGCAAGTTTCATAATAACATCACACGAGTGCTTTAATGCCTAATTATGTACAGTACACTACTTGATCTAGCCATCACATATCATAAGCCTCCATGATGATGCATTCAGGAGTCGCACCATATGACAAATGCCCGGTAATGGCGGTAATGAAGTTTTAAGGCAGCTGTCATAGTTTTTTTTTATTCAGAGACAAACTAGAGTCGGCCCCAACTATCATATCGTTCGATATCTTACTTACGTGCGACATTTGTTAGCAAATTCAAATTTGATAGCAAGTTGACAATTCATTTCGAACTAAACGTCATCTCGACTGATATTAGAATAGAGGTCAAATCAAATGTCTTTGTTTTACAGAGATGTTCGAAATGTGAATAAATAATATTATCGAAATCGATGTTATTTTATTATTTAGCAATAATAAAATTTTTACAGATATGAAGTTTGTGCTAACAAAACAGTCTATATTTATGGTGGTCATAATGTGCGGTTCTTGAACGCATCATGGAGGGTTTATGATATTTGGATAGATATAAAGTATTATTTAAACCATTGGACCGGTAATCCAGAGGTACCGGGTTCGATTCCCGGTCCCTTCCACCAGGTAGCTCCTTTTTCAATTTTTCTTTAAGCTTTGATCTTTGTATTAATGGTTTAAATAAAAATTGTGGTGTACCCACATTACAAAAAAAATTAGACATTACATGTTTCATAAATTTATAAAAAATATTATGTTACTCTGATTCTTTGACGACGCGTTTGACTCGGTTTGTAGTGCAGCTGCCTACTGTGCCGGCGGTCCTGGGTTCGAATCCCGGCCAGGGCAAACATTATGTGTGATGAACTCGTATATATTTGTTCCTGGGTCATGGATGTTGACTATATAATATATATTTATATATAATAAATATCGTCGTCTAGTACCCATAGTACAAGCTTTGCTTAGTTTGGGACTAGGTCGATTTGTGTAAGATTGTCTCTTAATATTTATTTATTTAGCTCGAAATTGCTCAGTTATTATTTGATTTCTTTTGAAAAAAAAAATAAGTAAAAGATATACTTATAGCATAGGGAGTATATTGATAATCTCATGATATTTGGTTTGATTATTTCTCATTACAATCGAACTTAACACAAAAATAGATTAGATAATGGATAATTAAATTATTATTTTTTCAGTGACATTAGCAAGTCTCAAATAAGACAGAAGAGCACCAATACCTCGTCATTTATTTCAGACGTAGATAAATTAATCATAGTGCAATTTTGAATGATTTTGTAAGACTTAATTAGTTTTGATTTTGTAACAGTCATCCAGAATAGAATACGTTTAAATTTTGCCGAGAATTGGGTGACGAGTGACATTTTCGTCGAATGGGATGAGAATATGCGCGGTCGATTTTACGTTGATTATAAAATGGAAATTAAGGCGACTCCGTACGTGGAATGGTGATTTTTAAAGTCCTAAGGCTCGTAATCTAGCCAAAGGAAAAATCTGAAAAAAATATATGTTATTTTTGACTATTTCTTCTAAAAAATTATATTTGGATTTTTTTTTAAAGCCATAATTACTATGGAAAAAATAATATAGAAATAGGGTCGTTTTCAATTTTCAATTCCCTAAGGCTTCTAATCTACAAGTGATATTTACACGGCTCTTTCGCAAGAACATTGACAATTCATTGATCTTTAATCGTATTGTTTAAAAGTTAGTAAAATGGAAATTCGGTCTAATAAAGCATCAAAAAAACTGAATTTCCGCGAGCGCGGCCGTGCCCGGGCTGCGAGCTCAGTGTAAATCTAACCGTCGAAGGGGAAGGCTGTGTCACTTGCTCTCGCGATCCATCTAGTTACGGAAAATTGTTATAGTACCGGATCCCGCGGAGGTTCGATCTGTCTTCGTGCGTTTGAAGTGTATTTTAAGAGAGTGTAGTTCGTTTTTTCACACGACTACGCTATGCGACATAATAAAAAGCACTAATTTTCATATAGAATTAAATTCAACTGTTTTTTTCGTATTTAGGTATCTATTAATTTTAAGTACTTATAAAAAAAATTGTCATTGCTTAGCATTCCCGAACACATTTGAATAGTTAGATATTCTCAGTCATGGGCCCACACCAGACAGGATTCCCAGAAAATAACACTTTTGGTGTGGGTTTTAGGGCCCTTCTCTGTGTAATATTAGAGTACCTTAGGTATTTCGGTTAGTAAAAAAAATCAGATAATACAGATATTTAAGTATGATAACGTCTAATGATCTCTATGAATTCAACCCTAAGAGATATGAAGATCGTAATGCAGAACAAGTATTGTTCGTGTGAATACCATTGTAATATTCGGTAAAACGCTAATTTACGAATACAAATATTTATTGTAAGTATTCACATTCGTTGCGTCACTAGTACATTACACGGCATATGACATAAAAATATATTATCAAAAATTACAATAATTTTCTAGTCCAAGAAGGCAAGTGACAATTTTGGCATGAGGGCTTATTTATGTACATATAGTCAGAATAAATATTTGCATCAATAAATTTCCCACTTCATATTTAAATCTAAATGAGCGTTAGTAATTATTGACATATCCGCCGGGCCTAGCTAGACATACCTAGCCTGGCCATAAGTTGTGTTCCAATTGTTTACCGTTTATAAAATAAAAACCAGATTTTTATTACATATCGTTTAAAAGCCATATATTAATGATCGGATTACAGTTGAATTAATGAAAAAATATATAACTTTATTTAGACTCATCGTAATGCCCGGACTTGATTTTTGACTAATGCTCAGAATTTTTCTCTCTAAGTTTGCCAGAGGGCAATGAAACGATCTTGGATCAAATTGATCGATCGCGGAAGGAACGCTAAAACCCAAATAGCTTACGTAACCCAGACAACCGCTAAACTAAAGTAGAGCTGACACGTTTGCCGCATGTCAACCGATCTGCAGATCAAGAAATCTACACCCACCCAATAAAATTCGGCGTCACGGTAGATCACGATGGAGATGGTGGGACTACCTGGATGTATTACAAAAGGGTTGGACATTGCTGATCTAAATAAGGACGAGTGGAAAAAAGATAGAGGCCTTTACCCGACAAAGGGACGGCACAGGCTTATATGCATAATAATCTGAAAAAAAAAACTAATGAGTCATCTATAAGTACATTCAGTTATCGAAAGCTTGTTATTTTATTAAATCTTTTATCTATCCAAATATCATAAACCCTCCATGGTGCGTTCAAGAACGGCACATTATGACCACCATAAAAATATACTGTTTTTTAGCACAAATTTCTTATTTCGATAGTATTATTTATTCAAATTTCGAACATCTCTGAAAAACAAAGAAATTTGATTTGACCTCTATTCTAATATCAATCGAGATGACGTTTAGTTCGAAATGAATTGTCAATTTTCAATCAAATTTGACAAATGTCACACGTAAGTAAGATATCGAACGATATGATAGTTAGGGGCTCTAGTTTGTCTCTGAATTAAAAAAAAAAACAATGACAGCTGCCAGAAAACTTCGTTACCGCCATTACCGGGTAATATTTGTTATAATGTGCGACTTGGAGGCTTATGATATGTGGCTAGATAAAGTAGTATATGTAACTGTACATAATTAGGCATTAAAACACTCGTGTGATGTTATTATGAAACTTGCCCTCGTGTTTAATACCCTTTATTATGTACAGTCACATTAAGGACTATTTATTGTATTCATATATCACAGTACACCGTCAAAATATGTTATTACCTTCTTAAACTTCAAAACCTACCTTCGTACTATAAAATGGTATACATTTAAAACTAGCCTGGTTATGAATAACATTTTCCATCTTGAAATTTTATTTTTATCGGCTAAATTTCATATATACTGATTAAAAGTGATAAACCTCATTATTTATACATTTAGGTATTTTTACCGGCAAAATCGGAACCCATAGGATCATTTTGCTGACCGTCCGTCTTTCTGTCACGACCCTTTATCTCGGTAACGCGTGTAGGTAGGTGTCGAGTTGAAATTAAAACCGTCTACACGTCGTACTTTGGTCTACAGTCCCTTGAAGCTGTAAAAAATCGAACTTCTAAGTTAACGTAAAAAAAAGATACGGCTCTTTATGCCGCAAAAAAACGTATCTACGCTGGAAAGGAAAATTATCCAAGAGACACGGAGCTAACTTTACAGGAGATCTAAAATCCTACGAACTTTTTCAAAAAAATAAAAAGTTATTAAATATTCTGTGGACCTACTTTTTAAATGAAGCATTTTATTATTATAAACAACATCATGTTCTCTACATATCGCTTTTGTTATTTTGTCTATTAATGGAATAATTTAAAATTTAGCATCGCTTACGCAAAATGGCTGTCAAAATAGAATTAGGTAAAATTATCTAAACGACAGGTTTCCCGAGATATTAGTCAGGTAAAATAGTATAATCTGCATTTTACACAACAATCAACACAGTAAACAATATCTATGTGCATACGATGCTCATTTTATATAAACAATATCATATTTTTCACATGTTGCTTTTGTTATTTTGTCTATTAATTTAATATTTTAGGATTTAGCGTCGCTTACGCAAAATGGCCGTCAAAATAGAATTAGGTAAAATTATCTAAACGACACGTTTCCCGAGAAATTAGTCAGGTAAAATAGTATAATCTATTACACAACAATCAACACAGTTAACAACATATATGTGCATGCTCATTTTATAATCAGGTAAATATATAAATGTGCATAAATCAGCATGAAATAAATCAAGAAAAATTATCTAATCGCCTTTGTAGGAAATATTTCAGACATGAAAAGCTATTTATCGTACAATAAAACCTCACGATTAATGCTTTAATTAGAGGAAAATATTTATTTTCAAACATTAAAATTAATGAAGTGACATTTAATGTTCTCTAAGACAAAAACTTACGGTCCAACTACGCAAATACAAAAAAACTGCTCTAGAAATGTTATTCATCAGATATCACGTGAAATTTCAATTTTATCAATTTTTATGTGTGATCTGCTAAAAGATTTCCAGTAGTTCTAGACCAATGTATGGTAGCAAACGATAGCTATGACTAATGAGAACAGCACAAGAGTTCTCAAGACTGCAGTCACTCGGAACTCATTAAGGAATTTTAAATCACGAACTACGTGAAATTTCAAGTTTTACAATTGCAATGAGATAAAATCCTATCCTAACAAGAATAACAAAACTAGCTACAACTCTGTGTGGTATAAGTGACGTCTCGTAAGACACTGTTTGAGTGAGATGGCGTTTGGGTCCATCAAGCGAGTCCAAAGTAATGCCTTAGCGCCACAGACACAGATTTACACCGCAGGTGGGCCTAACGGCCTTTATAAATATATTGAATTACTACTAAATGTGTGATATTTAATAAAACAGAACCGGTAAAGTTGTCTAACTACCAATTTAACGAAAATATTTGTTTTTTTAGTACATTCTATGCGACAAATACGACTCAATTGTCATTCAAGCAATTCAAGATAAGCGACAGTAGTCGATCAAAGTAAAAAAGGACAGGCGACAATGGTTTCATAGTATCAAAGCAGGTAAATTTGGATAAACGCCAATAGTTAAGGTACGACAATCAGGTAATTTAATCTAACTATGTTACTTTTTTATAGAATCTTATATCGATTCTGTTTAATAATGTGGAAATACCACATTTTTACTTTTTGGCTAATGCGCATAAGCATTTTAAACACACATGACACAGAGGGCGCTCCAGTAGCGAAGAATTATGGAATCAAAGATTTAGTGTGATTGAGGTAACGATATGATAGCTCAGTTGGTAGAGCACTACGCCGGAAACTTAGGGTCGCAGGTTCGAGTCCTGGATCACATTAAATTTTTCTTTCATAATTTACCTTTATGTTAATTTTATCATAAAGACATAGGTAAAATGCCTCAAACGACATTAAAATATATTTTACGATCAGGTAAAAACAGTTAACCAACAAGTGCAAGGTTAGTTGCAATAAAGAAAAATTATCCAAGTTGTTTGATCCGTTTTGACAAATAAGTAAAAAAGCTCTAAGGTTCATTATTATGCAAAAAACTTTTTATGTAATCTCCATTTTGCAAAAAAAAAACCTCGAAAATCAATTCGTTTAGTAGAAAAAAATGTAGAGATTCTCTAAATTACCGACGGGATAAGCGACACAAAAGTCGTCAGACAGATATTATTATATACGAGACCCAACCCTTTCGATGCTGAAAAATCTGCCGATCCCAACAGTGTGTAAACTCGATATCCCCAATAATGTCGCTTAGATAATTTCTACTTTCCAGCATCGGTATATTTTGACACTCAAGTAAATTAACATTTATAGGGTATCCTTAGGGTACCTTGAACATAGAAAAAAAATAAAAAAAATATCGTCTAGTAAGATATCGTCAATATCAACAAGTATAGGGAAAAATCTGAGAACATTACTAATGTAGTCATAAAAAACTATCACTCTTTATAAGTAAAGGTCGTAAATCCGTTTTCCAACGGTAAAGTTGAGTTTGTCGCTCTATTATTTATAGTTTATCTTTTCATTAGAGCAACATGACCCGGGGGTTAAAGCTGGGCCACGATATGATTTATTTATTTAAAACGGTATTTTTTTTATATGCATGATTTTACACGTATAATCAAGAATCTTGTCGGCATTTTAACTATTTTTGGTAGGTACCTACATATACAAAAGAAACTAAAAAGTATTTTTCGATTCGAGACTTCCAAATGGCTAATTTCACTTGTTTTTTTGGAAAATAGCTTTAACGCATTTTATTTTTAATATTCTACTGTAGTGGGTAAATAGATACCTATTTAGTAATCCGAAATAATTATATCATTGTTTAAATGATTTATTTTACTTTGAGATTTTTCAATGCCTTTAAATAAGGTATAAGGTTTGTTGATCTTCAACTCACGCTCGGACTATGCGAGTGTATGAAGCTGCTTGGACGCCACTCAACGAGATTATGAACGAAGTAATGTTCCGGGGGCGCACGGTCGGCGGGGGGAATAACGTTAGGCTCCGCCCAGATCCTCAAGGACGTTGGGATTAGGAGTCGCCTTAAGAAGCTGGACAACTCAAATGAAAATAAAAGCCACTTTAATTTTACACACTGTTCAATACAATTAGGGAATGCAAATCGGTAGAAATTACCGGTAATTTACCAGAAATTCGTTATTCCCATACAAAAATTTACCGGTTTGCATTCCCTTTATACAATGTACTTAATAATGCCTTGATCACACGTACCGAGACAGTGGGCGAGACAGTACTCTCGTCCCTGTCACACACAAGACAAACGGACGAGAGAGAGCACTGTCTCGCCCGTTTACTCGGTACGTGTGATCAAGGCATAACAGTGAAAGGGAACATCACAGGAATGATTTAAAACTACCTACCTAATTTATTTTCAAATCTCAAATTATAATATTATTAAAACTATCGTGAGACATCTTTAATAATTATAAAAACGGTTTAAACTCACGTAAAATTGTCAGGAACGGCCCGACATGTTTCGAACTCATTTGGAGCTCTTCATCAGGGGTGGCTATCCGTGCTGCTACGCGACTCGCGACCCACATGGATTTACGTGAGTTTAAACCGTTTTTATAATTATTAAATCTCAAATTATTATTTTTTCATTCTTCCAAGGTAAAATCGACCACTAAAATTACTTGACCCTTTATTTTTTTGATCAGTTTATGTTGGAAAACAGTAACAAAGAGATAAAAGCAATACCGTCGACGACTGTAACATCCATACACTTTTGTAAAAGGTTTGTGGAAGGAATTTCTCTTAGATACACAAAAAAAAAGTGTGTGTGTCAGCTCCGACGCACGACTGGAGTTTACTCTTCAGGCCAGGCGCGCACCACTTTTTTGTCGCAGAAATAAGCGTACTTATGGGTTTATGAAAATCGTGGTGCGCGCACTCTCATATAAACCCATATCTTGCATTTATGCGACAAAATTATCGTGCGACTAAAATCTTGGTGCGCGCGTGGCCTTAAGAACGTTTATAAAATATATACTCAATACGTTTATTGCACATAATGATTATACAGGTGAAAGTAAATAGTTTAAGTATCACATTATGTACCCTGTTGGGCGCTGCAAACAAGAACGAAAAGGTAGGCACACTTTTTGTGCAACCTGAATTCGAGCGCTGCGAGGAATTCGTTTGACCACTGGAATTGAATGTTTAAGCTCACTGATTTTTTCAGAAAAAGGCCTGATCTGACTTGGTTGTGAATTGTTTGCCTGGTGGCGACGTAATTGCGCCAGCACGAATGCCATGGGTTCTACTGATGTGTATATTAAGTCCTTTCTGACCTTTAAAGAAACGAATCTGGGAGCAATGTGGGCACTGTACGGAATTCTCCAGCGACAGCGACACAGACCTGGAAGCGACATTCTGAGAGGAGCCCGTGCTAGTAGGATTCATCAAGTAAACTATTAAAAAACGCAATAGATAAAAACTTACGGCTACGATAACAAATAAAGTATTTAAAAAAACCGCTCCAAGTTTCGGCATACAAATTGCCCCATAAAGTTCCTGGGGGAAGCGGTGGTTTATAATTGCACATATAACTAGATAGTACTCATGCACTGATAGCAATCACACTCGTAACATGATAGAGATTCACGCAAAATATTAGCAAAAACTTGAAAACAAAAACACATTTCTCAGCTGTTGTAGATTGACAACTGTCAGTCAAGCTGCCCGATGCGCACTTGCGCAGCAACGCGCCGTGTAGGCCGCCGGCCGCCGCCGCAGTCTCCGCGGAGAAATTATGAATATGTTTCTTGTCTATGTTATTTGTTAAGCCTCTTGTGGTAATTTAAAATAAATAAATGGCAGAGAACAATTAATATTAATTTTATCTAACGGGAGCCATGTTTTCCCGTTGCTAAGTACATTTAAAATACATTTCATGAAATAAACATCTCGGTGAAGGTCATTTTATATAGGGATCTTAGTCTATAACGCTTAACGTAACGCATAACCTGCTAAATTAAGAAGTCGTATTTTTACCCCGATCGTATACTGAGATACGACTTTTTAAATTGGCACGGCAGATACGTTCGATTTTATACCCCATAATTTTCATACCCCGGGCTTATATATGAAAATCGATTCTTAAGGAGTAAACTCCAATAAACTCCAATAAACTCCAAAAACAATTTTAAGCTAAAAAGGACTAATATACCTACCTGTTGGCGCAGGTTCTTTTCTTGTAAATGATGTAGGCGACCACCGAGGATATGTTACAAAATGGTTTATTAATCGTAGCGATTAAATTACAAGTTTAAATAATTGAAGATATAATTTTGAGCAGCGCATCTTGCGCTGTGGTCTGAGAGGCGAATGCCGCCCGCCGCCGCCGGGCGCGCGAGCGGCACTGGTGCGGGGCGCGGCGGGCGGCGCGTCGGCGCCGTGTTGTGGTGTGCGTGCGCCTCCTGCGCGCACACATGGTCAGGCCTTCCAAGGCCTTAACAGGCTGCCCCCCTTGGATCAGGAGCATCCTGATTCAACGACGATGGTAGTGGGCAGAGCCTGTTGTAAGCTCTGCGAAGAGTCCCCGCAGTGGTGAGGACGTCAGCGACGCGGTTGACGCCGTCGCTGCCCGGATGGACTGCCACGATACGTCCGAGCAGCCATCGGTTCGGCGGCAGGCGGTCGTCCTTGACGACGACCATCTCTCCCGGCTGTGGGTGTGTTCCGGGGCTGCGCCACTTGCTGCGGGACTGGAGTTCTGAAAGATATTCCTTATAGTATCTACTCCAAAAGTGAGCCTTGAGTTGCTGGATTCTGGCATATCTGGAGAGCGTCGATAGCCTAGTGTCTTCCACCTGGGGTGCGGGTAACATTGTGATTGTTCGTCCAAGCAAGAAATGTGCTGGGGTGAGTGGAATAAGATCCGAAGGATCAGAAGAGAGGGGAGTGAGGGGTCTAGAATTCAGTATTCCCTCTATTTGAACCAAGACAGTGTACATTTCCTCGTAAGTTAAATTAGTCATAGATAAGACTCGCTTCAAATGGTGTTTCACTGCCTTAACGGAACCCTCTGCCAATCCATTGAAATTTGGGCTGTAAGCCGGGCAAAATTTGAAATCTATTTCGTTTTCAGCCGCATAGGAGATTATATTTTTGCATTCATTTTTTAGAAATTTATATAGCTCATTACATGCTCCCACGTACTGTGTTCCATTATCTGAGATTATGGTTGCCGGCTTACCTCTGCGGGCAATAAATCTGTTTAATACTGAAATGAAGCCTTGAGACGTCAAATCGGTGACGAGCTCCAGGTGTACTGCTCTGACGGTCAAACATACAAACACTACAATGTAAGATTTGATTAAATGAGAACCACGACCCTTTTTGTTTAGTATCATGATTGGCCCTGCGTAGTCTGTCGCTGTGTGTGTATATACAAAGTCAGCATGTAACCTCTGCGCAGGAAGAGGGCTCATTATAGGTTGGTAAGTTTGCCCTGAGAACCGTAAGCATGTTATACAACTATTTGTTGTTTTTCGGCAAAGATTGCGACCACGTACAATCCAAAATTTATGGCGTAGCATAGAGTATAGTAACTGTGGTCCTGCGTGTAACAATATTTTATGATAATGTTGTACAATTGTTTTTGTGATATGATGCGATGCATGTAACAATATTGGATGTTTTGTGTCGTAACTATAATTAGAATTAGATAATCGACCACCAACTCTAATAATATTCTCGGTGTCAACAAAGGGGTTTAATTGTATCAGTTTGTCCTTTGGTGACAGCTTGCCCTTAAGAAGCAATGACTGTTGTTTACTAAAATGGTCCGACTGTACCCTTTTGCATAAAGAGTGTAATGCAGTCCTTAATTCTGCGATACTTAATGGGCCAAATCGTTTATTCGAGTTTTGGCAGTTGTGCTTGAATCTGTACATATAAGCGACAATACGTTGCATTTTACCAAAATTTGAAAACTTTAAAGTAAAGTCGGTTTCATCACTATCATGCAGCACTGAAGCTGCAGAAGTGTGGCATTGATATTTGATTTCAGGCAAGTTAGAAATGTCTACACTTAGAGGCTGTAATGGCCATTGCATAGGGTGTTGGTGTAAAAAATATGGACCTTCCCACCACAAAGTTGAGTGTTGAAGTTGTGAAGCATTTAAACCCCTCGACCCTATGTCCGAAGGATTCATGTTTGTTGGCACATAGTGCCATGTTTCTGGATGAGAAGTGTTAGTGATTTCAGTGATCCTATTATACACAAACTGTTTTAATTGTTTTTTGCACGTTTTAATCCAGCCCAGCACGATAGTCGAGTCGCACCAGTAGTATAATGAATCGATTTTTAAACGTAATGAATTTACAACCTTATTCATTAATTGTGTTGCTAATAAGGCTCCACATAGTTCAAGTCTCGGCATTGTTAATTTGTTTTTAAGTGGCGCCACCTTGCTCTTTGCGGCGAGCAGGTGAACCCTTACATGGCCACTGTTAGATATTGTACGTAAATAGATACAACCCGAAAATGCCTTTGTCGAAGCATCTGAAAATGCATGTAATTCAATGTGGACATAATTATCGCACACCACTCTACGTGGAATTTCAATTTTAGAAATAGCTGGCAAGTATTTGACAAACTGGTCCCATTGCGACTCAACCTCGGCTGGTAGCTGGCCGTCCCACGAGACGTTACTCGCCCACAGAGCCTGAAGTATGAGTTTCGCCTGTAGCATGCAGGGATTTATTAAGCCCAATGGGTCGAAGACCTGTGAAATAGTGGACAAAATAGTTCGTTTTGTTTTTACCTTTTGTTCTGTGTGTGGTAATGAAAACAGTAACGTATCTCTTTTGCAAGCCCAAAGCAAGCCTAATGTTTTCGCGTATTCATCGTTATTTAAATTGAGGAAATCATCATTATTGTTTTCATTAACAATTTGTGTGAGGATAGACGGTTGGTTGGACCGCCATTTTCGCAAATGAAAATGAGCGCTCTCGAGCTCGTTGATGACACCCTTACAAGTATTGATTAGTGTCTGTTCATCATCATTACCAGTTATATAATCATCGACATAAAAATCGTGTAAAATAGTTTCGCTCACATTTTTGTCTGTGCTATCTATACCTATCTGTTTTAAGCACCGAGTGGCCAAGAATGGCGCTGACGCGGTACCGTAGGTAACTGTATTGAGTGTATATTGTTTTATAGGTTCCGTAGTGTCAGACCGCCACACGATTTGTTGCAAACATCTCTGGTCTTCTTTCACATAAATTTGTCTATACATTTTTGCTATATCAGAGGTCACAACAAATCTGTGCTGCCGAAATCTTATGAGAATACTTAACAAATCATCTTGAACAACAGGACCTATATGTTGTATATCATTAAACGATTTTCCTGAAGTTGTAACAGCTGATCCGTCAAAAACCGTTCTGAGACGAGTGGTCAGGCTATCTTCGCGCAGCACACCATGGTGAGGTAAAAAATAAGAAATTGTGTTATTTTGTGTATCGGTGTTCTCTGACATGTGGCCTAATTGTATGTATTCGTTTAGAAAATTGATGTATTCCTGTTTGAAGTCAGGGTTTCTCTTAAATTTGCGCTCTAATGAATAGAACCTAATCAAAGCTTGTTCTTTTGAATTGCCTAGGCACTCCGGAGACTCCTTCAGAGGTATTGTTACTATGAACTTGCCGTCCGAGTGTCGTTTTGTAGTTTCAGTAAAGATTCGCTCACACTCACTCTCAGCTTTAGTATTATGCATTTGTTGAGTGGCGGGGAGACCTTCAATTTCAAAAAAATGATTTAATTTATCATCTAGCTCAATATCATTGGTGAAATGGCAATGGACTGTATTAGTATAAGATTGCTTTGTTTGAATTGTGTTTGATACTTGAAATGTACCCGAGACCAACCACCCGAGCTTTGTTTCGACCAGGGTCGGTTTATGCTTTCCTAAGGGAATCCGGTTACTTGACAGAACTTCCCAGAATAGGTCTGCCCCCAGCAGCATCTGCACCTCTGATGGTACAGAGAAAGATGGATCCGCAAGATGGATGTGCTGAGGTATATCAAACGCTATGCAATTGATTGGTTTGCTAGGTATCAACTGGGTGATACTTGGAACAACAAAACAGTTAACATCAGCTGTGTAAGTGTCGTTGTAGTGTGAGCCTATAGTGACATCACACCTTTTTGTGATTTTTGAGGACTGTTTATTAAGTCCTTGAACTTGAATCGATGTTGAATAACTGGGTATTCCTAGTTTAATCTTTAATGACTCGGTTATAAAACTGGAAGTTGAACCATTATCTAACAGAGTGCGAACATTGTGTGTATGACCGTTGTGGTCTTGAATAGTAACTATCGCTGTGGATAACAAAACTTGACTGTGGTGCGTCGAAGATAGGGTGACATTGTTGTCTTGTATAGGTTTAGATAGGTCCTGTACGTTCGGTAAAACAACGCAGTCACTTTTAGGTGCATAATTGTTACCCGATGCTTGTGCGGGTTGTGTAGTTGGGTGCAACAAAGTATTGTGACGTTTAGTACAAAATCGGCATGAGCTCAGCCGACAATGTTGTTCATTGTGACCTGTGCGTAAGCAATTAGTACACAAATTTAATTGTTTTGCCTTCTCGATACGATTTTCGATTGGCATCGCTTTGAATTTGAAACACTGGTATATCGAATGAGGCCTATTGCACACAGGACATTTGTATTGTTTTTTAGTTTCATTCACAACAAATGTCTTAGGACGATTATGTGTGACGTCACTATGCCTCCGAGACTTTGACTGTGCCTGGGACTCTTCCATTGTTTCTAGGAGATCTGCGCGATTTTTTAAGAAATCTGTAAAATTTTGAAGCGTGGGAATGTCTTTTATATTATTGCGTTCAGCTTCCCAGTCGCGCATTGAGACAGAATCGAGTTTAGTTGTCATCATGTGAATAATCAGCATGTCCCAATGTTCAGTAGGTAAATCAAGTGTCTTTAAAGCTCTTAAGTTCTTGTTTACCCAGTCTAGCATATTACGCAAGGCCTTGGCAGACTCTTGTGTGACAGGCTGTATATTGAACAATGCCTGAATGTGATTGTTTACTAAAATTCGAGTGTTATTGAATCTATCGCACAGCAATTCCCAAGCAACGTCATAGTTTTGTGTTGAAAATTCTAATGATTTAATGATAAGTGACGCACTGTCCTTTAGAGAACTTCTCAAATAGTGAAACTTGTGTATTTTCGATATGGCAGTGTTATCGTGAATTAGTGATTTGAATGTGTCGTGGTATTCGAGCCAATCATGATACTGACCAGAAAAGGTAGGTAAATGTATTGTTGGAAGTTTAATGCTTGGCCCACCTGAGAATGCAGCATCACCTGAACCCGTCACCGATCCGCTGTCGTGCCCCGCAGAAGCAGCAGCAGCCGCGGCATGCCTGCTGAGCAGATCCTGCGCAGCCGCCACTGCCCTGTAGTAAGACTCCTCAAAAGAAGCCCGCTCGGCGTACTCCTCATCTGGAATTTCCGTCAAGCTTTCTATATCGTTTTGCACGGAATCGTAGTTGTCATATAACTCCACCATCTTGCCATGCCTAATTGTTAATTCTTTTACTTGTACGCTATTTAGCTCTTTGCTAGGCAGCGTATTTAAATATGATTTAAATGCTGTTAATTTTGACTTAAAGCCTGCCCTGGATCTTTTTAGCACTTTAGGATCCATAATGAATGGTGCAAGAATAACGTGGAAGTGCGTAAAGTGTTAGACTTCAAAGGCAAATGAAAACGAAACAAATTTAAAATCGTCCACAGCTGTGAAGAAAACAATTATGAGCACACACAAAATTGTTGCAATTAAGAATGAAAATTAATAAAAAGGTACTTAAATTTAGCTTGAAGCGTTGTGAAACAGGCAGAAGAAACAGTCAAAGCAGTGAAAACCGATGCAAAGCCACGCCCGAATCCCGTTATGCGACGCGTAGGCACCTACCCGGCCGGCAAGCGCACGGCCTTGAACTCGCGATGACTTCTGGAATGTTCGAACGTAAATGTTAATAAATGCGTAAATATTTCACTGTCTTGGTTAAAATAGAGGCAACAAAGACTTCCAGACCTCTAAAGATTGAGCTTTAAGTAATTAGAAAAGACTTGGCAAAATTGTCATACTTAGATTTGATTTTGTAGGAAACAGGGTAGGTATATTTGCTTGTTAACATGAAATAAATTGGAAATAGACTTTAGAATTAACCTTTAGATAGGTGGTTAACTACTACAACCAATAGAAAATAGAATAGTGGATTGATAATTTGATAATTATGAGAACGAAGTTACATTGATAGGTACTTGGAACGAACTCACACAATATCGTGGCAAACCCTTTCTCCTGGTATTCCTTTTAGGCTAAACGTTCATGGCACAGTACAGTAGTGGCAAGTGGCGCAGTAGCTTTGTTTCGATTCCATTCCAGCTATATCCTCGACACGTCGACCGTTGAGTTTTGTTCGATGACCGCGCCCATCTGCTTTCTTTGTTCTTTGTTCTCGAAATCTCGAATGCAGATCCGGCTCGAAACTGTTGGCGCAGGTTCTTTTCTTGTAAATGATGTAGGCGACCACCGAGGATATGTTACAAAATGGTTTATTAATCGTAGCGATTAAATTACAAGTTTAAATAATTGAAGATATAATTTTGAGCAGCGCATCTTGCGCTGTGGTCTGAGAGGCGAATGCCGCCCGCCGCCGCCGGGCGCGCGAGCGGCACTGGTGCGGGGCGCGGCGGGCGGCGCGTCGGCGCCGTGTTGTGGTGTGCGTGCGCCTCCTGCGCGCACACATGGTCAGGCCTTCCAAGGCCTTAACACTACCTACTTAGGTCCTTGATATACTGAAAGTAGAATTAACGTGATACCAACTTATTCCAATTTTATGAATTCAAATTACTGCCACGTACCGACCAGTTTTGCAAATGTAGGCACTGTATTCATAGGCATTGTAAATATTATGAAAAAACCCAGCAGTTACGTATTTACACAGTTTCAAGAAGGAGAGACTTATGTGGTAAGAAGAAAATAAGCTGGGTCATACGAATTAACTCTGAAAACACCCATACTTTTATACAACTCATAAATTTTAAGGAAAAATTATATTCTATGAGGAAAGTCACTGCGGGAAAAACCTTAGCAGTATGCAACAGCAGTGTTCATTATAATGTCCAAGAAAAAAGTTTCTCCTGATCACGTTTGTTGAATGGGAGCCTCACTTAAATATTTATTTTATTCTGTTTTTAGTATTTGTTGTTAAAGCGGCAACAGAAACACATTATTTCAATTTCAACCGTCTAGCTGTCACGGTTCATGAGATACAGCCTGGTGACAGATAGACTGACAAACAGACAGCGGAAGCTTAGTAATAGGGACTTGTTTTTACCGTTTGGGTACGGAACCCTAAAAATAACACCTGCTCGTTCGCCAGGTGCTATATAATTTTTTTGGGTAGTCACGTAAGCAGCTGTCACTCACACCATCCTTAAAATATCTACCTTAGGGGCCCATATTAGCCTGTAAACATCCTGGAATGGGTCCGAAGCACCCCAATATGGGTCCAAACGGTACACATACGATCCTTCTTTATGCGCGGCCGTTGCCAAGAATGTGATTGTAGAGCGCTGTTTATTTTCGATCTCGTAAAATAAAACTGTTTTCTTACCAGTCGTTCGCTTTACGTTGAAATATTTTAGTTAACAAACACTGTTACTGATGTGTTTCAATTTCCTGAAACGGATCCTTGGTTTATTAAAATACGTGTGGCTACTCACGTCGAATAACGCTCAACATGTTTCGAATCAATTTGCAATTCTTAATCATTTGCTGTGTTCGGTTAATATGTCTGTAATCACGGGAGTTTTCTCTGGGATCTTATACCTACTTACTCTTGTTAAATTTATTGCACAAAACAAAAGGCAGTACAAATGGCAGACTTAATGCCAAATGGCATTCTCAAGCTCAACTAGTTAACCATAGTCAAAGAGAGATTGGCGCAAATCTGAAATCTAATTGAACAGAGAGTATTCAGCAGTTCCCAATTTCATCATGTTGCGTCAGTTACGAATGGCTGATTATGTCTGACATTTGATCATTTGGCACCGGCGTAATCAGTTGCAAATAAGCCATTACTAACAGATTATGAGGTATAAGGCCAAGACGTAATTACTTTGAGCAAATAAAAGAAAATGTGAAAGAGCCCACCCATGCAAAATTCGTCAGGCAAATGATCCTAGATCTCAACATCCATAGTGATTAAAAATCTGTCCCTTGGAAATAAGAAACTTTACAGTTTGCTTCAATCTTGTCAATATGAAAACACGATTGGTAATAATTTTCTCGATACCTTTATCTCTCAAACATAACCCTCTTTTAGATATTTTCGGTTTGATCTTCAAAATCCTTCGGTTTTTAACAACGCTCACGCTTACGCTCAGTGAGAGAGAGTGCTAGCCAACGCGTTGGCGCCCTCTTAAAGTCATGTTTTACCCAAGAAGTGAAGGAGAAAGCTCACGAAAGAAACGGCTGACGATTGCCACACCGACAAGAACACAGCTCTTGAATTGAAGAAGAAGAAGAACAGATTATGATGAAATTGGGATTGGGGCTAAGTAACATGAGCCGTCGGTCCTGGATTTGTGTGATGAACTCGAATATTTGTTCCTGGGTTATGGATGTCATGTACATATGTATTTATGTGTTATCGTCATCTAGTACCCATAGTACAAGCTTTGCTTAGTTTGGGACTAGGTCGATTTGTGTAAGATTGTCTCTAATATTTATTTTTACTTTTTTAAGTTACTTGAGCGTTTTTTCTGTCGGGATACGACCTCTCGAACCTTTTATCAATGAAAAACGCCTCCAGAAATGTGAAGAAATGAGAGTGATTGAAATGTTCCGAGTGTACAATTTAAATCCAAAGCTAACTGTACTTCTCCAGCCATTCCTTTGAATGAATCACATTATTTATGCGACTCCAGAGTTCTATAAATAATATCTTTATTTTCGCATTCGCTCTCTATATATATTTGTGTTACTTTAAATATTTCGACTGTTCTTAGTAATATTATGTCGGGCAAAATGGCCGAAGCTGGGATGCTACTTCGTAAACTGTGACACACCGTAGGAAAACTGCTAGCAGAAGGAAAAGGAATACATTTAATCGTGACGTGATCATAAACCCTTATATATATTTATAGAAGGTGTGACAAAAATAATAAAATGTTAAACAATAGGCAACTATAATAATTATTATGAATGTGCCACGAAATGGTCTCACCTCAGCATGATGCTGATCTTCCGGTTCATGTGTCCGAAAGTATCGTTGTTTCGAATTTTCATAATCCTGACGTGTTCCGGCAACTTGGTATTTTACCCTACTATACGTGAATCAGCCTTAGGTATTACAAATAGGTAGGTATTCGCACAAATTTAGACTATTATCGTTTTACAGCCGGCCAAAGGAGATCGTATCCACTTTGCCACACAAATATTACATTATTATCCGTATATTATATTTGTATTCATTATTTATAAATAAATATGTGTAAATAAATGTATGTATCTTTGTATATACAGTAATCATATTTAGTATTTACTTGTACCCTAGATGCAAACTGTAAAATTAGATTTCCGATTCGCACCAGCTTCTAGTATCTCTGTTTGGTTTGTTTGGTTGACTGGTAGAGAATGTCATTTGGCATTAGGTTTAAGTAAATAAATGATTACTTTTCTCCACACCTGACTGTACTTAAAATAGAGTTCATTACACAAAAGCTTATACAGATAGCAGGAAACTCATCATAACAATCCCTCTACCCAATGTCTATGACTCAGCACCACAAACCATGGCGCATCCCACGTAGCTCACATGCTGAATAAGAGCTTATACAGCCCTTATTCAGCTTATTACAGCTGGACGATATCCAGAGAATTGCCGAAAAAGAATGGGTACAAGAAGCAAAAAATAGAAAAACCTGGAGACAGTTGGAGAAGGCCCGAAGAATATACCCGAGAAGGGGCCATGTCTTAAATGTTATTTAGGAACAAAATATCATAATTAATTATTTACTTTCTTCGTTGTTGTTTGTTTTATCTGTTAAGTAATGGAAATAAAGGCCATATTATTATTATAAGGGCTATACAGCCCATAGGATAAGGGCTATAAGCACTTATCCACTCACTTACTTTTGGTAAATGGCAACCTGTCATCGCTCTTATTTTATTATATAAATAGAGTCCAACACAAAGCCTGTGTGCTATTTGGGGTGTGCTGGTGTGTCCGGCATGTCCACATTCCTGTTCGCTCCTTGACCTGAGGCACGCGACGGCCAGGGTTGTCAACATCGCTACCTTTTGGGCATTTAATACTCGAGGAACCTCCACACAAAAGAAGATCAAAAGTTTCTGTCAAAAATTTCATTATTGTGACAAGCTTTTATAGCAGACTGTACTTTTCTTTGCACATCAATTGCTCACTGAAATGATAGTAAAGAGCCCAAGCTCGGTAGGATTATATTAATCACCTTAATTACATAGTTCCTAGGGCCACTTTCCGGCTCCATCATCACACCAAACCCAAGGTACCATATTATTGTATTTTCAATAATGTTAAGTGAGTATGCAAAATTTCAGCTCAATCAGTTGAAGATATCTGCTTCAAAATTGAGTTACAAGATTCCACCCGAACAAATCAGTTGAACGGATTTCAACCAATTTTGGTTTAGCTGTGTTTGGGATAGCTGCGCGCATCCAAAAATGGATATAGGATACTGTTTACCCGACTACGATAAAGAAAAACACTCTTACGCGGACAAAACCGCGGATAACAACTAGTAAAAACATACATTCTATATTCCTCCTCGCCTCGAGAAATAAACTCCAGTGTTTACATAGTAAAGGCATTATTTTTATGGAGCCTAAATTACATTTACGTATTTATGTATCGTAAACTC
The DNA here is from genome assembly GCA_905147355.2 of Apotomis turbidana. Classification (NCBI taxonomy): domain Eukaryota; kingdom Metazoa; phylum Arthropoda; class Insecta; order Lepidoptera; family Tortricidae; genus Apotomis; species Apotomis turbidana. The sequence continues at coordinate 22,575,419 of LR990293.1, forward strand.
GCGAAAAACTAAATAAACTTCTGATCCGATGGAAATTATTTCAATCAAAGACGACATGTTTTGACGGGCTGATACCCAGTTAATCTATTCTCCAGGTTCAGCACAATATATTATTTAGTAGTACTTACAAGATAATTTGATCATAAGTTTGAGATACCTACACAAGTTGTGTATTTATGTCGTCGGCCAATTTGTGTTGCAATTCTGGCAACCGCGTTTCATTTGTCACCCTAATTGCATAGATACAGTGCGATTTAATCATTTATTGGACTGTTTTACCTAACCTATACCTATAACCACTAGATTGCTTTTGGTAACTACGGCTACCTGTCACCGCTCTTATTTTATTATATAAATAGAGTCCAACTCAAAATTCGAAGCAATCGAGTGGAAACTTATTTCATTCATATAACTACACTATGTTGTATGTATAATTCAACATCAGTCGTATCTATTGACTACATTTAAAATTTTCAAATAGTGTTAAGTTAACACTAAATTCATTAAATTATTGTCACAGAACCCAAAACTATTATTTTTATTTAGTTATACGGACTACATATTTTGAAAATATTAAAAAGAAGGTGAAAGCCGCAGCGTCTAAGAACCACCTTACTTTCAGAGCCACTGTTGTATAATACTTACCCTAAAAGTATAGCACCTAATGTCCTTTATTTAGCCATTTACAATCCAGACTGCCGCAAGGACACAAGGATGCCCGGCGTCCTTCGTCTGCGCTATTTCTATACCCCAGTTGCTGTTATTTGCATTTGTACTCAAAATAGAACCGATTGTGCTCTTAATAAACAGTAAACACATGCTTTCGAGACAATACTGTTCACATTGGTTATTACTATTATAAGGTTCGTGTCATAATAATTATGTTTTAAGTGTTCTTATGAGAGATTCAGGGTCACCCATATGTCCCATAAGCTCTAATGCTTTTAGTTAGTTAAAATTATTATTATAATTGGGGCTTCCAAATTCTGCATGTGGGAAAATAAAATAAAAAGGCGTATAGAAGCATAGAAAAATATACGTTTTATTTGTTACGCTAAACGTGTTGTGTTACTATTCGTTGTGTTAAACGTCAAATGACAGGATAGTATTTTGTTATTTGTATTCGCGCACTGTCAATTTCACAGACAAAATCACAACAACGCACTTTTTAAACTTATACCAAAATTAGCTACTCTATGGTACCCGCTGCTGAACTTTAATATTTCATAAGACAATTCTGAAAAAAAGATCATCAGCATATTTGATAAAAGAAACACGATACAACCGTTCCCTCATTGGTTGAAATTACTTGTCCAAAAATTAACCAATCGCAAGGCAACCGTCATGACTAGCGCTATATTTTTTTTAATAGGTCAGTTTGGAGAAGAATATATATATATATATATATATATATTTTTTTTTTTTTTTTTTTTTTTTTTTTTTTTTTTTTTTTTTTTTTTTTTTTTTTTTTTTTTTTTTTTTTTTTTTTTTGGCGAAAATTTTCTATGCTGGACTGAATCTAGGAAGCAGTGGGAGTTAAAAGCGTGTGAGATTAATGATGAGCTTCCCAAGTTCGTACAGTTCCAAACCTTTTTGGAAAATAGATTCAGAGCTCTTGAATTCATTGAGCCCAAACTACAACCCAAACCTCAGCATCCAACTAGTCCAATGAAATCTCTTCATATTACTACGCCTTCAACTTGTCACTGCTGCAAAGAGAGTCATAAATTAAGTAGTTGTAAGAAATTTGTTTCTTATGATATAGATACCCGCCGTAACCTTGTCCAGACCAGCAGATTGTGCTATAATTGTTTGTGTCCGAACCATTCAGCCTTTTCGTGTCGTCAGCTTTCTAGATGCCATGTATGTAGGAAGAAACACCATACTTTGTTGCATCCCGAAAATGCCATAGTATCAACCGATACCCGTCAAGTTGAGAATTACTCGGTTGATAAAAATGTTGTCGCTCATGCTTCAACATCCAAGGCACTAGACGTGACCAACTCTAAAGAAGTGCTTAGTTGTTTGTCAAATACAAGCAGTCAAGTTCTTCTGGCCACAGCATTGGTAAAAGCTGTGTCGCCGACTGGGAATGTTGTGATATTACGGTGTTTGCTCGATCAGGGATCGCAAACTTGTTTAATAACTGAGTCCGCCGTTCAGTTATTAGGTCTAAAGAAGAGGCCTAATAAAATTAGCATTTCAGGGTTAGGAGGTGACGGGAATGCTACTCTAGCTTCCCAATCGTTGGTGTCTGTCAGTTTACATTCACTTCACGATCCTGAATTTAAGGTAGAGGTTGGGGCTTACGTTTTAAACAAACTTACAACTTTTCTTCCAGAGAAGAAAGTTGTAATTCAGTTGTGGTCAGAGCTCGCTAACTTAGAGTTAGCTGATCCCGAATTCGATACACTTAACAAAGTTGATATGCTTATAGGAGCTGATGTTTATGCGCAAATATTATGCAAGGGATTTATCAGGGGTCCTCCAGGTTCCCCAATTGCTCAACTGACCAAGCTTGGATGGATTTTGACTGGTCGTGTTGACACAAGTGAAGCTCCAGTGAATGTGAATTGCCATAGTACGGTTGTCAGTCTACATGCATCAGTTGACGAAAACGAACTGCTCAAAAAGTTTTGGGAGATGGAATCGGAAACTAGTGGGATGCATTCCATCAAACATTTTACACCAGAAGAGCAGCTGTGTGAAGACATTTTTAACCAAACTATAAGTAGAGATAATTTTGGGAGGTACGTTGTCAAATTGCCTTTTCGTGATGATGACCCACAGTGCAAATACGGTAATTCAAAAGATATTGCAGTAAAACGGTTTCGTTGGTTGGAGAAGAAGTTGACGACCAACCCAGATTTCAAGAAACAATACGCTGCTGTCATCAACGAGTACATAGATTTAGGTCACGCCGAAGTTGTACCTAAAGATCAACGAGATAATGAGCACACAGTGTATCTGCCTCACCATGCAGTTGTTCGTAATGACAGAAAAACAACCAAAGTCCGCGTTGTTTTTGATGCTTCTTGTCGGGGAACTAATGGAGTGTCCTTGAATAATGATATGTTAATTGGACCGAGGTTGCAACTCGACTTAAGACATATCATTATGCGGTGGCGTGAGCATCCTATAAGTATAGTCGCAGACATTGTGAAGATGTATCGTCAGGTCAAAGTGACAGATGCAGATGCAGATTTCCAACGTCTTTTGTGGCGCGACAATCCTGAAGATAATCTAAAGCACATAAGACTATTGCGAGTAACATTTGGAACTGCATCGGCCCCTTACTTAGCTGTTCGAGCACTTCAACAAGTTGCGCATGATGAAGGTCATAATTTCCCTATTGCTTCGGAGAGGGTATTGAAGGACTTCTACGTTGACGATCTCATGACTGGCTGTCAGTCAGTATCGGAAGGAATACAGGTGTGTCGTGAGATGAATGAGTTACTCAAACGAGGAGGTTTTGAGTTACAAAAGTGGTCCAGTAGTAGTGATGAGCTCCTCAGTGAAATTCATGGAGATAAGCAGATTGATTCAGGCAATCTGCAGTTGAAAGAAGACAATGTCATGAAGATCTTAGGTATCACTTGGAACAGGAAGGATGATGTTTTCGAGTATTCTGTTGAGCTTCCTCCAGCAAGTGTTCCTATAACCAAGCGGAAGGTAATATCTGTCATATCTCGTCTTTTTGACCCTTTAGGCTGGATCGCTCCGATAATAATCGTTGCAAAGATATTTATACAACGGATTTGGGTGTCAGGTATTCAGTGGGATCAAGATCTTCCACCTGATTTGTTAAAGGATTGGTTGAAATTTCGTGATGAACTGAATCAAGTTACAAGTATAAAAATCCCTAGATGGATACACAAAAGCGCAAATGACGTCACGTATGAATTACACGGATTCTGCGATGCATCTAACCAAGCTTTTGCAGCTGTTGTATATTCTCGTATAGTTGACAATGAGGGAAGAGTGCACGTCAATTTAATAACATCAAAAACCAAAGTCTCGCCAATAAAACAGGTATCAATTCCTCGGCTAGAGCTTTGCGGTGCGGTATTATTAACAAAGTTGTTAGTAGAAGTGTCAACTCTCCTCAAAGTAACAAAAGAGAACGTTCATGCTTGGACTGATTCTTCTGTTGTGCTTGCATGGCTGAGCAGTCATCCTATTAGATGGAAGACCTTTGTCGCCAATAGAGTTTCAGAAATACTCACAGCAATGGATAGAAGCCAATGGTCACACGTGTCGTCAAAGAACAACCCATCAGATTGTGCCTCAAGAGGTTTGAAAGCTGGTGATTGTGCTGAATTTAAATTGTGGAATGAAGGTCCAGTTTGGTTAAAAGATAAAACAATTAAATACAGTCCACAGAAAATCGAAGAAACCAAACTGGAAGAGAAAACAAAGTCCACGTGCCATGTTACTACTAGTCTTAACGAAGTCGACATTTGTGAGAAATTCTCATCTTTAAGGAGGATGGTACGTGTATTGTCCTATTGCAGAAGGTTTTTGAGAATTATCAATCCATTGTATACATTCAGTCCATGGCTGACTAGCACTGAATTACAAGACACTTTAAAATCATGTATTAAGAATTGTCAAACACAGAACTTTTCCAGTGAAATCCAAGCCCTGAAAACCACTGGAATGGTTGGTAACAAGAGTAGTCTTTCCTCATTTAGCCCCTTCATTGATGATTGTGGAATTGTAAGGGTAGGAGTACGGCTAGATAATGCAACAATTAATGATGACATGAAGCATCCTATCATTATTCCGCATAAGTCTCACTTGACTAACTTAATGATTGCAGATGCTCACGAAAGAACTTTACACGGGGGGACCTCACTAACGGTAAATTATTTGCAGTCGCGTTACCACATACTGGGAGTCAAAAATTTGGTAAAGTTTTTCGTTCGCAAGTGCGTTGTTTGCATACGTTATGCTGCTCAGTTTAAAAATCCATTAATGGGAGTTCTACCAGCAGCACGAGTAACTCCTTCGCGGCCATTTAGTCAATGCGGTGTAGACTATGCTGGTCCAATAAACGTCAGAATGTCCAAAGGCAGAGGAAACAAATCTTATAAAGGATACATTTGTTTATTTGTCTGCATGGCTACGCGAGCTATACACTTGGAAGTTGTAAGTGACATGACAACTTAAGGTTTTTTGGCAGCCTTTAGGCGGTTTACGGCTAGGCGTGGTTCGTGTCGTGATGTTTACAGTGACAATGGTACGAATTTTGTTGGTGCAGCGCGTGAGCTGAGGTCACTATTCATAGACGAGCACTCAAGAATAAAAACTGAAATTGCTGAAGTTCTTGCGTCTGAAAACACCACTTGGCACTTCGTGCCTCCTCATTCTCCCAATTTTGGTGGAATTTGGGAGTCAGGAATTAAGTCTACCAAGGGACACCTAAAACGAGTCATTGGTGATTCCACACTGACGTTCGAAGAATTAACTACCATGCTCTGCCAAATTGAAGCTTGCCTAAATTCAAGACCGATATCGTATGTGAACAAGGATTCTGGAGATCGATATCCTTTGACACCAGGACACTTTTTGGTCGGCGGTCCTTTGGTTTCAGCACCAGATTTTAACTACGAAAATTCCAACTTAGGCAACCTTAGGCGATGGCAATTGACGCAGCGTATGCTCCAAGATTTCTGGCAGCGTTGGTCTCAGGAATATTTGACTCAATTTTGGCAACGCCATAAGTGGACGAAGTCTGTTCCTGAGCCCAGAATTGGAGATATTGTCTTAGTTAAAGAAGACAATTTGCCACCTGCTAAATGGCTTTATGGGATTATTATTGAGAAACACTCTGGTCTGGACAAAATTACCCGTGTCGTAAGCTTGCGGTGCAATAATAGCATTATAAAAAGGCCTGTTTCAAAGTTATGTATTTTACCAGTGACTGATTAATGCAGTCTTTTTTTCGTGTATTTTTCGAAGGACCATGGACACGCGTCCCAAAAAGCCTACTTATCAGGCACTCGCACCGTGTTCTAATAAAACAACGTATGCTAGACGAATGACAATTTAATTTTGTTTCTCAGACTATATATACAAGCAGTAAGAAAATCTCTATACCGCGATGCAGCGGAAATGACATACGGTACACCGACATCTAGCGGATAATTAGACCAACATAGTATTACATACGACATGAACAGAGATGAACGTTAAAAAATAGTCTGGAATGACGATGAAAGTAAAAAACAAAATGCAATGTTGATAAGTTATGCATGTATTATACATAAAAATCTCTTGAATCACACTATCTATTAAAAAAACTGCATCAAAATCCGTTGCGTAGTTTTAAAGATCTAAGCATACATAGGGACAGACAGACAGGCAGGCAGCAGGAAGCGACTTTGTTTTATACTAAGTATGTAGTGATTTAAAAAGCCGGCCAAGAGCATGTCGGGCCACGCTCAGTGTAGGGTTCCGTAGTTGCCCATTAGGGAATGCAACCCGGGTACCCGAAAACCCGGGTACCCGGGTACCCGACTACATTTGGAGTCGGGTTAAAACCCGGGTTTTCAACTCATAACCCGGGTTTTACCCGAAATAAGAAATGTAAAGAAAAACCGGCCAAGTGCGAGTCGGACTCGCGCACCGAGGGTTCCGTACAAACACTTTCCATCCCTAAGTGGTTAAGTTAAGTTTGCACCTGGTATGTATAGCGCCCCATATAAATTAGGTGCAGTTAGGTATTAAAAAAAAAATTATGGTTTTCGTAATTTTTCCTTTATCTATGCTATAAGACGTTGCTTCGTACCAAATTTCAAGATTCTGAGTTCACGGGAAGCACCCTGTAGGTTTTGATTCCCTTGCAAGTGTCGAAAATTTGCGGCATAAACGGCTGTATCTTTTGATTGCGTTGGCTTAGAAGTTTGATTTTTTCACAGCTTCAAGGGACAGTAGACCTCATACCTCCACGCGTTCCTGAGAAAAAGGGTCTTGACAGACGGACGGACGGACGGACAGACGGACAACAAAGTGATCCTATAAGGGTTCCGTTTTTTCCTTTTGAGGTACGGAACCCTAAAAATGAGTGAAATCATAAATAACTTATAATAAAATGTTATATTACGGCTGTCACCCTGTAACCCTAACTTACTGCGTTGTAATTTACTAGCTTTGCCCGCGGCTCCACCCGCGTGGAAATTGGTCTGTGTCACTAAGCGGCTAATTCACCCCTAATTTCCCTCCCTATCCCCCGGAGGCAGAGGTTTAAGTATAGTTAACAGATGGATATGATAGTCGACTGTAGTCCTGTCCAGATCCGCCCGGCGCCGCACCCTGTCAGAATCTGCGCCTCGATGAGGTTTCGCTGCATCTGCACTACTTGTAACTTCGGAGGTGACAAATTCCGTAGAAGCATGATCGGAACTCCAACTTCCAGGGTTAGTGTGTGTGCTGGGAGCTGGGAGTCCTGAAGCGCTCAATGCGTTTAGGAACTCCCCCGAGCGATGTTGTGACGTTGCCTTCATCCAAGACAGTTTTAATGGAATTATATGCTGCTTGTTCACCTTTCATTTCCGCCAATTTCCACGCATTTAATGCCGCTGCCTGTACATTTTTCGGCGTGAGTATGGCTCTCTCACAAACCGAAGAGATCTCACGTCCCATCATCTGGCTCATGTCTCCGTATACGTTTCGAATATAAGGTCTTCAACGGACGGAAAGATCCTGCATAACGTTTCTGGTAATCGAAGCAGGTCGTTGGTTTCCTCCAGATTCTCCAGAAGTCTTTTTCCAACCTGAAGCCGTACCCGGGCGAATTCTTGGACATGTGAGCCTCCTCCTTGTTGGACTCGTATATTCTCAGCCAGGCGAAGCTTCTGCACGCTCGGCCACAACACCGACCTCTTCAGGCAGACATTTTACTTGGTCGGGTCGGCTCGAGTACTATGCGTTACCGCAAAACGACATTGTAAAGCTACCCATTGCGCGCGCCGTTCTTCTGAAGTCTTGGAGTATCCTTATTACGGCTTCTATGGCCTTTTTATGCGCCATAGTACACTCGTCCCAGACGGTTAAACTGCATTCCTGTAGAACTCTGGTTTTATCACAGTTTCTTGATATCCTAGACTTGAGTTGCAGACAGGAGTTTCCGCGCTGTCCAAATCTATCGGGCTCCTGAAAGTTGTGTGAGCCGTTTTGCCACCAGGCAGTAACGTAGCAGCGATTAGTCAATTATAAATTTGTTGATATCCGTACCGTCTAAACTTAGAGTGAATTTGGCAAAATCCTTCCTCAGTGGCTTATTCATGTCACAACGTATAAATTTCAGCGCTATCTGTTAGTTTATCCGGGTACTCGACAATCGTAACACTACGACACTAACGACATTTGAAAAAAGTTTGCACCTCCTTCCTAAGTAGCGCCATAAGATTCAGTCTGGAATCGTAATCAAACGTGCTTTTCATTCTTAAATACCCGCAATAACCATAAAACTCAATATTTAATACTTTTTGTTCAAGTCCGGGTATTGCCCGGGTACCCGGGTTTTGTAAATAAAGGTCGGGTAATACCCGGGTAACAAAAAAGACCGGGTATTGCATTCCCTATTGCCCATCCTTCACATTAGTAAATAAAATAAAATTTAAATTACCAGAAAGATTTCAAGCTCTATAAAAAGGTCGAAAACGTCAAAGTAACTGTAATTACTTATTACCTTCTGGAAGTTATCGATTATAGGCGCCAGATTGAGCGAAATGTTTTAATGCAGTATGGCACTTAACTACTATGTGTAACGTTCAAAGTATAAGAACACCCCGCGGCACTTACGTCATTTTAAAGAAAATTATGAAATTTTGCGTAACTCAAAAACGGCTCGACCGATTTTATTCAATATAGTTTTCATTGAAAGTACTAATAAAGCCTCATTTTCATGTATTTTTCCATAATTTTTTGACCCATGGTTGAGAAGTTAGATGGGGGGGGGGACACTATTTTTTGGATTTCCCGAGCGAATATTTACAAAACTGCTGAGTTTATCAAAAAATGATGTTTGAAAATCCCTATTATTTTTAAAAGACCTATTCAACGACACCCCACACGCTAGTGTTGGAACGAAAAAAAAATTCACCCCCGCTTTATAGTCTTACTTGTTATGGACGGTTTTGGCCCGGAAGCTGCACTTTGTGATGGAAGCAAGCCGTTTTGCACAGTGATAATATAGACCAAAATAAACGATTTCACTCGAGGCGAAATTAGTTTCACCCCTTAGGATAAGAGATGGCGCCACTTATTAAAAAAAAGTTTAAAAAAATTTAAGTCCTGAACGGATACTCCGATTTTGACGAAAGAGGTGCCAAACTGCAGATAGTTACCCAATTTAACATAAAAAAAATTGAAAACAGGTAAAAATTTATTTTGGATACCCAAAAAAATATAATTTCTGAAAAAACTATTTAAAATTTGTGATTTTTTGGAATTTTACTCGTAAAAATGTATGTACATGGTACTTTATTTATTTATTTATATTAATATACAACTAATTTTACATTTACGAAAAAAAACCGCATATCATTAGCCCGTATAGTTTCAAAGTTATTGAAGAATACAGACATGGCGCCGCTGGGTCAAAAAATCTTACAAAAATCTTAAACCTCAACGGATATTCCGATTTTGATAATTAAGGTGCTAATCGACAGATAATTACATAAATTATTTTCAAAAAATAAAATTAAAATTAAAATAGGCAACGAGTAAAAATAAATACAAAAAAACATACATTTTGAAAAAAAAATGCAGTTTTTTGGGGGTTTTATGTAATTTCATACAAAAAAATGTATGAATTTATGGCTTTATTTTACTTATGTATATTATAACACTATTAATTGATCGATTAATAAAAAACCGCATATCAAGAACTTGTACAGTTCCAAAGTATTGAAGATTTTACTATAGGGTGCCGGTGCGATGTTGCCGCCGCACGTGCTACTTATGTACATGTATTTATAAAAGTATTCTCCCGCTTCGAAGGTACTGATTACCCTGAAAATATAACCACAATTGAAAGTACAAATAATAATCATCACAAGTAGCACACAACTCCACTTATATATTAAAGTTTTATTGCAAGAAAAACTTAACTTATAACAAAGAAATAGTAATAAAAATAATAATGTGTAGCAAAAAGTTATAAAACACATCTCTGCAAGTTGCAGTTTAGCTAGTGCTGCAAACTGGGAATGGCTGCTCCGTCGTCAAACCCCAACAGTTTCGCTGCAGGTTTGAATTTGTGACGTGTGCCTCGTATGCACATACTGGAGGCTCGAATTATAGCAGTGCATATCCTTGTTCTAAGCCAACCCAGTATCGTACTCAGCGATTTGTTCCAACGGTCCGAGAGGGCTTCGCCTAAGTGTTTGACGAAGGAGGCCATCTGTGGTGCGAATATGCCATCGACAGAGGTCACGAGGGGGGTGAAAGTAGCATGTTTCACTTCGCAGGCAGCAGAGTATTTTCTTTGTTTTTCAGTCTCAGCCGATTTTAGGACAGAAGTGACATGACGTGCAATGTAAGAGGGAGCGTCGGTGTCTACGACACGGATATCGAATAACGCCTCTCTCTGTGCATTCCATACGCCACGGCAGGATAAGTCACCGCGTAATCCAAGGTCACCTTCTGTGATTATAGGTTCTATTGTGATGTTGCCCCATGCTTGGTGACATAGTTCAGCAAATAGGTCTCGTATTTCGTTGTGCCGTCTTGAAATTAGCCCGCCAGTCTTGCAACAGAGAGCATGGTCGATATTAAAATGGCTGTTGCCGCATCCGTCACAAGAGGGTGGCATTGAGTTTGGGGTTCTGTAATAGCGTATTGCCAGGGCATCTCTGAATTCATGAGGAGACAAGTCGAAGTTATCTTTCTTTGTTGGTATAGCAGATAGCCAGGTGGAAGACTTTGTTTTCATTTTCGATGCGATTGATCTTTCTATAGCTCGTCGTTTGTTAGGGGATAGTTTGGCCAATATAGTGTCTAAAAGTTCGTTGTCACGAGCATCTTTTATTGTTCGGCTCTCTTTGCGTGCGTCAATCAGGGATTTATTGTGTTGGGCTAGGTCTACATGTTGTGTCCTGATCAAAGCCGATGAGAGGATTAAACAGCCTTTTTTGGAAGAATTGTAGCTCAAATTATTCTCGGTAGACGGATTAGATATTGCCAAACCACCTTTATGCACAAGAAGGGAAAACAGATCGGCTTCGTCGGGTGTGATTTCACTGCCCATCAGAGTTGGCATGAAATTGGTCCGTAATGCATGTGTCAGTGGTTCAAAGAGTACGTTGGAATCGGCGATTACACGTTGTAGGAATGACCATTTGAATTGGGCAGCTTTAGTGAGTGCTGTGTAAGCTGCTTGGGGAGAGTCTTTACAGATATGTGTCAGTTTCTCGACTTATATCCCTTATACAGCTTAAATTAGAGTTTTAACGGCAACCTATTTGCAAATATCACAAGTATATTTTACTTACTTTACGTTTTATTTTCACTAAACTTTCATTGTAACGTGCAAGTTAGCCCGGTGCATCGGCTGCAACAACGCATTTTGCCACAGCCCGATTTGCACCCATAATGACTGTTCTGTTGTGGATCGCACCTGCAACCTGCTTCCAACGCCATTCCACTCCCAAAAAGAAAGGACTTGGGACAGGATATATATCCAAATTAAGACGTTTTTTGCACATTTGGCTCGCTTAAAACGCTACACGCAGAACATGTTGTTCAAAGGCAGCTGAAGTAGTCGGCGAATGGCTTGTCGCCAGCTCTGTGAAAGCATTGAAGCATTCAAATTGTACTCAGTCGTCAGTGCGACGGTCGTACTAGTAGCAGATTACAAAACAGTTATTACTTAATGAAATGATGACTGCACTTCAAGGCTTTCTCAGAGTATGACAAGACGTCTAATTTCAATACAATAAGAAAAGAGACCTGTTTTAAAACATGCATGTTATACCCTGAAATAACTACTGCTTTTGCAAGTACATCGCTATCGATAGAAATTCTCTCTGGATACGTGTATTGCTCATGTGAAACGGCTACTTAGGGCCATTTTTGTTTCTTTTTTTTGGGGTGTGTTAACATAATTAATGTCATTCATTATTATAACAAAAATGTTTAATTACCGCAATTAAGTCCCGTTTTATTATTTTGATGTAATGTGTGAAAATCGTGTAAGATTCAATCACTATATTAATGTCATTCATTGGTTTTCAATTAATCGTAACGTTGTGTTGTTGTGTGTCCCAGATTCACATGCAGGCTATACGATGCTACAACAGAGCATATATTATTACTGTTAATGCGATTCGAAAAGATCTGTTTAAACTAAAAAACACTAAACTAAACAAGCTTTTGAGATACCGTCCATGTATTTCAGCTGCAAATTGAATACCGTTTCATGCTAACCAAGTGTGGGATCACGTTTTAATTTGGAAATATCGAGTCCCAAGTCCTTCTTTTTGGGAATGAAACGGCATCAAAGGTAGGTGGAATCCACAATAGTTGAAGGTTAGTTCAATTTGAAAACTCCTTGAACATTATGGATACAAATTGGGCTGTGGCACAATGCGTTGTTGTTGCTGATGCGACGGTCTAACTTGCACGTTACAATGCAGAACCTGCAAAGACTAAAGTGAAAATAAAACTTTAAGTAAGTAAAATATTGATTCAGAAATGCTATTTAGCATCTAATATACTTGCGATATTAGCAAACAGGTTGTAAAAGAGCCTATTCACTCGTTAAAACTCTAATTTAAGCTGTATAAGGGATATAAATGTGTTGTGTGCTACTTGGGATGATTATTATTTGTACTTTCAATTGTGGTTATATTTTCAGGGTAATCAGTACCTTCGAAGCGGGAGAATACTTTTATAAATACGAGTACATGTACATAAGTAACACGTGCGGCGGCAACATCGCACCGGCACCCTATAGTAAAATCTTCAATAACTTTGGAACTGTACAAGTTCTTGATATGCGGTTTTTTATTAATCGATCAATTAATAGTATTATAATATACATAAGTAAAATAAAGCCATAAATTCATACATTTTTTTGTATGAAATTACATAAAACCCCCAAAAAACTGCATTTTTTTTTTCAAAATGTATGTTTTTTTGTATTTATTTTTACTTTTTGCCTATTTTAATTTTAATTTTATTTTTTGAAACTAATGTAAGTAATTATCTGTCGATTAGCACCTTAATTATCAAAATCGGAATATCCGTTGAGGTTTAAGATTTTTTGTAAGATTTTTTGACCCAGCGGCGCCATGTCTGTATTCTTCAATAACTTTGAAACTAAACGGGCTAATGATATGCGGTTTTTTTTCGTAAATGTAAAATTAGTTGTATATTAATATAAATAAATAAAAAAGTACCATGTACATACATTTTTACGAGTAAAATTCCAAAAAATCACAAATCTTAAATAGTTTTTTCAGAAATTATATTTTTTTGGGTATCCAAAATAAATTTTTACCGGTTTTCAATTTTTTTTATGTTAAATTGGGTAACTATCTGCCGTTTGGCACCTCTTTCGTCAAAATCGGAGTATCCGTTCAGGACTAACAATTTTTTAAACTTTTTTTTAATAAGTGGCGCCATCTCTTATCCTAAGGGGTGAAACTAATTTCGCCTCGAGTGAAATCGTTTATTTTGGTCTATATTATCACTGTGCAAAACGGCTTGCTTCCATCACAAAGTGCAGCTTTTTTTCATAACAAATAGAACTATTAGGTGTACTCCCGTAAGCTAGCCAAAAAAAAAAATTTTTTTTTAGTTTTTATTTTACCGTTTTGTCGGCGTAATACATACACATACTCATACCAAATTTCAGCTTTCTAGCACTTATGATCACGGAGCTAAGCCGCGGACGGACAGACGGACAGACGGACAGACGGACATGGCGAAACTATAAGGGTTCCTAGTTGACTACGGAACCCTAAAAACGCATCTAAAGGTGATCAGATATTACGAGATATAATATAATACGAGTACATCTGAAGAAATGTCAACGGCAAAACCAAGTCAAAAAGGCTTCCAGAGACCACTGGGGACCGAAGAGCTGGCAGCTTCCTCGCACAGCGTATGTCAGCATAGCTGTTCAGCGAGGAAATGCTGCCAGCATTTTCGGTACCAGGTGACTAGGTGAACCAGGGGAGTAATTTTTTGATTTTTTTTTAGTTTATTTTAATTTTAGCTTTTTTGTACATAGTTGTTAGTATGTAGTGAAGTTTTTTATTTAATGTTTCTTTGTTTTTCCTTATTTCTTGAAATAAATATTTTTATGAATCAAAAACAAAACACAAAAACATCGACAGAGATTCGAACCCTTCTTGCGCCCCCAAACAGCTGGAACGCAATCTAAAACTATTATATTAATAATTATGAGGGTTTTTGGAATTTCAGCAATTTTGAAACAAACTTGGAAGTCAAAGAGCTACTAGTAAGTTTTTACTTTATTTTATTTGTTTGCGTATTTAATTTATATACTGGGTGAATTTTTGTCGTTAATGGGAGAGTCTGGGATTACCGGGAAGGGTGACCCTGAGCAACTTTTACTATGGGGCCAACTACGAAATCACGAAGAAAAACTCAGCTGTTCCACATATTTTAATTAGTTGTCAATTAACCCTTAATTTTTTATTTTATTTTTAACCCCCGACAAAAAAAGAGGGGTGTTATAAGTTTAACACGTGTACCTGTGTATCTGTGTATCTGTGTGTCTGTCTGTGGCATCGTAGCGCCCAAGCGGATGGACCGATTTAAGTGCGGTTTTTTTTAATCGATAGACTTTTCCGTCTAGGTGGTGCTTAGCTATGTTTGGTGGAAATAGGACTAGTAGTTTCCATGATATTCAGCTTTGATTGGAACAAGTGACAAGATCGAAGCCAATATTGAAGTCAATAATTCGAAATATTGGCTAAATATAAAGTGTTATTGGCATTTTCTATATGACTCACTAATTGAGGGTCTCATGATGACCAGGTAGTTGTTAATGGATCTCAGCCAATATTGAAGCCAAAATTTTGGTTAAATGTTAAGTTTTATTAGCATTTTCTATATCACTCAATAAATGAAGGTCTCATGATGACCATCTAGTTGTGAAAGGATCGAAGCCAAGCATTTCAAATGTTGGTTTTTAAATGTTAAGTTTTATTCGCATAATCAACAATTTAATAAAATCTTGACAGTACAATAGTTACCTTGGAGCTGAAGATGGCCGTAGGAACTCCTAAACAGCACAAGATAAACCCATAATGTTTGGGCTCGTCTGATTGTTCTTGATGAGCTATTAACGTTTGTGTAAGAAAGAACAGTCGATAATAAAACCTCTGAAAAACTTTATAATTTCTGTCTACTGGGTCACTGTTTCTAAGTTTCGCAATTCTGTTCAAGCTGAAGTGTCATTAGGACTATTGAACTATTGAGGTTCCTTTGATTGAAGTCACAAATAGCAACACCCTGCAAGATTTTAACGCGACTAAAGGACACGTAAGCTTTAGCAAAAGTACTTTTGCCTAAGAGATAACAGCTTTATAGGATTCTGTAGTCAACAAGGAACCCTTATAGTTTCACCATGTCCGTCCGTCCGTCTGTCCGTCTGTCCGTCTGTCCACAGCTTAGCTCAGAGACATAGTGGTAGAATAAATTTAAGTCGGGATGTAATTTTTTAAAGTGGGGATGTAATTTTTTATCGGGTTATCCCATGGTGTGGGGTATCGATGATTAGGTCTTTCAAAACCAAGTCAAGTTACCTAGCACTAACTGCAATTTTTATGGAGCTAAGTAAGCCACCCGTAGTATTTGGATCCTGTAGAATAGAAACCTGGTTCTGTTTTAGGCCATACGTAGCAGATTCTTTCGACACATCCAGTGCATTTAAAGTATATATGGGTAAGGACCAAATTCTTTGCAAATACTGTCATACATTAATGTCCACCTCATCTCAAACTAAAAATAGAACATTTATTGTTTATTTGCCGAGTAGAAAAACACGCCAAATAACAGTTCCTATTAACCCAATCATCAATAAACGAATTGATTTTCAGAATAGTTAATAAAAAAAATATTCAGAAATATACTTTTTTATCTTCATTATATTTCCCATACAAAATGAATATGTCCGTACTCTGCTTTCTCGAGAATATATTGATTTTGTTTCAAAGTACGAACGCCTTAACTTATACAGTTTATTTGTATATATAGTCTTAGGTTTTGTTAAGACGCAGGTATAGTTTAATATTCGATATTCTTCATCATTTTAAATTTTGCGGCTATTTTATGCATGTCCCAAATATTCTTCCATTGTGCAAGCTCCAGTTGTGCGACGACATTACACGGAACTTACAACGCTATTCCAGTAGATTCTTCAATTATTTTAATGGAAGTCGAAATGAAGACAACGTTACCAATTGTGCTTATTACAAGATTTTATTTAGTTTCACCTGTCCCAATGTTTATTTATTATTCATCTTCAAACCTTGTACACGTACATTTTCAATTTTATTGTGCTACTTTTTTCCGGTGTGACATATTCCATTGTGATTTCCGTTGTCCAACGATGCAAAGAATTTGGTCCTTACCCATATATCCTAATTTTAATCTTATAGAAGACAGATTTCGTTAACACTTGGCTTGGGATCCCGTTGTACCTACATATATAGTCAAGGATCAAGCTCGACAAAAGACTGGAAACTCAGGACCTTAAACGGTGTAAACCAAAAATTGTGTTAAAAGAAAAAAAACTGGGACGAAACTTCTGTTTGTTTAAAAAATATGAAAAAGAAAAATTAAAAACCCCCGACAGCTAGGACAACCTACAAAAAGAAAGAAATAAAATCTACGAAATGTGCCTTTACAATAAACAGTAGAAAATGAATCCAAGCTTCGTTGCGTCGGGGGACCGCTAAGTAAATGAAATGCAATGTACCGAAAATCGTAAAGT
This sequence comes from Apotomis turbidana, assembly GCA_905147355.2. NCBI lineage: Eukaryota > Metazoa > Arthropoda > Insecta > Lepidoptera > Tortricidae > Apotomis > Apotomis turbidana. The sequence continues at coordinate 22,592,397 of LR990293.1, forward strand.
GGGAAGCCCAAATGCATACTTGCAATTTTGCGTTGAAAAAAATATTTCATTTCATTTACGTTTTTTTTTTCCCGCAGCAACGAAGCTTGGATTCATTTTCTACTGTTCATTGTAAAGGCACATTCCGTAGATTTTATTTCTTTCTTTTTGTAGGTTGTCCTAGCTGTCGGGGGGTTTTACATTTTTAATTTTATTTTTTCTCGATTACAGTGAAAGTTGTTCAGTAGTAACCCTTCTCAGTGACCCCTGGTACTCCCAATCACGACAAAAAAATCACCCAGTATAGTTCAAACCTTTGAAGAAATTTATTTGCACAGATCATAGGTTTTTATTTATTTACATTTATCAAAGCAAACGATTCATGACGTTAACTGATCAAAATTGCCCATGAAACGAAAGAGCCATTCCGACATTTTACAACCAATCAAAGTCTCCAGCGATTTAAATGCCGATTACAACTACCGACTACCTCAATGTATACATAAAGTCCAGATTTCCATTCCACCTGAACATTCCAGTATTATAAATATGACTTTAATATAAACATCCTAGAGGTTTGTTTATGCATGTAAAATTGTAAATTATAACTAGCATTCCATAAATAATGACGATGATCCAGTTAATTAAAGTGTCACAATTTAAAAGATAAAATTACTGCCAGTATTTGATCCCAGGAATGCATTTTTTTTTTCAAAAAAATTACCCGCCAGCAACGCCAATGATAAGTTTGACATTAATTAAATTAATATTTTTTATATCATACCAGTGATAGAAATCATTTGTTTTTAATGCAGTTGAATCCTGAAATGCATTCAAAATTCGAATTCGCGCAGCGTGCGCGCGCGCTGCCGCCCGAATGAAAGCTAAGATCGGCTGAAAGTGTAGCGGCTGGGTCTGGCATCCGCCTAAAATGGGGAGATCGGGCGCGGTGGTGTCGTGTTCCTGGTATAAAAAGCAACGGAGCACCCCGCCGCCGGTCAGAACGGCTTCTAACGTGAGTACGCCCGCACGTGGATCGTGCGTCTGTGAAGTGCATCAGGAATCCGAGTGCATACGAAACCGAAAGTGACGCGTCAGCTGTTTATCAGGATTGTGGTGAAAGTGCTGGATTGTGTATGATGGTTCAAGGATAGATTGCAGTGCTCGTCGATTTCGGATCGACCGTTCAGTTTTGAATCAATTGGAAAACATTGAAGACGTAGTTAAAGCGTTTAATGAATTTGATCAATTAACGTTAAATTATGCGAGTTTGATGTTAAATGTAGAAGGAATCAATTGGAAATTAGTTTTGATTGATGAATTGATAATTTTAATCGGCGACAATGATCGGGCTATATAAGACAATCTAAATCCAATTGACCCACCAACCAGCACCATAAAAGACAATAAACAATCTGATAATCGGCTGGCGTGGCTCCAGCGCATACCGCGTGACGTAACGGTTCGGGATAAGCATAAAAAGTCGGTATTACGCAAACGTGAGCTTTGGCACCGTTCCACGCGCGCGACTCGGGTTTCATCCACAAATAGACGCACGCGCCAGTTCACCAGTTCCGCTAACCCCTCGGACTCCGCTAAACCTCCGCGTTGTGTTCACAGGAAGGCTCAGGGCTGCTCTCGTGTCTCGACTAGCCCAAAAGTCTCGTTAAACCTCCGAACATGCCGAGGCCAGTTGTACAGGAGGGCGAAGACCCCGATCCAACCCCGTACCTGTTCGTGTCTCTGGAACAGAAGCGTATCGACCAGAGCAAGCCCTATGATGGCAAGAAGGCATGCTGGGTTCCCGACGAGAAGGAGGGTTTCCTCCAGGGCGAGATCAAGGCCACCAAGGGCGACCTGGTGACCGTCAGCCTGCCTGGTGGCGAGGTAATATCTTCAGCTTTTATGATCAGGTTTAATGCTTTCATACTTAAACCTATGGTGATCTAGATATCAGTGATAACAAACTACTACACGTAGTAGTAATTTACCATAACACTTAAATAATTAGTTGAGATATCTTTAAAGTGAACCTTTAGTTTCGATATCGAGAATCTATAAGTAATCAAAGCCTTAAACCTGAAACTTAATAATCAACTGTCAAGTCCCTTTTTAATAATCAATTGTGAAGCCCAACAACATCAGTAAGATAACTTAAGGAACCTTAAGTGTCTTTGATATTTTAACTTTACTTTAACTGATCTTAAATGAGCAGGAAAAGACATTAAAAAAGGAACTCCTCTCACAAGTGAATCCGCCGAAATTCGAAAAAGTCGAGGATATGGCTGACCTCACATACCTAAACGACGCTGCCGTCCTCCACAATCTGCGACAACGATACTATGCGAAACTGATCTATGTAAGTAGGCGCTTCAGGCGCCTTTCATTTATTATGATACTAATGTGATTACCTTTTCCACAGACGAAAGACTTCAAGAAGGATCTTGTAGGCCAGGTCAACCCGCCCAAGTACGAAAAATGCGAGGACATGTCCAACTTGACATACCTCAACGACGCTTCGGTTTTGTATAACTTGAAGCAGAGATATTACCATAAGCTTATCTACGTAAGTTAGGAGCCGCGCCGGCCAGGAGTTCGAGTCTTGCAGTGTGCATGCCACCTCCCCTTATCATTTTGTAGACATATTACGTCTCTTTATCGACTCTTGAAGAGCCATGTGTGCCCCTTAATCCGTAACGATATTATTGAGTAAATTGATTAAATTTTATTGAGTAATTTGGAATTTAATTGATTCAAACGACTTAGATTTTTCAAAGCTATCAATCATTATACTCTCGTTTTAAATTAGCCTTCTGCTATAGATGATATTATTGGAGAGCTACCAAGCCAAAGATCAATAGCTGCCCATGAAGCGCAATTCGTTTTGGACCGATGGCTCAATTTGTATATAAATAGTGCGATGGATATCAACGTGGGCTATTTCGGTGTTTGTTATTTCGGTCGCGCTCAAGCTATGCAGACTGTTTGCCAGATGTTTCAATCTAGAGCAAAGCGGAGGCAAAAAACTATGTCGACAGGTGAATCGTCATGTTTTATCGCTATTTTTAGTAAAATATTTATTATTCACATGGTTTTACAAGTGTTGAATGAAACTGAATTGATAACTTTAAAGTTTTGACATTAAGTGGAATATAATGTGTCTACTCTTCCTATATTTTCCCAAAAATCCTTTCCGAACCGTACTTGAACCCTTTTACATAGGACAAGTCGGATTTAGTCCAGCGATACCGGCGACCGGAGGACTGTGTGTTTCTTCTATCAGATTGACTGTTTATTGTTTTCTTTGGTTAATGATCGTTTACTTTCGATTTCGTTTAGTGTTAAGACATTTTTCTTTGCAAGTAAGGTATCAATACAATACCCCTTGCAATTCAGAGTTTTCGTTTCAGATTGTTTTATAATAATATATGTGTCTATGGTAGAATTATCAAAAATCTCACAAAAGATACAGTAATGTCAGAAGATATTTGAGACTATGATATGAGGTTTTGATACTCCTACTATTTTTTGCACAGAGACTCAAAGTATCGATACAATACTGTCTCTGCGTCTGTGTGTTTTTTTGATTGGTTTGGAATCTGTTATTGTTAACTACTTACATTCCTAGCATAATAGGGAGCATTAGTTTTCAGAGGTAAACATATTATATATTTTTTCTACTCCAGTACTTTTTTCTGTCATTTATATAGTTGATAACTCTAATATAAAGACATAAATTATGAATGTCTGTAAAAGTCTATACTCTACTGCCCAAAAAAGCACTGCTAAACGATGTTATAATGTCGCCAAAAAAGCATCACTTAGTACCACAGATTACAAGATAAACAGCTGCATTCACACAATTTGCAATTAAAAAAATATATACCTATATTGTACAAAGGCATTGCTGCCAACTTAAAAAAAAAAGTTGTATCTTCAGTGCATGGATGTTTAGTATAGTGAAGTATACCTTTATGTATGAGTTTATATTTTTTTGACAGATGTTTAGTATAGTGAACGTATACCTTTATGTATAAGTTCATATTTTTTTGACAGATGGACGTCAATAAAAAAAAAAGTTTATCAGAGACTATTTTTTTTTAATTTTGCTGATTTCGAGCGAGAACATGCAATTATTTTCTTTGTTGTTTATTTGCATTTTATTTATGAAATCTCGAGTCGTAGAAAAAGTATTGTATGCAACGTTGTATAAGTAGGTCAAAAAACGCTCGTGGCATCTTTCTTACGATGTTCGCTCGACGGACAAGTCTTTGGATTTAAGAAAATAAACTCAAATTAGTCCATCTGTTTGGGAGCTATGTTCCCACTGAAAGACACACCTACACATGTTAAACCTATAACACCCCTCTTTTTTCGTCGGGGGTTAAAAAGTAGTCGTAACATTGACGGTTCTTTTCGTTTCATTTTCTTTACTAAATCTAAAGTAATGTTGTATACTTTCTCGTAATGTGACCAGAGTGATCAAATATCCATGGAGGTTTTAAAAATTGATATTTTAAAATATCTTATTCTTAGTCGGTGCGTTCCTTGCTGAAGGTCGTCTCTAGCTTGAAATATAATAATATTCGTCACTTGATGCACCATGCTTGACAACGTGTCGTCCTCGGTGGTCCTGATAACTTTAGGTTATTGGCTTTTTGGTCTAAGAAACTATACGACACAATAAACTGATCATAGATTCTGATTCCACATAATCGGGAAAAAAATTAATAAGAATACCTTTAGAAAACTTAATGCTCCCCATTAGTGTCAATGTTTTTGTTATAATATTAAATCTTATTAGTATTTGCTAAATTTGGAATTAACGTGTAATTAGTTGACAAAACTATGATTGTGTGAATAAATAATGTCATTTCATACGTCCATAATTTTTCAAAAGAAAAGGTAGATGTCATCACATTTCTGGCGTGTGTTTTAGTGCAAAAATTTTGACCTATTGTAACTATACAACTAAATGAAAAATAAAATAAAATCATAAAAATATCCACAATTATTTGGTTTGATAAAGAATTGCCGTTATGTGACAAACTTTGACACAGCTACTGCAGTATAGAGAGAAATCAAGAAAGCTCTTTTAGTCTTTCAACAGCATGCTTCTCGTCACACGTACAATGACCCTCATTACTTATAATGTGTATTGTTTCCCTATAGACGTACTCTGGTCTCTTCTGTGTGGCTATCAATCCCTACAAGAGATTCCCCGTGTACACGACCCGATGCGCCCGGCTGTACCGTGGCAAGCGCCGTTCGGAGGTGCCCCCCCATATCTTCGCCATTTCCGACGGCGCTTACGTCAACATGTTGACCAACCACGAGAATCAATCTATGTTGATTACGTAAGTAACAATAATCATTTTCTTTGTACATTTCATTAAAATTCACAAAAGTAGTCTAGAATATTGTATTGTAAGAGGAAAACATATATTTTGCATTTCTATAAAGGATATACATAAACCTCACACCAACGAAACCCTTATAATCCCCAGCGGAGAGTCTGGTGCCGGAAAGACTGAGAACACGAAGAAGGTAATTGCGTACTTCGCCACCGTCGGTGCTTCCCAGAAGAAGGACCCCACCCAGGAGAAGAAGGGATCTCTGGAAGACCAGGTCGTCCAGACTAACCCTGTGCTTGAAGCCTTCGGTAACGCCAAAACTGTCCGTAACGACAACTCTTCTCGTTTCGTAAGTATATCACTTATATATATTGAACTTAAAACTATACAAGCATAAATTTGTGTTACACCCAATGCTTTCATTTGCAAGAAATAAAATAATTCTTAACTTTAGATGACAACTGAGAAATATATTTGATAATATCTTGCAGGTATTGCACCTGTGTTTAGTAATGTCATCTCAAAACTCTGATATTTTCTTAGACTTAGACTCTTACTTGTTATTAAATCAACTTCCTCCTTGCCCAGGGTAAATTCATCCGTATCCACTTCGGCCCCTCTGGAAAACTGGCTGGTGCTGATATCGAGACCTGTAAGTTCTTCAACTTATTTTCCAAATCATCTTTATGATTTGCATCCGAATGAACTGCAACTAAAGTTTTGAATTTCTCCAGATCTGCTCGAGAAGGCCCGTGTCATCTCCCAGCAAGCTCTTGAGCGTTCTTACCACATCTTCTACCAGATGATGTCTGGTGCCGTCGAAAGCATTAAACGTACGTATACATGACACATTAACACTGACTTAAAGATAATCTTGTCTCGAATTATTTGGAATTTAATTTTACCAATTGAATTTCTCAGTTAGTATTATACTTTGATTTATTTTCTGTGACTCACGTTTGTAAACATTAGACATATCAAAAGTTTATTTTATTTTGTTTTGACTACTTCGTTTATTCGTATACATATAACTTTTGCATTCACTTTGCGTAAAAAATATGTCCTGTGTTTTGAATTTGAATGTGAAATTGTATTGATTCTATATTTGAGATTAATGTTATAGCCGAAGAAGTTGATTTTTGCCCATGACTTATTGCGGGTTTTTTGTGGTACTAATTAATTTTTAACAACAACATTTTTTTGCTAATCGACTTTAAAAGTTAGTGAATGTCACCTATGTAAACAAAGAAAGACAGGATTAATATTCCGCAAATTTCAAGTAATTTTCACCAAAGCCATCCACGGTGATGAAAGTCAAGTTTTTTTGAAGGGAAAATATTTAGCAGCGATAAACGATGTTTTGAAATTGGTTGATAACAAATCGCTACTGACATTATATAATGCGAATATGTGACGTATATACATTATTGCCATATCAAGGTTTTTTGTAGCGCCACTATCCCATGGCAAAACCGCAACTTGTTAGGCTGTAACTATGATTATTTTTAAGTATAAAAGTCGTACTTTAAATTACATTCTAGTTAATTTTCTTATTGTCTTAATTTGAGGAATTTAATTTGATTTTATTTAGTTTTAAGTCTATTCAACACTTACTCAATTACACCACGAACACCCAGACATATCCCCTCTACACCTATACTTCATTGAAATTTTACCTGTGTGTTTACGATATTCAGCACAGTGTATGCTGTCGAACGACGTACATGACTATTACATCATTGCGCAAGGAAAAACTACCATTCCCGGTTTAGATGATGGAGAGGAATGTGTGTTGACTGACGTAAGTCTAACCTCCCAACAATCTGGGAGGCTTTCACGAGTTTTTGGTTTGCATCCCACCGCCCTTCCGAAATGGCGCCAGCGGTCGGATCATCGCACCTGTTGACTGGTTGCGATCATTAGCTTAAAAACTGTACATCCCTTCTAAAAACTTTAAGGGTATTGATTGGCATGACTTAGTTCAGAGTGATGGCCCACCATTACTAAACATGACTGTGATTGGTGTCGTTTTATAGCGACGTGCCTTTTGTCGAACGACGTCAATGACTACCACATCGTCGCGAAAGGCAAGACTGTCATTCCCGGTGTCGATGACGGCGAGGAAATGAGGCTTACTGACGTTAGTCCAGATCACGACAACTGGCTCATTTCATTCTTTATCTTTCACTTCATTTCTTCAGCTGTTTTTGTCGCTTACCGCTTTGCTTACGGCGCCCGCCGCGCCGGTGTATGTGTGTGTCAGATCTTGGCTTGATGTTCACAGAGATGACGATGCTAAGCAACCGCATCTCGGACTATCCCCTCATAAGTCAAGGGCAAACTCGAATACCGGGTGTCAACGACTGCGAAGAACTGATGCTGACGGTCGTAAGTGAACCGATGGATGCTTCGGAAGTGATTCGTGCACTGGACATTAAGCGATCTCTGACACGCACATGCTCGCCCCCTGCGTTGTCCAAAAAGGGCTTTCTTGCACAGAGTTCGGCCTCCCTCCACCCCGACCCCGACACGCTACCCGACACGTTGACATGTTCTACACGATGAAATTGATTAGGGTGTTCGAGAATATTGGTATAAAGGGTAATTTATTGAATTGTTCCGTATTGTTTGACCAACAGCCAACTGTTTATTGTCCAACGACATCTACGATTACTATAACGTCTCCCAGGGTAAGATTACCATTCCCAGCATGGATGACGGCGAGGAATGTATATTGACCGACGTAAGTTGTCTGCGAATTGCAGCAGTTTGAGAAAGTCAACAGATGAATTACCCTATTTGTGATCCTATACCATTACCTAGAACAGCAATGGTTTAATAGTTACTCCTACAAACTAGATTAGAAATAATCACAGTCAAAAGGATTGACCTGGGATTATACATAGTATTTAGTATGTTTTTGGTTTTGGAGTCTAAATTTAGTTCTCGATCCAAAGTTTTGATTCCTGTGCACTTAAATCAAAATGGACCTGTATGTTGCATCGCATAAAACTTATTAACGCTATTTTATTTTACATTACTAACCTAAACTTATTGTTGTACTGTATTAATTTTTACTTTAGACCTTTTTGTTACTCAATGTTACCTCCATTTTTATTTTTATTACTTTAAATTTGTCATTATTTTCTTCTAAAATTATTTAAAAACTTTCTAAAAAAGACTTTCCAAAGTTGTGTTTTAGCGTTTTCCATGTATTCTTGCTTCTAATGTCCCATATCTACCTCTAGTGTTTTGTTTTGTAATAAAAAAATGTATTTCCTGTGCTCCTCTAAAAACACAGATTTATCGGGATACTAATATGTAATTTGGTATTATAGCAAGCCTTCGACATCCTTGGTTTCACTCAAGAGGAGAAGGACAACGTATACAAGATCACCGCCGCTGTCATGCACATGGGTGGCATGAAGTTCAAGCAGAGGGGTCGTGAGGAGCAGGCTGAGGCCGATGGCATGGAGGCAAGTTCAGAAACCATACTATACCATACAAAAATAAAAATCTAACACTTTTACTTTAGTAAACATAAAACGAAAAATACTAGTAAATTTCCATATTTAATTTATATGTTTACTTGTGATAGTGCAGGGAATAGATATTTATTAAGAAAAAAATAAATGGATAAAATCTAATTGACGAATATCTAATTTCAGGAGGGTGAACGTGTTGCCAAGCTCCTTGGTGTCGATTGCCAGGACTTGTACAAGAACTTGCTTAAGCCCCGCATCAAGGTCGGAAACGAGTTCGTCACCCAGGGCCGTAACAAGGACCAGGTCGCCAACTCCGTCGGTGCCCTCTGCAAGGGTGTGTTCGATCGTCTCTTCAAGTGGCTCGTCAAGAAGTGTAACGAGACTCTGGACACCAAGCAGAAGAGGCAGCACTTCATCGGTGTACTGGATATTGCCGGTTTCGAGATCTTCGACGTGAGTATTGCCGGGAAGACTTAGGCACATCCCTGGCTTCTCATAGTGAGGTCTAGGGGTGCTGCCTTATTTGAAGAAAATTTCACAAAATCGGTTGAATGATAGCTACAATAAAGTGTTATTGCAAATAAAGTAACGCTTTATTGTGGTGAATATATTTATGATGTAATATGATGATGAAGGGACGTTTATAAAAATGTACACTATATGGCAATTTAGTCCTGACCCAGGTAATTGGTAATTTAAGTGAAAGTTAATGCCAACCTTTTTTATTGTATTGTCGTTTGATAATAGAAATATTGAACGGTGTTTAAGTAAAACTGTTTTTTTGGAGAATTAACATAATTTTTTAAAACGTTCCTTAAATATACAACATAGAACATAGTAATTTAGTATTAGATGATAGAAAAAAAACGTAGTTATTGTAGAGTAGAAAAAAATATTTTCCAAATTTCTTTGTGTTAATATCCGTTTGATTTCTTAGTACAATGGTTTTGAGCAACTCTGCATTAACTTCACCAATGAGAAACTGCAACAATTCTTCAACCATCACATGTTTGTATTGGAACAAGAAGAGTACACCAGAGAAGGCATCCACTGGGAGTTCATTGATTTCGGAATGGACTTATTGGCGTGCATTGACCTTATCGAAAAGGTATACTGAGTGTAAAGCACGCTCGGTTGAAGGCAGTTCCATGTGTTTTAGCGATTAGCTTCTAGAATTTAGTACATCTGTGCCCTACTAACTAATCTCGGTGATAACTATAGCCCCTAAGTATTTGTTAACCATTTTGTGGATTTACGTGGGTTTCCTATTGTTCATAAAAGTACAACGGTTTCGAGCAACTCTGCATTAACTTCACCAATGAGAAGCTGCAGCAGTTCTTTAACCACCACATGTTCGTACTTGAGCAAGAAGAGTACAAGAAGGAGGGCATCAACTGGGCTTTCATCGATTTCGGCATGGACTTGCTCGCTTGTATCGATCTGATCGAGAAGGTAATAGTCGGGAGGGGATGGGTCATCCCGTCGATGCTGGAACTTAAGACGGGGATAGTTTTCAACTTCGAATCGACTGTACCCTCCAGTCTCTGGCAGGGCATCATACGTAGGGACTAAAACCAAACAGCTGCGGAATGTGATCCGTAGTCAATCCGTACCTAACACCCTTGTCTTAACTTTCCACGTTACTTATTCCCCTGCAGTTCAATGGTTTTGAGCAACTCTGCATTAACTTCACCAACGAGAAACTGCAGCAGTTCTTTAACCATCATATGTTCGTGCTGGAACAAGAGGAGTACCAGCGCGAAGGCATCGAGTGGACTTTCATTGACTTTGGCATGGACCTCCAAATGTGCATTGACCTTATTGAAAAGGTAGTTGGCGACAACGCAACGACAAAAGCTTGCCTCACGCCACAGGGTGCCCGAAAAAAGTAACCTACGATAATTCCCAACTTTAAATTTAACTTGGTCTACTTTATTCGAGCACCCATCAATGCAACTTACCGTGTTAAATGTGTTTTTTTCTGTGTTCTTTCTGTTTATTTTTAATATTTTCTTACACAACGGCCACGGAGTCTATACACAAACAATTTTAGTTGTTTAACAGTTACGATTGTTTTTTCCATGTATCGCGCTCCAGATGAACGGGTTTAATCAGCTATGCGTTAACTTTACGAACGAAAAGTTGCAACAATACTTTAATCATTTCATGTTCGTGTTAGAACAAGAGGAGTATGAACGCGAAGGGATCCAATGGACCTTTATAGATTTTGGTATGGATCTTCAAGCGACTATAGAATTGATAGAAAAGGTATTAGAATCCGTATAGCTTGAGATAGGCGCGAGTAGACGAAGCTAGGGGCTGAGAACGTCTCCCGCTGGTAAACTTCTGGCTGATGACCCTTGCTCCGCGGTATATAAAAACGCTTTGCACACACGCAAGACCTCAATCGAAAATATAAGCAAAATTAAAGCAGCATTGCCGCGAAATTGTATAGACTGTAATATCAAAAATGTCAAGATATTCTGTTATATCATAATCTCTAATACTACTATCAGTACAGACAACATCGTTAGAGAAGAGTATTAGAGGTTTTCTTAATGGATTATTTTGATAGCTGATTTATTACAGACTGTACCCACACCGCTGGTAGGATCACACACTTGCAAAAATACAGTATCGTAGTCTAATCCCTTATTTTGCATAATACACAAAGTATATTAGTAATAACTTGCATCAAAATTAAGTATCTTCTTAATCTTAAATATACAATAATGCACATTAGCTTAAACATATGGCTTAGTAATGAGCACAAATTCAACTTCATAAAAAATAGGTTTTTTATATTTATTTACACTCGCAAATAGAAAAACGGTACACGATATACTAATGCATGTTGCTTCCTCGATAACGCATAACTGATAAAATAGATAAGTAGTCCCTTAGCAAACAATATATATTTTTCAATTTCAGTATTCTTCACGAAAGGTAAATTCAACCCTTTTCCCCGTAGAAACTGTAGTTAATTAAAGTTAAATTAAATGAAGCTTTCCAAAAACCCTTTCGATCGTTACTTGTACACCTTTAAGTTAATTTGTACCTTATCTAATATTACGACACAATCAACTCCATATTATACTTTGTAGACGTATAGAATTTCCAGAAAAATCGCTCCCGCGTCTTCGTGTTCTAATCTCACTGGTTGGTTTCCAGCCCATGGGTATCCTCTCCATCCTTGAGGAAGAGTCTATGTTCCCGAAAGCCACTGACGCGACCTTCGTTGAGAAGCTGAACAACAACCACTTGGGCAAGTCGCCCCCGTACCTGAAGCCCAAGCCGCCCAAGCCGGGCTGCCAGGCTGCCCACTTCGCCATCGGCCATTACGCCGGCAACGTAAGTATCTTATATATTACCTTAACAATGTATTTATCTACAACCTCGCCTCTAAATTTATCTAAGTTTTTAACAATATTCGATCAGTATGAGTTCGATCAGTACCAGATATTTTCCAACTCACCACACCATCAGTTGCACTCACTTTACTTTCTTGTTAAACAGGTCGGCTACAACATCACTGGATGGCTTGAGAAGAACAAGGACCCCCTTAACGACACTGTCGTAGACCAGTTCAAGAAGGGAGTCAACAAGCTGCTTGTTGAGATCTTCGCTGACCATCCTGGTCAGTCCGGTGGTGCTGACGCCGGTGGCGGCGGCAAGGGTACGTATCTTTCAACTTATAAGTCAAGATGAATTTAAATTTAATTTAATTTAATTCAATTACGTTTATTTCACTTTGAAAGCCCCTTACAGCCAATTCGATTTCTACAAAGAACAGGTACCATGAGCTGTACACATACCACTGTGAACATATATACATATCATACACTATTTACAAAAGCGGGTGAGATAAAACCCGGCCATCAAAATCTTTCAAAATCACAACAATACTTCACTGATCTTGAATTCACTCATAACACTTTCATTTTGACTTTATGTATGTTAAGTGTTAAGTCTGTACTACATTTACTCTTTTTATGTTTTTTTCATCATTGTAACTTTTCAACTAAAGGCGCTGGAGGCAAGCGCGCCAAGGGTTCTGCCTTCCAAACCGTATCATCGCTCTACAGGGTAAACTCATATAGAATGATGTAATTTGCTTTACTGCCTTCAGCGTAGCTTCAGTGTATCGTCTATCACGCTTGGGACTCACCCTTAGTTTAGACCACTGATCTCAGCTTCGCATCTCAGTCATCCACAGCGTCGCAGAGATCTGTAGTATAATCAGGGTCAGTGTCACACGCTTTCACATAAATTGTCGATGTCAGCATATGTTTTACAGCACAGCTCATGTCGCCGATAATGTCTGGTTAGCCGTCGAGTATTGTCCCGTCTGTTGCCCTTGTGATCGCCTTAGCACTAATTTTTGCTTGTATAATGTACGTCCGTAGGCGGTCGCGGTAAGAAGGGTGGTGGTTTCGCTACTGTCTCCTCCGCGTACAAGGTTCTTAAATTTATATTATAGATTGGTTTTTTGTTCACTCTGATGTAGTTCAGTACTCACTACAGTCACTACATCATTTTTATAAATTGTAGTTACTACTACGAAAGGGTAACACGAAAATTACCTTTTGTTTTTATGTTTTTTGATGTTGTAACGTTTAACATGCACTATGGTGAATCTAGTTCTCTTAGATGCACTGTGGAGTGAGTAAACGCACAGCGCACGACCCCAGAAACGTACAATACTATTCGCAGCTGGGTGTATTGCTTTGTGTTTGTGTGTTAGTTTATATCATAACTGTAGTTTTGTGTGTATTTATTCACATTCTCATCTCATTACTGTTATACGTCAATGTTCATCTCCCATTGAGTGTTGCTTTTTGTGTTATTCGCAGACATTTATATTAGACAAAAATATAAATGACCTGATTGTGGATTACATTGGATTTAATAAAAAAATAAAATAAATTTGAACACTGCTTATTGTTCTGTGCAAAATCTTGATGTTCTTGAATATTAACTTTGGTAATACGCGCAGGAACAACTTAACAACCTGATGACGACTCTGAGGTCTACCCAGCCTCACTTCGTGCGTTGTATCATCCCCAACGAGTTGAAGCAGCCTGGTAAGTCTTCTTGCTACTTCTACATCACTTGTATCTTAGGCAAAGTAAATCATCAATATTTTTCTACTATATTCAAAAGGAAAGTCAAGACAATCAAAAAGTAATTTTCATTATAGTCTTAATCTTCATTATATAATGTTTAGTATTCTTTATCTATATCCCTAAGGGTATGTTTGCTCATGATGTATGTATGTGTGATTGTGTGTTTGTCCGACAGGTCTCATCGACTCTCACCTTGTGATGCACCAGCTGACCTGTAACGGTGTGCTTGAGGGTATCCGTATTTGCCGTAAAGGTTTCCCCAACCGGATGGTCTACCCTGACTTCAAGCTCCGGTAAGAACCCAAAATAAAACTTCAAAAATAACTCTAGAATTTATATTACAACTATCAATTTAGTATTTTATGTGTCTGTTTTGAATTTCAAGTCATATTTATTTTGATAAGTGCCAAGTCAAAACAAAGTTTCTTTTAGCGCTGGAATTTTCTGGAGCAACTATTCTGGTAATGCAGCTGACGTGTTGACGTCATCAGTCAGACTACAGTACTTTACTGCTATGAGTAACACTCGCTGAAATAACATAACTTATTCATTTGCTAAAATCGAATTATATTACTAGTTTAATCACAGACTTGAAATTAATTGGCGAGATGTTAACTTAATTATTGATGTTCGACGAACAGTTACATGATTCTGGCGCCAGCTATCATGACCTCAGAAAAAGACCCTAAAGAGGCGGCTAGGAAGTGTCTGGAATCTGTCGAGCTCGACCCTGAGAGCTATCGTATTGGTCACACCAAGGCAAGATCATCATGGGGATAAGATTGGTTTTAGCATGAAGAAGTAGATTTGAAGACAAACTCTAAAGAATAGAGTTAATTTTGAACCCTTATTGTTGACCCTTTATCATTTTAGGTTTATTTTAGAAGGTTCCTGGGATCCGAGTCGATGTTAATCACTGCACATGAATTGCGCTCCATACCCTGAACTGTATGCAATGTGGTTAACACTTCGATGGTTTCTATACAATATACCTTACTCTTGCCCTGCCCCTATACACCTAGCACGTTGTTTTTGTATTTATATTATTATCGACTTTCCCTCATTGTGTGGATATATTTTGATAATGTAGCTACAAGATCCTGGCCCCTCAAGCTGTGGACAAGGAAACCGATCCTAAGAAGATGGCCCAATGCATCCTGGACGCCACAGGCTTAGATGTCGAGTCGTACCGTCTTGGTCACACGAAGGCATGTTCATTCGGTTGCGTAGTTAGCTGCTTTGGAAAAGCAAATTGCGAACAAAACGCTTAGTCAAATTACTACCACCATTTACAATTGGCACAGTAATTTGATCGTAAACCTTAAAGCCGCTTAGGAGCCTAAGAGACGAGGCTTCCGTTTGTTTTTCCCCTATCCTATACCTGTACACAACAACACACACACACACTGTTATATTTTTGTATGCTCCTCAAACGCAGATACAAAATTCTGTGCCCGGGGATGATCAAAGAGCCGATCTCGCCAGAGAAAGCCACCGAGAAAATTCTCGAGCAAACCGGCTTGGATTCGGAGTCTTTCCGACTTGGAAAGACTAAGGTAGCCGTAGAAGCATGCGTAACTGCAACACGTACACACTTTCCGATACTAATCTCTCTTGATTTCTGTCTCTCTGTTTCGTCTTTACCTCCGTCCATGTCGTATTCAGATTGATTATATAATTGTGTCCATGTCATGCCGCTTCAAAAAAGTCTCGGATTTTCGAGATAACTGACGCAAAGTCCTCACTAACATTCGATGTGAGTTTGGTGTTTAAATGAAAAACAAAAATTTGATTCCTTCGTTAAGCATGTAAATTTGAATAATGAAAACATCAGTGAGTAGATTTTACTAAACAGTGTTACCAATGTAGGGCCCGTAGGATTCTTCTGACTTAGCAATATGTTCAGGTGTTCTTCCGCGCTGGTGTCCTGGGTCAGATGGAGGAGCTGCGTGACGACAGGCTGTCCAAGATTGTGTCTTGGCTCCAGGCCTACATCCGTGGTTACCTGTCCCGTAAGGAGTACAAGAAGCTGCAGGAACAGAGGTACGGTATTATTGTTACCCAGTCATACCTTCTTATAGTTTCATAGTTAGCTACGTTTACTGTTACAATCTTTTAACATTGAGCCTAGTACAAAAATCGTTACTCACGTTACTTCTCGTTTTTGGTATTAATTTGTTAGAAGTTTATCTTTTTTAAGGTTTTTTTACTTTCTATTCAACAGTTCACATTAAAATTTTATTTTTCATTTTGCCTTTTTTTCAATTTTATTTTGAAATCTTTGAATTATACTTTCTTTGTAGATTTCGTTAGTTATACATTTTTTCTAAATCTCGTCTTCCATAATTAGGGTCGCCCTCCAAGTTGTCCAGCGCAACTTGCGCAAGTACCTGCAACTCCGCACCTGGCCCTGGTGGAAGATGTGGCAGAAGGTCAAGCCCCTCCTCAACGTCACCCGCGTCGAGGATGAGCTCGCGGTAAGCATCATTCAACGCATTAACATGATGGAGCACTCTGACCCAATAAATAATCAAATTTAGCTGCGTGAATCAAGCACGCAAATAGCAACGGCCGCGCCCACCTGGCGGTTACGTGACACCGCACCTGCGCGGCCATTTCTGGAATCCCCCACTCCCCCTAACTAAGTAATCATGCGCGTGGGCGGCTATCGCCCGCTGGAAAACTCCAGCGCTCCTGTCAGTAGCCGAGCGGTTGCGGGCGCGCGCCTAACCCCTAACGAACGAACCGACATTCCTGGAACTCGATCAATTTATGTGATCAATACATATAAACAATGGCAACGATACACGTTTCGGAATGGGACGGTGTGGATAAAGGTGTGGTGGAATTTCAGAAACTGGAGGAGAAGGCTGCCAAGGCGTTGGAAGCCCTTGAGAAGGAGGAGAAGCTCCGCAAAGAGTTGGAGGTGCTCAACAGCAAACTTCTGGAGGAGAAGAACGCTCTGCTCGGATCCGTCGAGGGCGGCGGCCGGGCGCTGGGTGAGGCCCAGGAGCGTGCTGCCAAGCTCCAGGCCCAGAAGGCTGACCTGGAGTCCCAACTTAGGGTAAGTTGAACACTTTGCAGTATTTGCATTATTCAGTAACTGAAAATCGATATATTTAAAATGATTTTGTATCGATTTATAAATAACTTATAAGGAATCTATTCGATTGAATCGTATTATTACAATTATGACTAAAATGAATTAAATTTTACGTTCAAAATATATTTCATTTATGAAATAGGATTTAATAGTTTTTCGGGATTACCTATATAATTATCCAGCACAGCTTTGCAATAAAAATGTTGAAAACTAGTAGCATAACCTGATAAATGATGTAAGGGATGTGACATCAACTGAAATAGCAGTGAAAATTTAGGTCGCGAATGCTTAGGTGTTAGAGTAAATAATGTGCCTAATTAGTTTAATTAATTAGCTGAGATTCCTGTGGTGAGTAAACATGGTAGACATTAGTCGACATACCGCGTTACAAGCCAAATATGTAGGCGCAACACTGTTGCAAAGGCAACGCGTTTTCTCACATACTTCTTTAAATAAACACACGTTTGTTTATACGAAAAGTGGCTTGTGGAGTTAAAAATAAATTGCACGTCTGCAAGTTGCACGATTTTATTGCAAACAATTAATTGCTATTATTTGCCGATAGACAGATACCAGACATAGTAGGAAGCGCGAAAGCAATTAAGCTAATTTTAAATAAGATACTTTTTATTACTGAATACTGATTCGAGTTTTCGTTACTATAGGACACCCAGGACCGCCTTACCCAGGAGGAGGATGCCCGCAACCAGCTGTTCCAGAACAAGAAGAAACTCGAACAGGAGGTTTCCGGCCTCAAAAAGGACGTTGAGGACCTCGAACTGTCCGTCCAGAAGTCCGAACAGGACAAGGCCACCAAGGACCACCAGATCCGCAACTTGAACGATGAAATCGCCCACCAGGACGAGCTCATCAACAAGCTCAACAAGGAAAAGAAGATGCAGGGCGAAACCACCCAGAAGACCTCCGAGGAGCTCCAGGCTGCCGAGGACAAGGTCAACCACCTCAACAAGGTCAAGCAAAAGCTCGAACAGACCCTCGACGAGCTGGAGGACTCTCTGGAGCGCGAAAAGAAGCTGCGCGGTGATGTTGAGAAGCAGAGGAGGAAGGTTGAGGGCGACCTCAAGCTGACCCAGGAGGCCGTCGCTGACCTCGAGCGCAACAAGAAGGAGCTCGAGCAGACCATCCAGCGCAAGGACAAGGAGATCTCCTCCCTGACCGCCAAGCTTGAGGACGAGCAGTCCCTTGTCAGCAAGCTGCAGAAGCAGATCAAGGAACTGCAGGCCCGCATCGAAGAGCTCGAGGAGGAAGTCGAGTCCGAACGCCAGGCCCGCGCTAAGGCTGAGAAGCAGCGCGCTGACTTGGCCCGTGAGCTCGAGGAGCTCGGCGAGCGCCTTGAGGAGGCCGGTGGTGCTACCTCTGCCCAGATCGAGCTGAACAAGAAGCGCGAGGCTGAGCTGAGCAAGCTGCGCCGCGACCTCGAGGAGGCCAACATCCAGCACGAGTCCACCCTCGCCAACCTGCGCAAGAAGCACAACGATGCCGTCGCCGAGATGGGTGAGCAGCTCGACCAGCTCAACAAGCTCAAGGCCAAGTGAGTATCACTGTTCTTACTAATAGTCTAGACCAAGTATGTATGTATGTTGGTTGCAATCCAGTAGCACAAAAAATAATTGGAGCTAATATCTCAATTTGACTAGCTATTTCTGGAATTAAAATGACGTGTCACTAGAGTGATGGTGGTAGTAAAAGAAATAAACATCTGTGCAGCTGGGCAATTAAAAAAACATATTCCTAAAAACTGGGTTGATGTCATAGATCATAAGATAAGGAAGCGAAGGTAATTCGTGGATTAAAAATATTTACTTAGCTAGTAAGTGGGACTTCTAAGAAATCAGATCTAAATATAGCGCTCCCATTACGTGGCAATTTTATAAACATCCGCATTAGCTGTTTATAAATACTTTGAATAAGTAGCGGAAAGTTAGAAAGAGTCAATTTACCAGACAGGGGTATTATTAATGCTCAACGATGAACGAATTGATGATATGGATGCTTATGGTGTATGTTGGGATGTTTACTCAATTCTGCTGCAATTCAGGGCTGAGCATGACCGCGCGTCTTGCTACTCGGAGCTTAACAACACCCGCGCTGCCGTCGATCAGGTCGCTCGTGAAAAGGTAACATGTCGCCCATTCGGCCATGGAGCCATGAGGCATGTGTACCCAGGGTGACCCTGCATGCGTCCCGAAACGTGGATGAACCACGCTCGAAGTGGAACCCACACACACTCCCACGAACACATACCATTAGATGATATTAATTGTTTTTGTAATCCATCCAGGGCTGAGAAAGAACGCTCTCAGTACTTTAGCGAAGTCAATGACCTTCGCGCTGGTCTCGACCACGTGTCCAACGAAAAGGTATTAGACAATGACGTTTTAGCATCAGCAGGACTTTGCTTCGCTTTCGGCATAGATGGAGTAGCACACGATACATTACACACATCCGATATAACCGACCTAATGATTCATAATAATCGCAAAGAAGCTATAAGCGCTTTGATATGACACTAACTTATTACTAAATGATTTCAGTGATAATTTGAAATTGGTTTAAAATCCCATTAACAATTAATAAAAAAAAACTCTAACTAATACTGCAAAAAAATATGAACAAGTAGATAATTACTAAAAGAGAAAAAACTTTTTGTGTCACTAACCACACCATACTAGATTATAATATTAGTGAAATAAAGTAGAATAGCTAAAGGATTACTTTAGTTATTTTGCTTCCGTTGTTAGTTTGAACCCATTCACTCATAACAACTTTTTAAGACATCATTTTATGAAGCCTTACAATCAAATCAGTAACCAGCTCCCATATTCACATACAGAACATACTTTCTTTATTGGCTTGTAAAACTTCCTTTGCCTTACCTAATCGTTTTCCCCCAATAGGCTGCCCAGGAGAAGATCGCCAAGCAGCTGCAGCACCAGCTCAACGAGATCCAGGGCAAGGCTGATGAGGCCAACCGCACCCTCAACGACCTGGATGCCGCCAAGAAGAAGATGTCCATCGAGAACTCTGACCTGCTCCGCCAACTGGAGGAGGCCGAGTCCCAGGTGTCTCAGCTGTCCAAGATCAAGGTGTCGCTCACCACCCAGCTGGAGGACACCAAGAGGCTCGCCGACGAGGAGGCCAGGGTTAGTATCAAGATCAGTCTAAACAATTATCAATAAGACTTAATTTTGGCGACAGTATTTAATGATTATTTTTTGTCAATAGGAACGCGCCACCCTGCTTGGCAAGTTCCGCAACTTGGAGCACGACCTGGACAACATCCGCGAACAGGTCGAGGAGGAAGCCGAAGGCAAGGCTGATCTTCAGCGCCAGCTTTCCAAGGCCAACGCCGAGGCCCAGATCTGGCGTTCCAAGTACGAGTCCGAGGGCGTCGCCCGCTCCGAGGAACTCGAGGAGGCCAAGCGCAAGCTCCAGGCCCGCCTCGCCGAAGCCGAGGAGACCATCGAGTCCCTCAACCAGAAGGTCGTTGCCCTCGAGAAGACCAAGCAGCGCCTCGCCACCGAGGTCGAGGACCTGCAGCTCGAGGTCGACCGTGCCACCGCCATCGCCAACGCTGCCGAGAAGAAGCAGAAGGCCTTCGACAAGATTATCGGAGAATGGAAGCTCAAGGTCGACGACCTCGCCGCCGAGCTCGACGCCAGCCAGAAGGAATGCCGCAACTACTCCACCGAATTGTTCCGTCTCAAGGGTGCCTACGAGGAGGGACAGGAACAGCTCGAGGCCGTGCGCCGCGAGAACAAGAACCTTGCCGACGAGGTCAAGGACCTGCTCGACCAGATCGGCGAAGGTGGCCGCAACATCCACGAGATCGAGAAGGCCAGGAAGCGCCTGGAAGCCGAGAAGGACGAACTCCAGGCTGCCCTCGAGGAGGCCGAGTCCGCCCTCGAACAGGAGGAGAACAAGGTCCTGCGCGCTCAGCTCGAGCTGTCCCAGGTCCGCCAGGAGATCGACCGCCGCATCCAGGAGAAGGAGGAGGAGTTCGAGAACACACGCAAGAACCACCAGCGTGCCCTCGACTCCATGCAGGCTTCCCTCGAAGCCGAGGCTAAGGGCAAGGCTGAGGCCCTGCGCATGAAGAAGAAGCTCGAGGCCGACATCAACGAGCTCGAGATCGCCCTCGACCACGCCAACAAGGCTAACGCCGAGGCCCAGAAGAACATCAAGCGTTACCAGGCCCAGATCAAGGACCTGCAGACCGCCCTAGAGGAGGAGCAGCGCGCCCGCGACGATGCCCGCGAACAGCTGGGCATCTCCGAGCGCCGCGCCAACGCTCTCCAGAACGAGCTGGAAGAGTCCCGCACGCTGCTGGAGCAGGCCGACCGCGCCCGCCGCCAGGCCGAGCAGGAGCTGGGCGACGCTCACGAGCAGCTCAACGAGCTGTCCGCCCAGAGCGCCTCCCTCTCCGCCGCCAAGAGGAAGCTCGAGTCCGAGCTGCAGACCCTGCACGCCGACCTGGACGAGCTCCTCAACGAGGCTAAGAACTCCGAGGAGAAGGCCAAGAAGGCCATGGTTGACGCCGCCCGCCTCGCCGACGAACTCCGCGCCGAACAGGAACACGCTCAGACCCAGGAGAAACTCCGCAAGGCCCTTGAACAACAGATCAAGGAGCTCCAGGTCAGGTTGGACGAAGCCGAGGCCAACGCGCTTAAGGGAGGCAAGAAGGCCATCCAGAAGCTCGAACAGAGGGTCAGGGAGCTCGAGAACGAGCTCGACGGCGAACAGAGGAGGCACGCCGACGCACAGAAGAACCTGCGCAAGTCCGAGAGGCGCATCAAGGAGCTCACCTTCCAGGGCGAGGAGGACCGCAAGAACCACGAGCGCATGCAGGACCTCGTCGACAAACTGCAGCAGAAGATCAAGACCTACAAGAGGCAGATCGAGGAGGCCGAAGAGATCGCCGCCCTCAACTTGGCTAAGTTCCGCAAGGCGCAGCAGGAGTTGGAGGAGGCTGAAGAGCGAGCGGACCTCGCCGAGCAGGCCATCAGCAAGTTCAGAGGCAAGGGACGCGCGGGATCTGCCGCGAGAGGAGTCAGCCCGGCGGTAAGTGTGCCAACACATTCCTAAACTCTATATCTGCTTATAACTTTCTTAGATATCTTCGCTATAACTAAACTTTGTTCTTTCGTCCAGGCGTCCATTAAAGGGCGCGTATAAGTGACCACGGAGTGAGATGTAAGTGCAGCTTACCCCCACGGCGACAGGAACGGTCGCCGCGCTAACCTGACCAGACCACCTTACCCATGAGCGGTTGAGATTTACAGCGAACTAGCTGTCAGATCAGGCTTTCTTCAACTTTATTCGAAATTTGTATGCAAATCTCAAGCCTTCCATTTGTGCTGTCCAGCATGTTATCCTTGTTTTCCTTATTGTTACATTATATACTGATATATGCTTTCTCTTTCCAGCCCCAGCGCCCGCGCCCCGCCTTCGATGGCTTCGGCACGTTCCCACCAAGGTTCGACCTGGCTCACGATGATTTCTAAACGTTCCACAAAACCAAAACGGACTGTACAGATTTTCGTTAATTTAACATAATTTTTTTTATACATAGCAGTTAAAACGCGTGAAACGAAAACTGTAAATTTATTTAAACACCAAAAAAAACTTTATACACTTTAGTATTCTAATCTTTTTACGAAAAGCTATTTTGTAACTTGTTGATATTTATTTATTTATTGCTGATGTATGTATCGAGAGTGGGGGCGGAGGGGCGCCCGAGGTGGGTGCCGCGATCCCAGAGACACGCCTACCAGCCCCGCACCGGCGCCCGCGCCGCGCGCCTCTTTGCCCTCTTTGACATCTAATAAAGCGATATCGTTGTCATAAAACATTTAAAATTATGTTTTTCTTTCTACCCTCACACGAAACCCTAAGCAAATGCATCGGATCATGTGACAAAAAATAGTCCATTCTTTAAGAACACAGTGGTGATACAACATGCAATGTACAGCTTAGATTCGTGGATCAATTGACTGAAATTATGTAATCAGATCGTGTCACTTGCATTTTGTATAGCTACTATATGTTGTCAAAATAACATGAACACAGAATGATCTCAAAATAGTGTATCTACAGTTAGCTGAAGAGAAAAGTAACGCCTAGATCTTGCATATCTGACCTCTCACTTTAGTGTGAGGAATTTCTATTTACTTTGAGTATATCAAAATATCTGCTTGAGGCGCTGGTCCCACCAAGGGCGAGGAAGCGATTAACTGTTGACTATTTTCTCGCTCGAGAAACAAACAAAAGGTATAGCCCCCGTGGTGTCGGTAAAAGAGATAGATTTATTAATAGTTGATCGCTGGCTGTTCACACTCACTACATACTCGTCCACCAGACGGAAGGGGCCGGGCTCTGCCGAGAGATCTCGTGCCCCCCGAATGAGTCCTGGCATCAATCCAAGAAACCACAAACCCAAGATAGGCCGACAATGATGACCACAAAGCCGCTGAGAGGCCAACGCGCTGTCTTCATCGTCGTAGCTGAAGGCAGCCACTAGAACCCGAAGATTCAGCAAAAATACCCGTTCGCAGTTGCGGGCGGAGTCACATGCCGCCACAGGGGGCCCAGCCCTGAAATGGCTACCCCACATGCGCGCGAGGGTGTGTGTGAGCGTCCGTAGATGCTGTTCACACAGCCGGCTACTCTCTCTTCACTAGTTGATGCCAGCCATAAAATATAGAACGCGCTCAGTGGTACTCGCTTGGCGGTCAGAACTCACGCTGAGAGACCAACCAACGGTCATTTTGCTGTAGTTGTCATCCATAGTTACTTGTAGTAGTGGAGCCAAAGAGGGGATTTCGGGATTTACTAAAGCGCGGCAGATTAATATATAGGGGGATACCTTGTACCCGGTTAAGTACTTCCTCCAAATGTGAGCCTCATATGTACTCGTATGGCCGCCCATCAAGGATAAAAGATCAGATTAGTAAAAAAAATTGTTCATCTGAAATTCTCGAGCGCGTCAGATTAAGGTAGGGTGAGTTAGTTACAAGCTAAAATGTGTATATGTATTCCTCTAATCTGACAATTTAAAGGTGATGACGTAAAGAAGGAGGAAGGAAAAAAAAAGTCGAGCGTGGCAATTTTTACAAGCTTTTATTTAGCTTGCATGGTATGTTTAAAGTATGTTTGTTCGCGTGAAATCTTGCAACTCAATTTTGAAGCAGATATCGTCAACCGATTGAGCTGAAATTTTGCATACTTACTTAACTTTGATGACAATACAATAATATGGTACCATGGGGCTGATCTGATGATGGAGCCGGAAGGTGGCCATAGGAACTCTATAATAGAAAAAGCAATCCTACCGAGCTTGGGCTCTTTCGAATCGTCTCAGTGAGCATTTGATGGATATCCAAAGAAAAGTACAGTCGGCTATAAAAGCTTGCCACTAAAATGTCATTTTTGACAGAAACTTATTTTTTATTTAATAGGGAATGAATCAATGATAACGGAAAATATATAATCTGACGATTTCCACTAGCCGAAGTAACAAAAATTCATCGATAAATTTTAATGCATGCAGTTACGTGATGCCTGTATTCCACTCTCGTTTCTGTTGCCATGTCGCCATGATAGCTGATCATGTTGTTTACAACACGAAAGTTATTAAATTAAATATTATAGTTGCCGGCAAAATTTTAGAACAAAAATGGCGGATTTGTGAATTTACATTTGTACGTGAATCGGTTACTGCGCAGTCCAGGTTATGCTCTAAAAGTTTGCCGGCAGCTGTACTATGAGTGAATATTAATATAAAGTGTGTATTTTGTGGTAAAACTACTTTACAAAAAACAATTAAATTTACATTAAAAACATAACAAAAATGTGTAAATATTTTAGAATATAATTGGAGCAAACCGGTACTCCGAAAATCCCGAACAACTTAAGATTATCTTGAACTTTCGAGCGAATCTTCATTAAATGAAGTAAATCACGCACAGTGCTACAAATTATTTACAGCAATAAAAATACCGCGAGACTTTCAGTATTTACCAGCAGCAAATTATAATGGAATATGACAGTGCATCGGAAGCTAGGTTTAGGTTTTATTGGTACCTACGCCGATTTTGCCACTCACTTATACACTGACGTATCAAAACCTCTGGGGTACTTCCCGATGACCTATAAAGCTGAAATTTAGTATGTAAGCTAGTATTAGTATACAAACAACAAAATAATTCTAAAACTTGGAACTTTTACCCCCCAACCCCTTAAACTAGGGGATGGAAATTTGTATGAGACTTCTGCAAATTTTGATACTAGAGGTCTGAAAATGTATATACAGACTTCTTGTTATAAATAAAACACATAATATTCTAGAATTTTTAGAAAATCATCCCCCCCTCCCTTTAAATAAGGGGATGAAAGTTTGTATGGGGTTCCCATAATAGGGGATAAAAGTGTATATCGATGGCAAAAAGCGAGACCGTAGTAACCGCCAAAATGCAAAGTTTACACCAGAGCCAAAAAACTTTTCGATTTCGAGAAAAAAAATTATAACTCTTTCATTTATGAACGAAAATGCTTGATATTTGGATCTAATTCATAACTTATGGTTTTCTTTCAACTGGCATATTTAATATTTAACAAAAAAGACTGGTTTACGACTTCGTGGCGGTTACGACAATTGAACTTTTTTTCGTTACGCGAAAACGCTGTAAACGCCAGAAGTAAATGTACTAAAATGGTGAAACGAGTATTATTTCCATAAAGCATAAATGCTGTAACCAGATGCATATTTATTTTAGGATTCAATAATTTTGACGTAAATGTCATTACGTTCTTTATATGACTAACTGAAATGTGGTAAGTGTCCACCGGCAAAAAGAAACTGTGAAAATAAAAGGACTTAAGTATCAATCAACTTTTATCAACATACTTTTTTAAAATGTTTCCAAATTTTAAATGCAGGTTTCTAACAAATTAAAAGCTCAGAAGCAACAATTACCGTCTTAACATATCAAATACTATCTAGTCTCAATTTCTATGTATATAAACATTACGAAAGTTACTTAAAACCTCCGTTGCTTATAACATTTCAAAAGGCTAATAAAATCTCTCATATTATAAAATCACAACCTTGTACTTATCGTGCTAAAAACATACATTAATATTCTTAGGGTTAATCAGACTATAATATTGTTATCCGCTAAAACTAAATATTATAGGTAATGAGGTTTAATATTCCCGTGAAAACTTTAACTCTCTACATTTTATCTTCAGTTTTGGCATTAAATTGTCTTTTAAGTAACTTTTATCGATATAAAACTCACTACCTATTAAACCCACTAACTATAAAAGATGTTTTGAATGTAAGTATTACTTATTATATAAGTTTTCAACATAATTCTTAAACAATTGTTTCAACACAACTATCAATTCAATTATAAAAATAATATTTCTTTGAACTAATCTCACTGAACCATTAATATTTAACTTAAATAACTAGACGTTTTATTACTATGGTACCGTACAAATTAAAATTGTTATTATTTATTTAAATAAAAACTCGGAGTCATTTTTCTTAGGCAGAATATCAATTGTCATTAAAATAGGAACCTAAAAAATGCATTCCAATGGAATTCGTTTTCATAATAACATAATTAAAATAACTGTTCTTAAAAAAATACTAAAAATTCCACTCTAAAATGCATTGTTTTATAATAACACTCCTCAAAATGTTTGTCATAATTAACTCAAAAATCGCCCCTCTAAAGTAATGAAAATTAGTGCAATAGTGACTGATGGACATGTGCATTCTTCCCATCCTGACCTACGGAGCGCAGACTTGGTCTTTGACAAAAGTTCGGAAGTCCACCCTCATGGTTTGTCAAAGAGCCATGGAACGCAGTATTCTGGGCGTAAAACTAACTGACAGAATTAAGAACACAGTACTGCGTTCCAAAACGCTGGTAGCTGATGTAGCTCAAGCAGCTGCAAAGCTGTATATTATGTCCGTGATAAAACGAATGACGACAGTTGTCGCAGTGGTTTAAGCAGCTACTACCTACTGAGCCGACGGTCCTGGGTTCGAATCCCGGCAAGGGCAAATATTTGTGTGATGAACTCGAATATTTGTCGAATAATATATTTGTGCCTGGGTCATGGATGTTATTTGTATTTAAGTATGTATTTATCTTTACCAGTATGTTCACTTGTGTCCAGAACACAAGCCTCCTAGAGATTACTGTGGTACTTGATTAATTTGTGTGAGGTTGCCCGATATATTTTTTTTTATTCATTTATCCCATGCGTATATGGTTATTGTGAAAATATTAATCGAATCAGGCACCAGTTAACCGGTAAATTTTAAATACTGTACAGTTGTTTATCTACCGCAGCTCAACAAATTTAGTGCTTATCTGATTCTAGCCCTTGGACAATACAGATGCGGACGTGACACCCCAAACTAGTTTGATCCGGCTTGAGTCAGCTTTTTAGGGGTTAGACCAATTAACTCTTAATGGTTGTATTGAAACGTAGTAGATTACAGCAAAACTTTCTTCTAGCGATTACAACCGTAAACTAGATATACATATTATACTAATAAAAAAAACATTATTTTAAATCGAAATCAAAATTGAAATGTATACCCATACCCGCTTGCACTAGTGCAGAAAACATCTTTTTCTTGAGCTCTTCTAATATTTATCAAATTCTCGCGTTAAGTCGAAGTTTAACAGTTGTTTTGGCCTTAAAAACATTGTGGAGGACAAATACTAGTGAAATGTGTACTTGGTTTCTTAATTAAAGTTCAATATTAAGGACTATAAACGATTTTAAGTGCAATAAGATTACAAGCCACCGCCAGTCATCGCAGTGCAAAGTGCTAAATCCAAAAAGTCATAAGCGCCGCGAATTTCATGGCGCTTACGATCTTATTCATGCGACTTCTGAGCTAGCAGATAACGGACCTTAGACTAAGTGAATATTTTGTGTGCTGGTGATTTTAAGCCGCATAGTTAAGACATCTAAGTTCAATATAGTGTAACCGTGTGCGCGTTGTCAGCGGTTGTTCTGATTTTAGTAATCATTTAGTTGTAATAAACGAGCAATATACAACAATGGCATCTGGAACACAGTCTTGGGGGTGTTGTAATGAAAACGACGCAGATGAGCAGTATATTACTTGCACTGGCACCGGTTGCAACTTAGCATATCATTTGGCATGCTTAACAAGCTCTGGTTTGAATAAAAACTCAAAAATTCCGTCTAATTGGAAGTGTCCCGCTTGCACAAACAATGGTCCGAAATTATCAAAACAGGACTCCACCCCTGTGCGTAATGTTTCTACTACAAGAGGGAATAAGCGGCCTGCCCTCAACTCGCCCGAGTCCGCATCCGTGAGCTCGGCCGAGGTTCGAAACATTGTGCAAGATGTTATCAAAACGGAATTTAGCGCAATGATCAAAGAATTAAAGAATAACATGGTTAGTATTGTGAACAAAGAGATGGGGCCATTGAAACAGGCGATGCAAGATATACACGACTCGATGACCTTCATGAATTCAAGGTTTGAGGAAATTGAGGTCGAGCAAGCTGACGCTAAAACAAAAATGAGTGACTTGCAGGCTGAAAATCTCAAAATGAAGGCTGAAATTGTGGAGCTAAACCAGCGTCTCAACAATCTTGAACAGCACGCGCGAGCAAATAACTTAGAGATACAGTGCGTGCCTGAAAATAAACAAGAAAACTTATACACTCTCTTAAATAATTTGGCTGCCGCCGTGGGATCTACGCTAAATGACAGTGACATCATGAACTGCACTCGTATAGCCAAACTACGTAAGGAGAACACGCGTCCAAGGTCAATTGTAGTACAGCTGGCCTCGCCGAGAGTTCGCAACGAGCTTTTAGCAGCAGTTATATCCTTCAATAAAGCAAACCCGCAAAACAAATTAAACAGTGAGCATATCGGTCTGCAGGGCCCTAAGACCGCCGTGTATGTCATGGAGCACCTCACTCCCACGAACAAGGCCCTGCACGCCGCCGCCAGGAAGAAGGCCAAGGAACGCGGATACGAACATGTGTGGGTGCGCGATGCCAGAATTTACGCTAGGAAAACCGACGACTCAGACGCCATATACATTAGAAACCCTGACAGTGTGAATAAAATAATATGATCGTGTTCTTTTAAATTATATTTATTCTGTGTTTGCTTGATACCGTATGACTAAATTAATTAATTAAAATTCCAACTTAAAATATACTATCAAAACAGTCGTGGATTACGAACGAAAACTCATAGCTTCTATTGTAATACTATTAGCAACGATTATGATATTATTATACTTACTGAGACCTGGCTTAATAGCTCTGTACTAAGCAGCGAGTTGTTTGACAAACGGTACGTTGTGTATAGAAGAGATAGAGAGCAGGCTAGTACGCAGAGCGGTAAGGAGGGAGGTGGAGTGCTTATTGCTGTGCATAAAGATATAAAATCGAAACGTTCTACTAACTTGGAAAGCAATTTTGAAGATCTCTGGGTTATAGTTGATATCCCCGCGGCCGGACCTTATCGTCAAATAGCTCTTTGCGCTGTATACCTCCCACCTCCTGTCTTGCGCTCGAACCTTACGATCCTTCTAGATCATTATAGTTTAATTATGGAAAATATAAATTTACATGTATGTATTTTCGGTGACTTCAACCTGGGTAACATCAACTGGCAACTTATAAACGAATCAGACGTCGGTTATGTAGTACCTAATACTAGTGAGCTTCTTATAGATTTTATCAATGTCAATAAATTAAAACATTACAATAATGTAATCAATTGCTCTGACCGTATACTTGACCTTGTTATATCCACATTAGCTTCATGTAGTGTTGATAAAAGTACAAACTGTTTGAGTAACATTGACCAATTTCACCCACCCCTTGATATAATCATAGAATTTGTTAAAGAATGTAGATTACCGTATAACAACGCATGTTATAGACCAAATTATTATAAAGCTAACTACGACTTGTTACGCAAAGATTTAATGACTTATGATTGGGAAAATCTTTTTGAGGGTGTTCATGTTGACGGAATGCTTGGAATTTTCTATGAGATTCTTGCAAAGGTGATTGAGCAACATGTGCCAGTTACTAAACTTAAAAATAATAAATTCCCACCATGGTTTGATCATAAACTAATAAAAATTTCAAATGAAAAAAATAAAATCAGAACCCGTTACAATAAATATAAAAATCCCTTAGATGCACTAGAACTAAAGCTAATAACTAAACGTCTCAATAAATTAACAACTACCAGGTACAATGATTACATACGTAAAACAGAGGACAGGGTCAGCGAAAATCCCAAGCTATTTTGGTCACATGTCAAAGTAAAACGGGGTGGCTCAAGTGTATATCCGTCTGCAATGACAGATGGCAAAGTCACAACGTCAAAGAGTACCGAAATATGCGAGATGTTTGCTTCCTATTTCTCCACAGTATATACTCAGGATAATCATTCTGCAAATGAATTTGATAATAGGTCATTGAGAACTTTAGAAAATAATAGCTTGAGTCTGGCTGCTCCCAGCATCGATGATGAGGCTTTGCTAAGTAAACTAAAGGGCGTTGATCGTTCTAAAGGCGCAGGGCCTGATGAAATCCCCCCAATCTTTATACATTCATGCGCAATGGAGTTAGTACGGCCGCTTAGTATAATATATAACAAATCCTTAACAAGTGGAGTATTTCCAGCTCGATGGAAAACTGCAAAGGTTGTACCAGTATACAAGTCTGGCGACGAGGGTTCTGTTTCTAATTACAGGCCTATATCTATATTATGTTCGTTTGCGAAGATTTTTGAATCACTTATTTGCCCATATATTCAAAGCCATTTAAAATTGTATTTAAGTGACTTCCAACATGGATTTGTTAGTGCCAGATCCACAGCGACAAATTTGGTCACATTCACAGAGCTTCTTTCACATGCAGTAGATTCTGGTAAACAAATGGATGTAATTTACACAGACTTTAGCAAGGCTTTCGACAAAGTTAGTCATAAAATCTTATTAAATAAGTTATCAGCATACGGGTTTGGCGTAATAGTGGATTGGTTAGAGTCTTACTTAACGGATAGATTATTTTATATAGTTGTTAATGGCTTTCAGTCTCAATCACACATCATAACATCAGGGGTTCCACAAGGATCCCATCTGGGTCCGATTCTGTTTAATCTTTTTATAAATGACATTCCAGATTGTTTTTTGTACTCAAAAATCTTTATGTATGCCGACGATTTGAAGTTTGCTCGTGTTGTGGATACTGCTAGTGATGTCGATTTGTTACAAGGTGATTTAAATAGGCTAGTTGACTGGTGTAATAATAACCAAATGATATTGAATGCTAAGAAATGTGTACATATAAAGATAACTAGGAAAAATAACTTAATTCAGTCTCAATATTATATTCATAACGATAAGCTTCAAGAGGTGTCCACAATACGTGATTTGGGTGTAATATTTGATCAAAAACTTACATTTGTTCCTCACGTTGAAAATATTATTAAAAGAGCATCAAGGATGTTGGGGTTCGTTATAAGAAATGCTAAAACATTTAATCGTAGTAGAACAAAAATATTATTATACAATAGCCTAGTAAGAAGTATCGTAGAATATTGTAGTATGGTGTGGCGTCCACACTACGCTACACACTCTTTACGCTTAGAGCGTGTACAGAAGCGATTTGTGCGACATCTGGCAATTTCAGCTGGTAAAGCTAAAGAATCAACCTCATACACAGAAAGGCTGAAGCTTTTCAGGATGGAGTCCTTAGCATTGCGTAGAAATATCGCCGATGCATTGTTCCTGCGCAAGCTCATACGAAATGAAATTGACTGTCCACAACTATTAGCTTTATTGTCTTTCAGAGCCCCATCTCGATTGCCCCGCTATCCTATCACGCCCCTATGTCCACCTCTTAGACGAACTGTTCTCGGCAGCAACTCACCTGTACCAAGGCTTTGTAAAACCCTTAATAGCTGTCATGAGACGGATGTGCACTTTGACTCGACGCAGCAATTTAAAAAAACTATTCATAAATGTTTATTAGGTAAAACCTTTCATAAATAAAAAGCTTAGGCCAGTAAAGAGCATAACTTACATTTAAGTATAATTAGTGTTAAGTAGGTAATAATTTTAACTAGTTTTATAATAAAACGCATGCGGTGTTTACCTATAAGTGATTGTTACACTTAGATAATGGCAGTAATTGTGTTATAAAACAATGTTTATTTAGTGTAAACAATTGTTGGTGAACCAAATAAATAAATAAATAAATAAATACCTATTCTGTAAGTAGGCTACTTTACATATCTGAATCTGAGTTTATCGGCATTTTACAAGAGGAGGCCGCTGTCGAGAAGAAAGCCGAAAAAAAGTAAATATTTATTTCATTTTTTTTAATCATTATGCGAGCGTTTGCTCGTATCTAATGATTGCCTTTAAGCTGAAGATAAGCAGACCTTTGATGATATTTGATGTTAATTCCAGCTTTATACCTCCACGCGTTCCTGAGAAAAAGGTCTCGACAAATAGATAGACAGGCACAAAAGTGATCCTATTTAAGTTTATTTTTTGGCGATTGAGGAACGGAACTCTCAAAGCTCCAACATCGTTATTTTCTTCCAACAAAATGTAATAAAAACATTTTTGCTGTCCTTTCAATATTAATAAAGCAAATAAATATGCTAGTTATGTTATATCCCATTATTCATATTTTCCATTAAACCCGCAACATATTTTACATCCAAAAAAAGGCATGCACACAGACTACGCACTCCCACTCGCTCCGGCGATCGCCGATAGACTAAATCACAGGTCGTATTCACGAGCCACATCGCCGCGAGCGCACATTTTTATTGCTGTATAGTTCGAAGCCCATTTCTTAAGCGAATCCCATTAGCTTTGTACCCGATGAACAATACTCATTATCTGTATTGTTAACTGTGGCCACAGCTGCCACTTCGAAATGTAAGGCGTTATAAGTGCAAATTACTTTTACACTAAATTAGTCTTTAAATCAAACGAAATATGGTTTACTCTTAAACAAAGTGAACACAGATGTTGGTCACTTCGTAAGTGAAAGAGCAGTGAAGTTACTATCGATGCTTATAATGACAATGAAGTGACCAACATCTCTGTTCTCTTTGTTTAAGAGTAAACCTTATTTCGTTTGACTTAAAGACTAATTTAGTGTAAAAGTAATTTGCACTTATAACGCCTTACATTTTGAAGTGGTAGTTGTGGCCACAGCTAACAATACAGATAATGAGTATTGTTCATCGGGTACAAAGCTAAGTGGATTCGCTCAAGCAAAAGGATTAATTCTATATCTTCAAGCACTACCCACTTCACGCTGTTTCAAATGTCGTTACTGTAGCTTGCTGTTAATTCATTTTCGAATGAAATGTAGTAAGCGTTAATCATAGATAATTTATTTTAGGATAATTGCAGTAAGCTTGCTTCGTAATTTTTTCACTACATGCATAAATGCTGCAACCGCCACGGAACAAAATTTCGGCAAAGCTGTAACCGGCACACCCTTTGATTTATGAAAGAACAAAATTAGCGTACATGTACTCGTTTAAAAAATTGCTACTATTTGGGTGTTTACAGCAATTAGATGTAGGCATCGTCAAAAAAATACATTCGTTTTGCAACGTAGTCCAGTTTTTTCTAAGCGTCGTAGAGCCATGGGACCCAGACCAGTCGACGCAGAAAAATTCGCTGATTCCGAATATGCAAAAAAAATTTTTTTTGACCAAGTGGCGGTTACTACGTTCTGGCTTTTTGCCATCGATATTATATATGGGGCTAAACGTAAGTATTTCTTAAATACACAATTATTACTACTTCTGTATCTACACTTTGAGAATTGAATATTACATTTCGAGTTCATTGAAAATACTGAAAATGATTTCTTCAGATGAAAGTACTGGCGATGAAATGGTTTTGGACGGTACCCCGCCGGAATTACGAGCGGAGGCGGAATTAGCCATGAGTAACTTGCTCCCGCCGAAATCCAAAGAACGGTACATGACCGCTTATGATAATTTCATGAGCTGCAAATTAGAAAAAAAGGCAGTGAACTTCTCGGAAAATATATTATTAGCCTATTTTCAAGAACAAAGTGCAACAAAAAAGGTGTCAACTTTGTGGTCATTGTACTCAATGATCTAAGCAACATTGCAATTGAAACATGACATAAATATAAAAAGTTATGGTAAACTGAATGCATGGCTTAAACGTCAATCAGATGGATACACTGCAAAAAAATATTTACAAGTGTAAACGTCCAAACATTTTTAAATCACGCTTCTGATGAACAATATCTGGCTACAAAGGTAAGTTTATCATCAAAATTATAATTATGTAGGTAAAAAGTATTAAAATAAATAACAAATGATATTAAAAAAAATACAAATTAACATAAAATAATGAACTGTAAGAAACTAAAATCTAAATTATAAACAATTTTTTTTTTTTTTCATTTATTTATCATACAGAAAAAACAATACATTTAACAATAATGCAACGAGCAAAACCATACTAAGGTTTAACTGCCGTTGAATTCACTCACATAGGTAACTACAATCAGGTATTACATAGGTAGGTAGGTATTATTACTATCAATTACGATCGGAATTACATCACCTAAGTTTACATTGCTTTGACAATTCGTTTGCAGTGGTGTGGTGTTTCACACACACTCGTTAGTGTGTTGGAATCGAGTTCGTTAAGAATATTAGGTAACATGTATTCCCACCTTCGTTTTCCGTACACATTGTTACATTTTGGCAGGACAAATTTAGGTAGGTAATCTAATTTTCTAAGATGTGCCGGTCTACTAGTTCGTATAAGATTTCCTATATTTTCTATTTTGTCACAAAGTATGAGCATTTTGATGTTGTTATGAATATTGGTTATTTCACAATATTTAAATATGTCGAACTCGTATGTACACATTTTTTTCTTAACATGGTTAGGAATAATTGATTTTAATAGACTTAGCTGTAATCGGTATATCCTATCAATGTAGGTTTTATAAGTTCTGCCATAACTGCTTAGTCCATAATCTATAACAGACTGGGCTAATGATAGATATAACATTTTTAGTATTTTGTAAGGAAGTTTATATTTTAGAATACATTTTTATACTTAGATAGCCCAGACCAGTATACTGGCCACTGTTTTCGCCGGACGTCGGGCACCCTCCTTGCTGACTCCGGAGCCAATCTTTTGACTGTTAAAAGACATGGAGGGTGGAAGTCGGATAGAGTAGCAGAAGGTTATATTGACGAATCAATTGGAGTCAAACAAGAAACTACAAAAAATATAACAAAAAATATTATATTAGCAAGGACTAACACCACAGCCACATCTCATGAAAATATTCATTTGCATCCATCAATTTACGACAACCCTCAGCCAGGTTGTTCTCGTGACCCTCCAGTTTTCATAGAGCGCCAAAGTACTGCTGAATGTAAGATTGATTCCGTTCCGGGCTCACTGTCATCTGTCAACTATCTTCAAGATACGACCCAGGCTGGTGTATCAAATCCCCTGCCATCATTGCCTCCTCAGCAAAAAGAACGGCAAATGAACAGTCAACCAGCCATAATGTCCTATCACAGCCATGTTCATCTTCCGAAATTCAGCAAACTAACATTAGCGTACCTGGGAAAACCATAACGATATCAATAAGCAATTGCCCTAACATGTCAAACATAACTTTTAATACTAACTAAATTTGACAATACTTACGTTAAATTTTGTATATGTGCATCTTTCAAGCCGAAGTCCATCCATTGATTTAATGAAATGTATCCCCAGTATCTTTTTGATTGACCTGTCTGTATTGTCTGAAGTGAATTTTAGTACCTACAGTCATGCTTAATTGTAGTCTGACAGGATCTATTCTATTTAATTGTGTCATAATGAATAAAATAGTAAGAAAAATAAAGGTTAAATTCAATCTAAACAGGTAAAATATTTAAGTGACAGCTTACTTGCTGCCGTGCTGTCATGTCACAATTTTTTTTTATGTATTTGGGATGGGTGTCTATCATTTTATCGAAATTTCTTACATCGATTTTCATTTCATCGAAAACAATTGAGAGAAGAGAATTTGTCTCAAATCGTAGCTTAACTATTCATCGAATTTACCTTTCATCGAAACATGATTCACAGATGGCACGTCCCATTTATACAAAAAAATAACCTAAACCTAACCCAACCAGGTCGGATCTAGCCAAGTCGGGTTTCAGGTCATAAAAAAAAAAACCTAACCCAACCAGGTCGGATCTAGCCAAGTCGGGTTTCAGGTCATAAAAAAAAAACCTAACCCAACCAGGTCGGATATAGCCAAGTCGGGTTTCAGGTCATAAAAAAAAATAACCTAAACCTAACCCAACCAGGTCGGATCCAGCCAAGTCGGGTTTCAGGTCATAAAAAAAAATAACCTAAACCTAACCCAACCAGGTCGGATCTAGCCAAGTCGGGTTTCAGGTCATAAAAAAAATAACCTAAACCTAACCCAAGCAGGTCGGATCTAGCCAAGTCGGGTTGCCAGTATGTCCTATGGTCTTAGCCTGTCCAGAAGGACGAATCATTAAAAAAAAAAAAAAAAACACGTTTCGATGAACGACTACGTCGATGAACAAATAAAATAATGAAGTGAAATTCGATGAATTGAAAGGTAATTTGAGCAAATGTACAAGCGATGTTACGAAGTTCGATGAATGATTTCTAAGTTGTAACAAAATTCTGCGAATAGTATTATGGGAAACGATAATTGATGAAACGTTTTTCGATAAAGTGATGGATTACCATTTAATTTTGGGATACTTAACTTTGTTTTCGTCCTTTATGACAGGCTAAGACCATAGGCCATACTGCCTCAGGGATACTTAACACAATTGACGTTTGAATTTGTTGCAATAGTATCGTTCAGAAACAATGCATTGTAACTTTAGAATAAGTTTTTTTCGTTAACGTTTGCACGTGAAATTCGCTTAATTATTTGTATTAGTTTGTCTATTTTGTCAATTAATAAAATGTTGTTCTTTGAAGTATATTTTTTTATTTCATTGTATGTTTGAGAAAAGCACTATACATGCCTCGTCGTGAAAACGGATTCCCGGCCTCGTATCACTATCCTATATATACCTACTTGGCCGAAAATCCTCATTTTCCCGGCCTCTGATGTAATATACTATTAAACAAACATACAATGCAAATTAAATAAAAGCTTGTAAAAACGAATTTTCCGCGTAAATTTTGTCAACTTCGAGTCGTTTTTGAGACAAAAATTATCAATGAAAAATTCATACTGATGTAGGTTTCAAACATATATCAATGAATTCCAATAGCCCTGTTCTAGGTAGTAACATCAATAATATGTCAAGAAACATGTTTGATCATAGAAAAAATGTCTAAAACCTCTTATTTATTTATTTATTTAAAATTTATTGCACAATACAAAAAAAGGTACAAATGGCGCACTTAATGCCTTAAGGCATTCTTTACCAGGCCTTATCTAAGACTTGTAGAACTCGTCGTTATAATGGTTGATTTTTCGGTTATGAAGAATATGCTAAGTTAGATCAGACGAGACAAAACATCTGGCAGTCCTTCAATGTGTGGACAGACATTTTTTTTTCATTTCTATCGGCATCACTGAAACTTTGTAGGTATTTAATAGGTTATGAATATTGAATAGGTGTACTGGAATGTGTATTTTTCTGATCATATTTATGCAAATTACTCGCATTAAAGCGCCATAATTATGATACGATATTAGCGCCACTTCCAATTTTATTCTTCTTATAGCTTGACGACACGTTTGGCGCAGTTTGTAAGCACTTGCCCACTGACCTGGCGGTCTCGGGTTCGAATCCCGGCCAGGTTGGCCAGTCATGGTTGTTCTATGTATTTAAGTATATATATATCTATATAAGTATGTATATCGTCGTCTAGTACCCATAACACAAGCCTTCTTGAGCTTAATTTGGGACTAGATTGATTTGTGTGAGGTTGCCTGATATTTATTTATTATTTATCTTCTGCTAATGAAAAAAACAATGTTGATGTTTAATTATTTTAATAACCTAATCTAGTATCACAATTCGGTTTGTTCCACTTAACAGTAGTTCAATTAACATTTCATAATTCACTTAATACTTAGGAACTGTTCCTGAAACTATTTACAATAAACTATAGACAAACTGACAATATTTCACGAATATCTCTATACGTTTAAAATGTTATTTTATTAACTACAATCGACTTGAATGTCGTGAGCAAGTCATACCCTACTCTAGTGCTACACTCGCGAAGTTGGCTAAGGTTGGGCGAATGTGATAGTGTGGAGACTCACTTTGCTGCCGAAACTCGTACTTCGGCCAACTTCACCTCGGTCAGCTCTGCGATAGTGTGGAGTCGGGTATAGATTATCAGGTTCTATTCAACACACCCAAAGTCATATGGCTCTCATATGTCAGCTGTATTAGAAACTTGTCTGTTTTGCAGAAGTATTCGAGTATTGTATTTTTCACGCTTGGTATGAATTATACCAACACTCTGGCAGTGTCAGACACCTTACCGCTATAATCTGACCCTCGGTTCACAATCAATTGGTATCCTGAGAGCTCGACGTTCATTTCTATTGGTTAAGTCTTCGCAACTAACATGACGGAACAGTATATTTTAACATTTTTAACCTCGAACACCACTATCGATTGTATAATAATATTATTAATTTGGGTCATTGTCAGATTTAGGTGCGAGTATTTCCGCTGGACATTTGCGAAATTAAGGATTCCATGGCCTAATTTTCTGATTAACTAACGTTCCCTCTTCTATAATCCGATGTAATAGCAACATAACCTAGATTCATACAAGCTCTTAACTTTTGACCACCGAAGGGACAAATTTTGTTTTTTGAACTGACAATGACCCATTTGCTAATGACGTGGCCTCTTGAGTCCCAGAATTTGAGACACAAGTGAGTAATGCAGCAGTCATATTATGACTCTGGACTGTGTTTACTTCTTTTACGCTTTAGATACATACTCGTAGGTAATCTAATAGATCACAAGACTGATAGTCAATAGCGTTTTCAGGTTATTAAGCCCACCCGTCCCTGCACAAGAAAATGTATGCCTAGGCAATGTAAGTTCTCTGAGAAGTAAAAAAGTGTTACAGAACAAATCCCTTAAAATGCTCACAAATATCTATCATGGACTCATGTTCACGTCCAAGCACATGAGAGTAGGATACAAGGAATTAATTATTTTATAGCTTTCCTTTTCGCGTTTTTTCCTTTCTTGAATGGTAATCAATATTCATAAAACTATCTGCTGGGATCTCACAAATATTCGTTACATAATGACTCTATTTGACTACTGGGTACAGAGATTTGAGGAGGGACGTCGTTTGTCGCCAAAGCCCCGCTCCTCTCCTATACCAGGGGCGTGGGCTCTTTAACACAATCTAGAAACTGCGAAGTCAGAAAATATGTAAAGGTTTCGTTTCACACGGTCACACGAGCACTGGAACGCGACGCGGCGCGCGGGGGCGAGTCGGTCGCTATAAAGGTTTCTCGGCGTTCACTGGTACACGTGGGCCGTTTGGCAGCGAAGGGGGTTCTTGTAGCGGGAAAGGGGGAAGCCCAGCTCGCCCCAGTGCGCGAGCGTTCAGCTGCAGCTCGCAGGGGGCGGGGGCGGGGGCCGCGGGGGGCGCCGAAGCGGGGGGCGCGGCTGCCGCAGGGGGCCCGGGCGCTAGCGAGGGGAAGTGCTCTGATGGGTCAGTTTGCACTTGTCGGTCCAGACACGAGCTTGGGGTGCGGTCTGCGAAAATAAGAAGTGTTTTTACTCATTAATAATAATAATAATAATAAAGCCTTTTATTTCCATGACTTATGCATTAATTACAGTAAATAAATACAAAACGTTAAATTTATACATTATTTTTTTAAGATTAAGGCATGGCCCCGCTCTGGGTATAGGCCTCCTCCAACTGTCTCCATCTTTTTCTGTCCGTCGCCAGATATTGAACCTAAAACCATCATAATCATCGAAAAGACGTCTACTGGCTGGATACCGTTCTTTTTAGAACACTTTTTAGGTTCTGAGTCGAAAACATCTAGCGGACTTCGGTGACTTTCATCAGCTCTTCAGTCCACCTCGGGTAGGCCTACCGAGACTGCGTTCTACGACTAAGGATTCGAATAAGGAAAAGTGCATTCTAGCTTGGAGGAAATCATCAGGCTGGCACGAATGGCACTGGAAGAAGTATGCATACTTTAACGCACCATTGTCAAGTGTGGATCGGTCGGTGGAAGGAGTCGCGGTGAGCGGCACTCGTGGCGGCAACGGTGCGGCTGCTCCCACAAGAGCAGCACAAACGGCACCGCCCGCCGCACCCCCCGCGCCTGCGCGCCATCGTCCTGGCATCAGGCTGGTGCGCACGTTGCGCTCTGGTCGGAGTAGGATTATGTACACCTGTAATAAAATTCAGAAATCATTGTCAGTTAGCAGAAAAAAAACCGTAATGGGCTAAACCGCTTATCAGGCACCTATGTATAATCTAACTTAAGACTAGGTTCTAGGACTAGGCTGTTTACCAACTAATTTCTAAATCTGTTCAACAGTTTTTGCGTAATTGTGTAAAAAACTGTTTTTCCATGTATGTCCTCCCAGTCCTCAGTGACGTACCTTGGGAGCGAACAGACAAGCAAGCGTCACTAAGACTCTAAGTGACACAAAGTGCTACGTGGCTCGCAGTGCGCAAGAACAGTGGCATGAACGCAAGCCAGATTACACAAATTGCACCATGGCAAAATAGCCGTGAGTAAAAACATGTGATATACCGTCTATTGACAACCAAAACTAGCTAAGTAACAGATACCTACATAAAACTCTACCTACATAAAGCTCGTATCTCAGTGTCAAAAGTCTACTTACTAGATACGAGATTTTGGAGAGCAGTGACAGAAATTGTAGTGAGTTTTGGTTGTCACCAGGCGATATATCAGTGCCATACCTTAGGCGCGAATAGACAGGCTAACGTCACTGATGCACTGAGCGAGATGGTGACGGCGATGGTAGTGACACGGAGCGCCACGTGGCTCGCGGTGCCGAAATACAGCGGCACAAATGCGAGCCAGATCACGCAAGTTGTGTACATCGTGAAGCCTGCAAACAGAAGATAATTATCAATTAATGTTTAATAGTAAAGGGTATTTCAGAAAAATCAGAATATTATTAATGATACAGCGTCGTACACCTTACACGTAGATATTAGGGAACAAGCTGAAAACAAGTATATATACGCGTCGCACACCAGCACAGCAGACATCTAAGAGGGCAGACCTCCAGATACTCGTATTAACCAACTCAGTTATCTAAAGGCCGTTTGATCTCCAAATCAGCACTTATCACCTGATATCATACTTAACCTGTATCAATCCACTAATAGACATAATATTATATCGAGGTTTCACCACTAACTTCGTCAGTAATGGTGATTACTGTTGTCCACTGTCTCCCAGCCAATGGCGTAGCTTGGTAATTAAGGGCTCCGGGGTAAAAAAAAACAGATTAGGGCCCCATTGCGAGTACAGGCAGTTCCAGGTTTGCCCTAGGGTATGATCTTTAATAGAGGCCCTTGGACCCTGTCCCCTCAGCCACCAAGTGAGCTATGAACGCTATTCTAAAGTCTTAGGTATATTGCAACTCACCGATATGCTTGCTCTCATTAAACGCCTCAGGTATTTTGCGCGTCAGTATAGCGTAGACCGTGCACGTAGCTATCAGAGCCGCAGGATAGCTGAAGGCGAGGGTATAGGATGCATCCACGTATGCGTCGCACACCAAAACGGCTGTCTCTCGGGAAGGAAGATGTCTCACGGCTCTCGCAGGTGCTGCTGCCTGCCACACTCCTACGATCACCACCTGTAAATAAGCATTTTGGAAAATTATTCAGGAAGGGCCTGGATTTTTGTAATTGTTGTTTGGGGAACAAATATTTATTCTAATTTATTTCAGAATGTATAAATTTTACCTATGACGATGTAGTAGCGAGTTGGGATTTTAATATATTAATTGAAGTTTTACGTGAGTTGTTTTAGTCCTGGGTAGCTCAGGAATCAGGGATACATAAAAATGGTTGTAAAAACTAACATTTTAAACAACGCTGGAAGTCCGTTAATCGTTAAAAGTCAACGAGAATGCTTTATACCTAGTTGGTTTTAATGATGGTTTACAGAATGTTGTCTTTCCCTAAGAGGCTTGCAAGAGCAGTATGTGATTGTTTGATCATCATGCTCACTGCTATAAACTTTGGGAAACAAATCTTCACATATACTTTCTTCCTTAAGAGTATACCCAAGAAAATTATTTACCAAGAGGCCAATATTTTTTTTTCCTATTCTGACAGGACCATCTTAAGTGGACCGCTGGTAAAACGAAAAAAATCCCAGCATAGGTGACATCTTCTTGGTCGTATACTTCATAACTGAAGGTCGTGTCCCAGCTTTTCGTGGTGTTGTGTACGAGCTGTTTCCGCTTTGTTCGGTTTTCGGCTTTCTTTAGGGCAGAGGAAACTGAAAGACCAGTGATTTCGGTCACTTAGTCACACTATCGACGCGGGGATCTTCCGCGGGGTCTTCTCCCGTCCACTTTGCTTTCCTCAGTGATAAGTTATGCCGATGTAATTTACTAGCATCGATCAGTATTAAGATAAACAAGGTTTAAACATTTAACTTTGTACACAAGTCTCACGAGAAGAGTAAATCGTCGCCCAATAAATATGTCCCAAGCTTTATCACCCCAACAAAAGGCCAGCTCATTGTCGGACCTCTTAATTGATGATACAACCACCTCCAGGAATCAAATTACATTGCGAGCGAAACGAAAACAACCAGATGACTCCGTGTCGCAACATTTTGACCTATTTAAA
Source organism: Apotomis turbidana (assembly GCA_905147355.2). Lineage (NCBI taxonomy): Eukaryota > Metazoa > Arthropoda > Insecta > Lepidoptera > Tortricidae > Apotomis > Apotomis turbidana. Next base: position 22,635,450 of record LR990293.1, read on the forward strand.
CGAGAGTTCATGTCTATGTTCTCAGAATGGACAAAAAAGCAGGACCAGAAGTTTGATAGCCTAACAAAAAATCTTCTGGAAGTGAAAACTCAAAATGCTAATATAGAAATATTAAATAGGGAAACCGTGGAGAAAATTGACTTACTTTCGAACCAGCATGAGCAAACACTGAGCAAAATTATTACCCTGGAATCCAAACAAACCGAATTAACATCCCAGGTATGCAATTTGGAAGATAAACTTGATGAAGTGCAACGTCAACTTCGGTCAAGCTGTGTCATAATGCGCAATATTCCTCCGACCGAGTCCAGCCTGCTGGACCTTACCGTCAAGTTGCTGTCAGCCGTGGGCACCGACATCGAGGCTGCGGACATCCGAAACTGTTATCGCCAAGGCAAGAAGGATTCTAGGAAGCCAGTTCTCGTCGAATTCAACAACCCACTTCAAAAGCGGTTATTTCTTAAGGCGGTAAAAACATACAACTTAAGCCATAAAGATGACAAACTAAATACGTCTATTTTGGGTCTTGACGAAAAACAGAGTATATATGTATCTGAATTTCTGACAGACCGCGCTAATAAATGGTTTTATATGGCTAGGCAACTTCAAAAAAATGACAAATGTAAATTTGCATGGACGAGGGACGGCAGAGTTTACCTGAGTATGGGTAAAGATGAACCTGAGGTATTGATCTCAAGCGAGAATCAATTACAATTATTGAGCATGTCATGACTACTCAGGCTCTGCTCGACTTCCAAAATACTAAACGATATATGTTGGACTTTTCACCGCTTCTTTTTGATTAATTTAAAATGTAAATATAACTCTTCTCTTATGCTACACACAAAATACACCTACTCCATTTACACATTTCCTCATCCTCATTCTGCCATTTATAAAGGTACCTCCCGGCATGCTCTGGACTTCTGCTTCGCCATTGTGATGCAAAAGTATTTTCCTGTTGATTCTAATTTATTATGTCGGAAATAAAAACTATAGCGAGCGACATTGACAACAGTGTCAAGGTCGGCAACTCAATGGCGCTGAATATTCCGGAGCAATGCAAAAGTGTCTTAGTGAAATCTAAAAACGCCCTGAAGATTTTCACATTGAATATAAGAAGTATTAATCGGAACTTTGATGATCTTCAAGTCCTTCTTAGGAGGTTAAATATTGATTATGAAATGATTGTACTAACTGAATGCTGGCTATCCACAAATTCTACAATACCAAAATTACACAATTACCAGGCCCATGCAACTAATCAAAATTATAATCAGAATGACGGAATTGTAATTTACCTAAAAGAGGGTACGTTGCTTAAAACATCAGAACCTTCCCAATCAATCGAAGCCAACTGTTTAATCACTACGTTTGGTTGTGAGTACGCGATTGTATCTGTCTATAGACCACCTTCGTTTAGGAAAACTGATATTTTTGTTAACGGACTGGACAAAATCTTAGAAAAACTTAAAAAATTCAAAAATACAATTGTTTTAGGAGATATAAACATTGATATTAAGGATAATAATCAGGATCCTCGTTCGTCTGAATACCTAGACATGTTGACACTTAAAGGACTTTTACCAGCACATACGCTACCTACAAGACAACTTAATTGCCTTGATCATTGTTTTGTGAAAACCAAACTTGAAGCAATAACGGTTGTATGCAACACTACTACCACTGATCATTCTTGTGTCATGATATCACTTTCAAATACCCAAAAATTAAATGCAACAAACGTACGCAAAATTAAAAAAGTTGATTATACTGGCGCTATGAAAGATCTTGGGCAAATCAACTGGACCAACATCTTGAGGGGCATGAATGCAAATGATGCAACTAATATGTTTATCTCCTACTTAAATAATATTTTGAATAAATTTACCCATTATGAAACTATTTCTCATAGGAAACATAATATCAAACCATGGATCACTCCAGGCCTCATTCGTTGCATGAGGAATAGGGATAATCTGAATTTAAAATTAAAAAAAGATCCTGAAAATGAAACTCTAAAAATTACCTATCGCCGATATCGAAACACCTGTAATAATATTCTTAATAGAATTAAAAGGACCTACCAGAGATCTCAAATCCAAGCTAGCGCAAACAATGTAAAAAAACAATGGGAACTAATAAAGGGTATCAGTAAAATTGATAAAAAAATTGATAACGTGACTAACTTACTCAAAATTAAATCAACCCCACGAGAATCTGTAAATTTTGCAAATAAATATTTTGCTGATATTGGGAAAGATTTAGCCAATACGATCATAAATAAAACTGGACTGTCCGAGGATCAGCGAGCCCATAATATGAAATTCACTTCATTTTCTCCGAATTCAATGTTTTTAAGCCCTACTGACGAACGTGAGGTTAACCAAACCATACTCAGCCTAAAGTCTAGTGCATCTACTGGATGGGACGGACTATCATCGATTTTTCTAAAAATGGGTGCTGATATCTTTAGAAATCCAATAGCTATCATTTGCAATCTCTGCTTTCAGGAAGGAAAATTTCCAGATGCATTAAAAAAGTCTGTTATCATTCCGGTTTTCAAGTCAGGTGACAGAGACTGTATCACGAACTATAGGCCAATTTCACTGCTCTCATCTATATCTAAAATAATTGAAAAACTTGTAAATAATAGACTCAAATCATATTTGGAAAAGAACAATATTATATCCACCAACCAATATGGCTTCAGAGAACGCAGATCTACTGAAGATGCTGTTAAAACTGTTACTTCTTATATCGTAGACAAAATTAACAAGAACAAAAAAGTAATAGGTATCTTTCTCGATCTAAAAAAGGCCTTCGATACAGTCTCTGTTCCCATCCTTGTCAGGAAGTTAGAGAATATAGGTATACGGGGAACACCTCTCCTACTCCTAACTGACTACCTATCGAATAGAAAACAGGCTGTAAGAATTGGTGATTATCTTAGCGATGAAGAGGATGTAGTATACGGGGTTCCACAAGGTAGCGTCCTCGGACCTACCCTGTTCTTGATATACATCAATGACCTGTGTCGTCTTTCTTTAAACAGTGCCCAAATTACTACATTCGCTGACGACACGGTGCTACTCTTTCAGGATAATACGTGGAACCAACTAGCTAAAACGGCTCAGGATGGGTTCGATGAAGTAACTAAATGGTTAGATTATAATCTCCTTACGTTGAACTCTTCGAAGACCAAGTATATAACTTTTAGTTTACGCAATAATAGCCAACCATCTCCCGGTACTCTTTTAATAAAAGCGCACTCTTGCGCTATGTTAAAGGATTGCACATGTCCTCAAATTGAAAGTACTGAATCTATCAGATATCTAGGGATTGAGCTGGATAAGAACCTTAATTGGAATAGACATATCGCCAATTTAACCACAAGAGTAAGAAAATTAATTTATATATTCAAAAATATCAGACATGTATGTGACAGAAAGCTGATAAGTACAATATATCGCGCGCTCTGTCAATCAATAACAGCTTACTGCATCACTGTATGGGGAGGCGCTGCTAAAACTATATTGCTACCTCTTGAACGTGCACAACGCGCTGTTCTCAAAGTTATGTCTTTTAAAAACTTTAGGTATCCAACCCAAACACTATACAAAGACACTTCAGTGCTCACTGTGAGGCAGCTTTTTATCAAAAGTCTAATATTAGTTCAGCACCAAAAGCAGCCAGACCATTGTGCTACACGCCGTCGAATTGATCTAGTCTATTCAGTCCCTACATCCAGGTTGGCCTTCTCCCGTAAGTTCCATAATTACCTTGGACCTCTTGTGTACAATCGTATAAGTAAACACATAAAATTACGTGACTTAAACCTATATCAATGTAAACGAATTTTGGACGTTTTTCTTAATTCACTTAGCTATGAGGACACTGAAAACCTTATCAAATAAATGGCCAAACACATTCACATTCTATATGAATACTCACAACCATACATATACATACACATTCACACACATACACACTTAAATCTATAGTGGCACTAGGTATCGAATAAGCTATAACTTAAGTTTTCTATTTTTATTTTAAACTATCTTATTATTAACAAGAAAGAAATCACCTCCACTATCTGCATATAATCTTATTTTTTCAAGTTCTCCACTACCCAAAGGTTGTCTGGAAGAGATCGCTCTTTAGCGATAAGACCGCCTGTTGTTTACCTCTAATTGTAATTTCTTGCATTGTATTTCTCCTGTTATTTTATGAGGTGTGCAATAAAGAGTACTTGTATTGTATAATACTTACTTACGAACACGCATTAAGCTAAGTAACTATACTCTGTCTGATCACTGGGCTCAAATGGTGTCACTTTGGCATAAGTTACTAACAAAACTCATACAAAAAAAAAAAAAAAATTATACATGTAAACTTTAGTCTTCTCAACCGAGTTTTAAACAGCGTGATCACTGGAAATGTAATTTAACTTACTTTTATACTCTGTTTATTCACTATATTTTATAATGTCTGTGTTAATTTGTTGATACACATTTAACTTCACTCACTTACAAATAATGTTATATATAAGTACCAATGTGACCGACGACAACTCTTACTGCACCGTGATACAGTTTTAACTAGTACGGGAAGTAATAGGACATCATTGTTTGCATAACTTATGTAACCAACAACTTAGAATTGTAAGGCAAGTGTCTGTTATCAACTTTTTTGTGATTTTATGTAGTTGTTTTGGTGAATAAAGTTATTATTATTATTATTATTATTATTACTTTGCCCACTATCACTAGCCTGTTAAGGCTGTCGGTATTCCGGCGAGCAACATGACCAAAGTACCCGAGTATCCTTTGCTAGCACATGGTTGATAATCTGGTTTTCACTCTTAGTTGTACTAGGATGGATTTGTTGGTCTTCATCGCTGTCCATGGTATACGGAGCATCCTCTCCCAACACCACACCTAAAAGTTATCTATTTTCTTACGGTCTATGGCTCGGATTGTCCACGTCTCTGACCCATAGAGAAAGATTGAGAAAATCAAAGTTCGGACTTAGGTTACATAGACGTAGCTATAAAAATATCTTATTCTGTTTCAAGATAGTACCAAGTCGTGATGATGATGATGATGATGTCCTCCTTGACGTATCCGTCAACGGCGTCCCCCTGTCAAGTGTTTCTTGCGTGTGCGCGCACGTGGCTCGTGAATCCCAGCCTGTTCCCAAACACAGGATCATAAAAGGGACAGTATAATATTATATCAAGTCGTACCTGTACACCAACCAGCAGTGCACAAACACCGAGTTGTGAGCGTGGTGAGATGAAAGCCGGCCGCCGCGCTGACCTCTCGCCCGCCGCGAAGATTCGTGCGATCCGGTTGGTCTTCGTCAGAAGCGCGGCGTAGACTATCGTGAAGCACAGACCGGTACCGAAACTGCAGAAAAAAAACACTTTTCATAATAACCTAAATTAAAAAATTTAAACATCCCTGACACAAGTAGCTTGTTATCATGAGACCCTCATTCAATGAGTGATATGCTAAACAAAACTACATCTCACTCAGCATCAATATTGGCTGAGTTATTGTCACTTGTTCTTGTCTTGAGATCTTGTCATCAATTAAAGCTGAATATCTTGGAAACTACTGGTCATATTTCAACCAAATATTGCTACGAACCATCTCGACGGAAAAGTCTTTCGATTAAAAAATCCATTTAAATAGGTCCATCCGGTTAAGAGCTACGATGCCACAGAAACACACCCACCCAACATGTGTATGTTCAACTTATCGATCCAGATTTGGCGGAATAATCGCGTAACACATAAAAAAATAACATACAATCGAATTGAGACCTCCTGCTTTTTTGAAGTCGGTTGAATAGGGCAAACATTATAAAACCAAGTAATTAAAGTGGAACTAACGTTTCAAAGTCGTTGTAAATAAAGTATTTACCCATTGGATTACTAAAAAAAACTTGATTGCAAAACTTCTCACGATTTTCACATTTTGGCAACCAGGTCTTCACCGTTTACGATTAGAGCTTCAAATCCCTGGATTCTTTATATGAGCAATCTGTGGATACTCAGGATATGATGAAATACATTTATTCGTGACGTGGCCATAAATCTCAATTACATGAAGGGTGTATGATGGTTCCTGGGTGGATTGTATGATGGTTCCTGATATTACTAACCGTTGCACGGCGCATAGTGCGTCTGTTGGCCTCAGGACTAGGGCGAATGTGACGAGGTAGCACATCAAGATGCCCCCTAGGAGCACGTAGCTCAGCTCCCGACCACTCGCGCGTACCACCGGAGTGTCTCCTCGCCACACCCATACGCCCAAGACGAATCTGCAAGTGAAAGGCGTAAAAGGATGTGACCATACATTTTGAGGAGGGTAAAGAGGTCTCCAAAGCTGCTGCTTTGGAGACGTGGTTTGCCGCTGGGGAAGACGCCACCAGGAAATGAAGAGTTTTTAGGATTTCGTTACACCATTCAAATCCCAGCGAGGCAATTACAGCGTTCTTAAGCCAGAAGTTTGAAAATGCGACTTTTTTTATGTGCATATCTCCGAAACTATCTGTTCTGGAAACAAAATTTAAAATTTAAATATAGGAAATTTAATTCTCTCCACTATTGCATTAGATTTTTTCTAGCTAAAATGATCCTAAACTAAGATATAAGCAAACATCTGAAGAAATTGCAGGATCTTTCAACATGGCGGCGGGCGCGGAGGGAGGGAATTGTGCATTTTGCATTTTAAACACTTGCTAACAGTCATATCAAAAATTCAGAAATACGGGACCGTTTGTAATTTAATACCCCTTTATTTACGGGATTGAGACAAAGATTTTCAATTACATTACTAGTTAGCCGCATAGATGTACCTCATAATTTATATAATTAAAAGTACTCACTTAATTATGACACATTGCATTGAAAACAGATTACAGTCCGTGAGCTATTATAAGATTGGAATTTGTGCTTCGGTGAAATGGGAGAGGTTTTTATCTCGATCGTAGAGGAGCGAGCGAAACAGTTATGCCTTGATCACACGTACCGAGTAAACGGGCGAGACAGTGCTCTGTCTCGCCCGTTTGTCTTGTGTGTGACAGGGACGAGAGCACTGTCTCGCCCACTGTCTCGGTACGTGTGATCAAGGCATTAGGATACGTAAAACTCTAATCACATTCTGACACCTCACGTACTGTACTCTAAATATTTTTTTCTACTCCAGTATTTTTTTCTGTCATTTATATAGTTACTAACTCTAATATAAAGACATAAATTATGAAAGTGTAAAAATCTATACTCTATTGCCCAAAAAAACACTGCTAAACGATGTTATAATGTCGCCAAAAAAGCATCACTTAGTACCACAGATTACAAGATAAACAGCTGCATTCACACAATTTGCAATTAAAAAAAAAACTTATTGTACTAAGGCATTGCTAAATTTAAAAAAAACGTTTTATCTTCAGTGCATGGATATTTAGTATAGTGAACGTATACCTTTATGTATAAGTTTATATTTTTTGACAGATGGACGTCAATAAAAAAAAAGTTTATCAGAGACAATTTTTATTTTTATTTTGTTGATTCCGAGCGGGAAATTATTTTCTTTGTTGTTTATTTGCATTTTATTTATGAGATAACCCATGCCACTCGCGTTCTTTGCCCCCTCTTATACAACGGTTGCATAAAATACTATTATCTATCCATCATAAACCCTCCATGATGCGTTCAAGAACTTGCACATTATGACCACCATAAAAATGGTCTGTTTTGTTAGAACAAATTTCTTATCTGTAGAAATGTTATTATTGCTATGTTGCTGAACGAAAAGGTGTCTTGCATGGACAATTCCAGAAACTAATGTAGTTAAATCAAGTTGAATAGATATTAGTAGTTTATGTAACTGTAAATAATTAGGCATCAAAACAGTCGTGTGATGTTTATTATGAAACTTGCCTTCGGCTCGTTTCATAAACCCTTCATTATGTACAGTCACATAAACTACAAATATCTATTCAACTTGATTTAACTAAATTAGTTTCTGGAATTGTCCATGCACGACACCTTTTCGTTCGTCACGGAGCGAAATAGTAATGTTCTGATATAGAAATATCTTGATAAATATTTACACAGTAAACAGGATTCCAAGGGCAGAGAACGCCATAGCACCGCGGGCGGCGGGCGAGGCGGGGCGCAGGTAGTGCGCAGGGAGCAGAGCGCAGCGCGTGCGCGTGCCGTCCGGCAGCGTGCCGCGCGGGCACTCCCGGCACGCGGTCTCCGACTCTGGGGCGCGGATCTGTAGCGTGAAATTTTATGATTTAGTAGAACCTAAGCGAATACCCAATCGGTAACAATAGACTCAGTTTTGGGTTCCGTACGTAAAGGGTAAAAATGGGACCATATTACTAAGACTCCACTGTCCGTCTGTCTGTCTGTCACCAGGCTGTATCTCATATGAATCGTGATAGCCATACACAGCTATACATTTTTACAGATGATGTATTTCTGTTGCCGATAAACAACAAACACTAAAAACAGAATAAAAGAAAATACATATTGCGTTAATTTTGCACGTCATTTGTACCGGTTTGATGGTACGGAATTCTTCGTGCGCGAGTCTGACTCGCACATCCTTTTTTTAGGGTTCCGTACCCAAAGGGTAAAAACGGGACCCTATTACTGAGACTTCGCTGTCCGTCCGTCCGTCCGTCTGTCACCAGGCTGTATCTCAAGAACGGTGATAGCTAGACAGTTGAAATTTTCACAGATGATGTATTTCTATTGCCGCTATAACAACAAATACTAAAAATAAAATAAAATAAATATTTAAGGGGGGCTCCCATACAACAAACTTGTTTTAGATTATATATATGTATAGGTACGGAACCCTTCATGCGCGAGTCGGACTCGCACTTGCCCAATTTTTTACATATTATTGTGCTAGAAGAGTCTTCATTCGTGGAGTGCAACCTAATTATATTGTTGCTGCATCCAGTCCCCGCGACCTTGACGAGGTCATCCATCCACCTAGTTGGGGTCGCCACTCAAGGACTAGGACAAGGTTGCCCCAACGGTCATCCATTCCCCGGGCTATAGGCTCAAGCAAATTTCAATAAACGATAAATATCGGGTTGAATGTCAAGTACCGAACATTTTTTTTACCCCTCCTTTTAGTGGTAGTACATTTATGAGAACAATTTTACGTTTGTGTTTAGTAGGATGCTATTTTTATCGTATCCATCACCCGTTCACCGGTAGCTACCTACTATTTTTAGGCTTCATTAGACTAACATAGATTAAGGATTTTTACTAGAATTTATGAAAAGTTTCTATGTTATTTTGTCACCATCTCCGAGCAATTATATCTCCAGTCCAGTACGTCTACCATAACCGTGACACGCGACTCTTTGACGTGCGACAAACACTACCTATCACTTTCCTTTTAATACTGTGCAAGTAAGACGGGTGATGACTCGCGCGACAAGTGAAGTCGCGGCAAGATAAACTAGCCCTGTAGTTTGGTTAAATCCACTTCAGTCGACCACGTATAGGAATATATTTCAACGCCCTCTGCTGCCATATAATGAAGGGTAGCTTCGTTACAAACTGGTTGTTAGGTAGCCGGTAGAGTAATTATAGTAGTTTGGCAATGCTCCGCTAGATGGCACGTTATGTTGCTTTCGCAGTTTGGTAAGTAGTTAACATAGTTTGCCACCTGTGCAATAGATGGAGCTGTAACTTGTTACTGATCATTCTGAATTTTGGTGGAAACGAAAGTACTGTTTGTGTTTTTTCAAACATTCGAAGAAAGAGTGTCGTTATCTAAGTCTGTCTGTGGCATCGAAGTTCTTAATAAGGATGATTTTCGGCACCGAACGTAGTTCGCTGATCAATTCATCTCAGCTCAAACCAGCGGAAGGTTTCACTGGACGAGGTCTAAACTTAATAAATAAATTCATACACTTTGTCAATATTTTTAATTAAATAGGGCCAACGTTACTTCTTTTATTGAATTAAATTGAGTTGATGGTGCCGCTTATGAAGTCTGAATCTTTACGGATGACGGCGCTATGATGCCACCCTAAGGCATGAACTGAAGCATCTGGTTGAAAACTCCTATGCGGTACGAGTCCCGCTCCATTAATTGAATTTTAAACTCATTTGCTTCAATATAAACATTTGTTAATTACCTCGTATTGTGTGCAATTGAAGCAGTGCCAGCAACAGCTCTCTCCCTCTACGTACTGCTTGGCTTGTCCTAATTCACATTCTGCGCTACACACGGACTCTGGAGGTCGAGGTGACTCCAATTTAAATTGTATCTCTGTGAACAAATATCAACCAATTGAATGATAAATGGTAGTGGTATTTCTTTTAATTAAATACGCTTTACTCTTCTCCCCAGTGAATTAACATTTTTCCAACCCTTGCTTCTCTCCTATAAAACGTCTGAAAAGTTTTCAGTTCCATAATTAAAATCAGTCTAATAATTAAGCATCAAAGAGTAAAATATGTATGAATCGTACCATCCATTTGAAGCTTCAGCTCGCCATCAAGATATCGTCCAACCTTAAGCCATCGAAACACTCCCGGCTCCACCTGCTTAAAGTGTAGGATATTATAACGAGCGGGGCCGTCACCATTGCTGTCAAAATGGAACTCCTCACCGCTGAGCCCTTTGAACCTCACGTTTCGAAGATACCGCAGAAGAAGCGGGCCCTGAGGCGTTTTTAAAACAGGACACAGACCGGGAACTCCTCCACATTCAACAGCGTGCATATCTCTCAGCGCATGGACTAATGCTAATACTGCATCAGCTACGAATTGAAGCTGAGCTTCCAGCTCTGTATTTTCTTTAGTTAGCTGTTCTTTTCCTGTGCAGCGTTTCGTATGTGCGTTGTACGGCGTCCGCGCCGCTCCTGGTCCTTCCCATCGGCATTGGAACTGTTCTTCCCAAAATTCTGCAAAAGACAATAAAGATTAGACTGTTGGAGTGGGTGGGATGGTCGCGCGGAACCAGGATGCGGTTTACCTACAAACCAGGGATTCCTTCGATTGTTGTGCACGGTTAAGTTGAGGAAGTATTCTCGGAAGCCGCTGACGGGGCGGGCGAGGGGTTGCACGGAGATGGTGCCCTCGACGGCTCGCTCGCGGCCTGCTGCCACCAGGGCGCGGGCTGACCAGCCGTCTGAGCCGACCCAGCCGAAGGTGCCTTCCGCGCCAGCTCGGACTACTGCTTCCATGACTCCTGCTACCTCTTGATCTGAGCCGAAGACTATAACTCCTGCACACATAACCATCACAAGATGTCACTACAATATATAATATATAGTAAACAACATTCTACCATCAAAGTACACCCATTTTGTCTAAAAATACTTTTCTTCGTAACCCCACGTCATCTTGGATATCAATTAACCAATTTTATACATAAAATTCGTTGAATTGTGTTATCGCAAAATAGCACCGGGTTTCGGCATCATAAAACTAATTGCATGTTCTACATTTTGAGGTTAGAAAGTTTTATGCGGGCCTATGATGAAATTGATGAATTGATGATTGCTTTTATCATGCGTTAAATAAGTAACAAAGCATCGGTCACGTTTTGTCAAAATTCTAGAGTGAGTGACAGATGATTTGTCACTTATTTATCAAGTGATGAACGCAACCATCATAGGCCACCTGAATGGACAGGCATTAACGAAAACCCTTAAACATAAAACTTAAGCTAAATACCGTCAATTGGGGTTACTTTGATCCACGGGATAACATTAATCATCAATTTTTAAAGATGATTATGTCACGTCAGGTTTGTAACGCGTACGGGGCGTAAGTACCTATTTTTGTTGATATAACCTACCATAATAAGAAAATCTTTAATCACGTCCAAAAACAAACTTCTTTAGGCTTAAATTTTTTAGATCAAAGTAACCCCTACGGTATCTAAATTCTGTGCTGTGCCTAAATACGGACAAGGTGAGTAATTCTAGTTTAAAAAGTTACAGTTACTGCATAGATAGTGCACTAAGCACATCGTACCTAGTTTCTGTAACCAAAATGATACCTTTATACGAAAACTTTATTTTATAGCATTATCTAAAATCATGGCTATTCAGAGCTAGATAAATTCAAGGCGGGAAACCCAATGGTTGTACGATTTATTAAGGTAACGTGATTGAGTAAGCGTTACAAATGTTACTGTACAAAGGATCCTATCGGGTCGACGTGTAAGCGAAAGGGTGCCGAAAGTGTCAAGATAGGTAACGATTGTAGTAACACTAGGTTTTTCTTGAGGCCAGGCTTGAGTGGTCTTGCACATGTATTGTATCCAAGTAGGTCAATTTCATTACAAACTCGATGTTTTAATGAAATCTGTCCGAAATATGACAACAATTATGTACTTTGATTTCCTCCTGTGGCCCTATTATCGATGCATTTCCGCTGCTAATAATATCGCCTTAGATTAGATCATTCAGTAGCTTATGTTTAACTCGGCACTAAAGTGAGCATGATTGTTTTTTTATCACCCTTGAACTTCTATCTTCTTGTACCTTTGACTGATCATGCAAGCTTGCATGGAAGCTTTACCGCATCCTTGTCAGTAGTATCGTTTACTAATTAATTATATTGACGGATTTTTTGGTAATTATTTTTAATCGTGGCAAACGTTTTATTATGGCTGTGTTCAGCGAAGACCGTTCTTCCATGCTGGTGATACATAATCTACCTAGTCATCATAGTGCTAAAAATAATGTCAATCTGGTTCTGCAGATTGCATTAATATGTATAATTTTTCTATAGGACCCCAAACGTTTTGACGTGAATTATTCAGCGGTTCAAGGTTTTTCTTGGATCTTGGTAGATAAGGCAACTGGTTATGCAATTTTTATAACAGGTTTACAAGATGCGGGCTACCTTTTTCGTAACTTTTTGCTTTATCTTATTCGGGTAAAGAGTATCCTACAACTATCTTTGGATATTCAGCGATTCTTGCAGCAAAATTTGTCAAAATCCGTTTCGGCATGATGTTTGGACATACAATTTTCTACTAATCGATGGCGCCGCACTCCTATACAATCTATAGAAAATTGAATTTCAATAACTCAATAATTCTAAATAAGCATAGATAGATATAGAAGTACATGGATGTGGGTAAAGAAGCACTACTCACCACGAGCGCGGGGACGTGACAGTAAACGCGCTACGATAACGTCGTATGCACTGGCGGTGGCTTCGCCTGAATCTTTCACGAGGCGCTCCTTTACCGCTATGCAGATCTCGTTCCTTGCCAGCAACGTTTCCAATTCTTCAAACGCCTGCCAAGTGACGAATTTTGCATTAAAAAAAAACATAATCTTTTTACTCGGTAGGAATGAATTTATAATGCAAGACCATTTTCTAAGAGTTCATGAATTGTTGATTCTACAATACATGAAGTCTTATTAACTGGAGAATATAAAAGCGAGCGAGACAGATATTAACCCAAAGACACCAAGTTAACAGGCGATTGTGCTTAGGCATCGGCCTGGCACTCGTTCTGGTCTTCAATTACTAGTTTTGATGTTTGTCAGAAAATATTGACAAGATCATGGAATTCAAAATGTAAGACATGATATGTTAATAATATAATTGACATCATTTCATGTTTGTAAGACTATTATTTTATTATTTTTCTGAATTCTGCTTAAAAAGACGAAGTAATCTCTGTTTTTATTTATTTTCTGAGATGATTATTTATTTTATTATTAATTTATAAAAACATACTAATTTTACAATGTGGCAACACCAAAACCAGAACTTAATGGAACGGTTACTTTAGCCGGCTTTCTTATAAAAAAAAACTTAATAAAACTCTATTCAGACCGTATTGTCTTAGATTGCAGTTATTTTATGTAATTTCTTATATTTCTTTAAATACAGAAGAATAAATTCAAAGATTTTTGTTTAAGGTACACGACATAAAGCCCTGTCAATCTCTATATTAATTTCCACCTGTTATAAATATGAAATCTTGTCAATTGTTTCTTACAGAAACTACAGTGCAGCTGACCATGGTGCCATAGTTGGATTCGTCATAGATGGTATACAAGTACAAGTAGTGCCAACCAAACTTCTTGACGATCTCAACCATGGCTGTCACTTGATGCATGCCAAAATGTATGGTATGCGGGAAGTACTCGAATCAAGCCTTGTCGAGAAGAAGGAAACCTGAAGAGCAGCTTACCTTATTGTCATAGTTTGGTTTCTCATAGATGGTATACATATAGCTGTCACTTGATGCATGTCGGAGGGTATTGTACGTGTGAAAAACTTGAAGGGATTTTTAATCAATACTTGAGATGTAGGAAACCTGATGAGTAACTCACCTTAATACCATAGTTGGATTCTTCATAGATGATGGAAACGTAGCGCCAGCCAAACTTTTTGACGATCTCAACCATGGCTCTGACTTGATGCAAATCAGAAGGTATGGTGCGCGTGAAGTATTCGAAGCGAGCCTTGTTCGAGAGTTCTGGTGATGTTGAGAAGTAGGACACCTGAGGAAGAGGTTCAATAAATATCAGTACCTACACTACTCACAGCACAGCACAGTATTAATAAGGGTGCGTCCCCACTGAAGTGGAGCGGAGATGTCCGGAATCGACCAATCACAAAAGTGAAGTGGAGCTCTGATACACATTTCAACTCAGGTGATTGGTCTATTCCACACATTTCGGAGATGCACCCTAAATCGCGTTCAAAAAGGTGCTTATTTAATTGCCTCGACTGACGTTATAATAATGTGAAAATCAATCCTACCGAATTTGAGCTCTTTAGAATCGTCTCAGTGAGCATTTGATAGATATCCAAAGAAAAGTACAGTCGGCTATTTTATAGCTTGTCACTAAAATGATTTTTTTGACAGAAACTAATTATTGATAAATATTCCTACGGAGCGCTAAAACGCTCCATGCAAATAGCTATACGATACCGTGACGTCATCGACGAGTAAAGGAACCAACCAATACGTGTATGGAAAAACAACTAATTTGCTAGTTACTCCTGTGGCGCGGAGATAATACCATTAGCGGGTTATACACCCACACCAAGTCCGACTCACTGGCAGTGAGTCGGACTTTGTACGGGCACTGGAGCTACCTAGGAAAAGTTTCTAAACATACTACGAGAGGGCATTAGTTTCATTCATTGAGGCCAAAGCGCCACGAAACATAATAATATGGCTAGAACTCTGCGCTACGATGGCTTTAAAGCTTATGTCGTGGTAGTAAAAAATATCTAGTTAGCAAAATTTTCAGAAAATAGTAAAGATAATATCAAATAATATAAGCTCCTAATATAAATATACTTCAATGGTAGGTTAGTCTAATAATAGGGAATCGGAGTGTAATACTGCATCTAAGGCATCCCATTCTTTAAAGGATTCTCCATCTTCGTAGATAAAGGATTTATTGTGCTTCTTGTCCTTTTGAATTGCATGGGTTTTATGCAGAAAAGGCAAGATCTTAAATTAATTTCAGACGTCAGTAGGTATAGGTAACTAGGTCTCATATAGTTGGTAGCTGTCGCTGCAGGAAGTTGAAAGTTGGAAAACCAGATTGAATACTATTGTTTTCTGGATGACTCGTAATGAAACTTAGTTATTGTAGTTGGTTGGTTCTCCAAGGATTCGATTTATGTAAGAACTATATAAAACTAAAATAAATTGAATATTATTGGTGGTAGTTACAATACAATACAAGTACTCTTTATTGCATAGCTCACAAAACAAGCAGGACAAATACAACGCAAGAAATTACTTTTAGAGGTAAACAACAGGCGGTCTTTTCGCTTAGTTTCTTTTGTTTTAGATATTATTTGGGTTACCAATTATTAAGTTTCTTATTTTATGAAAGGTAACAAATATAAATAATATTAAATATTGGCCAAATTCAAAATATTGGGGATATGGACAGAAAATTTACAAACACTAATTATATTCATGCTTTAGTGACAGTACATTCGATGTTGCTCCTCTGCTCACCTGCCTCGCTGCCCGCACCACTCCTAAGATGATCTGCCACTGAACCTCGAGGCACTACTCCTACTCGATGTTACTGGTGGACAAACCTGTGGGATCTTGAAGACTCACAGCCCGTTAGCGACCTGCACCGACTTGATGCTGAACGTAGCCCGCACCACGCCTAAGATCAACTTCCACTGAACTCCTCGAGTCACTGATACCTCCATGTTATTGATGGACAGACCTCTGGGATCTTGAAGAGCCACAGCCGGTTAGCGACCTGCACCGACTTGACGCTGGACGTACCCCGCACCACTCCTAAGATGACCTGCCATTGAACTCCTCGAGTCACAGATGCCTCGATGTTATTGATGGACAAACCTGTGGGA
Organism: Apotomis turbidana; assembly: GCA_905147355.2. NCBI lineage: Eukaryota > Metazoa > Arthropoda > Insecta > Lepidoptera > Tortricidae > Apotomis > Apotomis turbidana. Next base: position 22,651,834 of record LR990293.1, read on the forward strand.
TCTTGAAGAGCCGCAGCAGATTCGCGACCTGCACCGAGGTGACGCTGGATGCGGCCCCCACCACCCCGGAGATAACCTGCCGCTGAACTCCTCGAGTCACGGATGCCTCGATGTTATTGATGGACAAACCTGTGGAATCTTGAAAAGCCGCAGCAGATTCGCGACTTGCACCGAGGTGACGCTGGATGCGGCCCCCACCACCCCGGAGATAACCTGCCGCTGAACTCCTCGAGTCACGGATGCCTCGATGTTATTGATGGACAAACCTGTGGGATCTTGAAGAGCCGTAACAGGTTCGCGACCTGCACCGAGGTGACGCTGGAAGCGGCCCCCACCACCCCGGAGATAACCTGCCGTTGAACTCCTCGAGTCGCGCATGCGTATTCCTCTTCGATGTTGCTGATGGATCCTACAACAGGCAGCATAATCTCAGGAAAAACTTATTTAAATATACTTTAGAGGTCCTACTCTAACCAACATTTGAATATTTGATCGTATCGTTAACGGTTGCCATGAATTGTACGTAATGATTTTTCGGCGAAATGAGACATTCAACGGAAAATCATCCTAGGAGCCAATATAGTCAAACAACATGGCTTCAAAAGCTTGTACTCTCTTAGCCATAACTGGACCGGTGAAGATCGGGCGCAGTGTGGTTCAAGACGAACATCTTTTAGGTTACTCAGTAAACATTTAAATTGATATTGATAGCCTAATGCTGAAGAAATACAAAAAGAATAAGTGAAAACTACCTTTAGAACTTAAATAAAAAGCGCTGGTTTTTCTTGGAAACAAAATGTAATGACCGATAGTAAATCAATAAAAGGAAAAATCCAGAATAAAAGGATAAAAAACAAAGAAAATAAATTATAAAGAAGGATGTGCATCTTGCACATCCTCCCCTTTTTAAGTAAGGGACAACTTCATTAGCTTCTTCAGCGACCGTCTTAACGTGCCAGCCGCTATTGCCACGTCTGCCTCTCTAACTATCCCGTCTCTGTCGGGGTAAAACCTACCTTTGATAAAATCTAGTGCCATCTCCAGACCATACGTGTCGTTGTCACAATCATCAAGCACCAGCGCACCAATCTTCACTCCCGGTGGGCCAATGGCATTAGCTGCAGCGTAGTCCAATGCGAACAGCATGGCTTCTAGGGCTTGGACTCCACCCTGCGCCATGACTGGACCGCAGGTAGCTCCTTCGGAGCGCCCGTGCACCTAGAAGGTAAGACTTCGTTTATTTACTTGTAAGTGAGTTAGGTATCGGTATTCGACGTTTAGGGTCGCTGCAGCTTATTGAGTCATTCCCCTTACCCCTTTACAGCGATAACCTAAACTAATCTAATCTAATACAAAACTGACTTAACTTAGAGAACATATACATCTCTAAGAAATTTAGATTTAATAATTATTTTCGATTGTACCGTATTTACATTGACGGCTAGAGAACTTATACATCTCTGGAAATATTCAGTATTTTCAATTTATCTTTAAAATGTTATATTAATGTATGGTGTGTCCCTATCATGAAAATATAAAAATAAAATATATTGAAAAATTAAAAGTGAAAATTTCACTACTTATAAGGATATTTGGAAATCCATTTTTTTATTATACATCTTTATTACTTACATTTGGTTTACGTTAGCAGACGTTATTGCTTTAGTAAAATAATTAATTTGGGTGTAGCACATCGTTACTATCGATTTTCAATATAATTTGAGACGATGGTGCCGATTATAAAGTCTGAATCTTTACGGTAAGTAGATGGCGCTACGATGCCACCCCAAGTAGCACAGGAAGCATTTTAATAAACGAATAGTAAACTTATGTAGAACTTAAGGTCCGTATAAACTCTGATATAAGTTCACCGAGCATCTTGATGCTTTATATTGGCATTTCAAAACCATTTTGATGCTTTACACGGTATAACGGTTAGATAATGGCATATCAAAATGCGTTTGTAAAGCCTTTAGTTTTAGTGCAGCAAACCACAACGCAGCTGTACAGCTTTCAGTTGTTTTTAGTGCATTTGGATCTACAATAGCATTTTTAAGTAGTAAATAAATGCCTAATGCTGTTTTAATAGCATAATCATGAACCATTATAATGCCACGTTAATCCGCTATACAGCTTTCAGCGGTTTTAAGTGCCTTAAGGTCTATAATAGCATTTTTAGGTAGTAAGATATTGCCTAATGCTGCTGAATAGCTTAAACTTTTACCATTATAATGCACCGTATATGCGTTATACAGCTTTGAGCTGTTTTTAATGCCCTTTGTTGTGTAATAGCACTTTTAAGTGATAAGTAAAAGCCTAGTAGAACAGCATTAACTTGAATCAATGTAATGCTTGCATTTGAAAGATCAACTGAGTGCTGTTGTGCAGTTAACAGCTCTTTAATCAATTATACGTGAGTTATTGTAAGGGTACCCTAAGGCATGCAGGAGACATTACATATTTCATAAATTTATAAAAACATCACTAATTTTTTATGTTATCTGAATCTGCGGATCTACTGCCAAAATACCTATCAGGGACACTCGTTGCTGGCTAGTTTCTAGTCTGCATAAATGCATTATTATATACATTTTCTTTTCTTTCTACCGTCCTAAGAAAATATTATTTCCATCGTACTTTTTGGATTTATTCGCATTTTATTTATTATACTTTCTCAGTTTTTATACTAATGTCAATAAAACATTTTATACATTTTGTGGCATTTTTTTTTATTGAATTTTTTCAGCCTTTACTGTCCCGCTGCTGGGCAAAGGGCTCTCTCTCCTTCCAGTCGTTTCTATATAAGGCAGCAAACAACGGAGGGATTTGGCCAGCTCATCCCGCCATCGTCGTGGGCTACCGCAACTCCGAACTCTATTAGGTAATATCTCGGGAATCAGGGTGCCAGGCTACCTCCATTCCGAATTTATCAAAATTGGGCCAGCTGTTTGAGCATGAATACGTAACAAACATACAAATACATTCACAAAATTTCGCCCTTATAATTATTACTAGCTGCGCCGCGCGATCTTACCCACTCATTCCACGGAACACTATATTTTTTCGGGATAAAAAGTAGCCTGTGTGTTAATCCAGGGTTTCAACTAAAGGTAGTTGACACCCTGGCTTAACACACAGGCTACTTTTGGTATGAAGGCATACCAAAATTTATCAATAATGATCCAGCCGTTTGAGCGTGAAGAAGTAACACACATACAAACACATAAACACACAGACACACTAACAAACTTTCGGTTTTATAATGCAAGTGCGATAGTAGAATGTTCAGATATTTATTTTACATTACTTACTTACTCGTATTAATAGAAAACGCTAAAGGAACAAAAGTTGCAAGCAAATTTATATAAAGTCGGGAGTTCAGTCTGTTTACTATAAGTTCTAACGTTTTAGCTCTAAGAATAAGTCTAGCCACTGGATTCTGCGAACGCCTCGCATATTCTGTACAAACATTTATTTTACGAACAAGAACTTGCTGATGTCGTAATGTTTCGTAAGAATGTGGGTGGAAAGAACTTAGTGGTTCTTTCACCGCAAATTCTTTCTTGAAAAGTTTAGATCACTTTAAATAAACATGACTTTAGAACGTAACACGAAGCTGTTCTGTATGGAGAGACGACATAGTTAAGGTCGCGGGAAGGAAGTGGATGCACGTGGCCCGGAGTGGCAGCAAATGGAAAATGCACGAGGAGGCCCTGATACAGCAGTGGATAGGTGCAGGCTGATGATGATGATGATGATGATGATGATATAATCAACGAGTTTTTATAGAACCAAGTAAGAAGGTGGAAACCAAACAATTTTCAGTGAGACTACTTCAATAATAGCTTCCATTCGACAAGTTAAATCTTTTTTCTACTCCAGTACTTTTTTCTGTCATTTATATAGTTACTAATAACTCAAATAATAATATAAAGACATAAATTATGAAAGTCTGTAAAAGTCTATACTCTATTGCCCAAAAAAACACTGCTGAACGATGTTATATAATGTCGCCAAAAAAGCATCACTTAGTAACACAGATTACAAGATAAACAGCTGCATTCTCACAATTTGCAATTTAAAAAAAAAAACTTATTGTACTAAGGCATTGCTGCCAACTTAAAAAAAAAGTTGTATCTTCAGTGCATGGGTGTTTAGTATAGTGAACGTATACCTTTATGTATAAGTTCATATTTTTTTGACAGATGTTTAGTATAATGAACGTATACCTTTATGTATAAGTTTAAACTTTTTTGACAGATGGACGTCAATAAAAAAAAAGTTTATCAGACCATTTTTTTTTTGTTGGTTCCGAGCATTTGCATTTTATTTATGAAATGTCGAGTCGTAGAAAAAGTATTGTATGCGACGACGTCGTGGCATCTTTCTTACGATGTTCGCTACGCTCACATCGTAACCCATGCCGCTCGCGTTTTTTGCCCCCTCTTGTACAACGGTTGTATAAAATACTATTAACATCTTCTCCGGATGTGACACCATTGGGAAAGCAATGTGGATATTTCTAAGCTGTTCACAGTCACAGATAATCCAGTGCCCTTATTATCATTTACACTGACCGTATCCCCTAGCGACTGCGTAAATGATTTGTATAGAGAAGTGTAGTTCTACAAAATAACCATTAGGCCCTGGAATTCTTATTAATTTCGCAACCTGCAACCTGTCCATCAGAAAGACTCGAATCTAAATCTGCCAACGACCCAGGTTGTACCTAACCTTTCGTATCATATTTTTTGTCTGTCTGTTTTATCCCCAATAAAGAAAATAAAACAAAAATAACAACGTGAGTCATCGTTCACACTCGCTTTTTGTCAAAACGTGACGGATGCTTTGTCACTTATTTATCGCGTGATAAAAGCAACCATCATAGGGTGTAATCGAAATCAGTGGCATCGTTTCGTTTAAAGCCTCTTATTACCTTTGTGACATGGTCGGAACCACGCTTAATAAGGGTTTAAACGGCCCTAACTAACATGTAACACATCATGCACCCCAATTATCGGGACCCAGCACTATAACGTTTACGATATAGCTCGTTTCATGACGTCCTGTCCGAATTCTAGTGATTACTAGGCGCCAAATTAGATTGGTATTTCGCCGAATTTTCACTTTGCAGAATTTCTATTGATTAGGTTAGGTTCGCTTTACAATTTTAGTTGATTTAAATTATATTAGTACTTAAATAGGTAACTGCATGTTGATTTTATAAATTTGTTCTTGTACATCATTATTTTATCCACGAAATGTGTAGTATGCGTATAAATTATTGGGCTTAAAATTAAAATTGCACCCTTGTAGAGCGGGTCACGTTTAATTATTTTTAGCCCTTGAAACATTTTTAAGATGCCGGGGTAGCTGCCAGCTATTTCCTTAATTAAGAGGCCTTTGCCGGACTCTCCGTACATTACGTAACATTCTTATTATAAAACGAAATGCTTAAATACATTACGATTCCAAGCAGGAATCATACATTATGATTCCTCCTCTTTTTTTGAAGAATTTGTGTTGGTGTGAGAAAGGACAGTCGGCTATAAAAGCGTGCCTCAAAAAAACTTGTCAATATCATTTTAGATTACAAATAGATTAGGTACTCGCGTCGGTAAGTCCCGCGTTGCTCGACATTATGTCTAACGAATCGCCGTCCTGAAACAAGCGCTCATGAATAAGGCCCACGTATATTATATTCGATTGTAATGACGTCAGTAAATTTTCTTAAGCTAAATATAATATTGTAAAGCCCCTAATATTTTTTAAACTGGTGATTTGGTCAGGGGCTAAATATAAAATGTAGCCTTCATAAGCCGGGACAGCACGCTTCAAGTATTACCATACTTCATTAAATCGTTGTTTAAAATAGCCTGAACGTTGAACATAATAGAATATCGGAGATTTGTCATATTTTTATATTCGCGTTCTGTAATCTGTCAATTATAATTTCACAGACACAATCACAACAACGCACTTTTTAAGCCTGTACCAAAATTCTATACCCTATGGTACCCACTACTGAAATTAAATATTTCATAAAACCTCTCTATGAATTTCAAATAGAGAACATGAGAATTTTTGATAATAAAAACACGCTACTGTACCATGATTAATAGAAATACTTGTCAAAAAATTAATCAATCACGAGGCACCCGGCATGACCATCGCGGTCATTTTTGTTTTTAGGGTTCCGTAGTCAACTAGGAGCCCTTATAGTTTCGCCATATACCTACGTCTGTCTGTCTGTCCGTCCGCGGCTTAGCTCCGTGATAATTATTTTAGTCTGAGTTGAATGAAAAAGGTACATCAAAAATGAAAATTCACATTCATTCATGACGATTAAGATTAGATCGGCGCGCGGCCGCCATAGTAAAAATGTATGGAGAATTAAAAGCACTTTTTGATAAATCTGGACCTTTAATACCAAACAATAATTGAAATATTTGATGCGGACAAATTGTAATGCAAACATTCATCTTTTTTTGAACTGAAAATCAGAATAGATTTCCATTGTTAAAGTATAAAAAAACACTTAACGCCTGCTTACGATTATTACAATTTCGTCCAACTTTACTTAGTTCTCTAGGGTAAAATATTAATAATCTTTTAATTTTTCCACGGAGAAGTTATTAACACATTCTTCGAAGTGCTAATATATAGTTTAGAAATGGATTAAACAACTAGTGTTGACGTTATCTACTTAACGGCAACTGCCTATTTTTTCACATTTCGCTCGGCGCAGTCTTAACTATTTTGGCTCAGTGACCCAAACAGGATCTTAGCCTCCGAAATGAGAGTACGCTACTTGTCCCGATCCTGCGCAGTTTTTCGCCAGTTTTCGACTGCAGATGACGCAGAGGGCGCTCCAGTAGCGTAAGAATTATGGAATGAAAGATTTGGTGTGATTGACGTTACGATCTAATAGCTCAGTTGGGAGAGCAATACGCCGGAAACGTAGAGGTCGCAGGTTCAGGTCCTGCTTTTAGATTGTAGTAGATCACATCAAATTTTTCTTTCGTAATTTACCTTCGTGTCAATATTTATTAAAAATAAAAATGTGGTATGTTCACATAAAAAATAGAATCTATAAAAAGATTCTATAAATATAATGTCCACTTAAGTTCTAATGATAGCATCCTAGAGAAAGTAAGCGAACTGTTCAAATTTTACAGATAAGTCGATTATTTTTAGTAACTCATTTTGTTGCTTACGGAAATAGTTTTCTTTTCATTGAAATCGATTATTTTTTCTTTAAAAGTATTTACATATAAAAAAAAAATCTACGCGGTTGGCGCAGTGGTTAAGCAGCTGCCTACTGAGCCGGCGGCCCTGGGTTCGAATCCCGGTAAGGACAATTATGTGTGATGAACTCGAAATATTTTTGCCTGTGAAATGGATGTTATTTGTATTTAAGTATGTATTTTATCTATTATAAGTATGTTTATCGTCGTCTAATTTCATAACACAAGCCTACTAGAGCTGACTGTGGGATTAGATCGATTTGTGTGAGGTTGTCCGATATTTATTATACAGGCTGCTATCAATCCAAATGGGACAGTAGGGAAAAAACAAAAACTATAAGAGATAGGAAAATATGTTCTTATGAACCATGGCGTCGATTTTAGATTGAATAGAAACTGCATTCATTTTTTTTTATAAATCTCACACATAACTGGGAATTGAACCTGGTTAAAATTCTGCAAGTAACCGCATGTCATATTGTATTGTAACATTATTTACAGTGGTTTTTTTCGGGTTATGTATGACATTTATAAAAAAAGGCATTTTTTTTTATCTAAAACCAACGCCATGGTTCCTAAGAACAGATTTTCCTATCTCTTATAATTTGTGACTTCTCCCTACTACTGATCCATTTGGATTGATCTCACGGTATTATTTAATACTATTCATAAAAATGTACGATAATGATACCAGTAATGACGCATGAACTAGGCCACATATGGGAATAACTATTCAGTATTCATTCGAATGAATGAGTGTGCTATATCGCGGAATAACCATCAATCTTACTATTCATTTCCATTAGTATGCAAGCGCGTGCTTTTATGAATGAATTACTAGGCATTATTAACAGTACACCCTCTCGAATTTAGGTCGTATGCCGCATAGAATATTACTTTGAATCGTCAATCGATTCTATTTTTTATTGGGATCAAAAGTCTGAAATGACCGTCAAAGTTCATCATTCCTATAGAGCGCTAAAACGCGCGTACCTACTTGTTAATATTTGTATGGAGACAGTAAGTTTTTATTTTTATTTATTTATAGCTAAAAACATATACAATTTCCTGCAAAACGCTTTGTACTGTTTGTCTGCAGTAATTCGCCATCTTTAACGCGAAAAAGTGCGTTAAGTTCATGGTTGTCATTCAAATATTGTTCTGGTCTAGTTATAATGACTGTTAGCTTTTAATAGTCTCTTCTCTGACTTGCTTAGATTTTTTTGTTATTGATGTTTGGAGACACTTTACACCTCCAAAATGAATGTCGAGACCTTTTACATCTCCGAATTTAATTTGTTGACCACGGAGACTACATCTCCATTAAACTTAGTAATAAACTTATTTTACTTTATTTTAATCTTGACGCCTGAGACCCTTTACATCTCTGAAAGTACGTATAGTTTAAGTTTAATGCAATTTAGATAGTTATTTAGATCCGGAGACAATATACATCTCCCTGTAAAATATGCCCAGTGATTTGTCTGTTGATTTACTACTATGATAGGTATTATTATTGTAAATTATATATGTATTTTTATTATTATGTAATTTAGAATCTGACATGTAACAGACCCTACTTGCAAAATAATGTTTTGAATTTTGAATTCAGTTTTTTTTTAATTATGAGGATTCTGAAAATTATTTCAAAATTTCTTTTGGATTAAAAAAAAAGATATTATATATTTATTTTTTCATTGTTTCTTGACTTATTGATCTAGTTTTATTCATATAACTACTATAGCTATTGTTGCCTAATTTAATTGAGGCCGGTTAGCTTGTGTGGCTAAACATCTATCAGGGTACAGGGTATAGGCTATAGGTAGGTATAAAAACATTTGAATTTTAAGTTTTATAGGGTCCAAAGATAGGATTCAAATGAAAAGTGTTAAAATTGTCATCATCATCATCATCAATTTCTGTTCTTCAATTTAAGAGCTGCGCTCTAGTCGGTGTAGCAATCGCCAGCCGTTTCTTTCTTGGGCTTTCTCCTTCACTTCTTGGTAAGACTTGACTTCAACATTTATTTTATTTGCTCAAGGTAATTTCGTCTTGACCTTCCTATACCTCGCTTTCCCTCGATTTTTCCTTCTATAATATTTTTATAAAAAATAGTATTTTATTATATTATAATAAAATTTGGAACTTCCAAATAAATACTGGCTGTGAAATTATAAAAAACGCGTATTTTGCAAAAAGGCGCCCAATATCGACTACGTTGATTTAAATAACTAATTGTATAGAATAATTTAGGTTTTATTGGCTAAAGGAAACAAGGCCAAATATTCCGAGAATTTCCGCGAAAAATGTATTTCCGTCGAAGAGAAAATAAATTGATCTCTTTTCAGACATTCCGGTGATTAGGGCCTGCAGAACCGGGAAATTTTAGTATGGGAGCGCCGGGAATTCCAAGTACTGCCATAGTGAAAAAAAAAAAAAGTGAAATTTCCCGGTACTGCAAGCCTTACCGGCGCGGCGATGAACTGCAATATTTCGCAGCATCCGCTCGGAGAAAATTATAATCACGAAGCGAACAACCCAGCTGAAATTTTCTCAGGTTTTTAGTTGCAAATATATGCAAAGTGCGTGTTTTTTAGGGTTCCGTATCTCAAAAGGAAAAAACGGAAGCCTTATATGATCACTTTCTTCCATCCGTTCGCGTCCGTGACGACTTCACAGGGCTAAACTGCATCTTGTCAGGCTAAAATACCGCACTGTACCGAGAATTTCGCTAGCCGCAATTTACTTTGGTATCTGCGCTAGAACAGTAACTCCCCCAGACTTTATCTGACTGGATTTAGCGAAGGCTCGCTTGCATTTCTGAATTCACTGTATCGTATACCGTCAATCGTAATTTTATTGAACTTTGAATATTAATACTCGTACCTAGCTTGAGGCAATTTGCTAGCGGCAGTAAAGAGATATCGAAATATGTTTATGAATACAGTGAAATTTAAAATAGGTAACTGTTTTATTAATAATCGTTATATATGCTCATGCGTGATCTGTGGCAATTTTTTATGATATTGGAGATAAACGAGGAGACAAGACTATCTCTACTATTAAACATACACTATAGTCTTTTTCTACTTTGCCCTGAGGTTGACTGGTAGAGAATGCCTCATGGCAGTAAGTCCGCCTTTTGTACGATAAATTTCCTTATGTACAATAAAAAATATATAAATAAATATTCCGTCATTACGTGTTGTAATGTCAGCCCGTAGTGTAAGAGAAAAGGGCTACACTAAATTTAAGTAAGTTAGGTCAAATAAAACAAATTTAAATGCTCTCGGCTAAAGTAGACTCAATCAGGTTGTGGGATCTGGCCGTACTTGGAGCAAGCGGGGAATCGGGTATTTAAAAATGAAGGACGCCCCCGAAACCTCACTCGTCAAACGTTTGACAATTCAAAATGAAACAACTAATTAACCTTATTTAATATACATATATTTTCACACTAAAAATATAAAGCGGTAGAATCTACCAAAAAAAAATATAATGGTAGAATGTTACAATAGCATTCGCCTTAAATTAAGCACCTTAAATATATATCCGTTTAGGGTAATGGATTTGAACAATCAATGAAGACGATCGATAAAAATGATACTAGGCTAACTATTCAATTCACTCCGGGGTCTCCGTCCTGACGGTAGTGATAAATAAGCAAAACTAACGGGTTGATTTTCAAGAATACAGTCCACAATTATATATCATGTAAATAATGTCCATTACACTGATATTCCTTAATCATTAAGATTGAAATAGAAAGTTTGAAGGTTATGAACATGAAGGCATGTCGCCTTACCGGCGCCCTGCAGGTAAGGAGATGTCCGTTGATAAATTTATAAAATCATACCCTTGTTGTAGGCAGGTCCCGTACTACGGGAGCACCATATTATGGAACGCCGTACGAAAGGGGCCGTTCCCTGAAACCCTGGAAACCAAATAATAATCAGTAAATTTTAAGAAATCAAGTTTATTTTATTAAATGTTATTTGTAGCACTTTTTACTAATATGTGGGTGTGGTGTGTGTATAAATTGGTTGGACTTACCAGATAGAACTGGGTTTCAACAAGAGGTCGGATTACATAACGCCCATGTGGCGTCCGTCCGAAGTAACACAGGTTTAGGGATTGTTGCTGGAAAAGAACAACAAAACAATGAAATATCAGCACTAATAACGTAATACAACGATGCTTTCGCCGACTGTTATATGCAAATACATACCAAATAGATATTGACGATTCGTCACACCGATCCTCGGTGAATGACGTCGAATTACATATTAAAATTTTGGGACAAGCTGTAACAAAACACGAAAACGATTATAATATGAAATTACTCGGTACTAGACACGAGTTTAGAAGACAATGCTTACCCCAGCAGGAATGATTGCACTATTTCATATAAAATACTTCAACTGCTTGCGACTCGAATCAAGAATGCAATGAGAAACGTCAAATAGAAAATATCTCAAGTCATTAGCCATAAAGGCGTCGACAGACGACGACGGTATGAATTCCACCGACAAAAACCGACACGACCACTCATCTCTTATTATTTTAAATTCATACTTTTTAACCTTTGAAAGGAATATCTAATAGAACAGAATATAAAAGAAAATAAAATACGACTACAATTCTCCGACCAGATCGTGAATCAATAAATCGATAACGCTCCGATATTTTGTTACTGTCTGAAACGTCACAAAGACCACAGACGTCAGTCAGTTGAAATGTCAAATGCGAGCTAAACATAACCTCAACTCGATGCAGTTTATTTATGATTTTGAATGTAAATTAATGAAAGAAAATCAACTATATTGTTGCCAAAACGTTATGCTCCGTATACGCTTAGTATACATTTACCTACAATGGGTAAGAACGTGTTTGTGAGAGAAAACAAGTGTATTGTAAACACAGAAACTATGTTAGTTAAAGGGGCATCTATTTTAACATATTACTTCTTATTGAAGGATTAAGAAGTCATTTTATAGATAAAGTCTAACGTCCACCACTATTTTCCACAACAGCACAACATAGCCTTAAGTTTTTAGTTGATTTTGATGAAACAAACACCAACTTCTAAACATGACAAAATTATCCCCTTTCTACAGCTATCACCATGTCTAAAGTGTTACAGTTCATCTTTAGTTGGGTAAAAAAAAAATTATTAAAAATTAAAAAATTTTAATTAATGAATTTTTTTTAAATAAGAACTCCGTAAAACGAAGAAATCAAGCAGAATACTACGGAACCAATATATTGCCACAACCATCCCCTAACGAATTTTAATACTAAACTATATTACTAACTTATGTCGGCGAGTCTACACGTCTGCAGCTACGACCAGCTAAAATCCTAATAACTAACTAATAAAACGAACCTATTAAAATATACAATTATGACTAAATGGCAAGAACAAACTTTTACTTTATTAAATAATGCCAACTATTTACAACCGAGGTAGTATGGGAAACTCCTAACTATAGCAGCGAGTTCACCACTACTAGGTCTCGAATATATGACTTGTCAAGGACAAGATTTTACGGAAAAACAGCTCTTGGAAATTTGCTTCTTTCCACGGTGTCACTACATGCGGAGTTTACTATCTCCCTATCCCTGAAGAAGAAGTATAATCCAGTAGGAAGTAGATCAAAAATTGAGAAAGAAAAAATCTATTTCTTTTCACAAGCATAAGTTAAGAATTAAGTTATTTACGTCTTTATTAGGACAGTAAAATATAGTCAAAGATAAGTCAGATAAAAGTTAGATATACCGTAGGCCTCCGGATTATCTAAAGATGAAAAGTGGTTGTAAACTCCCTTACAAGTAGAGAGCTACTTGAACCAAAGATTAACATTGAGATTTTCTGAGGAAAACTTATTTAACATTAGGCTTCACTCAGTACAAGCATTATTGTAAATTCTAGTTACAAAGGAAAAGAATAGACAGTTCAGGGGCGAAAAGACGAATTCCGTTAAGGAGACGGTTCGACTTCACCAGGGCGAACTATGTATTTTATATGGAAGTTACCTAGAAGTTTACCTTGTAAGGATTTAAGAGTATAAACAAGAGGTCCTAGTTTTTTAAATATGATACATTTTTCATAGCGGGGCGCTAGCTTTGCGGAAAAACTTTTCGCTGCATTGGACAATGGAAAAGTCCTTTTGTAAACGATTTGGCCTTCTGACAAATCCACATGTCGCTTCCTCAGATTGTAATACCGAGCATTACGTTCGTGGGAGGCTACCAGTGAGTTTCGCACTTTTAGGAATATAGTTTTAAGCTCATTCAGTTTATCTGAAAAAGTACTACAGATATCTACTTCGAGAGTGCTAGGATCAACAGGACCATCGTTATTATAAAGAGAACCATCTAGAATCATTAGACGACCATGTGTCAAAAAGTACGGTGTATTTTTGGTGACCTCGTGTCTGGCAGTATTTAAAGCACATTGAATTTCTGCTACGTTCTTGTCCCAATTACGGTGGTCAGAGCGTACGTAAGAAGCTATCGTTCTCACCAGTTCGCGGTTCACACGCTCCGTCTGGTTAGTCTGAGGATGATATCTAGGGTTATAGAATATGTGGGGAACACTATATTTCACCATCAAGTCTCTAAAGTCTTTAGAAGTAAATTGAACGCCATTGTCACAAAAAATATATTTCGGTACCCCGTGTACCAGAAAGATTCCTTTCTCCATGCACTTAACTATAGCTTTCGCAGTTATCGTGCGTAAAGGAAATAAAGTAACATATTTACTAAAATAATCAGTACATACGAAGAGGTACTGATTTCTCAAATAAGAGGGAGGAAATGGACCAAGAATATCACAAGAAATTGCTTCGCCTGGTGACGATATACGTCGGGGATTACCCATTAAACCAGGACGAGCTAGATTGACCGGTTTGTAAGTTCTACATATCTCACAAAGATCGACGTATTCCTGCACGTCTTGAAAAAGTGTAGGCCAATAGTATAAATCAGCAATTTTAGCATGAGTTTTAGAAACCCCAAAATGTCCAGCAGTAGGATCATCATGATATTTATTTAAGATCTCTTTCCGTTGTTCATAAGGCAATACCAGCTTCCAGTCAAACTGATCTGTTAGACGATACTTATTCTTAGAATAACGGTAGAGTTTGTTATTTTCAATTTTAAAGTTTGGAAATAAAGACGGTTTTTCAGAAACTTTATTATACAAGTCTAAATACCAAGGATCTTGAATATCAAGAATATCTATTGCACTAATTTGAATACGGGAAAGACAGTCGGGAATGACATGTTCTTTACCCTTCCGATGGATAATTCCAAAATTAAATTGACTTAGTCTACATGCCCATCGGTTTAAACGTCCTGTAGGATTTTTAATGTTTGAAAACCATTTTAAAGAAGCGTGATCAGTCACTATAAAGCATTTCTTACCCTCTACATACGCTCGATACTGCTCTAAACCGTAAATTACCGCCAAAAGTTCCCGTTCTGTCGCCGAATAATGAGTTTCAGGCTGACTAAGGGTACGACTAGAATACGCGATGGGATGGTCAACACCGTCATATTTTTGCGTCAACACAGCACCAATTGCGTACGAAGAAGCGTCTGTATGTATAAAGAAATCTTCATTGAAGTTAGGGCACTTTAAAATAGGTGCAGATACCAAAGCAGATTTAAGTAAATTAAAAGAATCGTTAGCTTCGTCCGACCAAATAAATTTTACTTTTTTACTTGTCAAGCGAGATAGTGGACGAGATATTTTAGCAAAGTTATCAATGAAACGTCGGTACCAACCGCACATACCAAGAAAACGTTTTATCCCTTTAGCATCAGTAGGAACTGGAAAATTTAAAATTACATCTATTTTAGATGGATCGGTTCGCAGACCGTATCTGTCAACAAGATATCCAAGATATTCAAGTTCACTTCTACAGAACGAAGATTTTTTCATATTTATAGTTAAGTTAGCCGCTTTAAGTTTTTCAAAGACTGCTTTAAGCAAGCGTATATGTTCGTCAAAATCCGAAGTACAAATAATTATATCGTCTATATAACAGAAAACTTTGTGATCAAACTCAGCAGAAAAAATACTGTCCATTAAACGTTGCATAGTGGCTGACGCACCAACCAAACCAAAACTCATGCGACGGTAGTGAAAGAGACCCTTCCCTGGGACTGTAAAACTAGTCTTCTCTTTAGAATCTTCACTAAGTGGAATTTGGTGATATGCCGCACTAAGATCTAACGAAGTTAGGTATTTGGCATCACGTAAATTATCTAAAATGTAATGAACGTAAGGTACAGGATAAGCATCAGATTTAGAGACAGAGTTTACTTTTCTACTATCTAAGCATAATCTCATATCACCATTCGGCTTTTCTACCATTACGCCAGGAGAGTTCCAAGGCGAGTGAGATGGTTCTACTATACCCACTTCAAGCATGCGGTCCACCTCTTTTTCTAACGCGGCTTGTTTAAAAGGACTAAGACGATAATATTTTTGTTTTATAGGCAGAGCATCTCCAGTGTCAATAACGTGTTCAATTAAATGAGTTTTCCCTAACCCAACTTTATCCGTATCGATTTGATCAAAAAGAGATTTCGCCTGTTCCAATTGAGTCTTCTGATCATTAGTTAAAGAATCATAAGTAGTTAACCCCGTTTCGGTGGGTACAAGATCAATACTATTTATATTTAAAGTCGATATATCAGACATACATTTATCAGTAATAAGTCCTGGAGCTAAACCATATGCTCTCCAGAAATTTAAACCAAGAACCATGGGAGTAGCAATCTCAGGTTGAATATTAAAGTGTATTAGTTTAACGTTATTATTATAATTAACTGGTAAAACCATATATTCAGTGCATACAATGCGATGGTCATCGGCAACTTTAATCATTAGTGGTTTATCGTGCTTTTGAACGGGTATACCCCCTGTAGCAAATACTAAATGACTATCATTACCTAAAAAGCTAACGCTTGCACCAGAGTCCAGCAAAGCGTTAAAGTTTAAGTTAAGTATATTTAGTTGAGCATAAACTCGGTCATCTCCCTTTGGAGGATTAAAGAAAATTGTCTTTTCTGCGTGCAAGGGAGCAGAAGGTTTATCAGAAAAGACAGGCCTATTCAGTTTTTTGGCTGAGAGTTACATTTTGTGCAATCAGGAGTCCTAACTCCTTTTTCTCCACATTTAAAAC
Source organism: Apotomis turbidana (assembly GCA_905147355.2). Taxonomy (NCBI): domain Eukaryota; kingdom Metazoa; phylum Arthropoda; class Insecta; order Lepidoptera; family Tortricidae; genus Apotomis; species Apotomis turbidana. The sequence continues at coordinate 22,668,278 of LR990293.1, forward strand.
AAACAATATCCCGAGAATTTCTACATAATCGAGTAGTATGGTTAGTTTTACCACACCTGAAGCATTTCATGTCAGAGGTGTTAGATGTCAAAGCAGCAACAAATGTTTTAGAATTATTAGGTTGATGAGAAGGATAATACCGATTACGAGCCTCGCTCTTCCTTCTCGAATCATTATTAGAAACAGCAGGTTTATTTTTTAAATCAGGTTCATGAAATTGGTTCGCTCTAACTTGAGCCAACTCAATACGTTTACATAAAGTCTTAAGTTGTTGGATAGAGTGTACGTCCTGTAAAGCTAAATCCCTAGAATATTCAGGACGAATGTTCCTCATCATAATGTCCAACTTCTCTTCTTCAGGAACATCCCTTTTAAGACGTTCGTACATCCCTAGTACTGTCGAGACAAAGTACACAATAGTTTCAGATTTTGCTTGAGTACGAGCGCGTATCTCTTGCAATAGCTGATGATCAAGATCAGGAATATCAAATTCCTCCTTTAGCGCAGAGGTAACTTGTTTATATGTCAAAAGTACGTTCCGTTGAGATCGGAACCAAGATAACGCTGGACCTTCGAGAATCTCAGGAAAACCCCTATAGATCGCGTCCTCTGAAATCCTCCTTGCTATACGCAACTCTTCCAGACGTGAAAGAAAAGATCGGACACAAGAGTCCCCTTTGAATTTTAAGTTTAAAGAGTTAATATTGAAAGATTTATCCGGCTTATATACTATCTCCCTAACTACTCGAGTTTCCTTAGTGGAGCGGTCATCCTCATCAGACCCAGAAGATGCCGAAGAACCATTATCACACACGCGTTCCATGATGGTATTAATCATCGCCTTCAAAAGCTGAACCTCTTCAGTTTCCTGTTCTAAGCGAGAGAGTCGACACAACAGATATTTACAACGAGACGTTAATCTATCAATGGCAGATGCAGACAGCTCCTCCTTAACTTCTTGCTCAATCTCTTCTGCTTTCCGCTGACAAATTTCTAATTCAGACGCAACGTTGCTCACTACGATATCCGCAAACTTCAGACTACCCTTCCTCGCAAGTGTGTCAGTTTGTTTCAAAGCTTGATATAGACTAGACCGACGTGAAATCGGATTGACAGGTAATTTCCGGATAGCTAACTCGTGTGTAATTTCGTCCTTATGTAAGTGTGTGATTTTACAACCAGCATTTATAAAATCCATCTTTACAAGTTTATTTTATTTCAGTTATAAAATAAAAATGTTTATTTGAAAACAAATGTACAACGTAAAGAATGTTTATTTAGAACAAGAGTATCAATTTAAAAGTAGTAGGTAGCTTCCAATCTACTAAATTGCAATTATAAAGTTTTCAAATTAATATAATTGTATATGTAAGTAAAAGTTTAATTTCAAGTTTATGTCTAGTTTAAATATAGTTTACTTTTAGTTCAAGTCTTGTTTAAGTTTAGTTTTTTTTATTGTTCACTTTAAGTTTAAAGTCCGTGTAAGAAATTAAAATTCACCAAAAAGGTTACTTTCAGAATCAGTTAAGTTTCTACTATTTTAGGTTAAATTTATAAGTTTAACCATATGTTATAATTTCATAAAGTTTAAAAGAAAAAAAAAACCTTCAAATATCTATTTGCACAACAATAATAAAGAACTTATCACTAACACATTACCTTTATAAGTTTCATTTGAATGTGTCAAACTCCAAGGCCATACGTTGGGCAACGCCACTTGTAATGTCAGCCCGTAGTGTAAGAGAAAAGGGCTACACTAAATTTAAGTAAGTTAGGTCAAATAAAACAAATTTAAATGCTCTCGGCTAAAGTAGACTCAATCAGGTTGTGGGATCTGGCCGTACTTGGAGCAAGCGGGGAATCGGGTATTTAAAAATGAAGGACGCCCCCGAAACCTCACTCGTCAAACGTTTGACAATTCAAAATGAAACAACTAATTAACCTTATTTAATATACATATATTTTCACACTAAAAATATAAAGCGGTAGAATCTACCAAAAAAAAAATATAATGGTAGAATGTTACAATAGCATTCGCCTTAAATTAAGCACCTTAAATATATATCCGTTTAGGGTAATGGATTTGAACAATCAATGAAGACGATCGATAAAAATGATACTAGGCTAACTATTCAATTCACTCCGGGGTCTCCGTCCTGACGGTAGTGATAAATAAGCAAAACTAACGGGTTGATTTTCAAGAATACAGTCCACAATTATATATCATGTAAATAATGTCCATTACACTGATATTCCTTAATCATTAAGATTGAAATAGAAAGTTTGAAGGTTATGAACATGAAGGCATGTCGCCTTACCGGCGCCCTGCAGGTAAGGAGATGTCCGTTGATAAATTTATAAAATCATACCCTTGTTGTAGGCAGGTCCCGTACTACGGGAGCACCATATTATGGAACGCCGTACGAAAGGGGCCGTTCCCTGAAACCCTGGAAACCAAATAATGTTCCAGTAAATTTTAAGAAATCAAGTTTATTTTATTAAATGTTATTTGTAGCACTTTTTACTAATATGTGGGTGTGGTGTGTGTATAAATTGGTTGGACTTACCAGATAGAACTGGGTTTCAACAAGAGGTCGGATTACGTAACGCCCATGTGGCGTCCGTCCGAAGTAACACAGGTTTAGGGATTGTTGCTGGAAAAGAACAACAAAACAATGAAATATCAGCACTAATAACGTAATACAACGATGCTTTCGCCGACTGTTATATGCAAATACATACCAAATAGATATTGACGATTCGTCACACCGATCCTCGGTGAATGACGTCGAATTACATATTAAAATTTTGGGCCAAGCTGTAACAAAACACGAAAACGATTATAATATGAAATTACTCGGTACTAGACACGAGTTTAGAAGACAATGCTTACCCCAGCAGGAATGATTGCACTATTTCATATAAAATACATACTTCAACTGCTTGCGACTCGAATCAAGAATGCAATGAGAAACGACAAATAGAAAATATCTCAAGTCATTAGCCATAAAGGCGTCGACAGACGACGACGGTATGAATTCCACCGACAAAAACCGACACGACCACTCATCTCTTATTATTTTAAATTCATACTTTTTAACCTTTGAAAGGAATATCTAATAGAACAGAATATAAAAGAAAATAAAATACGACTACAATTCTCCGACCAGATCGTGAATCAATAAATCGATAACGCTCCGATATTTTGTTACTGTCTGAAACGTCACAAAGACCACAGACGTCAGTCAGTTGAAATGTCAAATGCGAGCTAAACATAACCTCAACTCGATGCAGTTTATTTATGATTTTGAATGTAAATTAATGAAAGAAAATCAACTATATTGTTGCCAAAACGTTATGCTCCGTATACGCTTAGTATACATTTACCTACAATGGGTAAGAACGTGTTTGTGAGAGAAAACAAGTGTATTGTAAACACAGAAACTATGTTAGTTAAAGGGGCATGTATTTTAACATATTACTTCTTATTGAAGGATTAAGAAGTCATTTTATAGATAAAGTCTAACGTCCACCACTATTTTCCACAACAGCACAACATAGCCTTAAGTTTTTAGTTGATTTTGATGAAACAAACACCAACTTCTAAACATGACAAAATTATCCCCTTTCTACAGCTATCACCATGTCTAAAGTGTTACAGTGTATCAATGAATACAATACAATACAGCAATACTTTATTGCACACCAACAAGAAAAATATTAATTATCATTTCACTATTATAATGATATATTATCGCTAACTCGTGGTACGAGTCGACATTTCCTTGGTACGGGGGACTTTCGAATTAACTTTACCCCCAATTAACTTATTTGGCATAATTTTACAAGTGTTATTGAAAAAAACATAGTATTGGGCATGCTTAAAAAAGTTGTTAAACAAAAATAAGTACGATTGAGGAGTACAAATTACCCTTTAATTTAAACGCCCACTGTTCTGTGATCCCCAAGTATCGTCTAGATCCTCGCTCTAGTTTCTGATCTTTCATACCACCGTTTCATAAATCTTTGTGGTACATTTTGTGAAGTCACTATATTAGAAACTAGCTGTGCCCCGCGGTGTTACCCGCTCATCCCACGGGAACACTAAATTTATTCGGGATGAAAAGTATCCTATGTCCTTCCCCGGGACTTAAACTATCTATATACCAAATTTCATCTAAATCGGTTCAGCGGTTTTAGCGTGAAGAGGTAACAGACAGACAGACAGACAGACAGACAGACACACTTTCGCATTTATAATATTAGTATGGATTACATCATATAAAAGAGCAGAAATTTAGGCATTGCCATTATCTTGATAGACAGTCCGTTAAAACGGATCCCTTTAAATAAAGACTAAAACTATTTATAAGTTTATTCAATTAATATTTTAATTTCTTATTTCTATTTTTCTGCTTTGCCCTATGGTTGACTGGTAGAGAAAGCCTCATGGCTTAAATTCCGCCTTTTGTACGATACGTTTTCTATTGTGCAGTAAATATTAAGTAAATAAATATGAGCAAGCATTTAGGTATCCTACTTAATTAAACAATGATACCGTTATAAAAAAACACGTGATAATTATGGAAAATAGGTGTAGAAAAAAAGAGGACAAACGAATTAAACGAATGAAACGTCATCTCTTGGGAAATCCAGTAGGTAAACATTAAGTAACCAAACTTAGTCAGTGTCAGGGAGGACTCGCCTTGAGAACCTTTGGCTCGTGATACGGTGGATTGGCTAATGGTTTGCTTAATATGGCAATTCTTTTATGTCTCTCAGGCCTCTTCCGCGGCATCTATTTCCACGGCATAGCTTTTCATTATGCTTATATGTACATATTTAAATGTATTTCCTTCCATTGTAAATATTTAACACATGTGTAATTTGTTTTGATCTATCTAGGGTGCACACTCACGGGTAATTTTACTATGAGGGTAACAGGAATTCCGCCATCGCCAATTTATAGTGCTTCCACTGAGTATAAGTTGATATCTGATCAACTTGTTTGTAATTTTATTAAGTAAAAAGTTTTTAAGTTGTTCTCACGTCTGTGAAAATGGTTTCTTTCCGAGAAAATGTTTATTGAAGCCCTATGAGGCCTTATTCTTTTTGAGATTTATTTATATTTAATTTTTTTCATATTAATATATTTATAATTTCAACCTTTTTGAAGTGAATAATATTGTTCCCCGAGTTTTAGGTATTAACATAGCTATTTCATGCTTTCATTGCGTGCAGTCGAAAATAAGTTGAAAAAAAAAACTAATTTTCCGTGTGAATTTTGTCAATTTCGAGTAGTTTTTGAAACAAAAATTATCAATGAAAGATTGAAACTGTAGGTTCTAAATATATGCAAATAAATCCCAATAGCCGTTCTAGGTACTTAACAACAAAAATATATTAAGAAACATGTTTGATCATAGAGAAAAATATCTAAATAAATCAGCATTTTAACAGGAATAAGGCCTCTTATCGAGCACGTTTTATTGAATATTTTTGATTAACGTTCCTGGCGATTTGTACATAATTTCGATGAGACGATGTCATATCGTTTTTCACAATACTGGAGTAAGTATTTAGTGCGTTAATACAACCATCGTTATACATTGATCAGTCCCTCTTGATTATAAAATGGGTCATTTCATTATTAATAAAACATTCAGAAAAATCGTCAAATATATTTTTTTGTTTAGACACTACAGGTTTTTACAGCTTTAGAACATGCTGAATAAGATTGTGGTATGCCTAATTTGGGATATAGTGTTACATAGATAAAACTTTTTATGTCCTAGAGTGGCGAGCACGTATAGGTAAGCGCAGCGTGGGACGGCCCCTGACTAGATGGACAAATGACCTCGTGAGGGTAGCGAGGAGTCAATGGATGCGGTCTGCACGGGATCTCACTTTGTGGCGAGCTATGGGGTATATGTTCAGCAGTGGATGTCAGTGGCTGATAGATAGATAGAATAGAATAAAACTTACCATCATCAGACCACCGATGATGATGTCTCCGTCTACAACAGCAGCGTGCTTCACTGGCCACGGCGCTTCATCTTTTTTCTTCGCCACCACCGTCGCTGCCGACCGTCTCAAACTCGCTGACCTGATTGTTGATGCCATTGTCGAATTACTCGCTTTTAATTTTCTGGACTTTCCTTTAGTCTTCTTTGAACTGTCAGTTATTTTTGACTTTTCGGTTGGAATTATTGTCAAGGCTGTTGTCACTTTTGTTTCTATGTGACTTTCGCTGATTGACGATGAAAAAGTCGCAGGAGTTTCAGTGGTTGTAATTGTCAAGCCTCTGGGTGTTGACGCGTTAACTACAGTAGCCTGGGTTGACTCAGGAGATACGGTAGACATAGGGAATTTTTCGAGTGCTTCTGCGGTTTGCGGTGAAGCCTCGCCTCGAAGAGGAAATGCACTTGGCGCTAACTCTGGCTCTGGGCGTGGTTTTTTCTTCTTTTTGAACAGCTTGTTAAGATCGAAAGGTCCAAGGAGTGTATGAGGAGCGCGCTTGTAGCGAGTGTGCTTGTATGGTACAAATCGTTCGCGTGGTGCGTAGAGCGTTACGTTGGCAAGCGCCGAGCTGGAGCCCCGGGCGCCTCGCACCTCCCGTGCCTCGCTCAGCGCCAGCGCCATCAGCGCTAGCAACGTCGCCCGCATACTCAACGCTTACTACACATTCCTCCTCACCATCTACACTAATTGCAAATTCGCAACTCAATACATCACTTTACTTATATTTTCGTTGACACGATCACAGATCAATCGACGTATACTTGATTTCGATTAATTTGGTCGTTTTGAGTGCAGTTTGAGTTCAAACACATTATTGTAACTTACACGTTAAGCTTACTTTTAGAAAGATGAACATTCTATTCGATGTTAAAACTTATGTACATCACTTTTAAAATTGCCGCAGGTGACTTTAACTTAGTTCGGGATTCGTCGGAATTTGTTATCAGTTTGTTAGTTAAGATCGGCTTAATTTGCGATCACGCGCGCGTATCGAGTCGAGTGGTGCCGCGACGTCGCGCGACGTGCATTCCGCGTGAATAGCGGGCGCGGACTGGCGGCGGCCGCGGAGGCTGTATGTAGCTCCCCAGCGAACCTTATCTTCACCTCGTTATATACACAATGTTTCAGCTACAATAATGAGCAATAAGTTCGCGAAGAAAATTTAGTTTATTTGTATTGGTTTCAAGATATTTTATTTGGCCCCACGTTGGGCGCCATTTTTAGGAGTCGGTCTTTTGTTAAACACTGCTTGGTACTTATTAGATTTATTTATAATATCGGATACAAAATTAAGATTACATGTATCAAATGAAAACTAAAATAAATAACTCTCTGGAGGAATTCTATCTTAATCGTAAAGGAATGAAGCGATTGAAAATTCGATAACCCGTGCGGTTTCTCGGTGGCTGAGTAGATGCAACGCCTGGGTTGACCCGGATTTCTACTTTATATACAAGTCCAAATTCTCCCAAAGGCATCATTTTAAAATTTCAATTGAACATTGAAAGCGTTTTATGTGCTCATGCATATTTGTATTTGGATCACTCCTATACAATTCATGGGATTTCATTCGTAATACGGACTGCAAGCAATGTAAATAGATGATTAGCAATAAAATGAACATAATTTTGTATTTAGACATTGTATTTTACATACAATATAGGACAAAACATATACACATGTAGTACGATGGCCCTTTAAAGGATGTCTTATAGTCAATCTTTGCGTTATTGTGTAAAGATGGTGATCAGTACCGATGGAAATGTTTACATTTTGATTTTTTCGTACGTAAAATTAAATTATAGCTATTGTTTACTTTATATCAGCCAGGATTTGCGGCGCGCGACTCGTTTATTACACTCCGCTTACTGCAATCTCGCTAACAACTCGACGAATCAACAGATAGCCTTTTAATGTCAGATGACTCGGACAAGATTAATTTTGGGACATTATTCGTGAGTTACAAAGCAAAAATATTAATCCCAACGTCAAGTGGAGTGCGTCAGCGAGTTATTGTTATTAATACCGTAGCCAACAAATCATAGCTTTCCCTCATGTTCTCGGAAAATTTGTATTACGTTAAAGTGGCGCCCAAACGAGGGGCCGATTTAATTAATGGTTTATTGCTTCTGAAGCGACAATAGCATTAAGCGAGTGAAGCAGTATTTTTGGGAAATTGTTTAAATAATATTTCCTTTAAATACAGCCAAGACCGAGCCAGATTATCGCAGTAAGGGTTGCGTACCACTGTACCACTACATCCATTCCACAGAAACAAACCATAAAGATAGGTAAGACGTCATGCTGCGTCTTCATAGGATGATGTTACCATGAATAATATATTATAATTTGTATGTCACTAAATATTTTTTTAATTTTTTGGCCTCATCGTGCCAAAAACAGCTCGAATTTTTTTTTTTACACCAATAAGTACCTACTTGATTAAAGGATACTTTTTATCCTAACTACGGTGTAGAGAAAACGAGGGCTATGATGTTTTGTTCCCCGCAAGAATATGGTTGCGTACTAGTGAATAATATATTGAACTCAAAATTGGGTTAGCCTTGAAAAAATAAAGTAACAAAAGCAAGCAAGAGAAACTTTTATTCTGGCATGAAATCAAAAGAAACCAACCTATAGTCTAACTTTTAGGGTTCCGTAATTACAGCCTGTTCGTCAGTAGTTTATCTTTTTAGTACAAATACGTATGATACTGTAATTTGTCATGGGTTTTTGTCACATTAATTGCGCCGACTAGGGGGCAAAATATTTTATTTTCTCTGTTCTCTTCTATTTGGCCCTAACTGTGTTTTGATCTATGGTTGACTGGTAGAGGATACCATCTGGCATAAAGTCCGCAATATATACAAACTTATTTGTGCAAGACAGTTTAAATCAACAAATTATGTTTTTGCGTTGAAGATCAGTTTTCAATTGAGAGGGGTCACGATTTTGGGAAAAATCTTAATTAACGCGATGCGGAAAATTCCACGAGTTTTTATTTTTTTATTTATTGCATTATACAATGCCTTAGCCTTGAAAAGGGCTAGCGCCCTTCTTTCCCGGTATCTGTAGTAATTAACTATTAATGAATTGTTATTTGAACTTCCTATTTTGCTAAATAAAATAAATCTAACTTAACTTGTTAACGCATTGAAAATCCGGCTGCGAGGAAAGCCTTTTGAACACTTGCTTTTGTTTTTATTTTGTTTACGTTTTGATTTTCTTTCGTTAAAATTGCTTTCAACGCTGTAGCTACAAGCAATTCAATTCGTTCAATGCGCGTCGAAAATAAGCAAAAGGTGTACTTGCTTAATACAATTTGCTTGGTGCTTCGTTTGAATAAAAAAATGCATGTGCATTCTTCCAATCCTGGCCTACGGAGCACAGACTTGGTCTTTGACAAAAGTTCAGAAGTCCGACCTCAAGGTTTGTCAAAGAGCCATGGAACGCAGTATTCTGGGCGTAAAACTAACTGACAGAATCAAGAACACAGTACTGCGTTCCAAAACGCTGGTAGCTGATGTAGCCCAAGCGGCCGCAAAGCTGAAATGGGACTGGGCCGGACACGTATCTCGCATGCCGAACGACCTGTGGGATAAAGTTACCACCGACTGGGTCCCACAAAACAGCATCCTGCGTCGTGGTAGACCTCGAAGGAGATGGCGAGACGAACTTGACGCCTTTCACCGAGACTGATGGGAAATTGCTCGGGACAGGGACGCATGGAAGAATGAGAGGGAGGCCTTTGCCCAGCAGTGGGACAATATAGGCTCTTAATAATAATAATAATAACCACTGGTAGCCTGGGCCCTGCCCCGTTGCCGGCGGCACCCTAGGTTAGGTTTTTTTTTATAATGTGTTTATATATTTTGTAATTTCTTTATTGTATTTTACTTTTTATATACAGACATTGTAAAAACCTAGCCTAAGAATTCAAATAAATAAAGGACATAATAATAACTAGTATTTGCTGAGCGAAAATGAACAATATGTGGTCGCGATCCTCATCATCTGTCGGTTCTTCGTAGATCTCATTAAAATCACATCTCAAAGTTATTTCCTGTTAGGTCCAAGTGATTCTATTAGGGTTCCGTGTTTTTCTCTTGAGGTACGGAACCCTTAAAAACAACATGTCGACGCTTATTGATGAACGCCGTCTTTTTAGGGTTCCATACGCGAAGGGTTAAAAACGGGACCATATTACTAAGACTCCACTGTCCGTCCGTCCGTCTGTCTGTCTGTCTGTCTGTCTGTCGGTCTGTCTGTCTGTCTGTCTGTCCGTCTGATAGCTAGAAAATTGAAATTTTCACAGAAGATGTATTTCTGTTGCCGTTAAAACATTGTTGTTTTAACGGCAACAGAAATACATCTTCTAAATAAAAATCAGAATAAAATTAATATTTAAGTGAGGCTCATATACAACAAACGTAATCGGTTGCGTTGACTTTGCGTCTCATTTGTATGCGGCGCCATAAATACCAGGTGTAACTTAATCTGGCCAGTTATAAGTGTTTGTACGGAACCCTCGCGAATCCGACTCGCACTTGGCCGTTTTTTGTTGTTGTTGGATAATAAGATTGGATGTGTTACTAAACATTCTAATGTGAACGAGATGTTCTTAATAAGGGCTGCCGCAAACATTTTTGACGACGCGGTTGGCGCAGGTGGTTAAGCATCTGCCTACTGAGCCGACGATCCTGGGTTCGAATCCCGGCAAGGGCAAATATTTGTATGATGAACACGAATATGTGTGCCTGGGTCATGGATGTTATTTGTATTTAAGTATGTATTTATCTATATAAGTATGTTTATTGTCGTCTAGTGTCCACAACACAAGACTACTAGAGCTTTCTGTGGGACTAGATTGATTGTGTGAGGTTGTCCGATATTTGTTTATTTATTCTGAATTTTCGTTCGGTTTCCGTACGGAGTGACGTCAGCAAGCGAGACATCGCCATATGACAGACATAGACAGAGACACTCTTACGTCATTCCGTACGGAAACCGAACGAAAACTCCGAATGTCTGAGGCAGCCCTAAAGCGCATGGCTTCCAGCACACCCACGGGGTCACACTGAAAAAAATACCCAGTGGAGCCTACTGAAATTACAGTAAGCGTAACCGTTATAACAGTTAGGTTTACTGAAATGTCAGTAGGCCTAACTGTTATTGCAGTAAGTCTTACTGTAATGTCAGTAGGCTCCACTTGATATTTTTTTCAGTGCACCGCCCCGCATCTAATGGCCCCTTAGAGCCAGTCCACACGGCGCGTTGCGTCGACGCAGCGCTGCCGTTGCGTTGTTTTACATACAAATAACCAAGGTGTTCACACGTGCGTTGCGTTGCCGTGTGAACACCAACGCAACGCGCCGTGTGGACTGGCTCTTACATCGGCAACTTCACGCTGGGGGGCTAACGTGCTGCACTGACAATCCGCTTTTTTTGAAGTCGGATAAAAAAGGGTTGGCTTTTTCTGAAATATTCTCATACAAACGAGCTCCATTTTATGCTAAATTGCGGTGCAGTTCATGACTGTTTGGGCACCCACGGGGATGACGCCCTGAATTTAAGAGGACTTAATACGTTTGAAAGGGTCATTGTCAGTTCAAAAAACAAAAGTTGTCTTCGGTGTCCAATAGTTAAAGTGGCATAGAAGTTATGTTTTAACACGCAAGCCCATAGAAAGGGAAACGTCGTTTATGCTAATATAATCTTGGCCTAAAGTCCTTAACTTTGTACGTGTCTACCGAAAAGACGCGAACCTAAATCTGACAATGACTATATATTAATAATTTCAATCTACCTTTTAAAGTGAATAATGTGATAAGTTCGAGATAGTAACTTAGCTATTTCAGGCTTTCATTGCGTGCAGTTGAAAATAAGTCGAAATTACCAGTTTTATGTGTGAATTTTGATAATTTCGAGTGGTTTTGGAAACAAAAAATATCAGTGAAATATCCAAATTGTATACCAATAGCCCTGTTCTAAGTAGTAACATAAATATGTTAAGAAACATGTTTGAGCATTGATAAAAATGTCTAAAACAATCAGTATGTTTGAATGCATAAGGAGCCTTAAAGCGCATGGCCTCTAGGGCACCCACGGGGTCACCGCCCTCATTTAATGGCCCCTTACGTCGGCAACTTCACGCTAGGACGCTAACGTGCTGTGCTGCGCTGAAAATCCGCTCGTACTCATACTAATGAGACGATTAGAAACTAGCGGCTCTGTGAGCTTTAGACCTCACGGACTTGTTTCGAAAAGGCAGATATTTTAAATTTTTACTATCATATCACCGCCATTTAAATAAATTTCGTAAAACTGCATCGACTTTTCGCTCGCTTCGGTCGCTCTTTCAATAATAGTTCATGGGTAGAAATTGTTAGTTTGTGTCACATGTAACTGTAGAAGAATAAGGACGAAGACGTGGTAACTATATAATATACAATCGATATTACTGACACAATTATATAATTATTGTATTAAGCGGTACACTCACGTGAAATTGACAGGAACGGCCCGACATGTTTCGAACTAGTATGGAGTTTTTCATCAGGGACGGCTGCTCGTACACCGCCGCGGCAACCTCGTCACTTAATAATAATAATTAAATATGTCTCACGAAAGTTTTAATAAGACAGTTATATAATGTTTCGAGTAAAACCGACCTTAAGCTGAATGCGCCGAAAAATAGTTCTCGAAAACTGTATTTGATGTTATATTTGATGTTGCCCTGATGGCAATACCATAACTAATCATAACAATAATAACTTAATTGGTTTATTTAAAATATCACATTTCTGCAGACAGCGGAAAAGAAGGGCTTCCCGGATGAGTAGGTATAGACGGAATGTGATACGAAGCCGGCAAGCCCTTTTCAGGGCTATGCATGTATAGTGCTTTTCTCAAACATAATTATGCAATGAAATAAAAAAATACACCACTCAAAAAAATATAATTCAGCTGTTTAGCCTGTTCATGAACACAGGCGCCAGGTTTAAAAAGGCTAAGGCTAAGGACTTCAATTTTGAATGGAATTCCTTTACAGTTCTCTCGAGTTGTTCCGCCCGAAACGTGATACTTTGCCTTGCCTGTTATAGTGCACGTTATGACGATATTTCATTACATGTTTGAGAAAAGTATTCAAACAAAAACTAATATATATAAGTTTCACAAGACTAGGTGTTAATAGAATACGTGCGCGTAAGTGCACTCGGCAAACATTCAAGATGAAATCGTGTTTGCTAAAGTTTTGAGAATTCTACGTGGTCCGGTTCTTGAGTTATTGCATCGGAATCGGACACTGTTGACACTGTACTACTTCACAAAAGTTTACAAATCTAATATATTAAACCATTTTCTTTTTAATATTAGACAACCTTACGCAAATCGAACAAAAAGTTACCAGTTTGGTCATGATCGAGAGAAGTCGTTAAATTTGGTTAATTCGGCGCTCGACCAATAAATAAATAAAATAAAATAAATAAACATTAAGGGACAATCTTTTACACAAATCGACCTAGTCCAGTCCCAAACTAAGCAAAGCTTGTGTTATAGGTACAAGACGATGATATACTAATTTAATATTCGTAGTATTTATTGATGACATCCATGACCCAGGAACAAATATTCGAGTTCATCACACAAATATTTGCCCCGGCCGGGATTCGAATCTAGGACCGCAGGTTCTGTAGGTAGGTGCACTACAATCTGCGCCAACCGCGTCGTCAATGGTTGTGGAGAACTTTGAACTTTGAGGGATGCTTCTATCCAGCATGGAACGTCTTTCGGCAGTTTCTGCTGATATGATGATGAGATTAATACATTTTTTTTAATGAATAAACTTACTTAAACACGCTGGAGGCGTGATCCGTTCTAGCTTGGTTTTATGCAAAATAACAAGAATATACTAAATCTCACGAGACACGAGAAGCAGGCGTACAGTATGACATAAAGGAGTAGAAATTTAAAAGTGGCAATACAGTAGTGTCGTACCGTTCTAATCAATCTAAAGAAAACGGGACGACACTCTTTCCCCTTTTTAATTTCTACTTTTTTTTGTGGAATTGTACACCGCTCGACCAATAGTGTCGCATACACACAACTAGTAAATACAGCTGTCAGCTTTCGCGAAAATCTTAAATATTCTGTACAAAAGGAAATTATTCTAACAACAACAACCAACAAACCGCAAGTAAACAGAATACAAGTACATTCATGCACTCTGCAAACTTACTGGGGATAATAGTGTTTGCCAAGTTTTGAGAATCCTTCGCGGACATGTTAATGCATCGTAGTTCGGACGCTAGTAAGTGTCAGGACGGAACAGTAAATTATTGCAGACGCCAGAAAAGAAGGCCTTGCCGGGTGAGTGGGTATAGACGGATATTGATACGAAGCCGACAAGACCTTTTCACGGTATAGTGCTTTTCTCGAACAGATGCAATGAAATAAAGAAAATAGAACACTCAAAAAATTATCAAAAAAAATTCAATCTGTAGATGCAAATATATACCAATAAATCGCGATGGCCCCGTTCTTTGTGTCTTGGTCTAAGTAGTAACATATGTAACGAATCATGTTTGACTATAAAGAAACATGACTGTCTAATACAATCAGCATTTTTGAACGGATTAGTAGCCTTGCTACCCTAAGGTTGACTGGAAGAGATCGCTTTTTAGCGATAAAACCGCCTGTTGATACCAATTTAACGATTTCAATCTTTACATTCTGTTTTTTTTTTTTTATATTTGTAGTGCAATAAAGAATATCCATTATTCATGTATGTCCCGGACCTTTGGGAGGCGTGCGCGGAGCCGAAGCCAACGCGTAGAGGCCCTTTCGACAATTTAATGAGATGTAATGTGTACATCGAGCGGATGCTGTCCCTATCCGTGTCATGGAACGCACACAGAGACGGCACCCGCTTGGTGCAAGAACTATTTATGATACTCGTATCGTATATATCCATTACTATTATTAGTTCTAGTTTCACTTTGCTTTAAATTGAAAAGACACTGATCAAGTTTACTACTGGTAATGTTATTTACTTAGAAGATGAACATAAATTCGTTAGAGACGTTTTATTGCATTGCCAACTTGCACTCAAGAAACTCCTGAAGTCCTGACCCTCTCACTCGACTAAGCTTGTTATAAAGACAGACGTCTTTATGTCAACTTAGTTTAACCCGATACCTAAAAATAACTCCTGTGGCGCTGAGATAATCCCATTATTAGCGGGTTATATACTCCCAAACACAATCGGACTCACTGGTAGTGAGGGCTAAACAGTCCTGATACAGTTCAAGTCACGTTTAAAAAAACCGGCCAAGTGAGTCGGACTCGCGCACTGAGGGTTCCGTACAAACACTTCCCAAACTGGCTGGGTTAAGTTAAGTTTGCACCTGGTATGTATGGCGCCGCAAGATAGGTGCAAAGTTGACGCCACCAATTGGGTTGGTTGCATGGGACTCATGGGAGCCCCAGTTAAATATTTATTTTATTCTATTTTTTGTTGTTACAACGGCAACAGAAATTCACCACCTGTGAAAATTTCAACTGTCTAGCTATCACGGTTCATGAGATACAGCCTGTTGACAGACGGACATACAGACGGACAGACAGACAGACAGACAGACAGACGGACAGCGGAGTCTTAGTAAAAGGGACCCATTTTTAACCCTTTGGGTACGGAACCATAAAAAAGCCTATATCTATAACTTGAGATATTTAGACAAAACGGATATACCTAAAGCCAACATGTAAGATGAATGAGTTGTGAATATGGACGAGGTAGGTTGTGGTCCCCTTGAAAATACGGACAAAATATTAGGAAGTAGACATTTTGGTATTGCACGTGGAGTCGTGGATGAAGTCGGAATCTTAATGAGCTACGATATTGTCAAAGTACGAGGGAGGGAGGGAAAGTAACCGTAGACACATAAAAAAATATTATTTTATTTATTTAATTAATCTTTATTGCACCAAAGAAAATTTACCGCACAAAAGGCGGACTTAATGCCATGAGGCATTCTCTACCAGTCAACCTTAGGGCAAAGCAGAAAAATTGTAGGCGGTGCAACCAACTTACGCATAAGTAACAAAACATAATTATAATACTTACTTATACATATTTTTGCTATTAATATAAATATATAGGTACCTACATATATCTAATATAATATATAAACATAATTATATACAGTGATGAAACATACTAAGCAGATAGACTAGGAGACTCCATTTCTGCCAGCAAAGAAGCTGAACACGGACTTATAATAATTTATAGGTTACCGAGCAGGTTTCTGGTACTGTCTAGATGGATTCGGCACCCCTGCTTCCGAAACATCCTTCCGAATACGACCTAGAGTTCGTTCGCTCGTTCCACAAAGTAATGCTGCCAGTTTTCTTGTTTGTTGAAAATCAATTTTCCTTACGACATCGGGATCTTCTTTCAACTCTTGAAACCATTTATAAACGTTTAGAATGACCTGCCGAGCTTGCTGGTTAACATCACTTGTTAACTTGGTCAAATTGGTTTTGCAAAATTCTTCCATTACGACGTAGGTTCACAGACAGAGTTCGTATAACGAATGAGTTATGCATTTTGATATTTACCCTTATACTCGTATGTTAAAGTTGCCTAATGACTTTGTTAAAAATATAAATTAAACATAACATCAAATAAGCATACTAGCGCCATCTATTATGAACGTATATAGAACTGTGTTCATTTGTTGTTGAATCTGTGGTGTTGGTTCTTTTAAAAAATAAATTACTTCTTCTGTTGTCAGCATTCAAACTGAATGTGCGTTTTATTAGGTTATGGCCCAGTAATGCCTATTAGATAGCTAAAAGTTAGTGTTTAAAGCAAGTTAGCTTAGGCTGATTCAGTTTGTGATTGGTTAAAGAAAAATTAACAGTGATGGCATCCAGTTCCTTTCTGACCAACGTTCCAAAATTGAAAGGGCGAGAAAATTACCCAGAATGGGCGTTTGCAGTGGAGAATCTGCTAGTATTAGAAGGGATGGAGAAGTGCATTAAGGAGGAGACCGCAGCTGCCGCAGCAACTGTAGTCGCGGATGATGCAAAAGCTAAAGCCAAGTTAATTTTAACCATTGACCCGTCGTTATATGTTCACATAAAAGACGCTACATCGACAAAGGATTTGTGGCAGAAATTGAAAACCATGTTCGACGACTCCGGCTTCTCAAGAAGAATAACATTGCTGAAAAATTTAATTTCGGTACGACTCGATAACTGTGAATCCATGACCAGTTATGTTACTCAAATTATCGAGACATCACAGAAATTGTCAGGAACGGGTTTTTCAGTGAACGACGAGTGGATTGGGTGTTTGCTATTAGCAGGATTACCGGAAAAATACTTTCCGATGATAATGGCAATAGAACATTCTGGAAACGCCATTACAGCTGACGTTGTGAAATCGAAGCTCATTGATTTGGCAGGTAACGATTGTGAATCAGGAAGTGCATTTGTGGGTAAAGCTCAGAATTATCGTCAGAACTATTCGACGGTTGGCAACACTAGACATGATGGCGCTAAGCAACATGGCGGCAAGAGTCAAAGTGTCAAACCCAACAATAACAAATCGAAAATACAATGTTATCGATGCAAACAGTACGGACACTATAAAAATCAGTGCAAGTTAAACAATCAATCGCCAGATAAAATCAAGAAGACCAACGCTTTTTCCGCCGTTTTTCTGAGTGGAAAT
Organism: Apotomis turbidana; assembly: GCA_905147355.2. Classification (NCBI taxonomy): domain Eukaryota; kingdom Metazoa; phylum Arthropoda; class Insecta; order Lepidoptera; family Tortricidae; genus Apotomis; species Apotomis turbidana. The sequence continues at coordinate 22,686,039 of LR990293.1, forward strand.
TTTAGTAAACACGACTTTTATCTTGACAGCTGCGCAAGCGTTCATATGACCATGGACGTAAATATGATCCAGAATGCATCGCATACGCCGAGTATTAAGGAGATTATAGCAGCAAATAAGTGTGCTATGCCAGTGTTATGCTCGGGTGATGTGGAAATCATTACAGTTACTCAAAAGTGCATATACGAAGTCACAATGAAAGATGTTGTTTGTGTCCCAAATCTGACTACTAATTTAATTTCGGTCAGTCAATTGATAAAAAATCACAACAGGGTGGAATTCAAGAAGAATTGTTGTCATGTTTTTAACAAACAGAATGAATTAGTGGCTGTAGCTAATTTAGTTGATGGCGTGTACAAGTTGGACACGGAGCGCAAACAGTGTTTGTTTTCATCTTCATCAGTGAGCAGTGAAGTACGAGTATGGCACAGAAGATTAGGTCACTTAAACATGAATGATATGAACAAAATGAGAGATGGAGCAGTCACGGGTGTGTCTTATACTGATAAGACAGTAATCGACAAGAACACGTGTACAGTGTGCTGCGAGGGGAAGCAGGCGCGCTTAACTTTCGGCCATGCAGGAACTAGGAGCACGGAGATACTGCATACTGTTCATGGGGACGTCTGTGGTCCAATGGAGGTGTCATCTATTGGAAACGCCAGGTATTTCCTTATTCTTGTAGACGATTATAGCCGTATGGCCTTTGTTTACTTTCTCAAATCCAAAAGTGAAGTATTCAAATATTTTAAAGAATTTAAAGCAGTAGTTGAGAATCAACAAAGTAAAAAGATAAGGATATTTCGGACAGATAATGGACTAGAGTTTTGTAGTACTGAATTTGAGAGCTATTTGAAGGAGGCAGGTATTGTTCACCAGAAGACCAATGCCTATACGCCAGAACAAAATGGTATGAGCGAGCGGTTGAATCGTACCATTGTTGAACGAGCTCGCTGCATGTTGTTTGATGCTGGATTAGACAAAAGGTTTTGGGCAGAGGCAACTAGTTGTGCAGTCTACCTTAGAAATAGATCAGTTGCATCAGGTCTACATAACAAAACACCCTATGAGCTGTGGTCGAATAAGAAACCAGATTTAAGTCATGTCCGGATATTTGGCAGTCGCGTGATGGCTCACGTGCCAAAAGAAAAAAGGCTTAAGTGGGATACTAAGTCGAAGAAACATATTCTTGTAGGCTATTCCGATACAGTCAAGGGCTACAGAATATATGACCCTGCCAGAAGGTGTGTCACCGTGAGTAGGGATGTGGTAATTCATGAAGGAACACAGAATTTCACACCAGATACTACAGTCTCCGTTCCAGTGGGGGATGTTTGCGTGACAGATAGGCCAAGCAGCAATACAGAGAAAATCAGTGAGATGAAAAATGAACCTGTAAATATGGATTCTTCAACAGATTCAGAGTATGATAATGCTCAGACTGATTTTGATTTATCATTTCAGCAGACAAAAGACTCTGAAAGGGACTCAGTCATAGAAGCAGTCTCTGAGCCAGTCGCTGAGCCAGTGCCTGTAGAAGCCACGGAGCCAGTCACAGAAGTCGTCACTGTACCTGTGCCTCATGAGCCAGTAAGTACAGCGAAACGAGTCAGAAAACCTCCTGAACGTTATGGCTATTCAAATCTATGTGAAGCATCATCATCCAGTAAAGAAAACCTGCAAGATCCAGTGAGCATGCGTGAAGCTCTGGATAGTCCAGATAGAGAAAAGTGGATTGAAGCCATGGAGGACGAGTTACAAGCATTTCAGGATAACAATGCTTGGGATCCAGTGGATAAGTTGCCTTCAGATAAAACTGCAGACTTCTTAGTGCAGTGCAAGTAGGTTTTCAAAAGAAAAGTGAATAGTGATGGTAGTGTGCGCCATAGAGCGCGTTTAGTGGCCAAAGGCTACACACAACGTCCAGGTGTAGACTATGATCAAACATTCTCACCAGTAGTGCGGTTCTCCACACTCAGAATGTTATTTGCATTGTCTGTGCAGTTAAATTTAGATATAACACATATAGATGTAAAAACAGCATTTTTAAATGGTATCCTGAAAGAGGACATTTTTATGATTCAGCCAAATATTTCTGATGTAAAAACAAAAACAATTGTCAAGCTCAATAAAGCAATTTATGGCTTAAAACAGTCCTCTAGATCTTGGTTTGAGCGTGTAGAGCAATGTTTGTGTGATTTAGGGTTTAAAACAAGTCATATTGAACCGTGTATTTTTACAAAAATGTATGATGATGTGAAAATGATTATAGCATTATATGTAGATGACAGATATAAAGGTCGCCGGAAAGCGCTGGATGCAGGTCGCTTCCAACCGGTATATATGGAGGTCCAAAGGGGAGGCCTATGTTCAGCAGTGGACGTCCTATGGCTGAGATGATGATGATGATGTAGATGATTTTTTGTTTTCTCAAATAATGCAGTAGAGACTGAAAAATTAGTTTCTGTGTTGAGTTCTAACTTTAAAATTAAAGATTTAGGACAGGTTCAACAATGTTTAGGTATGAGGGTTAAAATTAATAAAAAATGTAACTCATTAACCTTAGATCAAGAGCAGTATATAGATCAACTGTTGGATAAATTTAATATGTCTAATTGTAAAGTTGATAGTACACCAATGGAATGTAAACTTGAGATTAGTAACAGTGAAAGTTGTGATACTGAGATTCCATATCAACAGCTGATAGGGAGCCTGATGTACTTGTCAGTACTCACAAGGCCAGATATAGCATTTAGTGTTAGTTTTCTGAGCCAGTTTAATAAATGTCACACCAGTGTTCATTGGAATTATGCAAAAAGAATTCTCAAATATTTAAAGAGTACCAAAAATTATTGTTTGAAATATGTAAAAGAAAACTCTGAACTTATTGGTTTTGTCGAATCCGATTGGGGAAGCAATTGTATTGACCGCAAATCATATACTGGATTTTGTTTTCTTATGTCGGGTTCAGCTATTTCCTGGGAGAGCAAAAACAGCGGACAGTTGCTCTTTCAAGTATGGAAGCAGAGTATATGTCAATATCAGAGGCTTGTAAAGAGGCTATATATTTAAGAAATTTGCATTGTGAACTAACTGGAAATTTGTATTCTGTGACATTATATAATGATAGCCAGAGCGCACAGAAGTTGGTGGCATATCATGTTTGTCACAGAAAAAGTAAACATATTGATATTAGGTATCACTTTGTGAAAGATGCTGTTAATGATAAAATTATCAGTATTGACTATTTGCCAACTACTTCTATGCCAGCTGATGTCTTGACTAAAGCCTTAAGCCCAATGAAACATTGTAAATGTATTGAAGGATTAGGGATCAGTCATGAAAATTGTTAATTCATTTAGTTGTGGTTTTTTAGCCATGTATGTTTATTTGCTGTAGTGGGGGTGTTAAAAATATAAATTAAACATAACATCAAATAAGCATACTAGCGCCATCTATTATGAACGTATATAGAACTGTGTTCATTTGTTGTTGAATCTGTGGTGTTGGTTCTTTTAAAAAATAAATTACTTCTTCTGTTGTCAGCATTATTTATTTATTCAAACACAAACACAGTATAACAGTTTACACTAAGGCACTGCGAGTATCAAAAATAACAGATAAAAAAAAACTTAAACACATAACATAACAAACAAAATTAACATTGGTGAAAACGTAAACAATTTATTTAAAAACAGATTCTCGAACATCCATCGCCTCACAGAACTTCAAACACTCCTCACAAACAACCGCCCAGCTACACGCAAAAACATCGCAGTCAGGTGCTGATGCGAGGAGAGCATTGAGGCTCTGCAAAGCTCGAACAAGCGGAGTTCCGGTACGACACGGTGCGCGCCGCCGGAACAGCTAGCAGGAGGGACTGGCGCGTACAGACGACGTTATATAGAACTATGAATCATACGTACTATAATTACTAATTATGCATTTGTCAATATCTACTTACCTACACTTACTTAGCTAATTATTTAAGAAATATCTTAAGCATTGTTATTTTATTATTAGTCATTAAATAACTGTAAAGACAATTTCAATAACGATATAAGATTTCGTTTGAAAATATAACAATTATATCGACGTTTACATCATAAGTTATCGACATGTTACCACCCCTACAGTAGCGGACGTTTATTGCCCGACTCGCCACATAGTTTTGCGGATAGTATACATTATAAGACAAGAAACATTATTCTGTAATATCATTCTTGTATCGCCCTCTGACATGATATTGTTCACTAAGTTTATTTTTGTATTAAACCATTAATACAAAAATTAAAGCACAAAACATTGAAATGCGTAACCTAAGGGAAGAGACCGGGAATCGAACCCGGTACCTCTAAATTACCAGCCCAGCGTTTAACACATTGTTTTGATATTTGTATCATTAACATTAAAACGAATGAGACATTACATGTTTCATAAATTATTATTGTATTGTAAACAGTTTAAGCCGTTCGTCTTCTATTATAAGAAACATAAGCCTGTTGTTAGTAACCGACGTATTCTCTGATAAAATTACCATTAAACCTTTTTACTCAGAATTAAGATAGCAAAATAAGTCTACGTAAACAAAAAAAAATGTTTACAGTAAGTATATAGGTATTATCGATGTAATCTAGTATATGAAATAGATCCCCGACTATTGTTATCTGTTTACCTTCATATAATTCAGTAATGAGTTATTACTTAAGTGCTCACGTTATTGAGCTAATGTACGTACTTACTTAAGCCCAATATTGGAACCCCGGTCGGAAGAGTATTACGCCAGTCAACAAAGGCGTAACTTATGCAAAACTAATGGTTTACCCTTGAAATGTCGACAAACGTTTCATCGAATTTTCATTTCATCGAAAGATTTTTTTTTTCTGAAACCATAAAATATTTTTGAATGTTATAACACAAACCTAACCTAACCTAACCTAATCTAAAGGTTATAATTTACAAAATGTCTGAAAAATTTATGACTTACGAGTCAAAATTTGTCGCCGAAATGAAGCATCCGGTGAAACGTTTGTCGACATTTCAAGGGTATCCGAAAACTAATGTAATGCTTCCCAGGAGTGTCATTCTGAAAATACACTTTAAACCAAGCCTAGTTCATTTAATTAGACATGTAAATTTAGAGGTAGTACTTGTTAAGAAAGAAAGTTAATAAGCTTTCCGGGCTTTACATTTTCATCTATGTACGAGTTTTTATATCTATTTAAATGACATAATCGAGATGATTACGCTAATATTGTAAAGGCGAAAGTGTGTAAGTGTTAATACAGGGTATCCGCTACATCCGTACCGAATGTTATCGAAATTGGTCAAACCGTTTGAGCATAAAGAAGTAACAAACAAACAACATTAATAATAAATAGTATAGTAAATAAGATAGCTGCACCCTCATTTCTGTAGATTTATATTTTTATACAGTTCTTTCAGTTTCTTATCGGCATACGACGTGAACTCATAAACTTTGTCCTCTTAACTTAGGGATAACTTTCCTTTAGTTCAAGTTCGAGTGAAAACGTCTTACAAGCCCATAAGTGCCCTCTTTTCACTGTAAGCAACTTAAAAGCGAAGTAGCCATTATCACTATGGTACCTAATATTTCATTTCCGCCGGTAAATTTCCGTAATAAATAAACTTGAATCAAACTTTTGTGAGCTTTGAAATTTGCTCCTTCCCATTTGATCTCTAGCATGACAACTTGCTTCTATTATTCTCTCCAGAATATTGTTAGTTTATAAACTTTTCAACCGATTTCACTATAGTTTGCTCGATTGAATGATTTTATAAGACTTGCTGATACCCAACGCCAAGAATTTAAATCTTGTTGGAAGCCTTTATGTAAGACTGTCTTAACAGCACACTTGTATTCCTTGCAAGCACACTCTTCATTGCTTGGGGTAATTGGGCACACAATAAACACTGCCTGATCAAGTGAAAGACAAATAGCAGATTCAGACTTTGTTATTAGAAAAGTTTCCCAACTGTTCATCCAAAACCAAACCTGATTGGGTATTCCACGACTACACTCAATAGGTCTTAACTGACGTCGTTTTGCAAGCCATAATAGTACATTACATATACCTAGTTCGGTGAATCCGTGAATGTCCCAGATCGCAGATCTTTGTGGCCCGAACCAAAGGTGAGGACCATAAACATGCGACCTGAGGCTTTACAGATTACTGTCAATCACTTTTGTCTAAAGCTCTACGTCTTGCCTTGGCTAGGAACGTCAAACGTCATTTTATCACCGCGTAGCGGGCAGAAAATCCCACTTACGGCTCACGGTGACGTAAACGTTGTTTTAGTGTGAATCCAAAGATGGACGACTCCAGACCATGGGGCAGGACCCCAATACGATGGTGTGACCAGATATCCAACCAGCTGGATACGACGTTAAGCAGCGCGCTCCAGGAAGCAACCGTCAGGGAGGAGAGCTGCTATCAAAAATATTAATCGGCGGAGTCACGATCCTCAGCAGTCAGGAACTGACTTAAAACAGGTGTAAATTCAATCCGGAAGTGTACAGTGTGTGAGTTATCAAAATGTTATTCGCGTTTTATAGAAGCTCTCAGTTTTCACCCAAACCCGAATGGCAATGAGAGCTCAAGGACTGTAAGTTACAGTCAACATGTTGGTAAAATGGCATCGGTTTAAGCCATAAGGCGTCGCACAGTTTCAACGACAACGTATCAATACAAAAATGTCTGTTCGTGGCATCGTAGTTTCTAAATGCCATCACAGAAGTTTCGAGTACCTATCATTTCAAACTGTAGTTTAGATCTTGTTCTAGTGCGTTGTCTACAGGCGGTATCCATTTGTAATTAAGTACAGTCTCATTCTTCTTCTTCTCGTGTCGAGGTTCCATTTCAAATACTTGATGCCCAATGAGCAGCGGTGTTGATGGCTCTAGCCGTCGCATCTCTCGTCTGCAACTAAGTCTTATTAAAGACTATTTCCTTATATTTTTTTCCTACAAATGGCCGCTTATGGAACACAAAGGATGGGTATTGCCGACCATGTAATAAAGACTCGGCCTTGCAACCCTTAAAATGGGCAGCTAAATTGCCAGTGTCATATGCATCGACAGAGACAACTGTGACATGACCCCAGCTGCGGCGTTCTGTAAGCCAAAAGAAATCCCTTATAATTCAAAAGGGTCATCTAATCCTATGATGTCTTTGGTATATATTACGTCTTACAACTAAACAGATTTTTTTGTATTAGAGTCTATGAAATACTTAAAAGTCGTATGTAACTGCAAAGGATATAGAAAATAATACTTTTTAGTATTGTATAGCAGCAGAAAGGTCGCTGTCATTCAATCTTGTGACAGCGGAGTTAATAAACGTGCGTGTGTTTAGGACCGACAGCCTATCCTGAGATTATGGTCTTTTAAATCCTTTCCCAATACACACATTGTCTGGATTTATTAGTTAAAAGGCAAAATTCTACGTCTAGCCATTTTCTGTGTCACGCAAACGAAACTTATTCCACAATTTCAGGTTTACAGAATACAAAGTCATAATTTAAAGAGAAACGAGAAGTGATGGAAAATTCTCTTAAAGAAGCTAACAATTGTCATCGCCTGGCACTTAGAGGGGAGGGCACAATGCGTAAAACATATGACGTGTGAAGGTAGGTTGAACTGATTCAACTTGACTTATGTTGTGAGGTGAGAGAAGAAAATCGGAGGGTCGCCCCGGACGTCTTTGAAGTTTTAGTCCCATTCCTTCAATTATGAAAGTAAGGAAGGTGTAAGCCTTTGCAAAAGTGTAAAGATCGTAACATCATAACTTTCTGGCCTTAGAAATTCTTAAGAGCGAAAACACAAATCTCCGTTACATCGTTGCGAATTCATTACCCAATCCACGTCACGTCACGTAAAAATTCACAGCGTGGCGCTATGAGGTGGAAAACGACAACGTGCCACGTTGACTTGGGGTAAAAAATATATATTTATATTCATTTTTAGAGAAAACGTTTCTTTTAAATACATTGCCTGATATCCACATCACGATCCCGTAGCGTAGCACGTTGTCGCATCATGGAATTGTTTTTGTCATTAATGGTGTGCAATAACAATTTATCTTAACTACAGCCCATAGTATAAATAAGGAAACGAGATATGCCCTGCGTGTCCACTCTCCCGGCTACGTGCTCCATTAAGTGGTGTTACTTATTCATCCTCGGACACACACTAGTTAAAGTGATAATGTACAGGCTAATTTCGAGAAAGAATACTTATAGTGTTGATGGTTTAATTTAAACATCTGACTGAAACGCTTGAGAGCTGGGCTCGACTTTTTGAATTGCTAATCATTTGAGAAAATGGCGGAATTAAAATGACATGCGTATTGCCAGTCATGATAAAAGGCACTGACAATTGTCTAATTGCAATGTATGGAAAAATTATTAAAGTTTCCTTGCAAGATCGAATTAGAAATTAGGAGATCCGTTGATTTTCAATAAGGCTCATATAGTAGCGAGTTTTAAAGGCAGTGGGGCACATTGCTCGTTTATAGTCTTTATTTAAAGTACGTTAAACAGTCTTCCAACGGCAAAGTTTGTTGCTCGGTCCAGTTTATCTTTTCGCTAGAGCAATATGCAGTGCTTTGATAGTTCGTACGGAACTCACGGTGCGCGATTCCGACCCGCACTTCACCGATTCTTATAGAAATTTAATTTTAGGGGTATATTTAATTAAACATTTTTAAGAAAATATTAGTAGTGTATATAATGATTTGCTTAATTTTTTTTAAAATGCGAGGTGCTGTCAACAACATACTTTTAGTTTCGGTGGAATGATCGAGACTATGTATACGCATTAGGAGTCCTCTTGAATTATCTCAAGTTGTTGAGAGAGCCCATACTTTTAAGTTGTTCAGAAAGGTGCTGTCTTCTATCACAAACATTGAAGTTGAAGATTCCCGGTATTTTAGAGTCGGTGGTGCGTCGACTTGCCGAGGCCGTTTCGCGATCAAGCTCTTGATTCAAACAGAAGTGTTCAAAAGTTTGATAACTTTAACTACTAGGTACTTATAAAAAGTGGCTTTTTCGGCGTATAAAAATGGTAATGACCCTTTTTTATCGTAGTCGGATAAAAGGTTATAGAATTATATATTCAAATAATACGCTAAATGTGGCTAAAGAATAATTGAAATGCGTTTATTAGGTACTTTCAGCGTGATCAGGCCCCAAAGACACTTACAAATACAAAAACACAAAAGTATCGATTCAGTGGCTTTCACTATTTTTATTAAACGGTTTTATTTAGCTTGCCCTGTTTGTTTATTTATTTGGGTCAAATATAGTAATTGAAATTTTACCCCCTTCCTGTTGACGTATTGATCTGAAATTTGGTACGCATCTTTAGTTTTGGTGACAATATATTTTAATATATTCGGTATCATTGTAAATCCAAGATGGCCGCCGCTATAAAATGGCGGATTACATATTTTATCACTACTTCCTCAATATGGGTATCAAATGAAAGGGCTTGATTAGTGGACTAGAGTTCTTTATGAAAATAAAATGAAAATCCAATATGGCCGCCAATAAAAGGGCAGGTTATTTTTTCTTTTCATAACCTCTTCAATATGGATATCAAATAAAAGGACTTGATTAGTAGAATAGACTTCTTTATGAAAATAAAATGAAAATCCAATATGGCCGCCAACATAATGGCAGGTTAATTTTTCTTTCCATAACCCCTTCAATATAGGTAGATATCAAATAGAAGGTCTTGACTAGTAGAATAGATAGCACTATAAAAATAAATGAAAATCCAATATGGCCGCCAACAAGATGGCGGGTGTTTTTTTTTTCATTACTCCTTCAATATGGGTATCAAATGGAAGGGCTTGAGTAATAGAATACTGTAATATGCTTTGACAAATTTAAAATCTAAGATGGCCGCCGAAAATACCAGATTTCAATATGGGTATCAAATAAAAGGTCTCGACTAGTAGAATAGATTACACTATGAAAAATAAAGGAAAATCCTATATGGCCGCCAACAAGATGGCAGGTGTTTATTTTTTCACTACCCCTTCAATATGGGTATCAAATGGAAGGGCTTGAGTAATAGAATACTGCAACTTACCTATTGTACTGCTTTGACAAAAATCATCATAATTATATACATCTAAGATGGCTGCCAGAAATGCCAAATTTAATCATTGTTTCAATATGAGTGATGGATATCAAATGAAAGGGCAATGTACGAGTCGTACACCAGAACTGATCTGATTGTTGATGGTTGATTGTAGATTTGATAGAAACACTGATGTCGGTGTATGAATTTATTGATAACCAAGGTTTATGAGTACTAGCTAGGAGCACGTATAAACGTAGACTAAACATTATAATTCATAAGTAGCGCCATTGCAAATACAACAATTATTACCTATTCATTATGTATTTAATGCTGACTCGTAAATGTACAATGCTTGCATTGTACAGGCAATTCGAAAGCTGCGTATAGTCAGTGCCCCCCATCTGTACCGTGGGAACCCAGAACGATACCTACACGTCGCCTGTCGTGGTCGACGCGCTCAGCCAGTCGGTTGCCACACGCGCTCACGGCCGGACGCCGCCGGTCGCGCTATAAAATCACCAAAAAAATGGCTTCGTCGCGAATAAGACCAACGCGCTGGATTGTTGTGGGGTGTAAAAACATAAAAGCAACAGATATTTATCCTTTTTTTTCTTTGCCGACAGACGATGAAATGTTACTAAAAAATCTTAGAACTTAATAAGCACCTACCTAGAAACGCATTGCATACACTGTTATAATAGACACATGTAATGTTGAATAAATAAACTTACCTACTTAATATAGTTAAATTCATAGAAAACATCCACTAGGTACCTATATCAACAAGTGACACTAAAATTTACCAAATCAGTTTAGTGTGGCGGGAGAGATCATTGCACGGCCAAAAAGGGGCGTAAACGTCGGCGTTGTTCTTGACACTTAAGACCTTTTGCAAGGAATGCATTCGCAAAGATGAAACGCGTGATCAGATTATTATAACACAACTTGTACCTAGTGACTGTTTCGAAGCTTGTAATGCTAGTATTATACAATATGTAACACATTATATATAGGCACCTACCAAACTTTATTTAGTAAGTACCTACTGTCATCGGGATATATTTAGGTTACTTAGGTACCTACACAGAGAGTTGTTTTTGTTTCAGGTTTCTGGTATGTTCAGATAGAATAGGTAGGTAAGATTCCGATATACCTCGGAACTTAAAACGATTTTGATGGTGTGCCGCAGCGCATGTGAATACCTATTTCTAGTAGGTACCTAATGATAATTAAATTTGACTAATAAATTTAAATAAATCGATCGTATTTTCATTTATCTTGACTTTTTATAAAATCGTTTCTAAGCGGTGTCAACCCTAGCCTCGTTTTGCCGGCATGTGCGGCCAACGACCCGCGCGTTCAAGGTCGCTCCATTGTTAAATTGAGTAGGCATGAAAAGCAGTAGGTATTTGCCTTTTTATTCAGACATGGGTATCTGTTCGAAGAACTATTATATTAATCTGTGGTATAGTGGTTCGTAGAGTTTAGAGCAGTCAATACTTAACAGTAATATGAATGATGAAATTAAGGCAACTCATCAATACAAAGAACTTCGTCAACTTAGAATCGGAATTCAAGCATGGATCTGTGTTCCACCCAAGTCAAGATTGTGTATCGTGTCGAGGACTGTGTGGCGTTACGGGGGCTAAAAATGAAACGTCGTTAGCGGTACACCACCCAAGTTAAGGTTAAACGTGCCAAGAACTGTGTGGCATTTGAGTGAATATAAATTATATGTCGTAAGCATTTTCTCCTCAAGACTTGGGCATCTTGTTGTATAACAGCCTTTCCCCTCTATTGGACCTCTGGGGGGGTAGACCGTTTTAATGTCCATTACTCGTGGAACAAAATGTTTAATAACAATAAAACAAAAACAAACAAAGTAAAACAGAAACAGCAACATAACGAAAAAGAGGCTTCATAAATATACATACATACATAGACTGCTAAACTTATAACCCTTTCCTTTGGCTTTACCGTTGTCGGGTAAAAAAGCGAAAGAAAAGTATAGAACAAAACGTGCAAAAGAGAGTGAAATTGAACCTCACAGTCGACTACACAAAAGGGAGTAAACGGTAAGCGTCAGAGACACCTGAGTAACATGAGGCCAGGTTGTTAGGCCAACGTGAGAGACAAAGGGATCTGGTAGCGCCCGAAACACCAGAGCAATATGAGGCCAGGATAACAGGGCGGCGTGAGAGAGAAAAAGAGCTCGTAGCGTCCGAAACACCTGAGCAATGCAAAGTACGGTTAAATAACCAACGTGAGCGTACCCTGCAATGCAGAACTGGAAATCATCTGCAAACGTTTTATGTTACAAAATTAAAAAATAAAATCGTTGGGCGTGTGAAATTTCTATCAAGTCAACCATATTTACGCAGACTTCGCGCGCCCAACGATTTTTTTTTGTCTGATCAATGCCCTAGATGGATGAGGAGAGTGGTGTGATGTCTGGTACCTAGGACCTACCGAATAATTTATTACCTTTTAGTAAATTTTCAATAAAACCGTTTAACTTAAAAAACTTTTTTACTAAATTTTTATTTGCATCAAAATTCAAAGACGATTTCTTTTTTAATGTTTGTTACCTCACAACTATTTATATATAATTTATGAACTTGTTAGAGAGGAGGCATCACCAAATTGGTTCCATTATTCGTAAAGATCTGATGATGAGATCCATGAGTAATCGAAGGAACTGCTCAACTATTATAGGGTTAGGTACCCATATGATTTCGGTATTTAAAGTAACTCGCTTCACTGAAATATAATTTCTTCCCTTTGAAGTCGGACATTTATTGTAATAGGTATAGGTATTATTGTAAAATTACATCAATATACACACATTACAGACATTACAATTTCACACTATTATAATTTCACGAGATTGCGAAGCATGGAACACATAATACAATTAAATCAACGACTAGTAAATAAACGGCGTTAATTAAACAAATATCCATAGTTTTGACTTGTTTGTAAATCACAACGCATGATCAAGTAAATTACCTAAGATCTTTGATCTTAAAATCAAATTCTCTCCACAGCGTCCTGAAACAGACCCTGTACGTTTGTTAGTAAGTTCATATTCATGTGGTGACTATTTACAAGGAGAGGCAAACTCGATTGCTGCTGGAACTAAATTGGATGATCTTGATTGAGCGACTGGGATGTTAATTACTGTACGATCTTGGCAAGGCAAACATTCCTGCTGGCTTGCGATAATACGGAACACGGGACAATATCGTACAGGAAACTATCACGTTATACGTAGTTTGCTTTAACCTTGCCTTTGATACCTTAACCTGTATTACAGTATTGACGACATACCCATACTGATCTTACCTCGCCTTTTCACGTAGAATGATAAAGTATACCCATACAAACGTTAAAATTTTCTATAGACCTCTTATAAATGTATTAAAATCCATTATGAAACAGGTTTACTCACATCGCTTAAATTGAATATTACATGTTTTGAATCGGTACGCGATTCATCATCAGGAGTTCCGATCAGTCGCGGCGGCGGTGTGTTCGATTGGCCGTGAGTAAAGCCGTTTTAAGCCGAGTACCTAAAGTTTTTTTTATGTTAAATAGCGAATCTCTTTTGAATTATTTTAGCACATTCTCACAAACTTTTATGTTTATTATAACACTAGCGACCGCACCCGGGAACTTACTCAGGAATAACTTTGTTGATAAATGAAAACCGCATGATAATCCTTTTAGTAGTTTTTGAGTTTATCGCGATCATACAACAGACAGACAGACCGATGTGGTGGGGACTTTGTTTTATAAAGTATAGTGATAAAAACTGAGAGAGATCAACTAGATTTCGACTGAAAATATTATATTGGATCATCTTAACATTGCGACCTTTAGTTTCACATTAGGTATCTCGGAGTGTACATTTTGATGCTGTATAATTCTTTCAACAAAAAAAAAACATCATCATCATCATCATAATTAGCCAATAGACACTGCCGGACAAAGGCCTCCCCTAAAGTTCTCCACAACGATCGGTCGTGAGCCGCCCTCATCCAATTGCTCCCCGTGATCCTAACCAGGTCCTCGGTCCATCTCGTTGCGGGCATTCTCACTCGGCGCCTAAAAAAAAAGTAGTCACCAAATATAATTTAAGTATGAATCGGCATTCAATGAAGGCACGTCCTAAATAACTTGCCGGGCCGAATTCGCATTAATTATGTAAAGGAATCTGCGCCCATTCACACTGATGTGTCTATTCATACGCAAATGCTCGTGTGAACTAGCTAGGACACGCATTTTTAGGGTTAAAGCAGATGGATTCATAATCTAGACATACAGTACTCTGATGTTAGTTTGTGACATGATTTTTTGTCGTTTTCGTTGTACTCCTAACCTAGGTCATCGTGTTTTGCTTTTCAGCCACCAGACGGTGCTTCGTTGACTGAAGACCACAAATCGTCTGTAAAAAACAGATGGGCATATAATTAAGTGCTAGAATATTAGTGACTTTTTGGTCACATACCTAAACCTATTGATCACTCTTTATGCCTTAAAAATTAACTTCGATACAGAAGAAATCCGTCTTTCTCAATCTACCGCTTGAGCACAGTTAAAATATGAAGCATACGAAATGTCGAAAACTCTAACGAGTTAATGTGCTACCCTTTTAAGTAGGTATTTTTTTAAGTTGGTAATTAGCTAAGAAACTAAAAAGGATTAGTAACCTATATCAATCTACTCTTGTTTATTTTCACACTATCAACCCAAGTTTCTATCACTTCGATTGCATCGGAGTACTCTCTTGAAGGAATCTTCTTGATGGAATCCAGAACTCAATGAAAACGATTGCTTTCAATTCAACCAACTATGAAAGAACTTCTAGATGAACGCATTTAAAACTTTTCCCGTTCCGTTTCTCTTTGCGAGCTTAGAATTTGCAATGTGCGCTTCATTTTGTGTTTACTGGATTGTGCCCGCAACTTCATCCACATGATAATTTTCTTTACTAGTAAAAAAAAAGTATCCTGTGGATGTCCAGCTGTCCCTGTACCAGAATTGGTTAAAATCTGTCCAGCCGTTTCGGCGTGATGACCGGAAATATAATCATCATCCGCGCTGCTCTAAAAGTCCGTAGCGTCTTACCTAAAGTCGAGTTTTTAATTAGGCGAACTAACTTGACAGCTGAAAGTGTTGTCACAAATAGAAAAAAAAAATTGGGCATGTGCGAGTCCGACTCGCGCATGAAGGGTTCCGTACCATAATTTATAACATGTTTGTTGTATGGGAGCCCCCCTTAAATATTTATTTTATTTTATTTTTAGTATTTGTTGTTATAGCGGCAATATCTGTGAAAATTTCAACTGTCTAGCTATCACCGTTCTTGAGATACAGCAGTCTCAGTAATAGGGTCCCGTTTTTACCCTTTGGATACGGAACTCTAAAAAATACTGATTGGTTTATGTCGATACAAATATGTCGATATAACCTTAACTGTAGACCCGTAGACCTTAACATGTTCCAATTAGCGATATCCTAAAATAAAGTTCGTTTGACGTAAGTACATATTTGAATTCCAACCATTTTTTTATTATGTATTCGTGTAATAAAATGATTAGGTAGTTTGATTTCACCGTACCAAAATACACCTGGTCCGTTCCCTTGTCTTTTCCATCGCTTTATACGGTGCTGAAACATGGACCTTCAAAGCCGCCGACAGACAGAGAATCGATGCTTTTGAGATGTGGTGCTGGCGCCGTATGCTGCAGATACCATGGACAGCTTTCCGCACAAATGTCTCTATTCTGAAGCAACTAAAGATAGAGAAAACACAACGCTTATCAACTACCTGCTTACAACGAATAGTGAGGTATTTTGGCCATGTTGCACGCAGAGAGACGAATAATTTAGAACGCCTGATGGTAACTGGTAAAATCGAAGGTAAAAGACCTAGAGGCAGAAGTCCCAAAAGGTGGGCAGACCAGATACCTGAGGAGTTGGACATATCTGTCAGTGCTGCACTCCACCAAGCAACGGAACGTAACCGATGGAGACAACTAGTTGACGGAATCAGAAGGAGTCACGATCCTCAGCAGTGAGGGAACGAAGAGAGAGAGAGAGTTTGATTTCAGACACAATAATGCAAAATATATGAAACATGTGTAATGTCTACTTTTTTTAACCCTGTTTAACTAAATAAACCTCTGGTATTAACTGCATTTTTTAAATATCGATTAGCAACACTAGCGAAACTGTGGCAACATTCGTGTGCAATGAACTGTCAAGTTAGTTCGCCTAATTAAAAAATAAAAACTCGACTTTAGTCCCCGAAGATACATTTATTTGTTCCCTCCACACCCCGCGCCGCAAAAACTACTAGAGCGGCACCGCGCGCGTTTCGTGGCATGCTTTATACATTCGTATGAGACTATTCATAGAAAATAGATTTTTAATACAGTTGTAGAATGTTATAATAGTACACACAATTAGTGTATCGCCATCCAAGGAGCATGGGCTATTAGCTAAGCAATGTCTCGAATATATAAGGGGGTTATGAGGATATTCAGAATTTGTGTACTAGGCGTCCGCTTGCGGCGGGAATTTGGCCGAAAACAGACGCTAACAAACATTGTATAATAATTAGCGCAAAATTCGAAACGGTTCGCCACAGAACATTTTCTTCTCATTCAGGTTCCAAAATTTCGTAGATAAGTTAAACTTTGGAGGGGAAATAGACGAGAAACCTCGATTTGTACGGGAAATGAGTGGTGGTATTGCCACTCAAGTCTACTTACATACAATATCCATCTATTCTATCTGCATTGAGCTACGGTATAAGAGGTAGAGAATAACAAGACATATTGCTCCCTCCTATCATTTATTCTTTAGTGTTATGAATGACTATTTTCAATTGTACTTCAAAATATAGAGTCATCTCAATGAGGAAGAAAATGTCATGGTAGGACGAATCAAATAAAAATCAAAATGTTCATTCTGTAAGTAGGCCACAAGGGCACTCTTACATGTCTGAATCTGAATCTACCGGCATTTCACATGAAGAGACCGCCGTTGTGAAGAAAGCCGAAAAAACTCGCGAATTGCGCATATCGCTAATGCAGAACAATAGTGGCGAGATTTCGCATAGATGTCACTGACAAATATGTCGAATTTAGGCCTGAGTCTTTAAACTATCTGAAACACTAACTTGAAAACTGACATACAAAATGTTCTCATTTAATAAATCACATCCGCAATCCATTAAACTTATTGGAAACCTATTTCCACTCCTCACGTCATTTTCAATACATCGAACACCAGAGAGGATTATTGTTTCACGTCTCTGCAATCCGATTTAACTCGTTGCAATTTCATTTCCGTGTTGTGGTACAGGGGAGTGATGACCAGGGAATGACGAGTATGGCAATCAGAGATTACTCAGCCTATGGACGTCTAATTTTAAGGCAATCAAGACTTAACATTTCACAACTAGGGAAAAGACTGTAGTCTTTGACATTTTAATATCTGAATACTTACTAAATAGAAAAGGGACTCATTTATAACGTAATGTATGAATTAATGTTATTTACCTGAATCAATATTAAATGTATCATTCCCTATAATACAAACCTACTTATAGCTTACTGTGGGTCTAGGTCGATTTGTATAAGGTTATCCGATATCTATTTATTTATTTTTATTTACTCACAACTGGTATAAGAACCGCACATTTATAAGTAACTGATGTAACGCTAAATAATATAAGTGAAAAAGTTTATAAAGAGAATCGTAATTCATGGAATGAACTCAAATATTTGTTCCTGTATTTCTAGATTATGAGTATCGTCGTCTAGTACCCATAGTTCAAGCATTGCTTAGTTTGTGACTAGGTCGATTTGTGTCAGATTGTCCATTAATATTAATTTATTATTATTAGTTAGCTAGTTAATCAGTGAGGGGAGTAATGGGCACGGGAATGACGGGCACGGGAATGACGGGCACAAAAATGACTCGGGGACGGTAATGATGAGTACACATCTCTTTATTTCCCTCGACACACATCGTCGGGCATTCGTACATTATGTTTTGTACATCACGCATGTTTTGTAAATGACGGAGGTGCTTTTATTTTGAGAGTGTTATTTGTAGTTCCCGTTTTGATGAGATTGAGAGGCCTCATTACTTTTAAAAAAAATTTTTTTTCACTTTGAAACATATTTTGATAATTTCAACCAACTATTGAAGTGAATAATACTTTGTCTCGAGTTCTAGGTAGTAACATAATTAGTTATTTTATGCTTTCATTGCGTGCAGTCGAAAATAAGTTGAAAAAACGAATTTTCCGCGGAAATTTTGTCAATTTCGAGTAGTTTATGAAACAAAAATTATCAATGAAAAATTCAAACTGTAGGTTTCAAATATATTCCAATAAGTCCCAATAGCCCTGTTTTAGGTAGTAACATAACAATAATATGTTAAGAATCATGTTTGATCATAGAGACAAATGTCTAAAACAATCAGCATTTTAAAAGGAATAAGGCATCTTAAAGTTCTGTTTGAATACTACACTGTGATTTGAATACTACCGTGAAGTTTCCTTCTGAGGTACAGTAAGACGACGTGGTTGACGCTGCCGACTGAGCTGGCTGTCCTGACATAGTAGGGCAGAAGCTAGGTACCTATTACCACAATTACTTTTTCATATCTCAATTATTGTGTAGTTGTTGAAGGCGAGTCAAAGTAACATGGATATTTATTCCTCGCAAAATAAGTTCGAAATATTGCTAAAATCGTCCGAGGATTAATTTTTTCGTAAATCATACTTAAAACGATCATTTATAGGTATTTATGGTTGACCAACAATCATTTGTAATCAATAATATGTATGACTTTAGGAGCTGTTTTTACAGAGTGTAGAGGCGTATCTCGAACACCGACACTCGAATATTTTATATTAGAATTAGTGACTATTAGTTATTATGTAATTACCTATTATTATGCCTATTAAGTTATTTTTATATTATTATATAAATTTTCTATTAACTTAATTTAAGACTTTAGGAGCTGTTTTTACAGTGTAGAGGCGTATCCCGAACACCGACACTCGAAAATTTTATATAAGAATTAGTGACTATTATTTAGTTATTATGTAATTACCTATTATTATGCCTATTATGTAAATTTTTTATATTATTTAAACATTTTAATTTTAATTGACTGCAATATTTGCACGCTTGCATGCAAGCTAGATACATACGACATAATGAATTGTACTCGTAGCTACTGTAACATCCATTTACTCGTACTGTGTCTATGTACTCGTAAATAAATAATTCCTGATTTCTAATTGGTATAACTTAATACAATGGGTGTACAATGTTCTGCCTATTATGTCTGGACTGCAGCAACAAAATGGAATCACCGATGCAAATTTTCAATAGTAGATTTCCGCTATTTCAATAATCTCGCGGTTTCAATTCTATTCTATTGGATAATTTGACGATGCAGTATGGGTTGAATTTGGATTGGGACTCTAATGAACAGATCCCGGAATATACGGGGCCAAATTTAGTGGTGAATAAAAGGATGCCTATGTCGATAAACTTGAGACTAGGTATATCATGAACATATTTTGAATAATCGCTAGGTTTAAGCAAATCTTGCTCTTGCTGAGCTCTGTAGAGTACAAGCGATGAATTGCTTTTCGATACCTGGATTTCTAGACGTACTATACGCTATCATCCACAGAAAATACTCTAATCTCATTCCCTTGTGACAAGTGATCTAGCAGTGAATGAAATATAACTCATTATTATATAAATACCTAGTCCTAAAGTAAACAGTTACCCAGAAGCAAATATTTGGGTTCATCAGCCGATGCCGCTATTGGAACCTACGTCCATCGGCTCGGAAGGCAACTGCACTGCGCCAACCACGTCGATACATTGAGCCATATCTCCTTTAAAACGTCAACATAACATATTACAAATCCTAAAGCCAAATCAATTAATGTCCGTTAGGTATGTGGCCGTGATAAAGCCAAGAAATTTGTTAATTGGACATCGTCCCGACGAATAAGCACCCTGTATAATAGGCTAATGAACATATTATCCCTGGGGACGGGATTACTAAACGATGTGGGTCATTTCCAGCCACATGGCAAAGGCTGGGATAATCCCGTGGTCACTGATGCGGTTGGGACATTTTGGGCATGCGAGGGTTATTTGCAAGCGTGTCAAGTGTTTCGAACAAGACCTTATCTTTTGCGATAATGGTTCAAATTTCAACGCGGCGCGGGTACTTGTAAATTGCTGGTTTGCGTTAAGATATTTGCTTGCGATGAGGTATGTTCGTCGCGTATGTGACGTTGAAAATATCTTTGATATTTGGGAACCTTTTTACGCATGAAAGGCAGGCATTCTAGTAGCAATTTTGTCGTGTTTTGAAGAACTCTAAATTATACCTCTTTTTTCTAAAAAAGGTTTGCTGGAATGGAATTCCGCTCTGTAGCTGTCCTAATGAGAAATATAAAGAGACTTCTTCTACATCTACGTTTTCACAAAGTGGTCGTAGTTATGAACTGTGTGATAATTTAGCTTATTCCAAGACAATGTTCCTCAATATGTCTGGCATTTTGGAAATGTTTCGGGACAGGACATTGCGTGACTAGTTTTACGAGGTCTGGCCATCAAGTTGGGGATTGTCCATTGAGTCTTCTAGAATAAATGAGGCAGACGCCAATATCTATAAATAAATACCTATATTAGAAAAAATAAAGTAACGGATTCTTTATTTTGGTTATATTCAATTATATTTTATTGACTGAGTCTGCGAAGCGTCGCTGGAGGTTTTTTCTGTTCTGTTGTAAGACTTGTAAGTGATGTTCTGTATGTTTGGATATCCAAATTATCCAGATTTCCAGCTGTTCATACCTATAAGTCACATTGCTCAACCAATTCTCATTATCGTGATTTTTGAAGCAGGTTTTTTATCAATTCATTTTTCCAAAAAAAAACAACTGGGCAAGAAAACGTAGGACAGTCTAATATTTAAGCAATTTTGAAACAGTCTCACAATGCCACTTACAAATTACAGTCTACGCTTGCCAAGTCCAGGCTATTACGGCCCTGCTATTACGATTTCCATTTCCCCGAAAAGCAGTGAAGATATCACAATACATGATAAAGTATATTACACGAAGACACAACGGATAAGGGATAATTTATCGGCCATCTCTGGTAATAAAAAAACCTTATTCCGAAAAAGTACTTTATTATTTCGCAACAGTAAATCAACTAGTAGAACATGATAACCAGTATCAATCAAAAACGCTTTTGCTACACTCAGGAGCGCGTTAGTTTCGCTCCGTTATAGGCTAGAAACTAGATTAAATGTTACGCCTGAAGTTTGGAATGGATAATATTACCTTTCCATAAAATGTTATTAGAAAATTGCTTGAAGGTAGTGAATTCTAGAGGGATTCTGTATTTACATACGTAAGGTAAATGGATTCGATGTTACTTGACAGATTTTAGCTAACGTAATTGGCCGGGTGCAGAGGTCGCGTAGGGAAAGCGAAAATGATCGCAGCGCTTGATGTGGCCAAAAGTGGTAACTTTGGCCTCTCTGTTTCTGTCAAACGTCATACTTTTCAGTTATAATCCTTACTTTTTCTACTAGGTATAAAATAATAAACTGAAATAAAATGTGTCACGATAGGTGTTGTGTGGTAAACTGCAATTACAGGACGAAACAGCAATTGCAAATGCTATGCTTTCCTACACCGAGTTGGAAACAAGATCAGAAAATGAATTGGATCGCTGTTGCTAGAAGAATAAAGTAAGTGTATTAAACTGAACATTTTTATCAATTTACTGCAATAATAATATTATAATAGAATGATTACAATGTTTCAAAAATATGAAATGTAGAATTACTTATAATTTGTAAATGTTACTGTTGTTATTTGTTTATTATTATTAATGTGCCAAAAAGAACAGCTTCCCTTTACTCTCCGTTTGAGGCTGAAACCTTATGTTCTGACCGATGCTTTGGAAGCCAGTTTTGAAAATAGTAGTAATTTTTCAATTATCTGGAAACAAACATAATAAAACAGTATTTTTTCCTTTAATTTGTAAGGAAACAACAAAGAAGTCAATTGACATAATAATACTAAACACGTATATAATAATTACTTTCTTCAATAAAGGAACCAAATGTGTTTCACATTAAAAACAAACAGATTTTGCACTTGTTAGGTGCTCTACAATCAATATTTTTAATTTTTTACCATAATTTTGTTGCGTCCATTATTTAACACTTGACAGATCCCCGGGCCAAAGTTGTGAACGCTAGGCGGCGCTGACGTCATGCACCCGGCCAATACGAGGTGACAGTGTAAAGTTAGGTTGTAGATATTTTTTCATTTTCGTACCTATGGGAATCTTACATAACTTCTACCGCAGGAAAAAAGAACATTGCTAAAACTCGGCAAACTATGAACATAAATATTCATGGTTCTTTCCTTACAACATATTTTTCTCTAGTAGAAGTTATTAAATTTAAATTTCAGAAGGGTTTCAATACAATGTTGCAAACATCAAAAACCCTTTCGATCGCATCCTGACACAACTTAACAAATATTTTTTATCAAACATTAAAAACAGTGTTGTGAAATTGATGTCTGCGCCTGAAACAATACCCTCTGTCTTGGTCAGAGATCGGATGGATGACGCCATTGCACGTAAAAAATATGGGTAGGACTTTACTAATTACAATACTTTTATAATTTTGATTTGAATCATGGCCTAATTGTAAAAAAGGTGGCCTTATTAAACATGGCCTAATTTTCAATGTCCTAATACTTATTTGCCATTTTTGTTTGATATAAGTAACAAATTATGTCCTAATTGTGCCTCAATATTGCATGCACTACGATGGACGTAGATTCTTTTAACGCGAGGGAGAATTTTTTTTTTGGTGCTGGTGCGGTTTCGTGCGGGTCGCAGTTCTTCCTAACAGTCCTCCTCGCTTCGCTCGTCGTGGTACCTAACGTTCTTCGTTATCTAAATCACGTAGTTCATATTTAGGATCTATAAGTTGTATAACAAACAATCATTACTTCCAAAATTAGGATAAAATGAATTAGGGCATATGAGTATTAGGTAATGTTTGTTATATTATGAATTTGATGACTTTTAGAACATAAGAGCGTTTAGGACACAAGACTATTATGGCAAATGAACATTAGCTCAAAAGTGTTTAGGACAAACATGTTAGGGCACATGATTTTATTTTATTTCAATAGTTAAATGTATTTGCCACGTATACTTATTATAAGATTATTTTGTATTAAAGGTCAGTTTCCTATAATGGTCATGATTTCAGTAAAAAACTAATAGCTAGATGCAGGATTGTCTTTTATTTTACATTCATTTGATGACGCGGTTGGCGCAGTGATAAAGCAGTAGTCGGCGGGTCTGGGCTCAAATCCGGACAAGGGCAAATATTTGTGTGATGAACACGAATATGTGTGCTTGGGTCATGGATGTTCTATGTATTTATTTATCTATGCAAGTATGTATATCGTCGCCTATTACTCATAACACGAGCCTTTTTGAGCTTTATTTGGGACTAAGTTGAATTGTGTGACGTTGTCTGATAAATAAATAAAAATTATAATAATATGGGCGCGCTGTGCCATGCCAGTCTGGCGACATTTGTTAGTCATAATTTCATTGTCCTCTAATTACCTACGCCCAAACTAAATTCGTATTGCAGAACTAGCTATTTCTCCAATCCAAAGATAGTTAAATGATACCTTTTACCCGACAATGGTAACGAATAATAAATACGCGAAAGAAGTTGCACCTAGAATTTTAATACATTGTTTGATTGCCTGAAAACGAGCAAGTAATATTATTATTAGTATCATCGCACAAAATATAGCAACCTCATTTTTTTTACTCTGCATTTACGAAATTCGTCATGACGGAAAGTGATGGATTTTTTTCGATTATTTGTCACACGATAATCGTAACTATCATAGGCCCACAGCAACCCTCTCAATATAGCAAACCTTTGGACACGTCAAAATCATGCTATTTATATTCTCCGCGTTTCCAAAATTAGTTGAAAAGCACGCGGGGTGCTCAGTTACTCTCGACAAGTACAGTCGGAATAATTAAACAGGCGCTCTGTATGCCGCGACGTCTGACTGTACCGCTCGCCGCATTGAAATGGATCCAATGCTGTTAAGTACGGCAGACACTGTCAATTAACCTGGGTAACACATTGTGTCAATGAATGGTTTAATGGTTTAAGACTTTTATTCTCATAAAAACACACAATACATTCACTTAAAATGAGAACTTAAATTGAAGTGGCTTAAACAATATTCTGTTTTCAGTACCTACTCGTTCGATTCCCACATCCCGAACGCCGCAGGCTCGTGCAATTTTATCACTTATTTTATTTTATGATTTTACTTAAACACATAGACTGCGCTCGCGCACTTATAACTAGTGTGGGTAGCGTTAGAGAAACAGGCATAATTAATTTTGATTAAGATGAGGATGAGGCCTGCCAATCCAGGGGTTTTCAGCCCAAAAGTCTCAACATTCTGGTAACTTATTACTAATACAAAAAAAGCCTAGGTTGGTTTCCCTGGGGTGGTTGGTTGATGAAAAGGTTGGGGTCGTTTGCTGCCAGAAAAACTTTAAACTGTAACCTGACCCATCTGTATCTTTAGAGGACATTACAACTTGTACTCACTGAAGGGCTGAAAATACTTAAAAGTATGATAATATGGTTCAGATCATGGTGTTACAGTATTATGAGCATGCAAACATAAACGGCCTTACCGATCGTTTTATCGAAATAAAATGATTTTCCACAAGTATAATTATAGACAGTTATAACTTATTAGCGAGAGATAATAATCGCCCCTGCGTGAATAACATTAGTTAATTTCATAAAACTGCTAAATAATAAGATCAATAAGTCTGAACCTTCGCTCAATGCAAAAAAGAACAACTATATTTCCATACAAATAATTATTACATCATCTTCAAATAATCTTCAATACATAATGATTGACAGCCTGTAGGCTCTTGTAGCTTACAATGCCAATTCTTTTCAGCATACCCGACTCAATTCGACAACGACACACTATCAAACACATCGACGGTAACATGTTACATTTGGCGCTTCAACCTTGCCGTGGGGAAGATTCCTGCAAATCGGTTCTCCTTTCCTCTAATTTCATGCGCTTGAGCTAAACCGCTGAGACGTGCCTTGGGATCATTCCACTTTTTCGTCGTTCCTAGATACTCGTATTCCTCGACACGATACACGATAGGATGGTCCTCGACTGGGTAGCATTTGGTATGGGGAATATGTTTGAATAATAAGAATTAAAATTATTTTTTCTAAAAATGAACTAGTGACTTAGCTGGTGGAACAATTGGGCGAACGATATAAAGTGTTACCAATTTCAAAAGGCTACGTTTTATTTTGGTTGCAACGAAGTATATTTATTATTACGAGAATAATGAGAAAAAAAATATATATTTTAATTGATTACGGATTACGGATACAATAACGTACGATCGCTTTCTTCAGTGTAAGTATCCATACTAGCATGCTTTCTTGTCCTCACCTTGCTCTCCAAATTGCCCAGATAGAAAAGAATTGTCAAAAAAACGAGCGAATTTTTTAACACTTCATATCGTTCGCCCTACGAAAAAGTACTGTTGTAGTAATTTTTTTAACGCAATTTTATATCAATATTACTACGGATACTGCAGCTTTGCTAAAAAAAATTGTTAAAATTTCATTACCCAAACAAATATTAGCAATGCAATCTTTGGCATAATTTTATTACGCAAATTTTCATTTCGTCAAATTTTTTATTTAGCAGATTTTACTACGAAAAATTACATTTAGGCATTTGGTATTTTAGCAAATGCATTATTAATAAGCAAAAATAAGCCAAAAAAGTAGACAATAAACGTAAAACACAAATTGAGGTTAGGGTATAGTAAAAATTTCGATGGGTATAATGTTGTTTCGACACATGTAGTTTATGATGTTATCGTATGGAATACGCTAGTCTAGTCATGTTTTTATTTATTACATCGGCGGTTACCACATTTTAGTGCACAGTTCCAGTTTGATTTACCGAGCACGGCGAAGACAGCAGCATACGCGCAATAAAACATGGTTTCCCGGCGACTTTTATTCTGGGAATTTAATGCCAAGAGGTACGAAACAGTTTTATTAATACCGTATATTCTTATCCATATATTTATATGCCTTAGTGTCGCATGTAGGTTAGGTATACAGTATACTAAGCTGATTACTTACTGCTATATATGATCGAGCTAACTTATAATTATTACATAGTATACCGTATACTATGTAATAATTATAAGTTAGCTCGATCATATATAGCAGTAAGTAATCAGCTTAGAATAAGAAATCATTATATACACAATCATATTTCTTTTCTTTTATTTCTACTTAGTATATAAGGTTAATTGCTCTCATTATTGTGTTAGGATAAGATATGAAGCTTTGGTTAATTACTATGTAAAACCACCATTAAATAAACATATAACGAAAACATATAGAAAGCTTCATAAAGTAGGTTGATGATATTGTAAACATTAAAATTACCCAATAAAAATCTTATAGGAAAACTTGTCGATAAATATATACTCGACCAATGTATATTATGTACCATTATGTGAATGTTTTATATACTAAATAAAGGGATAATGTTGTTCAGTTTACACTAACACACCTCATCATACCACACGTAAGAATTGGGCCACGCCCTTCTTACCCATTGGCCCTCAATAAGTTTAATCCAGCGATCATACTAATATGGCCGCTCGATTAATTTAATTCATTCCTCTTGCGGCCTCCGATCAAACAACACTTCACAGCAGCATTATGTGAAACTTACGTCACAGTGTTATTATTTTATGGGACTTCCCTATACTACTGAAGCATCCCCTTTGCAGTTTAATTTAAATTCAATCAAGATACAGTCTACACCCCACACTTAGAATATAAAGAGTGATAATTCAACTGAGTCATCACCCGCGGTACGGCATAGGTGCGGATTTTTTGTGGGTATAAATCACAGCTCATTAAGTGAATCATCTTACCAACAGCGAAACGACGGCCAGTGATGAACATAGGCCTTCCCAAATAACACCACTTAGACAGTTCCTCTGGCGTCCGCATCTAGGTAATTTAATGCCGCAGTTTCAGTTTGATTTACCGAGGGCACGACGAGTAATGAAGCATACGCGCGTACCTATGATACACGGTTTCCCGGCGACGTTTACACCGGGAATTAAATGCCAATGTTTTTTGAGCAGCGAAACAGTTTTATAAATACCGTAATACATCTATGTATGTCGGAGTTGGATTTTATAATCCGCCATTATTACATTACGGCTAGCCGTTGTGAAATTCGGGGGTTCAACGAATAGGTACATTTTCATTGCGATACGTTCTTCAATTAAGGCGGCCCACATTTAGATGCATCGTACGAAGCGCCAGAACAGTAAAGTAGGTTAGGTTAGGTTAGGTTAGAACTGCGACCAAAACAGCGCCCGAGCCGAGCGAGCGAAGCGAGTCTACCGTGGCGTGGCGTGGCGAAGCACTAGAACCGAATAGTAAAGTAGGATAGGTTAGGTTCGGAAGAGGAGGCTAGTGATTAGCTGTATATCATTACAGCTAGCCGTGCGGATATTTATTCATCCGCATTCAATCCGGCCAATCATTGAACCACTGCATTGTAAAACGGCCCTGTTTTTGATAACGACTACTTTTTCACGGTGAAATTGGCAAATTACTTATTGTCTCCATACAAATATTGGTACCCATAACATATAATGACGCGACGATTAGATAGATGGCCAGTTGTATGGAGCGTCTTTAGCACTCCGTAGGAATATTGAAGTCCTGTTTTTTAATAACTTAAAGAAGTTATTAAATTTACCTTAAAACGTTAGGTAAAGAATAACCATAATTATGACATTATGAGATAAACCCTAAAAAAACATCTCCATAAAAAAAACATATTGTGACAAATACATTGATAATTTCAACCAACTTTTTGAAGTGAATAATACTTTTTCCTGAGTTCTAAAAAGTAACATATGTAGCTATTTCATACTTTTATTGCGTACAATCGAAAATAAGTTGCAAAAACCAGTTTTGTGCGTGAATTTGCTCGATTTCGAGTAATATTTGAAACAAAAATTATAAATGAAAAATTCAAACTGTACCGTTCAAATACCTACTTACCAACAAATCGCCCTAGTAACATAGATAAGAAACATGTTCGATCATAGAGAAAAATATCTAAAACAATCAGTGTTTATCGAGAACTGAACAAAAATAGGATAATGCTGATAAAGTAGATTGGTTGCTTTTGGCATGTATCGTATACATTCTGTAAACACAATATTTTTGTTAATAAATTGCGCCTCCGTCAAGTTTTTCCATCAGCTGAAATTAATTGCGTAACTTTACGTACCGCGTGGATGGATTTTTGTTTCAGGCTTTATTTTCCAGGATATACGTTATGTGAGTTTTTATAATTATAACAAAATGTGTTAAAATTTGGCAAATGCGAGTCCGACTCGCGCATGAATGGTTCCGTACCATAATGTATAACAAGTTTGTTGTATTGGAGCCCCCCTTAAATATTTATTTTATTTTATTTTATTTTTAGTATTTTGTTGTTATAGCGGCAATAGAAATACATCATCTGTGAAAATTTCAACTGTCTAGCTATCACGGTTCATGAGATACAGCCTGGTGACAGGCGGACGGAAGGACGGACGAACGGACGGACGGACGGACAGACGGACAGCGAAGTCTCAGTAATACACTGAGAAAAAAAATTGATTACATTAATCAAAATTTTGATTGTTTTAACAAAGTAACTTAATGTATAGCGAGCAGATAAAGTTAACTGATTGAAAAAGGTAATAAAGTAACTTTGTAAATCCAGTCATGACTGAAATATAAAAATCATGTTTGTTGACTAATATAATCAGGAAATCCTTAATAAAACCCATCAACGTCTTTACAGATACAATTAAAGAATATGTTTGATGAAATCAAGTAAAATGATTAAATCAATCAAGTCTACTTTATGAAATATATATAGTGCACGATTCAATTAATCAAGTCTACTTTATGAAATGTATATAGTGCACGATTAAATAAATCAAGTCTACTTTATGAAATGTGTATAGTGCACGATTACATCAATCAAGTGTACTTTATGAAATATATATATAGTGCACGATTCAATTAATCAAGTCTACTTTATGAAATAATAATAATAATAATATAATAAATCTTTAATGTATGTAATGTACCAAAAAAGCCACAGTAGGGCTAATCCCGTTCGTAAGGACCATGTAAAAAATGCACTCTGGTCTCGAAGGGATAGAATCAAACACCGAGATTGATAACAATCCACAGATGTTTAATTCATTCGATTATATGCACTTCACACATATCGACAAAATAACAATAATAATTTACAGTACTTATGCATTTTATGGTAAACAAACGTTGGCGCGATGTACAATTCACGCTCTACGGTACAGCGCCATCTATCAGACAATTAAGACAACTAACTATTTAATAACAACTTATACACGCATGATTAGTTGAAATAAGTTGATTATTTAATTCAATCTCGTTTATGTTTGATGCAATTAATTGCTTTTAATTGAATGAATGTTTTAACTTAATTCGTGTCTTTAAGTTCAATGATCCATTAATAAACTGACTTAATAGATTCAAACAATTTCATAATTGACTTAATAATTTTAGTCAAATACATTGCTTAATTGAAATAAGTTGATTATTTAATTTAATCTCCTGCCTGTTTGATGTAATTAATTGCGTTTAATTGAATTTATGATTTTACTTGATTCGTGTGATTAAGTTCAATAATTAACTTGATAAATTTAGTCAAGTGCATTGTTTAATTTTATTAAGCGCATGTTAATTGAAATAAGTTGATTATTTAATTCAATCTCGTTTATGTTTGATGCAATTAATTGCTTTTAATTGAATTAATGATTCAAGTTAATTCGTGTGATTAAGTTTAATGATACCGTTAATAAACTGACTTACTAGATTCAAATAACTCCATGTTTCGATGAGTAAAGTAAATGATTAAATTAAAAGTCAATTAAGAAGTTGATCAAATGAAACATTGTTACTTAATTAAACCTTTCGATCAATTTAACTTTGTTGTAGTTATAAAGTATACCTTGTGTATATGATCAATTAAATAATTAATTCAATCATATTTTTTCTAATCAAGCAAAAAGCCGACTTGATTAAATCTCTTTTTTCTCAGTGTAGGGTCCCGTTTTTACCCTTTGGGTGCGGAACCCTAAAAATGATGACAAAGGAAGTATTTTAACTGTTAATTGATAGACGGGCTAAATTCGAGTTTTTTTAATCCGCCCATATAATTCGAAATATCACAACTTTCTAATTTACTTGTGCTCTATGCATCTACTTGATATAACAGCCTGTCAATGCCAATGAACAAAAATAGGTAATTATTGTAATTAAGCGGGTTACACTCACGTGAAATTGTCAGGAATGCCCCGACATGTTTCGAACTCGTATGGAGCTGTTCATCAGGGACCGCTATAGTCACAGTATAATAAAGTGCTATAGTGGTGCGGTATCTGCGTCACTGATTCTGTCACATGTCGGGCCGTTCCTGTTTTTTCTCATTAAGGCTTATAGTGAACCGCTGGTAGATATTTTTACACCTTTATTTTTAATTCATATTTAGGTATCAACTACCCAGTTTGCACAAAATGATTGACATTGACAGAGAAAACTTGTAGTTTTCTCAGACAACCTTTGAAAACTGGTAACTGGAAAGCTAACAAAACGTCAGAGAGGCTCAAGTAATTAATGTACGTGATATAATCCGTTTAAATTGTTTTATTTAAATGCATGACAGTCGCGGATACCGAAGAAAATATTATGTCTCAAAAAAGTTTTAGGAAGATTAAAAGTCGGTAATGACAGCTGAATTTTATTCATAAAAGTTTAATTAAAAATTAAACCCAAGGCGTCAGCGCTGATCACATTATTTCAACTCCTTCCACAAATCTGCCAGCGCTCCAGTTCCGAGATTCGTGTCCCGGTTTCAGTTGAAAGTTTTTGTTGATTTATTATAATCTTTCGCTGCTACGGAGGTTGCACTCCTTGAAAATAATTACTTTTCACCGGTTTCAAGGAAGGAGACTGTATAATTTTGATCAAGTTATAATAGTTCATAATCGCGTACTGTAATCTGACAATTATAGTTTCACAGACTAAAATCACAACAACGCACTTTTTAAACTTGTATCAAAATTATTTTCTCTATGGTACCCGCTACTGAATTTTAATATTCATAATCATAAGACATCTCTCCACTCAACTTAAATGACTTTTAATGATTAGTTGAAATTACTTGCCATAACTTTTTTTTTCTGCGTTTTGCTCGTATAAAGTGTATTGTATGCAATAGTTACACAATTAGGTCTTAAAATCTCGTACCTTACTTAGCCTCCCGGCCTAATCGCGATACTCGACTTTAAGAACCTTCATTGTGCAACGATTGCATAAAATACTATTATCATATTAAGACACGAAGTTAGGTACTCAGTTATGTAATACTATTAAGTATTCTGTGACTC
Organism: Apotomis turbidana; assembly: GCA_905147355.2. Lineage (NCBI taxonomy): Eukaryota > Metazoa > Arthropoda > Insecta > Lepidoptera > Tortricidae > Apotomis > Apotomis turbidana. Next base: position 22,717,887 of record LR990293.1, read on the forward strand.
AGTGCTACCAGGAATTAACCGCGGAGGAATAAAAGAGGCGGCGGCGGCGCACCCGAGGTCGCCATAACGTCATCGTATATCGTAATGTTACCTATGAAATATCATCACCAATTTTGCGCCTCCATGCCCCGCCGCCGTCGCTGTATAGTTATTACCTATCTCTAAACTTGTAAAAGAAACGTAACAATATGAGTGTAAAAAAACTTTTTACTACCTCACATTTGGATATTTTTCTTTATTGAGGAAACCAGATTTATTTATTGCTCTACTCTTGGCAGAACTAAGCTTTGATGGATACTAGAATAAATAGAACTACTTTAATATTGTAAACACACGTATGGACATGTACAAAACATACCTACTACATAAACTCAGCATTTCTACAAATAACAAACAACTCGTTCACTTTCCAAAAGTAAAGGTCGGAGAAATGATTTTGACTAACGACCAAACTTTTTATTTTTCCTGTTCTGAAAGTGACAAAATATTATGGAAATGCGGAAACTACTCCAGTCCGTTTAAAAATGCAGGTATGATTTTAAATTTTACCTTTAAAACAAGTCTTTGTTTTCCTCTATCTTTTAACCGTTTTATAAAAATACAACTCTAAAGCGAAACCTATTGTCTCACATCTTGTTGAAATAAATCCAATATAAGATTTTGCCTGGAAAAGTCTTTATTTCATATACGAAAACGACGTTGCCGGTTTCAAATCTCCTACTTTCTTTGCTGCACTTAACCAGTAAACAAGCATTTTCAGTACTGAAATATTTCGTTACATTTTAAATTCGGGTAACAAGAATTTCCTTGTCGTGTTTGCATTCACGTGCCAAATTTATTTAAAATCTAAATGTAACAACAGTGTATGAATGTGTATGCTTTTACGACTTTTTAATTCTAGAAGTTTATAGCTTGTGTCGAGAACATTTTGCCGTATAACTACAACGTTGTGTGCAACAAAAAACGTGGATTAAGAAGCAACACTTTTAAGCTTTTATTATTATTTCCGTTGATTCTTTAATTTGTCATTGTTATGGCTATGTATTACCAGTTATAACTGTTTCACCAATTTATGATATTAATAGGTTATCATTTATTAGTGCAAGGAAACTCTTGATAACCGAACAGTGCATGCACGCCAGACTTTGATCCCTAGGGGCTAAAACAGGTATACCCTTGTTTTCATACAAGCCGAGATATATACCGGGCCTATGATCGTTACGTTTATCACGACGTGATAAATAAGTGAGAAAGCATCTGGTACTCACACTCGCATCTTGTCAAGACGTGTCGGATGCTTTGTCACTTATTTCTCGCGTGATCAAAGCAACATCACAGGCTCAACATTCTGATGTTCAACTTCATTGGTGTCGTTATTGATGGTATGCAATAATGTGACATTGTTCAGTAGCAACCCGACTATTTTTTTTCTTCTTCGTAGCATCTCGTTGCAATGTCCGCATGTAACTCTAACGACCCATCAAAATGTACTTACGCGTTACGCGAGACCAGATTCTGCTCAAAACCCAGCTTCTTTTTAAGTTTTAACTCAATTTGGTGCCAGATTAAAGTTTCTCGTCGGCACGGAAACTGAGTTATCCCCGAGGAGTTTGCTTTGAATATTATTCATGATGTGATGCATGATTTATTTACAAGGACTCTGGGATTTGGAGTCAGATCTGGAATTATTAAAAGAGGTGTAGGTCTCGACTAAGATAAAGTCAATGTTATTATTTTAAAAGTAGACTGGTAAATCTGTGTTTTTTTTGGGAATTAAATATTTTATCTATCCAAATATCATAAACCCTCCATGATGCGTTCAAGAACCGCACATTATGGCCACCATAACAATAGACTGTTTTGTTAGAACAAATTTCTTATCCACAGAACAGATTTCGATAATATTATTTAGGTATTCAAATTTCGAACATCTCTGAAAAACAAAGAAATTTGATTTGACCTCTATTCTAATATCAGTCGAGATGACGTTTAGTTTGAAATGAAGTGTCAATTTGCAATCAAATTTGACAAATGTCGCACGTAAGTAAGATATTGAACGATATGATAGTTGGGGACGAATCTCATTTGGCTCTGAATAAAAAAAAACTATGACATCTGCCAGAAAACTTCATTACCGCCATTACCGGGTAATATTTGTCATAATGTGCGACTCCTGTATACATCATGGAGGCTTATGATATGTGACTATGTAAAGTAGTGTATGTAACTGTACATATTACTTAGGCATTAAAACACTCGTGTGATGTTATTATGAAACTTGCCTTCGGCTCGTTTCATAAACCCACACTCGTGTTTAATACCCTTCATTATGTTCAGTCACATAAACTACTATATCTACGTTTTAAAACCGTAAAGGTAGGTAACAAAAAGGTGAAAGCAGCGTCGTCTAAGAATCAGCACTCCAATGACGTAACCTTGTGGAAAAATTACAGTCGCAGATTACAAAAAGAACAGTGGTACAGTTTCCATACTAAATCCGTCTCAGTTACGACTTAGTCCGACTGTAAGATTTTCTGCGCTGTGACCGATTACTTGTCGCCAAAGCTCTATTAGAATGAGGAACTTTTCATATTAATATTTCAATCATAAATTGGAATATTTTTGAAAATGTAAAATAACCGGTCAAGTGCGTGTTGGACTCGCGCACCGAGGGTTCCGTACAAACACTTTCCATCCTTAAGTTAAGTTTGCACCTAGTATGTATAGCGCTCCATACAAATGAGGTGCAAAGTTAACGCAATCAATCCCGTTTGTTGTATGGAAGCCCCCTTTAAATATATATTTTATTTTATTTTTAGTATTTCTTGTTATAGCGGCAATAGAAATACATGATCTGTGAAAATTTCAACTGTCTAGCTATCACCGTTATTGAGATACAGCCTGGTGACAGACGCACGGACGGACGGACAGCGAAGTCTCGGTAATAGGGTCCCGCTTTTACCCTTTGGGTACGGAACCCTAAAAATGACGTAATTTTTTACGATAAAAAATCAAAAATTACGTAATTTTTACACATTACGTTATTTTATTACGAGTATATCCTACTTAAGGAAATGTAATGTGTTTATAACTTTGTGTGGGAGTACAAACAGATACCTATTAACGGGAATGTCTCCACGTCACAGGAGTAACAGCGGGTCGGCAGAGGCTCAAAGCAGATATTTTGATGCCAAATTTTTTAATTTATATTATGGATCATCATCCTCCTAGCCTTTGTCCCATTTTTTTGAGAATGAATTCTCAATCGGGGTCGGCTACCTAAATCCCAAGATGTGGCGAAGGCACTAGTTTTTACGAAAGCGACTGCCATCTGACCTTCCAACCCAGAGGGAAACTAGGCCTTATTGGGCTTAGGCTTAGGTGGTTTCCTCACGATGTTTTCCTTCACCGAAATAACCTTTTTAATTTATATTATGGATATTCATATTAATTAATTTGTCCGAAATAAATGCTTAGGTATATTTTAATTTATTTAAAAAGTTCTCACGAAATAACAGTCCTTGTGAAATTGAGAATTCAGGCATTCATTTTGCTATGAAATAAATAAAATGTCCCAATCACTATCTCAAAGGTATAAGTACAAATACTTTGTGCCTGTTTTTGCGATTTACAAAAACTTTTCAGTTCTCCACAGTAGGTACTCCGTGCCAGTATATCAAAGAACTTTCGAGAGCCGAATCGCCCAGTTTTTTAATTTTAATTCCTTTGTAGGATCCTGAATGTACAGTCCCTATGGCGGAAATTAAAAAGGTTCACAAGATGGCATCTCCAAGGTATGCCGGCTTGAATCGAGATCTGGTTAATGATTAATTCCTGATTCCAGAATTATCTTTTAACCACGTTTATCGCTGCATCAATTCAATTCAATTTATTAATTTCGGCATCATAGATAATAATAAAGACCTTACAATCTAACATACATATTAAATACGAGTATACAGGGTGTCCCTAAAACCAACGCCGAAATGAAGAGGGGTGATAGAACAGCTCATAAGCAACCATATAAGGTTAATTTGACCTTAATAAAAAGTTCATGGTTTTCGAGATATTTGCATTTTAAAAAACTCGTGACTTTTGAGGCCCTGCGTCAGTATGTCGATTGCCACCACTGCAAATTTAGGTATTTTTTAAATCTGTTTTTTGCAGGATGTTACTAAAAACATATCCTATCGAATGTAATTTCAATTTATTACATATCATGATGCTTTGTTGGTAAAAATAATAAAAAAAAACGAATTATAGCAATTTATTAAATTTAGCCAGCGGTTTTGATCGAGTTTCATTTAAAAAAAGTATTGTAAACTAACATGGCACACAACATAAAAAGATAGTAAATTTATTGTTGTTTTCAAAAAAGTACAGCATTTTCTAATTTACGCAGCAGTTTACGAGATATTGATATTTTACACCAAAAGGAGCTCATACTGCAGTTATTCCATAGTATGGTACCAGAGCCCCTACTAGGCTCAGAGTTTGAATTTCGAACAAAAAATAGATTCAAAGAATACACAATTTGAAATTGGAACACAATTTAAAATTCGAATTCAAGTCGTCTTTCTGATTAAAGAGTATTTTAGTAATTTTAGGACACTTCGTCAATTCGTTTGATGTTCTTTATTTAGTTTGGTTTCTTATTTTCTTAAATAGACTTGATTTACCAATAGAACTCGTGTTTGCCTTGTGATTTGGATTTTTGGTACAATTTAACTTTGCTTTGTGCATCTTGGACTCGAGTTCTGCCTATTGATTTTAACTTCGATTTACTTTGGCTCTGTTAAGATTAATTGTAGTGCGTTTGTTACAAATATGCCAGAGAATTATACTCCTCAAGAATATGCCAACATGCATTTTGTCTATGGGGAATGTCAGGGTAACTCTTGTGCTGCAGCTAGACTCTATCGGGAAAGATATCCAAATGTAAGGCATCCGGACCATCGAGTATTTCGAAATGTTCATCTCGCATACTCACAAGGCGTTTTGCCTGGCAATCGTGGTGGATTGGGAAGACCTAGAGGAGATCACGATGAAGATGTTTTACAAGAGATTCAAAACGACCCATCCACTTCGACACGGAACATTGAACGTAATTTAGGGATATCAAAATCTGTTGCCAATAGAATATTACGTCGATATGGATATCATCCATACCACATACAACGTGTTCAAGCGTTGCTGCCCCGTGATTACCCACTTCGTGTTCAGTTTTGCCAGACAATGCTGCAAAAACACAGAGAGGATCCCAATTTCATAAATATGGTTTTATGGTCTGATGAAAGCACTTTTAAGAGAGATGGATTTATGAACATGCACAATTTACACAGTTATGCACTAGAAAATCCTCATTTAATGAGGGAAGATCGGTCGCAGTACCAATTTAAAGTGAACCTCTGGACTGGAATATTAGATGGGAAAATAATTGGCCCATTTGAATTACCAGAAACGCTGAATGGTCCAAGTTATCTGCATTTCTTAGAGAATGAGTTGCCAAATCTTCTCGACGACGTACCTTTAGCTACGCGGAGGTCAATGTGGCTGCAGAATGATGGCTGTCCAGCACATTATGCACGCGAAGTGCGACTACATTTAAACCAAACTTATCCACAGAAATGGATCGGCCGTCTGGGTCCCATTTTATGGCCTCCTCGATCTCCAGACCTGAATCCTCTGGATTTCTATTACTGGGGTTATATTAAAGAAAAAGTTTACAATGAACCGATTAACAGTATAGCGGAGCTGAGACAACGCATTTACGCAGAGGCCCAAAACGACGTATCAAGAAGTGCACGTCACATCAGTCGAGCATTTTTAAGGAGATGCCGAGCTTGTATTCAAGTCAATGGCGGACAATTTGAACATTTAATTTAGTTACATAAAACAGGTATCGTATTTTTTTAATGTTTTTAGTTTTTTTATTCACTTAACAGATAAAAATGGCAACCAGTATTATTTTTGCATTATTTTATAAACCGCTAAATAATTAAGTCACTTCAATGCCATTTTAAAAACAACTCTAAATTTGCTATCTTTTTACGTTATTTGCCAGGTTCGCTATGAACATTTTATTTTTTTTTAATTCTAAAATTGAATTGTGTTCCTATTCTAAATAAAGTATTCTTTAAATCGATTTTTTGTTCAAAATTCAAACTCTGAGCCTAGTAGGGGCTCTGGTACCATACTATGGAATAACTGCAGTATGAGCTCCTTTTGGTGTAAAATATCAATATCTCGTAAACTGCTCCGTAAATTAGAAAATGCTGTACCTTTTTGAAAACTACAATAAATTTACTATCTTTTTATGATGTGTGCCATGTTAGTTTACAATACTTTTTTTAAATGAAACTCGATCAAAACCGCTGGCTAAATTTAATAAATTGCTATAATTCGTTTTTTTTTATTATTTTTACCGACAAAGCATCATGATATGTAATAAATTGAAATTACATTCGATAGGATATGTTTTTAGTAACATCCTGCAAAAAACAGATTAAAAAAATACCTAAATTTGCAGTGGTGGCAATCGACATACTGACGCAGGGCCTCAAAAGTCACGAGTTTTTTTAAAATGCAAATATCTCGAAAACCATGAACTTTTTATTAAGGTCAAATTAACTTAATATGGTTGCTTATGAGCTGTTGTATCACCCCTATTCATTTCGGCGTTGGTTTTAGGGACACCCTGTATAGCGGGTTGTTTTTCAACTCACGCTATATCGCGGACTTAGTGAGACTAATTTTTAGGGTTCCGTACCCAAAGGGTAAAAACGGGACCCTATTACTGAGACTTCGCTGTCCGTCCGTTCGTCCGTCTGTCACGGCTTTATCACAAGAACGGCGATAGCTAGACAGTGGCAACGTTCACAGATGATGTATTTTTATTGCTGCTATAACAACAAATACTATAAAATAAAATAAATATTTAAGGGGGCTCCCATACAACAAACTTGTTATAGATCATGGTACGGAACCCTTCATGCGCGAGTCGGACTCGCACATGCCCAATTTTTTTTTTACTGGTAACGACAAATTTTTTGTAACTGATATTGAAAGCCGGTGAATGTCACTGTTGTAAACAAAGAGGAAACAGGACTAAATATTCCGCAAATTGCAAGTATTTTTGCATAATAAAGCCAAAACTATCAACAGTGATGAAGGACAAAAAAAAATCAATAGGATTCAGTATTTAATTCGCAAGAAGAACGAAGGATTCAGCAGCATTCCGTAAAACAATGTTTTGAATTTCGTTAATGACAAATCCTTGACAAATTGCTAGTGACGTTTGTTAATGCACATTATTGCCTTACGAAAGCTGTTTTTAGCGCCATCCCTGGGCCGGACTGACACTTGGTAGGTTATACTTAACAACAAAATAAACTTAAAAAACTAGATCAGATTATTTGCTGCATGCATTAGTGTGATGTGTTTACGCTGTTCGTAGTATCAGGTAGCGCCCGAACATGACACCTTTCGGCCAAAACTATTTGTAAGGTCACCGGCTCGTCAGTTGGAACTCTCGCCACATACGAATGAAGGAACGAAGGAACGAATTGGAAGTTGTGGCGAGACTCCACGCGACCCTCAAGATAAATCCGGTCTTTACTCGTATGTATTCCACAACTTCCTGAGCCTTCGTAGAATAATGTACTTAATGTATTATAAGTACCTTAAGTACGGAAACCTGGCAGACCTCATCGGCGATGGCGGGATGAGCTAGACTCTTTTCTAAAGGAATGGCCAGAAAAAGCCCAAAGCCGGGAACAAAGGAACAAGAGTGGGGAGGCCCTTGCCCAGCAGTGGGGCACTATGGGTTGGGTTCACAAAAAATATAATAATTATACTTATTATATTAAACGGTATGTGTCAGTGTGGGATTGCCGATCAGTTTTGAGCACCTTTATTTTATATTTTTTATCAATACCCTGATGATTTCTAATGCCTTTAGTCAAATCCCCAGTCGCCTACCATGAATATGTTGCACGTGAGATTTTTTTTAATGCGCGGACATTGACCTCTTTACAACCGGTTTGTATTTTTATTCCTAAATTAATGGGCATAATAAAATAATTTATTTTTCATTTAATTTCCAAAAACGTACTTTATTATTGGTAAAAAATACAGCATTGTAACGTTTATAAATAAGGCGCAAGACCTTATATTTTTTTTTCACATTTTTTTTTATTTTATCAGTAGTTTACCAATTGGGGGGTTCATTTTTTTTGCCATAGAATGAAGGATAAGTATGACTATATATCCTGAAATTTTCATGTTTTTATCTTGCACGATAACATACTTACTGCATTTCTAAGTTTTTGAGTCATTTCTATGGAAATAGGGTTGTCACATTAGTCGTCCCAAAAATTATTCATTAAAATTAATAACGAACTTAATTAGGATACCTGACATTTAAAAAAACGAGGTAGATATGATATCGGATTGTTAATTACATGAGTTCGATTAAGACGTTGCAATTTTGCATAAAGCCTGACCCGGAATCGTTCGTGTGCCATATTGCAGAATTTCGCTGGCTAATTTCTTGCAATGATTTTATGTTGTGTCAATGTCATTCGTGGTGATTTTGTTTGTTCCTTTAAAATAGAAATATTAAGAAATATTGTGCGTATTAAGTGAAAAAGCTCATTATAGACTATAATGACTTTAGTTTCACTACTTTGAATTTCACTTTTTAATATCATTTAATGAAAAACTCTTTTCCTCAGCTTTTTCACTTAATACGCACAATATGTGCAGTTGCGATATGCATCGTAAAACTAGCGCCTTCTTGACGTCGATCAAATATATTATTTCTAGTCAGGTTTTACATATAAATTAAATTATTTAGTAGTCATCAGAATAGATAAGCTTTTCATCTGTGCTTAAACTTAGATAGTCATCATCATCAATGCTTAGTGTGCTACATGGCTCTATAGGTTTCAAAAGAGACAGAGCTTTCGTTGGTATTAGTATTCGTTTTTGTTTATTTTGGCGATCTTTTAGCGATAATTGTGATACAAATGGGTCTGACGATTCGAGGGCCCGGTGGAAAAGATCTAAAATTGTGATTTGTCTGTCTATTTTTCGGGTATGGTGCTCTCTATCGTACCGCCAAAATTTATTTCTGGATTCACCAGCCTGCTCGGACAGCATTCCTATTGGCAAAAGACTCGTCTCAATGATTTGCCAACCATGTATCAATATTTTGTGAACTGTGACTGGCATATGATACCAACTATAGTAATCTATATATTTTTGAGCTAGAGATGCACAAAACACCCGAAATTTATCTACATCAATTGGTAAACTACTGGACAGGGCAACCAAGATAGTATGAAAATCATCTAAGAGCCACTGTTCTAAGCCCAAAATTTCCGCAAAAGTCTGGCGATTTTCGTCCGAAAATGCTGTCCGAGCAGTATTACCGTCATTGGTAGTGCCCGAATTTGGTCGTACAACATCCACTAATAGAGATAATTATGACCTCATTTCTGCTTGAATCTTTTTCTTTCTTTCTTCTACAATTCTTGCCGCTTCTGTGTTTTTTGAGACCCTCCAAGTTCTAACTTTAGGATCATTTTTATAGGCCAAATGGAGCAAAAACTCAAATAGTCTTATCCAGCAGTGCAATGGACTAAGTCCATGACGCAACGCGTTTGTATTTATAAGCTTTTCCCGAACTACGTCCAGTTTATTAAATTCAGATGTCGTGGCACCACAACAGGCGCAACGTAATTGGGAATTCGTTTCGGTTATAATATTGTAAACTTTACCATCTATAATGGTTAAGTACAACCTAGGCTCTGCAATTACAATTAGGCCTGAAGTAGTTTCTGAGCAAAGCAATGGTAATTGTTTTATTTCATCCTCCACTCTTTTCTTTTCACTTAGGATCAGGTCTTTGTTTTCCGGCCGATATTGTATTTTTACTGGCCGGCAATATCTAAAAGATTGTGGATTGGGGTTCGACCACAAAACAAAACCATCCAGTGTTTTTAAAATCAAGGGAATATATGTCGTAGCGAACAAACAATGTTCGTCATCATTATCGTCTGAAAAGTTTTGTTTGTAATAAGATTGCCCAGTACTTCCGTCGAAGCCCCAGGATCCTTCGAAAGCGCATTCAATGGCTTCTTTTTTATGTTGCTGGCAGAATGCAGTAAAAACTTCCTGGTTTGCGTCTACTATGCGTCGAAAGGTGTGCAAAAGCAAACTGTGCAATGATATAGATGCCTCTTTATCTGTTGTAATCACTTTTTCTGACGGATAACACAACTTTCTTGCTATTTGTATTTTATAGTACGGTGGAAAAGCATTAAACTTGCGCTGCTTCAAATCTTGTTGCATAGAAGTGTAATCTTCTACCGTTAGCTTTTTGTCAATAATCATTGAAAGAGCATCGTCAGCGCTTAGTGGTTTAGATTCCGACTCAGATTTTATCATATCAGTAATTTGTTTCAGGCGAGTAGAGCTTTTTAAGCACTCTTTTACTACAAACTCCAAATTTTCAACAGATTTTTTGCTTAAGTTTGCACCTTCATCGTCAGTCAAAACTTTTGACATAATTTTTATAATGTCTGATCTACTTTGAGCTGCGAGGGACTGCTCAAGATTTTTAATTTCACGACGTTTTTGGCGTTCAGTTTCACAAGTGTTTGAGCTAGAAGGAACAGTTATTGGTGTAATTAAACTGCTTTTGTCATTGTTTGATATATTACTGCTTGGTGCACTTGAGAAACAACTAATTTCAGTATCGGTACTGATGATCGAATAGTTGTCATTTGCTTGAGCCATTTCGATATCCTGTTCCAAGGATACATCGTTTTGTATGGAACTCGCAGTTCCTTGGTCTAAAGACACAGAGATTATTTGAAATGGTGCTGAAAGCCAGGTATGATGTTTTTTACTAAACCGAGTCATATCCCAACGGCATTTCATATATAGTTTTTCGCACTGATGGGTAAATGTACTGATGTATTGATTTATTTTTTTACTTTGTTCGTCTGTGGTCCTAGGTAACCCATTAGAGTATAAATGATTAAGTACAACATGAACTCGTTCAGTGATGTCTTAATCAGTGGGCCTAGTTTTTACTCCATAAGATTTCGCTGTCGCAACCAAAAGTTTAAAAACATCTAGTCGCGTCGCAGGAGTAACATCTCCTAACATTAATGAAGATGCTCCCGGAGGTTGAGGAGCATTTTCATTTGCCTCTCGCCGACCAACAAGAGGGTTGGCGCCCTCTTGCCCCTCTCGCATTAAGTCCCCCGGTCGAGGCCCGGAAGGACATCCCCCAGCAGAACGGGTCAGCTCCTGCTGAGGCAAAGCAGCGCCATGGGTCTTTGCCGGCTCCATGACGCCTCACCCCCGCTCCTCGAGATATCATGTGTAGGCATTGGGTTTCAGCAACAGCTTAACGAGGGCGGACCCCTTCCCAATACCACATGATATCCTTCATCGGAGAATACATCACAAGAATGCTGATATCACCGTTCTGCTACGGATATATATATAATCAACACTGTAAAACTTTTAGTGGTGAGAATGTGACAACCCTAACAAAATATTTGAAAATTCAAATCTCCGATATCGTGTACGATATGGGTTCCATTTTTTACTATTTGTAGCTCTAACTACATAGAAACGATTAGTAAAAAAAGCAAACACCCCTTTGGACTCATTAATAAAACAAAAATAAAAAACTGATTTCGAGAAAAATAATGATATTGTCATATACGGATGTTATTTTTTATATTTGTTAAATGGTGATGTTAGGTACTAATTAAGCCAAAAGGCCTATATAATAAAGATTAGGAAAAAAGGAGTCAGCTATTAAAAAAATAAGTATTATGGTTTCTATAACTTTCTATGGATGTTTCTCGATTATTTTTTATTATTCGAAAATTATGCAAAATAGGACAGCGGGAGTTTGACTTAAGGCTGTAATTTGAAAAGGCGAATGTAATGCGAAGAAAAACGGTGATGATAGAAAATAAAGCTAAATCACACACTGTGACGTGTGTAATGACCAAACTGAATTGATATTTAAAAATAATACATATCTAAATAAATATCGTACACTTAAATGGAACTAGTGCCACAAAAACAATGTATATACTTTTATAGATAAATCCTTATTTAAATAAACCGAAAATATCAATGGCCCTAGAACAAGTATTCGAGTTCATCACACAAATATTTGCCCTTGCCGGGATTCGAACCCATGACCGCAGGCAGTTGCTTTATTATTATATTTATAACTCTTTAGATAAACGACCAAAAATATACGGGCCAAAGCGGGTTTTGCAAAGATTTAAAATTATATCCCTCCGTACTACTTTATTCTGAGCCGTTTGATTGTAAAAAGTATTTTCAGAGAACTCGTTTATTCAAGGAAAACCCAAATCATACATAAATTCTCAATCACTTGAGGCTTAAGACTAATTTCCGAGAATGATCCATCGGTTGTGTATTAGACGTCCAAATTCGACGAGGCATGTGGTATACATGGTTATAGTTATGGGATCCGTTTTCCGCACTTAGCCCGTGTATATTTGGGCCGTTGTGCGTACAGATTTGACAGCTAATAGTTTAGCCAGCCTAACTCCACCAGGAAGCGCAGGATTCTCCTAGTGTCTCCGCAAGTTTCAACGAGGCATGCGATGGCACCAATTGAGCAATTTCTCGACCGTATAATGTACATAATTATTTGCATTTGCGCTATTATAACGCTTGCCATTTCTGCAGTGATATGATACTCTATTTTGAATTTGATGCTAACCAAAATAAAGGTTTCGTCATCATCATCATCTATCATCATCTACCAGAGACGTCCACAGCTGAACACAGGCATATACAGTTGACTGGTGACCTGGTAGCGATCTCGCCGGAGTCTTTACCAGTCATCTTTATTGGAAGCCAACCCATGCTGTTTTCCAGTCATGGTCACTAGTCAAAAACCCCACGGCCTCGGTGTTAATAGGATAACTTTGAAGTCTTTGTTTTTGCTGAGGTAGACATTATATAAATAATAGGCCATTTAACACGACACGACGATCTAATACAGAATATAACAGAGGAAAAAATTGAGGGTAGGAGAGGAAGAGAAAGGCCGAAGATTAGTTATTTGGACTAGATAAAGAAAAAGGTAGGCGTCGCGTCGTACCGAGAAGTGAGAACCAGCGTTAAGTAGAACGGACTCGAGGGAACTACACCGACAAGAGTAAAAGTCTTAAATAATAGATTATTAATGAAGATATTATAATATGTTTTATTTAAATGTGTGACAGTGGCGGAAACCGAAGAGAATCTTATTGCAACATGTTAAGGTCTATGAGTGTATAGTTAAGGTTATATCGACATAAACCAATCGCCATTTATTTCTTTCTCTTTCTGACAACACTTTCAGCTGTCAAGTTAGTTCGCCTAATTAAAAACTCGGCTTTAGCATATGTTGCCGCGACTTCGCTTCGCTTCAGCGTCTCCTGTCTTGCTCGCACGGTATTGAAAGGAAAGTGACAAGCAGTATTTGTCGCGCGTCAAAGAGTCGCGTGACACAGTTATGCTCGAGGTGCTGGTGCCAACTTAACTTAAGCCGGCCAGTTAAGTTTGTGCAGAACCCTCAGTGCGCGATTCAGACTCGCACTTGGCCGGTTTTTTTGTCGACGTATAGAAAGTTACACAGTTTGTCATTATGACTGTTTAAAACTGGTAACTCGCAGGTCGTTTTTTTATATTTTGTAAGTTTACGCACGCCATACAGCCATAAGGGGCTTTTACAACTTTAATTGACTAGAATTAATATTTTAAAGACTACAATGTTCGACTAGTTTACTTCAGCTACTTTCATAGCGTTATGTCGTATGGCATTTTGCTGTGGGGTAAAGCTGCAGACGTGCAAACGATATTCGTCTTACAGAAAAGAGCGGTACGATTTATATATAATATGGGTTCACGTGTGTCACTTAGAGAACACTTCAAAAAAATTAATATATTAACATTGGCATCACAATACATTTATGATAATATTATTTATGCTTTAAAAAACATTGACACTTTCCAAAAAATGAACAGCGCTAGACACAATTATAAAATAGCAGTCACCAAGTTTCGCGTCCGGAAAGTGCATAAATCTTTTCTGGGCCAATGCATACATTTTTATAATAAATTACCCAAAGAAGTATTAGAACTGCCCCTACCTGGTTTAAAAAAATACCTAAAAAACAGTCTATTGCAAAAGGCTTACTATAGTGTCGAAGAATACTTGAATGATAGAAACGCTTGGCCTTCCTTGCCGACGTAAGTGTGTTTGTGTGTGTGTGTGTGTTTGTTTTATCTTCTGTCCTTCAAGGCTTGCCCACTCGTTATTCTTTTGTTTCCTCGTAGTATTTTAGTCGTGAATGAAACATCTGTAGCACAGAAACAATACTTATGTAAAAATTCGTTTTAATTGTTATTTTGAATAACTACAACACTTTCACTTTCACTTTTCTTATTACAGAAAAGTGAAAGTTGCGTACTTACCCCTGCAAAGCGTCTTTCGGTTGAGGGTGTTTAAACCTTCAACGGTTTTCTTTATTGTATGAAACAGTGTGTTGAGTAATTTTATTAATCTAATTGAATATCACATTGACTTATGGCAAACGGCAGTCTATCGTTTAATATTGTGCAAGTACCGGACGAGTGAATGAATGCCTTGTCTTTGACACCTGCTGCAGTGTTGCCAGGTCACATTCACTGATCAATCTCTTCATTCTGACCGTAATATTATTTTAACATTTGTATTTGTTTAAATGTAAATAGTACTTAAATTTTTCATTTACTTTTTATTTATTTATAAGATTTGACACGGTTGCTGCAGGAAGATTTATGTACCTAGTAATATTTCTTCCTTGCACATCTAAGTTTATGAATTAATTTAGTAAGTATTCAAATGAAAACGTATTAAATGAATTGTTAATTTAAGCTGTACATTTTGACATAATTATGTATTTGCTTTTGACGCGGGTAAAGTATTTTTTTTTTCGTAATTAAAAAGGTTAAAGTAATTTTAATTATCATAATTTTTCATGTAATTTATCACCTAGTTTACTTTTGACGAAGCATTACTGCGGAAATATTGCAAATGTTTGGAAATCTTGTGTACCTATTATAATTTTGTGTTAATGTTATTACTATTGTACCAATGAATGTAATACTTAGCTATGTATTCAATGACGATGCAAAAGTGGTTCCAGTGAATCCCAATTGATTAAATGATTCTTATCTTATCTTTATCATTACTTTTCTGGGTTCCGCCGAGAAAGAGGGGAAATCACTGTTTTTATAATTTTTCTAAGATTATTAATTATGTTATTATAAATTTATTAAAATCTACTCATTCTAAAATTTTGTCCATATCTCCGAAATTATGACACAATGGAAAGGTTACTTTAGTCTTGTGTCTTCTAATTCTAATTTTAAAATATGGCTTCCATCAGGTTAATGATGATTTCGCCAATTTCAAGTTTGCTCGTAGAGCATGCCGTTGTTCGGTGAGGTTTTGCTTTTTGTAAAGTGATAGCGATTTACAAAAAACCACGCGGACTATCGGGCCTTGACCCAGGAAGGGCTATGAACGCTTCAAGTTGAATTCTTCATTAGCTATTCACTCATACGTTAGATCACTGCACAATACGCTATCAATACTACACATTGAACAACAAAAATGAATAAATAATGAACAACGCAACTTAAACGCATGCGGCCATCTTAAGTCACAAACCGGAAGTCCAGTCTTGTGTCTTATTAAAAAAACGAATGGCGTTGAGCTTGGTATTATTGACAGCTCATTTTTTTTCGCGGATAGGCCGAAGACTACAACTCTATGCAGACATAGTTGTTGTAGATTTCGGTTGTTTTATTTATTTTCTTATATTTCTTTACATACCGAAAAATAAATTCAAATATTATAATTTCACAGACAAAATCAATGCACTTTTTAAACCTGTACCAAAATTCTATACTCTATGGTACCCGCTACTGAACTTTAATATGCATAAGAAATCTATGTACTTTACTCAAATGAATTTCAAAAAGAGAAATGCAGCATATTTGATATAAAAAAACACGCTACTGGTCACTGATTGTGAGAAATTAGTTGTCAAAAAAATTAACCAATCACGAGACACTCGCCATGACCATCACGATCATGATTTTTTTAATTACGAGTTACACTGAGTTTTGTAACCAGCTACGAAATGGGAATATTTTTTATCACTTGGAACCCAGTTACGAAGGAAGAATTGTTTGTCTCAACTTGTAACTGGTTTGTAACTGGCTACACAGTGGGAATTATTTTTCCCAGTTGGAAATCCAGCTACGTATAGAGAATTGTTTGTCTCAACTTGTAACTGGTTTGTAACTGGCTACACAGTGGGAAATATTTTTCCCAGTTCTAAATCCCGCTACGTACTAATAGATATTATTTGTCTTAATTGCTACCGTAAATTCTAACATCACTCTCTCTGACTGAGGAGTCAAAGGAATTCTCGCTACGTCCTAGGACCTCTGTTCTATCAAGAGTAGTAAACAGATACATATTTCTTATAAACTTTTTAAACACATTGTTCTAGCCCGAAATCTGATGATCCTCCTAGCGTTTTCCCCGGTTGAGTCCCTGGGATCGTGGGACGTATATAGGCTGATGACGATGAATGTGTTAATTATTTTCGTTACATATATACAGGGTGTTGCCTGTTATAGGAGCTTTAAATTTAAACAATGATTCCACAGAGTATCCGCAGTTACCTTGACTTGGTCCTAATGCTCCAAAGTGCTTAAACTCAGTAATTTAAAGTTACAACCCATAATCAATGAATTTTATCATCACTAAATTGTCCGTCATCGGTCGTTAAATGTCTTGGTACAGGGGCGACTTTTCCTTATAAGTAGCTAATCAACAATCCATTTTTTTTAAAACAATTAAAATTAGTTCTTACCTCATGCACTAGAAAGTCTAGAAACTACTAATCGCAAGAGAGCGGTATTCCATGTTCGACTATTTGCACGTTTTGTTTTGACAAAGTAAATATCTCTTAAAATGATGAAATATCTCTTATGATTTTTAACTAGTTTACAATAAAGTAGTTACAAACTGAGATAATTAATTCTCAATACGTAGCTGGGTTTCAAAGCGATAAAAAATACTCCCATTTCGTAACTGGTTATAAACAGGGAAAAAGTAGTTACAAACTGAGATAATTAATTCTCAATACGTATAGCTGGGTTTCAAAGCGATAAAAAATATTCCCATTTCGTAACTGGTTATAAATAGGGAAAAAGTAGTTGCAAACTGAGATAATTAATTCTCAATACGTAGCTGGGTTTCAAAGCAATAAAAAATATTCCCATTTCGTAGCTGGTTACAAAACTCAGTTACGTAGTGGGACGGAGGGAAAATGGTTACCTACATCAAAAATAAAAATTCACAGTGGGGGACACAATTCAAGTAATGAAATGTTTTTCTGCGTTTTGCTCGTATTCGCTGGGTGCAAAGCAGGTGGTGGGGGAACCACGAATCGATCGCAGCGCGCGCCGTGGCCAAAAAAGGAACTTTCGTCAGGCCAGCTGTCATTTTCTACTAGCGAAATTAAGGCATCTAAAAATAAATAAATATGCGGCACGAAACCTGCAGCGTAGTTAATTGCAAAAACAATGGCAAAAACAGTAATCACAAATTCAAAAACAGTAACCATAAATAAATAAATTTCCACAAGCAAGTTGGAAACGAGAACAACGAATTAAATGGATAATCGCTATCAAGAGGAAAAAGTTAGTATAACCTATATAACAACATTTTTAATATTATATCTTCCATGTTTTAGGGAGTATCATGTTTATGCGTTTATTTTCTTTTACATTTTGGACATGTTGAGCAAAAACGAATTGTTTCCCATTTTATTGTAGTTTGGGATTTGAAAGCGATGTTGTGTTTGATTGAGCAGAATCCAGTTATAATAATTAATAATTTAGCCATGTTTAACTGATAAAACAAAATAATCTGTCTTTTCGGTTAATTTGTTTATTTTGTAACTTACTTCTCGTGAAGACAGCCATGAAAAGGTCCGTGTGAATTACATCCGAAAGTTATTGATTTTGCCATTTTAGACGGGAAATAAAGAAGGTCAACGTTTTATCGACACTATAGATTAACATAATCGAATAAAATGAAAGATAATTACGATATTTCATTGAAATTATTTGTTTGTTGACTTACTCTTCGTAAAGACAATCAGCCATTTGACATTAAAAAGTCCGCCGTAATTGACCATAGTTATGCAGAAAGCGACCATCGTAGATTTTTTTGTCACAGCGACTTAAGTCTTAATCAATTAATTAGTTTGGTCGCTTTTTACATTATGAAAAAAAAAACTTTGGTCACTTTCTGCATAACTATGGTCAATTGTAACCGCTAGTTGACGCTGTCATCGTGCACCCAGCGAATAATAGTATATTGTGTCATAAGGGTAGTAAGTAGGGGATTACTAACGAAGGTCTATTAGAAGCTTTTAATGTCCTGAGTTTGTAATCCCCTTACTACCCGCCTTACACACAATATTTTTCATCACATTTTGGAGTAAATAACAAATAAATAAGCCAAAAATAAACATTAAACATTGCAGCATTAAGCACTGGAAAAACGGCCATCAGCTTAAAACAGAAAACAAATATACACAGAATCTTACCATCTATTATTAAACAAATAACAATTAACAATATTATGCAGCAATAATTAACAGCGTAATATTATAAAAATTAAATATGAACAGTAAGTTTGTTACAAAACTAAATAGTTCCTACCTACTAATAATTTTATAACTTTTTTCCTTTTTTTTTGTGTCGTCTACCACAGATAATGCTAAGAACTGCGTTTCGTTTAGAAACTTGACAGGCTATACTACAAGATTGTACCTAACGATAATTCAAAATTTAATTTAATAAAATTATTGCAAAATACAAATAAATAATTGTAAAACATAAATATTAATGCAGTTACATATACAGTATTAATTCAATACACAATAAAATTTGCTGGTAGGCACGTTTTGTTGATACAACAAAAAACCTTGGCTGGATTGACACCTCCTTAGTCTGAAGTAATCTGCGAGTGCGTACTATATTTTTAAAACTAAAACCATAACTCCCGCGGGAACTATAATAGGCCTTTGTCCTTCAGTACACCTGCATGTAATACCATCTTTTACGAGCAAATGTGATGAAAAAAGTATTGTATGCAATAGTTACACAATTAAGTCTTAAAATCATCGTGCAACGATTGCACAAAATACCATTTAGGGTGTTCACGACGTAAAGCTCTCACGATCTCTATAATTATTAATTTCCACCTGTTAGAGATATGAAATGTTGTCAATTGTCTGTACTGCAAAATTGAGCAAATATGACTTACCCAGTTCGTCCCCTAAGCCCTTCGTTTGCTTATATTATACCCTACCGTCTAGTTTATATATTCGTTTAAACTAAAACGTAATATTGTTACAGAAGCTGTGCTCAAAGCTCGTATATGTTCCAGGGTAATGCAATAATAGTCGCTTTGTTCGCTCTGAGTTAATATTATTTCATTTCAAGTTCGTAAATCTATTGTTCTTTGTACCTTTGTACATGAGTATTATGTTCTGTCTGTGTTGGTTCTTACTGAATTTCAATATAATTAAATTGAAATAAATTATGCTACTGTTTTCTCACGAATTCATTAACATATTGATAAACAAATTTTTATTTACGTTCAATCTTAAATTAAGAAATATGAATTAACTACAAAATCTACTATACTGTATGTACTCAAAGTTAACTTTTAAGAATTTAGATTTATATTAATAAAAAAATATATATATTTAGAGGGGTCATGATATCAGAAAAAATCATAATAGCACGCTATTGACCCCTCTAAATATATATTTTTGTATCACGATGCAGGTTCGTCTTTGTTTTGTATTGGACGCGCGGCGTCGTGTAAACCTGGCGCCATCTGTTTTTATAACTTCCTTTGTCTTCTGTTGTGTGTTCCTTAGCCGAAACGGCTGGATAAATTTTAACCAATTTTGATACAAGGATAGCTGGATATCCGAAGATGGTTATAGGATACTTTTTATCCGTCTACGCACCTACTATTTTCGTGTAGTAATATATACTCGTATTCTAATACTCATTACTATGGTGTTGCTTATTTACTAACCCCGTACTTTCACCCCCTCATTCTGTTCTAGGACACGAAAAAACGTTACTGATTTTTTATTTCTTTTAAAATTCAGTTTTAGGGGTCGCTACCGGCAAGTTAAAAATCTGAAAAAGATATTTAAAAAAAAGTTTTTATCTTCGTATCATAATACTTACCGAACGTACATAATTGTATTAAGAAAAATATAGAAAAAAAAATATCTACTTCAATATCAACTACTTAATCTTTTTTCTGATACACAGAATAATTCACTTGATATATAACTAGATTGATACATTAGGTTATCCAAATAATATAACTGCTAAATTTTTTAGAAGAAAACTATGTGAACTGAGTTTTATTAATATTTATGTCGGTTTTTTAGTGGGCGGTAGCGACCTCTAAAACTGAATTTAAAAAACTAATTAAAAATCAGTGACGTTTTTTCGTGTCCTAGAACAGAATGAGGGGTTGAGAGTACGAGGTTAGAAAATAAGCAACACCCTACTCATTACCTTCCTCTCATTACCGTATTGATAATCGAGATAAAATATTTTACATGGCGGCCATTATGTTATTCGTGATCCTTCAACAATTTCTTAGATATATATATATGTATATATAATTTAATCCATACTAATATTACAACAACAAATTGGAAACAGCTAGTACACAATACAATCGAAAAGCTTTCAGGGACACGACCTTAAGCTATGAAGTATACGACCAAGAAGAAGAATATTATTGTAATGTTTGTATAAAGGGTAGTTCGAGATGTTACGTCAGTTTTTAACCGACCAGTACACGCTATTCTGTTACTCCTGTGTTTTAATACAATTTCTATCCTGAAAACATCATATTGGCGACGATAAAGTGACCTACGTGTTGAAAAAGTGTTTGCTTTCGAAAATAGCAAAATTAAAAGAAACACAACTGAGAAATAATGGCGAATAACCTGGTGTTAGGTAACAGCCTCGTGTTCGATCACCGAACGCAGGAGTGGGCTATATTCAAAAGTCGTTTTGGCCAGTTTTGTTTGGCGAACAACCTTACAGAGGAAACCGACAAATCAGGAGTCAAACGACGAGCTATGCTACTTTCTGCCCTCGTGGAGGACACATTTCGCATCACCAGGGACCTAACGTTTCCGACCGACTTAGAGGCGCTCAGCTATAAGGACCTCATCTTGAAACTGGATGGACATTTCGAAGCAAAAAGATGTGTTTTTGCTGAGCGGTATTTGTTCTACAAAGCGGAGCAGCGTCCCGGCGAGGAGCTAAATGACTGGGCAGCGCGAGTACGCAGCCTAGCGCAATTTTGTGCATTCACAACGGAGCTGGATTCGGCGATACGTGATCGTTTCGTCTTGGGTCTCGAAAATCCAAAGGAAAAGGAAAAACTTTTCGCGGAAAATCCAGCCTCATTAACTTTCAACAAGGCCCTACAGTTAGCCCAGAGTGTCCGCTGCGCGCGCCTCGCGTTGCATAACAGTAGCGGTGCGGCCGGTGCCGGCGCAGCAGAGATGTTCGCGTTGCGTCCCGCCGGATCTAGTTCTAACAAAAGGCTTAAGGGCAGTGTCTGTGGATACCATAATCATTCCAAGGACCAGTGCAAATTTGTCCAATATTCATGTAAAAAGTGCGGTAAAAAGGGCCACCTGAGCCGAGTGTGTAAATCTAAAAATAAAAATACGAATTTCTTAGCGGAGGATACTAACGACATTTACGAAGGTATTTATGACTTATTTACTATTCGCTCGATTAACGGCAAACCGATGCAGCAGTCTGTATTGATAGATAACGAGCCGGTTTTATGCGAGGTAGACAGCGGCAGCGCCGTGTCCGTTCTGCCGGCCGATATACTGTACGAAAAACTATTCAAGGTGAATCACGCGTTATGCCGGTGTAACGTAAGGCTCAATTGTTATGATGGTAGCAAAATAACACCTACGGGTTACGTTTCCTTACCGATCCAGTTTAATAACCGCATAATATCAATTAAACTGTTTGTTATTGTCACTGTCGGATCTCAGTTGCCGTTACTAGGGCGCGATTTTATAAGTAAGTTCGTCTTACATTTATGTAATTATAATTGTCATAATTTAAAAGAAGACTGTCAGAGGCTAAAAAAGTTAAAAGACGACTACTCGGAGGTATTTTCTGACGAACTCGGCACTTTTAAACCTTATCAAATTCATTTGAAGGTCAAAAATGATGCAGTTTTTAAGTTTTTCAAGCCTCGTACCGTACCACTAGCGCTTAAACCGAAAGTAGAAGAAGAGTTGCAAAGATTATTAGATTTAGGTATTTTGGAAAAAATCGAACATTCAGAAATAGCTACACCCATTGTTCCCGTTTTGCGTTCGGACGGAAATATAAGGATTTGTGGTGATTACTCAGTAACTTTAAATAAATATTTATTTATGGACAATTATCCATCACCGCGAATAGAAGATTTGTTTTCAAAATTACACGGGGGAGTGGAATTTTCTAAATTAGACCTTTCGAGAGCTTACAACCAGCTAGTATTGGACGAACCGTCGAGAAATTTGACTTGTATCAATACTCACAAAGGGTTATTTCGATATTGCAGACTGGTTTTTGGACTTTGTAATTCACCGTGTATTTTTCAACAATGCATGGATAAATTGCTGGCAGGTATTGAGGGCACATGTGTATTTTTAGATGATTTATTAATTACCGCACCGAATAGGGAAACACATGTGGCAAGGTTAGAACTAGTATTAAGTAGGCTCAGAGAAGCCGGGCTACGTGTAAAACGAGAAAAATGTGAATTCTTTAAAGAATCAATTGAGTATTTGGGGTATGTTATCGACAAACATGGATTACATAAATCGAAGAAAAAAGTTGAATCCATTTTGAATTGTCAGGTACCTAAGAGTGTCACGGAATTGAAATCTTTTCTAGGCATGCTAAATTATTATAGGACATTTATTCCCAACGCCTCGAGCATCTTAAGCCCATTGCACGTGCTTTTAAAAAAAGATTATAAGTGGCAATGGGGGCAAGAGCAAAACGAGGCATTTGAAACCATTAAAAAAGAGCTCGCGTCGGAAAAAGTTTTAGCCCACTACAATCCAGATCTGTCTACGATTGTCACGGTAGACGCTGGCCCGGCAGGACTCGGGGCAGTTTTGGCACAAAAACAGCCGGCTGGCACCGAGCGCGCCGTGGCATATGCGTCCAGATCACTTTCGACGAGCGAGCGAAATTACGCTCAAATTCAAAAAGAGGCCGCCGCAATTATATTTGGGGTAAAGAAGTTTCATCATTATTTATACGGTCGATCACAGCCTTTCATTTTAAGGAGTGATCATAAACCTCTTATCTCAATTTTCGGGAATAAGAAGGGGGTACCAGAATTGGCAGCAAATCGACTGCAACGGTATGCTTTATTCTTATCGGCGTACAATTTTAAAATTGAATATATCAAGAGTGCTGACAACATAGCCGATTTCCTGTCCCGTGCTATTAAAGATTCCCAAGCGGTTTCTAAGGAGGATATTTGCGCGGAAGATGAAGCATTATTTATAAATTTTATCTATAAAGATGCTCATCCTATCACCGCCCAAAATATACGAGACGAGACTCTGAAAGACCCCTTATTAAATCAAGTTTCTAATTATATTTTACGGGGGTGGCCAAGAAAAGTAGTAGATTCTGATTTAAAACCATATTTTAACTGTCGTTTACAGTTAGCAATAGAAAAAGGTTGCTTAATGAGGGGCCATAAAATCATAATACCGTTAGTTTTCCGAGAACGGCTACTAGACGAATTACATAATGCACACTTTGGAGTCGTCAAAACCAAAGCTAACGCTCGTAAATATATGTGGTGGCCTAATATTGACCAAAACATCGAGACTAAAATAGGGTCCTGTAAAATTTGTACTTCCATTCGCGTCGCACCAGCACGCGCGCCGCTCGCGACGTGGCCGCGCCCGGCCGCCTGTTGGCAGCGCATACATCTCGACATGGGTGAGCTGGCCGGCCACCGCGTACTGGTAGCCGTCGACGCGCACTCCAAGTGGATGGAGTGTTATTTCATGTCGGGCACCGACACGGCTAGTGTCATCGCGAAATTGTGCGATATGTTCGCGAGATTTGGCTTAGTACATACGATAGTGACCGATAACGCTTCTAATTTTTCGTCAACAATGTTTAAAGATTTTTGTAAAACGAATTGTATAAAGCATATAACAATTGCGCCTTACCATCCGGCTTCTAACGGTCTCGCCGAGAATGGTGTCAAAATTATTAAGAAGGGTTTAAAAACCGCTTTGGCACAAAACCTATCACGGGTAGATTTTTTCAATAAAATAAATTTGTTTCTTTTTGAATATCGCAACTCCGTGCACTGTACGACGGGACACTCGCCCGCCGAGCTGATGTTCGGGCGGCCGCTGCGCTGTCGCTTCGATTCGTTAGTTTCCTCTACTGATAACACATCCGAGATTAACCCGTTAGTATCCTCGGCTGACAAAAATGTGTGTCAAAAACAGATCTCACAGCGTAAATATTACGGTGGAAAAAGACAAATTAGTTTTAAGATTGGAGATGAGGTGCTCGTGAAATTGTATTATAAAAATGGAACAAAACATAGTTGGGTACGAGGAACAATTCTGGATACAATTGGATCATCGATGTTCAATGTTTATATACCGAATTTACAAGTAACAGTTAAAAAACACCTGGATCAGCTGCTTATGTATAAGGGGAAAAGTAATGTTGTTAGCAATGTCGGCGAGGTGGGTGTTTCACTAGGAATAGGTCCCGGAGAGGAGGAACCGGAAGCACCCGTGGAACTGCCATCGGCCACAGAGGGGGAAGATTACCAATCGGACAACTCGTACTCGAGCTTCGTTTCACCGACATCATCGCCCCGACCGCCTACACCGCCGGCTGCCCCGGACCGTGCACCCTTGCCTACGACACCCAGCACGGTAGCAGATGATGAACCCATCGATATGGATCCTAGCACTGATTATGCCCGACGATTTCCAATAAGATGTACTAGAAATCCTAATCCAGATTATTAGGGGCTCATTTGATCAACATTATTATTGTTGTAAATATACAATATATGTATAACTTTAACTATTGGTGGAGGGATGTAATGTTTGTATAAAGGGTAGTTCGAGATGTTACGTCAGTTTGTAACCGACCAGTACACGCTATTCTGTTACTCCTGTGTTTTAATACAATTTCTATCCTGAAAACATCATAATTATAAATGCGAAAGTGTGTCTGTCTGCCTGTTACCTCTTCACGCTTAAACCGCTGAATCGATTTTGATGAAATTTGGCATAGAGATAGTTTAAGATACGAGGAAGGACATAGGATAGTTTTCATCCTGGAAATTATACCTAAAAAGATTGAAAAGTGAGTGTAAATTTCTGTAGGGGTGCGGTGACCCTGTAGGATAATATGTAATTATTAGACCAAAAGCACAATTGCTCTTACATTTGCTTAGGCGCTTTTAATAATCCCTTTTATCAAGTTCCACGCGTACGTAGTCGCGGGCAAAAGCTAGTTACTAATAACTTACAATCAAATCCGCTTCAATTCTTGTTTAAAGTAAATAGATGACTATTGGCTACATTCTTTTTTATACATAAAGGGTCATATAATTTCCTGAACCTCTTCTTTAGATTCTACCTTAAAAATATAAAAATATAGTTTAATTTCAATGAACATACAAATGTCATGATTTGTAGGATTTAAACTGGAAATCTAGTGAATATTTTATGAACGCAGCTATATTTTGAAAATATTAACCGGTAACACAGGTGTTCTAATTAATATGATATCTGAACGCAGCGACAAGCTGCCTAAATATTATTTTAGAATAGCAACACTGATCACTTGTCTATGATTAATAATCTATCAACCAATAAAATTGTCCTGTGGATGGTAAGTGAACTTCCTGATTGGTTCGCTTCGGACCAATCACTGATCAACATTTTCCCGCGTTTTGACATGACGGGTGGTGCCGAAGTTATCGTCAGGACAGGCATTTTGGTGGAAGAACTGACAGAGAGAGGAAGCCGAGAGAACCTCCACAATTCAGAAGTACTAAATGAACAAACTCCCACATGGTGGACGGACTGATACTGAACAGTGCACGTAAGTACTATTGAAGTGTTGTAATATAATTATACACTATTTTAATTAACGAATTTCTATGTTTTTTATAAAGTAAACCTTATCCGTTATATGTTGAGTTAAATGCCGATAGCGTTTAATAATTTTGCTTCGTTGTTGTAATAAAAAAAAAAACTAAGAAAGTTTAAAGGACAAAACAATTTTAAAGAAACGTTCTGTTCTTTGGTTAAATCCATAACGAGTTTTTTTTTTACTTGAATGCGTAAGTCGGTACTCTTACCCGCATATAAAAAAAAAACATTTGTTGTATTTTTTCCGCTGGAAATGTATTCGTTATATTATAGATATTGAAGAGTTAGTATATTTATTAGTATAAATATTATGATGAAAGTAATTTAAATATGATCTAAAATCTACCTTGTGTTAAGAAAAAATTCTCCATACCATAAAATTATAAGGATTCAAGTAAGTAGTGTGAATTTTTTTGGGTTCGAATGATAAGATAAATTATGTTGTTTGTTCAGATTATCATTCTAGTCATTAGTAAATTAGCATGATTTCTTCGGATATATTATATTTGATATATATATCTTATAAATAAATACAAATTATATTGGAATTGAGATGCAACATGTTTCTAAATAACCCTAGTAAGCGTCATAAAAGTAACTTGGCATGTATTGTTCTATTTACTTATTACATGGTGATAGTTTTTAAAGGACGTGACATGAGCATCGATTTATAAAGTTAATATTATGGAGTGAGAAAATGTCAGTTATATTAGATTAGTTATGTTCTGACGTAAGAGTGCGTTTGGACTCGGGAGTTAAGCTGATTTTGAAGTGAGCGTGCGTCTAGATTTATGTTGCCTGACGTGAGAGTGCGTCTAGGCTCTGGAGTTATGTTTGTTTGACGTAAGCATGCGTCTGGATTTTGGTTTGATTGATGTGAGAGTGCATCTGGATTTTGGTTTGTCTGGCGTGAGCGTGCGTCTGGATTTTGGTTTGCTTGACGTGAGAGTGCGTCTGGATTCTGGTTTGTTTGACGTGAGAGTGCGTCTGGATTTTGGTTGTTTGGCGTGAGCGTGCGTCTGGATTTTGGTTTGTTTGGCGTGAGCGTGCGTCTGGATTTTAGTTGGTTTGACGTGAGCGTGCGTCTGGATTTTGGTTTGTTTGGCGTGAGCGTGCGTCTGGATTTTGGTTTGTTTGGCGTGAGCGTGCGTCTGGATTTTAGTTTGTTTGACGTGAGCGTGCGTCTGGATTCTGGTTTGTTTGACGTAAGAGTACGTCTGAATTTCGGTTTGTCTGACGTGAGTATACGTCTGGAATTTGCTTTGTTTGACGTGAGAGTGCGTCAAGATTTAATTTTGTTTTCGATGTGAGCGTGCGTTGTTTGATGATTTGAACGTACGCTTGGAACTTACGTTTTTGTATGAAATCGCGTAAACGTGCATTTAGTGATTATTTGCATTGTACGCGTCAGCTTGCGTCCTAGTTTAGTATGGTCATGTGAGCTGAATGCTCTAGATTTTTTTTAACGACGAAAGATTAAGTTTATAATTTTAACACGAACATAAGTTTGAATAATATTAAAAGTATGAACATGTATTTGGATATTGTAAAAATACGAGTCTTTGTTGAATTAAGAAAAGAGAGTCTTAAAGTTTACGAATTAATTCACAATTAAACTTAAATGTGCGCTCGAAGTTAAGGAAAATAATGAAAATAATAGTATAGAATAGAATAGAAGTAAAAGTTATTAACAGCTATCGTCATAGATCGGAATACACATTTGATTTAGATGATGTTAGACTCAACTACCTCCAGTGGCGAGCGCCTGCGTTTAGTCCTGAGAAAAAACCGGATAGTCAGTATGTCTAGTGAGAGTTCCGATGACGATATACCTCCTGTTATTACAAGAAGGAGACACCTATAAAAATCTACTGATGAAGAAATTACTGATAGTGACAGACAGTTGAGTGACAAGAAACGGAGACATGAAACTTCAAACAGTTATGAAAGGCAAGATAACTCTAAACGTCGTCGATCAGGTGGTTCAAGTAACAACGTAAATGTGGCTGATTTAATAGAAGCATTAAATAAAAAAAAAAAACTAACTAAACTTTCTATTAGTTCACATCAGATGTTAAACGCTTTACCTGAGTTTGATCTAGATAGTAAAAATCAGAATATTGATATAATGTGATGATGTGCAACCATGCACAAGGTAAATGAGTACGCACGCATATATAATGGGATGACATTCAAACATCTCATTTTGCGACGCAGAAACTGACTAGCACAGCCAAGAAGTGGTTTTACTCCTTGCCAAGCTTAGACTTCACATGGCTTGACTGACAAGTGAAATTACGCCGAGCTTTTCCGATTGATGAAAATTTTGCTATTATGTTAGAAGAGATGTTCGCTAGGAAGAATAAAGCAAACGAGAACCTGCGTACATATTTTTATGATAAATTAATGCTTTTAAACCGTTGCGAAATCACCGGGAAAAAGGTGGTAGATTGCCTTATTCATGGCATGTCTGATGTATCGATGAGAAATAGTGCACAAACACTTAAATGTTTAGAACCTTAGGATTTACTGCAGTACTTCGTAATTCAGCAACCAGAAACCAAAGTATTTTCTGTCACGCAGAAGAAACGAGGATATACTGAAGAAATGGAACATAAGGTGTTTCACAAATAAGTGCTTCCAGAAAAAGAAAAACAAAATAATTCATCTGTGGTGTGTTTTAATTGTAATGAGGAGAGACATCGATTTGGTAACTGTCCAAAGGTTGTAATAAAATGCACCATTTGCAAGAAAGTTGATCACAAAGACAAAAACTGTCGATTTTCCTCTTCAAATAACAAAGAGAATATGAAAAAAGTTCTGAATATTGGTAGTTCTAGTACGAATCAGAAATTTATTAAAGAAATTGATGTTAACAATAAATCATTACAAGCTTATATTGACTTTGGTAGTGACTGCTCCCTTATCAAGCTTAGTGAAGCAGAAAAACTGAATCTAGACAAAATTCTATCTGATTTACCTTTGATTAGAGGATTTGGCAATTCATATAACACCTATTTGTAAATCTAAAGTAACTGTTCGCATTGATGAAATACAAGCTGATGTTTTAGTACATGTTGTCCCTGATAAATATTTACACGTACCTGTATTAATAGGGCAAAATTTTACAGAGATGCGTAATGTCACAGTCTTCAAGGACAGTAATAGCTTGATATTTTTTTAAATAATCCCCTAGCTACGATGGATTCTGAGCTCGAAATGGAATCTGGAATTGTCAAACTTGTAGTAATGATATTGTTTTGACTGGAGTGCACTTTGTACCAGTCTATATTAATAATGAACCCTACAATGGAGATCTATATGTTGAAGCACAAATGCGACCAGTTCCTGGTAAAGAGTATCGTATGCTACAAGGAGCGTATAATTTTAAGGATGGCAAAGGAAACATATTGGTATCCAGTATGTCAGATACGCCTGTTACTTTAAAGAAGGACATTTTATTAAGTCGAGCTTTTCCGTTTAAGGAAGTCAATGTGGTCGACGTGAGACGAATAAGTACAGGAGTAGATACAACTCTATCACCTATAAATATAAACGAAATACAGATAGGTGCCAATATATCTAACGAGGTATTGATAAAATTACACGAATTGTTACAAAAATACCGTGAATGTTTTGCTTGTTCGTTAGATGAAATAGGATGTGCCCCTAAAGAATTCGAAATGAAAATTGAATTAAAAGACAACAAACCGATTGTCTATCGACCATATAGACTTTCTCTTTCGGAAAGAACTAAGGTTAGAGAGATGATTTCTGATCTCTTAAATAATGAAATCATCAGAGAATCAAGTTCGCATTATGCTAGCCCAATCTTGATGGTTAAAAAGAAAACAGGTGACCAACAATTATGCGTCGATTTAAGAGCTTTAAATAAAAATACTGTTAAGGATAGATACCCACTTCCGATCATTGAAGATCAAGTAGCGAACCTCAGTGGAAACAAGTTTTTCACCACATTGGATATAGCATCAGGCTATTATCAAGTTCCACTAGCTGAAGAGAGCAAACACTTAACGGCCTTTGTTACTCCAGACGGCCACTACGAATTTAATTGCATGCCGTTCGGACTAGCCGCCGTGTTTCAGAAATTAGTAAATAAGATGTTAGGTACCAGTCGATTTGACTCTGTACTTGCGTATATGGACGATCTGCTTATTCCGACTGTCCTTGGATGAGGGTCTTATAAAGCTTGAAAATGTGTTAAAGTTAGTGAAGGAATATGGCCTTACTCTGAAACTTTCAAAGTGTTGCTTCTTTGGCACGACAATTGATTATCTTGGATACGAAGTCTCAGAAGCAGGCATCAAACCTAGTCAGCATAAAACCGTTGCAATCGAACAATTTCCAGCTCCTACTAATGTCCATGAAACAAGGCAGTTTCTTGGATTAGCTAGTTATTTCAGGAAATTTGTGAAAGGCTTTGGCGAGATTGCACGGCCACTAGCAGGCCTCTTATAAAAGGGCGCTGCTTGGAAATGGACTGACACCGAATCAAAAGCTTTTTCCACCTTAAAAAAATATACTGACTAGTAGGCCAGTGTTAGCACTATAATCCTAAACTGAAAACTGAGTTGCATACTGATGCTAGTTCCTTAGGGATTGGAGGAATCCTCATGCAGTGGCAAGAAAATTCCAACGAACTCAAGCCGGTGGCGTATTTTAGCAGAAAAACGTCGCCTGAAGAAAGAGTCTACCATTCATATGAATTGGACACATTAGTGGTTGTTTGCTCACTCAGAAAATTCAGGACATATTTATTAGGTATGACATTTACAATTTTCGCGGATTGTAAAGCCTTACGATTAACGCTAAGCAAAAAAAAGACCTTATGCCTAGGATTGCCAGATGGCTTTTACAAATGGAAGAATATGACTATAAAATTGAGTACCGCCCTGGTGAACGCACGGCTCACGTCGATGCTCTAAGCAGGAACCCCTTGGAAAGTCCCAATGATGATTGTACTCCTGAGAATGTTATTTCAGTGCTACGCATTGAACAAAATGATTGGTTAGTTACCTTACAGTTAGGAGACCCAGAAGTTAGTCAAATCATAAATACATTAAAACAAAATATTAATGAAGAATACAGGGAAATCAAAAAACATTACATGCTTAAAAATAATGTACTTTACAGAAAGATTTATGTCAATGACAACAATATTTTGAGATTAGTCATACCAATACGGGCAAGGTGGCAGATATGTCGTCTCAATCACGATGAAATGGGACATTTTGGTATTAAAAAAAAACGCTTGAACGCATACAAAGTCTTTATTGGTTCCCCAAAATGTCCAGTTTCGTAAAAAAATACGTTGGTGCTTGCCTAGAATGCGCGTATAATAAAGACAGTAGCAGTTCTGGTAAAAAAGGCCATATCTACCCTATTGAAAAAGTGAGTGTTCCATTTCAAACTGTCCATATCGACCATCTTGGCCCCTTTGTCAAAAGTAAACGACAAAATACTTACATTCTAACCGTAGTTGATGGCTTTTCAAAATATGTTTTTGTTAGACCGGTGAAAAATACTAAAAGCAGTACAGCCATCAAAGTTTTGGGAAATATATTTCAAGATTTCGGTACGCCTGAAAGAGTTGTGTCCGACAGGGGAACAGCTTTTACGTCGAGTCAATTCAAACAATTTTGTGCAGAAAATAATATTAAGCATATTCTGAATGCTGTTGCTTGTCCACGTGCAAATGGTCAAGCAGAACGCTTCAACCAGACCATTTTAAATGCATTAGCAACAAAAAATTCGCTTCAAAATGAAAAAGATTGGGATTTAGCTGTTCATAAGGTACAATTTGGTATTAACAGTACAGTTAATGCCACAACAGGAAAAACACCTTCAGAAATTCTATTCGGAATAAGACTAAAGGGAAATTCTGATAACATTTTTAGAGAAATTTGTGAAGATACAAACAGCAAAGATAATAGTATTTTATGCAACCGTTGTATAAGAGGGGGCAAAAAACGCGAGTGGCATGGGTTACGATGTGAGCGCAGCGAACATCGTAAGAAAGATGCCACGAGCGTTTTTTGACCTACTTATACAACGTTGCATACAATACTTTTTCTACGACTCGACATTTCATAAATAAAATGCAAATAAACAACAAAGAAAATAATTAAATGTTCCCGCTCGGAATCAACAAAATTAAAAAGAAAAATTGTCTCTGATAAACTTTTTTTTTATTGACATCCATCTGTCAAAAAAATATTAACTTATACATAAAGGTATACGATCACCATACTAAACATCTGTCAAAAAAATTTAACTTATACATAAAGGTATCGTTCACTATACTAAACATCCATGCACTGAAGATAAAACTTCTTTTTTAAGTTGGCACCAATGCCTTAGTACAAAAGTTTTTTTTTTTAATTTGCAAATTGTTTGAATGCAGCTGTTCATCATGTAATCTGAGGTACTAAGTGATGGTTTTTTGGCGACATTATAACATCGGTTAGCAGTGTGTTTTTGAGCAGTAGAGTATAGACTTTTACAGACTTTCATAATTTATGTCTTTATATTAGAGTTAGTAACTATAAATGACAGAAAAAAGTACTGGAGTAGAAAAAGATATTAAATAAATTAGAAATGACGTTAAGATTACAATCGATAAAAAACAAAATAAATTGAAAGAATTGTATAACTCTAGACTAAACCTGCTAACAAATATAAAATTGATGAGAGTAAAAAATACTAAAGTTTCATTTGCGGAGAACCCAGGCCAGAGCAAAAAAACTTACCTAAGTTCATAGGCCCCTACAAGGTATCAAAGGTGTTGGGTAATGACAGGTATGAGATTACCAATGTTCCGGGTTTTAACATGTCAAAAAAATATCGTTCTGTTGTATCAGGTGATCGGATGAAACCATAGATTAACGTAAATGCTCTCAACGTTATGAGCGATGATAATAGTTCTGAATCAGATTCCATCTAGGCATTATAATAATGAAGAGTAAAACGTCTTAGTTTTGCATGACTTATAAATATGTTATGATGTATTAATATTTATCTCTTTTATGTAAAAGGCCTATGTTTGTGTTTTCTATGTCTGTACATAAAAAGGGGTAGGTGTATTGTGTAAATAAAAAAGTATATAAAATTGTACATATTACTTATAGGCTAATAATAATAATAAATTCAACAAGAGAAAGAGTTAATGGCCGGATGTCATGATTGGTATGTTTGTATAAATGTAGATACCTACTTTGGAATTGTTAATAATTAAACGAAAAATAATATATTAAATTACGCTTATAGTTATTTATGCGTTGTTTGTTTCGTTTGGCTTGATTTAGTTATCAACCATTCGTTTACATAGGTACTAACTATCCTGTCTAATTTATTTTGGTATTCATTCGTGCGTCGGAGCCTGCACGATGTCTGATGGCCGAATGTCATGATTTGTAGGATTTAAACTGGAAATCTAGTGAATATTTTATGAACGCAGCTATATTTTGAAAATATTAACCGGTAACACAGGTGTTCTAATTAATATGATATCTGAACGCAGCGACAAGCTGCCTAAATATTATTTTAGAATAGCAACACTGATCACTTGTCTATGATTAATAATCTATCAACCAATAAAATTGTCCTGTGGATGGTAAGTGAACTTCCTGATTGGTTCGCTTCGGACCAATTACTGATCAACATTTTCCCGCGTTTTGACATGACGGGTGGTGCCGAAGTTATCGTCAGGACAGGCATTCTGGTGGAAGAACTGACAGAGAGAGGAAGCCGAGAGAACCTCCACACAAACCAATATAAGGCTTAAGGAAATCAATCAATCTTCATCAAATTTAACGAGTATTGTGTGTATCTGGTCTATATTGACGTTAACTTTGGATGCTAATAGAGAAAAGGTATTATATCTTCACATCATGAAACTGTTTCCGCTGTTCTGGACATAAACTTTAGTTTTAACTGGCTTAGAAACTGTTTTGATCAAAGGATTATACTGATAATTTTGTGAGCAATATTCCCTCTTGTGTAGTCTTAGGGTGGGTTGGGGCAGAAAGGTCCTTGAGTAGCGACTGTAGACCGGGAGACGCAGCGTGGGAAGTCCCCCAACAAGGACCGACGACCTGGTTAGGATCGCGGGCATGAATTGAATGAGGGCGATCGATGTGGAGAACGTTGGGGGAAGCCTTTGTCCAGCAGTGGACGCCTATCGGCTGATATGCTGAGTCTTAGGGAGATATACAAAAGCCTTGCTAAAGGGTGATAGTCTTACAAGTTTTGCTTTATCTTAGCGTTTTACTTATAACGTATATTTTTAAAGTTTTCATTTTTTGGACTTTTACTTGTCTCAGCCTAAGTTAGCGGTATAAGGGCTGTATAAGACCTAATGCAGCCATTATTTAGCTTAAATTAGCGGTTAAAGCACTTTGCAACCTGTACGTGCTACTTAGGATGTTTCATAGATTTATAAACCTATCAAGGTTAATATTATCATCACCATCATCATTTAGGCCTATGCCTTTACATCTTGATCACATAATTTTATGCAGCGTTTTAGTGGCAATGTTTGAAATGACTATACAGTCCGATGCGGGAGCGACAGTGACGTCCGCTAGATTGACATCTCATCAGAGGGTCGTGATTGAGTTGGTAAAGTGACCCACGTCTTATTTTGGTGTCGCCTCTCACGTTTCGCAGCCAGAGCCCGAAACCAACTTCAAGGTTAATATAAACATATCAGAACTCTGACGTCCTTTATATAAAAACTCAGACATTATTTTCTTTCTTTATTCTTCTTTATAGACATTGTTTCGTTATTCACAGGTAGTTCATGAAGTTATCGAGTCCACATACGACGCACGGTTGACAGACGCCGCATACAAAACAGATGTAAAACACGGATATATATTCCTTTGTAGGGGCAAATCGGGACACGTGCGACCGCGGGACAAAAGCAACCATATCAAAATATAGAAAACTACAGAGATGATACTATATAAAGAAAAATAATGAACAAAAAAAATATTGGCCCCATTTCCAGAAGAGAAGACGAGAATCTGGAAAAACTATTGGTCACTGGAAAGATCCAGGGGAGAGGCCTCGGGGCCGCAGCCCGATGCGTTGATCCGATCAAATCCGCTCTGCACTTGACTCCAACTTCCACGACGCGCTCAAGATGGCCGAGGACCGTGGAAAGCGGTGCAACATCATCCGGAGGAAGCTGATCCATGGTGGATGTCACGACCCTCAGCAATGAGGGATAAAAAAATAATTTTTAATTTCCTTAATACAATATGAAAAATATACAATTAACTATGTACTTATACTACTTAATTGTTAAACAGACTCCGGTTAAACAGTGGCAGTGTCCCACTTGGACTGCAGTGGATTGCATAAAATGTTGGCTGCTTATTTATCCTTTGTATCTATGTATATACAGAATTGTTGGTTTTTTAAAAGGTCGCACATTTTTTTAAGGTTTTAAGTAGAAATAAAGTTATGATACTAATTATCTATTCACAATATTACGTATTTTCATATTTCGCCAAGAATTTTAACAATAATTAATTAAATATGAGCACCAACGTTTTAGGTTGCCACCAAAACTGATATTTGCCCACCTAATCTCAAATTACGCCACCTGCAAAATAAAAACAATATATTTATAATATATATTTTGCTTCTTATTCCTTTGTGTCTATGTAATATATAGACTTGTCGGTGTTTATATTCGTACTAGTTACTAGTTGATTTTTACTGGTAAAATTAGCCTTCAAAAACCGGTAGGCATATCCGTAATTTGTATATCATCGTTTGCAACTAAGTTCTTCAAGCACATATTTTCTGTCTATACGTAATTTGGAAAGTTATTTCTACATTAGCATATGTAATGAATGTCTGGAGGTGTAACTGTTTTTGTATTTCAGTGTGTTACGCCACGAGGCTCCCACGCCCTTGACAGTCATCATTGAGTCACCGCTTTCCCGATAACCGTTCGATCAGGTTCTCACGAATACTGCTGACTGGAAGATCACCATCGAGTCACCGTTTTCCCAATAATCAATTAATCATTTGTCACGATAATGCTGAGTGGATAATTAGTCAGCCCCAGATATTAAAATCGATGTGTAGTGAAGTGAGAGTGCTTTTTGTCTTCCATCGCGGTAGCAAACAGTCGTGATCGATCGTGATCAGTAATTTTAAGTAATTAGTAATTAATAATCACTGTATCTGCACCTACGTAACTATTAAAGGACACTTCAAAAATCAAGTGTTGTTTAACTATTCCCGACAGCGGCCACCTACATAATTGGCGCAGTCGAAGTTACTTCGTGTCCCGCCTGATAGTCGTTTCGTCGGCGTGTCGACTATCCACGATCCTACGTGTGGCCGTAAGCAGCGAATAGTGAAGATAGCGGAAGAACCCGACGCCGTCCAGACATCGACGGATCGAGTTTCGGAAGCAATGCAGTTGCAGTGAGTTATAGAATAAGATACGTAATTCCTATTGGTTGCCAATCCCATCTGCAATCCATATTATAATTTAAGTTAAGATCCCTGATTAAACCGTAATTTAGTCTATCTAGCACGATTTTTCACCCACGAGCTAATCGGGCTACTGAGCCCGACGCACGGCGGCAACACAGATTTCATAGAAATTTACCTTTAAATTTAGATAGTATTTTAGAAGAGGAAGAGTTTTCAAATATGTCGAATCCAGGAGATGCACCCCGAGAAGTAGTTGTAGATAAGATTGATAGGATTTGGAGAGCCTTACGGTTAGTCCCAGACTTCGACGGAAACCCAAACGTGCTTGTTAGATTTTTAGACATATGCGACAAATTAATTTTAACATATATGAGTACAGAGCCCGAAGATGAATTAAACAACTCAGCTGTTTTAAACGGTATTTTAAATAAGGTAACAGGCAGAGCTGCTACCACTTTAGCGGCAAACGGCATCCCCAGAGATTGGAACGGAATCAGGAAAGCCTTGATTAATTCATTCTCGGACCATAGAGACGAAACAGCTCTTTATAATGATTTGTCGATTCTAACGCAAGGATCAGATACCCCCCACGTTTTCTACGAACGGGTTCAGCACTTATTAAGTACTATAATGACGTATTGCGAACTGCACGAATCCTTAAGTACAACGACAGAAGCAAAACGAGACCTTTATAAAAAACTTGCGCTTCAGACATACACAAGGGGTCTTCACGAGCCTATTGGTTCGCGAGTAAGATGCATGCGTACTAAGACACTAGAAGAAACACTAGAATTTGCGCAAACGGAATTAAACGTTCTGTACCTTAAACAACCAGAACCAACTGAGAAAAGTAGTCGCTAACTTAACCAACAATGCTAACGCCAGTTACAGCTTACCTTTTCTCGCAGTACACCCGGCTCTCACATATTTTCAATATTTTGAGCGGAAATGTGCACGATCTTTTATATGAATTAGCTCGCACAAATTCTATGCACCACGCACTTTTATCTATTAATGATCTAGATAATATGATAAAAACCATTTAATATTTATATGGGCCCACATCGGTCTTAGATTTAGATTTAAGATATTATTATGATACAATTAGTCTAGAATCCTATTTTACCGATCCAAAGCTCGTAGTTTTACTTAAATTTCCCATTATGTCCCCAGCCGTATATGACTTATATAGACTCTGTCTCGTACCCAATAAATACTCCCAAATTATAATACCTCCATCTCCTTTTGTGGCAACCGATTCCCGGGAATTTGCGTATATGGAGGCAGAATGCCCGAAGGTAGACACATGGTACATCTGCGAACAAAAGACCATTCACCAGATCCGGTCACAAAGAGACTGCATATCCCGTCTTGTGCATGAACAAGAATTAGATGAACTATGTAAACCCACACTCGTCACGCTCACTAAGGAAGCTCTACTCGAACTGGACAGCAGACATTACATCATTGCACTTCCAAGGAAAACAAAAGTACAGATATCGTGTAGACAAGAAGAACATCGAATCCTGCAAGGAAGCTTTTTAGCAACTATACCACGAGACTGTAAAGTGAGGACACCAGAATTCACCCTTGTTAACATAGACGATAAGCTTCGAGGACATGCGATCGAAATCATGACCCTGCCTAAATCTATTGTCCCGCCAACCTCAGCGTCAACATTCCGATATAATCTAACCACGATCGACTTGGATACTCTGCACGACATTCAGCATCAAGTAATAATGGAGCCCCCAGTGCAAAACACTTCTGTGGACTCTTCAACCTTCTACCACACGACTATACCAGTATACGTCATTATCATACTGACTGCGGCTGTATCAATGGCAATATACTACTACAAACGGCATTGGCTGAACATTCCTACAGGAAAAGAAAACGAGCTACCACTTGAGACCAATACCCAAACGCTACAGGAACGTCGAGCTGCAACATTTTCATTAAACATTGGCAAATAGTTGCTCGTCTAGGAGGGGAGGTGTTACGCCACGAGGCTCCCACGCCCTTGACAGTCATCATTGATTCACCGCTTTCCCGATAACCGTTCGATCAGGTTCTCACGAATACTGCTGACTGGAAGATCACCATCGAGTCACCGTTTTCCCAATAATCAATTAATCATTTGTCACGATAATGCTGAGTGGATAATTAGTCAGCCCCAGATATTAAAATCGATGTGTAGTGAGAGTGCTTTTTGTCTTCCATCGCGGTAGCAAACAGTCGTGATCAATCGTGATCAGTAATTTTAAGTAATTAGTAATTAATAATCACTGTATCTGCACCTACGTAACTATTAAAGGACACTTCAAAAATCAAGTGTTGTTTAACTATTCCCCACAGCGGCCACCTACATAATTAGTGGCATTGGTTTAGAGTTGTGTGTTTGTGATTGGCACCAGAACGCTCACTTATATGAACTAATTTCTTGTTTAATATTCTACTACTTTAAATTTTCCACCCTCTACCCGATTGTCTAAAGTGTCTATTCATTCGTGTGGAGATAATAAATCAATAGCCATCTTTTTAAATTTTTTGTATGATTCTAAGGTGAGGTAAGGCTATCATCAGGAGAAGACCGCCACTTTCTTTGATATTGTACTAAGCGGTTTACACACGTGAAATTGTCAGGAACGGCCCGACATGTTTCGAACTCGTATGGACGTGACGAGGTTGCCGCGGCGGTGTACGGGTAGCCGTCCCGCTCCATACGAGTTCGAAACATGTCAGGCCGTTCCTGACAATTTCACGTGAGTGTAAACCGCTTAATGAGTCAATTTCCTAAGCAGTATTTTTTGATGGCAAGACTGAAAACGCAGGTTGAATAATAAAGTACCATTTTTTTTCCGAAACAGCCCGCCATTGTCTGCCTCGGGCAACAGCTAAAATTAAAATATTAGTATATATATATAATAATTTAAAAATATATATTTAGACCAAATTTCTCATCAAGGTGGGTTGTCCCCAAGCCAGTTTTGTTTGTAAAATGCCGGGTAAGTCAAATACTATGCATGACAAAGAAAATCTGTTACCATTATTTTATTACCATATAAATAGGTAACGAAAAAAGCACAATACCCGTTTTATATCTCCTTTGTATACCCTTGAATAAGTGCATATACGTTTGTCCCGAGAAAACTTCTCATTACCGCCGACAATGTTTCGAAACGATTTATTTCCCAAATTTGATCAAGTATGCCCCCCGTCCCCCACGCACTTCAAAGAATTAGTCAAGCTGTGTATAGTGGCAATACGTTGGCTTTTATAAACGTGAAAATATTTCATCGCGGTGGGCTGGGGACAAAAAAAAAGTCATTCCGGAGTTTGTTATAGCTTCCTTATTTTTTAACTGCGTGGTTTGGAATTTATATATATATCAGGTAAAGTATACTCGTGATTTCAAGAGTTGAATTAGTTTTAGAATATAGTGCTTACTTTTTTTTTAAATAAAAATATTATGTCGTGTTGCTCATTCCACCATTCTCATTCCGGTGTTTCCGGTGTAGTAAAATGACTTTAAACCCCACCAAAATGAGGAAAACACCGGAATTACATCAGAAGTAGCTTCACTTTTGATAGATATTGTTGAAATAATAATATATTTTTTATTTTGTTT
The DNA here is from genome assembly GCA_905147355.2 of Apotomis turbidana. Classification (NCBI taxonomy): domain Eukaryota; kingdom Metazoa; phylum Arthropoda; class Insecta; order Lepidoptera; family Tortricidae; genus Apotomis; species Apotomis turbidana. The sequence continues at coordinate 22,758,417 of LR990293.1, forward strand.
TTAATACCAGACTAAGATATATATGTTTATATTATTATGTAATGGCAATATAATATATATTGCGAATATAAAACGTAAAATTGTTTTCATAATATGGCACTTTTCTTTCATTCCGGTGTATGAAATTTCATTGCGGTGCACTTATTTTATCATCCTGGTGTACATTTATGATTCCGTGGTGTGTTTCATATTCGATCTCGAATATCTCGAAAACTATTTCAGATTGCGGGTCCCTTTTACATATGTTTAATAATATAGTGTAAAGAATCTCTTCACATTTAAAAAACTCAAAAATAATCAAAAATAAAGAATCACACCGAAATGATACAAAAAATGCGTCTTGTTGAAATTGACCCTAATACAATAATATGTCTCACGAAAGTTTTGGTAAAAATATATGCTCATTTTCCACAAGGATATTGTTTTCAAATAATAATCTAAGAGAAATAATAAACGGAGTTTGGTTTAGCAAAAGCGGGGATGTCATTGTTATTAAGCGCGATGGATTAGCCATGTGGCTGTGTTGACTTTAATCTTGCCTTTCCAGGCTTCATTTGACGGAGATATATTGTCATATGGCTGAAAATAAGATAAGATTAGGTGGAACAATTTATAGAAATGACTTTGTCTTTGTTCCTGTAACTTCTGATTTTCGAACCGCTTTTATTATTATTTTACGTTTGTTTTTTTTGTACTAAAATATTTTCTTCGGTTTTCGAAACTTCCACACATTTAAATAAAACAATATTAAGTCGTTTATGTAGAGATTTTCTTATTAAAGTTTATCCTAATAATGAGGCAGTCTCGGAGTTTTTTTTCAGCGGTTCCTTTTCCTCAGCAAGCCGTATAGTATTGCTTTGTTTAACACTAGGGGTAAGTTCTATGTTACTAACACATTATTATGGAGCCAAGCTCTGAAATAAATGATTTTTATTATTTATTATAGTGAACCGCTGGTAGATATTAAAAAAAAAGTAATTTAATGCCCATCTTTAGTTTTAATTAGATCATAAGTTTCTTAAGGTTTAGTTATATACTATTTATTGACGTGATAACGTCTTATAAATCGATGAACGCCGGCTGCACGCACGAAAAAGCATGGCTCATTGTCACGTTCCGCCTGAGCCGAGCGTGCAAGCGAGAGCGCGGAACAAGCGATAGAGAGCGGAGCAAGCGTTCGGCTTGTGATGCATCTATCTCTCTTCCACTCCATCAGCCGGCATACGTTATCAAGTAAAATTATCGCCCGTAAACTGACTTTACGGACAACCAATTTTTTTGTGTTTTTTTATTAAATAAATGTAGTTTATGTGACGAGCTTTAGCAGCATTTTAAATTCGACTTCACTCTGTAACTGTACAACAAAGAATATTAAGTTTGTACTGTATTTTAGGCATAGCGGCGCTGCGGCACCACATGGCTAACACATGTTTCACACATCACTCGCAAACTTCGCAAACTCGAACACAACACATTGCAACTACAAGTTTCAACGTATCAAAACAACGTAACAAAGTAGGGGAGACCGGGTATGGAAGTCACATTTTATTTCTTTTGCATTTTTAGTAGTATTGTTTTTAGTTGGGGATGATAAAAGATAATTTAATGGATAGTGTATTTATTTGAGTTTAAAAATATATCAATACTTTTTCACTAACATTATGTACGGAGGAAATATTTTTATTTTTATGAAAAAAGAGAAATGTGACTTTTAACCCCGTGTCAGGGATGGTTGTCACAGGTGCTGGGGTACGTAATCACATAGTAAAATAAGAGGGATATACAATAATACACAAATTTATATCAAACGAGTTTTTTTTCTTATTGAAGATAAAAATGTTTTATGTAAGTTACTGTAACGAATTATTCGTAATTAATAAAAAAAACTCAAAAACATTTTTTTTTTCAGCTAGCAACCTATATGAACTTAAATGATGTATGTAAGTCACTGTGACCAGGAAAGTGACGAAATACGTATTCATCCATACTTCCATACTAATATTATAAATGCGAAAGTGTGTCTGTCTGTCTGTCTGTCTGTCTGTCTGTTACCTCTTCACGCTAAAACCGCTGAACCGATTTAGATGAAATTTGGTATATAGATAGTTTAAGTCCCGGGGAAGGACATAGGATACTTTTCATCCCGAATAAATTTAGTGTTCCCGTGGGATGAGCGGGTAACACCGCGGGGCACAGCTAGTAATTAATAAAAACACCCAAAAACTAAATTCGCTTTCAGCTAATAAGGTAGTCACACGTGACTACCAGCCCCCGTCGACCTGAGACAACCTGCCCCAAAACACGTTTAGAAAATAATCTTACAATATAAATTCAAATGAATGTTTCCACTAAAAACCTTATAACAATATGATTATACACAAGTTCAACTTGAACAATACACGAAGAAGCATATTAATATGCAAAATAAAAGTGTACCTACGAGATTTAACACAGATGCACAAAAAAATACTTTTACTGGCGGAAAAAAGTAAACGACCGTGGCTCCGTCACAACATACCGGAGCCGACCGAGGTAAAGTACGGAGGGGGGTTTAGCTCTCGCGATCCTTGGACACCGGTCGGTTAACTCATTCGTGCGTTTAGTTGTCAGTTATGGCCGCTGTGACAACCAACCCGTGTGACTTCCATACCCGGTCTCCCCTATATATGAGCACGATGTAGGTTGGTGCAGTATGTACTCGTAGTACCTAGTTACCTACCTACATACATCTCAATAGAATTAAATTATTTAATTAATTATATATACACGATGATACTCAATCCGTGATCAGGAGTAGAAAAATATTAATATGCAGCCAAAATTAAACTTAATAGGCGAGTTCTCACGCAAGTACCTCACTGTTTAATTAATTAAAAGTTATAACATAATTAAAACTTATAACCACTAGTGGTCCATGGTCATCCTACATAAAATATTGAAACACGATACCTACGTCAAGTGCCAACGATTTGGCGGGAAATTAGACGAAATTTTCTACGACTTTGTTCATGTAATGACAATGACAATAATAAATTAATAAATATCGGACAGCCTCACACAAATCGATCTAGTCCCAAATTAAGCTCAAGAAGGCTTGTGTTATGGGTACTAGACGACGATATACGTACTTATATAGATAAATATATACTTAAATACATAGAACAACCATGACCCAAGCACAAATATTCGAGTTCATCACACAAATATTTGCCCTGGCCGGGATTCGAACCCGGGACCGCCGGTTCAGTAGGCAGGTGTCTACAAACCGAGCCAAACGCGTCGTCAACAAACAACAAGACAATGACAAGTTATTACTCATAAATTGTCATTGCCATTAAATTATTAATGAGGTTGTAAGCGCACAGATACAGATTAGTGGGGTGACGAGAAATTTAAGACAAAATTGGTTTCAAAATAAAAATAAAAATAGAAAAATTAATGTTTTTTTCATAAAATTACGACTTCAACGTCACCGCCATCAATTACTGAGTTAGAAAAGTTGGTACCTGACCACCGATTAAAAATCATCGTGCGTATTGCTTGTGGTGACGCCTAGAGACCTTCTACATCTCTGAAAAAAAACACTTTATTTTATACCATGTGGGCCCTGCAACAGGATCAATAAATTAAAACATAAATTCTACCGCTCAAACTGAACAACATTTAAAAAACAACTTTTAAAAATAACTCTTATATAATGTAAACCTGTAATATTTATTTTACTTATTTATTTAGGGTAAGTAATAGAACATTTACTCGTATAAACAATAGATATAACACTCATTAGACATAGGCTCAATTGGAATAAATTTAATTGGTATGATATTCAATTTGTATACTGAACGAAACATATAACAATAAAATGTATATTTTCATAGTATATAATGAACTGTAGGTATAATGACATTGTGTATAATCATCTAGTGGTATAACATTTAAAATACTTAATTATTATTACATTTACTCGAAACATCGAAGCAATCGAAGCATTGAAGTAATGTTAGGAATCGTAAGACAAGTCGGACCTGCGCGGCTCGCTCGCTTCGCTCGCTCGTTAGTGTCATAGTTCAACCTAACACTCCTCCTCGCTTCGCTCGTCGTCGTACCTAACTTAAGCCAAGTCAGACCTGCTTTACCTGCCTTGCCTGCGCTCGTTTCGCTTTTACAGATATAGGTAAGTACTGCGTTTTTTTTATAAAATGGTACTAGGTATGTCATATAATATTATTTTATATGATAGATATTTCAAATGGTATTATATTATATGTCATAATTGTTATACAAAATAAATATTATATCTAAAATTATTAGACAAAATAACCATTATAACATATGATATTATATGAATTGAATGTTATACCAATCAAGCCTTATATTTCATGAAAATATGGTATTTCTTATTATATATATATCGTGCATTATATCTTTTGTATGTTTATAAATTGAAATTATAACAAAAGTTTGTATATAATATGGGACGCACCCATTTATTTAATGAACATATGAAAACAGTATTTTAAAATTTCAGAACAGATGTTGTTCAGTTTGACGAGTAAAATATATGTTTTAATATTTTTCTCCTGTTACAGGACCCACCTGGTATAGGTAATTATTAGTGTAAACATTGATTTGGAGAATCATTGTACTTGCCTAGTTATAATATAATTGTAATAGTTTTAAGTCTAATTTGCAAAAAAAAACAACCTTACTGTTGAGTTTCTTTCGGCTTTCTTCTCAACAGCTGCCACCTCTTTTGAAATGCCGGTAGATTCAGATTGATTTCACATGTGACAGTGCGGCCAGAAAGTGCGAAAGTGTGTGGCCTAAGTACTTAAAGAATAAACGTGTTGATTTTTGATTTTGAGTGCCCTAGTGAGCCGGCGGTCCTAGGTTCGAATCCCGGCCAGGGTGAATATTCGTGTGATGAACTCGAATATTTGTTCCTGGATCATGGATGTTATCTACATAATATGCTCTGCGGTTCCAGAGGAATTTCCTACCGTGAACGCTCCGCATGTGGAATGCGCTCCCCGCAGTTTCCCCGGGGGCTGCAGCATGCGGTTCTTCAAGAGGGGAGTAAATAGGTTCTTAAAGGGTCGGCAACGCACGTGTGATGCTCCTGGCATCGCAAGCGTCCGTAGGCGGCGGTAACTGCTTAACACGCGGGCCGCATGCTTGTTTGCCACCGTCGTAGTATAAAAAAATGCATTTATATATTATGTATATTGTCGTCTAGTACCCATAGTACAAGCTTTGCTTTAGTTTGGGACTAGGTCGATTTGTGTAAGATTGTCCCTCAATATTTATTTATAATTTATTTCGATACCTCTCACGTATACTGATACAAGTGCAAAATCACGATTTTACAGGACGGCTGTTCAAAGGTATGAAGTGCCATAACTAACTCATACGTTGAAATAATGTAATGAAAATTTCAAACAATTTTAATGAATATATTTTCCTTAAATCTACATATTCACTATTTCAAAATTAATTGTACTTTTAGTAAAAAAGGTAGTTATACCAGTATACGTGAAATTTACTAGTTCTAAGTTTTTGGTATACTGATACAACTACCACTTGATCCAGTATACGTCGTAAACTATGATTAGATGAATATGGATAATTATTTTATTATTATGCCTATTATGGACATGTATCATTTATTAGATATATATACAAACTCATAGCTCGTGTTTGGATGGATCTGATCGGTTAGTTTCATCTGATTTGTCACTTGTACCAGTATACGCCTGAATCATTCCGTTATGTACGTTTATGTCAGCGGATCAAGGTGGAAGCCTCTCGTTCTTCATGGTGTAATACGCAGGCTGGCGTTCCGCAGGGCGGCGTGTTATCGCCCCTCCTATTTTCCATTTTCATTAATTCAATCACTAATTCTATCTTCTCTTCTTATCACCTTTATGCTGACGATCTACAAATCTACTCACAAGGTTTACTTGTTGATCTGCCTTCAATTATTAATAACACAAATATTGACTTAGAAAGAATTCTGAACTGGAGTAACTGTTATGGTCTAAAAGTAAACCCAGCTAAAACCCAGGTCATAGTTATAGGTAGTTCGAAACTTATATCTCGTATTGATTTTTCACTTCTACCTGGTATATTTTTTGACAGTGTACTGATTCCTTTTTCACAACAAGTGAAAAATCTTGGCGTGATTATGGACCGTACTCTCTCCTGGATTCCTCAGATCAGCGAGGTCAGCAGGAAAATGTTTGCTGCGGTAGGGTCCCTGAGACGACTCCGTAACTTTTTACCAATCGCCACTAAAATTACGCTTGCCCAATCTTTACTCCTTCCCATTTTAGACTATGCTGACGTGTGCTATCCTGATATTACTGAGGAACAGCTGAATAAACTTGAGCGCCTTCAAAATTTATGTATTCGGTTTATATTTGGCTTGCGCAAATATGACCACGTTTCCCATTTTCGCTCGCAACTCAAGTGGCTTCCTATTCGTCTTCGTCGCAACTCCCATATTCTTGTCTGCCTCTTTAATATACTTTTCAACCCCGCTACACCTTGCTACCTAAAAGAGCGTTTTAAATATCTATCTTCTGTTCGTTGTTCTCAAAATTATCTTCTTTCTCCAATTCCTTCTTCATCAAAATTTTTAAATGACTCTTTTGCCTGCCAAGCGATTCGGCTGTGGAATACTTTGCCGCTCGACTTACGCAAAGCTCAATCCCTCCCCATCTTTAAACGTAACCTGAAGCAGCACTATTTATCACTTCCTTAGGTGATGTCTGAAATTAATTTTGAATGTACGTTATTACTTCATGTACGTATATTATATGTATATATGAGTATATATATGTAAATTATAAGTTATATGTGTATGTATATTTATTTATTTATTTATTATATATATTTGTATTACAAACAATTCAGATGTATGTGTAAATTAAGTTTCTTAACCTGTTTCTTGCACTACCTTTTTAAAATGTATCCTCCGACTTTTTCTGCTACCCAAAGGTTGTCTGGAAGAGATCGCTCTTTAGCGATAAGACCGCCTGTTGTTACCCTATTTAACTTTGCTTTATTTCTTTGTATTAATCTTTTTCATGTGGTGCACAATAAAGGATATTATTATTATTATTATTATGTACCAGTATACTGTTAAGGTTATTTTGTATGTTATGTCCAATATAGTAAGTTCAGAGGTTGTTATTTTGGATATTTAAGCAAATCACGTTTGAAAGACAATAAATAAAGCAAATTTACACTAAAATTACGTTTATTTAAAAGGTAATTAAAATCACAGCCCGCATTTAGGGAATGGTGTTTTTGTCGTTGTTACAGCGGTATTATCAACATTATTACTGTTTTAATATTTATATATAGTAGATTCCGGTTCCTATTTTGTCCATCAGAATTGTCAGACCAAAACCTGAATTCATCTACATCATCTTGAAGTATTAATTTAATTAAGTCAAATAATTTGTCATTAATTAGTCATGTCAACAGTACCTAACAAGTAGCATTCCCAAACCAAATGCTGTGAATTATACAGTTTAAGTTTTTATTGTAATAAAACATGCTTATATTACCGTGAGGAGATGACAAGGTTTTTGAAGGTCGAATACAGCAGTCGCATTTCTTTGTTAAGTTTGAGTTTTTTTTCCTATTTATTTCAAGTCTCTTTCCTCCATGTGCCTATGTGTTTGGATGTTTGTTTTTCAGTAGGTGTTTTCAAATTCTCGTAAATGTGACAAGCGTCAACTTAATATTTTGACTGAAAATATCACGGTATTGTCGAACAGACTAAGCTTGCGCTTCGTATTTGGTAGAATTAAACGACTCCTTGTACAAATTAGGGTAAGTGCTCCAGTGAATGAACACTTAAAGAAATTATCAACTTTAAAAAAATATTTTTGGCAGATAGCAATAATTAAATTTAAGTATTACTGTTCCTATAGCGTAAACAACTATTCTAGTTTTCTAAAATCATTTTTATTTTGCAGTAGTGCTGCACAGTCTTAAATTACAGCAAGCTGTAGGGGATAAAATGGAAAATCGCCAGTGAATGAACATAAAGTTCTAGTAAATGAACAAATGAAACCAATGAATGAACTACCCTTAAAGTCATGCTTTATTTTGTTAAAAAAGATACCACATGTAGGTACTTGTTTCGTAGAGGTATTAGGTAGGACATCAAATGAAATCAATAAACTACTTTTCTAAAACAAGAAAAATACAAAAATAAATATCGTTGTTCATTCACGGGTTTTTGAAAACCAATTAATGAACTTACTTTCATTGCGGTAGTTCATTCACTGGAAAACGCAGATCAGTGAATAAACTGTTTATTGCTAAACATTTTATGCTAACCGAAAAAAAATATCACGCGTGGTAGAAAGGTACAGAAATCTTATTTTACGAAAAAAACATGCATTTTGTTCGTTCACTGGATTTGTTCATTCACTGGAGCACTTACCCTATACATTTCAATCAAATTCAAACAGCCGCCAGCAAAAATGTGTGTGATGAACTTGAATATTTATTCCTGGTCATGGATGTTATCTCTACATGTACTTTATAAAGTATGTATATATATTATTGTCATCTTGTACCCATAGTACAAGCTTTACTTTGCTTGGGACACTGGGTCGATTCGTGTAAGATGGTCCCTTAAAATTTATTTATTATTTAAAAAAAAATCCGTTCAGACACTAAAATTTAACGTAATTTTTGTCTTATATGTTTATTATTTGTTTTCTTGGCTTGTTTTTCCCGTATTTATTTTTTATTTAAACTCATGATTAGATTTTTACTTTCTTTGATCGTTGATCCAATATTTTTTAAATTACACGTAAGTTACCGACATCTTTTTTCCTATTTTACTTTACAATTGCCTGTCGTGCCAACTAAGCAGCTGCCATCTCTAAATTCGCCGAATACGGACAAAGACTTAAAAACCCGGACATTTGGCGTGACTTGGATTTCCCCCATTAATAAAATAAATAAAAAATTGCTTTATTTTTTATTGACATTAAACCCCGGACGACCCCCGGACGGCTTCAAAATAGGACAAATCCGGGGTAACCCGGTCGGATGGCAGCCCTAGTGGTGACTCTGGTTTACTGTAGGTAATGGCGACATATGGCTATTATTGTACTCCAAACAACCATCGGTACTGATTGGGGAAAACTGTATCATAACCAAAAGTAAGCCTAATTTGATACGTAGTAGGTAGAAAAGACGTAGGCCGCATCGACTGTCCGTCGCGCATAGTGGGACACCTTACGTCCGCAATGATGACGAAGCATACTGAGATAACTGCCACTTGTACTTGATAGGTGTACTGCGTACAGTGGTACAAGTGACTTATCTCAGTATACGATGTTCTAAATTAAAAAACGGTGTTAGTTGCATCAGTATACGTCACTTTATTTCGAAAACTAGCAGTAATTTTGTCATGAAAATTTTATAGCATGTAGATATAAGTATTTTGATCCTAAATTTGCAAAAAAACGAAAATCGTAAAAATGTCAGTTGCATCAGTATACATAGGAGGTATCAATTTTATGTTTTATTTTAATGTAGCTACTGGGCTAATCAACTTTTTCACGGACACAAATCTATTCTGTCCACAACTTAAACTTCACTGTAAAATTTATAACAAGACACTACTCAAGTACACTAGAAAAAAAAGTTATGTTCTTGTCTTATATCGCTCCTTGACAGCGGACGAAGTACCGAAGATAAGCTTTAATTAGTAACTAAACAAGGTTTTATTTTTACGCATTTAAGAGGCCTTATTCCTTTTAAAATGCTAATTGAATTAGACATTTTTCTCTATGATAAACATGTTCCTTAACATATTATTGATGTTACTACCTAGAATAGGGCTATTGAGATTTATTGGTATATATTTGAAACCTACAGTTTGAATTTTTCATTGATAATTTTTGTTTCAAAATCTACTCGAAATATACTAAATTATTTTTTTCAACTTATTTTCGACTGCACGCAATGAAAGCATGAAACAGCTATGTTACTACCTAGAACTCGGGGAAAAGTATTATTCACTTCAAAAATTCGGTTGAAATCATCAATATATTTTCCATAATTATGAAAAAAAAAAATTTTAAAATGAATAAGGTGTCTTCAATTTTTCTGTGACCTTGTGATCTTTGTATCAATGTTTTCATTTAAACGCGATTAAGTCTCGTTTTCTTATTGTGTGAATATCATGTAAGTTTAAATCAATATACACAATGTTTCCCTATTTATACAAGGTACCGTAAAACGGGGTTACTTAGGGACATTTTGGGGCTACTTTGATAGATTTAAAATTAGAGATGCAACGGATAGTTGTTTGGCCGGATACCAGATACCGGATATTCGGCCTAACAAAAGTAGCCCCTGCATATTTTTAAAGTCACCCCGTTTTACGGTAACTACTATTCAGTGTACACCTTTTATTGCCACTCAAGTGTGAAGTTCTTTACTACTTCTGCACTTGTCATGAATCCGTGAGAACCTTCATAAACCAACATTGTATGCGACAGGTACGCGACATTTTACGATATTTTTATGACAGTGACTCTGTCTAGACAGAGTAAAGGTAGAAAGTTATTTTACGTATTAGTTATAAGTTTCTTAACATAGTGCTGGGTTCAGATGCTAGACATTATGTCTAAAATAGCATAACTATACTTCTTTTTAGGGTTCCGTAGTCAACTAGGAACCCTTATAGTTTCGCCATGTCCGTCTGTCCGTCTGTCCGTCCGCGGCTTAGCTCCGTGATCGTTAGTACTAGAAAGTTGAAATTTTGGTATGAGTATGTGTATGTATCACGCCGCAAAACGGTAAAATAAAAAAATTACAAAAAAAATTGTTTTTTTCGGGTACTTACCTCTCGAACACCTAAAGTGGGGGTGATTTTTTTTTCGTTTCAACTAGTGTGTCGGGTGTCGTTGAATAGGTCTTTTAAAAATAATAGGGGTCTCTAAACATATTTTTTTGATAAAGTCAGCAGTTTTGTAAAAATTCGCTCTGAAAATAAAAAAAATAGCGCCCTAACAATTCTCGTTCGAAAAAAATTAGAAAAAGATGGTCAAAGAGTGTTTTCATCCTGGCGAACATTGTCAAATTAAGGGTTAACTTTTCAACCACGGGTCAAAAATTATGAAAAAATTCATAAAATGAGGCCTTACAAAGTATAAAGTACTTTCAATGAAAACTATATTGAACAAAATCGGTTGAGCCGTTTTTGAATTATCGCAAAATTTCATAATTTTGTTTAAAATGACGTAAGTTGACTTCCAGAAGGTAATAAGTAATTACAGTTACATTGACGTTTACAAACTTTTTATAGAGCTTGAAATCTTAGTCGTAACTCAAACTCGGGCTTAAAACCGCTCTTTTAAGCCCGTCTATTGTGAAGGATGAGCAACTACGGAACCCTACACTGAGCATGGCCCGACATGCTCTGGGCCGATTTGAATAGCAACAACTCGAATAGCAATCCTCGATATTCAGTGTGGAAAAGAAGGATGTGCCTTGCTGAGAACCTGCTTTAGATCCTTCAGTTAGCTGATTCCTTAAAAAAACTACAGATCTCACACTACGCGCAACTGACGCAACTTTGAAAGGTATTGAAAATATAATTGAAATATAAAGCACATGATATGACTTTGTTTTCTGACCTCGCACTTAATAAGGGCAACCCGCTTCTTTGTTCATTTCATAACATGGCTCAAACTGAAGCGTAATTCAATCCCTAGATGTATATTTTTCCGTTTCTCGAATAACGATCTCAAAAAAAGTTGGTCGTGCTCCTGATGGATGAATCGCGTACCTACCGATTCGAAACATGTCGAGCAATATCCGACTTCTACGACGTGAGTAAATCCATTTCGTATGTAAACCATGAATACAAAGATCAAAGCTTGAAGAAAAATTGAAAAAGGAGCTACCTGGTGTAAAAACCTTTCAAATAAACAATGCAAAGGTCGACACACAAAGTATAAGGAAAAATTCATCAGGTCTACGTGGAGCGAGGGTAGCGAAGTGGCTAACGCGCTGGACCGGTAATCCAGAGGTACCGGGTTCGATTCCCGATCCCTTCCACCAGGTAGCTTCTTTTTTCAATTTTTCTTTAAGCTTTGATCTTTGTATTCATGGTTTAAATTGGTGTACCCACATTAAAAAAAATATGAGACATTACATGTTTCATAAAATTATAAAACAAACAGCGCCCTCTCTCGCTTGCTCGTTTACCGCTGTAAAGTGGTGCGGTAAGATGTGAATATTAACGTATTCACATAGAGGTCGCTAAGGTGTAAAAACCTTTCAAATAAACAATGCAAAGATCGACACACAAAGCATAAGGAAAAATTCGTCAGGTCTACGTGGAGCGAGGGTAGCGAAGTGGCTAACGCGCTGGACCGGTAATCCAGAGGTACCGGGTTCGATTCCCGATCCCTTCCACCAGGTAGCTTTTTTTTTCAATTTTTCTTTAAGCTTTGATCTTTGTATTCATGGTTTAAATAAAAATTGTGGTGTACCCACATTAAAAAAAATATGAGACATTACATGTTTCATAAAATTACCATTTCGTATGTGTTTTAATATGCCTGAAATTCACGGGAGATTTCTATAGAACAATAAAAATCTAAGTGACCCATGCCAGAAATCACCGAACTGATTCTTTGAGCGAGGAACCCGCCAGCTCTCCGGTCACTAGTAACATCAATAAGCCTCTTCAAGATATCTTTGAAGAAACCGTTGCATCAATATTCATTTAACATATTTTACGGATGTAACTCTCCTGCTTATATTCAGACGACGCAACGGAGCCACGCAGTTACGTCGCCTACATCAAACTAGATTTAAGCTTTTCTAAAATGTAATTTTGTAGTTCACAGTGCCTTGGTTTATACTGTAATACTGTGTAACTAATTTGAATAAATAAATAAATAATACATGAATGCCGTGGAAAGATACCGCACGGTAAAAATGTCTATAATTTTATACTGTCACAGAAGAATGTAGTGACACGAGATTAGATCTCACAAAATGGCTGGTGTCTAGAGTGATTCGAGGCTTTGAGCCGCAGAGCTCCTGGATAATAAAATAGGGCTTTCGTATAAAACTGGAATTCATGTGTGGAGTATTTGTGAAAAAGGATTCACGTTGTTGTCTGCATAACCTAAAAAAACATTCTAACAAAATGGGCTGTAATATGTTTACAATGAAGCGAAAAATTTAACGGCTCAGGCTGGATTCGAACCTGCGTCTCTAACTGCTTTCCGGGCCAACACGGGCGTCCTACCAGCTGGACCACCGAACCTGATGCCAGAGCCATTGAATTTTTTAACAAAGGGTTGGATTTTTATTCTCCTTGCGAAATAAATACTGTTACCTATTAAAAAAAGTTTTCCTCTTTGTGTACATCGGTGGCATTCGCTGACTTTCATCGTGAGTTACCAAAAATTTGTCGTTGATAGGAAATAATAGTTTATGTGACTGAACATGAAGGGTATTAAACACGAGTGTGGGTTTCATAACAACATCACACGTGCTTTAATGCCTAATTATGTACAGTTACATACACTACTTTATCTAGCCAGCACATATCATAAGCCTCCATGATGCATTCAGGAGTCGCACATTATGACAAATATTACCAGGTAATGGCGGTAATGAAGTTTTCTGGCAGCTGTTATAGTTTTTTTTATTCAGAGACAAACTAGAGTCGGCCCAACTATTATATCGTTCGATATGTCTTACGAGCGACATGTTGTCAAATTTGATTGCAAACTGACAATTCATTTCGAACTAAATGTCTTCTCGACTAATATTAGAACAGAGGTCAAATCAAATTTCTTTTTCAGATGTTCGAAATTTGAATAAATAATATAATCGAAATCGATGTTATTATTTAACAATAGTAACATTTTTACAGATAAGAAATTTGTTCTATCAAAACAGTCTATTTTTATGGTGGTTATAATGTGCAGTTCTTGAACGCGTCATGGAGGGTTTATGATATTTGGATAGATAAATAAATTAGTAGGTACCACTAAAAATCCGCAATATGCCGTGGGCTGAAAAGGTACCTCGTTTGAAGTTTATTTTATATGTATATCTATTTCCTTTGGAAAAATGATATCTCTTTTAGCAAGCGATGCGCCATTATTTTTATTAGGAATATATTTTTATGGAGCCATTCAATGCTTTACTAAAAGTATAATGATGTGCTTTGGGATACTAAAGATCATATGAAATGGAAGGCTATAAATAGTCCATTGAATAAAAAGTTCTAGAGTGCGTGAGTTAGTAACGTAAGATGTTTCTTCGGAAACATGTCAAGAGTCCCTAGGTAATAAACATACTAAAACCCCGGGACACTAGGAGGAGCCCCGGAGTGGGGGGAGGGGGGGAAAGGGTCCATTTTTTTATTTTTCGCTTAAATCTCAAAAACGGTACATGTTAGAGAAAAACTTTCAAGGAAAAGTTGAAAGGCCATAAAATTATCTACAAGTTATACCTAAATATTTTTTTCCTATATCCTACCGTTTCTGAGTTACACGCAGTAAAAAATGATTTTGGCTCAAACAATTTCCCCATACTACATACCCATGTTTATCACATCAATCGATCAAAAAATATTTCTTTCTTCCAAAAAACTCAAATGTGCAACTTGTGACCGGTACTAATAGATTGGTCTTAATTAGGTCTATAATTGGTAAAGTAAACACATTCCTCCATGGAAGCCTTTAGGAGGAATCGATTGTCAAAATATTATTTTAGGGTAGTTTGAGTTACTGAACTTGAACTTTTTATTTTTTCTTCCAAAAAAACTCAAAAGTGCAACTTGTGACCGGTACAGATAGATTGCTCATAATTAGGTCTATCATTGGTAAAAAAAACACATTCCTCCATGGAAGCCTTTAGGGGGAATTGATTGTCAAAATATTATATAAGTTGGTAAAATAAAAAGTTTTCGAATTTTTCACCTTTCATGGGATATAGCTCGAAAACGGCTGCGAATAGAAAAAAAATATTTAGGTACAACTTGTAGATAATTTTATGGCCTTTCAACTTTTCCTTGAAAATTTTTCTCTAACATGTACCGTTTTTGAGATTTAAGCGAAAAATGAAAAAAATGGACCCTTTCCCCCCCTCCCCCCACTCCGGGGCTCCACCTAGTGTCCCGGGGTTTTAGTATGTTTATTACCTAGGGACTCTTGACATGTTTCCGAAGAAACATCTTACGTTACTAACTCACGCACTCTAGACCCCCCTTGAAGGGACTCATTCAATGGACTAAAAGTAGTTAGTGTAGTTCATAAATTGGATTTATATATAAAGTGATCTCTGTACCTCACATACCTACTACAATAAAAACTGATGTAAAACCTTACCAGAAACATATGAGGATGCGCCATATTGCGGAATTTCACTGGAACTAATTTCTTACACTGGCAATGATTTTATGATGGTTTGTCAAAAATGACAGTGTCATTCGTGGTGCTTTCTTTAAAAGACAAATATTTAAAAATATCCAAAGTAAATTCCGCAAACTATTTACAGTCGTGAAAGTGATATTATAAATAAAGTGTACCTACACGTGTTTACTACATGAAAAACAGTCAGGAAAAGAGTGCATTCCATTTAATGATATTACGCGGTTACCATAGGAACTGACAGGTATTTAAACTAATGTCATTATAGTGCGGTTGCGATTGGTTGCAAAATTGTTGCCATATAAATCTTATAAATAGCGCCCTCCTGACAATCCTCATATATTTCTGGTCAGGCTTTAGGTATTTTTTTTTATTGCGCACTCGTACAAGCATATAGTGGGTCACGTAAGAACAGCACTGTCAATCTCATTGTGCAGTTGTAATTTTATACTGCGCAGGAGAATTGACAACGCCGTTTTACAAGACTTTATGTATATACCGTAAAACGGGGTTACTTTAGGAATATTTGGGGCTACTTTGATAGATTTAAAATGGTTATAAAAACGCAAATATTCATAGTGCGATTGAGTACATGAAGTAAAAGATTAGGTCATTGTTGAAGGTATGTCTTGCATTGCCACAGATAGTAAAAAAAATAAGGATATAGCGTAAAAACACTTTTCCAAAGTAGCCCCTGCATTTGAAAGTAACCCCGTTTTACCGTAATGTAAATAGTACAAAATACATCAGGAACAACCTAGTTAAAGAGTTTGGACTGAAATGGAATGAAATCATTTTAGGGCCGCCACAGACTTTCGGAATTTTCGTTCTATTTATTGTATTTCTCAACCGATTCTCATGAAATTTTACGAGTAGGTTCGATAATTATATTTAATAGACTTTTTATTACCGGTTAATATTTAAAAAAAAAATCAAAATGTCGGAGATAGGGGCTACAAACTTAAAACCATTCAAATTTCAGTATTATTTCAAAACAATCCCTATAACTCATAGCAACCACTAGTTTTAAGTAAATAGGTAAAATATAAACCAATCTAGTTTCTAGGATTTCCTAACATAAACTCTAGGCTGTTTATTCTGTGATAACGAATTCAGATTACGCTAAATAGATTTGAGCTGTTTGGTTTTCAAAATTAATTCAAAACTATCAATAATATTTGCGGCATTGTTAGTTTGCTTCTTGTAAACTCGACGTTTCTAAATGGACCTCACTTTCAGCCTATAGACGTCCACTGCTGGACAAAGGCCTCCCACAAAGTTCTCCACAGTAATCGGTCGTGCGCCGCCCTCATCCAATTGCCTCACGCCAAATCCAATTTTTACCATTTGGTATGTAAACTTATTTAGGAGGAAATATCACGGCCCATCTCTCTTTACCGTCCGTTTCGTTAAGTTTGCACCTAGTAACTATGGCATCGCAAACAAACGAGGTTTCAAATTTAACGTAACCGGATTATACAAATCAGCCCGTCTAGCACAACAATGCTACCTTGCTAAATAATATAGTAGAAACAAAATTGTAAATAGTCTAAACTAGAATTTCGGTCATAAATTAGATATGATTAGTTAAGTTTATTTAAAACCATTATAATAAAATAAAATAAAAATTGGGCAAGTGCGAGAGTCCGACTCGCGCATGCAGGGTTCCGTACCATAATCTATAAAAAGTTTGTTGTATCGGAGCCCCCCTTAACACGTTGAACGCCATGACGGATACCTTGTGACCGACAGTATACTTTCCCCAGGGGCCGGACCATAAATCGAGAATCGTCCCAAAATCGTTGGTGTGTTTTTTTGCAATTATTGTCAAGAAATATCTCAAAAATAATGGGCAACTTACAGAAGCAGCGATATATTCATTATTTTCTGAAAAGTTAAAATGGCAGACACTAGTGTCCGTCGCGGCCTATGCCAACGTCCAACCGTATTTCCTTCCGTAGGGGCCGCGCGGGTCACGCTGTCGGTCTAAACATTTAGGTATATACAAAGTAAGTATTTATTAAAATTCAAATTTAACGGGTTTTATGAACTTTTTAAGGCATCGACATATAATCAAGCCGAACATTTTATTCAGAAAAGGTAACTTATTACGTAAAGTATCAAATAGGTACGGAACCCGTTTCTGATTTGATACCGACTAGATTGAAAGCAATTTTAATTCTAAAGAATTTCTAATGTCTTCTTAAACTTAAACACTACGTGATAACTATAATAGCTTTTCATGTAATGATATAATATACTCAGTTTTTATATCTACTTACTACACTTTTGGAGACATCATGTAAAAATATCCAGAAATCTTAAGAGCTTTGGTATTTTTTTGGGCCAAGCGGCCAGGTTGTTTTGTGGGGCTGCGCGGGTCACTCGGCTTAGTAAAAACAATTCAAATGCCGTCCGTCGGCCGCGTATAGGCTTCTGAAGTTATCGTGAGCATGCGGACACTTGGTGTCCGACGCGGCCCTATGGACTCGACATGTTCCGGTCACCAGGTGTCCGCCGCGGCCCCCTGGGCTAAACGTGGTTTTTTGTATGGCGTTCAACGTGTTAAATATCTATTTTATTTTGTTTTTAATATTTGTTGTAATAGCGGCAATAGCAATACATCTGTAAAAATTTCAACTGTCTAGCTATCACCGTTCTTGAGATACAGCCTGGTGACAGACGGACGGATGGACGGACGGACAGTGAAGTCTCAGTAATATGGTCCCGTTTTTACCCTTTGGGTACGGAACCCTAAAAACAACATGTAACCGAAAGGGAGAGCGGCGCCACCCAACACAGGCTTGTTTGCTTACCGCGTGGCTCCATCACCTTAGATCACAGACTAGTGTGTTTTATAAAATAAAGAATTTTGTTATTTTTTTTATGCTTCGGGACTACCACGAGATAGCGCTACCCGTCACTCTCTTACATTACTACACAGAACGAGACGGGTGAATATCTCGCGCGAGAAATAGTCGCGTATGACTGTTATGCTAGAGGTGCTGGGTTTCGTTCTCGTATATGGAAATTATCTTCCAAACGAAATTTTACGAAATTTTAGGAACAGAAAAGGAATATATAGTGTTTTGATCTTAGCGAAAATTATTATAGAATTTGTATACTAGCACTTTCGACACCAACAACCCGGTAGCCGGGCGCTCTGCTCGTAGTAAGTTTTCGCTACATACGGTTTTTCCCATGTTATCGGCTACGAGCGTAGCCCGTAGCGCTACGCGGTAGCGAATGCGCTAGGCGTCCGTTTGCGGCGGAAATTTGGCCAAAAACAGACGCTTAGTACGCAAATTGTATAATAATAAGCGCAGGAATCAAAACGGTCCGACACAGAACATGTTTAACATAAGTTTTCTCAATTACGATTGACTTTAACATAACCAGCCAAGACAAATTATAAAGCGGGGCCCTACCTGTTCTCGAACCATTTTTCTGATTTTCAAAGCGTCATAGGTTCGTTCCGTAGACATTTGAACGATGTAATTACTATACCGTATCCATATGTCCATGGCATGCCGGAACTATTTAATTGTTGCTATTGCAGTGTCAGAGCGTATCGCTAAAGTGAATCCTGAATGTGAATGAAGTTCCCGGACGTCTTGCTACATAGGTGATTCAATTCTGAGAGATCCTTACGTGAGATGCCATTAGTATTATTGAAAATGACAGTTAATTATTCATTCGAATTAATTTCCTATTTCAGGAACCACGATGTGGTCGATTGTGCGGTACACAGGCCACTAGTCATGCTCAAAAATGTCCCGCCTTTTTTGACACACAACTGTGAGTGAAAGCATAAACATCATTTCCGATATTAGTTGGCCAACACTTCTTATAACATATGTCGCAGTCATCTGGTTGAATCTGCTATTTGATTGAATGACTAGCGCGTTCATTGAATGACAACATTCATATGAATGACTAGGCCGAACGTTGATTGAACAAGCGTCACTTCAACGTCCAACTAGTAAGCGGATTGTAACATAGCCTTTTGAACAGAGCAGACGTAAAATCAGTCAGGTGATTGAAATGCTAAATGACGTTCAGTCAAGACGTTGAACGTTATATTAAACAACTTGACGAGTTGTCCT
The DNA here is from genome assembly GCA_905147355.2 of Apotomis turbidana. Lineage (NCBI taxonomy): Eukaryota > Metazoa > Arthropoda > Insecta > Lepidoptera > Tortricidae > Apotomis > Apotomis turbidana. The sequence goes on from LR990293.1 coordinate 22,777,966, forward strand.
TTAGTCATTCAATTGAATGTTGTCATTCAATGAACGCGCGAGTCATTCAATCAAATAGCAGATTCAACCAGATGACTGCGACCCCCGGGAAGACCCCCGCTCCGAGTCATTTCTGGTAGGTACAAAGGTTGTCCATTGCGATCCAACGTGGAAATGCTGCGAGCGTTATGGGCACCTTTTGACCAGAAATGACAGGGAGCGGTGTTTTTTGAACCTTGTTATTTTTATAATTTAGTTTTAATTGAGTTATTAATTATTAAGTTATTTATTAAAAAAAGATTTTCCTTTCTCAGTAGAACAATAAAATCTGTTCGTCTTGGCTATAGTCAATAATTAGTGATACTATAATCAATAGTAATCCTTAATGATCCAGTGCACAATTTATTTTCCAATTACTTGGAGTTATGTTCAGAAATCTTGGTAGCAAATATATCTGCAATTCAAATCCGTCTTTCCCCGGCCAACTTTTGCAGCGAAATCGCGTAACCATATTCCACGCTGTCTTTATTCCATTATTAGAAAATAGATAAAATTAATGTAGTTGAAGCTACAAGGAGCAAACTGGGGCTTAATTTAAATGGCATTGACATTATATAGATGGATATGTCGCCGTAAATAAAGTATTTTCAAAATTGTTTCATACCTACAATACTGAGTCCGAGAGTTTTCCTAAAAAAAACAGAATCCATGTTTCTTCCAGTACTTGACGTTTTTGGGTTCACACTACTCAGAAATGCTATTTTCAATGTGAAGAGTAAAAAGATTTAATGTTTGTATGGGAATTTTAGTTTCCCCTACGTTACGCTCGTGTAAATAAAAAAAGATCATATTATACAAACGTGACGTAATGGAACCGTCAAATCGATTATGTGTAAGATGAACCCAAAAACTTTGAGTTCCGGAAGAAGGAGGGACACGGATTTTTTTTTTGGAAAATGCCCTATAACGGATAATTTGTGTAAACGTTATAAATAGGTTAGTTAGTTAGTAAGGAATTAATGAAATTCAGATTGAACTGTACAAATGTTTAATAAAAGTAAAACAAAGTAAAAAATAGGTAGATCCGGCTAGGTCGTAGGTAATTTAGATTGTTAATCCGAGCTGAGTACACTTTAGAGGAGACAAGTCCTTGTTAGGAGCCACTTCCCTGCACACGTCGTCTTCGTCGCAGCAGGCTAGGTTCGGGCTAGGTAGCTTTAGCCGTCCTGTAGTCTGGGTAGGGCAGACTAGCTCCAGACTGATGAACTCGATGTAGTCCTGGACAAGCCCCAGGCTTAGTCTTGGTAGCGTCAGGATCAGAACCCGGGATCGCGGCCCTAGGTTAGGTTTTCCGGCCCCGGGGTAGGTTCGGTGGCCCTAGGGTTGCTCCCCGTATTGGGGAAAACACAGCAACTTATTTACACATGTACAGACATAATAGGAAAACTGTAAATAAAAGAATTAGTTGTAATATGTTAACGTAGTAGCAATACATTTTTAGAATTATAAAGATATGTACAGTATATACAATCAAATAATTAATTATTTACATTTTAACTCGCACCCACAGCGACATGCCAGCGCAAGCCGTGTTGCTTTCTTCACCATCGTCTATTGTTATATATTCTTTCTTCAATGTTCTTTTTCGGCCAGTACGTAGCTATTCAGCCAGTGCCGAATAAAGAGGTTTGATTTATAAAAATTTAAATAGTTTTTAATTTGTAAACGATTAGATTTAAGTTTTTAATTAGGTTAGTGTTTGTAGATAATAATATTAGTTATTAAGACTTATTTAATTAGAAGTTTAAAATAGAACCGTTACACCCAGCAACGAAAAGCACGCAAAACAACCCATTGTGTCAACTCAATGACCTCCATTTTCTTAAATAGATTATAAATAAACGAAATAAAAGTGAATGCATCGAAAGCGTTTCTAAAAACATATTTGAAATTAAGTTAAAGAACTTTGTCAACATTGTTATACATATCAAAGTTCTCACATAAACAGGCAACGCGGATAAGATTTGTTTACATTCAACTCTATTAAATAAATATCGGATAACCTCGCCAACATATTTATTTATTTATTTATTGAATTAAGGTTCACCAACAATTGTTAACACCAAAACATGGTAAGATACTATTACACTCTTGGATGTGGGTGTCACAATTACTTATAGGTAAACACAACATGCAAAACAACTAGTAAACAATTTAAACTAAAGTAAATATCGATCTAGCCCCACAGTGCACAGTAAGCTCTAGGTAGGCTTCTGTTATGGGCACACGACGATGATATCCGTACTTATGTATATAGATAAATACATACAAAACATTCATCTCCCAATATTCATACTCGTATTCATTACACAAATATATAAACCCAGATGTGTTTGTTCAGTTGCAATACCATTGGCTAACGACGTTGTATTCGAACAACAGCTACACAAACTTTTTCCAAACACTGAAAAACTGCATAGGTATTGAAACCGAATACTCGAACTTTCAATCGAAAGTTAATCAAAAGTTGTAGTGGATGTGGGTTACTAACTATTCACTACTGGCAACGAAAAACAGTCAAGACCAAAGCAAGCGGGATGATGGGTTCCGAAATCGTAACTACAAATAAATTTACTCGAGACATATCTAATTCATATGTCATACATGAATTTTAGGTTTTAGAAGATATGTATTTTTAGAAATACATTACTTAATGTATTAAAGAAAACCCTTTTGTCTAATTTTGTCATAGAGAACGGAAAACGAGCAAACGGGTCGCCTTGCGCCTGATGAAAAGCAATTACCGTCGCCGTATTGATACATGCAACCCCAGAGGAGTCACAAGTGCGTTGCTGACAGGTGGAAGTACACTATTTTCTTGAAGCTTTGAAGATCGTATCGGTCCAGAAATACCGCAAGCGACAATTCATTTCACAATGCAGTCGTGTGAGGCAGGGAATTTCTAGAAAAACCCACAGTTTTGGACTCCCAACTATCGAAGTGGTGAGGATGAAAGAATTGTCGCGTAGAACGATGGCGGAAAAATGCGGCAGGGGTCATTGACTATGTTGTGTAGGTATACAATTAAGTATGCTTTCATTGAAACATTCTTCAGATTGTTTGTATTTGTTGTTCCGGCTTCGTTCCGCTCCTTTGAATACAAAAATAATGATTATCGTTATTTTAAAAAAGCAATCCAGCTAGACGGATACGACTATCAAGGTTCTTTATTTAGCGACGGAACTCTAAGCTCAAAACGAACTACGACTATTAATGTGTACCTATGCAGATGCAGATGTATTTTTTAAAGCGTTGAGATTCCAGTGCTGTATTGAATAGACCAAATTCAGCCAGCGAGGTACATACGCTGACAAAACAGATTTAGTGTCCAATCGAGGCAAATTCTTTTATTTCCGTGTTTGTACGTTTATGTTGGTATTTGTATTTATATGAAATAAATAAAAATGTTGTGACATTACTCATCACTATCGTTTCATTATACAAATAAGGTTGAATTTTTAATAGTAACTCTGTATTAAGTTAAGTTTTTCATCAATTTCAGTACCAAAGGTTGTCTGGAAGATATCGCTTTTTAGCGATAAGATCGCCTGTTGTCTACCGTTATTTAAAAATTGTATTTGTCTTGTTTCCTTTTGTAAAATTTTATTGGTGTGCAATAAAGTATTGTTGTATTGTATTGTAACCCTTTTTCTTGTTTTCTGGGATTTGATTTATTGATCCACTACACGCCATAATATCTCACATATTATGAATTCTTTATTAAAAGTTACAGGGCGTATACGGACTGAGCGAGTGGGCGAAAGGGTGGGGTAAATGATTGGCACATATGTCGGACTGGCGGCAATGAAGCGATTGCGCGAAATTGCGGATTACGCCGCGGGCGTTGGTTAGGCCGAAGGGCAAGCACGGAAAGTCGTAAAGGCCTATCGCATTTACACCCGGATATCTTTTTGGCTTTGGGTTTGTGGATGTGCGTTTAAGAAGAAAGGTAGTGGCCTTACGATCTGTTAGCAGGATTGTTTTTTTGTTGAAGTGGAAAACTTGCTCTAAATATTGGAGGTAATAACATTTATCGGTACTTAGTTTATTAGTACCGCTGGATTTTTTACTTTATTCATCGATATTTACGATATACATTTTAAAATAATAACTATTAGTTGCAATTTGTTACAAAACAGTTAAAAATAGATTCGACTTTTTACCGTATTGCTTTTTAATTTGATGTTATTTTTCCAGATTAAACGAAAAGAACAATTTAGTGTTTGTTTCATATTAGTTTGAGGTGTGATTAGGCGGCACTTTATATGGATTTCAGGTATTCCCTAATAGTGAAAGGACCCACCGTTAATATATAGTTTACCTAGCATGCAGCGTAATTTAATACAGCGAAGAATTATTTTTTTATTCATGCAAACTAAATCACTTTTTTTAAGGAATTATTAGATATTCCAAATGCATTAAGTTTGACACAATGGGTCTCCAGTATCATTCCTTATGCAGCCACAATGCTTAAAGTTGCCTGCGTTGTGGATGAACAAATTTCCATCCGCATACTTAATGTGGTGCATAATTTTCCAAGTTTACTACCGGGTCTTTATTAGTGGTAAACTTAAGATTTACGATGCAAGTAGCAAGCAAGGGCGTTCAGAATTTGAACATTATTATTAATCATATGAAAATTTCGCCTCCTCGGACGGGTGCATCCATGGAAAAGAAGTGGAAGATGAACTTGCCAAACTTGCCAGTATTTGTTGGAGGTCACTTAATACATGAACGTATCGTCGATTTTTTAAAGATTATTATCTTCTTATATCCCGAATGAGCTGTCTAACGGTCTGCACAAGTGACTAGATAAATAATTAGATACACGAATATTTGTGCTTGGGTCATGGTTGTTCTATGTATTTAATTATATAATTATCTATTTAAGTACGTATATTTATTGTCGTCTAGTACCCATACACAAGCCTTCTTGAGCTTAATTTGGGACTAGATCGATTTGTGTGAGGTTGTCCGATGTATTTTTTTATTTTTTCTATAATTGAAAAAGAATGCGTCAATGACATCCTCATATGTGAGTGTGAGAATGCCGGATATATTATCATTTATCAATCGCACAAGAAAATCACGCAGGCAGCGCAGGTCCACTATAGAATCGGTCTACCTAACTGTTGTCGACAAAACAACATAAGTAAGTGACCGGAGCACTATATACCCCTCCAGCTTGCTAATCCGTTAAGTTATGCCAGCAACTTGGAATCTCTATTCAAATTGCCGAGTTTCGAATACAATCAATCCAGTCAATTCACCAATAGCTTCCATGTTTCGCTGAGACCCGACCAATACACAATATACACATGATTTAAGTGCAATGCACAATGGAATATGGACCGACCGATTCGGAAATTCATAGATCTATATCTCAAATTAAAAGGCCATTCAATGCATGCGCCAAACAAAAGAGATGCACGAATTTAGCAAAATTCTGAATGGTATATTTTTGAGAAGCCTTTGATCATAGCAGTAAATGGCTGAGTCACGGTATTTTTTGTTTGTGAATGTAGAGAGGTACATATTGTAATATATTTTTAAGCACCTTCTGCTTTCATCAAACGAAACATTACTATGGATGCCCCAATTTAGACGTAACGGACATACATCGTACTGTCTAACTAAACGCCATACGTTGCTGTAGAATTCAACATCAGTCGTCGGCCCTAATCCATGTGACCAGGCCTAAATGCGACAAGGATGGCTTCATGAAGGTTGAAAAGAAGAAGAAGAAGCCAGCCAGCCTTTTGAAATCAGTGCGGTACCGCACCGACTGGACCTAAACATTTGCTGCGTCCCGCGCTACCAACGACGCTACTCTATGTATCCCGGCTACATCGTAGAATATGTAAGGGTGAAGTCCGGTGTCATCCTGAGGGTCGTAAAATTGGAGTCTCGCCACGACGTGAGTCCCTGACACTTCGAACACGCGTAACAAGTCGCTGTTGAAAAAAGTGACCTAGTTTATTTTTATTATTTTGTATTTGATATGTATGTTAGTTTTAAGGTATATATCTATGGGCCACAGTTGCCTGAAATAAATGTTTTCATTCATTTCATTCATTTTAACATTCTCAATATCTCATACCTATCTACGATAAGTTTGCCAAACATGTGAAATAAAGCCTCCAAGCAGCATGTTGCAACATCAATCGTGTTTGGCCCTTATTCAATGAGGCATTCGATATTCCCAGTTCAGCGATATCTTTGTTTTCTAAAAAAACATACCATTTCGACTTTTACCATTTCAGTTAAATTACATTAAAAAGTTGACTTATCAAAGGTTAAAATCAAGAGGAGATTAAATATATCAAAATTAGACACATTGCTCACGTCTGTCATTAGTACTTTAGTGATTTATGATTCTCCAGTTTGAACCAACGCCTATGAAAATATTGTCTTCATCTCAATGAAGAATGCCATTGCTGTAATGTTTGATAACGCATATAAAGTTGAATTAAAGTAGAGAGATCTCTGATGGGTCAAACGTCGAATTTTGGCCCTGTATAGTGAATTCCCAGTTTCGTCGCCTTGACTGCTAAATTGGCACACATGCCAGAAATGTCAAATCAACCTTATTGGATTACAACCCGACCCCAATTCCAATGCATTCGAGTGTGAAAAACTTTCAAATTAATCTCAACTATGTGACAATGAGGCTACTAACAGGAATAATAGTGTTTGCGCCAGTTTGAATTGCTGCCAAACGAATTCACAGCGTCGTTGTGTGTCAAACTTGCGATGCCAATGAGCAATGGAATTAGCGGGTAGAATTATGAATTGTGGCATGTTGTGTTTGTGTGGAAATTGTGCTTTATGTGAATAGATATTTATTTTATCATTTAGACTCGTACATATTTAGTGAATACCACTTTAATCGTGTATTGCTTTTCTGGTTTAGTTTTTAGACCCGGTTACGAGTTCAGCCTTAGTGGCGAGCGGTGCGGCGGCGCAGCGGGCGGGGCGCGGGGCGGTAAGCATGGCACGTATAATTGCCGGCAAACTTTTAGAACAAAAATGGTGGATCTGCGCATGTACATTTGTACGTAAATCGGCTATTGCGCAGTCAAGGTTATGCTCTAAAAGTTTGTCGGCAGTGTACAGCTGCCGGCAACTGCACGATTGGCCTCCGCCACGCAAGCCGCTGTGAAGCATCTTTCCTTGTCGCTGATACATTTTGTTCCCGCCGTAGCGAAGAGTAGTGCCTGTACGAAACGGTGGTAACGCGAACAGATAATATATATCGATAATATTTATGATATGATATACACATGATAACACGTTTAAAAATTCACTAACGTCTGTATGCGTAGTAGAATTAAATTAAATATTTTGCGGTTATTTTTGGAGTTTACTCCTTAAGAATCGTTTTTCATATATAAGCCCGGGGTATGAAAAATATGGGGTATAAAATCGAACGTATCTGCCGTGCTAATTTAAAAAGTCGTATCTCAGTATACGATCGGGGTAAAAATACAACGGGGTAAAAGTTACATAAACATCTCGGTGAAGGTATTTTTATATCGGGATCCTATACTATTATGTGCGAGAGAGAACCCAAGAGGGGTTTCGGGATAGTGGAAGGGAGACAAACTAAACGCTATCAGCTCCCCTACCATTATGTTCACATAAACAAACTATAAAATTTGACATTTCGGATGCCTGCATGAAGTAAGGATAATGCAGGCCATACACGATCAAGCCCGCCGTCAAGCCTGCATGATGCTTGAAGCGGCGTCCGGTAAACTTGTATGTGTATCTAAGGGCCTACTCCGAACTTCGTATCGTGCCGACCCTTTCACTCATATAGTGTATATATAGCACGAGGGTGAAAAGGACGGACTTTAATAAAATTGTTGAATAACGTCATGCAAACTTGAACGTCAAGTCGCCCCCTGCCTGCTATACGGCCACATCTCAAAAAAAAAATTGGATTATTGCAGATTCGTAGTCAGGATAGTTTAATTTATGACCTTATTTCAAGAGCCATAAGAAAAAGTGTCCTTAAAAGCCTTTTTTCCACAAGTGGCCTTATGGATCTGACCAAAAATTGTCAGTTGACTCCCTGCAAGACAGCCACTTGCCAGTTGTGGCTGTATAGCATATATTTCTAATATTTTTTTTGAGTTGCGTCCTATAAGAATAACGTATATTCTAGTGTTATTACGATGAATCCCTTTAATATAAGCGAAATAAACGTCATTTTGATTGTGTCACAACAGTAAGTACCGATAGTACTTATTATTTATTTTATTTATTCGTATGGCATATTATATACAGTCATTCATATACAATTATAAGTTCTTCTATTGTACGGTGGGTGCCTCGACTTCAACCGATGAGGCGGCAGGTTTGCGAACTCTACGTGGATGGGCAAATTGGGACGATTCACGAATTTTTGTGCTTCGTGGACCAGTGCCTGTTGTCTTCTTAGTTGGGCGGGAGCTGTATGACTCAACACAGGCAGCCAAACCAGAGGAGTACATTTGATGGTTCCCAATATGCATCGCATGATTTGGTCTAGCACGTCTATCTGATGCATATGTGCGCTGTTGAGCCAAACTGGCAAGCAGTACTCTGCCATGGAGTAAACTAGGCTAAGACCGGTATTGCGTAGCACGTCAGCTGTAGCTCCCCAAGTAGTTCCCCTTAATCTGTGGAGTATGTTATTCCGCGTCTGTAGCTTCTTCCCTAACTTACTAATGTGTGGCGCATAGGTAAGATTGCGGTCTAGAGTGACACCCAAGTACTTCGGTGTAGGATTTAACTTAAGCGCTGTCTCTCTGAAGCAGACATTTGGCTCATAATTTGCTTCTTTCTTGCAGAAATGGTATGTCGCAACTTCTGTTTTACTAGCATTGGGCTGCAGTATCCATTTTTTTAAGTAATACTCAAAACATTCCAGATCGCAAGTAAGGGCTTTCTTCGAGGGTTTAAATTTGCCATCCTGGTTTGTGATAGCGATGTCATCCATCAGCATACATAAATTTCCGATTCTCTGTTTTCGGAATCTGTCCTGACCACTCCTGTTCAACCTATTACTGGAGCGGAACCAGGACCGATACCTACGGTAGTCCATTGTTCAGCTTCCTGACTTTGCTTGAGGTGTTTCCTAGGTGGACGATAAATTTCCTATTGCTGAGCATAGAGTTGATTAGTGTCACCATCTGCACCACGGTCATGAGCTTATAGATAAGCCCCTGTCTCCATACGGTATCGAATGCAGTTGAGAGGTCGATAAAGACTGCCACGGTTTTCTCTATCCTTTGAAACCCAGCCTGTCTTTATGTGTGTTGTGAGCGACATTACCTGATCCACGCAGTTCGGACCAGTACGGAATCCTGCCTGCTCCACAGAATTATTTTGTCAACTATAGGTTTGATTTGATTGTAGATTGACCTCTCCAAAAGTTTGTTTTTTTGTTTTCTTTACCCGAATTCAGTGTATGCAGTTGAACTTAGGTGGAATTATATTATTTGAGACTATGTCTAAATAGAACTGTGAGAACCATGTCCTACATGTTGGTGGCAAGGTGTTCTAAAAATTCGTTGTAAATACCGACTCACATAAATTGGGACTTTGATTCGAACCAGTCTTCATCCAGTATTTCTAAACCTAAAAGTAGAAAACGAAAAGCTTATCCTGCACTATGAAAAGGTAATATTGTAAAGAAGTTGAAGAATTCTGGGAAACAGTACACTTATATCAACGGGAACCTAGTCCACACTAAAACCTAAAACTATGGGGCCACCTTGTACATGGTACATGTTAACATGATAATTAAAGATACAAGTGCCTTTAAGAGAAGGTACCAGATAATCATTAATTATATGCAAAATGATGATGATATCTGCATCTAGAAAGTTGGTATTAAAGCTGCATGCACTGATTATCGCTTACAGTGATGTTGTTACTGTAACAAAAGTTGATTAATAAAGGTATTTTAATTATTTTAGTGTTTGCATAATAATTTTTATGTTACCATTTTCCAATAATACTTGTTCGGTTTTGGACGCATCTCAAAATTTCAACAAAATGTTTCTGCAATACGGCCACAACTCCAAGTACCTATCTTAAAGGCCTCGTATCTTAAAAAATATACACGTTTTATAAAAAAAGACAGAAGCGAGAAGAAAAGAGAGAAGCGTTATATCATGCAGAATAAAAAAAGTTAAATTTAAAATGAATTGACCGAAAACTCAAGGAGTAAGCCCCGTTTTACTACCACGCACTACGCTGCCAAAACTTTAACAAGCGATTTCTCAAAAAAATGGTTTTTTGAGATGTGGCCGTATAGCAGGCAGGGGGCGAAGTATGTCAAGAACAAGGAATATAATACTCACAAGGAGAAGAACGGTAACTACGTTCAAAAAAGTTGCCTATCTTTTTTTTTTATACTACTAGCTAGTAGTTCATATACGGGGGCGTATATGAACTACTAGCGACCCGCCCCGGCTTCGCACGGGTGCAATGCAGATAAATTATGCATGTATTATACATATAAACCTTCCTCTTGAATCACTCTATCTATTAAAAAAAACCGCATCAAAATCCGTTGCGCAGTTTTAAAGATTTAAGCATACAAAGGGACATAGGGACAGAGAAAGCGACTTTGTTTTATACTATGTAGTGAAGTGACAGCGGGCTTTTTTTACATGCATGCATATTCAGGTTTAATCCTGCAAATCATTTGTCAACCACTTCCCGGTATACGATTGAGCTGAAATTTAATAGTTTTATAAAAAATACAACACAATGAATTACTTTTAAATGGCCTTTATTCATTGTATATCCAAACAGGGACTATAATTTACAAAATGTCTTTAAAAAGTTTACTACATAGGTGCACTATTATTGCATCGTTTTAATAATATATTATGTTGTTCCTAGAACAGAATACTTACTCAGGCTTTTTCTACAACTGTCAGGGTAACGGGAATCTTGGAAATTTCGTCCACATAAAACCTTATTCCTCTCGTACGGAGAAGTCAAGGATTCTTGTGAACACCAGTCGTGCCCAAAATGTAGCTCTGAAATAGAAAATTACATTTTAACAAGTCTACATATCCACATTAATTGAGACCTGCTTGAACAAAATGGACAATAGACATGAACAGAAATATAATGTTAAAATACTATGCACTAAGCTCAGAACAAGTTTGGTCAATGCAGGTCTAAATATCTCTAGCAGTGTTAAAATATTACCTTATGAATAATACCTATAAATACTTGTATTAAAAAACTTTTTGTCTACAGTTGTTGGGTAAGAAGTAAGAAGTATCCTATCACCATGTTTGGCTGCTATTTGGGATTAAAATCCGTGCAGCCGTTTTTGTGTGATGAGAGGTTAAAAATATTTAAAACAAACAAACAGAACCTGTGATTTAATAACATACAATAACCGTATTTCTAGGCAAGGTAACCTAACTAAATGTAATAATAATAATGGTAGCCTGAGCCCCGCCCCGCTGCCGGCGGCACCCTAGATTAGGTTTTTTTATAATGTATTTATATTTTTTAATTACTTTGTTGTATTTTACTTTTTATATAAATTTATTGTAAAAAAGCTTAACCTAAGAAATTAAATGAATATACGAAATAAAATAATAATAATCTTTATTCATAAAATCATAGTAATCACCGTAATCATAGTAATGTACCTGAAACACGTCTAAAACAAATAGCTGGTAGTTATTATTTCATGTGTATTTAAATATACAACCAAATTCCGAGACATATAAGAGACCTGAAATAAAATATTCTTACCGTAAAATTATTATTCCCGCTCTAGGAAAAGGAACTGAATCGTCTTCAGCAGAGGTTGTGCCGCGTTAAGCACATTTTCTTTATGCATTTGAAGACATTAACTATGATATTTTTGAAATAAATCGCGAAAAAATTTGAAGGTTGGCCGTTTGTTGACGTAAATTAAAATAACAGGTTGACAGCCATCAGTTTTTTTTCGAGACTTTACAGCCAGCACAGCCCAGCATTGTCAGAATAAAAAAAACACAAGTATATTTTTTTCATCGAGCAATAATAATATTGTTAGCCGTATATAACATTTTGAAGCCAATTTTTTGTATGAAAGTAAAAAGACCTTGGTGAAGAACGTCGAGCGGTCAAGTATGCAAGATATGGGTTTATATGAGAGTGCGCGCACCACGATTTTCATAAACCCTTTCTGCGACAAAATTATCGCGCGACTAAAAAAAATCGTGGTGCGCACCTGGCCTGAAGAGTAAACTCCAGTCGTGCGTCGGAGCTGACACACACACTTTTTTTTGAATTGCAGGCTCTTGTGTATTATCCTTTTGGCCGAACGTAGCTATTATACGTACCCCTGCGTATGTCTAAATAAGAGTGAAGGAAGTAATATGTCCAGTGCAAAGCCCTAACGCCCAGTTAGAGGGATTTGCTAGCTTCCGCCGCTTAATAAATAACCCAATGGCCTCAAATTTATCTGTTTTTACCGGCAAACTCCCTATCCATTGCGGGGTAAGTGGCGTAGAAGCAATGGGATTTAATATAAAAGACGCAATGAAAGCGAAGTTTATACTGTTATCGGTGAATGGAACGCATTCATGGTAAGAGGCGTTAGGGTTGGCAGCATAGCGCGGATCGTTTACATCAACGTTGAATTTATCGTTTCTGCCGATTATGGGTTCTTGCGGTTTTTCACCAACTCAATGTGCGGTAGAGAGCTGGGTATTATTACTCTGACATTTTGGTTTTAAGTTCTGTGAATACTCCTTTCAATGTAACCGTTATGTCATTTCCCAAACACCAAAAATTTAGGTGATCACTCCAAATAACAAGCATACTTTGTCCTGTCATTTTGCTGTATTCTTAATAGGCCTTATTTGCCCTTTAAAATGCTGATTGTTTTAGACATTTTTCTTCAGGCGGTATAACAACCAGTGAAACCCACGAGTCGATAACTCGGTCGACATACGGCATGCGGGACTCCCCGCAGACGGTATAACGACCAGTGAAAGTCATAATGGCATGCGTTATACCCTATCGACCAATGAAAACAATTCCCCGCATGCGGGCCCTATCGACCAATAAAACTGAGCCATTACCTTTTCTCAGTCCCTGGGTAAGGGTGCGTTCCACCTAAGCTCGCAGAGCGCAGAAGTGCGGAATCAACCAATCACAAAAGTGAAGTTGAGCTGAGATACAGATTTCAACTCAGGTGATTGTTCTATTCCGCACGTCTCCGCTCCCCTCCGCTTTAGTGGAGACGCACTCTAAGGCTGCTTGTCCAAAGAAGCGGAGCGATGTGTAAAATGAACCAATCACGTTCCTCGGATTTAAATGCAGTTCCTTGGGCTTCAAGACGCAGCCTGATTGGTTATAAATTTATGAAACATGTAATGTCTCATTTTTTTTATGTGGTACACACCAGCACACCATCATTTTTACATTAAACCATTGAACCAAAGCTTAAAGAAATATTGAAAATGAGTTACCTGGTGACAAAGACTGGGAATCGAACTTGGTACCTCTGGATTGCCCGTCTAGTGCATTAACCATTTCGCCACCCTAACTCCCAAGCAACCTATCGATTTTTTCCTTATGCTTTGTGTGTCGATGTTTGCATTGTTTATTTGAAAGGCTTTACACCTTACCGACCTCTATGTGAATGCGTTAATATTCACATCTTACCGCACCACTTTATGTTACAGCAGTGAACGAGCAAACGAGAGGGCTTTTTGATTTTTTCTTTAAGCTTTGATCTTTGTACCTATATATGGTTTAATATGGTACTTATACTAGAAGAAGTGGAGAAAATGTATGTTATGATGAAAATGTAAATGTATGACTTGCACTTGTCCAGGTTTTTTCTTGCTTTGTGTGATATTTTTTCGAATTTGCAGGGTTGCTGCCGTGCTCCTAGATAATATAAATTGCAATTACTAAGCTACTTTTACTATTCATCAATAATACTACAAAAATAGGTAGGTATTTAAAAGCACGGTAGTACCCCTGCCAAGTCGAAAAAAATATCAACTTAGGTTTCCATACGATGCCCGTACAAGGCGGGTAAAAACGTTCTCATCTTTTTCATTCCTATCAAGCTACAGAAAAAAATGTCTTCTTTTTCTAAGGAGACTTTTCCTCCCTATTTACAAAAATTCAAGTTTATTAAAAAAATCATCCTTAGCACATTATCTTAACTCATCGTATTCTCCCGACAGGTTCCAAATGCGTCTGGTTATCGGGCTGTGCTGTCTCACGCTAATCATGGCCGACGATTTCGCCGATATTGAAGTGCTACTGAGCCGCGGCAGAATGTACGTGAAGGATGACACGCATTGGGGTTTGCTGCATAAGTGCCTTGTTTACCAAGGGCCCTGCAACGAACAGGAACAGGCTTCAAAGGGTAGGCTTTGACTTTCGCAGCGCACTCCGCAGTTGTTCTTATTGACTATGGGACCAATGCGTCTGATTCCGCTTGGCCCATGTTTATTTCCTTTATAAATGTTTGGATGTTTGGTTGTTCGGATTTTTGACTGTTTTCACCTAGAGGTGGCATTTGTTCATTCAGTCACTAGCCGCCTTACCCTAGCCTAACTTTAATGGTAGCAGTTCGGTTCTGGCGCTTCGCCGTTGGTACAATTGCTTCGCTCACTCGGCTCGCGCGCTGTTGTGGTCGCCGTTCTATCCGACCTACTTTGCTTTATTATTTTTTATCCGACTGCTACATATCGATGGATAATTTTGAAGTGAAAACTTCTTTAGCGGCGCTTGGCAATTTTTAGATGGGTAATAGTACATTACTGCAGAGGCCGCGAAATAGGGGATTATTGGCCGAGTAGTAATAGATGGCCGAGTGATAACGAGGCCATCTAGAGATACGAGGCCGATAATCCCTGTTCGCGCCGAGGCTTGTATAGTGCTTTTCTCAAATAAATCCAAGGAAATAATACAAATGTTCAACTTATATATTCATATAAAAACAAATTTATTTCAAATTTAATAAAAAAAACAAATTCATTTTTTTAAGCTGTTCGGGTCAATGTTTTTGCCACCAAATGTTAAGATGATTCTATTTATTAAAAAATGACAACACCTTATTAATTAGATATTGATATATTTTTTAACAATAAACGTGATTCCTTGTTTATTTTATTGAATATCTGATTTAATCTAATTTAATAATCTAGTTAAATATAACTAAGTTTTTTTTTATTGGCAGTATGCCATATGATAGATTATCAATAAAAGAAATAAACCCCACTGAAACAAAAGACAATCTCTTTGTTGGCTACGGCCAATAATGTTGTATGAAATTCCTTTATATCGTTCTAATTTGAAATTAGAACGAATCTTCAACAATTGCTATACAAAGACGTATTTCGCGGTCTATTACCACGATCATAAGAACGACATTTCCTTGGATGTTTGAGAAAAAAATGTTAAACTCGCGACAGATCCACGCGTCACCGCGCATCAGATAACAGTCAGTCGGTAACCTAGCAACCGTGTCTGTTTCAAAGAAAGGGGGCCTTCGAACAACAAAATGTTGTAAGTGACAGATGGTGAAGCGTAATCATAAACATACATTAGTAAGAAATAGAGATTAAAATAGAAATCAAGTGTCAGTGAGATATAATAAAATCGGAGTTTTCACTTCTGCCGGCACTCCCGGAGTGCAACCCGTCCTTTTTTATTAATATGCCTTTGCTGTTTCCATACACAATGGACAAGATTACTGCCTACAACTGCGGAATATGCACCCCTAAGCAGAGGGAAGAATTGCTGAACATTAGGAACCAACTATCGGCAAAATATTCACAGGATCACGTAGAATATATAAAATACTAGCTTTTGCCCGCGACTACGTTCGCGTGGAGCTTGGAAGTATTAGAAGCAACCTCGTACAACACGATAAATATCCACCTAATCACCTTAATTAATAAAAGGGATTATTTAAAGCATCTAAGCAAATGTAAGAGCAATTGTGCTTTTGGTCTAATCATTACATTTCCGACAGGGTCGTCAATGTCATCATGAATTACTTACTCACTTTTCAGTCTTTTTAGGGATAATTTCCAGGATGAAAACTATCCTATGTCCTTCCTCGGATCTTAAACTATCTCCATGCCAAATTTCATCAAAATCGATTCAGCGGTTTAAGCGTGAAGAGGTAACAGACAGACAGACAGACAGACACACTTTCGCATTTATAATATTATTATAGTAAATTATAGTAAATTATAGTAAATTATAGTATTATAGTATATTATAGTGTTATAGTATATTATAGTATATAGTATGGATAAGAAATTGCAACCTCAGGCGTTTTTTGCTCGGGGCTCGTAAATTGAAACATGGGAAATATAATCTGTGAGATTCCTTGTAGTTTGTTAATTAATTATAGTATATTAATGTGTTATAGTTTATTATAGTATATAGTATGGATAAGAAATTGCAACCTCAGGCGTTTTTTGCTCGGGGCTCGTAAATTGAAACATGGGAAATGTAATCTGTGAGATTCCTTGTAGTTTGTTAATTAAATTGTCGATTAGACGGAAAAGATTTGACTTTTATTGTATAATACCCATCAGCTATAATTGAGCAGGTTTCCCATAGACTTAGACTGCTCACCATATCGGCACGGTTGTTCATCCTTACACACTGGAGCCTAAAATGGGCGAGAACTGTGCGGTTCCAGGGGAATTTACTACCCCGATTCGGAAAACTATTATTATACCAATTTATTTGATAGAATCATATAGTATTGCACCAGAAAATGTTTGAAAATGATTAGAAAATGTTTAAAACCATTTAATTATCGGCACACAAACAGTGTCACTTCAATAAACGCTTGCAAAGATAAAATAACTAGCCGAACGGAAAAGCTATTTTTTTACAATTCCTATTCGACTTATCCATTTTGTCCTGTACAAATACCACTCAAGAGATTATTGTTAATCTTATAATGGCCAAGTCTCGAAAGATCGCAAAACAAAAGAAAAAGGAATCGAAGAAATCCCGACTTGAAGCCGTACGAGTGCGATAAGCACCCGCATTTTGGTCTTTGCTTTGTGATCTTTGGCTTAGTAAGGTGGTTATAGGAGTTTCCAATTCTTGCTTCATTTTCGCCTGTGGAGGGATTGTTATTTCTCTATTCACAGTTAGTTTTTCCATACCTTAATTTGGTTGAAATAAGTCAGTCAGAGTATGGTTTTATTAAATGTAGAGTCTGCCAAATAAATGTATCCTATCTAAGAAATAGGTGCATAAGATATAATGTGCATTAAAGAAGCTTCATCTTAGCGTAACGGATATGAAAATGTCTATAATACAAAAAATCAAGCTTTACCAATTTTTTACGCCACCAACTTTAAAATGCCGCTTCTCGTGTGAAAACAAAAACCCGAATCGATTGATAACGGACAGAGTTCCAAAATAACGAATTAACAAATCGGGGAATGACAATGAAGATAGGGAATGAATAAATTAGATACACATAACTACTTTATTTACTTTAGTCCAACAGGACTGGACGGGGCAATACGCTCGAATTCGTTTATGTAAATTCTTGATTCTGAAAATTCTACTACATCTTTTGCACGAAGAGAATTCAAATATCGGTACCTGACAACAATGGGTGCATGTTAGCGTGTTCCACTTCGGGGTGCGGTACCCCTTACCTTGAGTTAACGTGACCGTACTCGCTAGCGATAGCGAAAACGATTTGTATGGTGAATAGTACAACGCCCGGTTACTAGAACTACAATTCTGCATACAAATCGTTCACGCAATCGCTAGCGAGGACGGTCACTGAATTCATGGTAAGGGTACGCTCGAGTGCCGGAACAGTCAAGGACACTTCCTCTCTACAGCCGGCGACTTGTTCCCATGCACGGGATATTACGAGTCCACAGAATCAGTAGTATGAGTAGGAAGTTTTTAGTATTCTGTGCTTCCGAGTCAAGACGCGGTACCCTTATTAGGTTCATGTTTCATCATTTCCGTCAATCTGTCTTATTAAATATATCTGTCTATTTTTATGTCTGTCAATTTTTTTTTTTTTTTTTTTTTTATTTTTTTTTTTATTTATTCATAACATATCTATAACTTACAGCTAAAGCCAACGCGTTACAGATCTTAACCTAAAATAATTAAATATAAGGGTAAAGAACACCCATTTAACATGTAACATAACTGAAACTTATTCTAAACACTACAAATAGGTATATATATAAAACTAGATATAGGGTAAAATACATTTTAAGATCGTTCTAAGAACTTTCTGCATTCATTCATCACGCTTGCAAACCTGGTAGCGAACACATCGCAGTGTGGAGCTACGCTGAGCATAGAGTTGAGGATGGAGAGCGCGCTCGGAATGGGCGCGTGTCGTAGCAGGGCTGTGCGCGAGGGGGGTGGCGCCAGCAGGGGTGCCTGGCGTAGGCGCAGTCGGGCCGTCGGCGCATACAGCCTCACCACCTCCCCTACCAATGCCGTACACTCGATATTGCCGCGGATAATGCCTAGAGCAAATTTAGCGATTGCTAGATACCGTCTTACTTCAAGCGTTTCGTATTCTAGCACCCCTAACAGAAATAAAGTCGGGTAGAGATAAGGGTAGTAAGTGTACTGTCTCATGTACAAGCTCCTGAGGTACTTTTTCTGTATTTTCTCTAATATTAGGCAATATTTAGCCTCGTGTGGGTTCCAAACCGCGGCGCTGGATTCGAGCACGCTCCTCACCAAAGCCGAGTAGAGAACCCTGAAAGCTCTCGGTGTCAATTGTTTGGAGTTCCTTAACACAAAACCCAACTTACTAGCCGCACTTTTGGCAACTTTATTCACGTGCTCTCTAAATGTGAGTTGCGCGTCGAAAAAAACGCCAAGGTCACGCACCTGGGTCACTCTCACGATGGCTTCACCGTCTAGGGTGTACGGGTAGTGGCGGGGATTAGACGCTCGCGTGAAACTCATCGTCTCACATTTCTTTACATTAAAATTAAGCTTATTTAAAATGCTCCAACTATGCACTGCGTCAATATCTGCCTGTAAGTCTCTACAATCCTCCATAGTAGTGACTACTTTAATCAGTTTGACGTCATCTGCAAACATCATTACCGTAGAGCTTCGCACCTGTGCAGGAAGATCATTGATTACAATGTTAAAGAGCAACGGCCCTAAATTTGAACCTTGGCTTATACCCGAGGGTGTCTCGTATGACTCAGACTGATACGGTCCATATTTGACGAATTGTCTCCTATCAGCGAGGTAACTCGAGAATACCTTGAGCAACCTCGGCACAAACCCCATGTCGGCCATTTTCTTCAATAAAACGTCATTATCTACCCTGTCAAAACCCTTTTGAAAATCCAAGTAAATGACGTCGACTTGCTTTTTTTGATCCAATTCTTTTGACATTAAGCTGACGAGTGAAATTAAATTTGTGGAAACGGAACGCTTAGGCAAGAAGGCGTGTTGGGCGGCTGTGATGTGTGGCATGCACTGCGGCAAGATGCGTGCGTGTAACGACATTTCAAATATTTTCGCCAACGAGCATAATATCGCTACTGGTCTATAGTTACTTACCTGCAGTTTTGACCCAGTTTTGGGGATCGGTGTAACCCTAGATGTTTTCCAAATAGTTGGATATATGCCAGTCGATAGTATCATATTAAATATATGCGTAATAGGTTCGATGATAAAGTCAATACATCCCTTAATAATGTACGGCGGTATAGCGTCTGGCCCTGCAGCCGTGTTTGACCGAAGTTTTTTTACCGCTAGTCTTATTTCGCCTAAGCTAAAAACTTGTACGTCTACGCGTTTAGAGTCAGCGGCGCTTGACGCGCTTGCCACTGTGGCATCAAGAACTGGCGCGTCCGGTAGAAATACCGAATGAAAATGTTCCGCAAAAGCGGTTGCCATCTCCACTCCTTGGCATTCCTTGTCGCCGTAGTTAAGTTTGGTCTCTATCCCGCCCCGGCACCGTAAACTATTTACGAATTCCCAGAATTTGTTCGGATCACTACACAAACGCTGAGACGCATTTTTTGCGTAGCTATCATAGGCCAATTTAATGTCATTCTTTAACTTCGTCCGCATTTGTTTAAACTGTTCCCTTATTTCGTTATTTTTACTCATTTTCCACTGACGGTGAAGTTCAAATTTATGTTTAATGTCTAATATAATCTGTCTTGTGTAAAAGACAGGATACACTCTAGTTGCCGAATTTTTACGTTTTTTTTTCGGGATACACGCGTTAAAATTATCGTAAAAGTTGTTATAGAGCATTTCCAAGGCTTCGTTTGGATCCTTTATGCATTTAATATTATTCCAGTTCACGTTTCTGACTAAGCCGTAAAGCGCTGCATAGTCACCGCTTCTAAAGTCCCAGTCACGATCCCTCTGTATATTTGAAGGTGGTATGGTAACCGATGTCATTTGGAGCTTGTACTCTATGCTGACGATGAGCGGAGGGTGGTGTCCATCTATGACCGATAACTCCTCGCCCGGCTCCGTACCTCGAACCCGCACTCCATCCCGCAACTCAGGGCTCGTAAGTACCGCATCCAGTATTCTGTCATTCTTATTTGTTACATTATTGTACTGATATAGATCACAATTAGATAAGAAACAGTCATACAACAACAGTGTACTAGGGCTTGCACTATGATAATTCAAGTCTCCCAGTATCAAAATTTTCATACTATTTACATTTTCACTTACAATTTCTACACTATTAAACCATTCTGAATATACACTATCAGTAACATTTGGTGGTATATACACAACACAAACGTAAATGTACTGGCCGTCAATTTGGAATCGAGCCCATAAATCTTCTCCCAACGGTGTTTCGAGTTGCCGCTTGGCGATCAACGGGGTCTGGGAGTCAACGACAGGTTTCATTCCTTTAGGAGGCGCCTTGGGCTTTCCAGCTGCCTCGCGATTAATTGAGGTTGGATGCTGCTGCTCGGTGATAGAGGCATAGGTTATGTCCGAACCATTTGGGTTATGTTGAGTCGCACTCGAATTTAATCTGTCCTCAAGAGTGGCTACCCTGGCGTTCAGTTGCATGACTGTCTGAATCAGAGGCGCAATCTGGCTTGCGACTGTATTGCTAATGAAGTTTGAAAGGCGCTCGTTTAAACAATATTGAAATTCCTCTCTGACTAAGATGCGAATATTCTCTAGGCAAACAGAATCATTCGAAACATTATGATCGGGTTGTGGTCGTCGAAATGTGACGTGGGACGTGTGGTCCCCAGACTGATTTAAGCCTGTCGGTTGGCCTGTTGAGTTGTTTAAGTAGCTGCAGTCCATCGACTCATCGGGGCCGACTTGGATGATACTTTGGTTTAGTGCCGCCGCTCGGACCGGTGTATTTGTGTTGTCTCTCTTTGCCTGCCGACACACACATGCCGGGCATTTCCAATTCTTGCCTTGATTTCCCGTCATCATATGATTAAACTGCTCTATTGAGACGTCGCCGCACAGGAGATCATAGGTATCCGCGCAACTACAGCACGTCAACAGCCGTCCGTCTGTATTAATGGTTCGGCAGCCAGCACAGGCTTTAGAAGCCATTTTAGGGTATGATGTTGATGGCTAACGCTGACAGAATTACCTACGTAGCAAAGCTCTTAAATTTAGTTCACGTGATGTTCAATAGATGGCGCTGTATCATGAAGTGTATGCTAAAATATTATTGTGAACGCAGCCTTACGCGGCAACACTATCGGCTTCTATTATGTTGGTATTACTGTACGTCACTTCAGTATTGTGTCCAATCAGCTGTTTTGTAGCCACTTGTGATCCTGTTATGTTTTTCGGAGGAACTGTTGATTTTTCGTTTGTTTACTGTTATCACAAGTATTTTAAAGTTCAACGGTAAATATGAATTTCTCACCCAAGTGTTTTCCGTGCTGTGCGTGGTGATATTGGATGTTTAATGCCATAAATCCAGTGTAAGTTTCCTAACCTACAATTCCAACGCAGATTCACTTATTATAGGTAGATAATTCTTCATGTATTTCATAAAATTACGATGAGCTCTTCTCGTTATTGTTTACTTGGCTAGGGTTGCCAGTATATATTTTTGTCTTTCTATCTATCTATCTGTCTGTCTGTCAATATGTTTGTCTGTCTGTATATCGATCTCTCTATCTATCTATCTATCTATATGTATGTCTATCTGTCTTCCAATCTATCCGTCTTTCTATCTGTCTGTCTATCTGTTTATGTCTCTGTCCGTCTGTCTGATTATATTTCCATCCATCTGTCTGTTTATCTGTGTGTCAATCTGTCTATCTATCTGCTTGTCTGGCTGTCTGTCTATCTAATTGTTTATCGGTCCGTCTATCTTTCTGTCTGTTTATCTATATGTATGTGACGACACGTTTGGCGCTGTTTGTAAGCACTCACCTACTTAGGCGGCGGTCCCAGGTTCAAATCCCGACCAAGGCAAATATTAGTGTGATGAACTCGAATATTTGTGCTTGGGTCATGGTTGTTCTATGTATTTAAGTGTATATTTATCTATATAAGGATGTATATCGTCGTCTAGTACCCATAACACAAGCTTTCTTGAGCTTAATTTGGGACTAGATCGATCTGTGTGAGGTTGTCAGATATTTTTTATATTCTTTTTTATCTGTCTGTAAATATGTCTGACTATCTCTCTGTCTATCTGTCTGTATGTCTATCTATATGTCGGTCTGTCCATCTGTTAAGTTAACTTGTTTTGTTTGCCGGACAACAATGGATACACATTAGCGTGTTTCGTCCACTTCGAGCCGCATCTCGAGTGCTGGAACAGTCGAAGACACTTCACTCTACAACGTATACCTAGCAACTTATTTCAATTCAGGGGATATACGAATGGGTCGCTAAATCGAAACGGTCTGTTTGTCTTCCATTTATCTGCCGGTTTGTTTTTGTGTCCGTCTGTCTGTCTGTCTGTCTGGCTCTCTGTTTATCTTAAGTCTATTGTCTGTCTGTTTATTGTATGTGCGAATTATTGTATGTATGTTTGACTGTATATCTGTTTGTTTATGTGTCTGTCTCAGCCATAATTTTGTGGGAACAACACAAACACAAACCTACATTTATAGTCGATCCGCTTACTCGTTTTTAGGGCGGCTGAAATCATCTGCTTATGAAGTAAAATTACTTGGGAGCCAATTATATATGAAGAAACTTCAAATAACCTCAAAACAGAAATCGTATTTGTTATGTTTGCTGAGACAACAACGGGTACACATTAGCGTGTTCCGGCCACTTCGGGGCGCGTCTCAGTGCCGGAAAGGTCGAGAACCACTCCACAGCGTTTACCTAGCAACTTGTTCCGACGCAGGAGTATACGAGTCATACAATATTTCACATAATCTGTAGTGTTAAAAAATATACAAAATGGGTCATTTCGTAGAAGTCGAATATAGCTCGAAATGTTTGGGATCGGTACACGATTCATCATCAGGAGCTACGATCAGTCGCGGCGTCGGCCAACCGAAAACTGCGCGTTGACGCTCTCTGTTAACTGTTTGGATATTTATCAAACCAAAACTTGCTAAAAGACCGTATCACAACTATTTACCGCTTTAATCGAAGACTTCCCAAGAATATAATATCATTCAGAATTTTGCGAAGCAAAATCAGTTTTATAGTATACTTTTTGGCCAGCTATTGTTAAAAAAATACTCGGACATACTTTTGATTGATAAAAATATAGACTCTGGAACCCTAAAAACTACAATCAATCTGTCAGTTGTTTTTTTACAATGTTTGCGAACTTTTTAGCTCTGATCTCACCGTCCCATTTATTTGAATACCACTGGAATGGTTTACTAAGTGTGAAAGCACATAAAACAGGGCTTCTGATCAACAAAAAAATTAACAGGATTGGCTTTACAAATAAAGCGAAAATTGAAAAATTTAATGATTCGGACAGGATTCGAATCTGCGTTTCCAACGGCTTTCCGGGCCAACACTGGCGTCCTCCCAATTGGACCACCGAACCCACCGTTTCGCTTCATTTGTAAACATTTAGTTTACGTTAGCAGACGTTACTGCTTTAATAAAAAAATAAGGATTGGCT
Source organism: Apotomis turbidana (assembly GCA_905147355.2). Classification (NCBI taxonomy): domain Eukaryota; kingdom Metazoa; phylum Arthropoda; class Insecta; order Lepidoptera; family Tortricidae; genus Apotomis; species Apotomis turbidana. Next base: position 22,802,099 of record LR990293.1, read on the forward strand.
TTGTGAACCCATTTCCTATCAAGAGATAAACCAACTTCGTAATGAACGCGTATGTTTGCGTTTACGGAATTTGAAAAAAAATTTGATGTTACCGATATCGATATAGCTGTGAGAACATATTTAGCTGTTTAGGTACCTATAATTCATATATATAGATCTGATATCAATCCAACAATATGAAGTTTATTTCATATTCGGGCATTTTTGTTTAATAAGAAAACATAAACATAAATACATGCTGTGCTATACGCTTCTATTATAAAGGACGGATTATCAGTAAAACCATTCTGGTCTAGTCGTTAGAACTCGAGTACAAATGAAATCTACGATTCTACGGTAGACAGCTTTCCTTTCAACTTTGTTATATAATTTTAGGATATTTTTTCAATAATTCTATTTCTTATCGGAATACGACTATAGCGCGAATGGCACTAAATGATTCCTCAACCTTTATCCTCCCTCCTAAAAATTGATACTTACATATTGGTATGGTGCTGGATAAGTGTATAATATAATACTTTAGATACATGGACCAACTTCAAGAAATACACTTAAGGAGTAAATAATTTTATTTCGGGTAACTTTGATAGTTTATATACCAATATATACAACTTACTAGTGGAGGGATAGGAACAAAAATTGATCATAACGGAATTTAAAAAATATTTAAGTATCATAATTAAGACCATTGTATGTATGGTTTTAAATGAGGTATACCTACACATTCCTAGCCTATATTACAGGGTTCTATATTACATTATCAGGATGATTTAACATAATCAGACTTCTTATAGCTATTCAATTTATGGAAAGTGATGCTCACGCATCAATCGTTACACGCAAAAGTATTAAAAAAACTTCAGCACGAGTGTAAACTGAGTCCATTGGCTCCCGTTACAAATAAACAACAAAACAAACAGCATTCAACAAACATTGCGTTGTTGGAGGCAACCTGTAAACAGACAGGTGTGACGTGTCCACTGTACAATATCAAACGGACCAATAAAAAGCTACCTACTTTGTGGTCAAGCTATAGGGTTCTTTTTGCCTGTAAGGTGCCGTCTTTAGGCAAAAATATTTTCCTGCCAACGGTGGTTAAAATGGGATATTATCTGAACTTAATAAAAGGGGCTATTGTTAATCCAAACAGTATTCAGTTACACTCAAAGTGACCTCAAATATGATCCACCCTGAAACACTATATACTGTGTTAGCCTGTATATGTACTGTACCTGAAACGTAAGAATCCGCATTTCCTCTGAAGCTCGAAGTCTGCCATCGCCCATAAATCGGATCATGTGTTAAGCAAACATTGAATAATAAATCATATTGCAGAACATCGCGGAACGTGCAAACGTGTTCAGCAGCAAACTTAATTTCAAAAATATGAGAGTTCAGCATCAGAAAACATTGAACGGTGAACAATATAACCGGAGTTGAATTTTAAAATGTGTTTTCCAATATGAGAGAAATGTGTTAACCTTGTAATCTTCGCCGTAAAACAAGCAGTTTGCGGTAAACGCTTTTACAGCTCTAGTGAAATATTGGACGCTTATTTCATCCATTTGACTCCCACCGACCACATTTCGCTCGTTTTCGGATCCCTCATAGTATATTGTATACAGTGGACGTTCTGATACAGTAGACGTTTTGATGCAGTGGGTGTTTTATAACAGAGAACGTTCCAATACGATGAACCCTTATGATATGTTAAACGTTCTGATGCGGAAGACGGGTGGACATTTTGATACAGTGGAGTTTGGATTTGGACCTAAAGGAAATGAAGAAGATTAGCTAGATATTTTAAGATTTTGATTTGATGTTTTATAAATACTGTTCGAGGTATGTAAGTACTGAGTTTAAATAAAGAGTTGCAAAAATTTAAGTTGTTTCACAATTCTTTACAAAAAAGCATTAGCACAATTTTGGCTGAACTGGGCGCGTCTTGATTGATCGAGTACGTATTTACAGATCAACGAAATATCCACAGGTCTGTTACTAGTCATTAGATTTTTTTTTAGTAGAAGCATTAGGGTTGTAAACATATTTAAAAATCCATATTTCAATAATATTGTTTTTATATAGGTATTTTCAAATATAAATTATATATAATAGTTCCACGTTGTATATGATATCGAAGACCCAGCAACAAAAGCTACCTTTGCTTGGATTCGAAACCAGGCCAGCTTGAAATTTTGTCCTGCGTCAATCAATAAATTATTTAATCTTTTCGATTAATTATATGCTCTGTCGCCTGGCATGATTCTAAATTAATCAAGGAATCGTTTTCGCGACGAACGTTTAGCAAACATAGGTTAATCGATTGAAATGTAATTACGAGTAGAGTCCACGCTCGATACGGCACACCTGTCAGCTGCGAGCGTCGATAATAATTGAGCTAACTGGATTTCTGAGCTAACTAGGAAACCAGTTCCAATTCGGAGTTTTCTAGTGATATCACCACAAAAATAGGTTCAATTGGGACACGAACCTACCACCATGCAGTGCATCGATTAAATTTTGGATTCTTATTTATTCTTTCTATCTATTTACAAAATACAAAAAATTATTCAGAATTCTAAAAAAAAACACGCCCTCTAATGTTGATGTTTCTAATGTAGTTCATAGGAACGATATTTGAAGTAACTTTATTGGCCATATTATTCTTTACTGAGTTAATTATTGTATTCTATTTTATTAAACGTAACCTTTATCATGGCTTGGGATAAGGATGAGGATAAAGTCATAACCGTTTTTTACGTAGTCAGGCAGAATCGAGTAAAATATTCCATTTACCATCTTTGAATGTTTAGTTATGCCTGTACCAATTGTTTAAAAACACACTTGACAAAGAAGTATCGAAAAAACGATTCAGGACCCATAAATGTTTAACTCATTTAGTATCAGATCAGCTATACCTAACATAATGTATATGTATGTATATACACAATATCCGCTCAATTCAATTACAAACCAGTAAGTACTTATTTAGGTTAAATAGAACTTGAAAGGTGTGATTAAATACAGACAGAAAACTGGATAGAACTACACAAAAACGTATTACCAGAACGAGTGAATCGTCTCCGATACAGCATGGCCTATATTCTGGCCTGTATTGTTGTTGTTAGTTATATCCGCATTTCCAGCTGTTTTCGCCTCCAGGTCGCATTTCTTAACTAATTCTTGTGAAATGTTATGAGCTGGTTTTTTATCGAGTCAGTTATTTTAAATTATTCAAAATGACAGAGATCTGGGGACCGAAGACATAAAAAAAGTAATATTTCAGCTATTTCGAATAATGATCGCGTAGTCTACGCTAATAGACCCATTAGTAATAAGAAACTATGACAAATGGATACAAAATAATAAAAGTCAATCTATGCAATCTACGATGCCAATTTAATTTGAATCCATCAAGAAGCTAAATAGCAACACATCAGGAAACTTCAAAGATTTAAGGTTCAATCTAAGAGCTCGTTCCAAAAAATGCATCAGACTGTAATTTCTTATATTTAGCATATTCTACATAGTTCTGTGGATGTTTGGCCGCCAGCTGATTTTTGTAGTACTGGAATTTAGTCTTCTGCTCAGGGGTACACTTTCCACAGTTAGAGGCGTTAATCTTATCCGTTGTATCTGGAAAAAACAAAGTAATATTTTATGTCCGTCCGTTTCCGCGACCGTCATACATTTAAATAAAACAATTTAAAGGGTAAAACTTTGACAACGGTAACAGGAGAGCCTACGAAAACGTGAGGGAGGCTCATATAATTAATATACGTGATATAATCCGTTTAAATTCTGGTAAATAAATAGAATTATTTAGCACCTACCAATAAAATTTATGGGCAATCATCACAAAGTGCCATCCTGCGAGACAGGTGTAGCCGAGTAACTATACTTTCAATTACATTACAGTGAAATCAGCTAAATTTGTTAAAACTACGTACCTATAAGCCTTTCCACTGTTAAATAATCTTTTTTTTTTTTGGTGTTTTATTTAAAAGTCTCAGACATTACAATATACCGGGTGATCAATCCAAATGGGTCAGTCAGGAAAAGTCACAAACTATAAGAGATAGGGAAATCTGTTTTTAGGAACCATGGCGTCAATTTTAGATTACACGAAAACGGCATTTTTATGTTGTAAAAAAAATGCCGTAAACTATTAATAAAATCAATAATATTTCTTTGCTAATCCGCGATATAATAAGGTGCCAGTCAATTAGTGCTTACCCGTTAATACTTACCTACTCGTACTTGCGTATATTTTTTCATGCATTGACGCATTTAATGACAATTATGTGATATTAATACATTAAATGCAAGCATGTATAACGGCAGCGCAAGGCCGATCGTTGTGGCGACCTTTGGGAAAGGCCTTTTGTCCAGCAGTGGATGTATATCAGCTGACAAATATGAGGACGATGATGAAACAGGTACTATGATAAAATGTTCGGCTGTAGATGGAGCGACAGTTTTGCGAAAATAAAAGTCGTGTGGTATGTCAAGTAAATATTAACTTACTTGACATTCGTACTGTTCGTGAAAGTGTATAAGGGTGATCATTTGAGCGTCTAACCGAAAATGGCACTTTTACATGTCTGAGTCTACCGGTCTACAACCAAACAATATTGTATACCTACCCTTGATAGGGTAGAACATAATAGTTAGACCTTAATAAATGTTTATCATCCAATATAACTGAATAATCTTATGTTATTGTTGATAAATAAAATATTTTGATTTTGAAATATTATCAATGAAAAATTCAAGCTGAAGTTTTCAAATATACACCAATAAATTGCAATGGCCTTCTTGTAGGTAGTAATACTGATAATTTATGTTAAGAAACACGTTTGATCATAAAGAAAAATTACTAAAACAATCAGTATTTTTGAACGAATAAGAATCTTTAACGTGACGATTAAAACACTCAAGTAATCGCCCTAACGTACCTTTTATAAGCTGATTCAGTTCACTGCAGGGCTTGCGATCCATTAAGCATTCAAACAGTGCATTCCACTTCGTGTCGTCCTTCAACAAGTCAGCGGAGGCGTTCAGTACTCTGTCGTAATCGGCGGAGTCGTCGGCCAAGGCGAGTGCGAGGCAACACAGGACGATGAAAAGACGCATTTTGAATTTATCAGGAAAACACGAAATAATTAGGCAATTTTTTCGTTGAACACCCAAATTTATTTTAGATTTTTTATTTTAGGTATTTTCAATCAGCATCACGAGCTTTCTCGACATATATTTTTCCAAATTAGATCGAAAAAGCTCGTGATTCCGAGTAAAAAATACCTATAATATCGAAAATCTAAAACAAGTGAGGTGTACAGCAAAAAAATGGGCCGATTCTAAAAAAGAAATCGAGAAGAGGTATGACTTTACTAATTTTCATAACATTTGAGAAAACTCCCTGTGCTATGCAACTATTGTAAATCAAAGCTAGGTAAGGCGCAATTGAATCTATGATATGATTAATTATTTTTACTGATGCTCCCCATATATCCTCTGTTTTCTTTAAATTGAGTGATTTAAATGTTTTAATAACATCTACTGTATTTACTTGACTAAATTGAAACTCAACATTACATTTCTTACAATTAGCACAAAGTAAGGTATGGGCTTCGGACGCAAATGATTTTAAACATTTTGTGGTATTAACTGCAATGTTGGAAAAATAATCCTCGAATGCCGAAGCAACATCATGATTTGACATAGTCTGCCCGTTTTCTCTGACAATGTTGACTTGGCAATTGCGAGTTTTGGTTGTACCAGTTTCTCTGTTAATAACATTCCAAATAGTTTTCACTTTGTTGTCCGACATTTTGACTTTAGAACTAATATAATTTGCTTTTGCGGCTATGCACACTAAAAGTAAGTAGAAATAACCGGCTGTTATTTAAAATTACCTGGGGTCATGTAAGTTATTAATAATTATTATTATGTTCAATGTATGTATGACTGTTAACCTTAATTTGTAATTTGTTTTTTACTAACAATCTATGGATCACTGATCCGAAATAAATAATAATTTCAATTTGAATATTGTAAGTCACTTAATACCAAAGGGCCCTGCTAGAAGGACAAAATCTTCGAACGCGTATTTCTCAAAAACTATTTATATCTAGGGTGTAGTGAAAAGTTGTTTGGAAGGTAGAAATAAGGGGCTCCATGAATTAATTCATTTAGTCTGTAAAATTACAATTAACAAAGGGCCCCGCTGGCACAGAATATTTTTTTTTTTTCATTAATTTGCAAAGGTAGAAATTTTAAAGTACTTATATCGACAGGTAGAAATATATACCAACTCGATTATTTAGGACCTAAACCATAATAACATGGGGTCCCGCTGCATATACGTATATTGATGATTATACTTCGAGTCTCAACCGAAGACGATAACTATATATTACAAGGCAGCACATGATATTGATGTCATCTTCGTCACACATTTAGAGTTATAATATCCTAAAAGAAAAAAGCCGGTGTCTCTGTCTCGCTCACTCCCACCACCGCGCCGACATCCCCGCGTCAATGTGCAGGCGACTTCATTACGTGTTTTTGTGTTATCTGAATCACACATATAACCTTCATAAAAATTAAAAATTTATATATTTCGTGATTAAAGTGCAACAATGGGGAAAAGAAAACGATCAGAGGATAAGGATTATTACCATATTCTTAGAAAAGTGAAAAAGTTGGAGGCTAAATTAAAAAAACGGCGACATTCGTCATCGTCAATCTCATCTGAAGGAGATCAATCCGACGAGTACGGATACAAAAGATATTATGATCCGGATATACCAGGTAAATCAAAATATTCTAAGCAATCTTGATTTCATTCGTTATCCAACTTCAACTTTGTTACCAATCTTTACTATAAAACCATTAGATACGGGTATAGTTACGCCTACCCTCTTTTTCCTCTCTGATAAAATGCACTTATAAAAATAGTAGCAAAGTACTAGATATACGCATATATATAGTCATCTAACCTATTTTAGGTGTGATGAGTTGATGACTGAATAATAATAATTATAACACTGCATTTAAATAGTGCTATTGAAAGCGTTTCTTTGTCTTGTTTCCTTTTCTTACTTCACGTAAATTGTGTCAGGTTTAAGCTTGCTCCACCTAAACGGTGTTGAGGCGTTCAGGCTTTCTCCACCTAGATGGTGTTGAGGACTCCAAGCTGGCTCCACCTATATGGTGTCGAGGATGTCCAGTTTGCTCCATCTAAACGGTGTTGAGGATTTCAAGCTTGCTCCACCTAAACGGTGTTGAGGACTTCAAGCTGGCTCCACCTAAATGGTGTTGAGGACTTCAACCTGGCTCCACCTAAACGGTGCTGAGGATGTTCAGCTCGCTCCACCTAAATGGTGTCGAAAATTTCAGGCTGGCTTCACCGTAATGGTGTTGAGGATGTCCAGTTTACTCCACCTAAATGGTGTTGAGACGTTCAAGCTGGCTCCACCTAAATGGTGTTGAGGATAAAACAAGTTACTAATACTAGTATACATTATAAATGCTACAATATGGGTATCTTGCTTTTTAGGCGATGACGTCATCGAGGTCGAAGATGAGGGTGACTTTCAACGCCAAATTTTTTCACCTGAGTTGAATTTTACCGAGGACACAGAACAAGCAGTGTCCATGCCAGCTCCACCGCCGGCGGCGCCGACCTCGGCCGCGGTCCCCGCGCCAGCCGCAACGCCCGCGCCGCCCGCGACCTCCGCGCCGGCCACAACCTCCGCGCCGGCCACAACCTCCGCGCCGGCTACGTTGCCCGACACGCCTGCCCCCGGCACATCCGGGATGAACGCGGACGCGGCCCAAGCGGTGCATCTTACAGATGATACTGTACCGCCATTAGAGCCTGAAATTCTTCAATTACTCGGTGATGATCCTGCTACTGAGAAAAATTACGGCGAAAACTTACACAAAGACATTGCTTCGAGATGGTCTCATATCTTGTCTAACGGCTTAACTAAGGAATCTCAATTGGAATTAGTAAAGCAATACTTACCACCCAAAAATTGTCCTAATATGGCTGCTCCAAAACTTAACCTCGAAATTAAAGCAGCGCTTTCAGAAATGAACGTAAAAAAGGATCTGTATAGTCAGAGTAAGCAAAGTCAGCTCTCGAACTGCCTTGCCGCTATAGGACAAGTTTTGAATTGGGCCCTATCACCAAATAGTAATGTGCCCCAAAATATCATCAAGATTTTAAGTGACGCTGGTAGGTTAATATGTGACAATCACTATAGGGAATCTTTGTCACGCCGTTACTCCGCCTTAAATACATTAAACAGAAATATCAGAGATACGGTCAAGAATACAAAAATTGACGAACATCTCTTTGGCGCCGCTTTAGCTGACCACATCAAGTCATCGAAGGCAATAAACAAGACGGGCTCAGAAATGAAACCAGCGCCGTTACGCTCCGCTTATAGGATACCTTTACCTCAACGAGGGGCTTTAAACTCGAGGGGGGCACCGCCGCGCACAGCAGCAGCGACCGAGCCGCGGTCGACCCCCGCGTACAGCCGGCCGCCGCCGCCGCCGCCGCCGCCGCCGCGGAATCGTCGGCTGGAAGCATCGAGGGGTCGTCGGCCCGCGAGTACGCGGCGTTACAATCCTTCGAGGAAGCGCTAGCAGAGGAACCTCAGGTATCTAACGCTGGTCGTTTAAAATATTTTTATGACAAATGGTGTGAAATCACTAGCGATCAGATTTTTTTAAGTTGGATAAAAGGCTATAAAATTCCTTTCAAAAGTATACCGGTGCAAAGTGCTGAAATAAAAAATAATACCTGTGGAAACAACCAAGCTAAAATAATTGACAGCTGCGTATTAGAATTATATACCTCTAATTTTATATCACTGTGCACTCCATGTGAAGGACAATTTCTTTCGCCTATTTTTACTGTTCCTAAGCCTAACGGGAGACACAGATTTATTTTAAATTTGAAAGAACTGAACAAATATGTTAATATTCAACATTTTAAGATGGAAGACTATCGCACTGCGCTGAGGTTGTTAGATTATAATTATTTTATGGCGACAGTCGATTTAAAAGACGCTTATTTTCTGATAGCTATAAATGAAGAGGATCGCAAATATTTGCGTTTTCTGTGGCGCAATCAAATGTACCAATTTAATGTACTTCCGTTCGGGCTTTGCACTGCTCCATATGTATTTACTAAATTATTAAAGCCAGTATTAGAGTACTTGCGTCCATGTGGGCATATGTCAGTATGTTACTTAGATGATTTCTTATGCATTGGCAGATCGTATGACGAGTGTTTATTTAACGTTAACTACACGAGCAGTCTTTTAGAATCATTAGGGTTCGTCATAAATTCAATTAAAAGTGTCATGATACCAAGTAAAATTTGCAAGTTCTTAGGTTTTGTTTTCAACACCTCAAACATGAGCATTACATTGACAGATGAGAAAAAACAAAGTATTAAGGCTCGTGCCATAGAATTAATGGGAATAAACAAATGTACAGTTAGGTATTTTTCTGAATTTATTGGACTATTGACCTCTGCATGCCCAGCCGTTGCTTTTGGATGGATGTACACAAAACTATTCGAGCGTGAAAAGTTTTTAGCTCTTAATTACACGCAAAACTATTGTAAACAAATGAAAATAGAACAATATCTCAAACAAGATTTATCGTGGTGGAGAGATAATATTATAGCATCATCATCACCTATTCGGAAAAATGATTATTTACTGGAAATTTATAGTGATGCCTCAAGCACTGGCTGGGGTGTGGCATGCAATGATCAAAGAACGAACGGCAATTGGTCAGTTACAGAAATGTCTTTACATATAAACACGCTCGAACTAATGGCCGCGTTTTACGGGCTAAGGATTTTTACTGTAGACTTGCGGGATTGTAATATATTATTAAGAATAGATAACACCACAGCCATATCCTACATTAACCGTATGGGTGGTGTTCAACATCCCCACTTAAACGAGATTACAAGAAAAATATGGCAGTGGTGTGAAACCCGAAATATCTTTGTATTTGCATCCTACATCAGATCATGCGATAATGTAGTAGCTGATTATGAATCTCGACAGATTAATATAGACACGGAATGGGAAATATCAGGAGAGGCGTTTAGTCAAATTACAAAATTATTAGGCAATCCAACATTTGACCTTTTCGCGAGTGCGCAAAACTACAAATGCGAACGATACGCGTCATGGAAACTAGATCCATATTCTGAAGTCGTCGATGCCTTCACTTTCAACTGGCACAATATTAATTTTTATGCCTTTCCTCCGTTCAGTGTTATAACAAGGGTTTTAGAGAAGATCGTTTCAGACAAAGCCGAGGGCATTGTAGTAATACCTTATTGGCCATCTCAACCATGGTTTCCCTTGTGGTCCAGGCTTGTTATCTCGGAAAAACTATATTTTGGACCTGATATTTCTTTATTACGTTCCTCTTTCAGAGTCTGCCATCCACTTCACGCGAGTCTTATCCTGGTGGCAGCCACGTTATCAGGCAATCAATGATCAAGCGCGGTGTCCCAGAAGCATCCCTAGACATAGTGATGGCCTCCTTTGCAAAAAATACATTGAACCAATATAATAGTTCAATAAAATCTTGGTGGTACTATTGTAAAAATAATAACTTGAATTATTGTGAAACTAATTGTACCCAAGTTATTGCGTTTCTAACGGAAAAATTTAAAGAAGGCGCTAGTTACAGCAGTTTAAATACACATAGATCTGCACTATCAGTTATATTAGGTACAAGTGTTACTTTGAATGATTCCATAAATCGCTTCTTAAAAGGGGTCTTCAGACTTAATCCCCCTAATCCAAAGTACAATTCAACGTGGGATACAAATGTTGTATTAGATTATCTAACAAATATTTACCCTTATGATAATGTATCATTAGCTGATTTGTCATATAAGACCTGTACTCTTCTAGCTATAGCTTCCGCTCAAAGGATGCAAACTATAGGTTCAATAAAACTAAAAAATATGTTATTAAAAAATGATGTGATCATAATAAAAATACCAGATTTAATTAAAACGTCCAGACCCGGAGCCTGCCAACCACTCATCAGATTACCATACATACTTGAAAAGCCTAGTGTTTGTCCAGCTTTAGCTGTTAAAACGTATATAGAAAAAACTAGACATTTACGACGAGATCACGATAAAGAAAATCTTTTTATTAGCATAAAGAAGCCGCACAAAAATGTTGGTTCACAAACACTAGCACACTGGGTGAAAAATGTACTAAGGAATAGCGGTATCGATATCAATATATATGGAGCTCACAGTATTCGAGGAGCATCGACATCTGCCGCTCATCGGCTTGGAGTTAATCTGGAGGTGGTTCGCAAGGCTGCGGGCTGGAGTGATAGTTCTAATGTTTTCTTAAAATACTATCGCCGAGAAGTGATTGATTGTACTAATAATGATACTTTTGTTAATTCTTTATTTCGATAAAACATAACTAAGGTAGGATATTTACATTTATTTTATTAACGTTAAAGTTAAGAAAACGATAAATGTAGTTTCATCCGTAATTCCTATATGATTATACGTATGTATTCTAGTACATTTCGACATTTTATTTTATTTTCTCAACGAATATTAAGATTACAATGCTCTGAACATCTGCCTTGTAATATATAGTTATCGTCTTCGGTTGAGACTCGAAGTATAATTAATAATCAAACGAACTTACCTGTGACGTTTGATTCCAATTATACGAGAGTCTCAACCGAAGACGATAACATCCCGTCCCTCCCGACCCCGAAAATAAAATCAAAATAGTCTCTGGTCATAACACAAAAAGATTCACTCTGAAATAATGAAGTCGCCTGCACATTGACGCGGGGATGTCGGCGCGGTGGTGGGAGTGAGCGAGACAGAGACACCGGCTTTTTTCTTTTAGGATATTATAACTCTAAATGTGTGACGAAGATGACATCAATATCATGTGCTGCCTTGTAATATATAGTTATCGTCTTCGGTTGAGACTCTCGTATAATTGGAATCAAACGTCACAGGTAAGTTCGTTTGATTATTAATTATACCCCGTCGTTTTGGGAGCACGAATAATTAGACGGCCTAGTGTCAAATCATTCCGTGCATTCCTAAAACCATTGGCTATGATGATGACTGATGAAATTCTACTACTTACTATAGCGAAAAGCTCAATATGTCATGAAATTAAGACAAAAAAGCGAAAAGACTGAAAAAGGAGACTTCAAATGTACCGTAAAACTGACCAAATTTCTAGTCCACAATTGTCCAAATTAACTCGAAAATTACTCGTTGATATTACAATTATCCCGGATAAAATATAAGGTGAACAACTTAATAAAAACAAATCGTATAAAGTCACTGGTGGAATATAGATCTTCATAGTAATGAGTTTTGTTTTGGCCTATAGTTGGGTGATTGGACTATAGTTTGGTAGTTTTACTACGCAAATTAGTTTTTTTTTTATTCCAAAAGAAAATTGTTTTCAGAATCCCTATAATTCAACAAAACAATAGTTGTAAATAGATTTTCTCGGCCTAAATATCAATTAAGTTATTTTTCCATTGGCTTTACTCGAAGATGACTTCAAGGTTTGGACGCCAAATTGTGTGGAGCGTTTTCTGCGCTCCCTAGGAATATCGAACTTTAACAGTCATATCTGAATTTGAGAGCAGTGTAAGTGTAGGTTAAGTAGGTCCCATATAGACATTTTAGTCCTAAAAAAATAGGATCGATTGACATCCTCAAAATATATTTGTTATCCTGTGACAAAAAAAAGCTGTATAATTAAAAGACAATTTAGCAAAATACATACCACAGCACAGATTTTGTCTTGTCACAGATGTATGGGAAGTTGGATGAAATTAAGGTGAAGTTAGCGAGAACAGATTAAAAGCGATTGGAATAAGGTCCGTTGTGCGACAAAAATTAACGATACAGTAAGGAACCATAAAATAGAAACTTCAGGTACGTTATTGGAAGGTTTACTGTCGTCGCACAACGGAGACTTTGATACAAATAATAATTGAGTGAGTTAAGGGTGAATTAAGATGCTAAATTTTTTGGTCTTCACCCGTATCCGCCACAGGTTTCGTCACACATCTAGATTGCATAGGACACTTAAGCCTGTCCCAGTTTTCAGTTCTGCGGTAACGCGCCTAAGGCGCTTGTCTCACCGCCGCGCCGGCAATGAGCGAAAAGTGATTAGAAATAGATGAATTGGCGAGCGGTAAGAAGCGAGTACGTAGTTCCAACAGTTTTGTCGCAAGGCTATGTACGCGAGTATTCGATTGCAATGACTTTACTCGTGCCACTCGCTCGGGAGAAGCGGTCGACCATACGCTGTTCTCTTGGCATGTGCTCGTGACTGCATCCTGAGCAAGAATGGCTGAGCGATCACCACCTTGCGATTAACAACTATATGGGTTAGGAAAAAAAGTTCGATGAAATTAAGGCTAAGGATTGGAATAAGTTCCGTTGTGCGACAAAAATTAACGATACACTAATGAACCATAAAATAGAACCTTAAGGTACGTTATTGGAAGGTTTACTGTCGTCGCACAACGGAAACTTTGATACAAATAATAATTGAATGAGTTTAGGGTGAGTTGTTAAGGTGGTAAACTTTTTGGTCTTCCCCCATATGCGCATCTTTTACTGTCACGGGTCTTTTATCTTTAATTCGTTGTTTGTGCGATAAGATAGTCGATATAACTTATCGTTTTCTCGCCGGCGATGAGGCAAGTGCCTAATTCTCACAGTTCGAGACCGACCCCGCAGACCGAGGCCGCAGAAACTCAGAAACTTGTGCGGTCTGTTACTTGCAGCAATAGAATGAGGCGTAGGGATCTGTTATTTATACATAGGTAGTAGGTACAATAAAACTGAAGAGGGTCGAAAGTCTGAACATGGAAGATATTCGAAAAAAACACAGTCCAACAGTTTTGACAATTTTTGTCTGTTTATCTGTTTGTCTGTTTATTTGACCGCGCATCACGTGAAAACGGCTGAACGGGTTTTGGTGAAAACTTCATCATTCTGTCGAGAAAATCCCCGGCCATATTAAAGGCTTATATCCTTCACAATAGACCGGCTTAAAATAGCGGTTTTGAGCCCTAGGTTTCAATTACGAGAAAGATTATCTCTCTAGAGTCGGTCCCTCATGTCTGAGGATCGTGGTCAGCTTCAGGGTTGCATCTGGCGCGGATGATCTGCCTCCACCGGTTTCTGTCCAGCGCATCTCTTACAACCGAGTAGAATTTAGAGTTCGATGAGTCCTTTACTTGATCGGTCCATCTTGTTGGTGAACGACCGCGCGATCTCTTGCCTTCGGTGTTCCCAACCACGATCAGTTTTTCAAGATTTTCGTCGTCACTGCGCGGAACGAACGAGAAAGATTAAAGCTTCATAAAAAGGTCGTAAACGCCAAAGTAGCTGTAAATACTTATTACCTTCTGGAAGTTATTGACGATATGTGCCAGATTGAGCGGAATGTTTTAATGCAGTATGGCACTTAACTAATATGTGTATTTATAAATTTATGAAACATGTAATGTCTCATTTTTTTAATGTAGGTACACCACAATTTTATTTAAATTATGGAGCGAGGGTAGCGAAGTGGCTAACGCGCTGGAACGGTAATCCAGAGGTACCGGGTTCGATTCCCGGTCCCTTCCACCAGGTAGCTCCTTTTTCAATTTTTCTTCAAGCTTTGATCTTTGTATTCATAGTTTTAATATGTGTAACTTTCAAAGTATAAGGCCTAGGCCTTCTTGAGTTTATTTGGGACAAGATCGATTTGTGTGAGGTTGTCTGATATTTATTATTTATTATTTATAACCCTTCAGGTGGCAGCGCCACCAGTTGCATGGCAGGAGAAGTGGCGCGTCTATTTTACAAAATTTACCGTTAAGTGGCAGGAACCGGGAGCCGGACCCAACGTCAAGTGGCAGAGATCCGGGAGCCGGATCGGACAAAACAAGCCGTTGGGTGGCAGGATCCGGCTCCCGGACCCTGTGCGATGTCTTATTTCGCACCCGAAATAAAACCGTCAAAACTATATTTTGCTTGCTCACACTTGTAAGATGCATTCGTCAATAAGCAAGGACGGCATTCACTAACGGTCGAATTGACGCGCAAAGCAAAGTTCGTTAGAAATTGCGTCATCTTCCCGACCCCCCCGACCATTACGCGTCGACCGCCGAGCCGTGAGCATTTTAAAAACCTTGTGGTTAGAAAATATTGTATAGTGAGGTGTAATAAAAGGGGTTATAGGTGTAAATAAATCTATAGATTTGCCATTAAATTAGTTTTTTCTACGGATCACTGTTTTTTTTCCTAATTATAGTTATTTTTATACATAAAGTGGTTAAAATTTAGTCATTCGACGATTGATCAAGACTAGCAAAATTTCTATAAATGGAATGGCATTAATTTCTAAACAATAAATATAGCATTTTATGATGAATCCAACGCTATATAGTTTATATACAACATCTGTACATTTTTTTTGAGAAAAGATATTTTTTGTAACATGCGGAAATTCGCGATGACCACCCGTGGGAGGCCCGCCACTTAACGGTATATTTTGCCAAGATGGCTGTGCCACTTCTCCTGTCATGCAATCAGAAACCTTGCCACTCAACGGCTTGTTTTGTCAGGTCCGGCTCCCGGATGCCTGCCACTTGACGTGGGGTCCGGCTCCCGGTTTCTGCCACTGGAAGGGATAAGGACACCGCGCAGCACTTAGAATAGGTCATTTTAAAGAAAATTATGTATAAGCTCGACCGATTTTATTCAATATAGTTTTTATTGAAAGAACTTATAAGTTTTCATTTCTATGAATTTTTTCTTAATTTTTTTACCTGTGGTTGAAAAGTTAGAGGGAAGCACTATTTTTAGCATTTCCGGAGCGAATATTTACAAAACTGCTGACTATCAAAAAATAATGAATGCATGGAGACCCCTAATATTTTTAAAAGAACTATTCAACGGTACCCCACACACAAGTGTTGGAACGAAAAAAAAATCACCCCCACTTTAGGTGTACGAGGTATCAACCCGAAAAAAAGTTTTTTTTTACTTTATATTTACCGTTATGTCGGCGTGATACATACACATATCTACTCATACCCAATTTCAGCTTTCTAGTAGTGTGAATGATCACGGGGCTAAGCCGCGGACCGACGGACAGACGGACAGACGGACATGGCGAAACTATAAGGGTTCCTAGTTGACTACGGAACCCTAAAAAGTATGACAAATGGATACAAAATAATAAAAGTCAATAAATCTATGCAATCTACGACGCTTATTTAATTTCAATCCATCAAGAAGCTAAATAGCAATACATCAGGAATCTTCAAAGATTGCAGGTTCAATCTAAGAACTCATGGCAAAAAATGCATCAGGCTGCAATTTCTTATGTTTATTATAGTCTGCATGGTTCTGTGGATGTTTGGCCGACAGTTGGTTTCTGTAGTACTGAAATTTAGTCTTCTGCTCAGGGGTACACTTTCCACAGTTAGAGGCGTTAATCTTATCCGTTGTATCTGGAAAAAACAAAGTCATGTTTTATTTTCTTTTGTTTCCGCGACCGTTATACATTTAAATAAACCAATTTAAACGGTCAGCCTTTCACAACGGTGACAGGAGCTACCGAAACGTGAGGGAGGCTCAAATAATTAATATACGTGATATAATCCGTTTAAATTCTTGTAAATAAATAAAATTCTTCAGCGCCTAGCAATAAAATTGATGGCCAATCATCACAAAGTACCAACCTGCGAGACAGGCGTAGCCTAGTGCAGGTGAAACGGGTAACTTTATATTTTCAATTACATTACAGTGAAATCAACACATTTTTGTTATAACCATGTAAATTGCCATAACTCTTTCCACTGTTAAATAAACAATATTTTTTTAGTGTTTTTTTTTTTAAGTTTTTCGATTCGAAAGATAAAACGATATTCGACTTCTACGACGCAAGGAAACCCGTATCGTAAGTATGTATTTCAGAGTTATATTCATTAAATAATAATATTGCTTTGCTACTACTACTCCTACTCAGTGGCTCAGCGACCCAAAGCGGGTCTTGGCCTCCGACATGAGATTTCGCAATTTTCCTCGATCCTGCACCGTTTCCCGCCAATTGCTGGGTTGGAGTTCACGCAAATCCGATTCGACGAGGTCGATCCAGCGATATCTGGGCCGGCCAAACGGCCTTCGTCCCATTGGTCGACCCAAATACGCTCCCTTAACGCCTCGATCTTCGCCCATTCTCTCTACATGACCAAACCATCGGAGACGGTGGGCTTTTGTCTCTCCAATGATATTAGGAGTGGCTACCATATGCTCTATTTCTGTATTTTTTCGGAGACGGAAACTACCGTCCTCATTCCGCGCTGGTCCCAGGATTTAACGGAGGATCTTTCAGCCACCAATAGCTTGTTTTCTTCTTTCAGTGTTAACGTCCAAGTCTCACACGCATACATGAGTATAGGCCTTACGACCGTTTTATAGATGCGGAGCTTTGTGTTCCTACTAAGCAACTTGGATGCTAACACTTTATGAAGGGCGGCGCTACATCGCAGGGTGTTTTGAATGTGGATGTCTATCTCCTCCTCACGCGTATTGGTGTCGGTGATAGTGCAGCCTAAGTATTTGAATTTGGCTACCCCCTTGTACACGTTATCTCCAACATGAAGGTCTTGCCTTTTAGCGCGTGCATCTTTGTAGCGTTTCATGTGGAGATACTCTGACTTTTCATAGCTAATACTTAGGTCCACTTTTTGGGACTCGGCTTCTAGAGCTGCTGCGGACAACGCGACTTCTTCTCTAGTTTTCCCGAGCAATGCTAGATCATCTGCGTAGCCTATCACACTATGCCTTCCATTCAGTTGCACCCCGACATCTAGTGCAAGCACCTGTCTAAGAACAAATTCTAGAACCAAATTGAAAAGCATGGGTGACAGGGCATCGCCTTGTTTTAGTCCTGTAATTACCGCAAATTCGTCCGTTAGCCCATTGTCTACTCTCACCCTCATCTCACTTTCTCTGGTTGCTACCTGAATCATATCCACAAATTTTTTGGGGATATTAAAATTCCTGAGAATAGTATACAGGGCGCACCGGTCAATGCTGTCGTACGCTTTTTTAAAGTCCACAAATAACATGTGAACGCTTTGGGCGTATTCCCATCTTTTCTCCATTACTTGTTTGAGATGGAAGATCTGATCTACAGTGCTACGATTACGACGGAACCCACACTGATAATCATCTAAAATTTTTGTTCCGCGAACGGTTCCAATCGTTTGAGTACCACATAAGACAAGATCTTATACGCAGTTGGTAAAAGAGCAATTCCGCGATAATTTGTGCACTTCTTTTTGCAGCCCCATTTATAGACCGGGCAGATGCTACCCGTATTCCATTCTCGAGGTTGATATTCAGTTGCCCAGACTTTAAGTATTAGATCGTACAAAATGGACTGCATACACCCACCGCCGTATTTCCAGACTTCTGAGGGTATTCCATCAATCCCAGGGGCCTTATTGTTCTTGAGCCGCATTATGGCTTGACGAACCTCATCAAACGATAGTGGCTCTATCTCGACATCGTTATCTTCTGTTATTCGAGGCACTGGCTGATCTAGCGGGGGGCAATTTAATAGTCGCTCAAAGTAGCTTCGCCAGGCATTCTTAATATCCACGTCTGCTGTGATTAGGTTGCCATCGGTGTCTTCTAGAAATTGAGATGTAGGTTGATATCCCTTTTTGACATTACGCAGCTCCAGGTAAAATTGCCTTAATAAGGGTTTCAATTTCTCTGACTTTGCCATCCGTGTGTTGCCTTTTGCTTTGCTAATCCGCGATATAATAACGTGCTAGTCAATTAGTGCTTACCCGTTAATACCTACCTACTCGTACTTGCGGATATTTTTTTCATGCGTTCACGCATTTAATGACAATTATGTGATTTTAATACATTAAATACAAGCATGTATAACGGGTAAGCACTGATTTACAAGTAAGTTATTATACAATACAATACAACAATTCTTTATTGCAAACCAATAGGAAAAATATTACAATCATAATTATATATTATTATATTGTGGAATTATAGGAGCAATTTTGAAAATTTCATGCTGCGGACAAAAACTCATATAAAAAAAGTTCTTGCCAAAAACAGCACAAAGGATTTTAACTCCGACGGCCGTTGGGGCAGAAAGTTTCTTGAGTGGCGACCGCGGACCGTAAAATGCAGCATGGGAAGGCCCCCAACCAGGTTGACCGACGACCTCGTTAAGATCGCGGGTAAACATTGAATGAAAGCGGCGCAAGGCCGATCGTTGTGGAGAACTTTGGGAAAGGCCTTTGTCCAGCAGTGGATGTATATCGGCTGATAAATATGAGGGCGATGATGAAAAAGAGACTATGAGGAAATGTTCGGCTGTAGACGGAGCAACAGTTTTGTGAAAATAAAAGTCAAGTAAATATATTTTTTTATAAATAATGACACAAAGGTAAATTAAGAAAGAAAAATTGAATGCGATCCACTACAATCTAAGCAGGGCTTGAACCTGCGACCTCTGCGTTTCCGGCGCATATTTATAATAATAAAAATGTGGTATTTCCACATAAAAATAGAACCCATAAAAAAGATCCTATAAAAAATATAAATTTACTTGAATTACTGTTCGTGAAATTGTATAAGGGTGATCATTTGAGCGTTTAACCGAAATGAAAACCGAAAATGGCGCCTCAATAATACGGATTATATGGCTTATTCCTTTAGAAAAAAATCTCACATTATGACAAATATATTGATAATTTCAAACAACTTTTTAAAGTCAATAATAATTTTCTCTGATTTCTAAAAAGTAACATAGCTATTTCATGCTTTCATTGCGTGCAGTCAAAAATAAGTTGAAATAATATCAGTTTTCTGCAGGTTTTTTTTTTTATTTCAAGTAGTTTTTGAAACAAAATATCCCGAGCAACATTAGAGACATTCAAAATATATCAGAATTTCAAATTAAATTTAGAAAGTATTTAATAGACAAAGCGTATAATTCGGTTAATGAGTATTTAGATGATAATAATCATAATTAATTATAAGATATATTTTAAGCCAAAATAGCCAAATAATGCAATGAAGGTACAACCAAATAACTTTGTACACCCTTGATAGGGTAGAACATAGTTGGACCTTGTTGTATCTGTATCTGTTTACCATGCAACATAAGTGAATAATTGATAATTTATGTTAAGAAACACGTTTGATCATAGAGAAAAATTACTAAAACAATCAGCATTTTTGAACGAATAAGAAGCCTTAACGTGACGATTAAGACACTCAAGTAATCGCCCTAACGTACCTTTTATAAGCTGATTCAGTTCACTGCAGGGCTTGCGATCCATTAAGCATTCAAACAGTGCATTCCACTTCGTGTCGTCCTTCAACAAGTCAGCGGAGGCGTTCAGTACTCTGTCGTAATCGGCAGAGTCATCGGCCAAGGCGAGTGCGAGGCAACACAGGGCGATGAAAAGACGCATTTTGAATCTATCAGGAAAACACGAAATAATTAGGCAATTTTTTCGTTGAACACCCAAATTTATTTTAGATTTTGGATATTTTAGGTATTTTCTACTCAGCATCACGAGCTTTCTCAACATATTTTGTTCCAAATTAGATCGAGAAAGCTCATGATTCTGAGTAGAAAATATCCAAAATGTAAAACAAGTGAGGTGTACAGCAAAAAAATGGGCCGATTCTAAAAAATAAATAGAATTGTTTTATCTAGTTGAATAATCACACTAATATTATAAAGGAGAAAGTTTGTGAGTGTGTTTGGGTGAATGTTTGTTACTTGTTCACCCTCAAAGGGCTGGATCAATTTTGATTTATCTTAGTATGAAGGTAGCTGACACTCTGGATTAACACATAGATTACTTTATATCCCGAATAATGTTAGTGCTCTTGTGGCAAGAGCAGGTAACACTGCGCCGTGCAGCTAGTAATAAATAAATATCGGATTATCACACACAAATCAATCTAGTCCCACAGTAAGTCTATACGCATGTATATCATCGTAGAAAAAATAGAAACAAGATGAACAGCGGAACTCCTCAAGCGGCGCAAATATGCAAACATTAATAGCGGATGCATATTTGAGCCGTTTGGGGTTGAGACTCTGGGGCCCTGGGGTGAAAGCGCCCACAGGGTCTTTAAAGAGTGTAGCCGCAGGTTAGTCGAGTTGACGCGTGACCAGAGGGCTGGTTCATGTCTCGCACAGCGGATCAGCATTGCCATTCAACGCGGCAATGCTGCCAGCCTTCTGGGCACGCTGCCAATAGACGGCGATTTGGGCCAATTTTTTTTATCTATAGTTTATTTTTAAGTCTAGTTTTTAATTTTTATATAAGGTTTTATGAAACAAGATAGCTTGTTTTCTGAATCTATAAACTCAAATGAGAAGGGTATAAGAAAAGGGGGGTGAAGAGCGGAGCCCCTGGCACAAAAAAAAACAGTTCAATAAGTATAACAAAAATAGAAGTAGAGGTATGAACGAACTAAAAAAACTTGTAGAGTAAAACCACGCGAACTCTTCCAAGCAAATGAACTGTCAAACCATACAAACTGACTCACTTTGAATGGTTTGACAGTTCATTTGCTTGGAGGAGTTAGCGTGGTTTGACTCTGATGATAATCTTGTAATAACGTTTACGGAACCCTATACTGGACACGACCCGACATGCTCTGAAATGAAAATAAACACGTGTAAATCAGTAATAATAATAAAAATCTACCATGTGGGCCCTGTAACAGGAGCAAAAAATTAAAACATAGATTTTACTTCCGTAAACGGTATTACAAGATATCATTTTTTGTTTCACATTACAAATGAGTTATTTTTAAAGTTGTTTAATAAATGTTGTTCATTTTAAAGGATAGAATCTATGTTTTAATTTATTGCTCTTGTTACAGGGCCCACCTGGTATAATAAGAAAATCACATACCAAACTTAGTTGTTGATTGTACAAAACACTGCATACAAGTGAGAAATCATGGCTCGTCCCGCTTATATATCTTAAGGTCAATGATAGAAATAGAACGAGAATAAATGAATTACATAAACATACCATAAACTGTAATATATGTACCATAAACTCTAATATAGTACATATAAATATAATTTTATTATTATCTTGATTGACCATGCATTTTTTCTAGAAATGACTTGAAATATGCGTTTCTCTAGAAACTTCCTGCTTCCTGCCTCACACTGTTTTTTTAAGACATGACGTGAACTGTATCAGGGCTGGTTAGCCCTCACTAGCAGTAGTCGGACTTTGTGTGGGAGTATAACCCGCTAATGGGACTATCTCCGCGCCACATGAGTGATTTGGGGAGGTTGACGCGGGCGCACTGGCCGCATGGACTGCGTCGTGAACTGTGTGAACCGAGTCAGTCTGACTTAAGGTGGGAGGAGCCTAAATTGTAAAATGAATAAGGATGATGATTATACCCCGTGGTTTTGGGTGCACGAATTATTTGACTCCCACTGTGGGCCTAGTGTCAAATCATTCCGTGCTCCTAAAACCATGGTTGTATGATGATGATTGATGAAATTCTACTACTTACTGTAGCGAAAAGCTCAATAACTATGTCATGAAATTAAGAAAAAAAAGTGAAGAGACTGAAAAAGGAGACTTAAAATGTACCTATAACTAACCCACTTTAGCCTCGGCCACAATGGTTGGGACCATTGCAGACCATTAACTCGAAAATTACTCGTCGATATTACAATTAGGTATCTCAGATAAAATATAAGGTGAACAACTTAATAAAAACAAATCGTATAAAGTCACTGGTGGAATATGGATCTTGATAGTAATGAGTTTTGCTTTGGCCTATAGTTGGTTGATTGGACTATAGTCAGGTTTCGATTATTGAACTATAGTTGGGTGATTGGACTATAGTTTGGTAGTTTTACTACACATAGGTATTAGTTTTTTTTGTTCCAAAAGAAAATTGTTTTCAGAATCCCTATAATTCAACAAAACAATAATTGTTAATTAATTTTGTCGGCCAAAATATCAATTAAGGTTTTTTTCCATTGGCTTTACTCGAAGATGACTTCAAGGTTTGAACACCAATTGTATGGAGCATTTTCTGCGCTCCCTAGGAATGTCGAACTTTAACTGTCATATCTGAATTTTAGAGCAGTGTAAGTTTAGGTTATTAGTCCCATATAGACATTTTGATCCTAAAAAAAATAGGATCGCATGACATCCTCAAAATATAATTGTTATCCTGTGTATTGTTAGAAAAAATAAAAGCTGTAATAATTAATAGACAATTTAGCAAAATACGTACCACAGCATCCACAGCACAGATTTTTTCCTGTCACAGATAGATGTGTGGGAAGTTGGATGAAATTCAGGTGAAGTTAGCGAGGAAATAAAAGCGATTGGAATAAGTTCCATTGTGCGACAAAAATTAACGATGCAGTAAGGAACCTTAAAATAGAACCTTAAGGTACGTTATTGGAAGGTTATCTGTCGTCGCACAACGGAGACTTTGATACATATTAATTAAGTGAGTTAAGGGTGAGTTCAGGTGGTAAACTTTTTTTTGGTCTTCTCCCGTATCCGCCACAGGTTTCGTCAAACATCCAAATTGCATAGGACACTTAAGCCTGTCCCAGTTTTCAGCTCTGCGGTAACGCGCCTAAGGCGCTTGTCTCACCGCCGCGCCGGCAATGAGCGAAAAGTGATTAGCAATAAATATGAGTTAACGAGCGGCGAGAAGCGAGTACGTAGTTCCGATAGTTTTGTCGCTAGGTTAAGTAAGCGAGTATTCGATTGAAACGACTAATTACTCGTGCCACTCGCTCAGGAGACGCGGTCGACCATACGTTGTTCTCTTGGCGTGAGCTCTGACCGCATCATGAGCGAGAATGGCTAAGCGAGTATTCCCGAGCGAGATTTATCTTTGTTAGCTCTTGTCACCGCGACAAACTAGTGAAGAGAGAGTACTCACCGGTAGAGTGAACACCTTGCGGTCAACAAATGTATGTGCATCTTTTACTGTCACGGGTCTTTAACTTTTATTTGTTGTTTTTGCGAAAAGATAGTCGATAACTAAACTTATCGCTTTCTCGCCGGCTATCTCTCACAGTTGGAGACCGACCCCGCAGACCGAGGCCGCAGAAACTCAGAAACTTGTGCGGACTGTTACTTGTAGCAATAGAATGAGGCGTAGGGATTCTGTTATTTATACATAGGTACAATAAAGCTGAAGAGGGTCGAAAGTCTGTACCTATATGGAAGATATTCGAAAAAAAATTGGCAGGGGATACTTAGAATCGAAAGGAGAACACGGTCCAACAGTTTTGACAATTTTTGTCTGTTCATCTGTTTGTCTGTTTATTTGACCGCGCATCACGTGAAAACGGCTGAACGGGTTCTGGTGAAAACTTCATTAATCTGTCGAGAAAATCCCCGGCCATATTAAAGGCTTATATCCTTCACAATAGACTGGCTTAAAATAGCGGTTTTGAGCCCTAATAGGTTTAAATTACGAGAAAGATTAAAGCTTCATAAAAAGGTCTTAAACGCCAAAGTAGCTGTAATTACTTATTACCTTCTGGAAGTTATTGATTATACGTGCCAGATTGAGCGGAATGTTTTAATGCAGTATGGCACTTAACTAATATGTGTAACCACAGAAATATATCAAGATAGAAGGAAAGAGTGGACGTACCTCGCGTGGCGAAATGTTGACACGGTGTCAACTTTGCTCGCCGCGAACATTAGTCAGCACCCGACCGCGGTCTGTGTGCGACGTCAGGTCTTAAAAACAAAATGGCTTGTTGCGCAATAATTAATTGTTCAAACACTTCCAATAAAATTGGAGCTGTTAATCGAGATATTTCCTTTCATTGGTATGTACAATTTGTCCTTAAATATCTGTTATTAATTACAAAACTATTTATTTTATTATTTTCATCAAAACAGAGGCGGGCGGTTGTATCCAACGCTAGCTTTCCATAGCGGCTTTAATTTGACGAGCCAACCTTGGCGTGCATTCAAAGCCAGCGATGTAAAAATAAGCTATTCAAACTATCGAGTCACGTTCAAGGTCGATTTCTCATTTTTTCTGTCAAAAGTAAGAATAGTGCTGCCATGTGCTGCTGTACACTGCGATTTTCTTATTCGATTAAAATCGATTTTGAGAACAGAGGAAATGATAATTACGTTCTTATTTATTATGCAGCTATATAATGTAAGTACATAGTGCAAAGCAAATATTATTGTGACTGTTTTTGTTTGTGACGGCGGCTGGGCCGCGGCGCTGTGCGGTGTGGGTGGCGATTCATAGAATCGGTGCCGTGTTCGAATCGATCTGTGAATCGATGTTTCTGAATCGTTTTCGCGCGGCTTATGTTTCCCATCACTAAATTACGCTCGTGACGTCAAAGTACCTACGCAAAATGTTACACGCTCGGTCTCCCTACAAATCGCTGAACTCTTTCCTTCTATCTTGATATATTTCTGTGTGTGTAACGTTCAAAGTATAAGGACACCGCCCAAGTAACACAAGTTGCTGTATAACTATTCACATTTGGACTATTTTAGAGCTCTTGGTGTAATAAGACTCTAATAAGAGTTCGCTGGACTTTCAGCTGAATAATAGCATTCAGTACTTTTTGTTCAGATTAAGTCTGATTAACAGCTGCATTATGTCCTAAAAATGTATCATTATATCGTTTCTATTCAGCTTTTACCACTTTCAGCTGCATAGTAGCATTCAGTAATTTTTATTCAGCTTAAGTCTGATTAACAGCTGCATTATGTCCACAAAAGCATCATTATATCGCTCCTATTCAGCTTTAACCGGGATTTAGACCTTTTACCTGAATAAGGGCTGTTTATTGGGTAAAATTTTGCTGACAGCGGTATAATGTGAACTACTATTCCGCTGACTTTTTAAGGGCTTATTATTTTCGCGGCGACAGAAAAATTAAAGAGCAGCAAACTATTTGCAACTAAAATAATAACTTGTCAGCGATTACATATTTTGGCAATCATTTATATTAAATGAGCTTTAAACTAAGGATATTTTAAAATTCAATTAATGTCAGCTACTTTAAGGTAGCAGAAATAATAAACAAGATTACTGAAATCATAGGTGAGGTACTATAAATAATGACTTGGCGACTAATATTAGCAGAAGGATAACAAACTTTATATTAGTGGCAACTACAGGTCTCCATCTAAAAAAGCATTTTGGGCTTTGATTTGCTGGCAGCTTAAATATTAAAATGGGTACTATATAAAAGTAATGGGGAGTTATTTTTTCAGTTTTCGAAACCATAATTTAATGAAAACGGCGATAAGCGTTTTTTAGGTAAAAATGTTTTGCCCATACAAAACACGCTTATTTTAGTCCGAATCTAGCTAAAACACGCTACGCTAAAATAAGCATTGCATTATCATAAGACTTGCCTCAGAACCGAAGCTGTCAACCCCGATTCCACGTGGTCTTGTCTGCCCTACCCCTAGAGTGTATATAAAAAGCCGGAGGCGCGGAGGGAGAGCAGCCCTCGCCCGCCGTGACAAAGCTCGGGAGCCGTGCGGAGCGGAGCGGCTGAGGCCGGTCGCCGAAGGCGACCAACAAGCCGAAGCTGCGGAACGGAGTACGGGCGACCGTGCTTTGCCACGCAAGGGCGGAAGGGCTGCACTTCCCGCAGCGCCGGAGCTAAGGCA
Organism: Apotomis turbidana; assembly: GCA_905147355.2. NCBI lineage: Eukaryota > Metazoa > Arthropoda > Insecta > Lepidoptera > Tortricidae > Apotomis > Apotomis turbidana. Next base: position 22,828,916 of record LR990293.1, read on the forward strand.
GAGTCTGACACAATATCCAAAAAAATATTGTCGGTTTTAGGAGTCCATATCTCGGTAATTATTAAGTTTAGAAAAAAGTTGTCCAAACAAAACACGTTTATTTTAACGTATTATATACGATAGAATCATAAAAAATAGGTGTCAATATGACATCACACCTGACGAAAAATTGACCAAAATCAGAGCCACTAAATAAAACTATAGACCAAAATTATTATTTATACAGGCAATTTTCAACTTTGATTAAAGCTCTTAAATTGTCGCACAAAGTATTTTTTTTATGACCTTGATTTATTTTATATGTAATCTCCATTGAACAATTAGAGTAGGCCATTTTCAACTTTTTATCCGCTGTCATGTTTCCGCTTAATTAGTTAATTCAGTCGCCAAAACAATAACTCGATGCTAGTTTATATTGAAACAAAGCCGAAAATTGATTACTTAGCTGCTACTTTTTACTTTAATAGTCTCCGCAATTAGTCGCCAACTTATTATTTTTGCTATCCCCTTTAATTTTTTATAAATCCCTAAATCTGATTAATTTGTCGCCGCGTTAAATACATGCCCTTTTTAAGGTACCACGAGTGAACTATTATACAGTCAATAGGCGTATAATGGATGAAATGTGGTTTATTATACTGCGTAATGCTGACCGTATTTACCGCCAACCATCCTTTATACTGCCGTTGATATAGTCTGCATAGGGGCTGTTTAAACATTCACTAGATACCTAATTGCTCTTTAAAGGAACACTAATGTACCGATGTACCGGTACCGGTATACCGGTTGTTACTTAGTAGTGGTTCACAAAAGTAACTTTCATCAGACTTTGTCTGAATAAATGAGTAAAGTACGGCTCTTCCCAGGTGGATTTTTCGCTTCGAGCCCTAATCTTTCAAACAATGGCCATTGTTCTATTATCGCAAAGCCGCTAGCTACCGAGTTTGCCACGTGCCACTATAACATTCATATTAAAAACAAACGGTATCGTCATAGTATTAAGGTTCAAATCAAAATAATATGAATGCATTTCGTCGGGGTTATCTATTGTCCTACACTACCAAAACGCTATATCTAGAATATCAGTGACATTAAATTTGAACCTTAATTCTATGGCGATACCGTTTGTTTTTCATATGAATGTTATAGTGGCACGTGGCAAACTCGGTAGCTAGCGGCTTTGCGATAATAGAACAATGGCCATTGTTTGAAAGATTTGAGCTCGAAGCGAAAAATTCACCTGGGAAGAGCCGTACTATAGTTGTGGACCTTTGTGCAATAAATGAAGTAAAATGTGGTACTTAAATCAGTTTATTTATCTGTTGATGGCTGAGAAACGAATTTTTCTCCACTAAAGTAATATAACAAAGAATAATTTGTATTGCACTAAAAGTATCCAAGTGGCTTAAATGTGGATTCCTAAATTGCTATATAAGACCTGTTTAAATGTTCACGGCATGGCTAAATATCGAGCATGTGAACTATTAAACATAAACAAAACAGGTTATAGCTGATTGCAGTTCACGTGTTGAATTTTACAGAGTTTTTTGCTAATTAGCAGAACACAAGTGACCTACAAAATAGCTCTTAGCAAGAATTTGAATGTATAATGGTTCACATCGCTGTTTAGCATCAAGTCACCATTATATATTGTGAATTTAGAAATTATCGTATTATTTTTTCATTTTAAGAGGTTTAGGCGTGAATTCTAAGCCGAAAGAACTAATGTTTACTTCCTAAAATCATTTTAATAACTTTTAACGTAATATTTACGTATAAAGCAATAAAAAAATCTTTGTAATGTGTACACCAAGGCTTATTTATATCAAAATATCAGAGAAAAAATGAATATTTTCGTGGCGCGTCAAAAATATCTTATAAATTATAAAGGTATAATGACAGTAAACTTCCATTCCCAATCATTTTCTTCACGTTACTGTGAAAAACAGGTACATTCCCATTAGTAAAAAATGTGTCCTCCATTAAAAAATATTTTGTAACTTGTAACACTTGACACAAAAAAGTCACCATCACCTGTGCGTTGAATCGAACCAATTGGGGTATCCCAAAAAACATTACCCCCCTTTTAATAAATTTTATTCGATGAAATAGGCCATTTTATAATACTGATTTCATTAACTCTTCATTAAAATAAGTAGTTATTTTTTATTAATTATTTTAAGAAGCTCACAAGATGACGTCATGAATTCCGCGTGTGTTTGAGGATAGTAAAAAAACGCTTTTCAGCGCACTCTTATTTGTATTTTTTACTACTTCGCTGGTAAACCTATGCATTTCTGAAATTATGAAACTGGCCATGAAATTCCCAAAAAAAATATTCAATATCTTGTCAAAGAACTGTCAGGTGACAGTTTGTAAATAACCAAAAAAAAATTAATTGTTTTCAAGTTTGTTTTCATTATTTTACTACAAGTTATATGTGCTGTTTTTCGATAGCTGTATCTTAATTTTGGACTTATTTTTCACGCCAGGCTTGTCTCCATGGCTATGGTTTGACCGTACCAACAAATATTTGACTTGGAATACGATAAAAGTATTTGTGTGATACTAGATAAAATGGAAATAACAGCCCTAAAACCTAAAAATTCAACATCCCAACAAGCTTCCTGGAGCAGATTATTGTTAATACTTTAAAACGGTCAAAGGATTCACTGTGCAGAATTATGTTTAAGGACGAAAATATTGCTGTCAAGATTCCTACTTCCCCGAAGGAAATCTCATCACGTCTAACAACATTAAAGATAGAAAACTTGCTAGTAAATGGATCCGGAAGATTAGATAGACAAAAAAAAATAAAAAAAATATCATTAAAATATTACGTATTCTGACATATAACAATAAATTAAATTAAACAATAAAACTAATAACTAAACCTAAATATTAAGTATCTAATCAAAAAGCCTGCCCCGAATCGTTCCCGGTGCAAAAGTGCCTAACACGCTCGCCGCGTTACCGCGCTGGACCACGATGGACAGCCTCTGCACCAAGAACGACTCGGAACGGGTGTCATGGCCTCTCTCTCGTAACCGACGCCCCACTTCCCTCAGGAACTTTAGTGCGTCGGAGCTCCAAACACCGGTTGTCCCACTCGCGGTGGAAACTACCGGTGTTTGGAGCTCCGACGCACTAAAGTTCCTGAGGGAAGTGGGGCGTGGGTTACGAGAGAGAGGCCATGACACCCGTTCCGAGTCGTTCTTGGTGCAGAGGCTGTCCATCGTGGTCCAGCGCGGTAACGCGGCGAGCGTGTTAGGCACTTTTGCACCGGGAACGATTCGGGGCAGGCTTTTTGATTAGATACTTAATATTTAGGTTTAGTTATTAGTTTTATTGTTTAATTTAATTTATTGTTATATGTCAGAATACGTAATATTTTAATGATATTTTTTTTATTTTTTTTTGTCTATCTAATCTTCCGGATCCATTTACTTAGTCCCTACCACTAAAAAACACAGTTCACTAATTTTTGTTATGTTTAGTGAACTGTGTTTTTTAGTGGTAGGGACTCCGCTTCCCTTACTTACTTTCCCCTTCTCTTACACTCTTCTCGTTTGAGTTTATAGAATCAGAAAACAAGCTATTTCTATTTGTTTTTGCTGTACATCTCACTTTTTTCGATTTTGGATATTTTAGTTATTTTCTACTCAGAATCATGAGCTTTTTCGATCTAATTTGGAAAAAAATATGTTGAGAAAGCTCGTGATGCTGAGTAGAAAATACCTAAAATATCCAAAATCTAAAATAAATTTGGGTGTTCAATGAAAAAATTGCCTAATTATTTCGTGTTTTCCTGATAGATTCAAAATGCGGCTTTTCATCGTCCTGTGTTGCCTCGCACTCGCCTTGGCCGACGATTCCGCCGATTACGACAGAGTACTGAAGGCCTTCGATAACTTCTTAAAGGACGACACGAACTGGAATGCAATGTTTGAATGCTTAATGGATCGCAAGCCCTGCAGTGAACTGGATCAGCTTATAAAAGGTACGTTAGGGCGATGACTTGAGTGTTTTAATCGTCACGTTAAGGCTCCTTATTCGTTCAAAAATGCTGATTGTTTTAGTAATTTTTCTCTATGATCAAACGTTTTTCTTAACATAAATTATCAGTGTACTGTATAACATAACATTATTCACTTATGTTGGATGGTAAACATTTACAGATACAGATACAAGAAGGTCCAACTATGTTCTACCCTATCAAGGGTGTACAAAGTTATTTGGTTGTGCCTTCATTGCATTATATAACATTATTTGGCTATTTTGGCTTAAAATATATCTTATAGTTAATTATGATTATTATCATCTTAACTCATTAACTGAATTATACGCTTTGTCTATTAAATACTTTCTTAATTTAATTTAAAATTCTGATACATTTTTAGGGTTCCGTAGCCAAATGGCAAAAAACGGAACCCATATAGATTCGTCATGTCTGTCTGTCCGTCCGTCTGTCCGTCCGTGTGTCACAGCCATTTTTTTCCGAAACTATAAGAGCTATACTGTTGAAACTTGGTAGGTAGATGTATTCTGTAAACCGCATTAAGATTTTGACGCAAAAATAAAAAAATAATAATAAATATTGGGGGCTCCCCCCATACTTAGAACTGAAACTCAAAAAAATTTTTTTCGTCAAACACATATGTGGGGTATCTATGGATAGGTCTTTAAAAATGATATCGAGGTTTCTAAGATATTTTTTCTAAACCGAATAGTTTGCGTGACAGACGCTTCCAAAGTATAAAAAAGGTGGTCCCCCCCTCTAACTTCTAAAATAAGAAAATGAAAAATCTAAAAAAACATATGATGTACATTACTATAAAAACTACCAACGAAAATTGTTTTGAACGAGATCTAGTAAATAGTTTTTTTTTTATATTTTAATACCTAACTTTGCACCTAATTTATATGGGGCGCTATACATACCAGGTGCAAACGTCTTAACTTAACCACTTAGGGATGGAAAGTGTTTGTACGGAACCCTCGGTGCGCGAGTCCGACTCGCACTTGGCCGGTTTTCAATCTTTAATGTCTCTAATGTTGCTCGGGATATTTTGTTTCTAAAACTACTTGAAATTGAAAAAAAATATATGCAGAAAACTGTTTTTTTTTTAACTTATTTTCGACTGCACGCAATGAAAGCATGAAATAGCTATGTTTCTTTCTAGAAATCAGAGAAAATTATTATTGACTTTAAAAAGTTGGTTGAAATTATCAATATACTATTTGTCATAATATGAGATTTTTTTAAAGGAATAAGCCAAATAATCCCATTTTCGGTTTTAATTTCGGTTAAACGCTCAAATGATCACCCTTATAGGTACAATTTCACGAACAGAAGGTCAAGTAAATTTATATTTTTTATAGAATCTTTTTTATCGATTCTATTTTTTATGTGGAAATACCACATTTTAATTTTTATCAATATGCGCCGGAAACGCAGAGGTCGCAGGTTCAAGCCCTGCTTAGATTGTAGTGGATCGCATTCAATTTTTTTCTTAATTTACCTTTGTGTCATTATTTATAAATAAATATAATATTTACTTGACATTCCCCACGACTTTTAATTTCGCAAAACTGTTGCTCCGTCTACAGCCGAACATTTCCTCATAGTCTCTTTTTCATCATCGCCCTCATATTTATCAGCCGATATACATCCACTGCTGGACAAAGGCCTTTCCCAAAGTTCTCCACAACGATCGGACTTACGCCGCTTACATTCAATGTTTACCCGCGATCCTAACGAGGTCGTCGGTCAACCTGGTTGGGGCCTTCCCATGCTGCGTTTTACGGTCCGCGGTCGCCACTCAAGAAACTTTCCGCCCCATCGGCCGTCGGAGTTAAAATTCTTTGTGCTGTTTTTGGCAAGAACTTTTTTTATATGAGTTTTTCTCCGCGGCATGAAATTTTCAAAATTGCTCCTATAATTCCACAATATAATAACTTGTAAATCAGTGCTTACCCACTATACTTGCTTGCATTTAATGTATAAAAATCACATAATTGTCATTAAATGCGTGAATGCATGAAAAAAAAATACGCATGTACGAGTAGGTAAGTATTAACGGTTAAGCACTAATTGACTAGCACGTTATTATATCGCGGATTAGCAAAGCAATATTATTGTTTTAATGAATATAACTCTGAAATACATACATACGATACGGGTATGTTTCAAATCGGTTGGGAAACATCTATATATTTAAACTTCTGAGACTAAAAAAAAAAACAAAATAGTTTATTTAACAGTGGGAAGAGTTAATAGGTACATGGTTTTAACAAATTTTGTATCACTGTAATGTAATTGAAAATATAAAGACCCGTGTCACTTGCACTAGGCTACGCCTGTCTCGCAGGATGGCACTCTGTGATGATTGGCCATCAATTTTATTGCTAGGCGCTGAAGAGTTTTATTTATTTACAAGATTTAAACGGATTATATCACGTATATTCATTAATTGAGCCTCCTCAATAGCTCTCCTGTTACCGTTGTCAAAGGCTCATTTCAATTGTTTTATTTAAATGTATAACGGTCTCGGAAACGGACGAAAATAAAATATTACTTTGTTTTTTCCAGATACAACGGATAAGATTAACGCCTCTAACTGTGGAAAGTGTACGCCTGAGCAGAAGACTAAATTCCAGTACTACAGAAACCAACTGTCGGCCAAACATCCACAGAACCATGCAGACTATAATAAACATAAGAAATTGCAGCCTGATGCATTTTTTGCCATGAGTTCTTAGATTGAACCTGCAATCTTTGAAGATTCCTGATGTATTGCTATTTAGCTTCTTGATGGATTGAAATTAAATAAGCGTCGTAGATTGCATAGATTTATTGACTTTTATTATTTTGTATCCATTTGTCATACTTTTTAGGATTCCGTAGTCAACTAGGAACCCTTATAGTTTCGCCATGTCCATCTGTCCGTCTGTCCGTCGGTCTGTGGCTTAGCCCCGTGATCATTCACACTACTAGAAAGCTGAAATTGGGTATGAGTATGTGTTTGTATCACGTCGACAAAACGGTAAATAAAAAGTAAAAAAAAAAAGTTTTTTTTTTACACCTAAAGTGGACCCCACTTTTTTTTCGTTCCAACACTTGTGTGTGGGGCAACGTTAAATAGTTCTTTTAAAAATAATAGGGGTCTCCAATCATTATTTTTTGATAGTCAGCAGTTTTGTAAATATTCGCTCCGGAAATGCAAAAAATAGTGCCCCCTCTAAATTTTCAACAACAAGTCAAAAAATTATGAAAAAATTCATAGAAATGAAAACTTATAAGTTCTTTCAATGAAAACTATATTGAATAAAATCGGTCGAGCCGTTATAGAGTTATCGCAAAGTTTCATAATTTTCTTTTAAATGACCTATCTATTCTAAGTGCTCCGCGAAGTAATTACTGTGTGTTAACACACATAGTCTGTATAACACCTGAATAAGTTATGTCAATTACTCTTAAAGCTGAATACATTACCTGAATAAGGGCTGTATAAGACCTTATACAGACCTTAAAGCTCTTAAATGGGCACAAATTATTCAGCCCTAAGTTCACATTGCTGCTTAAAAGCTGCTTAAGAGCAATTTTTAACGGTGGTATAAAGGGTAACAGGAGTTATAAGGGCTGAATACCAACTGACTAAGAGAGCACTAGTTACCTTTTATTCAGAATTTTATTCACATGTGCACCTTTATAAATCTTTTATGACTGACGAGCTGGTTTCTTTTTGAACCATTTTAGTTATTAAAATATTTTTCAAAAATTACGTAAAAAAAATACTACCCAATTTTTCACTTGACCTTCAATGACCGGGCTTTGGCTACGTCACCGAAGTCAGGAAAGGTACAGGTGGTGTTATCTGTGGTTACCACAATACTCGGACCAAATTATACTAACGGTTTATTATAATTAATATCTTACTTATACTAAGCAGTCTTTTCTTTCAAGAATCATTATAATCCTTGAATTTTATAATGTTGAAGTTGTAAGTCAAACATTCACATATCTTTTAAATACTTGATTGCGCTGGCAATTGAAACTAAATTAAACACAAATTGTCACAGATTTTATGTTTGGACCGGTAAATATTTCGTCTGACAGTAACAATGACAACTATTTATTTACATTTTCAATATTTACATCGGGATTTTATAGAAATGGTATTGAACATATACAAGCATGGTTTATTATTCTTTATAAAGTGAATCAGATTATTTATTAAAAACTGACATTGGCAAAAACCAGGAGCTGCCATTCCAGGATTAAGATATATGTATATCGGGGGGCACGGCAGTGCCCCCGCCAAGTCGAGCGCGAAGCAAACACTGCCGTACCATCCTTTACTGGAACCATTTCGCCGCATTTTCAGGCCCCTATTAGCACCTCTGGATAAGACCAGAACGCAGAAATTTTCGTCATCCAGTAAGCTATAATTACATACTTAAAATCCAAAATTTCAAGGTTAGGTTAGGTCATTTAGTTCCGAAGTTAAGCAAAAGCAAAGTTTCGCATTTACGACACTCACTCACTCACTCATGATCATCAGTAAAGAACTAGTACTTTCCATAAATTCAGAGAGCTGAAATTTGGTACAGAGTTAGGGTTTAATGGCCACATAAAGCGAAAACTATAAAAATTGGCCAAGTGCGAGTCCGACTTGCGCATGAAGGGTTCCGTACCATAAAACAAGTTTGTTGTACGGGAGCCCTTAAATATTTATTTTATTTTATTTGTAGTATTTGTTGTTATAGCGGCAATAGAAATAGATCATCTGTGAAAATTTCAACTGTGTAGCTATCACCGTTCTTGATATACAGCCTGGTATACAGACGGACGGACGGACGGACGGACGGACAGCGACGTCTCAGTATATAGGGTCTCGTTTTTACCCTTTGGGTACGGAACCCTAAAAACTAGGATAATCGAAGACCTGGAGTACTCTGATTAGAAAACACAAGAGCCCAACCAAACTATTAGAGACCGACATACCGCCTTTACAAAAAATATTCAACTTGTTGTGTTCGGTTGGCCGACGTCGTGACTGATCGTCTCTCCTGATGATGGATCGCGTACCGATTCGAAACATGTCGAGTGTTATTCGATTTCTACGACGTGAGTAAACCCGTTTAAGTATTTTAATATTCAACTTAGTGGGCCGCTTCATTTGATGTCAAAAATCCAAGGTCTGAAGTATTTTGACGACGCGTTTGGCTCGGTTTGTAAACACCTGCCTACTGAGCCGGCGGTCCCGGGTTCGAGTCCCGGCCAGGGCAAATATTTGTGTGATAAACTCGAATATTTGTGCTTGGGTCATGGTTGTTCTATGTATTTAAGTATATATTTATCTATATAAGTTGTATATCATCGTCTTAGTACCCATAACACAAGCCTTCTAGAGCTTAATTTGGGACTAGATCGATTTGTGTGAGGTTGTCCGATATTTATTTATTTATTATTTATTTGATGAAGAACCCTCAGCTGGTCTCAGCTATATTAGAGATATGGTAATGCCCCCTTCTACTATTGGTACATAAAAAAAATCGACTGTCATTGCAAAAATCCAGCGTAGTGGGACACATCTTCTAATTTAATCTAGCCTATAGCGTCCCACAGCTGGGTGGATTACGTATTACAATCCCGAAAGTTCATAATACCTACAGTTGAAATACCGATGGTCAAAATACCGAAAATCAAAATACCGAAAGTTTAAAAAGCCGATATTCGATAAACCGAAGCTCAAATTACCTATTTTCAGAAAATCGAAAGTTTAAAATCTCGAAATTTCATAATCCCGAATTTTTTTTAATCTCGAAATTTTATAATCCTGAAAGTCAATGAGCACTTTAAAAGTGTCAGGACACTAAACTAATCTAACTTTTCCGTGGAACCGATCTGCTCCGGTGCTGCGGGATGTTCAGCCCCTCCGCCCTAGCGTAAGAAAGTGCGGCACCTACGCTCGCCTCCGCAGCTTCGGCTTTTTGGTCACCTTCGGCGACCAGCATCAGCCGCTGCGCCTCGCTTGATGCCCGCACTTTCTTACGGCGGCCGGGGGCTGCCCTCCCTCCGCGTCTCCGGGCTTTTATATACACTCTAGGGGTAGGGCAGACAAGACCACGTGGAATCGGGGTTGACAGCTTCGGTTCTGTGGCAAGTCGATTAAGAAAAGGAAAGAGTCCGGGAAAGTGGGAAATTAAGAATGACATGGACTGCCAACCGACTCGAACTTGTCTGGAACCGAAGCTGTCAACGCTCGCCTCCGCAGCTTCGGCTTTTTAGTCACCTTCGGCGACCAGCCTCAGCCGCTGCGACTCGCTTGATGCCCGCACTTTCTTACGCTAGGGCCACAGTATAATAAAGAGCACTAACGTACTAGGGCGGAGGGGCTGCACATCCCGCAGCGCCGGAGCAGATCGGTTCCACAGAAGAGTTCACTTATAAATAGTAAGTATAGTAGTAGGCAAGTAGGTTACGTAATTTAGGTTAATATTCATTGTATAAAATAAACATTAGAATCTGTAAGACTACAGAAATACGAGATAATTCTCGAGAGTTTAAATAATATTCCGGATTACAATCTTCAGGCAGGATCATAGTCTTCGGGATTACAGTCTTCGGGATTACATTCTTCGGGATTACAGTGTTCGGGATTATAATATACTCACTACTACTACACACATATAATTTATACTCACAAGTTTACAAGAAGAAATAGTTGAACGATTAACTTTATTCTACTCGAAAATTACACAAATTAAATAAACAAATTACACCAAAATATTAATAACGCTCAAAATTTGGTCTAAATATAAATGCATTGGACTAAGAGTGAGTGAGAGATGGCGCTGACTGTATTTTAAAACGCGCTGTCGTTTGTTTTTCCGATAATCTTATATGGCGAAGTGGCAACCGGCCGCGTTAGTCGTTTACGACATTCTTCTACTGCGCTTGGAAACGTTTCCTAGGGATTAGGAGGGATTATTTTCATTTCGTTGATTTCGCTTATTATTTCGTGAGGTTTGCTAAAGTGAATTAGCAGGTTGTTATAAAACAATATGCCCACGTTTCTACAAAAAGAAGTGAAATCCCACCAAAAACATTCTGTAAAAAACTAGCCAAGTCTCGATGGAGCCGCTTGTTTATCTCTAAAAAGGAATGAAATCTAGACAAAGTCGTACCAAGTCTACGGTTCCTTACTGCGATTTCTTTATTATTATAGTTAATGTTGTGTGACTTGGCCGTTGAAGGGTACACAAGGGTACAAAACCAGGTGCTCCATGACACGTTTGCACCAATCTGTCGCCAGAACCGCTACAAGTCAATTTTGTTTACACGTAATGTTATATCTTTTGTAACTACCTATGTTTGTTAAGCGAGATAATAGCCCATACTGGTGTACCCTTCAACGGCCTAGTCACACAACGTTAACTATAATAATAAAGAAATCGCAGTAAGGAACCGTAGACTTGGTACGACTTTGTCTAGATTTCATTCCTTTTTAGAGATAAACAAGCGGCTCCATCGAGACTTGGCTAGTTTTTTACAGAATGTTTTTGGTGGGATAATTATATTTACATCGTCTCTTAACTCGTGTAACTTACGTTCAACAAGAGAAAGAGTTTTATTCAACACTTACGAGACGATGAGTGGAAATAAAAATAATATCGGTTATAAAAAATTAGGATGCAGACTAATATCTCGAGAAATAGTTCAAGCGATTGTACCTATATTGTTTATGTTTCTTGTCAATTAACAAAGACTGCGATTAACAAAGACTGCGTGAATGCACCAAGCCGAGCTTTGAAGGAGAAATGCATCGGTGGTTATTAAAAATGCTGATTTAATAAGAAGGTAATCATCCCAAAACATTTGAGGTTTGTTTTATTTTTGTATTTAAAATGTAGACACTTACGTGTGGTTTACTTTTAGATGAAGGCGTATGACCAAAACTAAAACTTTGATGGTTTGTTGGATCCCAAGAAAATCTTAAACGTGCCCTTCGACACTTTCGATACTTTCAGAGACATGAATTCCGATCAGATCCACTACAAGTACACTACAAGAATATTTTCATTGATTCAACACCCACCCAAAAGGGCAACCGCAACTCTCACCACCTTGCAGACAGTTTAAAGCCAGCATGAACATAAAAGAGGACAGGAAGGTTCGATCGAAGAATGCCATTGTTGCTGTGCAGTGATAGCAGTATTAGGCAATCAATTTACTTAAACTTTGCCTGAAGAAGAGATATCCGTGTTCCGGGCGGGGCGTTAGAAGGGCTCCAAAATTTATTCATTATATTTTGGGGTGTAGAATTTTACAATAAGAATTATGATAACACACTTTTCACATTTTAAGATTATCTTAAAAATTGTGTTTTATATAGAGTTTATGGTAATGCTACGTCTGTCATATCTATGACACGCGACTACGTAAACACACTGTTTTTTGAGCAGCATTATGGTCGCACCTGTAAACCGATAACGAATCAACGTGTCCATATGGACAGGTAGTTACAAAGTGATACTTTTTTCTTGAAAATGTCACAAAGATTATTTACTTTTAATAAAAAAAACTGTTGTATGAGTTTAATTTTTCTGCTACATTATACATTCATTAAAGTTACAGCATATAAATCATCCAAAAAATACTTTACTTCATATAAAGGAATGAAATAAAACTGATGTAATTTACACTTAGTAGTTTGTACATTTTTGTACATGTTTGTGAACCTCATGTATGCATCTGCGGCACCATGGTGGAGAGCAACGATCACCACGCCTTGAGTTGCTGTCGGTGTGCTGGGAGATTCTCTCGCCACTATGCCCTAAATGACATTGTCCGGAGAGCCCTAATTTCGGCAAATGTTCCATGCGTGCTGGAGCCCTCAGGCCTTAGCCGGACGGATGGAAAAAGACCGGATGGTATGACCTTGGTGCCTTGGCAGAAAGGTAAGTGCCTACTGTGGGACGCCACACGCGTCAGCACTTTTGCAGCTTCACACCTTGGTCATACCACCAGGTCAGCTGGCGCAGCAGCGGAAGTGGCGGCAAATAGGAAGCGTGAGAAATACTCCGCTCTCACCAATTACCTGTTAGTTTCCACCGCGAGTGGGACAAACAGGTAATTGGTGAGAGCGGAGTATTTCTCACGCTTCCTATTTGCCGCCACTTCCGCTGCTGCGCCAGCTGACCTGGTGGTATGACCAAGGTGTGAAGCTGCAAAAGTGCTGACGCGTGTGGCGTATGACTTGAAATATGCGTTTCTCTAGAAACTTCCTGCTTCCTGCCTCACACTGTTTTTTTAAAGACATGAACTGTATCAGGGCTGGTTAGCCCTCACTAGCAGTAGGTAGTCGGACTTTGTGTGAGAGTATAACCCGCTAATGGGACTATCTCCGCGCCACATGAGTGATTTGGGGAGGTTGACGCGGGCGCACTGGCCGCATGGACTGCGTCCTGAACTGTGTGAACCGAGTCAGTCTGACTTAAGGTGGGAGGAGCCTAAATTGTGAAAGGAATAGGGATGAGGACTACACCCCGTGGTTTTGGGTGCGCGAATGATTTGACGCCTACCTGTCGGCCTAGTGTCAAATCACTCCTGTGCTCCTAATACCCCGTGTTGATGACTGATGAAATTCTACTACATACTGTAGTTAGAAAAAGCACAATTATATAATGAAATTAAGAAAAATAATTAAAGTGAAAAAGAGACTTTGAAATAAGAGACTTCAAATGTACCGTAAAGCTACCCAAATTTAGTCCAGTCCAATCGACTATGGTCCAAATTAACTCAAAAATTATGGTTACTTATCTGAAACCCTAATTTTCGTTTCACATCTGAAGAAAGAAAGAAATATTAATTTGCAAACATTACATCTGTAATGTTTCGAATAAATTTTCTTTGCCCGCTGGTGGAATATGGATCTTGATAGTCATGAGTTTTGTTTTGGAGTATAGTTGGGTGATTGGACTATAGTTTGGTAGTTATACTACGCATATTAGTTTTTTATACCAAAAGAAAATTTAAAATAGTTTTCAGAATCCCTATAATTAAATAAGACAATAATTGGAAATTGATTTTCTCGACCAAAATAGCAAATAAGTTGTTTTCCATAGGCTTTTACTCGAAGATGACGTCAAGATTTCGGACGTCAATTGTATGGAGTATTTTCTGCGCTCCCTAGGAATGTCGAACTTTAACTGTCATTTCTGAATTTTCGAGCGGTGTAAGTGTAATTAGTCCCAACAAAAGCAGTTTCATACACAAACTTTATCATAAATAAATTCCAATTAAATGAGAGAGAGTAGTTTAATTATCAGATCAGCTCTAAAATATCAAATGATTGAATTGTTACATATACACGCAAAGTTTTGTTTCGACACAATAAATTGCATTATATGTTACACAAATATGTTCAGAAACAAACAACTGACTTAAAACATTCACACCAACCGTCGTATAGAGTTAAGTACGAGGAAATGAGAGTCAAACGAACCTCCCTCCGTTACCAAAATAAAAGCGTGTTTCCCTCCCATGTTACGGAACAACCGTCTAATGGACTGTATAAAGTTCCCTTTTCAGCGAGAGTGATTGCGCCCGACAAAATGCGACCGTTGTCTAATTTCCACAATCTTTTGTTTACGGAACTTGATTTGATATTGTCTATGGTCTCCATTGACAACAACTGGTGATGTTTTGTTGGTCACCTACATTTAATCAGGGTTCGTAAAATGCGAGCAAAATTCATTGAAGTGCTGGCCGTGACTGGTTTTCATAAGTACTGTGAAGGTTGGACTTCACTCTCAGTGGTGTTGGCCACTGATTTAAAATAATAAATACGTTTTGAATATTGGAACGGACGCGTGACGTCCGTCAATTGTAAAAATGTATATTCAATCTTAGTTTGGCCTCCGGGCAATAAACATATAATCGTACCTCTGCTCTTTTAATAACTACATCTGAGTGCATTCCCCACAGTACCTAATTTCAATCGATTTTGCTCGCATTTTACGATCTTTGCTAATAACAATAAAATATAATGTTAACAAAACTTGAAATAGAAGAAGAAAAAACATTAACCTAATCTATAGCATCACCGTCATCATCATCTTAACTATCGTCACCATCACCACTAGCATAATCATCATTATCACCATAACCAATGCCCACCCTATGCACAGTGTGGCACAGTACATACCTATCTCAAAATGATTTTAATTCTTGTTATGGCGACAACGACGCACCATCTAAGTATCCGACAATTTTCCAACGATCTGTGAGGTTACACGGTATGATGCGTGTCCATTCTGTACGTAGTACCTATTATGTATTCTGTGCTAAAACTAGATATCTAATTCTAATTCTGTGACCTAGAACCTACCTAAGATGCTGGTGGCATTCGCTACTGAATTGCCAGGCTTTTAGTACTATTATTTTCTACAAATTTGGCAATATTTAATTCTATATTAGCAAAACAGAAAATATATATATTACCTAACTAAAAGATCCGTAGTAAAAAGGCAACAAGAAATTCAACGTGTGAGTACTATGGTTGAGTTAGTTGGTATTCAATTAATTCAGTAATAAACACTTTATACCAAAAATTAACAGACGTCAACGAAACGAATTTTATTATTTAATTTTATGATATACGACAATGGTACATACTATGCACTTTGAAAAAAAAAAGTATTTTCCAAATCGGTCCAGCTGTTTTCGAAAAATCTCCGATGAACTGAGTCAGTTCGATTTTTGAAGTCGTTGAAAATACCTAATTCAAGTATTTTGGGACTTCTACACTTAAAAAAAACTACTACAGTTACAGCCTAATTGCCGTAGCTAGAAATTTTTAACAAAAAACGCATAATCCGCATTCTCTCAAGAGTTGTTCGGACGATAGTTGAAAATTTAATTTAGCGTATAATAAAGATGTTCTCATTCAAATTCTCCAGCCGTTTTGCGTGTGTACTGAGATCCTGGGGGTCGCGTGCCGAGTCTTTGTTATTCGTAACAAGCAACACGACAAGGGTCCACAAACATCCAAATACAACCTCTCAAACCTTTTAATAAAAGCAACAAGGTTGGAAACTCCCTTTTTCAAAGTACGTAGATTCTGTTTATCCCGTGTCTGACAGATGGAACTTTTATTGAAAACAAACAGACAGTGATTGTCTGCTGTCACGCCTTTCCAATAGGCATGGTACACATTTTTCGAAGACTTAAATTTTTTTTCGATAGTCCTTGTTGTATAGCTACGAACTGCAGGTCTTTTCTTTCTCATTTCTTTACAATGCTTTCGAAATGTTTTTTTTTTTCAATTGTCAATTTGTCAGTTCTCAATAATAGTGGCTGAAGATATGTTTGCCTTCGAAACTTGATTTAAGAAAATGTTGATGGTTGGTACTTGTCAATGTCAAACCGTTGAAATTTTGACATTGGCAAGTGTCAACCATCGTTTATTTATTTATTTATTTATTTATTTATTTATTTAAAAACATGAGTATGTTTACAGCACATAGCCAAAACACATACACATTAAATTACACATAAAATTATACAATAATACTGGAATAAAATTACAGTTCAAATTAAATTAAATTACACATTACAAATCAAAATTAATTAGGATTATAGCATAAAATTCATGTCAAAATTGAATAAAAGTTGAATTTTTTTTTTTAATAAAAATACAATCTAACATATAATTCCGAATCACAAACACTATTATTTAGTTTCGAAGGCAATGATCCATTCAGCCACTATTATTAAGAACTGTCAAATTGTAGTTGTGTTGTAGATCCTTACAACACGGAATATGGAACAAAAAAATATAATTTAAAGTCTTCGAAAAATGTGTACCAAGCATTTTGCCAGCGTGACGTAACGTGACGCGCGCGTGCCACAAAAGCTAGCCCTCCTCAATCAAAACACAATGCGAGACCGCTTAAATATTCCATTAGCCTGAAATATAAAAGGAACCAAACCGAGATACTAGAGTATTTTTATTCTTTTATTAAAAATTGCCCATCCGGCGCGTTGTGCTCGATTTAAATACACAAATTTCGAACAAAAACCTTTCTTTTTAATTTTTGAATCAATTCAAACTGGTATTGGTTTTCGGAAGTTAAGCCAACATAGATACATAATCCGATAGACTAATAATAAGCCCAGCCCACACTTTTTTTTTTAGCCTGAATGTGTGTCCCACTGCTGGGCAAAGGCCTACCTCTTTCTCGTCAGTCGTCTCGCTGAAGAGCAAGTTTCTGCCAAACGAATGGTCATAACCAACCAAACTGCTCATACCGCTATCTTCTTTTTGGTTTGCCTCTGCTTTCGTAGCCATCCTGCGGTATGCACTCAGTGTATAGTTTGGCCCAACGTTCCGGATGCATTCGGCAGACGTGTCCTACCCAGTTTCACTACTTGAGTTTCACGGCCTTGAACACCCACATCTGCAATACCCGTTTTGGAGCGCAGTTCAGTGCGCTCCATCGCTCGCTGTCAAACCTTGAGTCGGGACCTCTGAGCTTCCGTTAATGACCAAGTTGGGGCGCCGTAGGATATAAATATTATATTATAGGGGAGGAATGATATACATCAGCTCACAGGATAGACCTTACCATTCGTATAGACTGAAGTAAATGTTAAGTTGTATGAAAAGGTAAAAAGCCACGTAGCATTCTATTTCCGAGATTACCAGCAGTCCAATATTTGAAAATATAACAGTCAAAACGAGAAATGCAAACAGCTTTGCATTTCAATCACCGTGTGCAGGTACCAGTTCCACAAAATTCACCGTGACAAATGTAATTTAATCTTTATTATCATGTTGCAGTAATTTTATCACACTTGTTGCTACCATTACTTTAATCCCTTTTGGACGAAGTTAATTTTGATACTTTTAGTGAAAATACACTGAATAGCATTTATAGTGCCGTAACAGACATACCTATTATCAAATAATACGTAGAATACGTATATAACTAAAGTAAAGAAACGACCTACAAAATGCTGTGATGTTACTCCTACACGTGATACACAGTGACAGATACTTTGATCTACAACCATATTATTGTTAAATTGCTATAACAAGTTCAGATATAGCTTATTGTCTAGGCATTACGTTATTTGATGATTATTATGGCGACCCCGCCATACGCCGCCGTCGACGCCTCATGCATTCCTGCACTCCACGGATGTTAGGGTAACTGTACATAAAGGCCTTTAAAACTCGTGTGATCGTAATTACTAAACTTGCCTTCGACTCGTTTCTTAAAACCACACATATGCCTCTTATTATGTATCAGTTGCATTAAATACTATTAGACGTTAAATCCTTGTAACTTTAACATTGCAATGTGACGAATAAGGAGTGAAAAAATAAACAAATCACGAAAGCCGAGTTGATTTTTCGTCAGAAATGCAGCAAAAAGGATTTCTTCTTTCAATCACGATCAAACGACGAAATAACAAGCAATTTGCAGGAACTATCACCGTCCCCTTCAGACAAGGACGGCGGCCAGTTTATGGTAATCAGGGGAAGATCGACATCGATAGGTTTGTTTCCAAATTTCGTGTTAGTTCACTAAAATAAAGCGTTTTCACCTTAGCAAATTTGTAAGTCTTTAATTTTGGTTTAAGTGTATTATTAATGTTAAGTGAGAGCTAAATTTACGTTGGATGACGTTGTAATCTTATATGCTTTTTTAATATCTACCCCTATTCCCCTGGCGAGATATTAGTCGTCAGCTGGTACCAGTTTCAATCCGTCTGATAACTTAGTAGGTTCCCCTGCGCAGTGTTTTTTTTTGTAAAAATATTTTAGCAGCTTGCATTGCATTAGCTGCGGTAGCGGTTTAGGTATGTTTTTTTCATACTTTCACATATCATATTTTTTTTGCTAATAATCCTAGGTTTTTTTCGTACCAAATGATTACCATACATTTTGTGCAGTGTTTAGTGTTAATTATGTTTTAGTTTGTATTATTATTTTTATGTTTGATAAATATTATATTCACATACAATGTACAATTGTGACTGAACAAATGAACTGAACTATAAAAGTGCCCTTGTGGCCTACTTGCAGAATAACATTCATTATTGTGTCATGATTCATTAATACAATTATATTTGTGTCGCAATTAAAGTCTGATCAAGGTCTTAAGGCATCTTGTTTGGCCTCGGGGGACAAGTGCCTGCTTTGACGTCAATATATCTCACATGTCTTCTCAGCGGGTAGGAAAGTTGTGCATTAAAGTAGTAGTATTAACGATAATGGATAAAACGGATCAGGCCATTATCAAACTGGCAAAAAAACAACCAGTTTTTCTCATCAAATAACCGACTGCAACGAAAATAAATCGTATTTTTTTACTGAACGAGTTAATATAAAAAAAAACGAAAGCTTCATAGCTTACAACATTTTTTAAGAGTTTTTTCGTTTCCTCGTAGATTTTATCATCAAAAATCATCAACAATTTTATGGGACCGATTTTCTAGATCGGTTCATAAAACGACAGTTTTGTACTATGTAGTGATGGTGTTAAATTTCACTGCATTATAATGTCAATTTGTGTTTGTTTAATGTTAGATTGTAAGATTCCATTATCGGTTTTCTGTTTTAAGCTGATGGCCGTGTTACAAATACAAAAAAAAGTCAGAATAAAAGTGGGTTGACACACGTTGAATGTTTATCTTTGTCTTTTGTATTTTATATTTCCTCCCAAATGTGATGAAAAATATTCTGTGTATGATGGGCGCAAAACTCAGGCCATTAAAAGCCCTCCGCTTCTGCAGGCTTCTAATAGACCTTCGTTAGTAATCCCCTTCTTATATATTTACACTCCCATGCCGGTTTCGGCTACGGTGACTGCTAGTTACCACGCCGGTGATTAGAGGCTCTAGTGATTATCATGTGCCCTCATATGGCTACAGAAGCCAATCTTATGCGTGAACGTGCGCGAGCATTGGCGGCACGTAAGGACACCGTCAACATAATTGTAATTGATCTACGCCGTAATGAGTGAAAAAAGTATCAGTAACAAAAATGCAAAAAAAAGGGTCTAAAGAGGCAATAAAGAAACGGCAAGGAAATATCGTGAGGCAAGTGGTTAATAAATATGTGTTGGTGTGGCCTTTTTGGAATTAAAAGAAGCAAAGAAAGAATGAATATGCCTGTGCACTAGTCCAGATTTTTTCTTCCTAAGCAAAATAGCGACCACGTATAGAATAGCACAGCGTGGGCCCCCGACTAGATGGACGGATCTCGTGAGGGTAGCGGGGAATCAATGGAGGCGGTCTGCACGGGATCGCACTTCGTGGCGTGTCATGGGGGAGGCCCATGTTCAGCAGAGGTCCAAACTCTGTACCCAACCTATACAAGTCGAGGGTTCGTTCTCGTCTGTTTCCTACTCCAAAACTTAAGCGATATTTATGAAATTCTAGGAACTGAATAAGAAGAAAATGTTCTGTGTGTATTACATTGTGAAACAAAACAAAATTGTTATTTCATACACATTACTGCTGACACCGGTAAAGAAGGGCTTGTCGGGTAAGTAGGTATAGACCGGAAAGTGATCCGAAGCCGGCAAGCCTTTTCACGGCTAAGGCATGTATAGCTTTTAACATCTTATGCAGTCTATGTGCTTTTAGGAAAAGCTTGAATTAGTTAACATGTATTCTGTTTAAGGGTTGCCTTAGTGCATCAGTGCTTTTACAATAAAAAAATGACCATTGACTGCCTAAACAGTCAGTGCGGCAAGAACACAATCACCGTAAAACGTTTTTGCTAACTTAAGAAGTTCCCGACATTGATTTGAAACTTGAAGAAAGTAAAATAACGCGGTGCGTCGGTTAACGAAGGGATGGGGGCGGGGGGGGGGGGAGGGAGTTAGCCGAACATTTTTAATCTCTTACAATCCATTTGCGGAGAGCTTTTACGAATCATCTGACTTTGAAATAAACGCGACGAAATCTCGTTTGAGTCGGATTGGAGACGATTACATCACTTATTTTGCGATAGATTGAATTTAAAGGAACGCGGACTTGAAATGCGATCTTTTATGTTATAGTACATTACTGCAGACGCCGGGGAATAAGGGCTTGCCGGGTGAGTAGGAGTTGGATAGTGATACGAAGCCGGCGAGCCCTTTTTACGGCTAAGGCATGTATAGTGCTTTTCTCAAACATATGCAATTAAATAAAAACCGGCCAAGTGCGAGTCGGACTCGCGCACCTAGGGTTCCGTACAAACACTTTCTATCCCTAGGTGGTTAAGTTAAGTTTGCACCTGGTATGTATAGCGCCCCATATAAATTAGGTGCAAAGTTAGGTATTAAAAAAACTACTGACTAGATCTCGTTCAAAACAATTTTCGTTGGTAGTTTTTATAGTAATGTACATCATATGTTTTTTTTAGATTTTTCATTTTCTTATTTTAGAAGTTAGAGGGGGGGGGGGGGGGGCAACTTTTTTCCACTTTGGAAGCGTCTGTCACGCAAACTATTCGGTTTACAAAAAAAATATTTTAGAAACCTCAATATTATTTTTGAAGACCTATCCATAGATACCCCACACGTATGTGTTTAATGAAAAAAAAAAATTTGAGTTTCAGTTCTAAGTATGGGAAGCCCCCAATATTTATTATTATTTTTTTATTTTTGCATCAAAATCTTAATGCGGTTTACAGAATACATCTACCTACCAAGTTTCAATAGTTAGCTCTTATAGTTTCGGAAAAAAATGGCTGTTACATACGGACGGACAGACGGACAGACAGAACGAATCTATAAGGGTTCCGTTTTTTGCCATTTGGCTACGGAACCCTAAAAAGTACACCACTCAATAAATATAGTTCATCTGTTTAGCCTGTTCATGAACACAGTTGGCATGACTGTTAAAAAAAATACCGGGTAGTAAGCCTCAATTTTATGTGAAATTCCTTTACAGGTCTCTTGAGTTGTTCCGTCCGAAATGTGATACTTCGAGGCCTGTTATAACGCACGTTATGGCCACATTTCATTGCATGTTTGAGAAGAGTAAATTTTTACCATAAGTATCTCTCTCGTAGAAGAAGTCTGATAAAGGAGTTTAATTTATAATCACAACATAATTATTATAAGTACCTAATAGTATTTATTTTTAATTTGACGAATAAGAGAATTCAATAAGGTCATATTATAGTAGCCATTAGGATAGGATTTTAGGTTCACCGGTCGACGTGGAGAACGTTGGGAGAGGCCTTTGTCTAGCAGTGCTCTTTCAGCTGATATGATGATGATTATGTTCGTTTTATTATAATCCCTCAAAAGTCAACGGCTCTAAAGAAAAATGCTTCCGATAAAATCTAACATACGATGCAGCGTCTGCCAATATAAGAAGAGTAAACTTTGCTCCAGTCTAAGAATATTGAGGAAAGAGTTATGTCTAATATTCAAGAGTAACGGTTGCTTACTTGTAACGCAAACAACGCCAAAGATGTGCCTCTCCGTAATAGTCCCGTCACATTAGAGTGAAATCAAGGGTTTAACTATGAACATTTTAAGGTGTTGGAATTTTGGTGTATGGATTAGGAATGAGCTATTAAAAAAGTTAGAAAAACCATGCCCAATGAGTGTATTGCTTAAATTGTTGGTATATTTCTGCCGTGCTAAGCATAACAGAAGTAACTCACATTGAATGTTACGATGAAAAGGTTTTATCTTAGTTTACGAATCTAAATTAAGATACGAGCTTTTTTTGGTAACTTTTATGTGAGTTACTGCTGTTCTGCTTAGCACGGCAGATTTTTATCTGTATGTTTTAATGAATTTGCTATGCAATTGCCACTCAACAACCTTTCCATCTTATTTTCATACAAATGGAGGAACAGGCGTCATCTATTTAGACATTACACTAATACTAGAACTTCTGGTGCTCTCAACTGATAACTAACACACTCATCAATGAGTTAAAAAAAATATATACAAGCTTTTATTGCCAACTGTACTTTCTTGTACAA
Source organism: Apotomis turbidana (assembly GCA_905147355.2). NCBI lineage: Eukaryota > Metazoa > Arthropoda > Insecta > Lepidoptera > Tortricidae > Apotomis > Apotomis turbidana. The sequence continues at coordinate 22,851,931 of LR990293.1, forward strand.
AAGTTTAGAAATATCAAATGAACCTAAATATCGGCCCATTTTGTGATATTTCGGATTTCTTGGACCTTTGGTCGCCATCATCACAATCCAAGATACCAAATTATTATACTGTCATCTGAACTACTTATACATACAAAGTTTCACTTCAATAAGACCATTCAACATTCAAATAGGCAAATATTCAAAATTTATATTGACGAAGGATGTGGTGGATTTTTTTTCTGTTCATAGGTGTCGGTTTTATTATCAATAAATAATTTATTCAAATAGGTTATAATTGACTTTTAAGATTTGATTCCTTTGTTGAATACAAGCAAAGCGAATAAAAGTATGTTGAAAATCGAAGAAGTTAATCATCATCGTTTCAGTAATTGGACGTCCACTTCTGGACACAGGCCTCCGACATGGGCCGGATAGACCGCACCACATTGGATGGCCACCCATCCTACACACTGTGCTTTCCGGTACGTGGTCTCCACGCTAGAACCTATCTACCCCAACGGCCATTGGTTCTTCGACCTAGGTCCCCAGCCCATGTTAAAAATTTAAATAATTTCATGAATAAAGACTTATTTTACTGGACTATAATGAAATGAAGTTCCCGCTGTGTCCGACACACGCCATACATGAATATGCAGTCGCTCGAGGGCCTACACCTGTACTACCCTTACAGTACTATTATCTCACGAGCGCGGGTGAGCCATGTTTGTGTGAGTAGATGTACATGCACATTGCCTCTGTGTGGGTGAGCTCGGGAGCGAACAGTGCAGGCCCAAAAGTACTGACTGAAGTGATTGTAATCGCTAGCGATTGCGTAAATAATTTTTATGGAGAATTGTAGTTCTACTAAGCAACCGCTAGGGGCGCGCTGCTCCATAGAAATCGTTTACGCTGTCGCTAGCGAGTACGATCACGTTATCTCATAATAAGGGTGCTGGTTATTGCTCAAATCAAATAGGGCGCTAATTCGAGTGTAATTACTTTGAGATATCGTCTATAACTGTTGTTAAAACGAGATGTTTGCAATTCGAGGTTCTTCAAGTGACATTTTACGTTAACCTGACCGGGTACGGTCAAGCCAAGTTTGCGCCTCATAACTATTATGTGACGACGCGGTAGGCGCAGTGGTAAAGCAGCTGCCTACTAAGCCGGTGGTCCTGGGTTCGAATCCCGGTCAGGTCAAATATTTGTGTGATGACCATGACCTGGGTCATGGATGTTCTAAGTATTTATTTATCTATATCAGTATGTATATCATCGCCTAGTACCCATAACACAAGCCGTCTTGAGCTTAATTTGGGACTAGACTGATTTGTGTGAGGTTGTCTGATATTCGTTTATTAACTATGGGTTGCGTAAAAATGAGGAGTTAAGTTAACGCGACCGGGTTGGCGAAGTGGTGATAGACTAGGTATTGGAGATTTCTCCGAGACTGATACTCAGTTTTTACAGTGTCACGGTAATATTCGTTTGTACTGTCTATTACTACCGCAGATATATATAGTATTAAAATATAATTGATGTCTGTACCATTGAATATACCCACGAGCTTATACGGCCCTTATTCGGCTTATTACAGCTGTGCAAGGGCTGTATAAGCTTATACAGCGTGAGTGCTACTTGGGTATGTAGGAACTGTGCATGTATATAATGTAAACACGGAAACAGCTGTCTGTGTCTCCGTAATGAAATGAAACCCACGGCGACCGGCCCCGCTCACATGAATATGCAGGCGCTGCCGAGGCCTAGTGGCTAAACACAAACAACATTTAGCTGAGGATAATGGTTTTAGAGAGTACTAGATCTAACAAAGATTTTTATTATTGTAGTACACTAGCGACCCGCCCCGGCTTCGGACGGGTGCAATGCTGATGAACCTTGAATCACTCTATCTACATATTAAAAAAACGCATCAAAATCCGTTGCGTAGTTTTAAAGATCTAAGAATATATAGGGACCGGCAGACAGCAGGAACCGACTATGTTTTATACTATGTAGTGATTACTGCAGGGAAAGAAGGCCAGTCGGGTGAGTAGGTATAGACAGGATAGTAATACAAAGCCGGCAAGTCCTTTTCACGGCTAAGGCATGTATAGTGCTTTTCTCAAACATATGTAATGAAATAAAAAAATACACCACCCAACCAAAAAATATAATTCTGCTGTTTAGCCTATTCATGAACACACACACCATATTAAAAAAAAAATCTTCCCGGCCTAGGCCTTCAATTTTGTATTAAATACCTTTACAGTTATCTCGAATTGTTCGGCCCGAAACGTGATACTTCGAAGCCTGTTATAACGCACGTTATGACGAAATTTCATTGCATGTTTGAGAAAAATAGTACATTTTTGCCATAACAGCGGACTAAACCATAAAAGATTCTGTTGAGCTAATGTATTTCTTTCCAAGGCGTGTTTATTCGGCAAGTGCACTTAGCACGAAGACAAAACAACACTTTTAAAATGTTTCTTCGATTTATGCCATTGTTTGTTTCGCGTAGAGAGCTAAGTCTAAGCACAATAGGTACGTTATTTATTTTATTTTCCGATAGCTGTATTTGATAGATTGAGTGCAATAAGAAAAGATTTGTTAAGTACGTTAAATTCTTTTGAGATATTTGCTGCTATCGTGGGTGTTAGCTTTAATTTAAAAAATCAATGAAATTTAATGTGAAACGTAAAATTGAAATAACACAATCTTCAATATCCGTAATATATGGCAACATCTTTACGCATTTGGGTAAAAAGTATCTTCTCTGTACCAAAATTGGTTAAAATCAGTTCAGCGGTTTCGGCGTCCGCTTATTTAAAAACTTTACTTAAAATAGTGGTGTTTCCATATAAAAATAATTACAGGATCTGTTTTTAACATAACGGAATTTAATAATATGTAACGCTACATAATAATATACAGGGTAATGAATGCCAATGGGCTACAGATATGAAGAAGTCAGAAACTATGAGAGATAGCGAAATCTGTTCTTAGGAACCATGGAGTCGATTCTACATTTAATAAAAATGGCATTATACGTATTTTTTGTATCTGTCACACATAACCGGGAATCGTACCTAGTTAAAATTCTGTAAGTAATCGCATGGCGTATTTGTTATTATAGGCAGTTGATCCTCTAAGTACCCGGCTTATGGTATGAATTTGTAAAAAAAAAGCAGTTATTATTCAATCTAAAATTGACGCCTAGTTTCCTACGAACAGATTTCCCTATCTAAACATGATAGTATGTGAGTTCTCCCTACTTACCCATTTGGATTCAACACCCTGTATAGATGAAAACGTAAACAGCGTAACATCTGTCGGCCTTGTTATGAATGGGTTTGCTAGATGGATAAGGATAAACACAATATTTCAAAATGGATCCATCAAAGGCGAGCAAGCTCATAGATTTATTAATTAACATCAGGAAATCATAGATAAATAAACTACGTACGTTGCAGATGTTACACATAAATGTTTTAATTATACTTACTAATTACTTACATAGACGATACTAGATGGATCATTCAACTTCGTCTTCAACAACAAAATAATATTATTTTTGCTTATGCTCCAATGACTCATAGAATTAAGGTATCCTGTGTGATACCTAGATTAAATACAACCCGGTTACAATATCTGTGGACCTGGCGTCGATGACGTCACGTCGGCGCTCTGGTACGGTGCGCGACGCGACGGGGCGAGCGCGGGTAGGTACAAGGGGGAGGGGCTTCACATTCCAGCGAGGTCCACAGATATTGTAACCGTGTTGTACCTAGCTACCCGTTATATGCAAGGTTAAGTTTAACTAGTAATTTTAAGATTTACCAATTCGTGTGAAGATGAACAAAAAATATTTTTTTTTTTGTATTTTCATCCGACTTCAAAAAACAAGTACGTCCACAATTCAACAGATTTTTTTTTAAACTTGAGGTGGTCCCATAGTCATCATGGCAGGATCTAATGATGGCATCCCAGGGAAATGAGTGCGACCTTCAAATGCACTAACAATGTTTTTCATTTATTTTATAAAGTTATTCAGGTAATTGAATTTGGAAGTCATCATCTAATTATCCTGAGCTGATGATGGAAGCAGCTCCTTAATGGTTAGGAGTTAGGGGATAATTCTTAGCAAATATAATCTCTTCTCGTGGAAGTACGTTATTTTTTGTGAAAAAAGTGATTAATGGTAAATGTTCAAAATTCAAATCTGTCAACCCCGCCCCCAAGTGGTCTGATCTGCTGTACCCCTAGAGTGTTAATAGAAGCCGAAGGCACGGAGGAAGGGTAGCATCTGCCCGCTATAAGAAAGTTCAGGCAATAAGAGGCAACTGTCTCGTTCACTCGTACGACCGCTGCGCGGACCTCTCGCTCTCACCTATGGCCGCGGCTCACTGCTATCGCTTGCCGCCGAAATTACACGCTCAGCCTGGCGTCAGTATCAGTACAAGTTTACATCCATTATGTATTTGCTCACATAAAAAACTTGTTTATGTAATGCTTCTTAAGTATGCACATAAATTGAATTAATGCGTCATATATATGCACTTAATTGCACAATTACCATACATAATGCAGATTGCCCTTTCGTCCTACATACCTAATTAAATAAATAACAAGACAATAAATATATCTTTTATAATGCCAATCATCATGTAAAATTAATATACTTGTATTAATAGATTGATATTGAATAGTATTTAGAGTTTAAGACGTAAATTCATAATCATCATATCAGCCGAGTCTTACGCTGCCGTCATCTAACCTTTGCCCGAGATCCCAGTCGTCGGTCTACCTTTTAGGGGGCCTTCCCACGCTGCGTCCTTCCAGTCCGCGGTCGACACTCAAGAAACTTTCTACCCGAACGGTTCGGTTCTACGAGCAATGTGCCCCGCCCACAATTATGTGTTTTATATGGGTATTTAAAACACATAATTTCAATTTTTATACACAAATCGACCTAGTCCCAAACTAAGGAAAGCTTTTACTATGGGTACTAGACGACAATATATATAGATAACGTCCATGATCCAAGAACAAATATTCGAGTTCATCACACAAATATTTGCCCCGGCCGGGATTCTAACCCGGGACCGCCGACTCGGTAGGCAAGGTGTCTGCAAACCGCCAACCGCATCGTCGAAAACTTAAAATTCTTTCTGCAAACTATCTAATTGATGCTAACAATCAATAATCAATTTTAGAATTTTATTATATTATAGACGTGCTACATAATCCTTTTCATATACAGGGTGATCAAACCAAATGGGTCAGTAGGGAGAAAACGAAAACTATAAGAGATAGGGAAATTTGTTCTCAGGAACCATGGCTTCGATTTTAGATTTAATAAAAACTGCATTCAAATTATTTTCGTATATCTCATGCATAACCGGGAATCGAACCCGGTTAAAATTGAAAAAGAGAAGAAAAAAAATATTTTTTTTTGATTCTTAGAGCACTCTACATGTAGGTATGTATTCCCATACAGACATTTGATCTCAATAAAAAATAGGATCGATTGACATCTTAATTTTTTTATTTATTTCTCTACTCAATTTCGGCCGGGTTCGATTCCGGGTTATGAGATATACGAAAATAAATTGAATGCAGTTTTTAATAAATCTAAAATCGAAGCCATGGTTCCTAAGAACAGATTTCCCTATCTCTTATAGTTTTCGTTTTCTTCGTACTGACCCATTTGGATTGATCACCCGGTGTATCTGACGCGCCAGATTCATCCACAGGACATTTACATACCAACTTTGTGGGTTCCAGCGATAAAGACGGCATTTATTAAATTTTATTCCCACCAAATAAATCATAAATATCGACGCCCTACTTTTTCTGAAACTTGCTCAACATCTACGGGAACAGATGCCTTGAGAAATATGAGCACTTTTTAACAAGCCTTTTTTAGGGTTCCGTAGAGTCAACTAGGAACCCTTATAGTTTCGCCATGTCTGTCTGTCCGTCTGTCCGTCCGTTCGCCCGTCCGCGGCTCAGCTCCGTGATCATTAGTAGGTAGAAAGCTGTATCACGTCGACAAAATGGGAAAATAAAAAAAAGCTTTTTTCCGGATACCTCTCGTACACCTAAAGTGGGGGTGATTTTTTTTCGTTGCAATACTAGGTAGTGTGTGGGGTGTCGTTGAATAGGTTTTAAAAAAAAAATTAAGAGTCATGCAAAGATCGACACACAAAGCATAAGGAAAAATTCTTCAGGTCTACGTGGAGCAAGGATAGCGAAGTGGCTAACGCGCTGTACCGGTAATCCAGAGGTACCGGGTTCGATTCCCGGTCCCTTCCACCAGGTAGCTCCTTTTTAAATTTTTCTTTAAGCTTTGATCTTTGTATTCATGGTTTAAATATTAAGGGTCTCCAAACATTACTTTTTTTATGAAGTCAGCAGTTTTGTAAATATTTGCTCCGGAAATCCAATAACTTTTCAAAGATAAAGAGAGGAAGACAAAGGAGAAGGCGCAAGATAACATGGGCAAAGGAGAAAATGAACGATGTATCATACCAGGCTGTCAAGGAGAAGGCGCAAGAACGATATGCATGAAAATTGCTCCACCGACAAGAAAGTAGCTCTTAAATTTATGATGATGATGATGATGATAAAATAAACCTAACCTAACCTAATATCAATCATCAATAGGATGACATTTTCGAGAATTATGTATGAATTCAGAAGAAAACAATATCGGTGTAGTGAAAATTCGATGAAATGAAACTTTGTCCGCGTATTTTTTTTATGGTAGACATGTAAAAAATCCAGGCATTTGAGCGTGATGAGAGTACAAAGTAATTATGACCAACAGATGGCGCCAGACAGGGGCATGGCACCGCGCGCCTGATCCTGATGATCCTGCAGGATAGTTTTTTGTTTTGTATGAACGCTTCCGCTGTTAAGATTTTTCCTGAAATCATAACCCCTCTCCATAGAAAACTGATTTTTCACACTAATCTTGGATTTTATTACTGCTAATTTCAAATAGAAAGGAAACCTTATATTTTCTCCAAATTTTCTTGCGATCCTTACTGAATCTCAAAGATCAACACAATAACCTTAAACCCCGATTCGGCTTCATTTGAAGCTGTCATTTAACACAATGACGAGCCGATCCGCAATCTGCCCTAGTGCCGCAAAACGGCTATTGTTTATGGACAATCCTCATAACATAAGTCCTTTCCGCACGAGGGCAGCAATGTTATTAAGAGCGATGAGTCTGCCCTGGGCCATGAAATTGGTTGCACTTTGCCGATAAATCTTCGCTAAAAGAGGCCGTGTCGATGTGACAGCGGCATTGTAAAATGATTTTTATACGCTTTCGAACAAACTGTTCTTGGCAAAGCTTTAGAGGTTCTTTAGAAGGGAAATAAATTTCGAGCTAACTTTTTATGATATCCTGATCTTCATTTTCTTTGTTTCACCCTTTTCAGGATAGAATGCAGGAAATAAATATATGTGAGAAGTTTATGTGTGAATTAAATACAGAATTAACACAAATACTTACAACCATAAATACCATAATATTTGTGTTTGGCACAAATCAATTCGACGTCACGTCGACGCAACGTGGCATGTTGTTTTCGCAATTTTCCACATCACGTTATTAAAATAACGGATGTATTTGCGGAATACCAAAAACATCCATTTCATGACCTGGATCTATCCATTGGATAATATGGCCGTGACATAATGGCATCCAGACGGACTTGACCGGACAAAGGCCATGTTATCACAGCCATCATATTTAACCGATGTCTTAAACATGCCGGCCGATTTCCTATTTCAGCAATTCACTTAGCTTCCGTGGCTGTGCCAAATTATCTTGCTTGAATTATTTTATGGCACGCCTAGTTAGGTTTAGAATTTAGGGGCAACCGTTGAAGATGTTTTCAATTGGAGTTACGTAAAATCCATACCAATGTTATTTTTCCTTTAGCATAGAAATACCAAGAAGATGAATCCTTTATGGCGGCTAATTTTAATCGTGTTTGATATTTGTATCGTATCCCTGCAACTAAAATCATCTTTATCATAATTATAGCCGATACCTACACGTCGTGACGATAGATATAGACTGGTGGAAAAAGACTTTCCTCACAGTTGGCCACAACGATCGGTCGTACGCCGCCCACATCCAATTCTGCCCGCGATCCTAATCAGATCGTTGGTCCACCTTGGGCTTTCCACGTTGCGTCTTCCGGTCCGCGGTTGCCAGTCAACCCTTCTGCCCCGCCATCGCTTCTGCGAGCTGCCCCGCCCACTGTCACTTAAGTTTGGCGATTGTCTGAGCTAGACCTAAAAACTTGGTTCTCTTTTCGGATTCGATCACGCCAGGAAACTCCGAGGATAGCTTGCTCCATTTGTATATTTAAGCTTTATGAATCGACTTTATAAGTGAAGAAAGAGATAATTATTGTATTGTGTTGGTACTCTTCGAGGATATTTGTTATTTATTTTGTAGTCGGTAAGCATTCTATAACTATATAATAATATAAGCCTTTGTCTACAGTCATTGACTGTCTTGCTTTTCAGCATAGGCCTCCCCAAGATTTTTCCAAGCCGATCTGTCTCTTGCTGTTCTCATCCATGTTGTTCCTGCTATTTTCTTTATGTCGTCTTCCCACCTCCGGTATTGACCACCTTGCTTTCTTTTGTTGTACCTAGGGCACCACTCCATCACATCTTTAGCCCATTTTTCCCTATTGGTTCTTATAAGATGGCCTGTCCAGTTCCATTTCAGGTTTTTGATACATTTTTTTAAGTCAGTAACTTTTGTTTTTTTTTCTTATGGTTTTGAGTCGAACCTTGTCTTGTAACTTAATATTAAGAATACTTCTCTCCATACTGTGTTGACATGTTTGTAGAGCTTTAGTATTTTGGTCTGTTAGACTCCATGTCTGGCAGCCATATGTCATACTCGGTAGAATGCACGTATCAAATACCTTTCTTTTAGTTTATAATTGAATTACAGGGTTTTTCATAATTTCCTTAAAGGACCAGTATCTCTTCCAAGCGATAGTTATCCTATTATTGATTTCTTTTGTAGTCAGATCGTTTGGTGATATTATTTGTCCTAGATACGTATACTCCTCCACATATTCTATCAAGCTGTTCTATAACTATAATGTTTAACAAATATTATAATTCAGCCTCGTGAACTCATTGTGACCTTCACTCTTTGTATACTTACCTACCTGCATTAGCATGGGAATGAGTTTCCGATGCCGCGCGCTTTGTCAGCTCGTCCGTAATGTCCATAAACGGACTGAGCCAGCCACCAGTTCACCAGTGAATTAGTGTAGGTATAGTTTATCCTCAAAACAAGCATTGAAATGTCGTCAAAACGTGTATTATAATAGGCTTCGAAGTATCGCGTTTCGGCCGAAACAACTCGATATAACTGTCAAGGAATTTCATATCGGGAAATGAATTATTTTAAAAAATGGCGTCTGTGTTCATTAACAGACTGAACAGCAGAATTTTAATAATTTTTTTGGGTGGTGTATTTTTTTATTTCATTGCATATGTTTGAGAAAAGCAATAAACATGCCTAGCCGTGAAAAGGGCTTGCCGGCTTCGTATCACTATCCGGCCTCCCTACGGTCGACGTCTATACCTACACACCCGGCAAGCCCTTCTTTCCCGGCGTCAGCAGTAATTTACTTTTTTTTTAACTGAGCCAATCTACTTAGAGATCCATTGTGAGATTATCTTGCAAACTAGGAATATAACTTAAACAGATTATAACTACCACGTGCTATTGCAGAAGGTTAAGCGATTATCGGTTCTATTTACTATACCTATAGTAGAGCAAAGTATATATATTCGCGATCGGCTTCCCGAAACTGGAAAAAAGTGTCAAAAATACATATTGCTCAATTTGTCAATTTTAAATCTAGTATCTAATATAATATGCTTAAAAACCTACGATACAACCTTATTTACCTGCTTTGAGAACAAAAACAATAGTGGAAAAGACTATTGCGCAAATACAATTTCTTGGCTATTGTCTGTAAGTAAATTGGCTCAGTTCAAAAACGAAATACTTTACTTAGTCTAATGTCACCAAATTGAGCTAAATTTACCCTAGCTTCGTCAGTCGTTTAACGTGTGTCAATGTGGATAAAAACAAAATAAATATTAATCTTTTTTTTAATGCAACCATCTGGCCCGGAAAGCCTTGGGTTTCAATCCCGCTCAAAGCATTTTTTTAAATGTTTCGCTTCTATATAAATATTTAAATAAATATCGGGCACCCTCACATAAATCGATCTAGTCCCAAATTAAGCTCAAGAAGGCTTCTGCTATGGGGACTACTTAGACGACGATATACGTACTTATATGTCGTATATAGATAAATATTTACTTAAATATATAGAACAACCATGACTCAAGCACAAAATATCGAGTTCATCACACAAATATTTGCCCTGGCCGGGATTCGAACCCGACACCACTGGCTCAGTAGGCAGGTGTTCAACAAACAGCGCCAACTGCGACGTCTGAAATTAAATTGTCATATCATTATTTGTAACATTACACTGGAATACTCGCAGTGAGCGCCCTTAGAGACAGCCCTCAAAGGCACGCAGAGTACACAATGTTAACGTACAAAATTGACATTTCAACGACTTGGCAGGATCTTTATGAAGATTTATCAAATAAGACTGTAATATAAAAGTGACAAGAGCACTGACATCTTGAAAATGAGACAACTATAGAAGATATGAAATTGGAAATGGTTTTGAAGATGGAACCCTATTCGTCTAGACAGTGAGACAATGCATTCGGTTATTAGTTTATTACATTACGTTATTCCCGTAACTGCTGGTTTATTTAGTTTATTTAGTTTTTGCAGCATGAATGAAATACAGATTGTACAAAAGACCAACAGTCAACCATTGGGCAAAGCAGATAAGTTTATAATTGATTTTTAGGGTTCCGAACCCAAAGGGTAAAAACGGGAGCCTATTACTGAGACTTCGCTGTCCGTCCGTCTGTCACCAGGCTGTATCTCAAGAACGGTGATAGCTAGACAGTTGAATTTTTTACAGATGATGTATTACTATTATCGCTATAAAAACAAATACTAAAAATAAAATAATATAAATATTTAAGGGGGCTCCCAGACAACAAACTTGATCGGTTGCGTTAACTATGCAACTCATTTGTATCCGGCGCCATACGTACCAGGTGCAAACTTACAACCTCAACCTGGCCAGTTAAGATGGGACAAGTGTTTGTACGGGACCCTCGGTGCACGAGTCCGACTCGCACTTGGCCGGGTTTTTATTAACTGACGGCACGTGGCTACAATACAATACAAGTACGCTTTATTGCACACCAAAAAACATTTACACAAGAAATTACAAATAAACAAATTAAAAACGGTAGACAACAGGCGGTCTTATCGCTAAAGAGCGATCTCTTCCAGACAACCTTTGGGTGGTAGAGTTTATCCTAAAAACCGTTTAATGAGTAGGTGATGCAAAAGGCGAATGGGACACATCGTAAGGTACAGATATCTTAAACATAGATATAAAAACTTGAATATACATATATACACAAAAATTTAAATAAATAAATAAACATATATATATGTATATATACTACTAGGATACACTCGTCGTTAAATCCTGCCTTTGAGCTCCTTTGATACTAGCAGACCGCACACGGATAACTACGTTGGTGAAAGTTACACTAAGTAATTAAAGTTACGACATAGAGACGTGAGCATTTGCACGTAGTTTCACAAACGGCTATTACTACATAGTACTTATAAAACAAAGTCGCTCCTGCTGTATGTCCCTATGTTAGATCTTTAAAACTACGCAACGGATTTTGATGCAGTTTTTTTAATACTTAGAGTGATTCAAGAGGAAGGTTTATATGTATAATACATGCGTAATTTATCAGCATTGCACCCGTGCAAAGCCAATAATAATAAAGTTACGCAGATGACAATGGAGAAAGCGGTTCCGCGTCTCCTGCGTGATCGAATCAGAAATGAGAAGATCCGCAGGAGAATCAAGTTAGTATATATAGATAATAACCGGTGGGGTAAACGTGTTTTTGAGTGGAGACCGCGGATCGGCAAGCGTGGTGTGGGAAGCTCTCAGACTAGGTGGAGCGATGATCTTTGCAGGGTGGCTGGCAAGTGCTGGATGAGAGTAGCCGAAGATCGTTCACAATGGCTTGCAGTTGGAGAGGCGTTATGTCCAGCAGTGGACAAGAATATGCTGATGATGATAATGATGAGATATAGATATACTCGTAGCTTGGACAGTTTGCCAGAGAACGGATGGATGGATGAGAACGGTTCTTGATTGACGATTGCGTACCCCAAGGAACAGCGTGGGGAAGCTCCGTACAGGATGGATCGATAAGATGGATAATATAATAATAATAAATAATATATCAGACAAGCTCACACAAATCGATCTAGTCCCAAATAAAGCTCAAGAAAGCTTGTGTTATGGGTCCTAGACGACGATATACATACTGCTTACTTAAATACATAGAACTACCATGACCAAGCACAAATATTTTAGTTCATCACACAAATATTTTCCCTGGCCGGGATTCGAACATCCGAACTCCGCACATCGGAGCGGCGTCCAGTGCTGCGGTTTTTAACTTTGTACTGTAGAATCCTACACAAAAACCGCAGGGTTTAACACACTGACACCGCATCTCCGCTCAAACTAAAAATCCGCAGCACCGCTCGTCCGTCCGGATTCCGTCGCAGTGTGACAACCGCCAAAGTATCGCGGAAAGTAGTTGCATGAGTGTGGCGCACTTTCGAGCCTTGTGGAGAAGTTTGATTAAGTTCGTTAAGAATAGTATAATAATAATAATATGTTTATTTGCAGAAAATGGGTACAATTAGATGGTAAACATATTCATACATCTCCAAATTCGGCTTAATTAAGCATGCAAACAATAAGTTTCAGCCAAATTTTGTTCATATTTAAAAATGTAACAAAATATAGCGTTATCTGTCTTAACCTAATAATTTTTACACATAAAAAGAGAGCTATGTATACAATTAATTATGCGTTTTAATGTTTAAAAACTCTTTTATGAAGTAAACACACAATTCGCTAAGCCAAGCATATAGTTTTTTTCTAAAAATTTGTATAGGAAGTTCTTTTATGTCTTTCGGAAGTTTATTAAATATCTTAATGCACATGAAATAAGGGCTACGAGTTGTGTGTTTAAGACGGGCTTTAGGTACATGTAATAGGTTTTCCTGTCTGGACACGCGATTATTACACGTTATTACGTCACGATTTTTTATAAAATACTTTGGATTATTTAATACAAACACAGCTATTTCAAAAATATATAGGGAAGGTAATGACAGTAGTTTGTAACTTTTAAAAATAGGTTTACATGAATCGCGCGGACCCAAGGAAAATATGGCCCTGACACATTTTTTTTGCATAACAAAGGCTCTTGTCATATCTATGGAGTTTCCCCATATAACGAGGCCATAGCGGAGATTTGACATTACATACCCTACTAAACTGTTTAGCTAATATTCTAAGCTGTTTATACCATGCATCTGAAGAGACTCTTTACTTGCAGCAAGAAATGCTACAATCTCACATTGCTACAATTGGCTACTTTAAATTAACAAGTTAGAAATTGATTGATACTAACCGGTATAATGTTTAAAAATATACACCAAAATGATTTTTGCTAATTAATAAAAAGTGGTAAATTGATCGTAAAAGACGGTGACATCATAGTTTGCGTTTCTTTTATAGATTTTATAGTATTCCAGCGTTTTGACGTCTCATAAGAATTAGCTGGGTTAATCTGCCAGGTAAGTACCTAGTCTATACAGATGTAGTGAATAATAGTTTTCCGTTATAATTTGTCGGGTAAGCTCGTTTTAATATTCCCATCTCAACTTTATCACCGAAGTTGATAGAGAAAACATGCTAAAACGAACTTTTCCGACAAAATGCAGTGGAAAACTATTATTCACTACATCTATAATTACCATCAGTTAAGCTGTCTTCTTAATTTATTGTTTAGTGCTACTTTTTAATTTTTAGGGGCAAGATGGCTGATGACGCTGTCCGCAAAACTTATGACAGCATTAAATTTAACAACCGTGTGTAGGATGGGCATTACTCTTGCGGCAGAAACTTGCCTCAGTTTCCTTCTAGTATGAACCTTAATAAGAGCTACACAGGGGAAAAGTGACATAATTTTATAAAATCTTGTTTAAATCGTTGTAGGTGTATCTTTTATCATAGCGGACGATAGGCGTCCACTGCTGGACAAAGGCCCCCAAAATTATCCATAACGACCAGTCCTGCGCAGGTTGTCGGCCCACCAAAACCTTTTTGCCCTTACGGCCGTCGATTCTACGAGCAATGTGCCCCGCCCATTGCCACATAAGTTTAATAAAAAAAAATAAAAAAATGTGTTTATTTTCACTTCACAAAGGACAATTTTACAAACTAAATTAGCAAATTTATTTACAGTAACCTTTGTGAGAGACTGGAGTTTGAACTAGGTATAAACCTGTATTACAGATCTCCAGTAGTTTGGCGACTCTCTGCTAGGTACAACCTTGGTTTTTATTGCGTACTTGATTTGTATTTTCATTTCGTATTCGACCACACAAGGATACTCCGAGCATAGCTCGCCCCATGTGTATTTTCAAGCTTTATGAATCAACTTTGTAAGTGAAGAAAGAGATATTTATCGTATCGTATTGTTGATATTCAATTGTTATTTATTTTGTAGGTTTTCTAAATTTTTATTGTTTTGTACCCCGTTATCATTATATTATATTTTTAATGCATATGAAGTTCACGCTATATTTATATGAAGTTCAAGCTGTATTTATATGAAGAGTTAAGTACCAACGAGGTTCCTTTCTATTTAAGGGAAGAAAAGTAAAGTTTCCCCTCAACCTGCACTAGATACATAAAGTGCAACGTTATCCACGTAACGTAGTCGTTTAGACACGGGTCTGCAAGCTATTTTATGAAGATGGCGACGTTATGCAAAGTTTGCCGGCTGGTATCTCTGGGATATCAAGAAAATAGTGCAACGAAACGTGAACTTGGTTAATGGGAACTAGCTTTCTTGGCTATGTTAATTTTGACTCCGGGAACAGAATAAAGTACTGCAAACAGTTATTTGTCTTAAAAGCCGCTTAAAAATTGTATCTCATTGGTTGTTTCAACCAATGAGATGTTGGTCAAATGTGATGCAACCCGATATAAAACGTTATAAATGTCATGATATAATGATTTAGAACCACGTCTTTCCTGTGGATATACTCGTAGTGCAGAGTTAAGGATTTCAGGACTTAGTTTTCGCATCATTATCTCCTCTTTTCTATATCTTATGTGATGGGAACATAACTACAAGATAGATACACTACAACTAAAGCATACATTGACCTCAACGAAGCTGAGCCATAAACCAGGCAAAAAAGGCGTTGAGACCTGCAACTAAATTATAGAAGTTCCTGCTCCCATTAGAAAGGCATTAATTTCAGGCGAAAGAGTTTTCGTGAACTGGTCTTCGTGCCCAGCCAGAGACTTTACCCTAGTGACGAGGTGCTACAAATGTCAGCAGTACGGTCATGCAGCAAAATCGTGCAAGAGTGAAGCCGAGACCTGTGGCCATTGCGGCAACGTAGGCCACTCTATCAAGGAATGCACAAGGAAGGCCGAGCCGGCCTGCTGCGCTACATGTAAGCACTACAACAAGCCGGGCGACCACGAAACTGGTGATGCCGACTGCCCTGCTAGGAAATTAGCCGAAAAAAGGTATATTAACTCCATAGACTATGAGGGCGCCTGAGTGCGCCGTATACATTTTTTTCTTCTCTGTACTTTAACGTACATATATATTTATGAGTAATAGTTTAATACATGACCTAGATAACTTCTCTAAACATTGTTCTAATTTCAAATTTGTAATATACCTACACAAATTAAACAAGGTGACGATTCGTGCAATTCCGACTGTCCTAGTTTCTTTCAATTTGTGCTAACGGTGACAATGCAATGTCCTACATAGTTGAACATATATTAATTAAGCAATATCACATTAAATAAAGTATGTAGTTTAATAGTATTATTATATTATGAATTCAATAAGTAGTATTGTATTAATTGTAAATGATTATTTTGGTACTTAGCGTATAATTTGAACTCTCAAAGCCTGAGATACAGGATTCTCCTAGTTCAGGCACCAGTATTATGAATGCTCTGTATAGATGTAAGACTTTTTATGCTAATTGTTATTACTATGATTTTATGAATAAAGATTATTATTATTATTATACATTACCAGGTAGATCCATAGAATATTTTTTATTGCACACCTCAACAAGAAAGAAATAAAAACACTGATAACACATAGCATTACAATAGAGGTAAACAACAGGCGATCTTGTCGTTAAAAAGCAATCTATTCCAGACAACCTTTAGGTAGCGGATTTATAAATGAAATAAGACGAGTAGATGATGCAAAACGTAATAAGAAAACTACTAGAACCGATAATAATAACAAGCTGTCTTAAAGTACAAAATTAAGAAATATTACTGTTCCAAGCGCTATAATTTAAAGTGACCTCAATTTTCTAAAATATGCATTTTGAGAAGTGAATTATCCTATACTTATCGAACCTACGTCACAAAATTTCACGCGAATCAACATCCTGTACCCTTACCATGAGCACATGAGTAAAGAAACGGAATGAGTTTACGTGTAAACGCTTTGTATGGGGAACAATACAGCGCCCCTAGGGGCGCTAACCGCTAGGGTTACTTTGTAGAACTAGGTACAAGTCTCCACACAAATCGTTAACACAGTCGTTAGCGAGGATGCTCATTGGTCACTGTAACCTCACAGACGTACGAAAGAAATGTTGGCGAAACTGGCGAAACTGAAACAGACTCTCTTCGCTTGCTTCGCCCGCTCGGTCAGTTACCGTTAACTTAAAGTATTGTAATTTAATTCATCGAACTATTAAAAATTACAGAAATATATCGTCTATTCATTAAAACATTTGTATTGTCTACGGGTAAAAACCTCCTCCAAAGCGTACCAGCAAGCGTATAAGCAGTAGGTACTGGTATCATATTTGACAAGCTTGTAAACAATTTCCAGGCAAACTTTCTAATTTTACCTGACACTAACGGTCCGAGAAACTTAATAATAATAACACTTTTCACGTGGACGTGGAAGTAACTTGCCAACTTGGAAGTTAACACCGTTCCTTATCAAAATGTTAGAAAACAACCCTAAAACGAGATTGCCGTGGTTTTACATAGATACCAGTTAATTTTAATGCTGCTATTACTTCTCGTTATAATGTGATTCTTACTCTCCCTTCAAACATAATATTGTTTTTCTTCAAAAATGTTTTAAGTGGAATTTGGGCATAAACTCAACGTAAACTAGTGGGGTATAAACATAGACCTCGCGAGTCTGCTTCAAAATCGATGATGTTGAAAGTAAGTTGTAATGTAAATAGTTAATTCTATTTTTATTTGTTGTGTACCTACATTCCTATTCATAAGCCGCACTATTTTTTGGTAATATTTTGTGTTATTGAATCCCACGACACAGGCATCGCCTAGTGTGGGAATCACTGTTCCTACTGTGTCTATAATTATTTCTGGTTAATAAACTATTTTTGTTATTTTTTTTTTTTGATATGTATTTTTAACCCCCACAATCCATATGTCCGCCATTTTGAGAAAATATTAAAGTTTGATACGAGTAACAATCGCCCACAAAACTAGAAATCCGTTAAGGAATACCACAGAAATACAATACATACAGTAATGCTTTATTGCACACCAAAATAGTTTACAGAAAAAATACACAATGCATTTAATGAAAGATATCGCTGGGGTGACAGTGTGGAGGCGGATCTGTGTCAGCTTCAAGCCGATGACTGGCAAGAAGTAGCACAGGATCGGGACCGGTTCACTGCGCCACAATAGTTAGTTAGTTAGTTTATTTAATGAAACAAGTAATGTCTCGTTTTATAATGTGGGTACACCACAATTTTTATATTAAACCATTGATTACAAAGATCAAAGCTGGGTGGAAGAGACTTTTTTGATGTCTCCAGCTGCTGCCTTGATGCTTTGAAAAAAGGGGGAGAGGAAGAAGGAGGATTAACCTCATAAGCCTCGATACTATAAAAAAACTGGACTTGCATCAAGAACGCAGCTACACTCGCAATATTGACTAAGTGCAGAAAAGACTTTACAAATGTGGTCGCCGATACCCGTCAGGGTAGGTGTAGCAGAAAAAGAAGTCCGTTGACAGAAGAATTTGTAATCTCACCACAAAAATTAAAAACGCTCTTTTTCTAATATCTTGAATGTACAACCTCATCGTTTATAACGGCATTATAACCGCCAGGTCAGTTCTCAGCGGGGGGACTGCGGCTGTTTTACAACCATTCTATATTACAATGAGAGCGGAGCGTGGAAAACGGATCCGCCTGCATCGCAGGGATGCCACAATATAGTCAAAGTAAAGTATATTTTATTTTTATCACACTAATATTATAAAGGCGAAAGTTTTTGAGTGTGTTTAAGTTTACACATATGTGAAAGTTATGCTGTGACTCATGGTCTCAAATACAATGTAAACAAGAGTGAGTTCATGATTTTCAAGGCAGGCAGCAAAACCTATTCTGTGTCACCGGTCACTCTCCTGGGTGTTCCTTTGAAACAGGTGAACAGTTTTAAGTATTTGGGTCACTGGGTCACAGATGACTTGAAGGACAACTTGGACATCGAGCGAGAGCGAAGGTCATTATCTGTTCGGTGCAATATGTTGGCTCGCAGGTTTGCACGATGCACGGACGACGTTAAGATTACACTTTTTAAAGCCTATTGTGTATCGTTCTATTCTTGCAGCCTGTGGGTCAAATACACGCAGAAAGCATATAATGACCTTCGTGTTCAATACAACAACGCGTTCCGGGTGTTGATGGGGCTGCCGCGGCGTTGCAGTGCGTCAGGCATGTTCGCCGAGGCCCGAACGGATGGTTTTGCGGCTGTAATGAGAAAGAGATGTGCCTCACTTCTTTCTAGGTTACGCGACAGCCCCAACCGCATTTTGAGCGTGATTGCTGACCGATGGGACTGTCCAATGTTTGCCCGCTGGACGTCCCTGCATGTAAACGTTTAATTTCTTAAATTCCTTGTTTAAATTATACTACTAACATAGATTAAGTATCATAGTTACTAATATTTTTATGGGTCTATGACCTGAAATAAAAGTTTCTATTCTATTCTATTCTATTCTATGTGTAAGTATGCTTATTACTTCTTCACGCTCAAACGGCTAGAGCAATTTTGATAAATTTTTATTCAAATAAAAGGTAGCTGACACCCTCGATTAACACATAGGCTACTTTTTATCCCGAAAAAAAAAATGTATTGTCCCCGTGTATAACCATGAATTGTCCCGTGCAGGCGAAAGTTGCCCACTGTTTCACAAAAAGCAGGATCTCCAAATCGATCGGCCATGCGTAAAGATGTGCCGTTTCTGAAAATTTCCGGAAACTTTCCTCATTTTGTGCGGGAAATTAGTAGTTTCCGGAAAATTTCAGAAACTGCACATTACTGGCCGTGCGCCGCTCTCATTCGACGGTAAACGCGATTGTGACCAGATCATTGGTCCACCTTCCAGTTTCAGTTGCCAAAGTACCCTTTCTGCCCCAATCACCCTAATGGCCATCGTTTAAACGCGCAATTAGTCCTGCCCTATGTGACTTCATCACTATCGCTTCAGTCACAATATCAAACATGTTGACGTACTGTATTTTCAACCCCCGACGAAAAAAAAGGGTGTTATAAGTTTAACATGTGTATTTGTGTATCTTTGTGTCTGTTTGTGGCATCGTAGCTCCCAAACGGATAGATGTATTTGAATCGAAAGATATGTCCATCGAAATGGTTCTTAGCTATGTTTGGTCAAAATAGGACCAGTAGTTTCCAAGATATATAGCTTTAATGGGAACAAGTGGCAAGATCTCAACCAGCCGGAGCTGTTTAATTTTTTTTATTTAGGTTTTCTTATGATAAAAGAGGCAAACGAGAAGGTGGATTGCCCGATGGTAAGTGAATCTGATTACCGTTGCCCATCTTTGACAACTGACATTAATAATCGCTCCTTTAACTTTGTGGCTCATACTGTTTTTGTTTTATTTATTACTTTACAATATATTTGTTTATTATGTCTTAGTATTTATGTAAGTATACCTGTATATTTTTATTTATGTATGTTTATTACTTTTGTCTTTTATGGAAGTCGTTCATTTAGTCCTATTATTATTATGCACCACCTACTAATTTCAAACATTTTTTTCAACTACTCCGCTATCTAAAGGTTGTCTGGAAGAGATCGCTATTTAGCGATCAGACCGCCTGTTGTTTACCTCTGCCTGTTATTTTAATGTATTTCATGTTGTGTTGTATATTCCTTGATGTTGGAGGTGTGCAATAAAGAGTATTTGTATTTGTATTTGTATTATTCACTATTGACAAATGTTAGTAGCAGCAACCCTAGTGGATCATGTTAATGCAGTATTTACATAAGAACGGATTCTTCCATTCTTCAAACCTTCCTTTTTCTTGTCTAAATGCACCAGGATATCGAATTAACTCCCGAACCTCGACCTCCCGAATCAGACGGAAAATTCATGAAAATGTAGACATTATTTCACTAGTAACACGAATCACTTTCCTATCAAAAGTTCTTGTCAGAAAAGAGGTAGAAAAAGCAATAAATCGATATTTTAATTACCGCTGAGGATTTTGTCGATATCAGATATGCGCTTTGAATGTACGACTGGAATAGTACATTATTGTCGAAAGGAGGGAAGTGGGTAATTGCTGGCTGATTATTAATTAAATAGGAAGCCAGCAATTGGCCTTCCGGCTGAGCCAACTATAGTGCTTTTCTCAAAAATGGTGCAAGAAAACAAAATAATTACAGATCAATTTTAGTAGCCAATATATGTCAAAACTCCAATATATTATGTCAATTCTTGCACTGCTGCCTTTTTATTTACTTGTAATAAAAAAGTAGAAGTGTATTTTCTTCCGAAAACGCCATAAGCTATTTGAGGCAACTAAAAAGTCGTAATAATTCGTAGCTACTGATTTCCCGTCTTAGCTGTTTAGGACCTATGCCTTTTTCTATATGGCCGTTTTAACTTGTTAAAAAGTTTGTAACTCGACAAATAAAGGAATTTCATGTAACTTTATTGTCGAGCAAACCGAGGCGACAAGGTTTTTTTTTTAATTTTTGAGTACCTATCCACTTCGCATCCTGATTTTTTATCAATAAAGTCGACATTCCTGACCATTTTTGAGAAAAATATATTTTGGTGAAATGACTTTGTCAGGCTTACTGAAATAATAATCTAAATAAAATGTACTTTGAAAACATGTTTTTCTCAAACATGAAAGTGCGTTATCACAGGCTTCGAATATTACGTTTCAGGTGGAACAACTCGAGATAACTGTAAAGGAATTTCTTAGGCTAAACAGCTGTGTTTTTGTTGAGTGGTGTATTTTACAAGCTTTTATTTAGCTTGCATGGTATGTTTAAAGTAAGTATGTATGTTCGGGTGAAATCTTGCAACTCAATTTTGAAGCAGATATCGTCAACCGATTGAGCTGAAATTTTGCATACTTACTTAACTTTGATGACAATACAATCATATAGTACCATGGGGCTGATCTGATGATGGAGCCGGAAGGTGGCCATAAGAACTCTATAATAGAAAAAGCAATCCTACCGAGCTTGGGCTCTTTAGAATCGTCTTAGTGAGCATTTGATGGATCTACAAAGAAAAGTACAGTCGGCTTTAAAAGCTTGCCACTAAAATGTAATTTTTGACAGAAACTTATTTTTATTTCATTGCATATGTTTGAAAAACACTATTCATGCCTTAGGCGTGAAAAGGCTTTCCGGCTTCGTATCACTATCCCTGTCTATACCCTACTCACCCTTTCTTTCCCCGCGTCTGTAGTAATGTACTATTAATATCTACACATTACACTAGTGGTTTTGTGAGCTTTAGACGTTAATAATACGTCATTATGCTGTCACATTAAGTTGAATGTAAGAGATATTTCAAAATTCAGCATCAACAATTTTTTTCCTTTATTATCTGTGTAGTGCGCTATGCAGATACTCCCCGAACAAGACACGAACAGCTGACGCCCCCACAAGCATACACAGAGGATTGTATGATTTACGATGAGTTTGTGACATCTGTTCTTCTATATTTATTCTATACTTTTATAAAACTCTAAAATTGTATTAGAAACCAATACAATTTAAATCTCTATAAATTAAATAATAAATAAATATTGGACAATGTCGCACCAATAATCCTAGCCCCAAAGTAAACTCTAGTAGGCTTGTGTCAGCTGAATCTTCGAAATTGAAATAGCAACTGTGAAACATCGACAGTTTCTTTTTAGGGTTCCGTAGTCAACTACGAACCCTTATAGTTTCGCCATGTCCGTCTGTCCGTCTGTCCGTCCGTCCCGTCCGTCCGTCCGCGGCTTAGCTCCGTGACCATTAGTACTAGAAAGCTAAAATTTGGTATGAGTGTGTGTATGTATAACGCTGACAGAACGGTAAAATAAAATAAAAAAAAAACATTTTTTTTTTCGGGTACCTCTCGAACACCTAAAGTGGGGGTGATGTTTTTTCTTTTCAACACTGGTGTGTGGGGTGTCGTTAAATAGGTCTTGTAAAAATAATAGGGGTCTTCTAACATTATTTTTTGATAAAGTCAGCAGTTTTGTAAATATTCGCTCCAAAAACAAAAAAAATAGGGTCCCCCCCCCCCCTCTAACTTTTCAACTACGGGTCAAAAAAATTCGGGAACATTCATGTTAATGACACCTTATAAGTACTTTCAATGAATACTATATTGAACCAAATCGGTCGAGCCCAATTTCATATTTTTTCTTTAAAAGGTCGTAAGTTGACTTCCAGAAGGTAATAAGTGATTACAGTGTCTAGGGCGTTTACGACCTTTTTATAGAGCTTAAAATCTTTCTTAACGTAAACCTCGGGCTTAAAACAGCAGTTTATTGTGAAGGATTAGCAACTACGGAACCCTACATTGAGCGAAGCCCGACATGCTCTTAGCCGGTTTTTTAATTCGGGATTTAATGGCTGAAAAGCGCCAATAAAATTGCAAACTATCATGTCAGGAAATTTTAAACATATATATGGTTTGGTCAGGAAAAATTAAAGAGTTGCAATTTGTAGATCCTTATATATTTATGTAAGGAATATCGGAAAACATTTATGTTTTTGATGGGATCGTATTTTCTTAAGCGAGATGTCTCTTAATTTATTTATTTATTTACTGAAAAACAGGTTACATAACATTACAGTTTACACCAATGCGTCATGAACCGAACAATGTTTATTTTGACGGCGAAACGGCGTGGCCCCGTTGTTCCGACATCTCGGGTGTTGGATTTGGTAGGTTGCCCCGGAACCGACGAAACACGACACCTTTCGGCCAGAAATCAGCACACGCGATGAATTGGTAGGTACTCGTCTGACAGTAAGCTCATTGCAAGATAATATCAATGAAAGAAAAATACAATACGATAGCGAGATCACTGGCGTGTATTCGACTCTGATCAGCCGTCCTCCTAAGCGCTTGTAACAAACTCATTCAGGTAACTTTATCTAAGGCTTTCTTAACCACGGAACTGTTACAAAATGGCGCGAGCGTGACGGTTTTACTAATTAACAGGGCCGAAATTCGACGAGACATTGTCATATGTCCTTACTTCAAGTAGAACATTGATAAAGTATGGTATGGTCTAACAAGAAGTATCAGTCCGGCCCAGGGATAGTGGCGCCACAAACAGCTTTCATATGGCAATAATGAGCATACGTCATTATATTTGCATTATTAAACGTCAATAACATTCAATTTAAAACATTGTTTACCGGAATGCTGCTCGTTCTTTTTGCGAAATAAATACTGAATCCTACTGAAAAAACTTGACATTCTTCACTGTGGATAGTTTTAGCTTTACTACGCAAAAATTACTTGAAATTTGCGGAATATTTAGTTCTGTTTTCCTGTTTGTTTACATCAGCGACATTTGCCGACTTTCAACGTCAAAAATCAAAAATTTGTCGTTACCAGTAAAATAAATAAGTACCACTACAAATCCGCAATATGATGTGGGCTGAGAAACACCCTGTTACACTTTATAATAGTGCGGGGTATAGTAGTCACGTAGTCAGGTATATACCATTAGAATCGACGAATTTAGCCTTTGAACTCACGCGGCGTGTAGAAGCTTTTTGCTTCGAAATTTAGACTTCGCTTATCTGACTCCGATTTTTTACTGTCAGCTCTCGCCCACGCTTAGTCTAAAACCCGATCTAATTTGACCTTTTTAATTGGGGTTCCGTAGGGTGTTAGCGGGATTTCTGAAGTTTACACAAAATGTATTGCTATGGTTTTGAGTATTAAGCCTATGGAGATGACAATGACAGACGAACGCCTCTACCATACATTGGTCAACTTGGCCATAAGGCGTAATATGTGTTTCTTTTTTTTATGGTGTGCATTCATCGCAA
This sequence comes from Apotomis turbidana, assembly GCA_905147355.2. NCBI lineage: Eukaryota > Metazoa > Arthropoda > Insecta > Lepidoptera > Tortricidae > Apotomis > Apotomis turbidana. The sequence continues at coordinate 22,876,588 of LR990293.1, forward strand.
GCCAGGCTTTATATCTGAGAGTATGTGTCAGCGAAAGGACTACCTCTACCCCTCGCGCAAACATTACTAGAAAAATTATGTTCGGATAGTTCCCGTTCGACATCTCCCTTGGAAAAAATAATCAAAAAACAGTAGTCGTAGCAGCTATTTAAATATGAACGGATCGTGTTCATTAATTATCAGCCAAAATACGTTCACTACTGGAACTTGGGCCTCTCCCAAAGAACGCCACCATGGGCGAACTTCAGTGACGTGTCATCCATCCAACTTATAAATAACGCTTTGGAACGCGAGTGGGCACGCATCCTCGCTGTGTCTCTTGGTCCGCGGTTGCTACAAAAGAACTCGTTTGCTCCGCAGTCGTCGATTGCACTCTGCAGTCGTCGATGCCGGGTGAGTAGGTATAAAAGTGATACTTTGAAGCCTGTTATAACGCACGTTATGGCGACATTTCATTGTATGTTTGAGATAGGTAATACTTTTTTTCTATTTAGAAACAAACTCTCGGTTGTCGGCTTACAGAGAGGCACTAGTGTAAAAAAGTGATTATACCTAGCTTCAGAAATACTTTTTGTGTATCAAAAATGCCCGTTATATATCTAGGCCATAAATCGGAAAATCATGGACATTTAATGTCCCATTACATGTACATGAAACAAGTTAAACGTTATTAATGACATTTCCGATTGTTCAATTGTCCTCGCATCTATCACAGCTGTCGAACTAGAGTAAGAGCGATCGGTTGACGTAAAATATAACTATTGAACTTAGTCCACAAACTACAAACGTTCGTGAGCAAAACTAATAGGTATCAGGTAGGTAGGTAGGGTATAGGTATAGGGTTCAGGTATTATACGTATGAGTTTTTCTGCGTGATAGTGATACAATTAGAAAAGAGGATATAGCTCACAGGTTTGCACTGTTGAAGTGGAAATGGGCGGGCCATATAGCCCGGAAAACGGATGGCCGTTGAGGCAGCAAAGTCCTAGAGTGGCGGCCTTCGACTAGGTGGACAGATGACCTCGTTAGGATCGCAGGGATCGATGGATGCGGTCTGCACAGGATCTACTTTACTGCAGAGGATTTACTTGTGCTGCATGAATGTTGCTTTTTGCCACATGATTCTAGATCAACGGAAAGTGCCCTATAGGTTTTAATTCCTTTCCCAACTATAAACGCTTGTATTTTATGATTGCGTAAAATTAGTAGTTTGATTTTTCCATGACTCCAATAGGTTTTAGGTAGAATTGCCCTTAATGGGCCTGATTTTAGGACCTGGAGTTTTGATAGTAATATCAGCTTGATACAGTATTGCTAAGAAAAAATCTAGACAGGACGGACAACAAAGTGATTCTATAAGGGTTCCGTTTTTGCCGATCGAGGCAAGAAACTCTTAAAATAACTGTCTCATCTCTATTCATGTGTTTCATCACATGAGTGGTAAATTGTCGTAAAGATACCACTAGAAGTAATTAATAACGTCGATAGATCACGTCGGGACACCAACTAGGTCCAAATCCCAACTTCACTGGAACCCTGAAACTTTCGCTTATGAAGTTTTACTTGGCAGTGTTTGTGCCATATTGGAAGTTTGCTGTGGGTATGGGTATAACATAATATATTATATATTCTCCAGACCGTATTCGGTCACGGCGACTGCTTCAACTCCGTTACAGTATGCGTTCGTGTGCTCTCATGTGGAAGACGTAGCGCACAACGGGCACGTGAGCACTCCACAAACATAATTGTAGCTGATAGCCGCAGGTGGTCGGACTTTCAGCTTATCTCTTGTGACGTCTAAATCAGCACGTCGGTGGGTTTGAAACGTCCAGGTTTTATTTTTCACAATAGATCTCCATTTTGGGCGATTGGCTGACTGTGTTTCCCATTGTGACGGGTCAATTCCTCATGGGCGTTTGAGCACATCTTTGTACCTAAGGAGTTGTTCGCCATGCTTTCGCTTGCCCTCCTCAAGCTCTGAATAGAAAATGCGCTTAGCCACTCGCACTTCTGCCATCCTAGAAACATGGCTGCTCCAGCGCAGTTGTTGTTGCATGATATAGACCTCAATTCCACCTACTTTGGCCCTCCGCAAAACTTCGGTGTTCCGCACGCGGTCGGACCAACTGATATTCAATATTTTACGGAGGCATTGAGGCTGTGGGTATAAGGAAGTAATGTAAGTATTTACTGTTCATGGTCAGAAATGTAATACATAGATAACGGAAACGTACAAGATATTACTGTAATACTGTTACTTTAAATTCTCAACTTAGCAAACTTCATTAGTCAAAGATAAAAGGTACAAAAGGTAAGTATAAGCATACTTAATTTCCTGCTTCCGTTAAATAAAGGAAAAAAATAAGTCAGAATTAGGCCTGGTAATCTTTTGCCGCTGTATAAAAAAAAAAAAAAACCCCTGACTGAACTATATCGACAAACAAGGCTTTTGATTTAAAAAAATCTACATTCAAATCGGACCATCGGTTTGGGAGCAGCGATGCCACAGACAGATACACAGACACAGATACACTTTTTATTGTTGGGGGTTAAAAACTTTTATTCGTTTTGGAGGAGGACACAAACACTGTTAAAAACGTATCTTGTTTTGAATGTTGTTTTTACATCAATAGCGAAGCCGTAGTATTCTCAGGCTACGTGGGAATTGTCCAGTTGACCAGACTGCCGGCTGTTCTCGTCTACAGGTCGCTTTTCTAAACCGATTCTCGTGAAATTTTGGGAGCAGGTTCGATAATTAGGTATATTATATTAAAATGCATTATGAAATGGGATTATCCACGTCGAGAAGTCGAATATCGGTTCGGTTGGCCGCCGTCGTGACTGATCGGTTCTCCTGATGATGAATCGCGAACCAGTTCTAAAAACCCCTTATCGGTCGTGGTTCACCTGGGTGAACCACGGGGACTTGGTGAGATATCGATTTACGTCAAATGTAACTTAAACCAATTTGCATCATTTAATAGTTTACGACATCAATCAAAAATTAATTTTAGACCACTAAAGACTGCTTTTTTATCAAAAAGTATTATCGGAATGGCACCAAAAATATTTAAAAAATTATCGATATCAATTTTATAGCTGGAAAGCATTATTGAATTTAAAAACTCATTATTTAAGTTCCTAGCATCTAAGGCGTATTACTCGATTCAAGAATATTTAAATGATATTATTGCTAATTCATAAATAAATTATGCATGTGACACACATAACATACCGAAAAATTTGCATGTCTCTGTGACGAAACATGTAGTTCTATAAGTAGATTTAATACCAACTGTATGTACCATGTTTGAGCAAATAAATTACTGATTCTGATTCTGATTCAAATACATAACTAGCTATGTACAAAGAAAAAATATTATTCGTACAAAACCGGGTTATGTACCAAGAAACCTACAATCAGCATCCGGTCTGGACGGCATCTCCCCACAGCACCTCGTAGACCTCACCGGCCACGGCACGGGGGTGGTCGGTGAGCAGCTGACTGCAAGCCTCACGAAGTTGGTAAGTCTCATGCTGTTGGGAGATGTCTGCCAGGAAGAGACACCTATTATATATGGGGCTAATCTCATTGCCCTTACCAAAAAGGACGGTGGTGTACGCCCCATCGCTGTTGGGTCAACTTTTCGGCGTTTAGCAGCTAAGATCTGCGTCCGGCTCACTCGAAATAAATTGCAAAAACTCTTTGAACCAGTGCAAGTCGGTTTCGGTACACGTGGAGGTTGTGAAGCAGCAGTACATGCAGTGCGCACCTTCGGCGAAAGCGATTTGTGCGAAGTTCTCATAAAATTAGACGTGAAGAACGCCTTCAATTCGGTCAACAGGGACACCCTGCTAAACGAAATTAAAATACATGTCCCGGAAATTTATAACTTTCTTCTCCAGTGTTACCACTGTCCTTCCATTTTAACTCACAAAAATAATGAGATCTTTTCGGCCACGGGTTGTCAGCAGGGTGATCCCCTCGGTCCAGCCATTTTTAGTTTAGCCATTAATCCGATAATAAACAGCCTACATTCAAAATTAAACGTATGGTACCTTGAGGATGGCACACTTGGAGGAGACTCACAGACTGTCTTGGCAGACTTATTAAAAGTTAAAAATAAGTTTAGTGACATCGGTCTGGAACTAAACTTTGGAAAATGTGAATCGTACATTTCTCCAAACATTAATCCTTCTTTGGCTTCTCAAATCCACGAAAAATTCCACGACATCGCCCCAAATATTAAAATCATCTCCAAAGACAGTCTGCATCTTCTCGGATCACCCATTTTTGATGATGCCATCCCTCCCCTCTTGAGAAAATCGATTTCTAAATATAATTTTTATTCAGACCGACTCCTCAAGATCAGTAGTCATTCAGCTCTTTTTATTCAAAAATTTTGTTTACTCATCCCTAAATTCACTTACCTGCTCCGCTGCTGCCCCATTTGGAAATTCCCACATTTGATCCAACCCATCGACATTGTTTTGAAATCCCAAATTGAATCTGTTCTAAACATTCGTTTCAGCGAGCAGGCCTGGACCCAAGCTGCTTTACCGATAAGGCACGGTGGTTTGGGAACCCGCAAAATTTCAAGTGTTGCTTTGCCGGCTTTCTTGGCTTCAGTCCACAGCACTGCTGATCTCGCAGGTAAAATCCTAAAAGCCACAACGGCTACAAACTGCGAGATTGCATTCTTGGATGAAGCCCCAAATTTACCTTCTAAACCGAAGAGTCAAAGGGCCTGGGACACCATAGCCTCCGTCATCACTACAAATTCATTAATTGCCACATCTTCAGGTAAGGACCGGGCACGACTACTCGCAGTGTCAAGACCCGAGGCCGGACAATGGCTCCATGCCTACCCTTCACCAAACACTAGCACATTCATTGACCCCTGCACGCTTCGCATAGCTGTCAGTCTCCGGGTTGGGGCTGATGTGTGTGTAGAACACAGCTGCGCCTCTTGTGGGGCACCAGTAGATCGTCTTGGCCACCACGGACTCTCCTGCTCCTCGGGCGCCGGCCGTCTCTCCCGACATGCTGCGATCAACGACATCCTCAGAAGAGCGCTCGTCAGCGCCAACGTGCCCGCAGCACTGGAGCCCCAGATCGTGCGGGACGATGGCAAGCGCCCCGACGGGATGTCGTTGATCCCCTGGAGAATGGGCCGCGCGTTGGTGTGGGATGCCACTTGCGCTGATACGCTGGCGGCGTCCTACCTCGCAGCAACTTCTAAAGCGGCCGGGGGGGCGGCTGACGCTCGGGAGAGTTTTAAATTCAATAAATATAAGTGTCTCGGCGCCCAGTACGAGTTTATCCCTTTTGGCGTCGAGACACTAGGTCCGTGGGGTAGGGCTGCGCGTGGGCTCCACAAGGCGCTAAGCAAACGCCTAAGGGAGGCAACGGGTGACCCTCGCGCAGGCAGCTTTCCCGCGCAAAGAATTGCCATCGCAATACAACGCAGGAATGCTGCCTGTGTGATGGGCACGCTGCCAAAAGGACCATGTTTTTATAATTCTTTATAATAGTTTTAGCCACCTTTTAGTATAAGTTTATTTGTTTTTTTTAATGTTTTCTTGTAAATAAATTTCTATATAATATCACAGTTGTGTACGAGGAATTATAAATTCTTCCTACATAACCCGGTTTTGTACGAAGAATATTTTTTCTTTGTACATAGCTAGATATGTATTTGAGGTGGACCATGGACCATTTGTACAAAGAAATTGCTGTTCCTACTACAAAACCAAGGAGGTTCTCCGAGTAAGCAATAAATATAAAGGCTGGTTGGTGAAACTGCATTGAAACAACAAACCGACTTTGCAGTCCACTTGCAGCTGTCGTGCAGTCCTGTCAACCGCACACCAACTGCAATATAGCAGTCGGTTGCAGTCGGTTTGCAGTTCTGATGCAGTTGGTGTAACTGCATCAGAATCAATGAAAACTATGTTGAACAAAATCGGTTGAGCCATTTTTGAGTTATCGCAAAATTTCATAATTTTCTTAAAAGGACGTAAGTTCACTTCCAGAAGGTAATAAGTAATTACAGTTACTTTGGCGTTTACGACCTTTTTATAGAGCTTGAAATCTTTCGTAACTTAAGTCTATTGTGAAGGATGAGCAACTACGGAACCCTACACTGAGCGTGGCCCCACATGCTCTTGGCCGGTATTTTTTCTCGTGACAGTTTTTTGAAAAATTTCATAAAGGTGGAGATTGAGGGTTACAGGGGAATAAAAAATATTTCACCCATTTCCAAACAGACCCGTATTTTCATTCCTCTAGTTCACCATAGCCTGTCCAAAAATTCTAAAAGTTCCACTGCAATGGATCACAAAGGCGCATTTCAGCGAACACGGCAGTTATAAAACTATTCGCGGATTGTTCCGCGAATAAGTATGAATAAAAGTGCATATACAGGGTGATCAATCCGTCTACGTTGAACACTGAAGATATTTACTAGTACAGTACGATTAAAATCAGTTAACACTTCGGCTTTCGGCTCGGGTATCATCGCCTTAATCCGGAGACGGAAATGACACGAAATACATTACCGCGATTTCTTTTAGGTAGCATTCAATTTGAAGTATATGATACGCAATGTATAGCACCTGCCAAGATGACATTACTAACCGGTAGACCTAAGAAATTTATTATGTAGAAGCGACATGAATTTTAACATTCTTGTAGGTATACAATATATAAAAAAACATTTATAAGTCATTATTTTACTGTTTGATGTAAGTAGTACCTACGATATTACGTCAGATTAATAATTCATAATAATCACCAAATAAAAAAATTAAAAAACCGATTTCAACCGATTTCTGTTGATATTTCATAAACTGCTTGACCGATTTTGATAAAATTTACATGGGACCATCTCGGAAGTATACCCTATCAAATACGAAAAGAATTTTGTAAATCGGTCATATCTGTAAATTTATAACTCTATGTGAGAGATGAGGGATTCACGACAATTACCGAGGTTGGCCGAAGTGTTAACTGATTGTAATCGTACTGTAGTAGAGTTGCTAAGCCGCGAAATTGTGCGCATCGGGTTACAAGCATGAAATTTCTACCACAGATAGAGTATGCTGCGGTGATTATTTTCAGATGTGGAAGGAAGTCAGATTCGTCCCCTGTGCGGCGGGAAAGTGGGGTGAATAGGACAAAGGATTCCTCTTTTTCTTTTCATATTACTGATTAGGTAACGCTAGTAGGACTTGTGTCGTGTCGTTTTCGTGTAAAAGAGATACCAGGAATTCATTTTTCATGTTATTTATTCATAGTACCATATAAAAATATGGTTGTATTTCCGAAATTGCAAAAATCACAACAAGTTTTTTTTATTCAGGGAGATAAATTAGTTATATTTCCTGAATATTTACAACAACGAAAAATATTTCAAAATAGCAAATTTAATCTAGTTTCTAAAAATATATAAATATTGGGCACTCTTCATACAAACAGTATCTTAAATAAATTGTTGATGTTGAGATTAGCCCGAGTGCTCGTGATACATTAGCAAAAATATATTTTGTTTTAATTACATTCATTTATTTTTCTAGGACGTATATAGTATATATTATATGTAAAAGCATGTTAACAATCATTATTTAATATATTTAATGAAGCGAAATAGGATGCGTTCGGAGATTTACGTTGGTTACGCCGACGTAAAGATATATTTTAAGCTACTGTTTGTATGAGAAGTGCCCAACACTCATATATTTTTAGAAACCAGATTAAATGAACTTTTTGAAATAATAATAATAATTGGAAATTGTTCACGAAATTGAACTAATTTACCTCACTGAATAAAAAAACTTGTTGTGAATTTTACCTTTTCGGCCCTCACACCCATATTTTTACATAGAACTATACAAAAATAACATAAAAAATGAATTTCTGATATTTTTTTTACACGAAAACGATACGAAACACGTCCTGGTAGACTTAACTGACCAGCAATAAAGAAAGAAAAGAGGGATACTTGGCCGTATTCACTCCGCTCTCCCGCCTGACAGGGGACGACACTGACTTCCCTCCACATCTGAAAATAATCACCGTGGAACACTCTATTTGTGGTAGAAATTTCATGCTTGTAACCCGATGCGCACAATTATGTTAGAAAACAGCGGACTAACAACTCTACTATAGGTATTTATATTTATTTAGGTACGTATTGTAGGTATTAGTTCATTCTTGAAACCCATGACGATAATATCTACAGATATCACAAAAATGTTAATAAAACATTGATGAGACATTAGACCATTGATACAAAAAAGGGACACTACACGACATGATGTGAGTAGAAGCCCGAAGCCGAAGGCGAGGGCTTTAATGACACGACCTTGGAATTACTTTAACAACAGAGTCACGTACGACGTTTTTGATCACACTTTGAAGGAAATAAAACAAAAGTCAATACAAAAATTACTTACCACCCTAGGGCGTTATATACGATTTACCGCCCGGTTTTCTAACATGTAAACCCTTAAAGTGTGATAAAAATTACTTACCGCCCTAGGGCGTCATTTTCGACTTACCGCCCGCTTTTCTAGCATGTATAAACCCTTGTTTACGAGCTAGTGTGATGAAAAGATACTAACGTGTATATAAAATTGAAGTCAACAACAACCTAAACATTAATTTGTGTTTGTTTATTTATCAAAGCAGTCAAACAAGTGCTTTACACAGAGTAAGCATTTCGAAAGGGCACATTTCCAGTGTAATGACTTTTAAAGTGAACCTTATAAATTAAAGCAAAACGGCATATTTTTCAGAGTAAAGCTACAGAAGTTAAAACGCGGTTATGAAGACGGTCCTAAATGGGAGCCTTACCATAAGTTGACGTGACCGTACTCGCTAGAGACAGCGTAAATGATTTGTATGGAGAACAGTACAGCGCGCCTAGCGGTAACTTTGTAGAACTACAATCCCCCATATAAATCCTTTACGCAGTCGCTATAGCGAGTACTTACTGTCACTGTATTTCATTTGTAAGGGTATTAAAGCCTGACCAGAAATATACGAGGATGCGCCATATTGCGGAATTTCACTGGAACTAATTTCTTACACTGGCAATGATTTTATGATGGTTTGTCAACAATGTCAATGTCATTCGTGGTGATCTCTTTAAAAGACAAATATTTAAAACTATCCAAAGAAAAGATGCGCAGCTGAAGCCCGCATGGACGTCCCCAGTTATCACTCGCCATACAAAATTGAGAATTTTTAACTCGAACGTCAAGTCGGTCCTCCTGTATGGATGTGAGACGTGGCCCGTAAAAAACGTAATCACAAATAGACTCCAGGTATTTGTTAACAAATGCTTGCGAAGGATCCTGGGAATATACTGGCCACGGACCATCTCTAACATAAGGCTATGGGAGCTGAGCGGCCAAAATCCTATCGCTAAGGAGATACTTCTTCGGAAGTGGCGCTGGATAGGTCACGTACTGCGAAGACCTGACAACCATCTTTCTAAACAAGGTCTGACGTGGCAAGTATCCGGTAGAAGAAGACTCGGTCGTCCTCGCACCACTTGGAGACGCACAGTCAACAAAGAGGCCGCGTCAACTGGCCTCGACTGGAAAAAACTCGAGGAAGCAGCGCAGGATCGGCGGCAATGGAAAATCCTTCTGAGAGCCCTATGTCCCTGATGAGGGATAACAGGATACCATCATCATCATCCAAAGAAAATGCCGAAAACCATTCACAATTTGTGAACGTAAGATTATAAATAAAGTGTACATGTGTTTAATATACGAAAAACAGTCAGGAAAAAAGTGCATTCCATTAAATTATATTACGAGGTTAACATAGTGGAACTGACAGGTATTTAAAACTAATGTCATTGTAGAGGGTTGCAAAATTGTTGCCATGTAAATCTTATAAATTGCGCCCTCTTGACAACCCTCATATATTTCTGGTCAGGCTTTACAGTACCCTTGAATTAACGTGACTGTAGGTACTCGCCAGCGACAGCGTAAACGATTTGTATGGAGAATAGTACAGCGCCCTAGCGGCTGCTTTGTGGAACTACAACTCTCCACACACATCGTTTACGCAGTCATTAGCGAGTACAGTCACTGCAAACTCATGGTAAGGGTTATGAATTTTTCCAATAAGGAAACAGATCAAATATCAATTGACTCGATCGACCAACATGTTGCGAAGATTTTTTCTTTAATTATATATTTAAGTATATATTCTATGTATTTAAGTATATATTTATCTATATAAGTACGGATATCGTCGTCTAGTACCCATAACACAAGCCTTCTTGAGCTTAATTTGGGACTAGATAGATTTGTGTGAGGTTGTCCGATATTTATATTTTATATTTATTTATATTTAATGGCTCTGCAGGGAGAAAACATAAAGTATAAGAGATAGATAAATCTATTCTTAAGAACCATAGCGTCGAATTTAAATTTAATAGAAACTGCATTCAATTTTTGTTTTATAAATCTTATACAGAACCGGAATTGAACCTGGTTAAAATTCTATAAGTTGTTTGTTATTGTTGCTCACTAGCTATTTAGTATAATTATATCCGTATTACTTAGCTTACTTCAGTTTATTATAGTACATTATTATGTTTTGTTTTCTCATGTAAGTGAATTAATGTTATTCTTTTTGAGAAAAATAAAGATCTTTAAACCGAAGTAATCGCATGTTACATTCTTTACAGCGGGTTTGAACGGGTTATGTATGAAATTTTGCATGAGATTTATATAAGAAAAAAAGTGCAGTTTTGATTAAATCTATCCTTTGTCCTATTCACCCCACTTTCCCGCCGCACAGGGGACGAATCTGACTTCCTTCCACATCTGAAAATAATCACCGCAGCATACTCTATCTGTGGTAGAAATTTCATGCTTGTAACCCGATGCGCACAATTATGTTAGAAAACAGCGGACTAACAACTCTACTATAGGTATTTATATTTATTTAGGTACGTATTGTAGGTATTAGTTCATTCTTGAAACCCATGACGATAATATCTACAGATATCACATAAATGTTAATAAAACATTGATGAGACATTAGACCATTGATACAAAAAAGGGACACTACACGACATGATGTGAGTAGAAGCCCGAAGCCGAAGGCGAGGGCTTTAATGACACGACCTTGGAATTACTTTAACAACAGAGTCACGTACGACGTTTTTGATCACACTTTGAAGGAAATAAAACAAAAGTCAATACAAAAATTACTTACCACCCTAGGGCGTTATATACGATTTACCGCCCGGTTTTCTAACATGTAAACCCTTAAAGTGTGATAAAAATTACTTACCGCCCTAGGGCGTCATTTTCGACTTACCGCCCGCTTTTCTAGCATGTATAAACCCTTGTTTACGAGCTAGTGTGATGAAAAGATACTAACGTGTATATAAAATTGAAGTCAACAACAACCTAAACATTAATTTGTGTTTGTTTATTTATCAAAGCAGTCAAACAAGTGCTTTACACAGAGTAAGCATTTCGAAAGGGCACATTTCCAGTGTAATGACTTTTAAAGTGAACCTTATAAATTAAAGCAAAACGGCATATTTTTCAGAGTAAAGCTACAGAAGTTAAAACGCGGTTATGAAGACGGTCCTAAATGGGAGCCTTACCATAAGTTGACGTGACCGTACTCGCTAGAGACAGCGTAAATGATTTGTATGGAGAACAGTACAGCGCGCCTAGCGGTAACTTTGTAGAACTACAATCCCCCATATAAATCCTTTACGCAGTCGCTATAGCGAGTACTTACTGTCACTGTATTTCATTTGTAAGGGTATTAAAGCCTGACCAGAAATATACGAGGATGCGCCATATTGCGGAATTTCACTGGAACTAATTTCTTACACTGGCAATGATTTTATGATGGTTTGTCAACAATGTCAATGTCATTCGTGGTGATCTCTTTAAAAGACAAATATTTAAAACTATCCAAAGAAAATGCCGAAAACCATTCACAATTTGTGAACGTAAGATTATAAATAAAGTGTACATGTGTTTACTATACGAAAAACAGTCAGGAAAAAAGTGCATTCCATTAAATTATATTACGAGGTTAACATAGTGGAACTGACAGGTATTTAAAACTAATGTCATTGTAGAGGGTTGCAAAATTGTTGCCATGTAAATCTTATAAATTGCGCCCTCTTGACAACCCTCATATATTTCTGGTCAGGCTTTACAGTACCCTTGAATTAACGTGACTGTAGGTACTCGCCAGCGACAGCGTAAACGATTTGTATGGAGAATAGTACAGCGCCCTAGCGGCTGCTTTGTGGAACTACAACTCTCCACACACATCGTTTACGCAGTCATTAGCGAGTACAGTCACTGCAAACTCATGGTAAGGGTTATGAATTTTTCCAATAAGGAAACAGATTAAATATCAATTGACTCGATCGACCAACATGTTGCGAAGATTTTTTCTTTAATTATATATTTAAGTATATATTCTATGTATTTAAGTATATATTTATCTATATAAGTACGGATATCGTCGTCTAGTACCCATAACACAAGCCTTCTTGAGCTTAATTTGGGACTAGATAGATTTGTGTGAGGTTGTCCGATATTTATATTTTATATTTATTTATATTTAATGGCTCTGCAGGGAGAAAACATAAAGTATAAGAGATAGATAAATCTATTCTTAAGAACCATAGCGTCGAATTTAAATTTAATAGAAACTGCATTAAATTTTTGTTTTATAAATCTTATACAGAACCGGAATTGAACCTGGTTAAAATTCTATAAGTTGTTTGTTATTGTTGCTCACTAGCTATTTAGTATAATTATATCCGTATTACTTAGCTTACTTCAGTTTATTATAGTACATTATTATGTTTTGTTTTCTCATGTAAGTGAATTAATGTTATTCTTTTTGAGAAAAATAAAGATCTTTAAACCGAAGTAATCGCATGTTACATTCTTTACAGCGGGTTTGAACGGGTTATGTATGAAATTTTGCATGAGATTTATATAAGAAAAAAAGTGCAGTTTTGATTAAATCTAAAATCGACGTAGTTCCTAAGAACAGATTTCCCTATCTCTTATAGTTTCCGTTTTCTCCCTTCTGACCCATTTGGATAGATCAGCTGATACATTGTGTGCGCGTTTAGACACAATTGGTCTCCGAGGTCACTCCCAGAAGTCGTCGGCAACATCAAGGGACTGCTAGGCTTTCTGGTGGAGTTGGGTTGGCAAGAGTAGTGCCAGCAACCCTTCACGCAAAATAGGCGCATTTTAAGACGAGTTGCGGAAAACTATAACTATATTATAGCCCGCTATAACCTATACACAATAAAATTGGTGGCTGATAATGGCCTTTACGGCTTGAAGATGTGGATGGCAGGTGAGGAATGGCGAGGGCAGCTGTTGCAGCAGCAATTGCAACTGCAGCAGCAGTAGAGGGGTCATGTTCAGTAAACATTTTAAAAGCGTGATGCAGGATCGTCATTTGTTATGCATGGGTGCGCGGCGCCGAGCCAACCTGGCGCCATCTGTTTTCATAATTTCCTTTGTACATCACGCCGAAACGGCTTTACAAATTTTAACCAATTTTGGTACAGAGATAGCTATTAAAGATGGTTATAGGATCCTATATGGTAAAGAAAAAAATACATGGACGCAGTTGCGTGCACGTTCTGGTTTCATTTTACAAATCATAATTGAGTGCGTGTCCTTTGTAAAGCGAACAAAGACAGGGACTCTTCCACGTCCGTTGTCCGGTGCTATATTGGCTGCCAAAATGATGTGAGCGCCTGTCATTGGTTCCTGAGATACGTCGTCATGCGTCACGTCACGTTTATGAAACATGTAATGTCTAATTTATTTAAATGTAAACATACCACAATTTTTATATTCAACTATTGATACAAAGATCATAGCTCAAAAAACAATTGAAATGCTGAACCTGGCAAGAGACCGGGAATCGAACCCGATACCTCTGGATGGCTATTGCTAGAGGTATTTTTGACGACGACGCGGTTGGCGCAGTGGTTAAGCAACTGCCTACTGAGCCGACGGTCCCGGGTTCGAATCCCGGCAAGGGCAAATATTTGTGTGATGAACAGGACAGTTTTTTTCTCCTAATTAGACCGAAAGAGCTCGTGATTCTGAGTAGAAAATACCCAAAATATCTAAAATAAAAAAAAAAGTGGGGTGTACAACTTTAGAAACAATGGCCCGCATAAGTGATCCATAGGAGCAAAGGATATGCATAGCAGTCACCTCTGACTCCTAGCAGAATCTGCACGTTGCGTCCTGTTCCATTCCCATTTGGAACAGGTGTTTGTGTAGTTTGCAGTCCGTTCCATTACGTTTCCATCACTTTTGCATATGAACTGACTTTTTTTTGTTTGTCTCTCTCTCTCTGTGGTCGCTCCCTCATGACTGAGGATCGTGGTCATCAGTGGATATAGATATGGTTTTTGTTTGTAGTGGATACTAAAATTCCCATACAAATGGAACACTTTTTTATTCTTCACATTGAAAATGCTATCGATTCTGAGTAAGATGAACCTAAGAACGTCAAGTTCTGGAAGAAACAGGGATCCGGGATTTTTTATGGAAACTCACAACCACGCACATTATATAAAAAAAAATAAAAAATTAAGGGACAATCTTACACAAATTGACCTAGTCCCAAACTAAGCAAAGCTGATGCAAATGGGTACTAGACGACGACATACATAATATATCAATACATACATCCATGACACAGGAACAAATATTCGAGTTCAGCACACAAACATTTGCCCTGGCCGGGATGCGAACCCAGGACCGCCGGCTCATTAGGCAGGGAGGACTTCAAACCGAGCCAACCGCGTCGTCAGTAGCCCTGAAAATATAACAAAGAAATATTCTACGGCATTTATAACATTAAGTAAACCGACGGGTTCAATCCACTAACAATATGGTTTCCAGGTCGCTAGTTAATTAATCATGTGTGCTTGGACAAAGAGTATAATATTGCAACAGAGTAGTTAAGTCACGATTAAATAATTTTGGATCCTAATTCCACATACAGCATGCCTCCGACTATGGGGCTTTAGATGTACCTAAAGTTTGATTTTACTTACTTAACTGATCGAATGTTATTTTGTGACATTAATAACACCCCTCTTTTTTTGTCGGGGGTAAAAAAATATGTAATAAGGATAATTTATTAGACTTCAAAGTTTAATAGTTAAGTCAGTGTATCGTAAATTGTGATTATTCATTTGAAATTTGACGTTTCTTAAAGCTAAACACTTAATATCAGTATGCTGTCAATTTAGCATTAGATCTAGCCGGTCCGCAGTAGGATCCGTATGGTAGCTTAGTAGTGGTATGGAAACACGAACGTTTGGAAGCTAAGATATTATTTAGATGGATATTTTGGCATTAAATGTTAGAACTGTTGATGCAAAAATCGAAGCACAAAGAAAAATTAGAAATGCGTAACCTGGTGAAAGAAAAAAAAAGACCTTAAACTTGTGATTTTCTTCGTATCACGGGTGTTCTATCAAGTACACTCTACAACTTCCTACTCTCTGTCCGGTAAATCACCGACCGCTTCTCTCAGCCGGTTATTAATAGAGGGCATCAACCGGATCTGACCGGATCTAGCCGGTCCGCAGTAGGATCCGTACGGTAGCTTAGTCGTGGAATTGAACACGAACGTTTGGAAGTTAGGATATTATTTCGACGGATAGATTGGTATCAAATGTTACTTTAAATTTAACAAAGGCTGTTGGTATTTTAGTAACATTATTAATAAATAAATAAAAAAATATCGGACAACCTCACACAAATCGATCTTAGTCCCAAATTAAGCTTCAGAAGGCTTGTGTTATGGGTACTAGACGACGATATACATACTTATATAGACAAATATATACTTAAATACATAGAACAAACCATGACCCAAGCACAAATATTCGAGTTCAACACACAAAAATTTGCCCTGGCCGGGATTCGAACACGGGACCGCCGGCTCAGTAGGCAGGTGTCTACAAACCGAGCCAAACGCGTCGTCGAATTATACAATTTGTACATGTATATGCATTCCCTTAAATTTGTATTCATCAACGTAACTAGTGTATTTTGTTTCAACATTTGCATCGTGTGCATACACGTATAGTTGTACACCCTTCCCGCACTAATAATGTCTCTGTTTGACCTTGTGGTTGACTGGTAGAGCCTCATGGCATCAAGTCCGCCATTTGTACTTTTACTTCTGTATTTTGTGCAATAAAGTTTTAATAAATAAATTGGTACAAAATATCTTAAC
Source organism: Apotomis turbidana (assembly GCA_905147355.2). Classification (NCBI taxonomy): domain Eukaryota; kingdom Metazoa; phylum Arthropoda; class Insecta; order Lepidoptera; family Tortricidae; genus Apotomis; species Apotomis turbidana. The sequence goes on from LR990293.1 coordinate 22,892,894, forward strand.
TCACCACTGAAAGACTAAATTAATTTCTTGCAATACACTTTTTATATATTTTCTTCGAAAAATACGTACCTATAAACCTTACATTTTAGGTAAAGTTCATCTTACTGTACTAGTTAAAGTATCCTTTACGGAAAACAAAAACAAAACGTTTGTTCTGTGAGTAGACCACAGGGGCATGTTCACATGTCTGAATCTGAATCTACCGGCATTTCATAAGAGGAGACCACTGTTGAGAAAAAAGCCGAAAAAAAACTCAACAGAATTTTTTTTTTTCATAAATACTTAAAACTATTACAATTATATTATAACTAGGTAATTGATACGTTGAGATGTACAATATTCTCCAAATCTAACCTTACATTAATAATTATATAAAATAAAGTTAATTTTTCAGAGATGTAGATTGTAGAAGGTCTCTAGGCGCCACGACACGCAAGGTCTCAAGGTATCAAAGTAAATAACTGCTGAGATGTACATAGTCTATAGGCGTCACAACATGCAACAGAATAAATTAATTTAAATCCCCAGAAAAAGTTTAAGGACTGGATAAAAAACTATACATAATAAAAATAAAGTAAGCTAGGTTTCTTAGAAATGGATACCTATGGCCACTACTTCTCTGGGCGTCGAAATTTACAACAAGTAATCACTATAAAAGCCACATCAAATAACGCCCTAAACATGACATACATGCTTTTCCCATTTACATTTTGACAGGTGTCACGCAGACTCCCTCCGAGGTATGGAGTGTAAAAGGGAGGAGCGACATCTTAATTTATTATTTATTTATTCAAATTAGTTACACAGCATTACAGTAATTAAACCAAGGCACTGTGAACTACAAAATTACCTAGTTAATTTAAATTATTTATTTAATTAATTATTATTAGTTAATCAAATTAATTAATTATTTATCTAAAAGTGTTCGCTGAAAGGTGTTAAATTAGTGGCGCTACTGTGTCTGAGAGTAGTTCCTTACTTAGCAACGGTTTGTTTATTTTTAATAAAACTTAACTATGCGTTTTTTCTGTATATACTTAAAGGAACGAAGTAGGAATTACTCTGGTCACCTCGTGGTAAATATTATTTTTTCAAATCGACACCGTTCACTCCGTCTAAAACTTGTTTTTTTTTATTACTTTCTTGCTATTCTAGCGCTATTGGGGATGGCATTGGAACTATGATTTACTGCTTACCGCTGGATGGTTTTTCAACTATTCGCCGATGGAAGATTCCGTATGTATATCTCAACTCCAAAACATGGTTTCCCGTCTGTAACGTATCGCCAAATTTTCATTTGTCCGAAAGTATTTTATTTTTTCAGGATTTTATAAACATCGTTTTAAGGAGCCCATTAGATTAGGTTAGGTCCCTTATATAATTTTTATGAAAAAAAATGGCTTTCGGACAAATGAAAATTTAGCGAAACGTTACAGATGGGAAACAAAAATTTGTGTATGAAGATTCTGCTCCTTCCTTTTACACTCCATCAGGGGCTCGCCAATTGAAACATGTCAAAATCAGCTTCTATCAGCGTATTAGCAATTTGCAAATATCCTGTCGAGAAGTGGGTCTTGTCTTTTGTGGTTATTGAAATGCAACATAATAAAATTGGAGAATTGATGGGACTGAGAAAAGCCGCAATATTATATTGTTACGAGCGTGGGGTTCGTATTTGATAGAAAAGCAACAATTAATCCACAAATGAAATCACACACTTTATTACTAAAATTACGCACTTACAATTCAGACGAACTGTACTTAAAATCCACTAATTAACACAAACACAAATTACGCACTCACTATTCACACGAACTGTACTTAAAGCGCACTAATCACTAATGAGTCTTTCTCTCAGATTATCCTTTTACTCGCACTGTATCGCAATTAAAATGTAACTAACTCGCGCCGGCCGTCGGCGCCTTATATATCCCGCGGAACCGCTTTCTCGATGCGTTGTCCACACATATCGCGAATATTCTAGTAAGGTCCAGTGTGAGGGCCGAGAACATTCGAGGCTATATATGTCTCTCTCTAATGGTGCACTCTCTGTCACTCCTTTCTCGAATGTTCCGCGTATAGCTATCTCTTTTTAGTAGTCCTATCTCTGTCACACACTTCTCGAATGTTCCGAGTATAGCTATCTCATTCTACTAGTGCTATCTCTGTCACTCCTACGGGATATTTCGCCATATAACGATTTGTGCTTCAGAGGCCCATAAGGGGTCCTGAAAACGCCTGAAAACGGGTTTTCAGGTTATGGCGTCATCTGATAGAGGGTGCCCTGAAACGGACTGAAAACATGTTTCAGGCGCCTGAAAACGACGGCAACTTGGGTGAAATTTCGATCTTTAGATATGTGATAGAGCAACTTCTGAAACGGCCTGAAATGACTTTTCAGCCTGCTGAAAACGCCGCTAAAGCACTGAAATTGACGTTCAAAGTTTTTGACCTAACCTACCGGCGTAACACTGCCCCCTCCTAAGACATGCTCGTCCCGAGCATCATTATTTCCGTGGTATCTGGCCAGCCGGTCAACATGAACAATCTTGCTCGGACTACGAGGATTCCGCTGGATTCGATACGTGACGTCGTTTATTTTGGTCACTACCTTGTAAGGCCCTTCCCAATTCGGAGATAGTTTCGGGGACTTTCCTACTCGTCGCATAGGGTTATGTAGCCACACCAACGAACCTTCCTCAAAACCCACTTGATAAGACTTTCGGTCATATCGGGTTTTCATTTTTATGCTAGCGTGGAGCCCATGCTCACGTACCAGGCTGTGAACATCATCAATCCGATCCCTCAAATCACTTGCATATTCCGTGATGGTCGTTGGTGTATCTGGAGGACGTCCAGTCAATAGATCCGCAGGCAAACGGAGCTCTCTTCCAAAATTCGCGTATGATGGAGTAACCGCCGTACTCTCGTGAGTTGCAGACCTATAAGACAACAGGAAGAGGGGGATATGCCGATCCCAATCTTTTTGGTGACTCTCAACGACCTTGGCTAGATGTCTCTCCAGTGTCTGGTTAAATCTCTCGACCATTCCATCCGACTGTGGATGATACGCCGTAGTCCTTGTCTTGTGAATTCCCATTATGCGACAAGTCTCCTGAAAGACCGCAGATTCGAAGTTTCTTCCTTGATCACTGTGGATTTCGAGTGGCACTCCAAAGCGACAAAACACTTCGTTCACTAACTTTACCGCTATGGTTACCGCTTCTTGATTTGGAATGGCAAATACTTCAGGCCACTTCGTGAAGTAATCCATCACGACAAGAATGTACTTGTTTCCGGAGTCAGATGCTGGGAATGGTCCTGCGACGTCTAATGCAACCCTTTCCCAAGGGGCTCCAACGTTGTACAACTTGAGTGCTCCTCGGCTACGGGTATGCGGCCCCTTGACTGATGCACAGTTAGTGCATCGTTTACACCAATTTTCAACATCTTCTCGGCAGTGAATCCAATAAAAGCGTTGCCGAATTTTCATTAGTGTCCTTTTTACTCCAAGGTGTCCACCGGAAGCTCCATCGTGAAAGCTTCTCAAAACATCTTTCACCCTTTTCTTCGGGACAATGACTTGCAGGTGAGCATCCTTCCCATTTGTTGATTCCCATTTTCTACATAGAACGCCATTATGCATAACCAAGCTATCCCATTGTGCCCAGCAAAGAGTATGTAATTTCCTACGGAGAAGAGACGTAACTCCCTACAATATTGCAATCTAGAGGGCTTGTATGAAGCTAGATAAAGTATTGTACCAACATTGTAAAATGAATTGCACAGACTAAACAAATCTACTATCTACCATCTGTCACGGTGACGGGACAGTGCTGTTCGAGTTATCGATAGTACTCAAACGGTAAATGCACTAGGGATGTATAAATTTTATCGATAATCGATAAAATAAATTGTATATATGCTAATAGCATTTTTCTTTTCGGATTTTAATTTAATGCTGTTGTAAATAAAAGGACGAACATGATTCGGAAATATTATTTATTCATAAGCAAGGGTAACATTGAATACAACCAGAGAACATAGCAACAATGCATAAATTTATTTGTAAATAAAGTGGTGCCCGTAATTAAATACCTACACGCTAAATATTCCCCAGCTCGGCCAGTTTTAATGTTGTTGCAGATCTTTTTTTCTCTGATTTCAATCAAATTTAGTAAGCCGTATTTTACGCTGTCTTACAATTTTTTCTCCACTGAGTTACACAAAAATAGAGTATTACATAAATTGGCCTATAGGCGAATTTTTATTCCGCTGTCGTTTTATTTATTTGTTATTTCGGGCTCCTCATTTTGTGCTAAGTTTACGTACAAAATGCAAAGTTTAATTAAGAAATTTCCATACATTTTGTGTAGTATTAGTATGTATAATGTGTAGGATATAGTGTGAAATTGGGCTTACCGTGTTCAGAATAAACAACTTAACCAATTCACCGAATTTGATTGCAATCTGAGAAAAAAAGAAAAAGACAAAAAAGTAAAAATTGGCCCAGCTAACCGTGACAGTGTTCACGGTCTCTGGAGACAAATAACTAATGAATACATCATCTGTGAAAATTTCAACTGTATCACATTCACGGTTCATAAGATACAGTCTGGTGACAGACGGACGGACAGCGGAGTCTTAGTAAAAGGCATGTATTTAAATCGATATCTGTATATTCCCTTTTTTCGATCAAAATATTTGAGTTTCACCAAAAATACTGACTTGCACACTAATTATGCACACTAAATAATGCGAATTCAATATACTATTTAAAGGTATTTGCAAAACTGTTTTACTGGATATAAAAAAAAAACTAACCTAACCCGGCCGAGTCGGATCTGTGTGCAGTGCGGGGATAATTAGTGTGCAAGTCAGTATTTTTGGTGAAACTTTTAAATATATCCGATGTACGAACCATATTTTTGGTGTGAATTCGGTTAAAAAGGTAATCTCGTTTTGAATTATGTTTAAGTTTTTTTTGTAGGACATGTTCAGTTAATCAATTGTTTTTTTTGCACAGTATTCCTTTTACTGGTATGCATTCAGTTAATTAGTGGAGTTACCTAGTGTACTGAAAAATTATACAGTTGTGCAATTAAATATATCCCTTAGGGCCGATTGTACAATCACCAGATAAAACATATCTGCCAGATAAATGTTGGCTGTCACTTTTCTTTTATATGACGGGAGAAAAGGATAGCAATAATGTTAACTGGCGGATAAATTTATCTGGTGATTGAACAATCGGCCCTTAGTAAAATAGGGTCCCGTTTTTTACCCTAGGGGTAAAGAACCCATAAAAAGGAACTTACTCATGTTTTTTTTATTTGTTCTGATTTTTTTAAGAAATCAGCAACTCGTTCTTCTTCTATTGCAATTTTTTTATTAATTATGGCGCAATGTCTCCGAATCAGCAGTAACGCTAGCTTGACTACGATTATATGGGTAATATCGCTGCGATGCTCATTGCACGTTATAAATGAGTTATTTGTGTGGGCCATAAACATTGTCATAGTTAGCTGGCGAATATTCAGCGTGTGTATAATGGGCACGACTTCTTTTTCAAATAAATTTATACATTGGTTAATACAATTGTATAGCTTTTTAGACGGATATGTCAAGGAGCTCCTGTCTTTCCACCACTCGCGGAGTTTTATATATTCATACGACAAATCTGTTATATCACCAGGTTTTGTCGTTAGGGAGTCTTGGCAAGTATCACATTTTTTTATTTTTAGGACGCAATGTGCAATATATCCGCTGACATATACGACAGGCTGAATGTCTAAATCCAGGATATTGGATTCCAAGTCCTGCATGTGGAGTGTCAGCGTGTCCTCGTCCGGTAAACTAAGGACGGGAACGTATTCTTCGTCCATGATTATGTTTTCATTTTGTTGGTCTTTTGTCAATGTTTTGGGCGTCTGTGGAGTATGCGTGGTGGCCGTTTTATCAAATACGATATCGTGAAAATCTGTCAGAAGACTATTAGAGTCTCGCTGACAATTTGTTCCTCTACTTTGGGGAGCGGTCATTTTTGACACTACGGCGGTCTTTATGGCTGCAATAAATGATGCAACCGTAGGGTTCCTATTTGTTGGACTGTGCTGTCGTAAAACTCCGAACAAATTTTCCAACGCGTCTTGGTTCAGCTGTCGGAGATTTAAATACTTGAATCCAAGGCGCTGCCAATCAGTCCATATATCTCTTAATGAGCATAATGTTATTTTGTATCCTTCGATACACCTAACATTTTTGGCCGTTACACCCGTTCCCGGCTTTATGAAACTGACCGTTTCCAGCAATTTCCTACATTCGGCCCACATTCGAACATGGTCAGTTTTAGTAGACACGTTTTCTCTTTTTCCTTTTTTCACATCATCTGGACCTGAAGGTCCATTTGTGTAGTCGAATAGCCGATCAAGCTGGAGCACAACTCTAGCGGTTTGCTTAATTTCCTCAGTCTTGACCGGGTCTTGTTCCACAGGCGCAAGAAGCATAAGTACTGCGTATACTGTATTGCTAAGTATTTGTGCTGCATACTTCACTTTCATTTTGGCCCGATACTTGGGTTGAACATGAATTGGGCTTATTTTACTTAGATATAACAGGTTTCGGTTCCTTTCTTCAACTTTTATTAAATGTTCCCACTTTGCTGTGTCTCCACCTAATCTCATTTCACCATTATTCATGAAGTTGTTCCTAATTGACTTGAAGAGGTGGGGAACATCAAATATAATGTATATTTTTTTGTCCCCAATAGTAAAATAGTTCTTCATTTCTGCTTCGTCTTTCTTTGTGCGCGACAAATCTTTTAAAATGTTAAGAGCACCAGTATTCGTTGGGCCTTGATCGCAGATTGTGCTAATGACATTGAACCCTGTTTCATTTACTGATTTTATAATGTCTTTTATCAGTGTTGCAAGCTTATGTGAAGACACCGTGCCTTTAACAAAATAAAAAGCTATGGGTTGCTTGTACTTTGTTTTCAACCCTTGCAACATAAAGACCAAAGCATGGTTTGCTTGTGCATGACTCCTCTCGCCGTTACCCATATCCGTAAAACCTTCAATTTTATCCGTGGTATTATTATGAATTAATCTGGGTTTCAAAGCAATCTCATCAAAAAGAAGACAGCAATGCTTGTCTTGAGCATTTTGGGGTAAATGTTTTTTTAAATGCTCCAAAGCGGGTCTACATAGCCCTGGTTCCATAGGTATTTTTTTTAAAATACTTGTCAATGTGCTTTCACTTGGCAAGGGCATTAAATATTTTAAATATCTATAAGCCTTTGGCGATCTTTTGAAAATCGCCAACAAAGAAATTTTTGATTTTGTTGTCCAACGACGGCCTCGGATTTTTCGTTTTTGATTTTTTATAACCATTGTTACAATGTCTTTTAACACCGTAGACTGTAATGAGTCGATGAGGGTGGCACTTTTTTTTAACGACCTTACTGTCGCCTTTGTCTTCTGTAATTGGTGTAGAAGTTCCCTTTCCCGGGGATTTAAATCTGTAAAACAAGAAAAAACAAATCTTTAAAATAAGTCCAGCCGATCAATGCCATCAAGTCACCATTATAAATGGGCTAAGTATAGGAATATTTAAGGTAGGTACACGGAAAACGAACTGTTTGATGAAAGAAACGTGCAAGGTAATCGTGACAATACAGTAGGGCTTCGGTAAACCGGACTCCCTCTTGTTTGGTGATCTCTGTATCAGGACGGGCGATGAAATTTGTAGAGCGTTCACGGTAGACATTTTGCATTTGCGTACATCAAGGCGCCACCGAGTAAACATTAGAACTTAATGTTAAAAGATAACTTGCAGATTTTAGATGTGCTTGTGCAGGTGGGATGTATGGTGGGATATTGATTGTGACATAATATCTACTATAATCCGGACGCCTCAATAATCGCGTAGGGTCTTGTTTTTGCCTGTCCGGGCTAGCGATGATTTCCCTACTCTATATCCATATATTATATCCTATTAGCTTATACAAATACATTTGCACCTATATACTATATTTATTCATCTCTTTTTTTGGCAATTCCTACACTTTCCTAAATTAGTCACTGACGAGAGGGATGAGAACGAAGGGGTGAAATGGAGTTATTTCCATATGTGTCTCATATATTGCTGCAACTCTCACGTCCGTGACTAATTGAGGAAAAGTAACAGCCACATTAAACCGGCACTGGCCATATGTAATAGGGGACGCTGCACATGCGCTTTACGTAGTTATACTTATTATAAACGCATCTTTAACCCGCTTTCATTTATTATAGGCTTCACAGACGATGGAATGGTCCGGCGGACCAATAGCGACGCTGCTATGTGTTGGATTGAGATAGTAATATACATCTCTCATTCTTACAGACGGCAGCGTCCCTCTAGGTCCGCCGGACTATTCGATCGTCTGTTAAGACTATTAGTTACACTTTTCGAACCGAGGTGGCGGACATTACGATGACGTCATAACTGAGATTGTCTCACGACAGTTTTAGGGACTACAGACCATATACCTAACAACAGACTAAAATTTAGGTCGCAAGTGAAGATTCAAATGAAGTATCGTTTCATTCATGTCAGTAACTCACTCACTCACTGACTGAAGGATAAACTAACTCACTACCTATATCAGTATCTTTCGTTGGCAAACACTCACCACTCAATGTGAACTGAACCGAATGATGCTATTTGATATTATGAAGTTATACTTATAAAATAAATTAAAAACGTGAAATAATTTGATTTGTCGATTGTTTAGAGATGAAACACATTTTTCCAATAGCAACGTCATTGGTGTTCATTTTGTATACTCTCTTAATAATTCGTATGACGCATCATTCAAATAAATCACTGAACAAAATGAAAGAGATTAACAAAATTAGTAGATATATATGATGGAGCAGTTTGTCTATAGATGCACTGAAAGAAATGAACGAAATGACTGATAGGTATTATATATCGCGAGAGTTTAAGACTTTAATCGTTATTCTTGATTTGCGCATCTCTTCTCTATAATTCTTATTGGCGTGGTTCTATAATGGGTATGATGGTGGTAGCGATCCGGAGGGACTCTGTGATAGCTCCAACTGCCACTACACGTGTTTTATCATATATTATTCAATGTATTACGTACCTGCTTCTGATAATCTTATCTTCTTTGCGACATTTTCTGCTTGGATAAAGGCGCTGCTTGTAGACGGTATCCCAGGGTCTAGAATAAATACAATGTGTGCTTAAAACTATTACATTAATTTTACAACATAACATTACTCTGGAATACAGTATTTTATTACCATTTATGTTTAGTATGTTTGAAGTAGTCAGTGGCCGTTTTCGAGCTTTCTGTACAACTGGTACCGTACTGGTCCCGGGGTCAACTGCGACTGTAGCTGAAAATAAAAGTACAACTTTTTATAGTGTTGCTATTGTTGCTAATGTTGTTAACGCACGTCAGGTGATTACGTCGTCACGGACTCTGTTAGTTAGAGAATACAGGGTTGTACAGATCATTGTGAGCGTGTTGTAATGTAATGCTTAACTACTTTTGCTGCTGACTGTACATTCGTTAACAAAATAATCGAGTCCATCACACAAATATCTGCCGTTTACCGGTACCGCCGGCTCAGTAGGAAGCTACACTGCGTCAACCACGTCGTCAAAATTCATATTATTAACCTTCTGATCGCCCAACTTAATCCAGTGAATAAAGGAGTTTGACCTTACAAACGGTCCGGTAGTTTTGAATTTTTGATATTTTGTCTCTAACCATCCTATGGTTAGAGAGTGTTTAAAATCCAAAATGCACAATTCCCCCTCCTCCGCGCCCGCCGCCATATTACTGCAGATTTTTGCTTAAACCTCCGTTAAGGAGCATTTTAGCTAGAAAAGAGCTTGGGTAATGTTGTAGAGGATTAAATTTACTATATAATTAACAGTTAAAATTTTGTTTCAAGGACAGATAGTTACGGAGATATGCACATATAAAAAAAAAAACGCAATTTCCAGCAATATATCAAGCTACTGGCTTATATCTTCGTTTAGGAGCATTTTAGCTAGAAAATTTCTTAGGCAATGTCGTAGAAAATTAAATTTACTATAATTTACTATTCAAATTTTGTTTCTAGGACAGATAATTACGAAGATATGTAAAAAAGTCACATTAAATTAATCACAATTTTCCCTTGGTACACGGGACAGAAAAACACCAAGAAAGAAGATGATCCTTCCGAATATCGTCGTTTGTTACACAAGTGCAAACTTAACAGTCATTTGTTATTTTAAGTTATAAAAGTTACTAAATAAACAGCATTATATTAGTGCTATTTAGGCGAAGCGGTGGTAGCCTAGTGGTTAGGGCGTGCGACTTTCAATCCGGAGGTCGCGGGTTCGAACCAATGAGTTTTTCGGAACTTATGTACAGAATGTCATTTGATATTTACCACTCGCTTTTCGGTGAAGGAAAACATCGTGAGGAAACCACCTAAGCTAAGCCCAATAAGGCCTAGTTTCCCCTCTGGGTCGGAAGGTCAGATGGCAGTCGCTTGCGTAAAAACTAGTGCCTACGCCATATCTTGGGATTTAGGTAGCCGACCCCGATTGAGAATTTATTCTCAAAAAATGGGACAAAGGCTAGGAGGATGATGATGATGATATTAGTGCTATTTAGATGCCGTGAGAGTTTCCATTAACATTGCTTTTGATTCGTTATTAAACTGACATATAAGAATCTAGGGTCCATTTTGCAGCATCTTGTTAACAGCACCGGTGATTCTTGAGTAACATGATCATCTTCTTTCAACATCAATTAAAAATAATCCAAATTATTTAATTACCAAGTATGTCTTGCGTAGTGGTAGTTGCAAGCGGTGTTTTGCTGGTGGAGGCCACAGACTCTACAGCATCTATTGAGCAGAGGGGTGCTGGAGCTAAAACCATAAAAAACACTTTCAATCAAAAATTATTGTCTACTGCGGAAGCATAATCATCTTGAACTTTCAGTTTCTAACAGGTGAGTTAGACGCGAACCCGACATAAAAAGTGAATATACTCTTAAACATACCTGAGAATAGAATATGTCTCAAACTTAATTGAGTAAAAAGTAATCCTATAAACACCTTTTTTTTAGATGTATTTCTATGAATGTATACACTCTATTGTACACAAAACAAATATTACATGTACAAAGGCGAAGTTGGAAGGAGAAACGAGATGTGATTGAATTATAAAACAAACACACTAAATAAATACATAATAATAGATGTCCCGCTGTTCCAATTTCAAAGTTGGTCAAAATGTCATTCCATCCAATAGATTGTGTCCTAATTTTAATAATAATTGATTTATTCAACAAAGTTTGGCCCGTAATTGTTAGTAATATTTAGGGTTTATAAAATAAGTGTTAGTGAACATAAAAAAAAATATATATATAATAATAATCATAGAACATTGTATTGTGTAGGACGGCCTCCCGCCAGGTGGACCGACGACCTAAAAAGAGTGGCGGGAAGCGGTTGAATGCGGAAAGCTGAGGACCGGGTATGGTGGCGCGAACTGGGGAGGCCTATGTCCAGCAGTGGACGACTCCAGGCTGATGATGATGATGATGATGATGATGAATAGAACATTGGTACATAATTATCTAGTAGCGATCATGACACAGGAAAAATGCCGCATGATTGGACGTGAGTCATACCGGCCCGCTACAGTAGCTAAGATTGGGTTGGAGCTGGTCCGCACTTTGCAAAGCAATGAGGCAATACTGTAGCGTATTATGGCTTATTATACCTAGTCATCATTGCGAGCTTGCGTAAACATGCCTGATGCGCTGCAGAAACGGGCCAGCTCCTACAGCAACCTCTATAGATGCGCAGGGAAATAAGTCTTTATGAAATAAACAACTTATACTAAGGTATTTCCTGATTTTCAATAGAATTTAACCAGGGACCGCTTTTTCTAATTCATATTATTTTGTAACAATGGTAGTATCCAATAGTTATTGATTCTAATAATATCATTCATTGTAATTTTATTTAGAATTACAAAAAGGCGTCACCGAACATTCCTAAAAAAATATTTTTGTTTATTTTTAACATGATCATCACTGATTAAATATCATGTATAGCCAATTAATGCTCCAGATTGCTTACTCACCTAATTTAGTCTGTGACGTCTGTGTAGCGACAGGTGCAAGCAGTGTTTTGCTGGTGGAAGCCACGGACTCTAAAGCTGTGACATCCATTGAGCAGGTGGGTGCTAGGGATAAAAGCATAAAAAAGTGTATGTAGCTCTGGCCAATATTTTATTATTACATTCTAACACAAGAAGGAAAATGATAATTTCTATTTAAAATATTACAATAATAAAAGAAATATAATAGAGAACATTTCTTTAAACCATGGTAGTGCAAACAATCGTACAGCCCAGGTAGGCAGTTACCGCAGCCTATTAACTCTTCCAAGGGGATTCGCAGGCATGTAGAAGACCCTTTAAAAATATCGGCAAAACCTCAGCTGTTAGTGTGTCAGTATGTATTGGTCTAGGCTTAGACAGGACCAGAAGGACTCAGGTGGTTCTCCACATGCCCGGCCTATACTAGTATACATATATCCAGTCTTACACTATATGGAGCAAATCGGACCAACTTCCCACAGGCCTATCACATGCAATTATAGTGCATCAAGCTGGTCTGAAGAAATCCATCTATTTTGTGTTGTTATTATCTTGGCAAGTAATTGATGGATGACTGAGTAAAAAAGTAAAATTACAGTCTCAGTCAAAATGAGTTTCTATCAAGAATAGGATTGCTTTTTTCTATTATATGTAGAGTTCATATAGCCACCTTCCCGCTCCATCATCAGGTCAGCCCCATGGTACCATATTATTAAATTGGCATCAGTTAAGTAAGTATGGAAAATTTCAGCTCAATCGGTTGATGTTATCTGCTTCAAAATTAAGTTGCAAGATTCCACCAGAACAAACATACTTACCCGCGCGCACCAACAAGGACAGCACTAAACGTTGGCCGCCGTGTTGATACTTTAATGTTCTGCCGTACCATATCGTTGGTGCACGTGGGTCGCTTTATATGCTCCGTCTAGTGGGGGTTGTCTGTGAACTAAAGGCATAATGATAATTACTTAGCAAAAATAAAATAAAGTGTTACCTTGTTTTTTTCGTCCAATGTGCAAAGGAAACCCTTCGAGAAGTTCATCATCAAGTGGCGGCATTGTTAACTGAAGAGTGGGTACTGCATTTTTCTTTAATCTTGTTTTCGTTTTTGTAAACTGCCGATTTGCAAAATGCCTGCCACAAACATATCGTAGATCATGCAGTTTTTCTATTGGTAGATGTGCCAAGTCCTCCTTGCCCACTACTTTTACCCACTGCTTACATCTGAAATACGATCAACTTAATTAATTGTGGCATTCCATCCATGGCCGGCAAGAGTAGATAACATAAAAAAACAGAGAATTAGCAATGAAACTTACACGTGCTCGAGTAAGGGAAACCTTGCGAAGAATACTTTGCCACTGCAGCGTTTTTCTTGTATACCACAAATTTCACAGTTTCTATGGCCACGATTCATTTTAGCTATTTGATAGTCTTGTCTCAAAACGCCGCGACTAAATAACTTAACTAATAGAGTCCTGTCTCAAAACACTATAACTAAATAACAATGCGAAGTCAAAGTCACTTAACTAGTAGTCTTGTCTCAAAACACTGTAACTAAATAACAATGCGAAATCACTTAACTAGTAGAGTCCTGTCTCAAAACACTGTTCTAATATAACAACGTGAAGATAATGCGGAGGAAAAACACTTTCAAACTCAACGCAAATAAATAGTAAGCAAAACAAAACAAACATATCGCAAAACGACAACACAGTACGTACGACATTCTGTCTTGTAAATTTCGTTAGAAGGGTTGCCACCTATAATTTACAAAAGCTTCCATAACTTTCGTTTACTACGTTATATATTTTTATCGTGATGTCTTTGTGTTAATTTTTTGACTTATAATTATTATTTATATTGATTTTAAATGTTCCAGTTATTATAATGCTACATTTTTTAAAGACAAAGTGCAAAAGAAAACTCCCAGAGGCATACTTATTTTACACATGGTAACAGATTCGTTAATTTGGTAATGTTGGTACGACACAAGATGCAACTTCATACAGGCTTTTTTTTGTATTGAGTTGAGAGCCACTGGTGCCCAGTAGCTTTTTGTTACCGCACTCATCGAAGCTACATCACACCATCTTGGTTTAGGCACATCTGCATTAATCCAATCAAAAATGGGTCTCACGTCAGGGTCTTTTTGTTGCGCTTGCTGCATGATTTCATCACTCCACTCGTCGCTAACCGTATCAGTTCTTATCATTCGAACACATTCCTTGTCTTCTTGTCTTGAGCAATGTTAACAGTCGTCCGCACAAGGTCTCCGTGATAGGCCGTCAGCATTTCCATGTGATTTCCCACTACGGTGTTCGATGATGAAATCATATTCCTGCAGTTGTTCAATCCATCTTGCCACTTGTCCTTCGGGGTTTTTAAATTCTAGCAACCACTTCAAAGCAGCATGGTCAGTTCTGATACGAAACTTTCTTCCCAACAGATATTTGCTGAAATGCTGTAACGTCTTGACAACTGCTAGCAATTCCCTCCGAGTGACACAGTAATTCCTCTCTGGTTTAGACAGTGACTTACTGAAATATGCAATCACAACTTCGTTGTTTCCTTTCTTTTGCGACAAGACACCTCCAATACCAGTGTTGCTAGCATCTGTGTCCACAATGAAATCCACTTCCGGGTCTGGATACCCCAATATTGGCGTTTCACAAAGTCTTCCTTTAAGCTCGTTGAAACTTGACTCACATTGTTCGTTCCAGTCAAATGTTCGTTTTTCTTCCGTTAGTTGATGCAAAGGCTTTGCTATATCCGAGAAGTTCTTCACAAAACGTCTGTAGTATGAGCAAAGCCCCAAAAAGGCACGTACTGCTGTCTTGTCTTTTGGCGTCGGCCAATCCTTCACGGCGCTAATCTTCTCGGGATCTGTCTGGATGCCGTCCTTTGAAATCACGTGACCCAAGTAATTCACTTTACGTTTGAAAAACGAGCATTTCTTCGGGCTGAGTTTCAGATTTGCCCCTCGTAGTTTGCCTAGCACCTGCTCCAATTTATTCAAGTGGTCATCGAAGTCTCTACCAACGATAATGATGTCATCCAAATAGACCAAGCAAGTTTCTCCTAGAAGTCCAGCTAATATTTGTTCCATTAATCTCTCAAATGTAGCTGGTGCATTACACAGTCCAAATGGCATAACATTGAACTGCCAGAGTCCCTTGCCAGTAGAGAAGGCCGTTTTCTCCTTATCCTTGTCCTTGATTTCGACTTGCCAATAGCCACTTTTCAGATCCAACGTTGAAAACCATTTCATTCCGTTCAATGTGTCTAAGGTGTCGTCGATTCGTGGAAGTGGATAACTGTCCTTCTTGGTTACATCATTAAGTCGACGGTAGTCAATACAGAATCTCATGGTGCCGTCCTTCTTCTTAACCAAAACTACGGGAGAACACCACGGGCTTGTTGAAGGTTCAATAACGCCGCTTCTTTGCATTTCCTCGATCATGCCCTCAACCTCCTTCTCCCGAGCTACTGGAACTCTCCGAGGGCGCTGTCGGATAGGCATAGTTTCCCCAGTGTCGATCTCATGCTGAACCACTCCAGTTCTTCCAATGTCATCATCATGCGAAGAAAAGACGTTGCGATATCGTAGCAGTAAGCTACGCGCCTTAAGGAATTCCTCCTCGGTAAGGTGCTCCCTGGAGTCATTTAGTAATTTTTCAACATCCACTGAAGGCTTAACATGCCCAGGTTTCACGCTTACCTCAGATTCCCGATAGCCTCTTATCCAAGAAATTTCTTCGCATGATCCAACCAGCGTTCCTTTATTGAGGACGCATTCCATATCGCTTTGATTAAGGATCCTTACAAATGCTGTAGATGCCGTGGTTACCATTGTACGGGCTGTTATCCACGGTTTATCAGCATCCAACCTCTCTACCACTACACAGCGGTGAGATTGCGGCCTTGTGGAGTTCGGCAATTTCACTGGAACTAAAACCTGCGACCTTGGTCGAAGAATGGTTCTCCTGGTACAGTAGACATTTCCATTTACTCCACCTTGTATAGGAATCTCATCAACTCCAAACTTTAGAACTCCAACCTTCAAGTCGATTTTACAGTCATATCTCCTCATAAAATCCAATCCAATAATGCAGTCGTCCACGATGTTAGCAACGATCACTTTATGCCAGTATTCTCTTTCACCTATTTTCACAGCCAACTCCCGCTCTCCTTGGACGGAAATGTACTGGCCGGTAGCAGTTTGCAGCTGGAGATGCCTAGGTCGGACTAGATGATCTCTGGTCAGGTGTTTTAGTAGCCGAGAGCTTATCACAGTCCGAGAAGCTCCGGTGTCTATGGTAAGGAGACATGGTATTCCACAGATTTCTCCATTGACAACCAGACTATTCCCGTCGTTCGCCTGTGAGATCATAATTGGGACATTTCGACCACCAGCCAGCACTCGTCCCATAGTCCTGGCTTTTATTCGTTTCCCTGTTGGGGCTCTGACTCCACAGAGCCTATTGCCCTTGCCATTGGAGCGGGGTCTCTGTCCCTTCTAATCCTTTTCGGACAGCCTGACTGCAGGTGACCACGTTCTCCACATTGGTAACAACGTGGCCCGTATTCGCGGCGGGAATCTACCGGCTTTGTAGTCGACACTTCTCGCACCCTGAAAGGCCTGGATGAGTCCTGTCGTACAGCTTCCACCTCGAGAGCGTGGGCTACTGCATCTTTCAGGCTACTGTGATGTCCCAATCGTACGGCTGCCCTCACTTCCAGATCCCGGATCCCATCAATGAAGGCCTGCACCAGCATACTGTCAACGAACGACGCTAATGTGCGTTGATAGGCCTTTCTAACCAACTTCTCGATTTCCAGCGCCCACTGTTGTAAGGACTCGTTACGTCCTTGTGTTCTGTCCTTTAACTGAGCTCGGTACACGTGCTCCAGGTGACTGTCACCGTATCGTGCCTCCAAGGCTTCTAGCAGGCGGTCGTACGTTTGGTCGTTTCCCAGAGCTTCGAGTATGGTGAGGGCCTCGTCACGGAGCGCCAACGTCAGTGCTGTCCTGGCTTGCTCCTTACTCCAGCCGTTAGCCCGGGAAACAGACTCAAACTGCAGCTTATAGGCGGCCCACGATGAGGTACCATCAAAAGGCGGCACCTTGAACCTGCCGCCTCCAGCCACCGATGCGTCGGGTACACAGTGTCGTGTTACCCGGTCCTCCGAGGAGTCGAAGGACAGGATAACAGACGTGAAAGAGACAGAAAGATAAGGTAGAAAAGAAGAAGAAAGAGAAAAACAGTAAATTCAGGGTTAGGGTTCTTTATTTTCACTCAAGTCACCAAGGCAGTGGGATAACGGAGTACAGTAGTCTTGTTTGGGGATAGCCAAAGGAGAAAAGGGTCTCTCTTGAGTGCAGGGCCAAGCTTTGGCCCTGCACAGACCAATTTCGAGTTCCTCCTTAGTTGAGAGGCACGAGAAGACTGAATTTTGAGCTGATGGCAGCGCTTTTATATTAGGCTCGCTGACAAAATGTTCCAGAATAGATAAAAATATGAATTTTGAATTTTAAGAAGTACTAAGGCACCAGCCAAACGATAAAGTTAATACGACCTATCTCAAATATATCCAACCTCACCGCTTTGGAAGTAAAATTACGTGAAATGGACAATTTTATATGACAAGACGTTGCTATGACATTTTTTCTAACAGAAATGTCATAACAAAGCTAAATTGTAAATTAGTGTTTTTTACAACAAAACGCCACTATAATAATAAGAAAAAGGAGGAGAGAAAAATAATGTAAGTAGCAGCCTGCGTCAAATCGATTTTCAGTGAGTTAGAGTTAATATTGTTTATCGTTTCAGTCAATACATCGAAGCAAGCGAATATACCGAACGAACAACGTGCTAGAGAGATAAACAGAGCATTTAATGATATAAGGGAGCCCCGAATTTCATCGCTTAAAGGAATTACCAAGGTAAGAGAACACTACAACAGGTACCATTAGTCACTTTGATTTCCAATTTTTGGAGGCGGTTTTTATAGGTCTCAACATCCTCCTTGACAGTTCGCACCTTTTCCTTGAAGCCCTCCATTTCCTTGTTGACCTCATGGATTCGAGTCTCCAATTTTATGTCCATGTCGGCCAGTTTTTCCTGCACCTCAAGCATTTCCTTCTTCCATTCAGTCGTGCACTCGTGCACCTCACGTAGCATACGAGAGTGTTCCTCCTGTTTCCTCACCTGTTCATCCTGTTTCCTCGCCTGTTCGTCCTGTTTTCTTGCCTGTTCTTCCTGGAGTTCCTTTTGCTCCCGAAGGATTCGGGACTGTTCCTCCTGTTTTCTCGACTGTTCCCTTAGGAGGACAAAGATGGCGTTAAGGTCCACTCCCTGTGCAGCTGGAGCAGGTGCTTCCGACGTACCAGGCGTCGAGTCTCCAGATCCAGATGTTTGGCTTCGCGTCGTCACTCCCTTCGGCTCTATTTCTCGTGGCGTTAACGGCATTTTCTATCCGCACTTCTGACACCAAATGTTAAGAGCGTGGGGTTCGTATTTGATAGAAAAGCACCAATTAATCCACAAATGAAATCACACACTTTATTACTAAAATTACGCACTTACAATTCAGACGAACTGTACTTAAAATCCACTAATTAACACAAACACAAATTACGCACTCACTATTCACACGAACTGTACTTAAAGCGCACTAATCACTTATGAGTCTTTCTCTCAGATTATCCTTTTACTCGCACTGTATCGCAATTAAAATGTAACTAACTCGCGCCGGCCGTCGGCGCCTTATATATCCCGCGGAACCGCTTTCTCGATGCGTTGTCCACACATATCGCGAATATTCTAGTAAGGTCCAGTGTGAGGGCCGAGAACATTCGAGGCTATATATGTCTCTCTCTAATGGTGCACTCTCTGTCACTCCTTTCTCGAATGTTCCGCGTATAGCTATCTCTTTTTAGTAGTCCTATCTCTGTCACACACTTCTCGAATGTTCCGAGTATAGCTATCTCATTCTACTAGTGCTATCTCTGTCACTCCTACGGGATATTTCGCCATATAACGATTTGTGCTTCAGAGGCCCATAAGGGGTCCTGAAAACGCCTGAAAACGGGTTTTCAGGTTATGGCGTCATCTGATAGAGGGTGCCCTGAAACGGACTGAAAACATGTTTCAGGTGCCTGAAAACGACGGCAACTTGGGTGAAATTTCGATCTTTAGATATGTGATAGAGCAACTTCTGAAACGGCCTGAAATGACTTTTCAGCCTGCTGAAAACGCCGCTAAAGCACTGAAATTGACGTTCAAAGTTTTTGACCTAACCTACCGGCGTAACAATATTGATAGGAAATACCACGTTTTCCTTTCAAGTCAAGCATGATAGGAAAGACCTATTACATTTTATTGTTAAACCTATCAATATAAATTTCTAATATTTGTATCTATAAAGCGTTAACTACTTTTCAAGTCAACTATTTTTCAGCGCGCTTAAAAGTGAAGCCCGTTTGGTAAGACAAACAGTAAATTACTCAAGAGATCATGTGAGATCAAGAATATGTCACTAAACGCGGTTTTTAATACATTTGTTAGGAACAAACAACAATTTCATACTTACATTTTTTTGCACTATAAAAACAATAATCCGGCAGGTGCAACAAAAAAATTGCATAATTATTTTAAATTACGTAGTCGGATACTAACGTTTTCGAAAGAGAATCACGATATGAACCGAAAATAATTAACCAAAAAAATCAAATACAAATAGATACGATAGCAAATAAATGACGGATCCGTCACAGGCTCAGTTTTGTCCGTGTGCGCATCTGTCACAACGTCAATATCACAAGCAAAACGCCTCTATGATTGGTTCGTAGACACGCACACATAAAACCAAAACCGGCTGCATCTTTCGCAAATCTGTTTAATGAACACTCTCAAGAAAGGCGTACTTATTCTAATTCATTACATACGTGATCTATAATAAAATATATACTAAAAAAAAAAAATATGAATTGATCATAATTATTTAGTAGCTAAATAAACAATGATGCAAGTAGCACTATAATAAAAGTGAAAGATATTAATTTTTTAACGACCACACATGGTTTAGGAATTGCTGGATATTCAAGAAAGTTTTTAGGTACTCTTCAGTTGACTACGGGAACTAACCAGAAACTACTTAATTGTATCTTTGAAACTACTTTAGTCCGTAGGTAGGCCCCAGGGGGCCCTATCTAGATAGTTCTCCCGGTTATAATCTATTGCTTTTTAAGGGTTCCGTAGTCAACTAGGAACCCTTATAATTTCGCCATGTCCGTCTGTCCGTCTGACTGTCTTTTCGGTTACCTCTCGAACACCCAATGTGGAGGTGAATTTTTTTTTTCGTTTCAACACTAGTGTGTGGTGAGTCATAGAATAAGGTCTTTTAAAAATAATAGGGGTCTCAAAACATTATTTTTTGATAATGTCAGCAGTTTTGTAAATATTCGGACCGAAAAATAAAAAAATAGTGCCCCCCCTCTAACATTTCAACCACGAGTCAAAAAATTGTGGAAAATTCATGAACTATAAAACTATATTGAACGAAATCGGTCGAGCCGTTTTTGAGTTATCGCAAAAGTTCATAATATTCTTAAAAGGACGTAAGTTGACTTCCAGAAGGTAATAAGTAATTACAGTTACTTTGGCGTTTACGACTTTTATAGAGCTTGAAATGTTTTTCGTAACTTAAGTCTATTGTGAAAGATGAGCAATACGGAACCCTACACTGAGCGTGGCCCGACATGCTCTTGGCCGGTTTTTCTAATATTATAGTGTTAAGTAACGTTATCACGAGAGCTTCTGCGGTGCTACGCGAATCTACTAAGCTTAGTAAGGCTACTTTACCCAGTTTTGAAATATATTTGAAATGGTACTAAATATCTTATCAGCACAAAAAAAAATGAATTTTTTTATTGAACTAAAAAGCTAAATTTTATTTATTGAATTTAATAAATTTTATGAAAAAGACAAAATCGCCGTCTTCCATTTTTGTTTTTAACTTATCTGTGGCGTGCCGTAGGTGATCCCGTAAATCAAGACCAGTGGTAATAGGTACACTCTTGTCTATGATACGAATGTCGTTTTTAGTTTTAAGTTTTGTTACTGGATTGATGACGTCACTATCAATGGTTAAAATGGCGGACAGTTTTTTAAGCATTTCAAAACACAGTTTTTTTTTTTTTTTCTATTCGTTCAGCCAGCTTCTACTTTAATGAACTGGAATAATATATTAAGGTTTTCTATGTCAAATACTATATAAAATAAACATTACATTAGTTTAATACAATTTAACATGGGTCAACTAGCCTATTGCCTTTTCTATACTGACTGGGTTTCAGAAGTGGGATATAAATCTCGCAAGTGCATTAAGCTGCAGAAGATAGAATTTTCCAAGAAATATAAATCAAGATTCCTGCCTTCACTGAAGAGGCTAGAAAATAATAAATTGTCGGATCACATCGTGGAATACGGTGTATAATGACAGCTCAAAGTTCGTATGAATTTTCTATGGAGATACTGGCTTGTGACGTCATAAAGATCAGTAGTCAAAACACGTTCTTGGTATTTGCCGAATTAAAAAAAATACTGTACTAAATAATGTACAATGTTAGTTTGGTTAATTCAGCATATTTTTTTAATGTGTTTTAAGCGGTTTCAATACTATTTTTTAATACCATATTCCATATTAAAGTACTGAATGATGGATCTTTTGGTAAAATTTTCTTTAGACACTCATCACGCCGAAACGGCTGGACACAAGTTATTTTGATACAAGGATAGATGGACATCCAAAGGTAGTTATCGGATACTTTTTCCCCGACTATAGTTACAAAAAAAGTTGTCATTTTATTTTTTGTTGTACACATTTTTTTTTTAGATTTTGGTTATTTTAGTTATTTTATTCTCAGAATTACGAGCTCTTTCGATCTCATTTGGAGAAAACAAGTGTCTCAATATTCTGTCGTTCCATTTCGTTACCTTTCCATATAAAACCTACTATAGCGGTAACGGAATGGAAAACAAAAGATATGTGAACAGTTTTTTTTCTCCTAATTAGATCGAAAGTGCTCGTGATTCTAAGTAGAAAATACCTAAAATAACCAAAAAGAGTGAAGTGTACAACTAAAAATAAAATGATCCAGTTGCACCTTCTATACAGTAGCGGATAAAAAACTATCATAACTAATTGGTGTATTTTGTATGAAAGTTAACTAACTTTTGCAATTGTAAACGGTGATATGACAAAGTACTGACCTGAGATTTCTTTTTTAACCAATAAAACATCTATTTTTCTATACAAATTGTTATTTAAAAAACGTTGTAGACATTCTGCGTCTTATTAAAAAAAACACGTTTTTACACTAATTTGCCGTTCAGTTAATATTTGCAACTATGCTAATAAAATACATAATATGTTTTTGTTCGTTACACACTTACTATGCTACAAGTTACTTATTACGCTACTGGCAATATTCATTTGTATCTTGATCTTATCCTTGGATCCAATTCGACTTAAAGTTAAAATATTTCAATATGATAGAATTTTTGCCGCTACTTTACATAAACTTCTAGCATACAGTTAAAATGTCACGGTAATTTCCGTAAAAAATAAAAGTAGAGGTAGAAGTTTGAAGAATTCAAGAATATGCGCAGAAAGAGTTCTATGTACAAAGACAAGGCAATAACTTCAAGAGCGGCTTCAGTGGACTCAATTGGATTTCAAAGCAAACACGACCATTATTTGAGGACTTGGCTTTTGTCGGGATAGGATCATGTATTAAATTGAAAAACGTAGTTATATTCCTTACATATAGTGAAGAAAATTTATTGAAATAAAATAAAATATTTAAAATATACAAAAATCGGCCAAGTGCGAGTGGGACTCGCGCACGAAGGGTTCCTTTACCATTATCTGTAAGTTTGTTGTATGGGGGCCCCCTTTAAATATTTATTTTATTTTATTTTTAGTATTTGTTGTTATAGCGGCAATAGAAATACATCATCTGTGAAAATTTCAAATATCACCGTTCTTGAGATATAGCCTGGTGACAGACGGACGGACAGACAGCGAAGTCTCAGTAATAGGTCATTTTTACCCTTTGGGTACGGAACCCTAAAAAATCTTTAGTTAGGGATAACCTTTATTCTAACGCAATGCCCACTGAGATTTTAATAATGTTAAAGCTCAGCAGACACGTTTCACTTTGACTACAATTCAAGCCGATTGTAGCTTTGATCCCTTTTGTCTTTAACATTAAAATTTTATAATTTTTATGAATACTTAATTAGATCCGTATGAAAAAGTTAGTAAACAAAGTGTTTCTGATGAAAAACAAAACTTGCTTAATTTATTTTCCTTTTTTCTTTTTGGCTTGGTACCTTTTATATTGTGTAGCTGACCTAACGACCACCAATGATATTTTATAAGTAGAAAGGTTACAAGCGCTAAAAATTTAAGCAATTATAGGAGTCAAATGGCACCAAATGGTGCTTATGCTATGGCAACGTTTTTGTTGTTGTGATCACTTTCCGGCGTATATGTGTCAAGTTCTTAAGTAACGGTGCGATAGTGGCCCCAAAATGCCGTCTTGCGTAATTATGCAAAATAAGTACTTAAAAAAGAAAACGGAATCTCATATCACAAGTAAGTAGCTGAAATCATTTGATTTTTTTCAGTTTCAACATTTAAATTTTTAAATATAACATTTTGACATCGCCGCCTTAGAGAGAGATAAGCTTATGTCATTGAGCGTGATCTGGGAAGTGAATATTGTAGCTGTCGTGTTAGTGTAGAACTTATAAAAAAAATGCAAATGAAAATCTTATAAAACGTCATTAACGACCACAATATCCTGCAACGTCCACAGTTCGTATCCACGTCCAATATCGTCGGTATTTTGGATGTGCATAAACATAGCATAGGCACTCCAACTTTCGCTCAGAAAAAACAGCTCATATTTTCCCCAAAACCCACGCCCAACCTGTGTATTATTGAAATTGTACTTTGAACAGTAATGCGGCAATAAAATGGATTTACTCATAAGCGTAGGCACGCCACTGATTGCATTACTTTTTTCAAACATCGTATATAAATTAGTCATATTGCATAACACCATC
This sequence comes from Apotomis turbidana, assembly GCA_905147355.2. Classification (NCBI taxonomy): domain Eukaryota; kingdom Metazoa; phylum Arthropoda; class Insecta; order Lepidoptera; family Tortricidae; genus Apotomis; species Apotomis turbidana. The sequence goes on from LR990293.1 coordinate 22,917,220, forward strand.
CCTATACAAAAGTTGTTCCGTAAAATAAATTAAATTAATATGTGTACGGCTTTATTTACGTATGAAATCTGATACCATCTTTTTTTTGTGTTTTTCTGAGTGATTAATACACCATTTCACTGAACATTATGGCATATTTTGTTACTTTGAGACTTCATATATGTCACGTAATGCAACTGTTCAGCTGCGTCGCCATTTGCAAACTATACAGCCGTTTGACACAAAATTAACGCCCCGCCTTAACTGACAGAAAATCCGTGGGGCCATTTTCCGACGCTAGTTAGGCTTCTATGTTTTATTCGTTCGCTGGTTTTTCGTCTGTTTTGTGGCTGCAGTGAATATATCTGAGTGCCGGTATTTGATTCAAAATCTCAGTTTTAATGGATCAAGTCTCGAATATTTGTGCCTGGGTTATGGATGTTATTTGTATTTAAGTATGTAGGTATTTATCTAAGTATAATATATTTTTTTCTTTTTTTTATGTCGTATCGCCTGATGGAAAGCGATTACCGTCGCCCATAAACACCTGCAACACCAGAGGAGTCACAAGTGTTTGCCTACCCGGAGGACGAAGATAGAATGCCTCTATGCTAGCAATTTCACCGGCTATCTTACCCCCACACCGGAACACAACAATGCGAACATTGCTGTTTGGCGGTGGGTTACTTTAGTAGGCAAGACGGTAGTAACAATCCGGACGGACCCTGCACGAGGCCCTACTACTCCAAGTATGTTTGTCGTCATCTAGGACCCAAAACACAAGCCTACTAGAGCTTACTGTGGAACTAGATTGATTTGTGTGAGGTTGTCCGATATTTATGTGGGGACGAGGCAGGGAAACGCGCTAGATTTTCTTAACTTATTTTATTTACAATATTTACAACTTTGTTATGATATAAATCTTCACCCATCCTCGGCTAAATCATTCTATCGTCTGTCACTCTCCGTCATACGTCAAATCTAACATTCCTTATTTTATTCTATTTTAACTAGCATTAATCGTCTATCAGCCAGCTCCTTATATTCTTCCAATATCAATCCCACACTTATTATTTATTAAAGTCTTCGAACTCTGCGAACTTTGTGTGGTCTAGACATAACATTCTATATGAGTCATTTTCAAAATACATGTACATAGTTAAGGGCTTTAATTAAAAAAAAAAAAACTTAGGTACTTGATTCCTTTGTGTAACGATAGTTACCCATATCTTTTGTATGAGTAACTTTCGTAACACAAAAGAAGCGATCGTAATTTTGTTTTCATTAAGTCTTTAACTATGTAACATGTTTTTTTTAATCACTCATATAAGTACGGAAAGACGAACATTATTTTGAAGAAATTTGGTCTTTAAGCCTTTTTGACAGTCTTTCCTGACTGTTAGACTGATTACAAAGTGATCACATAATGATTCCTGTTTTCGTCGGGGCTTTTTTGTGTTCTTTTTTTTATGTTCTCCGATTACTCGACGGCTTGAGCGAATAGGAAAATTCTTTTTGTGTTTCAAAGAGCAGTTTCCTGTTGGTCCCAGTGTCAATTATAAGATAGCTTCGTTTAGATGACGTCAGTAATTTTTTGTTATTAAGGGATGGAACTTTTGAATAACAGTCGATCCGTCAAGTGACGAAATAACTCATAGATAGCTATCTTTTTTTTTTTTTTTTTTAATTTATTTATCATAAAAAACTTATGTGGTATGTATAACATTTATATTCCGCCAAACTGAGGACAGTTTGTTGGCGGATAAAGCGCTCACAAACATTTTCGTGTGCTACCACTTATAAATTACTTACTTAAATTATTACTTATAACTTATAACTGCACTAATTTTACTGCTGCTACCCATCAACAACAACGCCGCGCCCCGCGGCACCACGCTGCGCGAGTCGCACCCTAGTAGTAGTTACTAAGGTCCAAAGTCGCACCGCGCAGCATCCCGAGCCGCAGCGCTGACGCAGATGGGCGGCCATATAATACCCTTATCTATTACTATTACTAATTACTACACTACAATAACATTAACTAATGAATACTTTCATCAAACAGGTTTAGGAGTTCTGCTTGCAGTTTTTTCTTAAATACTTATCTACAAGTGTGTGTGTGTGTGTGTGTGTGTGTGTGTGTGAATTAAATTTCATACATACGATTTATATTCAACACGCATGGGGCAATGTCACGAAAGAACCCATTATTTCTGAAAATGACAACGGTCTACGAGCAGACTTGGTATGGGATGCTCAGAGGGAGGCGTTATTTGACATCCGTGTTGTTGACACCGACGCTCCTTCTTACATCTCGCGACCCGTAATATCCGTCCTAAAATCAGCTGAAGATGAAAAGAAAAGGAAATACTCAAACGCTTGCGAAATGCGCCACGCCACCTTCACCCCACTAGTAACGTCAGTTGATGGCGTCTTTGCCCCACAAAATATGTCTTCTTTCATGAAACACATGGCAGAAGCCATTTCAAACCGCTGGCACCGATCTCTAAGTACCGTGCTGGGCTGGCTTACAGCACGGGTAAGCATTGCAATGCATGTGCATTCGTGGCACACGTGACAGGTTCAAGCCATTAGTGAAATGGCTGGGATTCGACGACGGTGCTGCCCGCCCACACATCGACTGAATTTTATTTTTTACGACAATTTATTGTACCTATTTGTATTGTATCCAATTTATATTCAAGTTGTAAGCGTATATGTCCTTGAAAATATTCGGGCCGAAATAATAAATTTACTGGTTACACACATTCTGGTTATTCACATTCTGTAATCCTGCCGCCCCAAAGACTAACACAATTACTAAGTAAGCCACATACTTCGTGCATTTTTCGAACGACAGTAAACCTCGAAGCTACAACAGAAAGGCCTTAAGCGTCTCACTGACACAAGGACACTTAATGCCTTATAAGTCTGATAAATGCAAAGCCGAGTGAAATCAGGGGGAATTAATGTCCCCACAACCACGTCTCGAGGGCGTACGTGATACACTTACGAGATGATAAGAGGCGTAGTATATAGATGGACGTAAGAGACGATTTTTTTTTCTATTATCTGCCGTTTTGAGACTGAAGCGGTGTGTGTTGTCGACATTGCTCGCTTGTATTGTAAGTTTTCTAGTTGAGAGTCTTAAAATTATCTGTAAATACTCAAATACAAGGTTTTTGTAACCTAATTTAGTTTTATAAAATTTTAGAAATTATCTGGATAGAAGAAAGCCGTCGGCCATTGCAAATAAATATAATTTGAAATGAACAAAGAGCAGTGCACGAACGGTCGTTGTTGGAGGATCTGGAGGAGGCAATGAACTTCTTTCATCGTTGTGATAATGGAGACTAAACAGGTAAATAAATACACAAAAGTAAATTATGATATAAGTGTGCTAAGTTGGTCATTACAGTCGAGGCGGATTTGCAGCCCGAGCCGTAGGTGAGGGCGTAATAGAGCCGAGAGTTTAATGACCAACTGCACACGAGTGTCATACGACGTTTTTCAACACACTTGCGAGGAAAAAAACACCCGTTTGTAACTGAAATATTTAATTCTTAAAACAAATTGTGAAAGTACATTTATTGAAATGATACACAGTGGATTTCGATCGCATGTGTACAGTATGTTTTTGCCTTCGTCGAACGTAAATTTTCGTATTTTTTTAACTGTGAATGTGAATTGTGAATGACCGTGGTATTTTGTTTTTAGTGTATGTAATTTTTACTAACAGCTTTTGCCGTGATTTTCTATGTCTTTTGTAGCAATGTTACTCAGTTCCTGACGTCTACATGCTCCAGTAATACCGAACATTAACGAGACCTGAAAGTAAATAAAAACATATTTAGTTACTACTGCCTGCAAATTAATAAATAAATAATAAATAAATGGGCGGATGAAATAGTTATTTTTGTAAAAAAAATATTTGAAATCAGTCTAGTCGTTTAGATTTGATATGGCTGCCAAACAATACATACACACTTACCTACATAGATATAAAACATATCATATAAAATAGTTGAGTAAAAAAACAAAGGCAAAAGAAAGGGAAAAGACAAAGAAAGCATTAGAGTAGATCTTCTAAATAATTTAATTTATCAAATAACCTGGCCTGCTTTTAGGCTTGCCAGGATCCCAGGTACACTAGCAGCCTACGTACACTATCTAGGTAGCACAGGCAGCTGCATTACCTCTGTGCCAAATCGGTCAAATGACCAATGATACTGGCACCATCCGAGGACACTTTGAACACCGGGAACCCGCTCCGTGAACACTGTGCTCGTAGCGAGTTTTCGCTACATTACGCATTTCCCCATGTTATCGGCTACACGCGTAGCGCTACGAAATCCTTGGTCGCCAAAGTGTTAAAAGCAGATAACTGTCTAACAGAGATGCCACAACTCTCTCGCTCAACCGCTCGCCTTGCCGCTGGCCGCCTAGAATCCTAGAATCTCCGGAAGACGGTGTCATTGTTAGTTACGTCTAATTGCCATTGACCGCAGTGAAGTTTAGACATGTTCATACGGTATAATTTCCAGGGACCTAATTCGAGAATGCCGGTTGAGAGATCGCCAAACGTCAACTCTCTATTAGATAACAGTGATGTTGCCTTTGAACTGTCATTAAAATGCGATGAGCTTCAAGGGACATATCTCATCTCAATTTTGAAAATACGAACGCGATAATGATTATCAAAAATGCTATTGATGGATATGAAGTTCTGTTCTGAACGAAACGTAACTGACTAAATTCACGCACTTCCCGGTCAAGTTAAGTATACGCGCCTGTTATCTTTACCGTCACATACAAAGAAGACGCAAATTAAGCGCGACCGGATTGACAAAGTTGCAATGTTATAGGGATGGTTTACTAATGTTTCGACAAAAAATCTCCCCAAACTACGTATCCCATATTTTTATTTGGGCAAATTTTCATTTCCCAACTCAACGTTTCGCACTGATATCAAATGATTTGATAAATTATTACCTGGGATTTTTTTACATGTCAATTATATTTTCGTCAAATGTGTTGATTAGCATACCTTGATTTAGCAACATATTGAATGGCATTAACCTATCTCTGGGAGCAGTTTCGTTTACGGATAAAAAAATCCCTATCCTACCTATCTCTGAGAGCAGTTTCGTTTTTAGGGTCTAAAAAAATAACCCTAACCTACCTATCTCTAAGCATTTTTTTTTTGCGTCATAATTAATTGACAATATGTTATTTCCCTTAGCAAATCATTTGCTACACAATTATTTATCAAATACAATTTGACGTAATAAAATTTTGCAATATAAAAATGTAGCGAAATAAAAAAAATACGAAGTAAAATTATGCCACGGATTGGTTTGCCAAATAAAACTTCGGCGTAAAGTTGGTTGCCAAATGAAATTTGACAAAGCATAATTCGGCAGTACACCTATAGGGACATCGCCACTTGTCAAGTATGGACACGTTAAAAGTGACGGATGGCGATGTAATAGATAGATGTCCATCATCTCTCTAAAATTGGTCGAATTTCCCCCCTGGATCCTCAATAAACAGGAACGTGTTAAGCAAATGTTTACCGTAATTAGCAATTCGAGAGATCCGGTTAGTGTGGAATAACATTAAAGCGATATGCTAGCACAGTGGTGACAAACAAGCATACTAGGGCGCTAATTCAACGCGGTTGGCGCAGTCTGTAGTGCACCTGCCTACTGAGAAGGCGGTCCTGCGTTCGAATCCCGGCCAGGGCAAATATATGTGTGATGAACTCGAATATTTGTTCCTGGGTCATGGATGTTATTTTTATATGTAAGTATTTAAATAAGTTACGAAGCATTACAGTAATAAAACCAAGGTACTGTGAACTACAAAAATACATTATTATGCAAGACTTAAAACTAGTTAGATTAGAAAATGTATATCGTCGTTTAGTAGCCATAGTACAAACTTTGCTTAGTTTGGGACTAGGTCGATTTGTATGAGATTGTCCCTGAATATATATATTTTATTACGTACTGTGACAAATCCAAGTCGTAGAAGTCGAATTATAGCTCAACATGTGTCGAGCCGGTTCGCGATTCATCATCAGGAGAGCTGATCAGTCGCGACGGCGGTCATGCGAACGCTACGGGTTGACTTTTACGAACTTGAGTAAACACATTTCGTATGTACTTTAATATGTTTTTTAACGGCTACAAAATAGCCCTGTTCATCATATAACTATCGTTATCGTACTCGCTAGCACTGTCTTGGAAAACAGCTGATATTGCTGTTCACGGTAAAGATATATTGTCTCATACCAACAATCGCGCCAAGGCTACTTTATCTACTCCAGCGGTTCTCAAACTTTTTTGGCGATTGAACATGTTATGACGCAGCGCCATAAGAAGTGGAACTAAACTCGTGTATACCTACTATTGGTTTAAGCAAAAGCTATATCTACTCCAGCGGCTCTCAAACTTTTTTGGCGATTGAACATGTTATGACGCAGCGCCATAAGAAGTGGAACTAAACTCGTGTATACCTACTATTGGTTTAAGCAAAAGCTATATCTACTCCAGCGGCTCTCAAACTTTTTTGGCGATTGAACATGTTATGACGCAGCGCCATAAGAAGTGGAACTAAACTCGTGTATACCTACTATTGGTTTAAGCAAAAGCTATATCTACTCCAGCGGCTCTCAAACTTTTTTGGCGATTGAACATGTTATGACGAAGCGCCATAGCCACTAGATTGCTTTTGGCAACTACGGCTACCTGTCACCGCTCTTATTTTATTATATAAATAGAGTCCAACTCAAAATTCCAAGCAATTGAGTGGATATGAAGTGGAACTAAACTCGTGTATACCTACTATTGGTTTAAGCAAAAACTATATCTACTCTAGCGGTTCTCGATTTTTTTGGCGATAGAACATGTTAGGACTTGTTATGACGGAGCCCCAAAAGGGGTGGAACTAAACTCATACTATTTATATTTAAAATTAAAAACTATATTGATTAAAATCGGTCGAGCCGTTTTTGAGTTGACGCAAAATTTCATAATTTTCTTTAAAATAACGTAAGTGCCGCGCGGTGTCCTTATACTTCAAACGTTACACATATTAGTTAAGTGCCATACTGCATTAAAACATTCCACTCAATCTAGCACGTATAATCGATAACTTCCAGAAAGTTATAAGTAATTACAGTCACTTTGGCGTTTACGACCTTTTTATAGAGCTTGAAATCTTTCTCGTAATTTAAACCTCGGTCTTAAAACCGCTGTTTAAAGCCCGTCTATTTTCATTTCATTTCACTACGGAACCCTACACTGAGCGTGGCCCGACATGCTCTTGGCCGGTTTCTCTGCACGTTGTATTTCTCAATCGACTTGTCAAATTTACTGAGCAAGTTTATTAATTATTTTAACTTTATTGCTCTAAACAATTGTCAGTTATAACTGGCGAATTTAATGCCAAATCAAAGTCAACTATAGAGCCAAGAGAACACAACAAGTTTGATTATTATATTTTTTTTTCCGATTCAGTTTTTTTATTTATTTCAAAGTAGCGTCTACGCTACTACGGGATGGAAAAGGTATAAAAAATCTCAATTCAGCCATCTAGAAACAGACTCGCGAGGTTTACAACTCACAGAGACATTATTATTTTATGTTACAAGATTTTTTGGTTTTCTTTATTATCCAAGGAGCACACTTTGAGTATCACTGGTCTATTCTGTGTTACAAGGCAACAGTAACTCACACTCTGCCGACCAATACATCCTGATCGGTAACTTGACCCCACCTCCACACTACTCGCGAAGTTGGCGGAATAGTATAATAATAATTACGCGTTTGGCTCGGTTGGTAGACACCTGCCTACTGAGTCGGCGGTCCCGGGTTCGAATCCCGGCCGGGGCAAATATTTGTGCAAAATATTTGTTCTTGGGCCATGGATGTTATCTATATATGTATTTATATATTATGTATATCGTCGTCTAGTACCCATAGTACAAGCTTTGCTTAGTTTGGGACTAGGTCGATTTGTGTATGATTGTCCCTTAATATTTATTTATTTATTTATTTATAATGTGGAGTATAATAGTGTAGTATAATAGTGAAGAGAGGCCCTTCGCTGCGGAAACCCATAGGTACTTCGGCCTCGGCCTACTTCGCGAGTATTGTGGAGCCGCAATTATCGTTTCTTACAAGCTATTTGCTACTTATACGGCCTTATTATGAATAACACATTAATTCTTCATTTTGACGACGCGGTTGGCGCAGTGGTTAAGCAACTGCCTACTGAGCCGACGGTCACGGATTCGAATCCCGGCAAGGGCAAGTATTTGTGTGATGAACACGAATATTTGTGCCTGGGTCATGGATGTTCTATGTATTTAAGTATTTATTTATCTATATAAGTATGTATATCGTCGCCTAGTACCCATAACACAAGCTTAATTTGGGACTAGGTTGATTTGTGTTTTTTTTTTAATTTATTTTTCATACAAAAAACTTATGTGGTATGTATAACATATATATTCCGCCAAACTGAGGACAGTTTGTTGGCGGATAAAGCGCTCACAAACATTTTCGTGTGAGGTTGTCTGTCTGATATATTTATTATTATTATTCTTTTAACGTAAGTAGTAAATATTATTCAGCAATAGAATTAAATTGGGGTTTACCCTTGTTTTATATACAAAAGTTTCTTCGAATTTTTTATTTCATAGAAATCATAGATCAATTCATCGAAAACATTTTATTATGGGAAATAATTCTATTTTGGAATGCTATAACACAATCCTAACCTAACTGAGGAAAAAATTGTCTATGAAATGAAAATTCTGGAAAGTGTTTTTCAAAAAAAAAAAGACGGTCCCGTTTAATTGGAGATAAAAGGAACTATAAAACGAACGACACGAAGGAACGACTTGGATCAGGAATTTCCTAATAAGTTTATTTTGATCTCGCTTTTCAAGAAACAGACAAAATTAATCTCGACATTGAATTAAGCTACAGTTCGAGCCATCTTAGAAGGCGGGCGGACAAAAATTGTAGGCGGTAGCGGATCCCATAAGAGCCCACCCATGCAAATTTCGTCAGGTGAATGACCCTAGATCTCAACATCCATAGTGATTAAAAATCTGTCCCTTGGAAATAAGGAACTTAAACAGTTGTTCTTTAATCTTGTCAACGTGAAAACACGATTGGTGATAATTTTCCCGATACTTTTATCTCTCAAACATAACCCTTTTTTTAGATATTTTCGGTTGGATCTTCAAAACCCTTCCGTTTTTAAAAATGTTTTTTAGCTTAATAGATGCACGATTATAAGTTCTCACAAACTGTAAGACTATTTTATTATAAAATGCACACGTTTATGACACAACTCAAAAAACATGATATCCGCGCTTCTGAGCACGCACTTCCATCTCGCTCACGCTTACGCTCAGTGAGAGAGAGCTAGCCAACGCGTTGGCGCCCTCTTAAGCGCTAGGTCAGAAAACAGTCAAATATTGTCATGTGCTTTTCTAATTTAAATTTTCAATGCCTTTGATATTTGCGCGTAGTGTGAGTACATGAGTTTACAGTGACAGTACTCGCTAGCGACAGCGTAAAGGATTGTATGAAGCATCGTAGTTCTATAAAGTAACCAATAGGGGCACTGTACTATTCTCCATACAAATCGTTAACGCTGTTACTAGCGAGTATGTTCACGTTAGCTCATGGTAAGGTACTGTAGATTTTTAATACGTTGATCGTTGCGTTAGTCGTTAGCAATTTCGCGACTGTCACAACGCATCCATTTGGAAACTGCGAGCTTACCGCATGAGTGCTTCCGTTATAACAGTGGGCCAACTGATACAAACTGCTACGCGCTGAAAACTTAATATACTGGGACATACATTTTGGAGGCACGTAAAATTGTAATGACACAATCGGTACCTACAATATAAATGTAGGGTTCGTACCACAGTCGGCAAAAAAATAACCTTTGTAGAATTACTTTGGCGTCATCTGCCCGTTTATCCATCTGCCCGTCGGTCCGTAATCTGCCCGTCTGTCCGTCTGTCCGTCTGTCCGTCTGTCCGTCTGTCCGTCTGTCCGTCTGTCCGTCTGTCCGTCTGTCCGTCTGTCCGTCTGTCCGTCTGTCCGTCTGTCCGTCTGTCCGTCTGTCCGTCTGTCCGTCTGTCCGTCTGTCCGTCTGTTCGTCTGTCCGTCTGTCCGTCTGTCCGTCTGTCCTTCTCTACGTCTGTCCGTCTGTTCGTCTATTCGTCTGCTCGTCTATCCGTCTGTCTGTCTGTCTGCCCGTCTGCACGTTTGTCCGTATGTCCGTCTTTCCTTCTGTCCGTATGTCCGTCTTTTTGTCTGTCCGTCAGTCAAGACAGTTCTCAGAAACGCGTGGACGTATCAAGCTTAAATTAAATATTTAATACTTAGAGACCCAGCAAAAGTAGAAGGTTGAGCGAAGCACCATATTGCTCTCTTGCTACTGGATACGAAATGTAATTTTCAATTATTTCAGAACAGGAAGGACATACAACGCACTCGAATTTGCAACTTAAAACCATTGCTGTTGCTGGAAATCCATTTTTCATGAGCCACCGTACTACACCGGCATCAAGTAGAAGATGGTACTTGTTTGTTTCTAGCCATTGACGTAAACCTCAATGTTTCTAGCGTTTTATTGTATAATAAAACGCCTGTCAGTGACAGCCTGTCTACGCTTTGCCTGGCACCACAGACCACCCCCACTAGACGGATCATGTAAGGCGACCCGTAGGCGACCCGCGCGCACCAACGATATGGTACGGCAGAACATTAAAGTATCAACACGGCGGCCACCGTTTAGTTGCGTTCATGTTTATGAGGTCTCTCTACACCACTTAACACTACAATTTATCATGTTATTTATTTAATTTCTTTTTTGGTTGACGTACGCATGGATCATAAACAAGGACGCAACTAAACGGTGGTCGTCGTGTTGATACTTTAATGTTCTGCCGTACCATATCGTTGGTGCGCGCGGGTAGCCTTACAAGCTCCGTCTAGTGGGGGTTGTCTGTGCCTGTCACTCTCTAAAAGCACAGCAAAGAAAGAGATAGGTACGAGAGTACCTAATTCGGCGAAGTCTGCAGCCCACAGAGCCACTGCTTTTTAGGATGAAGCAAGACGAGCGTAATTTGAGTCGCGTAATTTCGGTCGCGCCATACTTAGTGTGACGTAGCGTGACATGATGTGTGACGCGACTGAAATTACGCGGTTTAAGCTACCCTCGTTTGGGTTCACCCTTAAACGCCCAAACAATGTTCCATGTACCATAATCATCATCATCACCATATCAGCCGATAGAAGTCCACTGATGGACAAAGACCTCCTCCAAAATTCTCCTCGCCACCCTCATTCAACTTCGGCCCACGATCGTCGGTCGTCAAGGTCGTCGGTCCATCTTGTTGGGGGTCTTCCTACGCTGCGTCTGCTGGTCCGCGGACGCCACTCAAGAACCTTGCTGCCGACCGGCCATCGATTCTACGAGCAATGATAAATTATGCCTGGTGTGCCTGTAATAGAAACAATAAATAAAAACATAGATGACGCATGAGTTACGCATAGGTACTCACAGAATTTTAATTAATTAATAATAAATAATAGTTCATATTCATTTTTTGCTTTTTCCTTCATGTTTTGCCTACTATTGTGTAAACCGCATATTATGTTAACTGGACTCGCAGATGGCCAAGATACAGGCTCAGCCTAATTTAGTCACTGACGGACACATTTTATGTACCTATCAACTGAATTAGATTTCTACCCTTTAAACTGAACGACATTTTGTTAAGCAACTTATTAAAATAAATTGTATTAAATGATCATTTGTATAATAATGTTTATTCAGAGAAGCAATGTAAATGCTACCTACATATTTAATTTGTTTGAAATTATGATCTTCTGAAAACGGACTTTATTACAGTTACGGAACAAATGTTGTTCAGTTTGAAGAGTAGATCTGATGTTCTTTATTTATGGCCCCTATAACTGGCAACACTAGAGTTAAACAAACAGTTAATGAAAATCGTAAAACGGCGAATCCTATGCGACCGGCTAAAGTTGCCGCAAAATATTGGAACCGTCATATTTCGCCAAGTTTATTACGCTGGCGTTGTAATATCCTCAAGAGGCCAAACCCCGCCAAGTTACGCCAGGCTTATCAAGAGCGGCACTTGAAGTGAATGGAGGATAATATATTAAATGAGGGCTACATTTCTTTGCTATACATGCGGGTCTCATGAGATATTGACCATTTTTCAATTGCACCTTGTATATACCACGGAGGATGATTACCCATGTTTGGTATAGTCCTTCAGTTGGTGTTCTGCACGATCCGCTTAACAAAACAATACTATTTTGTGGTTTTGTACCTCATTATAATCTCATAAAAGAGAAACGTGCTATGTAGATAACGCCTTCGCGAGTTGTAATTTTTATTTTATTTTATTTATTAAGGCAACAAACAGTCACAATACAAAGCATATTACGGTTAACAATAGTATGCTAAAAGACCTGGAGTGCCATGGGAACGGTAGACAACGAAACAGCAACGATGCAAATAACATTAAAAAGCACCTAACTAATTATTTCAAAATGTTGTGTTTCTTACAGCTTTGATTTTAATTGACAGACAATTTTGATGGATTATCAATAAGGCCTTTGCCAAAAGTTAAAATTGCTTGAATAAAAATAATATTTACCTCACGATAATAAGGTACGAAACGCAAAATAGCATTGTTTTGCTAACGTAGATCGTACACAACACGAACCGAAGGAATATAACTAAACTATACGTACATATTTCACCTAGATTGCTATCATTGGATAGAGTGCCCGTAAGACTGGCCGCGTCACCTCGCTGGATGGCAATGCCAATGCGTTGGGCGAGAAACCTACGATCACCAGAGGCCTGGATAAAAAAATAACTAAGTTTTAAAAAGCTTTTATTATAGTTAGATCTACTTATATTACATATGTTTTTAGTTTTTAGGGTTCCGTACCCAAAGGGTAAAAACGGGACCCTATTACTGAGACTTCGCTGTCCGTCCGTCCGTCCGTCCGTCCGTCTGTCACCAGGCTGTATCTCAAGAACGGTGATAGCTAGACATTTGAAATTTACACATATGATGTATTTCTATTGCCGCTATAACAACAAATACTAAAAATAAATTAAATAAATATTTAAGGGGGGCTTCCATAATCTATAACTTGTTATAGATTATATATATATATATATAATTAAACAAAAAGTTTGTTGTATGGGAGCCCCCCTTCTGCTACTTTCTTGACAAATTTTATATAAATTAGGCCAGCCGTTTGAGCGTGAAGAAGTAACCAACATACATGGCGCAAGTTAGCAAGAAGCTCTTTGCATCTCTCCACTCTTTAAGGCGCCTGCAGAACTTTCTGCCAATTTCCACCAAGATCACTCTTGCCAGATCTCTCTTGCTCCCACTACTAGACTATGGTGATATTGCTCTACTGGATCTTAAGGAGGAACTGCTTGACAAGCTTGAACGCCTACAAAATGTGTGTATCAGGTATATATTTGGATTGCGAAAATATGACCACATCTCTTCCTTTCGAGCGCAGCTGGGTTGGCTACCGATTCGTCGGCGTAGAGACGTGCATGTCCTTTCACTGCTCTTTAATGTCCTGTTTAATCCTACTTCTCCTCCTTACCTTAGTGAGAGATTTTCGTATATGGCTGATGGCAGTGGTCACCGCTTGCGGTCTAGCGCCAATCTCACTCTGGCTGTACCGTCTAATACGACGCGTACCTATAGCAAGTCTTTCACGGTAAGCGCAGTGAAGTTGTGGAATGAGTTGCCTTTGTCCCTTAGGAAGTCTCCATCTGTTGCATCACTTAAGATTAACTTGAAGAAATTGTGGCTGTCCGATGACGTGTGAATTCATTGAATACTATATTTATTTACGCATTTATATGTATTATATGTAGATATATATATATATATATATATATATATGTATATATAATATATATCTTATAAATAGTACAAATATATGTGTATTATTACTTACTTAGTTTATGTACTTATTATAGTTTTATTAAGTATAATATAGATATCTTGGTTGTACGCAGTGTAGTTTGCCTATTTTCTTCGTATACCCATTCCTTCAATTGCTCAAAGGTTAACTGGAAGAGATCCCTAATAGGGATAAGTTCGCCTTTGTACATATTTCATTTGTTATCAATGTATTTATAACCAGTTGTTGTGTACAATAAAGCGTTTACATACATACATACATACATACATACATACATGCAAACCCACTCACAAACTTTCGACTTTGTAATATTACTGTGATTTAGCTATTGTTAATCCATACTGTTCGCGCCTCCTAGCGACATCTAGTGGCCACACGACGACATTACTCCGAGCGCCCCACTACTTCAAAATCTTCGGGTTTCATTCGCTTTACGATCGCCGTTACACGCGACACAAACCATACTGCTTATTTATAATTTTGATAGTTTTTAACGAAATAAACTACATTCGAACGTTTAAGTAAACGCCTTCATTGAATGGACCCTGAGAAGCCCCCAAATCCTGCACATAATTTGGTTCTTCGAGCACGGATGCAGCGAGAGAAGTCATCTTCGTCAGGAAGTCGAGTTCCCTAACGAGAGAAGACACCAGCACCTCGTCATCGTCTATACAGCAGCGAACGGTCAGGCCTATCTATCCCGTCTATTCCTCTCCTAATCGAATTGTGTTAAAACTCGTGATTTTGTGCATTCCAGTGTACTCGTTACGTAAGAGCCACGCGGCATCATTATCATCTACCGCGCGCAGTCATCATTTACACGTAAGTTATTCCATTTTCTCTTTAATCTTGCAAAATGAGTGAATCGAAAGAAGTTGGTACAAAATTGACTGTTCCTGGATCGCCTAGGAAAGATGACAGCCTTTCAGACCTCCGCAAACAAAGAGGTAACATGAAAGGCCGGTTAACTCAATTTAAAAAATACGTTGATTCTTTTCAAGCGGATTCTCCCTCTAAATTACAAATAGCAGAATTAAAATTACGAATGCAAGCAGCAACAGAGGGTTTTCAAAAATTTAACGTAATCGAAAGTGAAATTGAACTTTGTACCCCTGACTCGGAAATGTGTGCTAATTATGAATACATAGAATCAGTAGAATTATTATATTTCGGTACTATGGCTAGTGCTAATTGTTTAATCGAGAGTGTGGAGATAAGTAACGGTTCTGGAATCGCGAGTTGTGGTCATACTGTGAATAAATCAATGTCGAATTTGAAACTACCTCAAATTAAACTGCCTATTTTCGATGGTTCCTATGATCGTTGGCTAGAATTCAAAAATTCGTACGAAACCATGATTCACAACCATTCAGATCTTGATGCGATTCAAAAATTCCATTATTTGCGGTCATCACTCAGCGGCAGTGCATTACAAGTAATTAGTGCATTAGAGTTCACGGCGTCTAATTACACTGAAGCATGGGATTTACTCAAAATTCGGTTTCATAACCCTAGACTTTTAGTGCACAATCATGTAAAGTCATTGTTCAATCTTTCACCTCTGAAACAAGAATCGTCGACTCAAATACGAAAACTAATAGATACCATATTACGTAACCTACGCGCTTTGAAAACGTTAGACGAACCAACCGATTCGTGGGATACATTAATAATTCATTTAATTGTATCAAAGTTGGATGCGCTTACGGAACGCAAATGGGAGTCGCACATAGGTTCTATTAGTAATCAATCGAACAGTAACGAGCCTAAAAAACTTAAATTAGAAGATCTCTTATCGTTTCTCCGAAACAGAGCTGACACGCTAGAAATGATAAATTCGAATCATTCTAAGTCACCTGCTACGACTAGTAGTAAACCTAATTACGCGTCTAATAAGCCTACTCAGGTAGTCAGCTGTGTTTCTAACGTCAATTCCGCTAAGGCGAAAACTTTTAATAATAAACGTTCTCGTAACTGTGTCATGTGTAACGAAAATCATGCGCTTTATACGTGTGTTAAGTTTTTGAATTTATCGATCCAAGATAGATTAAATTTAGTTCGTGACAAAAACTTATGCAATAATTGCTTACGCGAAGGACATTCCTTAAATGAATGCTTATTTGGCCCTTGCAAGCAGTGTCAACAAAAACATAATAGCTTGTTGCATATCGAGAGTAATCGCGATAACAATGTGTGCGTGAAGCCGTCGAATGCGCCTGCACATAGTGGATCGATACCGAGTACAAGTAGCTACTGCGCAACAGCTGATCGCGCGCCGACGGCTGAGTACAGCGACGGCGAACCGGAGGGAACGCGGTTCATTCCCCAGCCAGTTTTGCTGTCTACTGCATTAATAGAAGTAGCCGACGCGAATAATCGCTTCCATACGGCACGAGCTCTTCTTGATAATGGTAGTGAAAATTGCTTCATAACGGAAGAATTACGTAATCGATTAAACGTCACAAAATTACAGTCCACTATTCAGATTTCGGGTGTAGGGCAATCTGTCACCCAGTCGAATAACTCATGCGAAATTAATATACGTTCAAAAATAAACGATTATTTTACTTCAATAAAATGTTTTGTCTTGCCGCGCATAACTTCAAGTTTGCCCTCGACTAACATCGATTTGGATCTCATACGTATTCCTGATAACATTCAGTTAGCAGACCCGACGTTTAACGTGCCTTCAAAAATCGATATACTGATCGGTGCGGATAAATTTTGGGAACTTTTAGACGAGAATAGAATTCGATTATCAACCGGGCCATATTTACAAAATTCAAAATTCGGTTGGCTTTTATCTGGTCCAATAAATACACGGAATTTGCGCATTAATAATCAAATCCAGTGTAATTTTACTCAGACCATAGACGTTCAACTCCGAAAGTTCTGGGAACTTGAGGATATTTCTCCAGTAGGTAGTGTTCTCACAGCCGACGAACGTAAATGTGAGGATCTATTTATTAATACGACTAAACGCGAAGACGATGGTAGATTTTCCGTCCGTATGCCTCTAAAAGAATCAGCTGATTCACTCGGGGATTCTTACACGTTAGCAAAAAATCGATTTTTATCCTTAGAGCGTAAACTCGAACGCTTACCGGAATATAAACGTTTATATTGTGACTTCATGCGAGAATACGAAGAGATGGGTCACATGACTCGTGTAGACAAATATGGTGCACCGAATTACTTTCTCCCGCACCACGGAGTATTTAGACCTGATAGCAGTACTTCACCTTTACGCGTAGTGTTCAATGGAAGTGCTGTTACAAACTTAAATAAATCGTTAAACGACATTCAGCTGCCGGGACCAGCACTTCAAAACGACATTTTTTCGATTTTATTACGTTTTCGCCAATACAGGTACGTCGCGTGTGCTGATGTTGCGAAAATGTTTAGGCAGGTTTTGATTCAGCCAGATCAGAGATCCTTGCAAATGATACTCTGGCGTGAAAAACCTACGGACCCGTTACACGTGTATGAACTCAATACTGTCACGTATGGTACAGCGTCTGCACCATATTTGAGTATGCGGAGTATACGACAGTTAGCGTTGGAATGTAATGATGACGTCATCGCTCGCGTTATTAATGAAGATTTTTTCGTAGATGATTTAATTACGGGACATGACGATTTTCAAACGCTTCTTTCGATTTGTGATAAGACATATAAAGTTCTGCAGTCAGGATGCTTTCCTCTTCGCAAATGGACATTTAATTGTGACGTCACGCATGAGAAGTCTAAGGAGCATTTCATCGGCGAACACACGCAGAACAAAACACTCGGTTTAGGCTGGGATAATACGAGCGACGAATTGTATTATACCACGCAAATAAGTCCTATACCTAACTCGTCTCAATTAAATAAACGAACTATGTTATCGATTATATCGCAAATCCATGATCCCTTGGGTCTCGTCTCGCCCGCAGTAACAATTGCCAAAATATTACTACAACGACTTTGGCTATGTAAGATAGACTGGGATTCTCCCGTATCGGAAGATATCGCACTTACATGGAATAAGTTCATGAATACGTTGAACTGCTTAAACGAATTAAGAATACCGCGTCACGTAAGGAGCGAACACACAGGATGTACGGAACTTCACATTTTTTCAGACGCTTCTTTACACGCTTATGGATCCTGTGCATATATACGGTCATACGAAGAAGGTTCAGTCGTTTCCGTCAAATTATTATGCGCTAAAGGTAAAGTAGCACCTTTAAAATGTCAATCAATTCCAAGGCTGGAACTTTGTGCCGCGCTAGTAGGTGCGCGACTTTATAAGAAAATAACCGAATCCTTAAGGCTAGTGTTCACTAACGTTTACTTCTGGACTGACTCGACAATAGTCATGGGTTGGATACGAATGTCTCCTCATTTATTAAAACCGTTTGTTCAGAATCGAGTGACCGAAATAAATGAACTCACGGGAGACGCGACTTGGTTACACGTAAAAAGCGAGGACAATCCAGCTGACTTACTGTCGAGAAGTCTAGGACTCGATCATTTAATAAATTGTAATTTATGGTGGAACGGACCATCATTTTTACATGACACGAATTCGAATTTTATCCTTGACACTTCCGGTCAAAACACGACATTCGATAATTTGCCCGAGCTACGATCGAAAACTGTAAGTTTAGTTTGCAATCCGTGCAATGAACTCTTTGATTTCAACAGATGTTCATCATATATAAAACTAACTCGCATCGGCGCGTATGTACTCCGCTTTATACAAAACTCCCGTATAGATTCTGATCGTAAACAACTTCGCCTAACTGGTTCCTTATCAGTAGATGAACTGAGCGCATCGCGGCGCATGTTAGTTAGATTCGCACAAATGCAATCATTCCCGGACGTTTACGATAGTTTATTAAACAATAAACCGATTAAGACAAAAACAAAACAGTATAATAGTATTTCTGGTCTTAACGTATTTTTAGACGAAAATAAGTTTCAAGTGATTAGAGTCGGTGGTAGACTGTGTAACTCGACTAGTTTCGATTATAATAAAAAACATCCAATGTTATTGTGCAGTAAACATAGTTTCACGGTGTTGTTATTCAAGTACGAACATAAACGACTGCTCCATGCCGGTCCGCAACTGTTGTTGTCAACAATGCGCGAGTGTTGGTGGCCGTTAGGTGGTCGGAATCTGGCAAGGAAAACTGTTCGGCAATGCGTTACATGCATTCGATTAAAAGGTAACGTACTTAGTCCTATAATGGGTAATCTTGTATCTGATCGGATTGAACCTGGTTTTCCGTTTTGTCGTACGGCTGTCGATTATTGTGGACCAATGTACATCTTAAATAGAAAAGGCAGGGGAGCTCAACTTATTAAAGCGTATGTTTGTTTGTTCATATGTATGGTCACACGAGCTGTCCACTTAGAACTGGTTACAAGTCTCTCTACTGCTGATTATATTTTAGCACTTAAGCGTTTTATTAGTAGAAGAGGAAAACCTCATACAATTATTTCGGATAACGGAAAAAACTTTGTGGGCGCGGAAAAAGAGTTTTCCGTCCTGTTAAAAAATTCTTCAAAGGAAATAGTCAATTTTACTGCCAATGATGGTATTAAATTCAGTTTCGTTCCTCCCTATTCACCTCATTTTGCTGAATTTTGGGAGGCTGGAATAAAATCGTGCAAATATCACCTTAAACGAATAATAGGTAATGCGAGATTAACGTACGAGGAGTTTAGCACGGTTTTAACACAAGTCGAAGCTGTCCTAAACTCCCGTCCCATGTCACCGCTGTCCACAGACCCTAGCGACCTATGTCCTCTTACGCCTGCTCATTTCCTGATCGGCCGCCCGCTGACGAGCCCTGCGACCGAGGACCTGACAGATGAGCAGCCTTCCCGCCTGTCACGCTACGCCAGGATCGAGTCACTGCGTCAACACTTCTGGCAACGCTGGGCCAAGGAATACATCACAGAGCTACAACTTAGAACAAAGTGGAAGACAAAGAAAGCTGATATAACCTTGGACAGTCTCGTCCTAATCAAAGACGATAACCTGCCTCCACTCAAATGGCGGTTAGGGCGCGTCACGCGTCTGTTCCCAGGCAACGACGGCGTATCCCGCGTCGCGGATATCCGCACGGCTACGGGCACTGTACGGCGTGCCTTTTCAAAAATCTGCCCGCTACTACCAGAGCCGGCAGCCCTGAACGAGTGAAGGATGACGAAGGTTCCTGTTGGGAGTTGGTGCTCCCAAGGCCGGGGGCATGTTCGCGCCTCCTAGCGACATCTAGTGGCCACACGACGACATTACTCCGAGCGCCCCACTACTTCAAAATCTTCGGGTTTCATTCGCTTTACGATCGCCGTTACACGCGACACAAACCATACTGCTTATTTATAATTTTGATAGTTTTTAACGAAATAAACTACATTCGAAAGTTTAAGTAAACGCCTTCATTTAATGGACCCTGAGAAGCCCCCAAATCCTGCACACATACCAATATTATAAACGCGAAAGTGTGTCTGTCTGTCTGTTACCTCTTCATGCTTAAACCGCTTAATCGATTTTGATGAAATTTGGCGTTTTAAATCCGAGGAAGGACATAGGGTAGTTTTCATCCTGTAAATTATACCTAAAAAGATTGAAAAGTGAGTGAAAATTTCTGTTGGGGTGCGGTGACCCTGTAGAAAATGTAATTATTAGACCAAAAGCACAATTGCTTTTATATTTGCTTAGGCGCTTTTAATAATCCCTTTTATCAATTTCCACGCGTACGTAGTCGCGGGCAAGCGCTAGTATGTAATAAATAAAGATTCCTTTGCTTTTATATTTTTTAATGACTGCAGGAAACTACCATAAAATTAGACGTACACAATACATAACCCATTTGATTTACTTAAGAGATGGTGTGTCTGCCCGTATCTATACTACAGCCCAACTATTCTGTTATCAATTTATTGCGCGAGTTTCTGTACAAATTACCCATAAATATTTATACTCTGTTCCCTAGGCCCGAGTATCGACCGTCGCTGTCGGCAGTCCATTCGCATTTATTTTTATTACGGTTATTTTAGTATGTTTTCACTTATAGTGGTTACGTTGATTTTGAGTTTGTTAATGTATTTCGGAATAAATTTCCAAAAGCATATATTACTTGCTACCGTCAAATTTCCTGCCCGTCTAGCACAACTAAGGTTCGCGACATGTCGCGCGACATAACATCATCCGACCCTCTCTCACAGTACTGTACAAAAAGAGACAGGTAGTCTATCGAGGAAGTCGCGTGTCACAGTTGTACTAGAGCTATCACCATAATTTATGTCACTACTCTTCCAAACCTCGTATCTAGTTAGTAGATTGATAATGAGATACGAGCTATAATTTAAGTAGGTATTTGTTACCTACTTAGTGAGTTTTGGTTGTCAACAGGTTGTCAACATAACTTTCTTAATATTATTCTGAAGGATGACATGATGTATTAGATACATACCGCTGAATATTTAACCTTCGCCCTAATTTGAAAATCAGCACAAACGATAAAAACACCAAAACATTATAAAACATCATTTATTGTGGAAACACCAGTCTTTATCAATGTTTCAAAACATTATTTACCCCCATTAAACAGAATGGGTCCCGTTTTCCCCTTTGGGTACGGAACCCTAAAAACATCTCATTTATTCAGAAAACACCAGTCTCTATGAATGGTTCAAATCATTATTTACCCATTAAACCGAACCAAAGTAAAAAAAAAAAAAAACGTAAACTCATTGAATGTTCGTTTATCCGGCACTTAATTTTTCATCATTTTCATCCGCTTTACCTAAAGGCAACTCGGATTTGAATTCAGATTCCTTTGAAGCTTCGGACTAAAGACGAGTCATCAATCATAAGGGTCGTAATGAGGGATTTATGAAAATTAGGGCTCGACGGACTTTAGACTTTTAAATTTTGAGCTCAGATTAAGTTAATCGTAGATGAATTAATCGGGTTATTACATTCTGTATGGATACTGGTTTATTTAAATTTCAAAAGGGTTACTCAAAATTGTATGTCAACATTTCATTGCACATACCTACTATTTAGGCAGATTTCTTAAAGACTGGTCGACATCACGGGGGACCGAAGAGCTGGCAACACCCTCGCTCGACGCATTAGCGTTGCTATTCAGCGAGGAAATGCTGCCAGCGTCTTCGCGACCATGCCAAAGAGGTCCGATTTTTTAAGTATTTTTTAATATTCAATTTAATCCGTTTTAGCCGTTTATTTTAGTTAGTTAAGTTCTTAGTTTATAGTTATAGTATTTTAATTTGTGTATTATTGTGTTGTATTTTTTACTTATTGTAATGAGAAATTGAATTAAATGAATAAGTATAATCGTAACTTATTTGGAATATGTTCATATAAGTTAAGTTTTTATTTATTTGTAATTATGATTTTTTATTACTTTTCAATAGTAACGTCTGCTAGCGCAAATCAAATGTTTACACATACGTAAAAACAATATTATTGTCAAAAACTCAAAACCAATAGATGTGTACAAAGGCGAACTTATCCCTATAAGGGAGCAAAATGAGAGAGTTAAACAAGACATCGAAGTGATAGAAAAACAGAAAAAAAAGCTCGGAATTGAATTAAGCTACCGTTTGAGCCATCTTAGGAGGCGGGCGGACTAAAACTGTAGGCGGTAGCGGGTCCCTTACGCGCGAGGTCAGTCTGCTCTCCGTTCACTTATTTCTAAATTATTTATTTATTTTATTTATTTAAACTTTATTGCACAAAACAAAATTCAGTACAAATGGCGGACTTAATGCCAAATGGCATTCTCTACCAGTCAACCATAGGGCCAAACAGAGATACTAGAAGTGGGTGCAAATCAGAAATCTGATGGTACAGAGAGGATCTAGAGTACAAGTAAATACAAAATATTATATTATTGTTTATACAAAAATACATATACCTACATTTTCACATTATAATATAATATATATACAGATATATACATAATATAATATATGTATAAACCTTATACAATTAAATCATTTATTCAACAGTAAATAATGCATAAGACAAAGTGTAAAAGTCAAATCCGCAACGCAGGCATCGTCAGAGAGAATACAAAAATCTAATCAGCGACAGGCTTCGTCAAACAACACACCAATAACGTGACATCTGCAACAGGCTTCGTCAACGTTGTGGATCGATAGCAAATATCTTGGAAGGTGAAGAAGGACTTAAAAAGGCTCGCCCCGAGTCGCACCTGGCCCAAACGTTCCCATTACACTGGCAGCGTTCCCACGTTGTATGGCCAGTGAAATCTGTTGAACCAGATACGACCCTGAGCGAGGATCACACCCTCTGTCTCTGAGCCTGCGACCCACCTCCCTTATAAAGTCCCTGGCCTCAGTACCCCACGGTCCCGCAGTCTCCACTGCCACAGGCACAAAATCATACATTGGTTCCAGGGCAAAGTACTTGGTGTGCTTGAGTTTTGCCGCACATTCTGCGGCGGCCCCGGCCGATCTAGTAGTGTGGCTCAAGTGTGACGGTGCAAACGTGCTAACACACGTAGCGTCCCATAAGAGACACCGTCCCTTCTGCCATGGAACCAATGTTAGGCCATCCGGCCTTTTACCATCGGTACGGCATAACCCTGGGGGCTCCAACACGCAGGGAACGTTGGCTGAAACCAAAGCCCGCCGAATGACAACGTTAATGGCATAATGCCTTGAGAACCGCCCGGCGCACCTCTGACAACTCAGGCCATGGTGTCCGTTTTCTTCGACCATGACCCCACAGATGCACCGATGCGGCTCACAGACCTTGGACCCCAGCCGCAAAGCCACCGCGATTCTCAAAGAATCATTATCCAGCAGTGTGCCCAACTGAGGTAAGGGCAATGCCTGAAGCCACGCTCCTGCTTCCACCTTGGCTGCTGCCCTAATGCGTGCTTGATTGGAACCTTGTGCAGCGCCCAATAAAGATGCATATATATCTTTGCACAATAGGTCATCCCAACCTCTCTGAGCGGTAAGGTTGTCCGGTCGCTCGTCGCTTTGACACAAGGCAGCCCATTTGGCCTGCGCCTCTGTAAGATATGGTACTTCGGTACTCCCACCATTATTAGACCAAATGCGAGTGACGAGTCCCGAAGTACCATAAGCAGAGGCAAGGAACGCTACCACACTGAGCTCTCGACAGCGACGTATTCCTAGCCCGCCGTGACGAACCGGAAGAGCAGCCTGACACCACTGTGACTCATTCAGGTGCACATTATGTATAAATATATACGAAAGTCTACAACATGGGATGATGGATGAACTATTCGAGCTCTTGTTCCAGCAGATGCTTACGCAGCATACACTTGAAAGCTACCTTGCTTGGGGCTTGTCTGATAGAGAGAGGGAGTGAATTCCAGAGACGGCATGCCTGAACGGCGAAAAAATTAGACATGAAACCAGTGTGGTGCGAAGGAATGGAAAGTTTGAGAGTTCGAGAGGAACGAAGTTCACAGCCTGGACGGGGAGTTTGAATAATGAATTTACTTTTGAGATATCCTGGTGTAGAAGGCTCGAACAGGATAGAAAACAGACAGCAAAGGATCCTGAGGGATCTGCGACTACGAATAGGAAGCCAGTTAAGCTGACGGCGAAATAATGAAAAATGATCGTGATCATGAAATAATGAAATTACATTTTCAATGACTTTGATAGTTTCACGTAGTGTGAGATCTGTAGATTTTTATATGAGTATTTTATATATCAGTCTTGCCCCAACCGACGATGCAATATTCTGCCCGTCTAGTGGTAAATGCAGGAACTATGGTTTAGCGTCTTTAGCGATCTTTTGCACCTCATTCTAACGCAGAAAACTTTCTTAAACACTACTCATTTTTCCATACACGGGTTTCGTTCTTGTCTGTCTCCTCCTCCAAAACTAAACCAATATTTACGAAACTTTGGGAATTGAATGGAAAGAAAATGTTCTACGTCGGACTGTTTCGTTTTTTGCGCTTTGTGTACTAGGTGTAGGCGTGTTGTTATAGCGGCAACAGAAATACATCTTCTGAGAACATTTCAACTATCTATTTATCATGGTTCATGAGATACAGCCTGGTGACACAAAGACGGACGGATGCACAGTGGACGGTCCCGTTTTTACCCTTAAGGAACGAAACCTTAAAAGGAAAGATAGAATCATTAATTTGCACACACCCAAAACATAACACCACAAACGTAAACAGAAATGGGAGCCGCGTGCAAGCAACGGCTAATCAGAATGTGCTAACGGTCGGAGCCCGCATAGCTGATTTTCAGGGTAACCTATCTGAAACACTAATATTGAAACCCGTAATAGTTTTAGGATTGTATAAACATCGTTTTAAAGAACCCTTTAGGTTAGGTTAGGTTTGTTTTATAATTATTCTGAAAAATAAACAGTTTTTGAAAAAAAAGACTTTTGACAAATGAAAATTTAGCGAAATGTTACAGATGGGAAACAAAAATTAGTGACATGATGTACGTAAACGCGTCTCGTATGTACTTAAATAAGAATAAATATTTTTTAAACCGAAAAGCCACTTTAAACTGATGACATTTCAATAGAATTGGTCTTCAGATCAGATTGTTCATACGACAGTTTGACAGCTCACTTTAGTATCGGATTTGACTGTTTAATATTATCGGCAACTCGATTACAATTTGGAGAAACGTCAAATGACGTCATCATATTAGTAAATAGTTAATACAATTTAAATGTTATATTCGGCATACTGAATGCCCTTACTAACGAATTACATTATCATGGCTTCACTATCATATTTTAAGTGCACAGTGGAATTGCAGCTCTTGCTAGAAGCTTGCTCAGAACCTAAAGCAACAAGATTGCAATTAAGAGAATAAAGGAAAATGGCTTAAGTACCTCAAATGTGTTTCAGCGTTTTATTTGAAGCATTCACGAGAAATGCTGAAACAGTACTGCAGTCTTTAGACAGAATAAAATTAGTGAACTCGAGCTGTGGAAAATTAAACGATAAATAAATTGCATTTCAGTGTAATAAATAAGCGTATTTTCTGCAAGCTAGTGATGTACTACCAGTATTTCTGTTTGCAAAAATACTGGAAATATTTATCAGCTGGCTGAAACAGTGATTTATTATTAGGCTGCAACTTTATATGTTTGAGAATGCGACCTATATCCAAATACAATTATATGAACGGATTTCCATGAAATTTGGAACAGAGATAGTTTCTGTCCTTACTTTACATAGGCCTTTTAACCCCGTAAAAAGTTACGGTTATCGTAGGACGGGGTACCCCGTTTTTATCGCGAGCCAAACCGCAGATGAAAGCTGGTAAGGTCATAATTTATATTGTCATCGTCATCATCACAGAATTAGTGGCAAAGCTTGGTTTTTAATACCTGCATGAAAGTTGTCTATCTAACGGTAGCTGGTATTATACACTGTATAAGGCAGTAGAAGTAAGTAGTGTGCCTTCATATTGAAATCAACGAAATATTTACATTGCTGGACGTAATTAGGATGTATCAAAAATATGTACGTGGACAGGGGTTACTTTGGTCTACGGGGCAACATTGATCATTGTTTTTTAAGCATGAATACGTCTAGTTTTAAAAGCATACCTAATGTACTTCTGTTGAGGTTGCCTACTCTAACCAAGAACTCATAAGCGCGTTCAAAAACAAGCTTCCTATAGTTAAAAAAAACTAGTGACTAATGTTACCCCGCGGATCAAAGTAACCCCTAACCATGGTAGTTTTTATTACAATTGTCACATAGATGAAGGCTGATTTAAGATATTAATTTCTTCCTTCCCAATGCTTTCATTAAGCATTTTGCGGTAGCATCACTTATAGTCAGGACTAGAAATATGACGTTCTCGAGAACGCTTCACGAAATGTATGGAGAGTAAACGTCCCCGACAACACTTCCCATACAAAATGAGGAACGTTCCGGAAATCTTCGAGAAGCACATCACAAGACATGACTGTACGTCAAAAAGACAAGGACGAATGAACTTCGTGAAATTAAATATAAATACCGTTTCACAAAGTGTCGAATTGACACAAACTAATAATTATTTTGTTATAGAATCTTTTTATCGATTCTATTTTTTATGTGGAAACTAATTGTTTATTGCGTTTTAAAAAACCTATTCCCAGAAATGGTTTCTGAATTTAACGTAGGTCTATTTATATTTTAACTTAAATATATCCATAAAAACAGAAGCTGAAACAGAAATAAACTCGTATTCATTCGTGCAATCGAGCGTAATACTCGTAATTACCTGTAAGAAGAACAGACAATTTATTATAAGTTAATTAAGAAATTAATTATTTGTAATCAAATCATACCAATGCGAACTTCCCGGTATTAATAAGTTGCTTATTAATTTACGTCTGCGAGACTTTATCTAATAAATTCGAGTTTCAATTTAGCAAACATCGAAATAATATTTAGACTTACCTAATCAAAGATCAAAATGAACTTGCCTTATCAATGTGCTATCGCGGGCCTATAAATGTCTAGGCAATTGAATTTGTCATAATTATGGACATTTTCTTCATTGATTTTTTCTTTACTTGTGCTTGCTTGCTTTCTGTACGATCTTATTTATTTCAGACTCAATGGTATTTTGTATTAATGTTGCATATTAATAACTTTGAAGTAACTTAAAATTAATGCTAGTTTCATATTCAGAAAGTTCAGTCAAAGCGTTGCTTTGCTCTTCATTCTCGTGAATTCAGACTCGTGTTGAACAGATGATTTACAAAAGCGACTAAACTGTAAAAATCTGTAAATGTCTGCCATATTTTTAGAGAAAGAATGGGACAGAGTTGGAGACTTTAAGTTCTTAGCATTTATATGAATAGTTAGCTCCAAAAACTAGTTCAATAAAAATAAAGGCCTGTAAAAAAAGTTTTTTTACATAAATTGGTAAACTTTTTTCATTTGAATACCATCAAATTATACTTATGATTCTGAATATAAATTTTTGTCATTTCCTCGAAACAAAACGCTTAATACATACAAATGGAAAACTATTGTAAAATTTTATAGGTAGTATCTACTATCAAAATATGAAATAAGGAACTTGTTACTTAACCAAGTTTTCGTGGCAATGCCACGATTTCCACCGGTGTCAATTTACCTCTATTTACCTCACCCTAGACCGTAAGTGGGATTTACTGCCCGCTACGCGGCGAGAAAATCTCACTTCCTGGCCAAGGCAAGACAAACCACGGGCGGTAATTAGTAAAGCCCCTGATCGCATATTGATAGTCCTCACCGGTTCGGGTCACAAACGCCTGCGATCGCCATAGGTATATAATGTACTAAGTACTTCAGGGATTCAGGGACTCGCAAAGAAGACAAATGAAACACTTGAAGTCCACAGTTTGTTGTTATTCGTAATTAAAACGACAAGCTTTCATATTTTACTCTGAACAACTTTATGTCTCTTTTGGGTGCAGTTGGGTGAACTAAATTCATTAAGAGAAGTTATGAGAGTGACTTGAGTGGTAACAAGCAAGCACTATATTCACACAGCAGACTGCTGCATTGCTATATCGTGCTACTACTTAAGAGGCCTTATACCTTTTAAAATGCTGATTGTTTTAGACATTGTTCTCTAAGAACAAACATGTTTCTTAACATATTATTGATATTACTACCTAGAACCGGGCTATTGGGATTTATTGGTATATATATTTGATACCTACAGTTAGAATTTTTGATTGATAATTTTTGTTTCAAAAACTACTCGTTTACAAAATTCACGCGGAAAATTAGTTTTTTTCAACTTATTTTCGACTGCACGCAATGAAAACGTGAAATAGCTATGTTACTACCTAAAACTCGGGGAAAAATATTATTCACTTCAAAAAGTTGGTTGAAGTTTTTTTTTTAAGTAATAAGGCCTCTTTAGTGCTTTGAGAGTGTTTAATTTGTGAACGGTGGTGCTATGCACGGCCTATTAGATATATTTCACGGCACCTCCCCTTGGCTTTTATAAAAATCAGGCTAAGTATAGCCACAGTATAGCCTATCAAGTGTTGGTCCGGTCCAGGGATAGTGGCGCTACAAACAGCTTGCATATGGCAATAATGAGCACACGTCATATATTTGCATTATTAAACGTCAGTAGCGATTTTTCAAGGACTTGTCATTAATCAAATTCAAAATATTGTTTAACGGAATGCTGCACAATCCTTCGTTCTTCTTGCGAAATAAATACTGAATCCTAGTGAAAAAAATCTTCCCTTTCATCACTGCGGATAGTTTGGCTTTACTATGCAAAAAATACTAGAAATTTGCGTAATAGTTAGTCTTGTTTCTTCTTTGTTTACATCCTGACACTCAGCGACTTTCAACGTCAGTTACCAAAAATTTGTTGTTACCAGTAAAATAAATGCACAGCTGAGCTGGGTTGGCTACCGATTCGTCGGCGTAGAGACGTGCATGTCCTTTCATTGCTCTTTAATGTCCTGTTTAATCCTACTTCTCCTCCTTACCTTAGTGAGAGATTTTCGTATATGGCTGATGGCAGTGGTCACCGCTTGCGGTCTAGCGCCAATCTCACTCTGGCTGTACCGTCTAATAAGACGCGTACCTATAGCAAGTCTTTCACGGTAAGCGCAGTGAAGTTGTGGAATGGGTTGCCTTTGTCCCTTAGGAAGTCTCCATCTGTTGCATCACTTAAGATTAACTTGAAGAAATTGTGGCTGTCCGATGACGTGTGAATTCATTGAATACTATATTTATTTACGCATTTATATGTATTATATGTAGATATATGTATATGTATATATAATATATATCTTATAAATAGTACAAATATATGTGTATTATTACTTACTTAGTTTATGTACTTATTATAGTTTTATTAAGTATAATATAGATATCTTGGTTGTACGCAGTGTAGTTTGCCTATTTTCTTCGTATACCCTTTCCTTCAATTGCTCAAAGGTTAACTGGAAGAGATCCCTAATAGGGATAAGTTCGCCTTTGTACATATTTCATTTGTTATCAATGTATTTATAACCAGTTGTTGTGTACAATAAAGCGTTTACATACATACATACATACATAAATGAGTACCGCTAAAAATCCGCAATATGGCGTGGTCTTAAGTACACCCTGCTGGGCTATATATATATAATTATATATATATTATTTATTTAAATAAACAGTTTTTAGTACAAATTTTAAATTTTATATTGCCACTTTTGGAAACCCGGTAGGTTTATGTGGTTCGCTGGTTCATTAATTGCCTGAGAAAGGCGAGTTACAGTCTACAGGTGCTATGACGGAACTGTTGAACATAAGTCTAGTAATTAAGTCGACAACTTTACTATTATCTCCCCCGCAGTGCTTGTTAGACATGTTGGAACTTGCTTGAATAATTTGTTCAAGTTCTTGGTCGGATTACACTTTATAATTATAGAAAACGTACGTGTTCCATTATCTTGCGTATTATTCTTCAGTTTAGTTTCTACTACTTTTAATGAAAATCTAAAATTGTATTTATTGAAAATCCGTTTTCTATGGAGGGCGGTCATTGTTTCATAAAAAAACCGGCCAAGAGCATTGTCGGGCCACGCTGAGTGTAAGGTTCCGTAGTTACCCATCCTTCACAATAAACCGGCTTAAAACAGCGGTTTTAAGCCCGAGGTTTAATGAAAAAATTAAAATCTTTATTTGCTTTAAGTGTAGTTACATTTGGCTGACATAGAAAATGGCTTGTTTTTAGATCATACACAAATATTATTAAATATTAATTATTGACTTACACTCTAGAAATTCATTTAATGTATAAAAAACATTTTTCTTTCAACCACTGACATAACACTCGTCTGAATTTCGTTAACTTGGCAGTTGTCTAATTGCTAGTGTTATGGTTATAGATACTTTTTTACCCGGCTATGGTAAAGAAAAAAAATACGCTGACGAAGTTGGTTGGAAGAAGGTCGCCCAGTATCACTAGTATTATAAATGCGTTATATTGTTGTTGTTGTTACTTTTTCACGCTCAAACTGCTGGACTGATTTTGATGAAATATGGTATGGAGGTAGCTGACACTCTGGATTGACACATAGGCTACCTACTTTTTATCCTGAAAAAATGTAGTTTTCGCGTGGGATGAGCATCTAACACCGCAACTAGGTATGCATGAATTTTCTTTGCGTGAATAAATCAGACATAAGGCTACTGGAGGAACAAGGTCGTCTGGAATTTTATGAGTTGTCTTAGGTCACAGTAAAGTAAGTCATATTCATATTGATCGATGTAAATTATTCTTAATGTCATTGATTTTCAAATTTTTTAAACGTCCCTCTCCGCGAGCATTCACCTGAAATGTAACAATCTTCATTTTCTTTAAGTGCCAATATCCTTCACGAATGTCGACGACCACAGTCCGGAACTTTTCTTTATTCATGGTTTTTCTACCCGGTGAGGCAGTGTCAACTCCCGTCCAACTCTTTAGGTTGTCCATATATGTAACAAAAAAGTCCGAACTTTTCTTTATTCATGGTTTTTCTACCCGGTGAGGCAGTGTCAACTCCCGTCCAACTCTTTAGGTTGTCCGTATATGTAACAAAAAAGTCCGGAACTTATCTTTATTCATGGTTTTTCTACCCGGTGAGGCAGTGTCAACTCCCGTCCAACTCTTTAGGTTGTCCATATATGTAACAAAAAAGTCCGGAACTTTTCTTTATTCATGGTTTTTCTACCCGATGAGGCAGTGTCAACTCCCGTCCAACTCTTTAGGTTGTCCATATATGTAACAAAAAAGTCCGAACTTTTCTTTATTCATGGTTATTCTACCCGGTGAGGCAGTGTCAACTCCCGTCCAACTCTTTAGGTTGTCCATATATGTAACAAAAAAGTCCGGAACTTTTCTTTATTCATGGTTTTTCTACCCGGTGAGGCAGTGTCAACTCCCGTCCAACTCTTTAGGTTGTCCATATATGTAACAAAAAAGTCCGAACTTTTCTTTATTCATGGTTTTTCTACCCGGTGAGGCAGTGTCAACTCCCGTCCAACTCTTTAGGTTGTCCATATATGTAACAAAAAAGTCCGGAACTTATCTTTATTCATGGTTTTTCTACCCGGTGAGGCAGTGTCAACTCCCGTCCAACTCTTTAGGTTGTCCATATATGTAACAAAAAAGTCCGGAACTTTTCTTTATTCATGGTTTTTCTACCCGATGAGGCAGTGTCAACTCCCGTCCAACTCTTTAGGTTGTCCATATATGTAACAAAAAAGTCCGGAACTTTTCTTTATTCATGGTTTTTCTACCCGGTGAGGCAGTGTCAACTCCCGTCCAACTCTTTAGGTTGTCCTTATGTAACAAAAAAGTCCGGAACTTTTCTTTATTCATGGTTTTTCTACCCGATGAGGCAGTGTCAACTCCCGTCCAACTCTTTAGGTTGTCCATATATGTAACAAAAAAGTCCGGAACTTTTCTTTATTCATGGTTTTTCTACCCGATGAGGCAGTGTCAACTCCCGTCCAACTCTTTAGGTTGTCCATATATGTAACAAAAAAGTCCGGAACTTTTCTTTATTCATGGTTTTTCTACCCGGTGAGGCAGTGTCAACTCCCGTCCAACTCTTTAGGTTGTCCATGTTACATGTTAGCCTTTTTCGCCCCCTGCCTACCTTCGATTAGCTTTATATATGATAGAGCACCTTAACGCGAAACGATTGTATTATTATATACATATAAATATTTGGGACTTCATGTAGATAAACATTTTAACTGGAAAGCGCATGTCATCGCGGTCAGCACTAAACTCCGATCAGTTTTGAGTAAATTTTACCACCTAAATACAGTAATTAGTAAAAAAACCATGCTTGTTGTTTACTACGCACTGGCGGACTCATTGATCAATTACGGCCTCAGCGTATATGGCAGAACTTTCCAAACCTACTTAAAGGAAATAAAAAAAATACAAATACGTGCATAAAAAAGCTAAAGATAAATGTATTTAAAGGAAATTATGATGAGCTGTTTAAAGTCTGTAAAATACTACCTATATACCTAAGAGTGCAGTACTTTATAAGAAACCAAGTAAAGCTATTTATTTCAATAATCGAGAAACTGACACATATCTGTAAAGACTCTCCCCAAGCAGCTTACACAGCACTCACTAAAGCTGCCCAATTCAAATGGTCATTCCTACAACGTGTAATCGCCGATTCCAACGTACTCTTTGAACCACTGACACATGCATTACGGACCAATTTCATGCCAACTCTGATGGGCAGTGAAATCACACCCGACGAAGCCGATCTGTTTTCCCTTCCTGTGCATAAAGGTGGTTTGGCAATATCTAATCCGTCTACCGAGAATAATTTGAGCTACAATTCTTCCAAAAAAGGCTGTTTAATCCTCTCATCGGCTTTGATCAGGACACAACATGTAGACCTAGCCCAACACAATAAATCCCTGATTGGAGCGTTTTTCAAAAAAAGTGTACATGGCAAAATTTGAATGTCCCACACGTTCAACGTGTTTTTTTTTTACTTTACCTTTAGTATTTGGGTATATGAGTGGTATCATTTGATTCTGTAGATGTGGGGCATTCATTTTATATTTATAAAACGATTATATTATATTTATTACTAGATTTATTGCAAAATAAAGATATGAAAAGTGCTAAAATGGGTATGTCCCACGTCGACTCAGTCATGTTCAGAGGCTTGCAGAAACTCGAAATAAATTTGTATGAATATTGAATGTGGTCACACAGATAAAGTAATGAGTCTAGATTTTAGTCGTGTGCTTTATTTATAAACAAATACGGTTTATAATGCCGAAAAACTACTTTTTCCACTGTCCAAAGAAATCGACAGACCGGAACTTCCGGTTATAGTCACAAGCGATTTTAACATACTTGTGCAATCGATATTCCCCAAAAAGCGTTAATTTTTCAATCCTGGCAACATTTTAATGCTATAGGCATCGGATTTCATTGCAAATAAAACGTCAGTTCCGTGAAAACGGTGACGAAAGGTGGACGCTGTGTCAGTGCGCTAAAAATAGGATTTCGAGTTAGTAACAGTTTTTTCGGTAAGTAGATTATAATTAACTTTTTAAACACAATTAGACATAGAAGAAACTATCGTAGTATCCGAAACTAAACCAAAAACACATTGAATTGGTTCAGAACACGTTGAAATTTTGATTTTAAATTGTCGAGGTATAATTCGTCACGTCCGATTCGTGACGTGATATACTACCGGAACGATTTTGTGACGAATTGGAACTATAAAGCTTAGTACATAATCGAAATGTGACCGATGTTTTAACCGACTTCTAAAAAAGGAGTTACTTAGTTTGACCCATATGTTTGTTATACATGCATGTTTATCCGCCATTATCTCGCATTTGTCAGAACCGATTTTGATGCGGTTTTCAGAAAAGTATTTGTTATCTCCGGAAGAAATGACTAAAAAGCAAAATAACAATTAAAACATTTATAAAAACCGGCTAAGAGCATGTCGGGCCACGCTTACAGTCGAGTTTTTAATTAGGCGAACTAACTTGACAGCTGAAAGTGTTGTCAGAAATGAAGAAAAAAAATTGTGATTGGTTTATGTCGATATAACCTTAAGTATACACCCATAAACCTTAACATATTGCAATAAGGTTTATATTTGTTTATAACTGTCAAGAAAACAAAAGGCAGACAGCGTTCTAAGCGATGTCCTAAAATAAAGTTCGTTCGATGTAAGTATTTTAATTACAACCGTTTTTAGGGTTCCGTACCCAAAGGGTAAAAACGGGACCATAATACTGAGACTTCGCTGTCCGTCCGTCCGTCTGTCACCAGGCTGTATCTCAAGAACGGTGATAGCTAGGCAGCTGAATTTTTTACAGATGATGTATTTCTATTGCCGCTAGAACAAAAAATACTAAATATAAAATAAAATAAATATTTAAGGGGGGCTCCCATACAACAAAATTGTTATAGATTATGGTACGGAACCCTTCATGCGCGAGTCGGACTCGCACTTGCCCAATTTTTTATTAATGAGAATTAATACTGTTATTCTCTATTTTGAAATGTTCATGTTGCTATTACTTGCTAAAGGTAATCGTAACATTGTATGTTTTATTTTAAACATTTTTAATAAAACATTATTAATAATCTATAAAAATAGATAAATAACACTAATAAAACTTTCAATATTAAGATTGTCATTTACTCATGAAAGATTTTTATGTAATACATAATAATATACATGGTAAATATTTATTATTACTAGTTTAATACATGTTTTATTATTACATATATAAACTAGTAATAATATATATTATACCATTTTGATTCCGTTGCAATAAATACGATTCATGACATAATATTTTTGTGATTTTATTTCAATATATTCAATCTATGTACACTATTCCTTACATTTTCCAGTTAGTCACATGAGATTCCGTTTAGTTACTGTCCCAAGATTTGGGATGTTGAAAATAATTATTTCTGGCTGCTGCAGTGCAACAATTCACATATTTAAGCGTTAACATTACTAAATGAATATTCCTTAATGTAATAAAAAATATTATTCGTTGATTTGTCGCATTTTAATGCAAAAAAATACATGTTTTAGCAGTCATTTGGTGGCGATTGTGACGAACTGGACCTTTATTTTATCCTCAAAGCTTGCTCGTTCCATTAATTCTATAAATTAAACCCGTTTTAAATAGTTTATTGTCTGTATTTTAAATGTGTAAACTAAAACTGGTCCAAAAAATACTTCAATCAATTTATACTGAATTTTATATTAGTGACTATCCGGAACTAGTTTCACCACAATCTGAGTTTAAAATGTCGATATTTTCTATATTTTTTAATATTTTAATGCCATTTTCTCAAATAATACACTATAACTTATGGGGAATTAAATAAGCCAAGAAAATTTAAAATCGGTGTTATAAAGAAAACCGTTTTCCGGTTCGTCACGTGTACACTTTTTTTGAAAAACGCTCGACGCACGCAAAGAGAGCCGAACAATAAAAGATGCTCGTGACAACGAACTTTTAGACACTATATTGGCCAAACTATCCCCTAACAAACGACGAGCTATAGAAAGATCAATCGCATCGAAAATGAAAACAAAGTCTTCCACCTGGCTATCTGCTATACCAACAAAGAAAGATAACTTCGACTTGTCTCCTCATGAATTCAGAGATGCCCTGGCAATACGCTATTACAGAACCCCAAACTCAATGCCACCCTCTTGTGACGGATGCGGCAACAGCCATTTTAATATCGACCATGCTCTCTGTTGCAAGACTGGCGGGCTAATTTCAAGACGGCACAACGAAATACGAGACCTATTTGCTGAACTATGTCACCAAGCATGGGGCAACATCACAATAGAACCTATAATCACAGAAGGTGACCTTGGATTACGCGGTGACTTATCCTGCCGTGGCGTATGGAATGCACAGAGAGAGGCGTTATTTGATATCCGTGTCGTAGACACCGACGCTCCCTCTTACATTGCACGTCATGTCACTTCTGTCCTAAAATCTGCTGAGACTGAAAAACAAAGAAAATACTCTGCTGCCTGCGAAGTGAAACATGCTACTTTCACCCCCCTCGTGACCTCTGTCGATGGCATATTCGCACCACAGATGGCCTCCTTCGTCAAACACTTAGGCGAAGCCCTCTCGGACCGTTGGAACAAATCGCTGAGTACGATACTGGGTTGGCTTAGAACAAGGATATGCACTGCTATAATTCGAGCCTCCAGTATGTGCATACGAGGCACACGTCACAAATTCAAACCTGCAGCGAAACTGTTGGGGTTTGACGACGGAGCAGCCATTCCCAGTTTGCAGCACTAGCTAAACTGCAACTTGCAGAGATGTGTTTTATAACTTTTTGCTACACATTATTATTTTTATTACTATTTCTTTGTTATAAGTTAAGTTTTTCTTGCAATAAAACTTTAATATTTGTTACGTACTTAATAGCCCTAGAAAATTATTATAAAAGGGAATTTAAAGTGCTTAAGCAGAATAAATATAATACAAGGAACGTAAGATTAAGAAAATTTGTTCAACATTTTGCAAACAATTATTATGGTAGAAGAATAAATAAGTATTTGGTTCCAAAGATATATAATGAAATTGATTGGTTAAGGGATGAAAAGGAGTGTAGCAGAAATGTTGTTAAAAATAGTTTAAAAAGGACATTTTTGGAAAAACTGCCCTAGGGCAGATTTTCGAAACGTATTCTTGCTTCCGTGGCTGTAGTTTAAGGTTAACCTGTTCATATAATTATAAGGTAAATATGTAGTGTTAGGTGCATATAACTAAAAATAATGTAGATGAGCGCGTTCTCGCCAACAAACTGTCTTAGCAGTTTGGCGAGTTAATTAAAATTGCATGCAGTTATGTACACCTTTTTTGGAAAAAAAATTAAAAAAAAAAAAAAAAAAATATCATAGTGTATATGAAACTAATCCAACGATCATTTCAAATAAAAGGTATTACAAATGACAGGCAGCAAGAAACAAAAGCAGGCGCAGAAATACATTATTTATGTAATTAGGTGTTCGTACCGCACGAGTAAGGCTTCGTTCAGGGATCGGAGATGTGATGCCCGAGGCGTATAGTCATTCAAGCAGGGACGGTCGTTAATAGGGCAACCAACGGTACCCAGATACAGGGCGCAGACCCTGGAGGGGCGCAGAAATTACCACTGACCAGACGAAATGTTACTTAAGGGCGCCGTTACAGAAGCTCGCACGGACACATTTATAAGAGGCCTTATTCCTTAAAAAAATTTTTTTTTTCATATCATGACTAATATATTTATAATTTCAACCAACTTTTTGAAGTGAATAATACTTTTTCCTAAGTTCTAGAAAGTAACATAGCTTTCTGCGTGAATTTTGATTAATTCGAGTAGTTTTTGAAATATAAATTATCAATGAAAAATTCAAACTGTAGGTTTCAAATAACCAATAAATCCAGGGCCATTCTAAGTACTTAAGTAGTAACTAATATTGATAATGTTAAGAAACATTTTTGATCATAGAGAAAAATGTCTAAAACAATCAGCATTTTTCAACGGATAAGGAGCCATAAGACTTCGCTCTGCATTCAAAGTGATGCAACTAGCAGAATTTCTGTTTATGGTGATTTGAAATTTGGAACAGGACCAATCCTCGAGGCAACACTTGACAGTTACGCGTCTGTGTGGCCTCATCACGCTAATTCCAGCTGGATTTCAATTATGTTTCGGTACTTATGCAATTTTGACATATATGTCAGTAGTTTTTTTTTTTTTAAATCTATTATTTAAGGAGCTTTGATCATTTTTATGAACATGCCAGCTCCAGCAGGCCTTATACACAACATCATTCATCTAAAAGAAATAGATAAATAAAAACATAAACCGTATAAACTTAAAAATGTACACGAAAACAACTAAATTTGTATACACTATTTACATTAAAAAAAAACTGTATACAAATTTAGCCGATTCCGATAAGGGTTCCGCCAATATTGAATTGAACATTACATTCAAGAAAGATCTGGTATTAGACCTAGCCATTTACATTAGACAAAAACAAACGTACAAAATCACCTTCCTTAAAAAAAGCCTTAAATAAATCCAAAATCTCCTTAACAACAACTCCAAACAGCGTTTTGAACTTCTCCCAACTTTCGGTAGAAAACAAAATATCCTTTGTCTTCTCAACCAGCCTTTCAAAAGTAATACGTCTCTTCTTCTTCAGTAGTTAAATTGTCAGATACTTTTGACGCCGGCCGTACACGGGTAGCAGGGCAACCACGAATAGTTAAAGGATACTTATCGTCCTTCTACGGAGAAGTGTAAAAGTGGATTATGTTTTTTTTCTGCGCGGATGTAGGTCATGGGCTCACCTTCATATTTTTTATGCCTGAGCGCCGCTTGCAGCCTGCCCCTGAATGTAGCCTTATGATGTCTGTCTCAATCGAGATCAACACGCCAGCTGTGATTACTGCCATGTGCGAGTGGCAGGAATAAATTAAGGTTTGAACGCGCTGAGTATCTTAATATCCTTACGTACATACAATTGAATGTACAAATCCTGTTGTTCAAAAGTAGCAAATTAGTTTGCTCATTTTTAAACAACTTGCTAACAAGCTCTGAGTCTGAGTAAGTCGCTTTACGCATGATTGCCTGTATGAACCGATTGTTCTTGTTGAAAGCGGAGTTCATTAAAATAATCTTCGAGACAGATATAGTCTTGCTAGCCAAATAATGTTGACAGATACTTCTTTGTGCTATCACCAATTGTCTATGATTTAAACAATTTAGTAGGTGAGTCCTCTATAGGTAAATATTTTTGATGCTTTATGTACTAGTTCTAATTCTAACATTCCGATGGAGTGGAAATTTGGCATAGTACTTAATGTAATTTTTGTGGTGATGGATTAATATAAATGGTATTATCGAGCTATGTCTTATTTACACAACATTAAATATGAAACAGATAAAAATATAAAAAAAACCGGCCAAGTGCGAGTCGGACTCGCGCACCGAGGGTTCCGTACAAACCTGCAAGGTTTACAAAGTTCGTTCATTACGACAATTGTAATG
Organism: Apotomis turbidana; assembly: GCA_905147355.2. Taxonomy (NCBI): domain Eukaryota; kingdom Metazoa; phylum Arthropoda; class Insecta; order Lepidoptera; family Tortricidae; genus Apotomis; species Apotomis turbidana. The sequence continues at coordinate 22,956,852 of LR990293.1, forward strand.
TAACTAAAAATTTAAGGTTTTCGGAATTTTTCCTTTATGTGTGCTATAAAACGTTGCTTCATGCCAAATTTCAAGATTCTAGGTCGACTGGAAGTACCCTTTAGGTTTTGATTCCCTTGCGAGTACTTGCGAGTTTCAAAATATGCAGCTTAAATTGCTGTTTCTTTTGATTGCGTTGACATAGAAGTTTGATTTTGTTACAGCTTAAAGGTATTATAGACCTGAGTATTTGGTATGAATTTCAATTTAATACCTCTACGCGTTTATGAGGAAATGGGTAGTAAGTTTAAAATTATTAAAAAAATATATATTATGTGATGTAACTAAAAATTTATGGTTTTCGTAATTTTTCCTTTATCTATGCTATAAGACGTTGCTTCTTACCAAATTTCAAGATTCTGAGTTCACGGGAAGCACCCTGTAGGTTTTGATTCCCTTGCAAGTGTCGAAAATTTGCGGCATAAACGGCTGTATCTTTTGATTGCGTTGGCTTAGAAGTTTGATTTTTTCACAGCTTCAAGGAACAGTAGACCTGAGTAATTGATATAAATTTCAGCTTCATACCTCCACGCGTTCCTGAGAAAAAGGGTCTTGACAGACGGACGGACGGACAGACGGACAACAAAGTGATCCTATAAGGGTTCCGTTTTTTCCTTTTGAGGTACGGAACCCTAAAAAACAGCTATTAGACTTAAATATCAATTTTGATGTTAGTTTCTTAATTATTACATTGGACCAGTAGGAACGAATTGATTGTATACTGTACATAACATAGTACATTACCGCAGAGGCCGAGAGTATGGGGATTACCTGCCGAGTAGGTATAGCCTAATAAAAAAAACTGTTCTTAAGTTTAAAATTCGTTTGATTTGTTTATAATTAATATTAAAAGTAATTCGTATTAAAAGTAGAACTATAATATTCAAAAATTTATATTTATTTTATGCAATTAAAACTGCAAACATTGCTTATTGCTTATGGGCGTTGTGGCAGAATGTCATAAAGCATAATTGTGTCTTTTTCAAATAGCTAAACGATATGATGTTGTATCAAACATTTATATTGAAACAAAAGAGGGCTTCTTTCCCGGCGCGGCGCCTGAAATGTTGGTTGAAATTCATTACATAGGTACTCCCTCGTGTCGACATCTGTTATATGGAACACAAGTAACACAATGTCAATATTTCATAGCATTGTCGAGAAAAAATATATTTTTTGTATTTAAGTGAGCCAAAAACTATTCGGAAAAGAGTGATTTCACCGACATTTTTATTTGCGATTCAACTTACTTTCCAAAAATCCACACAAATGTGAAATAAAACATTGTGACAACTATACGGCCATCAATAAATAACCGGCTAAATAAACATTCGTAAATAATTCCCTGATCATCGGAGATTGATGAATTCGGGAATAGTTTTCGATGGTTATTGCGCAGTGAGCGATATGATTGTAACGATTGAAGTTGTGCGTAACTTGACGCTGTATAGTACAATTATTTTATAATACTTCTGTTATAATTGTTATAACTTTTTCTTGTTGTTATTCTGTCCCATCACCCAGGAGACAATGCTCATTAAACTTCTTAGAAAAGTGTTGATAATTTATAATATTGGTATTCTCAAGACATATTCTAAATAAGAATGGGCTTATAAACTGCTGCAATTACAACATTTTTGTTTAATATTGAGACCGAAAATCCTAGTTTTAGAGAGTAACCCAGGGGATATTACCACGGCAACATGCAACAGAAAAAACTTGATTAACTAAAATATGCCTCGAACTTCATCCGCGATATTCAGGTATGACGCGGTTGGCGCAGTCTGTAGAGCATCTGGGTACTAAGCCGTCCCGTCCCGGGTTCGAATCCCGGCTGGGGCAAATATTTGTGTGATGAACTCGAATATTAGTGCTTGGGTCATGGTTTTTCTGTGTATTTAAGTATATATTTATCTATATAAGTAATACAAGTATGTATATCGTCGTCTAGGAGCCATAACGCGAGCCTTCTTGAGCTTAATTTGGGACGAAATCTGCGCAATTTTTAGTGCACCTGACTACTGAGCTGGACCGAGTTTGGGCATTTTAAAATCGAAATAATGAAATAATGAAAATAATGAACTTTATTCTGCAAGTAGGCCACAAGGGCACTTTTAGATGTCTGAGTCTACCGGCATTTCACAAGAGGAGACCACTGTTGAGAAGAAACGCCGAAAGAAACTCAACAGTAAGTCATTTTTTCAGAAAGCATAAGTACTTAACTATTACAATGATATGAACTTAACTATACGTAGTTTTCTAGAAGAAAACATGGTTTATCACAATTTATGTACGTTTGATATACATTCTTATTAGAACTGTGTCCATTAAACTAGTAAGGTACAATCTAAGAAGGAGTCAGCTTCGCGGTTTCTGGTTCAGGCCATGCATTTTTGTCTGTCAGATACTCCTCTACTGTATAATATGCTTTTGACATTAGAGATTTATTAAATAATTTTTGAGAGACTGGAAAGGCTAATTTTAAAACATGATCAGGTAACTTGTTATAAAAATGAATACATTGGCCTATTGTATCATTGAGCAATTAATGGATCTTCAAAGAAAAGTACAGTCGGCTATAAAAGCTTGTCACGAAAACCAAATTTTTGACAGAAACTAATTTATGTGACTGTTTCATACATGAGACCGACCCGCACTTGGCCCGATTTTCAGTTTTATAATGGTATCGACTCCAATAAATCGAAAAATAAAATACATCAATATATTAAACAAAACTGCCGAAACACGATGGATGGTCGCCTGAAATATGGCTGAAATATTCGAATAGTTTCCGCCTATCAATTGCAGATTTATTTCGATGACGCATTATGGTTCGACGTAATTGGATAGCTGAGTAATGCGATCATTAAGATGCTGCTAATGTTGTTTCAATAATTTAGGTATACAATATACATAGTGCGTTTTATGGACAAATAATTATACATCATTACATAATAATTATATTTCAGTACAACTTTTAAAAAATTACGTCACTTCATATAGGGGGGGGGTTTAAACATATCTTATTGTATGTTGTGATGCCTAGAGACCTTATACATCTCTGGGAATATTTAACATTTTAAATTGCTACTTTAAATTTTATTTTAATGTAAGTACCTACCTAACATTGACTTGGAGAATCTCCTTTATGTGTACCAATGTCATTAGTTATAACATAAATGTAATTGACCTTTTTAAGTATGATTTTCGAAACAATGACTTACTGTTTGGTTTCTTTCGGCTTTCTTCTCAACATCGGTGTCCTCTTGGGAAATGCCGGTGCCAATGCTATACTGAATAAATTATTTCATTTCTAATTATTTCATTTCATTTCAGAGGTGAGTGTTAATTAATTTCTCAAACTGTTGTTAGCAAGCCGGCAACAATACTGTATAGACGCACCCCTCCTCCGCCCGCGGGGCCCTCAGTGAAAGTCCTTTGCTTCGCTAACGGATGTTCGGAAAATTTACTTTGAGCTCGCCTCTATTTCAATACCCTTTTTTTCCTCCGCTCTATTTCAAGACCCGCAGAAAAATAGAAAATAGCTTGCTTTCTGATTCTATGAAGTCCATTGAGGAGGCGATGGGCAAAAATGGGGGTCTCGGGGGGCGAAGACACATTAAATAGAAGAACAAGGACGAACGGAAACAACCCTTTTTTTTTTTTAACGTTGGGGAGATATCGGGATCTGAATCGGGGGACTAGAGCGAGTATGACGGACTAACCGAGACTTCGGACTACCGTCTAAAACCGTTTGCCGCCACCGCCTTTAATTGGAGCGGGATCGCTTGACGCATTCAGCCGCGTGCACTCTGGCGGGCGAATATTTCAATACCCCTCAGTCTCTCCTACGTAGAAAATGTTATTTTTCATTATACACGAAAAATATTTTCAATTTTCCGGGATTGAAAGTGCCCTATATCTCTTCCCGGCCCATGTTTGGTCGGTAGCCAATAATGGTCGAACGATTCTACAGATTCTACCTATGCTGATTGAAAAATTCGAATAGTATGCACCTGTCAGTTGCAGATTGCTAACGTTTGATGACGTGCCGGGGCCGGCGGGCGATGGTCAAATCCAGTATAATAGGCATGACGATTTTTTTTTCGAGGATGTCAAACGATTTTTTTTTATTGGGTTCAAATGTCTATATGGGACTAACTACATTTAGACTGCTCTGAAAGTCAGAAATGGCCGTCAAAGTTCAACATTCCTGCGGAGCGCTAAAGACGCTCCATACAAATGGCCACCTGAGCGTGACGTCATTATTATATTATGGGTAATTGTGGGTCGTCATTACCAATATTTGTAAAGAGACAATAAGTAATTTGCCATTTTCGCCGTGAAAAAGTGCGTTTTAGTTCATAGCATATTGTTGTTTTGTTAAATTATGAGGATTCTGAAAACAATTTAATTTCAATAAAAAAAAATGTGTACCTTTGAAGACACATATTTAAAAAAATATTGTTTTTTTTCATGACGTATTGAGGTAATTTTACTCATCTACAGTATGCTAAAGAGGAAGAGGGGAAGACCGAGAAGGACATATGTATGTATGTATGTAAACGCTTTATTGTACACAACAACTGGTTATAAATACATATAATGGAGCAAATAAAAGAAAAAAATAAATGTTTCATTGTATAAAGACGTAAAAGAGAAGGCGGAATGTAGAATAAGCTGGAAATTACTCCACCGACAAGAGCTTAGCTCTTAAATATATGATGATGACAGTATGCTGTCATCCCTAAAATTCAACGATGTAATTTATTATTGTAATTGATATATTCATGATGTAATTTTTGTTAAGGATGCTAATCAATCCGATTGTTTGTTGGGATCAAATTGTTTATAATTGAAGGGATGTTTACAAAAACAACGTAACTGACTAGGCTGGTTGAGACCTACTGTCTATAGAAATGTTTCGTTATAAGTGTCAACCAGTCTAGGCAGTAATATTGTTTTTGTAAACAACCATTCAATTATGCAACTAACTACACTTAGAGACTGCTCTAAAAGTCAGAAATGGTATAAACTTGGACATTCCTACTACAGAGCGCTGGAAACGCTACATAAAAATGGCTGGCTGGTGTGACCTCATCAAATGTTGAATTTTGATATTATGCCGGCTCCACATGTTTGGAAAACAACGGCAAACATACAGGACGCAGTTATACGTTAGAGTGAGCACGACATATTTCCGTTTCACTCTAACGTATAACTGCGTCCTGTATGTTTGCCAAACATGTGGAGCCGGCATTATAATTGAATTATTCGCCCAATTTCTATAACTGTCAAAGTTTATTTATTTATTTAAACTTTATTGCACAAAACAAAAAGTGTGCAAATGGCGGACTTAATGCCATAAGGCATTCTATACCAGTAAACCATGCTGGCAAAGTTGCCTGTCAATCGTGCACTTATGGCTCCTAATCTGAATGTTTTAGACATTTTTTCTATCATCAAACATATTTTTAACATATTATCAATATTACTGTTTAGAACAGGGCTATTGCAATTTATTGATATATACGAGTATATTTGAAACTTACAGTTTGATTCTTTCGTTGATAATTTTTGTTTCAAAAACTATTCGAAATTGACAAAATTCACGCAGAAAGCTGGTATTTTCAATTTACTTTCGACTGCACACAATGAAAGCATGAAATAGCTATGTTACTATTTAGAACTCAGCAAAAAGTATAATTCACTTCAAAAAGTTGGTTCTCAATTTATATTTATCATATTATAAAAAATATATATTTTCAATGGAATAAGGCCTCCTATGTTTACAAATATCTATAATATTATCAAAATTCCAAAATTGTATCACGGTGCCATCTGTTGCCAAATTGTTTTTGTCATCACGCTGAAACGGCTGCACAGATTTTTACCAAATTTTGGCACAGAAATCCAAAGATCTAGGATACTTTTTACGCGACTGTGGTAAGTAATATTTTTTATTCCCTTGAGTGTCGAAATATAATTTTTTTGATGCATTTTTTTAACGTTATCTTAGAAGTTTTATTATTCACAGCTTCAAGGGACCGTAGACCTGATTTAGGTATATGACTTTAATTTCCACTCGATAACTCCACGCGTCCCCGAGATAAAGATTCTTGACAGACAGACGGACGGACGGACGAACAGACAACAAAGCGATCTTATAAGGGTTCCGTGTTTAAGGTTCCGTACTCAAAGGGTAAAAAACGCGACTCTAATACTAAGACTCCGCTGTCCGTCCGTCTGTCTTTCTCTCTGTCTGCCCGTCTGTCATCTGGCTGTCTCATGAACCGTGATAGCTAGACAGTTGAAAATGTTCTGTTGCCGCTATAACAAAAAATACCACAAACAGAATAAAGTAAATATTTAAGTGGGGCTCCCATACAACAAACGTGATCGATTGCGTTAACTTTGCGCCTCATTTGTATGCGGCGCGATACAATACCAGACGTGCGAACTTGACTTAACCCGGCCAGTTAAGATGGAAAGTGTACGGAACCCTTGGTGCACGAGTCAGACTAGCATAGGCCGTTTTATTGTTCTTTTGAGCTACGGGACGCTAAGAATATGCCAATGAAGTTGCGGTCGCCTTCTACTATTATACCAATCTCTATACATCATGGGTATTTAATATGAGCATATAATATTCAGTTAGAGTATCTGATCATAGGAATCGTACTACATAATTATTTTGTTAAATAGTGTTTTTAATAACGGTGTAATCATTTTTTAAAGTCCAAACAAGCAGCAATGTACGTATTCCAACAAATGAACGCTGAAACGGTATGTCACGACGTTTATGTACGTTTATTAATGTGGATGCAAATACCATTGCGTGTTCCATTATTTCGTATGAAAAAGAAATCTATTTTTCTAAGGAAATCAATGTAAATAGGATCCCTGGGTCCGATACTTATCGTCATTTCAATATATGCCCGTAATAAATGCCCACGCTGTATATACAAATACGTCTGGAACACAAATCTGCATTAGGGCACTCGGTCGTAGTATTTGCTCCATTTGCTTCAGAGTAATTACAGTAACGCTCGCAACACGCGGCGATGGCTGATTTACGAGCTAGTATAACCTATATTTTATCTAACAACACGAAACTTAATCGTGTAATTGAGTAAATTAAAGTCAAAAGTCTACACATTAAATCACAGACCACAATATCAAAATCTTACAAAGGGTAATCAATCCAAGTGGGTCAAAAGGGAGAAAACGAAATTATAAGAGATTTTTTATAAATTTCATACATAGGTAACCGAGGCAAAGCGGAGTTGAAATATACTGTTTCTAAGCTCCACTTCCCTTTTGTGATTGGTCGATTCCGCACGTCTCCGCTCCAGTGGAGACGCACCCTAAGCCACTTTAATGTGCTGATCCGCCGAGCGGGCAAGTTTCCTTATAAATCAGGCGGCGGCTGGTGATTAATTAAACAGGCAACATCGATTACTTTGCGTTAAGTTGATTAAAAAAATAGGAAAATCGTGTCTGACGGTTTAGGGTGCGGTTAGATTGAGAGCAAATGTGTATATGTGTGTTGGATAGTGTTTTATTCCGTGGGTGTTTTCTAGTTAGGTTTACCAATGTTTTTAGTAGGCAAACGTTTCATAGATATTATGGAAAACATTTTTCTCTAAAACCATAAAATATCCTGGACTTAACATAGAAAACTACTATGAGTCTCAGACATATTAAAATACATTAACGGGTTTACTTACGTCGTAGAAGACAAATATCGCTCGACATGTTTCGAATCGGTACGCGATTCATCATCAGGAGAGTCGATCAGTCACGGCGGTGGCCAACCGAAAACTGCGGGCAAACGAACTGTCCGCACGGCTGCAGTGCTCGACGCGGGCGTCACCGGCGGGGGTAAAAAACTACTCTCATCTCATCATCACACACTTGTCAATAGGCATGCGAACATTTTTTTTTGAGGATGTCAATCAATTCTATTTTATATTGGGATCAAATGTCTATACAGGACTACCTACACTTAGACTGCTCTAAAAGTCAGAAATGACCGTCAAAGTTCAACATTCCTACGGAAGACTAAAACGCTCCATACATTTGGCCTACCTGCATATGACGTCATCTGTGGATTGGGTAGGGTACCAGTATTTGTATGGAGAAAATAAGTGATGAGGAGGAGCCTTAAAGACTTCCGGTCCATGGCTCAAGATGGCCGCATGCCTTCAAGTTTAGTTTTCCGTACCCAAAGGGTAACAACGGGACCCTATTACTGAGACTTCGCTGTCCGTCCGGCCGTCCGTCCGTCTGTCACCAGGCTGTAACTCAAGAACGGTGATAGCTAGACAGTTGAATTTTCACAGACGATGTATTTCTATTGCCGCTATAAGAACAAATACTAAAAATAAAATAAAATAAATATTTAAGGGGGGCTCTCATACAACAAACTTGTTTTATGTTACGGAACCCTTCATGCGCGAGTCGGACTGGCACTTGCCCATTTTTTTGTAAATCGCTATCACTTTACATAAAGCACCTCACCGTACAACGTGATATAAATCCTCAATCTTATCGCCGTGTGCGATTCGTAACGAGTCATTGGCGAAATACCTCTTGCTCAGCAAGAAGTGAAAGCCACAAGAAAAAAGAGCCTTGAACACCCACTCTGTGCCCAGTGTACCCTCAACTTCCGTAAATGAAGGCGCTAAGTGCTACGATTTTAGAAGCCTCCCAGCTTTAGAGGTCTCTTGAGAAAAAGCCTACACCATCTTAAAATATTCGCTTTTGCTTATAAAGTGAGCTACCTAATCCAATATCCTTGTTTATAGTAGAGGTATTCCCGAAGGTCAAATTACGAAGGCTCTCTTGAGTTAACACTTAAGACGAATACTACTGGTCCTTTTCCTATATTATCAGTTTACCTTAAGTTTGCTCCTGGTAACTATGGCGCTGAATACAAATGAGGTCTAAAATTAACCTAACTGGGTTTTCCAAATCGAGGTTTCGGTCTCGACTGTTTAACTAATGAAATTTTCGTAAAGATTAAGGATTTTGAACGGAGGAGGATCCAGAGGAAATTAACGGTGAAATTATGTCCTCTTTAGACTGTTGTCATTTGCGTGGTAGATGAAATTATGAACAAATCCTTGTCAGCCCATCATGCTGAAATGACTTTACGGATTTAAACCATTTTTTGTTCAGTGATAGATATTCAATATTTTATCGTTTTACAGGTGAAAATGTTACAAATATGAGTCAACATCATTTTTACTCTGTAGTTTGGGCGCAACGCAACAATATTTAGAGGTGATGGATATTGGACATCCAAAGATGATTATAGGATACATTTTACCCCATAAAGGCAAAAAAGAAAGTTTTACGCGGTCGCAGTTGCGACCTTTATAAACAATGGATTTGCCTTTAAGTATGAACTCAACTTAAAATTCCATAGTTTTCTGGCAACCCTCACACTTTCAACTTCCATACATGCAACAATAACTCGATGCACAAAGAAACTTTAGGTATATTAATGGAATTTTCGACATCTCTTTTGTGCACGTGACTTATGAAACTGCCAAAAAGTTGTTCCATTCAAGTTTTCGAAACAAACCTTTAAGCTTCGAATTTAATTTCAATAAAGTTAGAGAAGAGAAGTATGAATTGAATTTATTTCATATTACGTCTACAATTTTCTGAAACACAAATACATAATATCGAAAGCAGGCTTTGAACTCTAAAGTTATATAATATATTACGCAGAATTTATTATTATGATTGTGTGATGAGATTTTTGATGTCAGACGGCAAAGTCTAAGTAACAAGGTGCCCTTTTGGTAACCTCTAGGCACAGGGCGGACACTGCCAACTAAAAACTGAACTTGAATGTCTGAAGGTCAATGTGGATTGTCAATGTGTGCGTGTAAGACGCACAGGGCTGCCTCAGATGCATTGCAACAACTAGTTGGTGTCTTCGTTGCACATAAATATGACATAAGGAGATAGAAAATTATCACAACCATACAACAACGGTAGTGGTGTTCATGATGATGGTAGTGATGGTAGTGGTGGTGATGGTGGTGAAGGTGGTGGTGGTGGTGATGAAGATGGTGGTGTGTAATGGTGGTGGTGGTGATGAAGGTGGTGGTGATGAAGGTGGTGGTGGTGGTGGTGGTGGATGTGGTGGTGGTGGTGGTGATATTGATGGTGGTCGTGAGAAGGTGGAGTGATGGTGGTGGTGGTGATGAAGATGGTGGTAGTGATGGCGGTGGTCATGGTGACGAAAGTGGTGGTGGCACCTATAACCATATATACACACAAACAACCCTTCAATTACAACGGACTTCAAAAAAGAGCTTCTCAATATGCTTGTATTTTTAACCCCCGACGAAAAAGAAGGGGTGTTATGAATGTAACATGTGTATCTGTGTATCTGTGAGTATGTTTATGGCATCGTAGCTCTCAAACGCATAGATCAATGTAAGTGCGGTTTTCTCATCGAAGGACTTGTCCGTCGAGATGGTTCTAAGCTATGTTTGGTGGAAATAAGACCTGTAGTTTCCAAGATATTCAGCTTTGATTGGAACACGTGACTAGATCTCAGCTTAGCTAGCATTCCAAATGTTGTGTTCAGTAGAATGAGGGTCTCATGATGACCAGCTACATGTGTCGGGGGTGTTTTACATTTTTAAATTATTTCTTTATGGTTTTAGTTTTACCACGCTGCTGCACAACCGGGGTAGTTAGTGGAATGCGGCCAAGTTGAAGTGGGACTGGGCTGGTCACGTCTTTCGCATGCCGGAAGACTTGTGAGCCAAAAAAACACAGTGGAAGCCCCACAACGCGGCAGACCTCGTAAACTGTCCGCCTGTCCGTCAGTCTGTCACTGTCCTGTATCTCATGAACCGTACACCGAACCGAACCATAATAGCTATTAGACAGTTGATCACAGACGATGTATTTCTGTTGCCGCTATAACAACAAATACTAAAAACAGAATGAAATAAATATTTAAGTTGGGTTACCATACAACAAACGTGATCGGTTGCGTTTTTGGAGTAGTAGGGCCTCGTGCAGGGTCCGTCCGGATTGTTACTACCGTCTTGCCTACTAACCCACCGCCAAACAGCAATATTCGCATTGTTGTGTTCCGGTGTGGGGGTAAGATAGCCGTAGAAATTACTAGCATAGAGTCATTCTATCTTCGTCCTCCGGGTAGGCAAACACTTGTGACTCCTCTGGTATTGCAGGTGTTTATGGGCGACGGTAATCGCTTTCCATCAGGCGATTCGTTTGCTCGTTTGCCCCCTATGACATAAAAAAAAAAACTACTTTGCACCTCGTTTTGTATCCGGCACCATACATACCAGGTGCAACTGCAAACTTAACTTACCCGGCTAATTAAGATGGGATGAGTGTTTGTACGGAACGCTCGGTGCGCGAGTCTGACTCGCACGGCTGGTTTTTTAGTTGTTTATGTTGTTATACATTGACCTACGCTTTAAGAAAAAATCATCCACCTGAAAGGCCGGCAACACACTTGTGACTCCTCTGGTGTTGCAGGTGTCTATGGGCGAAAGTAATCGCTTTCCATCAGGCGATCCATTTGCTCGTTTGCCCTATATGAAAAAAAAACGTAGTTTTTACTTAAAGTAGTAAAGGAGCACAAACAACAACAGAACTTCAGTGAATCCTATTATTCCGATGTGAACGGAGTGCAAAAGTTTTAAGTGAATCACTGGCAGCCAATTGAAATTTTTGAAATTGAAATATCATTTATTCCATTGACATACAATATGCTCTAGAATAAGTCTTAGGGTTAATACATTTAATGCTTACTAGCTAAATCTATACAATATTTATGTCAGGTTTCAATTTTTAATTTTAAAATCAATATTATAATAGTCTCTTATCCACTCAATTGCTTCGAATTTTGAGTTGGACTCTATTTATATAATAAAATAAGAGCGGTGACAGGTAGCCCTAGTTACCAAAAGCAATCTAGTGGTTATACTATACAACACATTTTGAGTTAATGTCTTTTTTAAATGTAATCTATAATTAATGTCATTCATGGAGGTAATGGTGTCAGGTAGATGGTTATACATTTTGAGGCTTAGATTTATGAAGCTTTTTTTGGTTTTAGCTAGGCGGACTTTCGGAAGACAGATCTTATTTCTGCTTCGAGTGGGATAATTGTGGATATCCTTAAATTTTAGGTTGTTGCTGAGGTGTTTACGAGCGTATAATAAGTTTTTGTACACGAAAAGCGAGTAGAGGGTCATTATACCAGCCTCTTTAAATGCATCTCAAAAAGAAATCTCATCTTAAAAATATTCCTCAGGGCTCGCTTTTGTAATATGAACACTCTAGATGCCGTTGCTGCGTGTCCCCATACTAATATTCCATATGACATTATGGAGTGAAAATAAGCATAATAGACTGTCATACCAGCCTGGTAACCACACAATTCCCTAATTTTTCTTACAGAGAAAGCAGCTTTCGTAAGTTTTTTACATAAATTGTCTACATGCCTGTCCCACTTCAGTGCATTATCTATTACTATTCCCAAAAAATTTGTCTCACTAGCCTCAGTTAGCCGTTCTCCATCATATTCTATTTGTACATTTTCTGTCCGAGGTCTAAGACTGTAGTACATAATTTGCGTCTTACTTGCATTTAACTTTAATCTATTAACCTTAAACCATTTTTCTATTAACTTAAGAACAGTTTTAACATTATCAACAGTATCTGCAACATTATTATGTGACGTTACAAGTGATGTGTCGTCAGCATATTCTACAATATTACAATTTAGTTCTTTGGGTATCAAGTATGGGAGATCATTGGTATATATAATGAATAAAAGAGGCCCTAAAATGGATCCTTGCGGCACACCTTTGGTAATTTTTCGACTTTGGGATCTAGCGTCGTTCACCTGGACAGTCTGATCTCTATCGCATAAATATGACCGAATAAGATTAATATCTTTTACCCCATAAAAAGACAATTTTTGCAACAGGATGTCATGATCCACCATATCAAAGGCTTTTGACAAATCGCAGAAGACGCCCATACACTTTAGCTTTTTTTCTAATCCTGAGTGAATGTGTTTCGTGAATGCGGCTATAGCGTCTTCTGTCGAGAGCCCCTTACGAAAACCAAACTGTTCTGGAGAGATTATATTATTACGAGTGAAAAAACTGCTAAGCCTAGAAAACATTAGTCTCTCAAAGATCTTACTAAAGGTAGGAAGCACGCTCACTGGCCTATAATTGTCCGTGGACGTAACTTCTCCTTTTTTATGAACCGGAACCAGTTTGGATCTCTTAAGTAGCTTTGGAAATATACCACGTTCGAAGCATTGATTTACAATATCGGTGACAATATGTATTATTGGTAAAATCGTTGCTTTTACAATTCTTGTAGATACGCCCCAAAGGTCATACGTATTTTTATTTTTCAGGCTTTTACAAACCGTTAAGATCTCTTTAACACCGGCTTTGGTCCATTCGAAAATTTCAGGAGGTGGTACTGTTTTCAGTTGATCTAGAGCACTTTCACCAGTGTTAATATCTAGTTCTGCCGATTTTGTCTGCAGTGCAGAGAAAAAATCGCTAAATATTTCAGATACGTCTTTCGGATCTTGAAACAATCTTCCCTCGTGAAGCAATCGAATGTCATCCTTTTGGGGTTTCATATAACCTGTTTCTTGTTTTATTACGTTCCAGGCGGTTTTGATTTTATTTCTGGACTTCAGGATTTTATCTCGAAGCCACATGGACTTAGCTTGCTGACAAACTTTCTTAAATATACGTTTATAATTCCTAAAGTATTGCCTGAATGATTCGTCATCACTAATTGCATACTTTGAGTGAAGCTCAAACATTTTTTCCTTACAATACCTAATACCTTTTGTGGCCCAATGATTGAAACATTTTTTCGTTTTTACAACATTTTTTTTCATTGGCATGACATTATTGAGAATTCTTAAGTACGTATTGAAAAAAGTATCATAATTCCTTTCGGGATCGGGTCCCAAAACGAAATCACTAAATTCATACAATAATTCCTCGTTAAAGCGAGCTATTTTAACTTTAGTAATAAATCTTTTCTTAATGCTGTTAGGTTTGTATTGTGCCTGCGTTTTAGAATCCATTCGTGCTGTTAAAATTTGACCGGAGTGATCAGAGCAAACAACAGGCATGTTATTTATTTCGTACGTTTCTAAATTTGTGAAAACATTGTCGATGCACGATGTCATTCTTGTATGAAATGTCACGGTTTGTTTGAGACCATAGGATGATAAAATATCACACAACATTTTAGCTTGTACACAGTTTTCATTAAATTTGACGTTAAAGTCCTGTCCAATACCGCTGGTTTGGTTTGCGGCGTCTTCTTTAAAGTTTATTTTTATTTAGAATACTACAGTTTTTTAATGACCGTGTTTACGTTGACCTTATAAAAATATTTCTGTATTCTATTATGTATATTATGATTCCTCAACTTTGGTACCTAGAGTAAAAAGTAACCTTCTTCTTCACTTTCTTCATTACTGAAGGTCTTGGCCGCCAGGAAACACTTCGACGGCGTTGTTGACGAACTGATTCCATGCCACTCTATCTTTGGCTTTACTTTTGGATATAATAATGATATTACTCCTTATAAATTCTACCCTCCATAGTCCAGCTTTTAGTGGGTATTTCTTGTAATGTATAGGCATGTCCCGAAAGTTAGATTGCCTAGCAATTAATCATCCGTGGTAGCGGATTCCACGCGAAATCAACGGTTTATTATGGAACAATGTTAATATAATTTCTGGTGTTCTATAAATATTTACTTAGGTACTAAAATTAAATTGTTTGTACATTGTGAGCATTTCTCAAAAAGTTTGTACACAATTAGGACAGAAGATTAAAGCCAATATAATTTTCCTATTTTGTTACCAATTGTTTTAGTAATTTTAGATCAATGTTATGGCTATGTTATATAATTAAGGTTCTGTTATGATTACTTTTTTAATTATATATAATCTGATGCCAATTTATTGGAAATCACAAAGAAAATTGGTAACAAAATAGGAAAATTATATTGGACTTTAATTTCGATATCATTTATATCATTTACTAGCTTTTGCCCGCGGCTTCACTCGCACAGGGTATAGAAACGGTATCTGTGTAACTTTCTACCCGTTTTATTGTTTCTTAAAATAATACAACTAATAGAAATCTGCGCGCATACATATTTTTTTGGGTAGCAGATTTATATATTTCTAGATCACCTCCTGGTAATAACCCATGTGTTATTTATTACAATTACTACTAATTTAGTACAATTCATTTCCCGATGAACCGAACAAAATCATAGTCAAAAGTTTAATCTCCTTAAGGATAGGAATTTCCTCTAACTTTTAAATCAGTATTATCAGTTAATACTGTAAATAGCCGGTCAAGTGCGAGTTGGACTCGCGCACAGAGGGATCCTTACGAACTATGAAAACACTGCACATAAGTAAGGAATAAGTTTCTGTCAAAAATTACATTTTAGTGGCAAGCTTTTAAAGCCGACTGTACTTTTCTTTGTAGATCCATCCAATGCTCACTAAGACGATTCTAAAGAGCCCAAGCTCGGTAGGATTGCTTTTTCTATTATAGAGTTCCTATGGCCACCTTCCGGCTCCATCATCAGATCAGCCCCATGGTACTATATTATTGTATTGTCATCAAAGTTAAGTAAGTATGCAATATTTCAGCTCAATCGGTTGACGATATCTGCTTCAAAATTGAGTTGCAAGATTCCACCCGAACAAACATACTTTAAACTTACATACAATGCAAGTTACTTAAATAAAAGCTTGTAAAATATAAAATGTAGGTACTCATTGGCAAACTTCACATTACCGTTGGAAAACTGTCTTACGTACTTTAAATACAGACTACTTTTTTATTTAATTAGAAATACAAGTTTCAGATTACTCCCTATAAGTACTTCTAGTAAGACACGGTATTACTTGCCAAATTCATATAGTTTTAGTTGAACAGAAAATATCTAAGTACCTTATAATTTTTGATTCCCTTGAGGATATCGACGTTTGTTGTGGCAGAGGTAAACAGCCGGATCTTTTTTTTACGATATAACTTAGAAGTTTGTTTTTTTTTAACAACTTCAAAGGAGACTATAGTCTTGAGTACTTATATGGTTTTCATTACCATTTTATTCGATAGCCGGACAGACAAACCAAGTGATACTTTGAGGGTTGCGTTTCTTCCTTTTGAGGTATGGAACCCTAACAATGCATTTTTTTACACGAAGTTTTGTCACTCAATCCTACGTTTTGCATATAAAGTTTCTAACCACTCCAGGAGAGTTATCTCTTCCAAAAATGAATGCAGTTTATACACAAAAATATTCCTTACATGAACTTTCATCTTTCCCCTTTACTTAGACAATACAGGTAAATTTCAAAAAATTCTGAAATAGTTTTTTAACGGAATATGACCAGACTTACGAAAAGAATCTTATCTTTTCTCATCCAAACTATCGCCTCCCATTAGACCCATTTTGCAGATGAATTTCCCAAAAAACTTAAGTTTATTTTCTCAATTATCACTCTTACTCAAAAAATTCCAAGCTCTTTATACAAACTGTCACCTCTCAGCGTATCCCATTAGGGGTTGAATTTTCAAAAACGCTGAAATCAATATTCTCAGTTTTTGATGAAGAGTCTACACGCAAAATAGTGCACCTCTTACTCAAAAACGGCCCGTTCCTCATACAAAGTTCCATTTACGTTTCACCTCTTTCAGGGATGAATTTCCAAAAATGCTGAAACTTGGTTTCTTACTTTGTATAGAAGAATCTATATACGTAATGTTACCATTTTTACTGAAAGAAGCTCAAGGTCTTTGTTGAAACTCACCTCCCTCTTTACCCCATTAGGAGTTGAATTTTCAAAAACGCTGAAATACATGTTACTTATTTTTTGATGATCAGTGTACACACAAGATAATGCACCTCTTCCTCAAAAAGGCTCGTTTTATCAAATAAAGTTTCACTGTCCATTTAAGCCCTTTGGGGGATGAATTTCCAAAAATACTAAATCTTGTCTTCTTACTTTGCATAGAAGGACCTATACACGAAATATTACCACTCCTATTCAACGAATCCCAAGATCTTCAATTTTCACCTCCCACTTTACCCCATTCCCCAATGGAACGGAGATGGTAGAACTTTCAAAAACACTGAAATCAATATTCAACGTTTTTGTTGAAGAGTCTACACAAAAAAGGATGCACCCCTTAGGTACTTACTCAAAAAAGCCACGTTTCTCAAGAAATTTTACTGTCCATTTAACCCCTTTCGGAAATGAATTTCCAAAAATGCTGAAATTTGTTTTCTTACGTTGCAAATAAGAAACAGTGCATGAAATATTCCCACTCCTCAAAAAATCCCAAGCTCTTCATAGAAACTTTCACCTCCCTCTTGACTCCATTAGGGGTTGAATTTTCAAAAACGCTGTAATACATGTTTTCAGTTTTTAATAATCAGTCTACACGCAAAAGAATGCACTCCTTAATCAAACAGACCACGTTTTTCTTACAAAGTTTCACTGTGCATTTAACCCCTTTCGGGGATGAATTTCGAAAAATGCTGAAACTTGTTTCCTTACTTTGTATAGAAAGAGCTGTACACGAAATATTATCACTCTTACTCAAAGAATTCCAAGTTCCTCATACAAACTTTCACCTCCTATTTAACCCCTTTAAAGGATGAGTTTTCAGAAACCCTGAAATTAGTTTTCTTGTTTTTAGACCAAAAATCTCTGCACAAAGTTACTCTAACTCAAAAATTACGTAAGTTCCATACAAAATTTCAACCGCGATTTGACATCTATAAGGGATGAGTTTTCAAAAATCCCTTCTTAGTGCTTGCTTGTATCGTATTCTTGTTCAATTACAGAAATTTTAAGTTCCTAGGTTCAGTAGTTTCGGCTCTACGTTGATGAGTGAGTCAGTCAGTCAGTCAGTCAGTCAGGACTTGTCCGTTTATATGTATAGATTTATTTTCAGGCAACTGTGGCCCATAGATAAATATCTTATAACTGACATACATATCAAATAACACAATAATATAAAATACTCATAAACACGTTAGTTCGTTAGTGTTGTAGCGTTGGAACATTTGCTAGTTTTTATTTCTCCGTTACGTTTTTATGCTTCTTAAAGGAGGAGGAGTGGAGGCAAACAAAGACAGGAAACATATAAAGGTTTACATAAATAAAATAAAAATAAATATTAATTGACAATCATACACACATCGACCTAGTCTCAAACACAAAAAGCATTGCTTGCTTATACAATGGGTATCAGACGACGATATACATAATATAAAAATACACATATTGATAAAATCCATGACCAAGGAACAAATAGTTCTAGTTCATTGAACAAATATTTGCCCTCGCCGGGATTCGAATCCGGGACCGTCGGCTCAGTAGGCAGGTGCACTACAAACTGTGCCAGCCGCGTCATCAAATGTGCGTCGTCGCTGAATGTAAGTAAACTTTGAAGCCCATGGACTTCACTACATAGTATAAAACAAAGTCGCTTCCTGCTATCTGTCTGTCCCTATGTATGATTAGATCTTTAAAACTACGCAACGGATTTTGATGCGGTTTTTTTATTCAATAGATATAGAGTGATTCAAGAGGAAGGTTTATATGTATATTAAATGGTAATCCATCACTTTATCGAAAAACGTTTCATCGATTATCGTTTCCCATAACACTATTCGCAGAATTTTGTTACAACTTAGGAATCATTCATCGAACTTCGTTACATCGCTTGTACATTTGCTCGAATTACCTTTCACACAAGAATCAATTCATCGAATTTCACTTCATTATTTTATTTGTTCATCGACGTAGTCGTTCATCGAAACGTGTTTTTTTTTTTTTTTTAATGATTCGTCCTTCCGGACAGGCTAAGACCATAGGCCATACTGGCAACCCGACTTGGCTACATCCAACCTGGTTGGGTTAGATTTAGGTTATTTTTTTTTTATGAACTGAAACCCGACTTGGCTAGATCCGACCTGGTTGGGTTAGGTTTAGGTTATTTTTTTTTTATGACGTGAAACCCGACTTCGCTAGATCCGACCTGGTTGGGTTAGGTTTAGGTTATTTTCTTGTATAAATGGGACGTGCCATCTGTGAATCATGTTTCGATGAAAGGTAAATTCGATGAATAGTTAAGCTACGATTTGAG
The DNA here is from genome assembly GCA_905147355.2 of Apotomis turbidana. Classification (NCBI taxonomy): domain Eukaryota; kingdom Metazoa; phylum Arthropoda; class Insecta; order Lepidoptera; family Tortricidae; genus Apotomis; species Apotomis turbidana. The sequence continues at coordinate 22,976,138 of LR990293.1, forward strand.
ACAAATTCGAAACAATTTACGTTGAATAGTTGATCGATGATTCGAAAAGCAATGAATTGATGATTATGTGATTCGAAAAAAAAATGAAAAGACATTCGTGGAATAGTTTTCGATGAAATGAAAATAGATGTAAGAAATTTCGATAAAATGATAGACACCCATATTAAATGCATAATTTATCAGCATTGAACCCGTGCGAAGCCGAGGCGGGTAGCTAGTAGTAGTAGATATGGAAAGCATTACATTTTGGCCTTGAATTTGTCATTTTCTCAATATTTACATACATAATTGGACCTACTCTGTATTAAGTAAAATTTTTCATCAATTTCACTACCCAAAGGTTGTTTGGAAGAGATATATCGCTTTTTAGTGATAAGAGCGCCTGTTGTCTACCGTTATTTATGAATTGTGTTTGTCTGGTTTCCTTTTTGTAAACTTTTATTGGTGTGCAATAGGGTGTTGCTTATTTTCTAACCCCGTACTCTCACCCCCTCATTCTGTTCTAGGACCCGAAAAAACATTACTGTTTTTTTTTTTTATTCAGTTTTAGGGGTCGCTACCGCCCATTAAAAATCCGAGATAAATGTTAATAAAACTCTGTTCACATAGTTTTATTTTTAATTTTTTTGCAGTGATATTGTTTAAATAACCTAATGTATCACTTACTTACTTACTACGATGGCTCAGCGACCCGAAGCGAATCTTGGCCTCCAACACGAGATCACGCCACTTTTCTCGATCCTGCGCCAGCTCTTTCCAGTTGGAGGCTTGGAGTCCGCGCAGATCCGCCTCGACCATGTCCTTCCAACGATATCTCGGACGCCCAACCGGTCGTCTTCCTATTGGGTGCCCCAGGTATCCTCTCTTGACGCCACGACCTTCTTCCATTCTCTCCAGGTGGCCAAGCCAGCGGAGTCAGTGGGATTTTGTTTCTCCTAGTATATTGGGCTCAGCTACCATGTCCTCTATTTCCTGGTTCTTGAGCGCTCTCCAGCTCCCATCCGGTGTGCGTTTTGGACCGAGGATTTTGCGTAAAATTTTTCTTTCTGTAACCAGTAGCATGTTTTCTTCTTTGAGTGTTAGAGTCCATGCTTCACACCCGTACATAAGAATTGGCCGTATAATGGTCTTGTAGATCCTAATTTTGTTGTGTCTACTCAGAAGCTTGGACACCAACACTCTATGAAGGGCCGCGGTACACCGCAGTGTGTTTTGTACACGGATGCTGATTTCCTCGCTGCGGGTATTGGTATCCGTCACGGTACAGCCTAAGTACTTAAATTTTTCCACGCCTTTGTACACTATATTTCCAACATGTAGGTCCTGACGTGGTGCGCGCGAGTCTCTGTAGCGCCTCATGTGGAGATACTCTGTTTTTTCGTGGGAAATTCTCAGGCCGACCTTCAGGGCTTCAATTGCCAAAACGTTGACAGATTCCCGCACCATGTCCATGGAAGATCCCAACCAGGCCAAGTCGTCCGCGTAACCTATCACCTTATGGCTCCCATTCAGTTCCAGTCCACCTTCTAGTGAAAGCACTTTCCTCAGGACATATTCTAAAAATGTATCAATCTAGTTATATATCAAGTGAATTATTCTGTGTATCATAAAAAAGTTGGTAGTTCATATTTTCAGACTTTTTACTTGCTGGTAGCGACCCCAAAAACTGAATGGAAAAAAAAAAACAATGTCAGTGACATTTTTCGGGTCCTAGAACAGAATGAGGGGGTGAGAGTACGAAGTTAGAAAATAAGCAACACCCTAGGTGCAATAAAGTATTGTTGTATTGTATTGTATTGTATTGTATTGTATTGTATAATCGACTTTTCTCCCTGTAATACTATAATCTAGGGCCTAATACAAAAAACCTAAATAAGGCGGGTTTATGTTATGTCTATTCAACGGATTTTAATAACGGACGCGGCTCTGAGATCGATGGAATGTAAGTTTTTTTATTCGTCATTGTTCCCCGTTCACTTAAAGACGCCTTGGCTGATTTGGATTTTTATGAGTTTGAAAGGGATACATTCTAGCCATGAGTTCAAGATAAAGGGATCTTGAAGAAATCAAGGTAACACGAAAGGATAATTTCATTGAGTTCATGTCAGTTAATTTAAGAAAGAGTGACGATTTCATCTCTGCGAACATATAGAATAGAATAGAATATATTTATTTGTCAAACATAGGTACAAAGTAAGTGTTACATTAGACAGAAGTTCTCTATGTCTTGCCACTAGGCGTACAAATTTGTGGGTTAAGTTTAGTAGTCGACCCTAATGTAAGTTAAGCAAGGAAATAAATAAAAAATAATACAAAAATGCTTTTTCGACGTCTAAGTTGTACCTTTTATTTTCTCATAAATTAAAACTCAAAGTCAGCTCAACCGGGGCAAAGGAATCGTTCTCCTATCATTAATCATGTATTTTGCAGGTCAGCAGCGGGTATCTCATGACTTTCAGATTTTGGCCTCATTAACGAAATAACTGGCCTGGATAAATAAACATGAAAACGATCGGCTTACCGAGATTACTCTGGACAACCGAAACAGAAACGAGTCAGAATAAATTCGATATCAACGTATAATATTTCGGAGCGTGAATCGGAACGTCAAGTCCGAACAGATGTAGGTATACTGCGTGTATATTTGATATAACCGCAAAATTTACGGGATCTTAGCATAGGCACTTATTAATATATTGATCAGTAAACTATTAAAAAAAAAACGAACTTTTTTTTCTCATATAAAATAATTCAGCACGCAATGTATTTGTTTGCTGTTATTTGTTGACACTTAATATCTTGATGTCACAACTGTCACTAGTAATAACTCAAAAAAGTGTACGCCATACATTGCTGTTCAGAAAATTAAAAAAATCATTATGCTATAGCAGGCAACGCTAAATGAATAATTGTTATAAATATCAAATTATAGCACTAAAATCTACGTCTGGCTACAATTTGCGGTATTATCAAATAAACACGCTGTGTTCGGAATGAGGTTGGCAAGTCTGGTTTGAGCGAAAAACTGACGAGAGCGAGTTGGCAACACTACCCGCTTTCACTTCAAGATGGCGCGCGAAATGCGCATATTATAACGCATGGTTTAAGAAAATAAGGTATGGCACTCCGGCATGACAGGCGAATCTTTTGACGTCATCACGCAACGATTGGTTGGTTGGTTCTGTCAATCCGTTTCTGTGTTGCCAGTGTTCTCCCCGATTCCCTTGTTAAATATATGAATCTCATATAATCGTGAGTGTTTTAAATCAATTATTACGACAAAATAAAATTTAGTCAAAGAACTGTAATGCATAAATGGATAATCATTATTTTTTGTACGACTGGCGGCAATTTTTTTTTCTTTATAATTATTTTATTACCATAGCGGCAACTCATCAGTGACGTAAAAAGTCTCACTAGCCCGAGTGAGTGAGTGAGAGTTATTTTCTTATACCATGGGTTGACGATGGCGAAACAGTGCGATTGTGTTCCCAGCTTAGTCCCGACTCCGCCACGTTCTGTGTTACTAAAATAGTAATCTGTTTTCATCCGGGCTGTGTTTGATATTTTTTTGTTGATTATAGTTTAAATTAATCTTATTAAACGTGAACAATGTATCCCACCAAAAACATTTCATGTAAAAATGGCGGCCAAGACTCATATCGTCTGGCTGTAAAAAAATTATCAGATCCCTCGAAAAGCCAAGCCCCTAAGCCCTGAGTTTACTAATCCTACACCTTGGCTTCAAAGGTATGGCTTGGCCGTTTCATAAAGTAACGTAAATAAGTCCAACGGACCGTCTGGCCCATACGATATCAAGAAGTTAAGTTTATATCTCCATGATAATATATATAAACTTAATTCCTAACCATACAGGCCGGACTGTCCATTAGACTTATTTACGGTACTTTATGAAACGGCCAAGCCATACCTTTGAAGCCAAGGTGTAGGATTAGTAAACTCAGGACTTAGGGGCTTGGCTTCTCGAGGGATCTGATAACTTTTTTACAGCCAGACGATATGAGTCTTGGCCGCCATTTTTACATGAAATGTTTTTGGTGGGATCTCATTTCTTTTTGTAAAGTAGTTTTTAATTTATAGGTTTATTTTTTAATTTTTTTTGTGCCGTAGCGTTTCTAAGTAGGAATAATTGTGTATTTAAGAAATACTTACGTTTAGCCCCCATTATGTAAAACCCATACAAACTTTCATCCCCTTATTTAAAGGGTGGGGGGGTAATTTTCTAAAAATCCTAGAATATATATTTTATTATTTATAACAAGGAGTCCCTATATCAATTTTCAGACCTCTAGTATCAAAATTTGCAGAAGTCTCATACAAACATCCATCCCCTAGTTTAAGGGGTTGGGGGGTAAAAGTTCCAAGTTTCAGAATTATTCTATTGTTTGTGTACTAAACCTAGCTTACATACCAAATTTCAGCTTTCTAGGTCATCGGGAAGTACCCCAGAGGTTTTGATACGTCAGTGAGTGAGTGGCAAAATCGGCGTATTTTAGGTACCAATAAAACCTAAAGTATAAAAGCTAGATCAATTAAATTAAGTACATTTCATATGTTCCCTAACTGCATCTTAACCTGTGAGTTTGGGCGCTCTGGTGTTAACTGGGACGAAGCTATGAGGGTTTGAAAATTAGACGAAACGGTTCGAGAAAAGGTAGGTAGTGCCCCGCTTCTTTTTTGCTCGTCTTGGCGGGGGCACTACCGTGCCCCCAGATAAAGAAATATTTAAAATACGAAGTCGAAGTGTAGATATAGAAGTAGTAATAATTGTGTATAAGAAATACTTACGTTTAGCCCGATATATACTACTTTTATCGCCCATTATGGAAAACCCATAAAAACTTTCATCCCCTTATTTAAAGGGTGGGGGGTGATTTTTTTAAAATCCTAGAATATGTATTTTATTATTTATAAATAATAAAGGAGTCCCTATATCAATTTTCAGACCTCTAGTATCTCAAAATTTGCAGAAGTCTCATACAAACTTCCATCCCCTAGTTTAAGGGGTTGGGGGGTAAAAGTTCCAAGTTTCAGAATTATTCTATTGTTTGTGTACTAAACCTAGCTTACATACCAAATTTCAGCTTTCTAGGTCATCGGGAAGTACCCCAGAGGTTTTGATACATAAGTGAGTGAGTGGCAAAATCGGCGTATTTTAGGTACCAATAAAACCTAAAGTATAAAAGCTAGATCAATCAAATTTAGTACATTTCATATGTTGCGTGCTGTGAATTTGGGCGCTCTGGACGGGACTGGGACGAAACTATGAGGGTTTGAAAATGAGACGAAACGGTTCGAGAAAAGGTAGGTAGTGCCCCGCCTCTTTTTTTTTCGTCTTGGCGGGGGCACTACCGTGCCCCCAGATATTAAGTTTTATTTCGATGAAGTGAATGATATTTTTCCCTGGGTTTTAAAAAGTAACAAAGCTATTTCATGCTTTCATAGCGTGCAACGAAAATAAGTAAAAAAACCGTTTTCTGTGTGAATTTTGTCAAATTCGAGTAGTTTTTGAAACAAAAATTATCAATAAAAAATTCAAACTGATTGTAGGTTTCAAATATATAAATAAATCACAATAGTCCTGACCTGTTCTATTAGCAAACATGTTTGATCATAGAGAAACATTTGTTTCGACCTTAGAATAAGCCACAAAAAAAGCAGCGCACTGCGGTGCTTAAATATCTTCAATTCGTTTTTTTTGTATATTTTTTTTGATATTGTTTGTTACATGAGAATTCCATAATTTATATCAATTTGTTCGAGAGGAGATATTTCCAAGTCTGTTTTCTTAGTTTTTCCTAAACAAAATACTTGTTTGCTACCTCTTTGACGATGTTTTGGCTTCGTTCTCCTGCCATTTTCAAATAGATCGCTCTCGACGGAACCCGCTATTACGGTATCCGTTGTTCAATCCGATAAGAAGTTTGTTTAGGATACCGATTATTTATATATCACACTATACATGAAATGAAGGAGGACCAATATTGATTCGGTGTCGGTCCGGCCCAGGGATATTGGCGCTACAAACAGCTTTCATATGGCAATAATGTGCATCATCATCATCATATCAGCCGATAGACGTCCACTGCTGGACAAAGGCCTCCCCAAAGTGCTCCAAAACGATCGATCTTGCGCCGCCCTCATCCAATTTCTACCCGCGATCCGCGTCCTCGGTCCACCTTGTTGGAGGCCTTCCAACGCTGCGTCTTCCGGTCCGCGGTCGCCACTGAAGAACCTTTCTGCCCCAACGGCCATCGATTCTACGAGCAATATGCCCTGCCCTCTGCCACTTAAATAATAATGTGCATACGTCATACATTTTCTATATTAGACGTCATTAGTGATTTATCATTAATCAAATTCAAAACATTGTTTACTGGAATGCTGCTCAATCCTTCGTTCTTCTTGCGAAATAAATACTGAATCCTATTGAAAAAACCTTGTCTTTCATCACCGTTGATATTTTTGCCTTTATTATGCAAAAAATACTTTAAATTTGCATAATATTTAGTCCTGTTCCTTGTTTGGTTACATCAGCGACATTCACCGAATTTTAACGTCAGTTTCCAAAATGTTGTCGTTGCCAGTTAGATAAACTAGTACCACTAAAAATCCGCAATAGGGCGTAGTATAACCCCCTATTGGACTAAAATGTTACTGAAGGGGTGTTTTCATCAAAGAGTTACCTGCGTCAAATACTCGCGAAGGATCAAATCTGCCTGAAGACAGCCAACTTCACTAACACACTACGGCGTAACATCCAAAGCGCGATGGGCCCAACTTGAAATACTTGTATTTTCCAAATTCGACCCAAAAGATTCCTTTACACCTTACCGATGCGCTGTTTGGTCATCTGTTGATCTTTCATTTCGTCAATTAATTTATTACCTACTAGAAGATGCAGGCTTTATCAGCGTTAAACATCTTTCTTTATCGTAGTCAGTATCCTTGGATGTTCAGCTTACCCAGTGCCAAAATTGGTTGAAATCCGTCTACCTATTTCAGCGTAAGGAGCGGACAAAGCAATTTTTTCCAAGAGATGGTGGATGTATAGCCAGAAGGAAGGCTTAAGATTTTTTATCACATAATGACCCCGTCTCCATAGAAAGCTGATTTCCAATTTAATTTTATAATAAGAGTTGACTGCAAAAAAACCTTTTTTTTTTTAAATGGGTTTCGGAAATGTACTTGATTTTCCTAATGCAAGGCAGAGAGGGTGTCAAAATAAGATAGTTTATACAGCTGTCTTACGTTATACATGGACTATTTGTACACTCTCATTAAAATAAGCAACACAAGAATGCTGTCTTTTTCAAACTCTAACATTAAAAGGAGGACGGCTGGCATGTCCCACCCAGTGTGTTGCCATCAACAAATTGTTGCTTTAACGGGCTTCCGTTGTTTGTTCTCTTCCAACGCCATGAGAGTTTGTTTAGGATGTCGTCTCTGATACAATACATGAAAAGGGAAAGGGTTCAAAAGCCTTACAAAGATTATTTTACTACTTACATACGTCCTACGTTTCCGCATATTTATCTAAAACGAATGTGTTGTTTTCGGGTCGAAGGGCCAGCTAAGCTCGTTAAATGCTAACACGCAGAAAATCTAAATTGTTCCGCAAACTTGTATTAGTAAGCCGGTAGGTGTTTGTTTGAATTTGTACTCCTTTATTTACCCAATTTGCCGTTACCATGGCATTTTTTATTCTAGTCAACTTCGACATCGCGGTGTCGTTTGACTGACGTAGATATGGAATTTATCTGGACACGTGTGTAGTCCATACACCTGCGTCACACTAGTCTCGTACACCTAAAGTGGGGGTGGATTTTTTTTCGTTTCAACACTAGTGAGTGGGGTGTCGTTGAATAGGTATTTTAAAAATAATAGGGATCTTCAAACATGATTTTTTGATTGTCAGCAGTTTCGTAAATATTCGCTCCGGAAATCCAAAAAATAGCGTCCCCCCTCTAACTTTTCAACCACGGGTCAATAAATTATGGAAGAAATCATGAAAATTAAGCCTTATAAGCACTTCCAATAAAAACTATATTAAATAAAATAGATGGAGTCGTTTTTGAGTTCTCGCTAAATTTCATAATTTTCCTTCAAATGACGTAAGTGCCGCGTGGTGTCCTTATACTTCGGACGTTACACATATTAGTTAAGTGCCATACTGTATTAAAAACATTTCGCTCAATCTGGCGCGTGTAATCGATAACTTCCAGAAGGTAATAAGTAATTACAGTTACTTTGGCGTTTACAACCTTTTTATAGAGCTTGAAATCGTTCTCGTAATTTAAACCTCGGACTTAAAACCGCTGTTTTAAGCCTGTCTATCGTGAAGGATGGGAAACTACGGAACCCTAAACTGAGCGTGGCCCGACATGCTCTTGGCCGGTTTTTGTTTTAATAATGTTTCAATAAACTTAATATATATATAATATATTAATTAACAAAGCAAACATAAACTGCAAGCTGGATTAAATTAAATCACATATTTTAAACTCTGATTCAATTGTCGCTGTAAATACATAGTTCGTTCGGGGAGCGGGTAACGATTATGGATTGCTGCAAAAACGAGCCAATTTCACTCAAACAGTCGAGATGTAATTTTGAAGCACAATAATTATGTTTGTTAATGAATGAACACTTACTAAGGACATCTATTTTTTCATCACACTTGCTCGTAAATCAAGGGGTTACATGCTAGAAAACCGGGCGGTAACTCGTGTTTTACGCCCTAGGGCGGTAAGTAATTTTTATGTTGACTACTATTTATTACTTTTGTTTTATTTCCTCCAAAGTGTGATGAAAAACGTCGTACGTGACTGGTGTAAAGGAATTCCAAACTCCTGTCATGAAAATAGACACTCGTTTGTAATTTCTCGCTTATCACCCTTGTTACGTAATGTACTATTCATTCGTCGTAAGCTGAAAATCGGCCAGACATTATTGGTAAACTGTTCGTTATCCTCCCGTCACGGCGAAACGCTTAGTCAGATTTCAACCAATTTTGGTGCAGGTGCAGGACTGGATGGTGCAGGGATAGCTGGGTATCCAAAGGTGGTTGTAATTCTATATTTGTTTTCAGTACTAAATAAACTGAATACAATGACAATTACAAGAAAATATACGGTATATCATAATTTATGTATTTTCGATATATATGCTTTCTTATCAGAAGCACAAAACAGATACGTACAGAAGTCAATCTACATACAAGCGCGCTCGAGCAAAGGCACACATAGACATTGCTCACCGACACGATATCTCGGACCAGTTCAGACCAGTGCGAGCGCGAGTGCCATCCGCTTGACGTGTCCGTGAGCAATGTCTATGTGTGCGTTTGCTCGAGCGCGCTTGTATGCAGATTGACTTCTGTACCTATCTGTTTTGTGTCAGAAATGTGTCCCTTAAACTAGTGAGGTACAATGTAATACGTATAAATGAGTAAAAGTTACTTGGCTTCCGGTTCAGGCCATGCATTTTGTCTGTCCGAGAATCCCCTGCTGTAAAAAATGCTTTTAACATTAGAAAATCTTAATAAAGCCTAACACAAGCAAACCACACTGCTATCCGTGCGTAGCCGTAAGTACACAATCTAATTAATGTATTAATTGAAAACCAATATAACACGAAACATTGCTCAGCGAATACCTACTCTAACGCCAACGTCTACAGAATAAATTCAACAGAATCAACTTTAAGTTAAAGTCTTTAACCCACATCAAAGGCCCGCATTCTACCCGCATCAATCAGCCGATTCGGGGCGTGTCTAAATAACCCTTTGACTACATTGTGATGACAGTAACTATCAATATAATAGTCTGTCAAACGTGACGTTCTACATGCAAAGTTTACTAACTTGGCTAGATTAATACGATATACGTGATTACTGAGCAGACTCACTGAATTTAAGCATAGAGAATGAATCCCCTGCGTCTTGGAAATAATAAAATAATATAGGTAGTCGAAATAATGAAACGTGTAAACACTTTTCATATGTTCTCACGTCTTCCAATTCCGAATACGACTAGATAGATATATCGTTTTTCTTCTTAGATTTTTAAATAATTTTAAACTAGGTCGATGCAGAGTCAGCCACCGGCTAAGCTTGCACCATAGATTGGAGCGGAGTTTTTTTTTTTTTCTAAATTTTCTCTTCGTCACGACCTAGCGAAATTTAATTTGTGCATTTTAAAACAAAAAATTCTAAAATCGGTTAAGAACTCGCTGAGATCTGCGCATTGTCACAAAGTCCATTTGAGTCGATTCATGGGAGCTTCGCTCGCTTCGCTTGCTCCGCTCCAATGAAAACTTCGCACTTATCCTCTTTCTGTGTTTGATAATGAGAGGAAATTTACGAAAACAAACGATTTATCAATCTAGACGTTAGTGTTTTCTGTTTAAGCGGTATGGCTTTCCATATTCGTTGCTTCAATACCTAAGGGCTAAGGCAGCGTCCGGGTATAGCCTAGCAAGCGTCGGTCCGGCCCAAGGATAGTGGCGCTAAAAACAGCTTGTCATTTGCATTATTAAACGTCAGTCACGGATTTGTCATTATCAAAAATCAAAACATTGTTTACCGGAATGCTGCTCAATCCTTCGTTCTTCTTTCGAAATAAATACTGAATCCTATTGAAAAAACTTGACTTTAATCACTGTAGATAGTTTTGGCTTTATTATGCAAAAATTACTTGAAATTTCCGGAATATGTAGTCTTGTTTCCTTTTTGTTTACATCAGTGACATTCACCGACGTTCAACTTCAGTTGCCAAAAATTTGTCGTTGCCAGTAAAATAATTTAGTACCACTAAAAATCCGCAATATGGCGTGGGTTGAAAAACCCCTTGCAGGGCTATACCTATGTGATGCTTTCTTCTTTTTCTTTGGTATAATTTTTACAGAGTGGGCATGGCCATTATGTATTTGTGGAGTTCTGAGTGACCTGTTTGACGACACGTCGCCACTCGCCCCATAGAGCCGCTTTCCGATGACTATCGCAAAAGGTATATGTACACATAAAAGATACGATAATCCTTTTTAAACGCATGGTTAGCTTTGTAAGCAGTGCAATGTCTCGAGTGTGAATTCGGCTGTCGGCCGGGGCATGGCACTAACGATCCAGTATTTGCCCTCCGCATGCTAATCGAGAAGTAACAAGAAGTGAATCTCCCTCTGCATATGGTTTTTGACCAGCAGAAAGCCTTTGACTGTGACTGTGTCCCGAGATTGGTAATATGGTTGCGGTCGAAGGGTGTCTGAAGCCTATGTTGACATCATTAGGGATTATGTATTTTAATTCCGAGTCAAGAGTGACGATTAGTGTAGGTGATACCGATTGACTTAAGATAACTGTTGGAGTTCATCAGGGCTCGGCACTGAGTCCTTTCAGAAAACAGACATTTGATTAGGTATCAACTACCTGTAGTGCAATAGTACATTACTGCAGACACCGGGGAAGAAGAGCTTGCGGGCTGAGTAAGTATAGACACGTATATAGTGCTTATCTCAAACATATGCAATGATAGTATAAAAAAAACTACTCAAAAAAATAGCCGCTTACGTTATGACGAAATTTCTTTGCAAGTTTGAGAGAAATAAACTATTTTGATTTCCATTTTGATCCTGCGCTCGGGTCGACAGTGTAACACACAGTTATTATGCAAATTTCTTAATTTCACGGTAATTAGGAACTCAAAGTGGTTTCCGCGTTACAATTATGTTGGTTGACTGTAGGCAGGAGAGTTACGCATGTGTTAATGATGTGTGGTCTGAAAGTTTTTCATTTATGTAATTTTGGAATAACATATAATTGAGAGGAATTAATTGCTCACTTTAATTAATAAGAGAGCTTCTTCTTCAGAACTTCGTAATTGAAAATTAATTACTTTGTAATTTCCTGGTGGTGGATGAGGTCGGCTTTCAATTACTTATATCATGACTTATAGTTATTTATTTAAACTTTATTTCACAATACAAATAGAAGTACAAATGGCGGACTTAATGCCTTTAGGAGTTCTCCACCAGTCAACTACTGGGTTAAACAGAAATATGTAGTCGGTGCAGGATAAAAGGTTACAGACAAACGAATTAATTACAACACAAATCGATTACCTAAAGATATATATAAAAGAAGAATCAATTACCTAAAGATATATATCAAAGATATGTCGGGGACGGGTTGGATGGCCGGTGCAGTGTGTGGCAGATTTGTTGAGCTATTCGATATAGTTGTGAACGAGGAGGTAGTTCGAGCGAGATGAAACACTTCAGATACAATTAACTTGATTTATTCCTTATACAATGAAGTACAAAATAACAGTTCCTGGCACAGAGGTCTGTAAGCTAGATAGGTTATCGAAGTCTCGAACAGAATAGTCTTTATTAAATTAAACACATTGCAGAGTTATAACTAGTCACTCTGAGTCTAATCAACTTGGTATTTCACAACGAAACGGGACAGTTCCAAGGCAGCAGTGCACTCGATGGTGACCCAAAGTGAAGTGCCGTGGGCGTCTGCTGAGTGAACCGCCAAGACTCTATCTATCTAGCGCGCCAAAACAGGTTCAAGGGGGCGCTAGTGTCGCCTTCCAATGGCGCGGCGGTTTCGTTGAGCTTCCATACTCATGACCGTCTCCGACAGATATAATGCAGGGTGTAACCGACAGCGTACCGAAAACGAAAACTGTATGTAGTTTTAGACCATAATCACGAACTGAAAACGAGTGTTCATTTTCTCGGAAAACTCAAGGATAAGATTTTCCAAAATAAATTATAAAACTCGGCGCGCAATGTATTGCGTCTAATTCTCTCGGATGCAGACGCGCGGGGAGGGGAGCACGCAGCAAGCGGCGTTCCCCACTCCACTCACGCGTCAGCGCAAAACATACCGTTACGCCAATGCGCATTGAATGACATGAATGAATGCAACCACAAAAACAACGCAACCACAGATCACAACTAGTGTACTACCTAACACCAATAACAACTGACCGATAAATTAAAACAGTCTAACAAGATTATATTCATTCAAGCAAGTAAAGCAAATAAAATGTGCGGGTAGGTAAACATTAATGCGGGTAGGTAATTAAAACAACGCGAGCGCACTGGCCTGGCGGATCAATGACCGGCCAGTAACGTTATCTTTCCCACTCCACGCGCTCTGTTTTGTACCGTAAAGCTTACATAATACTGTTTGTGATACAATGCGTGTTTTGCGGAAATTTTTATTTTCATGCGATTTTTCATGAAAAATTGTTACCGGTAGAGTTCGATTAACGGAAAAATAAAGAAAAAATGAAAACTCGCGAGGAAAAATTGTGAATTTTCTCAAAGAAATTTCCACGATTTTCCAGCCCAGAATAATGGTCTGAAGCCATGGTTTCAGTTTTCGGTACAACGTCGGTTACACCCTGTATATATAGAGTTCTAGGTCTCCTGGATAGGGCAGAGGGTATACACACACAATACCTACGTCGCCATCCCGAATGGTCTTGAGCTTCGCGCTTCACTTCGCTGATGTTTCTTCTTCGATTATGGATGTTTTCTATGTTTTAATGACGCCGCAGAAACAGAAGAAAAGTTACCTCAAAGAAACTGAACTTTCAAAAAACGCGTTTGCAAAAAAAATCCAAAAGACCGCGATTAGAACTTTCCAGAGTCTCAGTTGCCGATAACGCGGGCACAGTATATATATAAGCTAAAGCAGTATGGAAACCATGGTATACCATACTCTTATAAGAAAATAAGGTATGTCACTCCGGAATGACAGGTGGACTTCTGAAGTCATCACGCTATGATTGGTCGGTTGGTTCTGTCAATCCGTTTCTGTTTTGCCAGTGCATAATTATTGTTTTTTGTACGACTGGCGGCAAACATTTTTTTCCTTACAGACCTTACAGATAAACAACCAGATAGACAACCCTAACGCTCGATTGGGGCGTAGGTATTTATCTCAAAAAGGCCTAGTTTCCATACTGCTTTAGCTTATATATGTACTGTGACGCGGGGAAGGACATTACGGGGCATATGGGACATTATGGGGCAGCAGACATCAAGACATAACTGATAAGGAACTGCCCTCAGGCAAAGATTCACCCATACAAGAAGGTAGTAAGCGCACATTGTATATTATCCGGTTGGAACAAGTTGGCACTTGGTAACTAAAGCGTTGCGTGCAAACGAGGTGCAAACTTAAGTTAATCGGGTTTTTAGTTTCTGCGTTTTGCTTCTAGGGTTGCTACAGAGATTAGGATGTTTAGAATACATTTGCGGCACAATAACACGAGAAATATGGGGTTGTACGGTAGCATTTCTCATAAGAAAAAACAGAGTTATAATAAGATTATTCATCTACCTTTCCTCTTGTTTTTTACGTCTTATTTACATTTTATATTTTCTGTTTGTGTGCAAACTTGTAATAATTGTTAAAAAAAACTGCCAAAATAATATTGCTGCTTCGCTAATTGTTTGTTATTCAAATTGACACGCAGTATTTTCACGAAACAAGCTATTACTTGAAAAAAGAATGACACAGTCACAATTCGGATAACTTGGGTAATTCCGAATGTCGGGTAGTTCCGAAAATTACTAATATCTATTAAACGATACGAACGATCAGATACTATACACTTCTACAGTAAGAAGAAGTGTTGCTAGCGCAAAAAATGTTACTCCGTTTATTAGAATCAGTAATTTTCGGAATTATCCGACATTCAGAATTACCCGAGTTATCCGAATTGTGACTGTGTCATCTTTTTCAAGTATTTTTTAACGTAGCCCGGTCACGTTAAGTTTAACGTGACCGGACTATACGAATCGAGGTTTCGTTCTCGTGCGTTTCCTACTCCAAAACTTAGTGCGTTTTTTTTAATCGAAAGACTAGTCCGTTGAGCTTGTTCTTAGTTATGTTTGGTGGAAAAGGGACCAGTAGTTTCCAAGATATTTTGAAAAATTTCATAAAACTGAATCAGCTTTCATTGGAACAAGTGACAAGGTCTCAGCCAATATTGAAGCTAAGAATTCCAAATTTTGTATTTATGTTGAGTTTTAGGTGGTTTTAGTAGGATTTTATATATCACTTGCCATGATGAACAGCTACTTGTGTTGGGGGTGCTTAAAATATTTAATTTAGGTTATTTCACGGTGACACAATTTATCACTCTTCTCTAGTTACACTGTTTACCTTGCACTTACACCCACACAAACACAATGTATAAAAGCAATGAGTCGGTAGCTCATAAAGCGAAGAACTTATTTCGCGGGCGATTTCACTTTATTTCTGTTTATTTTTACACCGTTTAACTTCAACGGCGACGCCCAGAGCTCCTCAAGGAGCCTTAAAGTAAACGAGTTTTAAATCAAAAAGGGCGTAAGTGCATACCAGTTTCATACTTTGTTGTTCTCTTTTGGAGTTCATTTAGTGGAACTTGGTGGCATATTTGGTGGTAACGGTGGCGATTTAAGCTCGCTTAGGGATTAACTGCTGTTGGTTTTCTTAATAGTTCTGTGGTAGCTTTATAGAGACCTCGGGTTTTTACTTTTTAGGGTTCAGTTCTCAATGGACGGTTAATGGACCCTTTTGCTCATCTTACTGACACAGGACTCGAAAGAACTTTAAATAAAATTACAACTTCTACGGAATCTTTACTGTAGCTGCTATAAAAATAAGGCTTCAATGTATTTATAAAAGGCGTTGGTGTTAGTGTAGTTTTAATGTAAACAATGACAGTGAACGAGTTTGTAGTGATTTTATTAATATGGATAAAATAAACGTGATTTAAATGTTTGGCTGCGTTGAAAATTAGGGAGACAGAGAGGTTTTGAAACAGACGTGAATTAAACGACGTCAATTTGGCGGATCTACATCCGTTGGCAAAGGAAAGAGGTACTGAGGGCCTACGGGCGGTGGGACGCGTCTAAATAGCATTTGGCTGGCTCACTAACGAATATAGGTAGAAACCAAGAAATGGACATTGTTTCAAATTAACAGTTTCAAAATCCCTTGGTCTCCCCTGTAACTCAAGGAGGTAGTGCGAGGTTTGATATCGCTAAAGTAAAAATTTAGGTAAAAATACTTCTAAGAAAATATCAAATAAAATACGGCCGTTTATGCGTATTAATTCATACGGCAGTTTAATACAAAAAGCGTACTATTTCGAAACTCAAGGGTATCAAAATTTAAAGGGTTAATATTTGTGTGATGAACTAAAATATTTGTGCTTTGGTAATATTTATCTTTATAAGTTTGTACATCGTCGCCTAGTACTAGCTTAATTTGGCACTAGATCGATTTGTGTGAGGTTGTCCGATATTTATTTATAAGGCTCTTTATCCGTTCAAAAACACTGATTGTTTTAGACATTTATCTCTATGATCAAACACGTTTCTTAACATATTATCGATGTTACTACTTAGAACAGGGCTATTGATATTAATTGGTACATATTTGAAACCTACAGTTGGAATTTTTCATTGATCATTTTTGTTTCATAAACTACTCGAAATTGTCAAAATTCACGTGGAAAACTGGTTATTTCAACTTATTTTCGACTGCACGCAATGAAAGCATGATATAACTATGTTACTTTCTAGAACTCAGAGAAAAGTATAATAATGCACTTTAAAAAGTTGTTTGAAGTTATCAATATTTGTCATAATATGAAAAAAAAATGAATCCTCTTAACAAACTGCACTAAACGACTATAGAATATCTCCCACTCCTGGAAATTGTTATCGAAAACGGACAAATTCTCAATTCCAATCACTGAAGCCATGTCACTTTTGTGCAACGCGCAAGTCGGGTCGTCGCCACTGAGATAGATGTAGGTACTTACAGTCAATCAATTTGATCCCTAGGCCATTTCGTACCTTGTCACAGTATACGTAAATATGAAAGCCGCTTGCAATCTCATATCATTGTCATTGTGACAAGGTTCTATAGTGGCCTAGAAATCGAATTGGTTGACTGTACGAGGGTTGGTAGCAATTAATGAATTACTGGCTCACCGATAGACGGCGGGTTTATTACTGATAAAAAAAAATAGTACATTACGTAACAAGGGTGGTAAATGAGGAATTACAAACGAGTGTCTATTAGAAGCCCGAAGCCGAAGGCGAGGGCTTTAATGACACGAGTTCGGATTTCCTTTACCACCAGGGTCACGTACTACGTTTTTCATCACACTTTGGAGGAAATAAAATAAAAGCCTAGGGGGTAATATACGACTTACCGCCCGATTTTCTAGCATGTAAACCCTTAAAGTGTGATAAAAATTACTTACTGCCCTAGGGCGTAATTTACGACTTACCGCCCGCTTTTCTAGTATGTAATTATTATTATTATTATTATTCCTGTATGTCGCACCCACTCACGGGACAATAGTGTCCCGGACCTTTGGGAGGCGTGCACGGAGCCGAAGCCAACGCGTAGAGGCCCTTTCGACAATTTAATAAAATGCAAGGTGTACATCGAGCGGATGCTGTCCCTATCCGTGTCATGGGACGCACACAGAGACAGCGCCCGCTAGGAGCAAGAACTATTGATGGAGACATGGAATCTAAATACAAATTGGGCTATGGGGATGAAATGGAGGACTGGCTAATTGGGCTATGGGTTGAGACTATCGGGCGTCTACCAGCAAAAGTGTCTCATAGCAAAAATGGGACTGGTAGACGATGACTCGCCTCCCGCTAGATGGGCCCCCACAAAATAGCGACACATAAAGTGGCCTAAGGGCAACACCGGTGCGGAAGGCTAAGGGCGGAGAGGTGTAATACTGGGCTTTAAACCGAAGCCAACTAACCCCTTACGTTTCCACATCCACCCCCGAGCCGAAACTCTCACGACTCCACTCTGCCCGGCCGGTTAAGGCAAGACAGAGGCGGA
This sequence comes from Apotomis turbidana, assembly GCA_905147355.2. NCBI lineage: Eukaryota > Metazoa > Arthropoda > Insecta > Lepidoptera > Tortricidae > Apotomis > Apotomis turbidana. Next base: position 22,994,049 of record LR990293.1, read on the forward strand.
GGCCCCGACCCATCACCCCCCGTCAGGATCCCCCAGTAGCGCTCAGGTACGTGGGGTCGCTACCCCCCAACAGCTCGCCATAAGCTGCCCTGCGTGACTGATTGCGCTGGTAAAACCAGCGGGCGATGGGGTCGTCACATCCCTACGCCAAAATTAACATTATTATTATTCCTTTATTTCTCTTGTATCTTAGGCTAGGGTTTTTACAATACATTTATATAAAAAGTAAAATACAATAAAGTAATTACAAAATACAAATACATTATAAAAAACCTAACCTAGGATGCCGCCAGCAGCAGGGCAGGGCCCAGGCTACCGGTGGTTAGGGCTACAGAGAGAGGAACCTCCTGACGATGCGCGCCGTGTCCAGGAGTACCGCCTGAATCTGACCCTTGATCCAACCATCTAGCGAGAGTCTCTTAAGATGTTTGTTGAGACTCTTCGCTATAAGACCGTTCGCTGAAACGATTATCGGGACAATGATCGTCGAATCAACATCCCACATGGCGGTTACCTCGTGAGCCAAGTCAAGGTACTTGCTGAGTTTGTCCTTCTCGGCCTTCACAAGGTTCTCGTCATGGGGGATGGTGATGTCGACGAGCACTGCCTGGCGCTTGGATCGATCTACCAACACGATATCAGGCTTATTAGCTACAATAGTCCTGTCCGTGATGATAGATCGATCCCAATAGAGCGTGGCACGACCATTCTCAAGAACTGGCATCGGTGCGTACTTATAGTACGGCACCTCAGACCCCACAAGACCGTATCGAAGAGCAAGTTTCTGGTGAATAATCCTGGCTACTTGGTTATGTCTGTGCAAGTACTCGCCGTTAGCAAGATGAGAACAACCGGAGATTATATGCCTGAGTGACTCACCGGGACGGCGGCATGCCCGACAAATGTCGACCGGTACCGTCCTTCAGGATATATCTCCGGTAATTGTTCGTCATCATTACTTCGTCCGCAATTGCACAGACAAAACCTTCGGTTTCCCCGAAGAGATCCCCGAAGCGTAGCCAGTTCACCGACGCGAGCAGATCTACATCGGGCCCCGTAAGGGCCTTGTAGAACCGCCCGTGTAGCTCCTTGCTCTTCCATACAGCCCTGCGGTCATCGGTGCTAAGCACCTTTGGTCTGCGCCAGTTCTCGTTTGCCAAGGAGAGAGAGGTGAGGCCTTTGTCAACTGCTACTACATCGCGATGAATCCCACACTCGTTGTTTAGGAAATACTCCCTAATACTGCACACCTCGCGGTTATGAAGGTCCTTGGCATTTAAAAAGCCACGGCCTCCACACTTACGCGGGATGTACAGTCTTATAACTGACGAGCGTGGGTGCCTCATGCGATGTGTAGTGAGCAGCTGACGGACCCTCGTATCCAGGGCGTCCAGCTCAGTCTGAGTCCACCTTAGTATGCCAAAGGAGTAAGTGAGCAGAGGCATCACCCAAGCGTTGAAGGCGCGCGCCTTATTGCCACTGGACAGAGGACTGTTAAGTACTTTTGTCAAACGACAAAAGAAACGCTCCTTCAGCGCCTGTCTAATGTCTCCGCCCGCAATACCCAATGACTGTGACATACCAAGGTACTTGTAGGTTTCAGCTTCGGAGATAGACCTGAGGGACATTGTCTTAGAAAGTTGTAAATTTGCGGAATTTACGACTTTCCCCCGCTGTACATGTATGACCGCACACTTGTCTACACCAAACTCGATTTTGATGGCGCTACTGAAGGTTTCAGTTACTTCCAGTAGTTCCACCAGATCCTGGCGTTTTGGTGCATACAGCTTAAGATCATCCATGTACAGCAGATGAGAAATGACCTCACCTCCTCTTCGAAGCCGGCAACCTTGTCCTGAATCCTTCAGCAGGGTGCTGAGCGGATTCAGGGCTAGGCAGAACCACAGAGGACTCAAACTGTCACCCTGGAAAATACCTCTCTCAATCCTTATCAAGTCCTGCGGGCCAGGGGGGCCATCCCCACCACCTGGTTGACGAAGGATTGTGGTCCACTGCATCATACACGCGCCTAAGAGAGATCTTAGAGCTGTATCGATTTTCTACAGCTTGTTGGCAAATGGTCCTGTCTATGAGGAGGAGCTCCTTAGTACCACGGGACCCAACCCTACACCCATTCTGAGAAAAGGCCAAAACGTTGTTCGCAACAATGTGCGTGTTAATTTATGTTCTCAGAATGGATGTAAGGAGCTTGTATAAAGTGGGCAAGCACGTGATGGGTCTATAGTTTTTCGCTTCCGAGGTACTACCGGACTTATGGAGCAGGAAGGTAACACCAGTAGTCATGAAAGATGGTAGGGAACCAAGCTCGAGGGCGTCTTGAAATTGTGTTGCCAGACGTTCGTGTGAGTATCGAAACCACTTGATCCAAAAGTTGTGCAACCCGTCTGGTCCAGGACTTTTCCAGTTCTAGGTCGTACGGGCCGCACACCTTACATCATCGGGGCTGATAGTCATAGCCCCCATGGCTTCGATCGGCTCACACTCACGTCTGACAACATTCATCCATTCGCCCTCTGTGTGGTCGACTGGCACCGACCAAATACTACGCCAAAAGTTAATCATGGCAGTAGGATCCGGTAGCTGCCCGTCGCTCACACATTGGTCGGTTCCCTCCCACTTTCGGTATACCTTCCTTTGGTCACTTTGGAAGAGACGATTTTGCTGGAATCGATCCACACGCTCTCTGTAGCGACGAATACGGCTTGCCCATGCGTAAACTTTCTGCTTTAGTCGATGCGCTCCGTGACACATGCCATGTAATCGCAGGGCCATTATTATTATTATTATTATTTACTAAATCATATATTATTTGGAGAACTCGGTTGCGTTAACTTTGCACCTCATTTGTATCCGGCGCCATACATACCCCGCGCAAACTTAACGGCCGGGTTAGTTAAGATAGGATAAGTGTTAGGGACCCTCGGTGTACGAGTCCGACTCGCACTTGGCCGGTTTCTTTTTATGTCTTAGGGTGGAATTGTAGCACCATCTGTTGTAAAGGTTCTGACTTTATAAATAAATAAATATTAAGTATGGGACAATCATACACAAATTGACATAGTCCCAAACTAAGCAAGGCTTGTATTATAGGTACTAGACGACGATATACATAATATATAAATACAAATATAGTTAACATCCATGACCCAAGAACAAATATTCGAGTTTATCACACAAATATTTGCCCCGGCCGGGATTCGAACCCGGGACCGCCGGGTCAGTAGGCAGGTGTCTGCGAACTGCGCCAAACGTGTCGTCAAACTGTATGATCTACACCAATGGTTAAGAATTGATAGTAACGATGTGCTACATCCAATTTTTTTTTATTATTAACACGTTCACTGCGAGAGAAAGCACAAAAAGCCCCATCCCTGTGCGGCAACGAAAATAGTGTACTTTCGTACGGCGCGTAGAGCGTATCTTGGCCGATCGTTGGAGTAGGACAGAGACAAGTATAGTTTTATGTATAGTTCTTAAATTTTGATAACATGGCATACTTAGTTTACATGAGAGGCACATTAGACCTCTCCCGCACTGAATGAGTTTTTTTTTATTTCAGTGCGGGAAGGGGTCCAATAGACTTTCGACCCATCAGACGCCCCATCCGCACTGAGTGTGTACCAATGTCAACGAGTAGTGTTGTGCCACACGCGAAGGGTGATAGACGATTGTTTTAATTGCGTAAGTATTGTTTGTGCTTGTTTCGAAGAATTTCTGAAGAAAAATGAGTGCACCATCAAGGAGGACCAAAAAGAAGTTGGATTTTTTATTCGACTCTGATGAAGAAAACGATAGTGAGGGTATCAAAAAGTATACCAAGTTAGTCAAAATATAAATAATGCTAATGTTACCGGAGGCGTGGACATAACGAATACGTTTTTTGATTCGGATAGTGATGAATTGATGATGGCATTTTTAACCTAAAACTTCGTAAGGTGTAACGTATTCTCACCCGACAATATATTAATCGTTTCCCATCCCTTATATTGTTTAAGTCGGTCAATTCAGTGCGGCAAAAGGTCTAAAAGACCCCATAATTTAGGTAAACATTTTTTTTAATAATTCTAAAAGTCCGAGACCGGGGCGAAGCCAGAACCATATTGCGTAACAGATGAAGATTGCTTAGGTATAAATCTTTATGCAGTACGGTAAACCTCCACGGAAAAAATATACAGTTTTTTTTTCTTGCGTGGTGGGGCACAATGGACCTACTGCCGCACTGAAGTTTGAGTAGGGTAGAGGCTCTTTGGACCTATTAACGCACCAGAATAACAAACATGTAAATCAGGCTCGCAGCCAACGTGTTAAACCATAACGTCTGCTAGCGTAAATCTAAAAAAATGGGCAAGTGCGAGTCCGATTCGCGCATGAAAGGTTCCGTACCATAATCTATAAGAAGTTTGTTGTATGGGAGCCCCCCTTAAATATTTTATTTTTAGTATTTGTTGTTATAGCAGCAATAGAAATACATCATCTGTGAAAATTTCAACTGTGTAGCTATCACCGTTCTTGAGATACAGCCTGGTGACAGACGGACGGACGGACGGACGGACGGAGAGCGAAGTCTCAATAATAGGGTCCCGTTTTTAACCTTTGGGTACGGAACCCTAACAAAAACTAAATAAATGTTTTGCAATATGTATTAAAATAGAACTTACGATTCAATATTAGTTAGGGCGGCGAATTTCCCCGATCGCAAGTGTTTGTGACACGAACCAAAGGTGAGGGCCATACATATTAGGGTGGAGCGTAGATGTATGGAGAAAAAAATAAGTTGTCTGATCGACCTGGAACATTTGTAATTATGTTGCCTTTAGATAAGATTAATGAATATATATATAGTGTAATTGATTTTCAATATGTTTCAGCCCTCTACTTGAGCTAGAAAATAATTTTTTTACTCATACTAATTGGTAAAAAAAACTTTTTTTTTAGGTATTAGTATTAGATTTATAAAGAAGAGTTTCAACTTCAAATGTTTTGAGCTTATTTCATACTTACGGCAACTACTACGTGAACCTGCGACCCAAATTAAAATTCAGTATTAAAAAAATATATATATATTTAATATTGTTATATTTTTATTCAATAAATATCTTTTATTTCGAGTATAATGTGCTTAGAAAAAAATCACTTGACTTTCATTAAAAATAACATGATTTTGATTTTTTTTTTTTTAATATGGGCTTGATCATAATATTCAAGATGACGGTAGAGGGCTAAAATTAGTATTGAATATTTTTATTATTATTTTTCTCGTACACCTGGCAGCCTATATTATTATTATTTATTATTATTACCGCCCGTAGTTTGTCTAAAGTTTCACGTCTTGCTTTGGGTAGGAAGTAAGATTTTCTCCCCACGTAGCGGGCAGTAAATTCCACTTACGGCATAGGGTGACATAAAACCCTTTTGTCATGACACAAACTAGGTCCCCGATATAAAGCACCGCCCTCCGACCTCCCATTCCGAAACAGAACAAATAAATATACATAACATATAAGTCATATAACCGGGATATATTGCCGCGCAGAAATTAATATACGCGCGATCGTTCACGAAGGGTCCCAACCCTTACCATGATTTAACGTAATCGTAATCACTATGGAGAAAAGTACAGCGTCCCTATAGCGGTTACTTTGTAGAACTACAATTTTCCATACAGATCATTTACCACACGATTTAAATTTGGGTAGTATTTAAACGCACTTAAATAAAAACCTTTTTCTATGCAAAAATAATCAAAATTTATATCAAAATTACTGATTGCACAGCAAATATTGCACTCAAAACGTTACTAAATATACTACAATTTATATTTGTGGCGTGCATCTATTTATTTATAAGTAAACCGCAAGCCGCAACATTATGGAGCGTTTTTTAGGGATATAAAAAAAAACCTAACCTGTCTAAGAAGTCGGATCTGCTCTGAAAGGTGATCAGGATTAGATGGTTAACTATCTGAAACATTTATTTTTGCTTCCCATCAAATTTTCATTTGTCCGAAAGCCATTTTTTTCAAAAACTGTTTATTTTTCAGAATAATTATGAAACAAACCTTACCTAACCTACTGGGTTCTTTAAAAAGATGAAAGTCGTGCTGATGTGTATTTTCTAATTATCTGCAGTACAATTTTTGCTAGCCATTTATTTTATTTGCTGTGCAATAATTAATTTGATGTAAAAAGTATATAATTGATGAAAATAAATTGATAAGCGATTATTTGTTTGCTGTGCCATTAATAATATCCCTTTAAATTCCAGCTAGCATCAATGTCTATATGGGACTAAACTACATTTAGACTGCTCTGAAAGTCAGAAATTACCGTCAAAGTTCAACATTCCTACGGAGCGCTAAAAACGCTCCATACAAATGGTCTTCTAATCGTGACGTCATAATATGTTATGGGTACCAATATTTGTATGGAGACAATAAGTAATTTGCCATTTTCACCGTGAAAAAGTGCGTTTAAGTTCATAATTGTCTTACAATTATTGTTTTATTAAATTATAAGGATTCTAAAAACAATTTCAAACTTTTTTTGATAAAAAAATATTGTAAAATTTGCTTTGAAGTCACATAATACGTGACTTCAAAGGTATGCAAATTTTACGTTTTATTTTATAAAAAAAAAAAAACTTTTTTTTAGAATCCTCATAATATGTCAAAATATAGGTATATAAAATATTTTCTATGTTTCATGACAATCATATTCCGCAAAAATGATTAATATAAGTAACTACTAGCTGTAGAATTGAACATCACAGCATGCACCATACAAATCGTTTACGCTGTCGCTAGCGAGTGCGGTCACGTCAACTCACGGTAAGGGTACGGTTCTCATCAGAGATAATTATGATTATTTATGATGGCGGTCGCACCTCCACGTTGTTATCGGGTATTTTTACCGAATATTGACATTGCCATATCTCTATTAGAGTGGCCTAATTCGATTTTAGTTGACGTCTCTTTTGAGTTATGTATAGCCTATCAAGTGTTTTATCTATATCATCACTACATAGTTACTATAAAACAAAGTCACTTCCTGCAGTTCCTGCTGTCTATCTGTCTGTCCCTATGTATGCTTAGATCTTTAAAACTATGCAACGGATTTAGATGTTTTTTTTTTTAATAGATAGATTGATTCAAGAGGAAGGTATATAATATTATGTATAATACATGCATAATATAGCATTGCACCTTTGCGAAGCCGAGGTGGGTCGCTAGTGAGTACCTATATATCGTTCGTAACCATAACACAAGCCTCCTTGAGCTAAATTTGTGACTAGATGGATTTGTGTGAAGTCTTCTGATATCTATAATATATTAATATATATTTGTTATATTTCGATAAAGGTATTTGTAATTGTAATTGTTCATTAGTTAACTTATTTATTTTACTTTTTTTATTTTAACATTGATAAGTTTATTGAACTATACGAAGAGACAAGAAAAAGGCAAAGCAAAGTAACAGAGAAAACTTAAACTAAATAGCGACGCATAAGAAATACGTATGTATAAAACCTTACTCTAAATAACCTAAGTATAATACAATTATATAAAAAGAAGGGGTCATAAAAAGAATACTCCATCTAACAAGTCCGCCTGCGGCATGGTCCCCAGTATGCTGGCGGCGTTACCTCTTTGTATAGTCAGAGAGATTCTCTGGCAGAGGTAAGCGCCAATAATATAATTTTTGACGACGCGGTTGGCGCAGTGGTTAAGCAACTGCCTACTGAGCCGACGGTCCCGGGTTCGAATCCCGGCAAGGGCAAATATTTGTGTGATGAACACGTATATTTGTGCCTGGGTCATGGATGTTCTGTACATAGAAAGTATTTATTTATCTATATAATATCGTCGCCGAGTACCCATAACACAAGCCTTCTCGAGCTTAATTTGGGACTAGGTTGATTTGTGTGAGGATGTCTGATATTTATTATATTATTATTATTATTCCTGTATGTCGCACCCGCTCACGGGACAATAGTGTCCCGGACCTTTGGGAGGCGTGCGCGGAGCCGAAGCCAACGCGTAGAGACCCTTTCGACAATTTAATGAAATGTAATGTGTACATTATTATTATTATTATTATTATTAAGTATGTATATGGTCGTCTAGTACACATACCAAGCCTTCTTGAGCTTAATTTGGGACTAGATCGATTTGTGTGAGGTTGTCCGATATTTATTTATCATTTTATTATTAATAATAACACTATATATATCAAAATGATATTTGCATTTTTTTATGCAAATTCAATCAGTATGTTGTGACATTTTTTCACGGTATCTATATTTCGTATCTGTCATAGTAATGTAAGCATTTTATCTTCTGCAGAATCACGCATTTCATTGGTTGCTCATGTGCGATTAATCGCGACCCTCGACCGTCGCCATACCCACATTAACACTAATGCGACTTTCAAGTAACACTAACGGGAAACTAACTACGAACAGAACATCAATTAAATATGATAAATTTTCTTAGAGTTATGTACACGTATTGAGTCAAGTGCAGACATAGGTATGTATCGAGTTAATCATCTTGTAAACTATGTAGCGAAACTTCATGTATGTGTCAGATGATGCATGAAAGGAAAAAAGCGAGTGAGAGAGAATGGATGAATTTAGACGGGTGTGCACTGTGCACGCGATCCTTGTAACTTTGTTAAATCATGTGGATATCGAAATATTGTGCAGTGGGTTCTGCGGTTTAATATCAGAAATCCCGGCCTACATATAAAAATATATTAAAGCATACAAAACTCTTAAATTTCGTAAACATTGTAAAGGTACGATGAATATGATTGATTCTAAATACAATTTATTGGGAATTTTATTTAGAATCAATCATATTCATCGTACCTTTACAATGTTTTAATTATGACGTCATTAACCCCTAACTAAAACTCAAAAAGACTCCTTAAAACTTTCCTTGGGTTTGGAAGATCCACTGTGCCAAAGGATACCTTTCAATCATCAAACGCCTTATACCGCATTTTTATGTCGTAAACGCCATTTACTAAACCCTGTCCTATGAAAATACTTGTCAAATCGAGTAGTTCTTAAGCGCCCTCGTTTTGCGAGACGTCATAGAACTTAGTTAAGCACCCTTAACCCTTAACCACCTACCTCCCGTCTCACAGACTCATTCAAACTTAAAATTGTTAACATACCTACGTGCAAGCATCCTACAAACGTTTGTAAATAATGCGAACAAATTGTATAAATTAGTAGCCTGCAATTTTATAAAAATGTTACCTTTGTTTTAACGAAATTTATGCATTTAGCATTGTTAATTGTTGAATAATTAGAAATAATTACTTAGATCTTTATATATTGTCAACATTTTTGTTAATCTAACCTGCCAAAGGATATATAGTTCCTAAAGTAGAAATAAGGACTGTTGCCATATGTATACAGTAAAATTTTTGTTTTGTTAATGTTTTCAGAATGATTATTAGTTTAAAAAATATTTTGATATGTCTATATTGCCATTATTATTTTGAATTTCCCATCCGATCTATAAAATTTTATATATAGGGCCGACATGCATCCGTCCTGGGGACGGCAGGTAGGTGTTTGTGTGACTAAAGAAGCAGGTAATAGGTAGTTAAGGGTTAAAACTTCCCTTCTTAAGAAACTTTTTATTTTGTTATCATTGCGCAATTTTTCTTTTGGGATAACATTTCTAAAGACGTGTGTTTAATTTCAAACGGGCAGGCTGGCAGGAAGATGACAGATTGAGAGAGAAACGGGCGGACGGAAAGACAAACGGCCGAACCGCAAACAGACAAACTATACGTTTTAATTTAATGATACAACTCGCAAGCATTAAACACCTACCTATTAACTGATCAATAAATATAAAATAAAATAAATAAATATTAAGGGCCAATCTTACACTTAACTTTAACTTAACTTTGTTGTGGTTGAGCATTTTGCACTTTATGGCTGCGAGACATGGACCATGACACAACGGGACAGAGAAAAGCTTGAAGCGTTCTAGATGTGGTGCTGGCGAAGGATGGAGGGAATAAGCTGGACAGAAAGAGTCACCAATGAGGAAGTATTGGAAAGGGTAAAGGAGAAGAGACAATCATATAATTCATACAATAGAAACTCGAAAAGGGGAAAATGATAGGTGATTTGATACGACACGACGATCTAATACAAAAGATAATGGAGGGGAAAATTGAAGGAAGGAGAGGAAGAGGAAGGCCGAGGATTAGCTATTTGGACCAGATCAAGAAAAAGGCAGACGTCGGGTCGTATCGGGAAGTCAAAGAACTGGCGTTAAGTAGAACGGACTGGAGAGAACTGCAACGACAAGAGTGAAACTCTTAAATAATAATACCTAATATAATCTTACACAAATCGACCTAGTCCCATACTAAGCAAAGCTTGTACTATGGGTACTAGCCGACGATATACATAATATATTTATTTATTTTATTTATTTATTAAAATTAATTACACAGCATAACAGATAACCAAGGCACTGTGAAATTATAAATAATAATAATATAACAATGATATACAAACATTTGAAAAACATACATTAACGAAATCAATTATACATTACAAATTCAAACTGAAGACAGACGGACATCCATCCTCTCACAGAACTTCAAATATTCATCACACAATAATGCCCATCTGCTCACAAATACGTCACACTCCGGGGCTGATGCGAGAAGATTGTTCAAGAGGCGTAAAGCGCGGACTAGCGGAGATTCTCTTCGAGACACCGTGCGCAAGGGGCGGTCACGAGGTCTGAAACTAAATTTGGTCAACGACGGGACGTGTAGTCGCACTAACTGCCCTACTAATTCTGTGGAATCAGACTCTCCGCGCAAAATTTTGCTGGTAATCGTAAGAAGAGCCAAATTACGTCTGACCTCTAGAGAGTTAAAACCCAAGGCTCCCAGTAAATATTTGGTTGGGTATAAGTATGGGTAGTACCCATACATTTTTTTGTACAAGAACCGCAGGAACACTTTCTGTACTCTCTCCAGAAGTAAGACATAAGTTACTTCGTGGGGATTCCAGATGACAGAAGCCGTCTCTAGCTTACTTCGCACTAAAGCGGTGTATAGGAGTTTTATGGTTCTAACATCTTGGAAGTCCCGAGCATTCCTGACAACAAACCCCAACCTCCTATAGCAATCGCGAGTCAATGCATATATATGCTCGTGGAAATTTAGATGGTTGTCGAGGGTGACGCCTAAGTCCCGAATGGAGTCGACACGGGCTATTTCTTCAGAGTCCAAGAGGTACTTATAGTAAAATGGATTCCGAGCTCTACTGAAGGAGATAACCGCACATTTTGCGACATTAAATGCAAGCCTGTTCCGTAGACTCCACTGATTCACCATGTCGATGTCCTTCTGAAGTGATTCGCAGTCAGAAAACTCTTGGACCCCGTAAATCAGTTTCAGGTCATCGGCATAAAGTAGGCACCTAGCAGACCGGAGAACCGAAGCGAGATCGTCAATCATTACTCCAAAGAGCAGCGGACCTAGTATCGACCCCTGACTAACTCCTGAACGAGTGTGGAAATTTTTCGAGATAAAGCATCCGTGTTGTACATACTGCTGTCTACCGCGCAGATAGCTGGCAAAGAACCGAAGCAGTTGTGGGGAAAAACCAATCTTACACAACTTGCCCAATAGCACATCGTTATCTACGCGGTCAAATGCTTTTTTAAAATCGAAGTACAACACGTCTACTTGTATGGACTTATCTAAATGGTCTGAGATGGAGTCAACCAGTGTTAGGAGGTTCGTTTCGACTGATCTTCGAGGCCTAAAACCATGTTGAGAGTCACCGAGAAAAGGCTGAACTTGAGGCGCTACGAGAGTATTTATAACGTCTTCAAATAGTTTGGCTGGAGCCGAAAGGATAGCAATAGGTCGATAGTCTTCGACACGGGATAGGTTGTTAGACTTAGGAATAGGCCTCACACGAGTAACTTTCCATCGATCCGGATATTCTCCAGTGCGCAAAATTGTATTAAATATATGCAATAGAGGAGGTATAAACGACTCTTTACAGCCTTTCAAAATATATGCCGGAAGATTGTCCGGACCCGGGGCACTTCGTGGTTTCAAACGTTTTATGGCGCGTTCAAAATCGTGCAGGGATATTTGAGCTACATGTATATAGTTAGCGTTACGGTTCGGATCATCGCGAATAATCTTCTCATAATCAAGATGAGGTGTATTTGGTAAAAAGACGGAAGAAAAGAAGTCAGCAAAAGCCTGAGCCGCATCACAACCTTCAACTTCTTTCCCCTCATAAGTCACTAGAGACTCGAAACCTCCTTTTGTTTTTAGACTAGCAATGTGCTGCCAGAAGGCGCGAGGATTGGACTTCAGTTTGGTTTCCATCTCTCTAATATAGAGGTCATAGGCAAGCGAAATACGACATTTAATGTCGGCTCTAAGTTTAGAAAAGGAGGAATATACAGCTATGTCACCAGTACGCTTCCAGTCACGATGTAGAGTAGCTTTACGTTTGATGTCCTCAATAATATCTAACGTGAACCAAACCGGATAGCGCCTGCACGATTTATTAGGTCTAGACTTTCTCGGCATACACTTATCAAAAATGTCATATACGATATTATAAAAAATTTCAACAGCAATGTTAGAATTACAAGACCTAAGGACTTGCTCCCACGACACCTCAGAGAAAAGTCGTTCCAGGAGTTCGTAATCTCCATTTGAAAACTTCCAATCGCGAGTTGAGTCAAGATTGCTAGGTTCAACTAATTGAGGAGTTTGTCCCGGTGCTGTAAGTGGAATGGTGACATCTAGAGGAGGATGATACGCATCTCTATTTGGAACTAGACCTCCATCGTTGATCTCACTGACTTTTACACTGCAACTCTCGCCACGCACCAGCACAACATCTAACACTCCCCCGTACAAATTCAGCACATCATTCGTCTCTTTCAAATTACAGACTGTAGTAAAATAACAAAAGTAGCTTAAGATATCCGCGGAAGAATATTTAGGGTTTAAATTTAAGTCACCCATTTAAGTATAAATACATATATAGATAACATCCATGACCCAAGCACAAATATTCGAGTTCATCACACAAATATTTGCCCTGGCCGGGATTCGAACCCAGGACTGCCGACTCAGTAGGGAAGTGCTTACAAACTGAAAAAACCGCGTCGTCGTCGATCAATATATCAATAAGTGCCTATACAAAGACCCGTTAAAGTTTGCGGTTATATCAAATATAATATTATACACGCTGTATTTGTTACTTCTTCACGCTCTTCTCAACCAGCTGGACCAATTTTGACTAATTTTGGTATGACGCTAGCTGACTTTTGTTAATCCAGGGTTGATTGACACAAAGGCTATTTTTTATCCCGGTTTTTTGATAAGCCGGTAATAGCGCGCGGTGCAGCTGGTAAAAGATAAACATCAAAACGAGAATAAAATCCTCGTGATACGTTCTTTGTATAACAAGTCGCTAAAGGACGAACGACGTTAGCCCATGAACGAAGCCCATGGATGCCGTAGATAAAGAAATCTTATAAAATCCACTAGTCCTCAAGCACCCTCAAGTTGGGAGTCATTCCGCTTCGTCAGCTAATCACGGAACTTAACGAAACGCCCTTCCGGCTTCCCTTCTTAAGAAACTTTTTATTTTGTTAACGCCACGTCATTATCCTTTTCGTATAACATTCGTATATGTCTAATAAACAGACAGATAAGTAGATAGAGAGAAACGGGCGAACGGACAGAGATACGGCCGGACAAAAAGGCAAAATACAAGTTTTAATTTAATGATAAACCTCTAGCATTTTTTTGACGTAATAACATCTTATAAATCGATAAATACCGGCTGCACGCACAAAAAGCATGACTCATTGTCACGTTCCGCCTGAGCCGAGCGTGCAAGCGAGAGCGCGGAACAAGCGATAGAGAGGCACGATCGACCTAAGCGCTCGGCTTGTGACGCATCTATCTCTCTTCCATTCCATCGGCCGGCATACATTATCACGTAAAATTATAGTCCGTAAACCGACTTTACAGACAAGCAATATTTATTTTTTATCATAATAAAAGATGAGACATAGTTCTTAAGCACCCTCAAGTTGGGAGTCGTTCCGATTCGTCAGTTAATCACAAAACTTAGCGAAGCCTAAGGGTTCCCTTCTTAAGAAACTTTTTATTTTGTTACCGTCACACCATTATCCTTTTGGGATGAATTCCTCTTATTCCAGATGAACTAAAGTTGGGCTTTAAAGGACCGTAAAAAGTTCCCGTTGGGTGAATGTTAATTCCCGTATTATCCCGATTGTCGCTGTTTACTTCGACAATGTTTACGGAGTTTCTTTTAGCATTTGTTTTTTTTCTCATGAACTGTTTTTTCTTTCAGGATTCAAATATTTCTATGCCAAGAATACAGTTACAATGGTGTTAAATATATTTATCTATCTACGAGTATATATCAGTCACAGACGTCCACTGCTGAACATAGGCCTTCCCCATAGGTCGCCACAAAGTGCGATCCCGTGCAGACAGCATCCATTGACTCCCCGCTACACTCACGAGGTTATCCGTCCATCTAGTCGGGGGTCACTGCGCTTTCCTGGACGCGGTCTCCCACTCCCACTTTGCTGACCCAACGGCAATCCAGTTGGTAATTTTTTCCATAGATATTAGACACATTATCAGATAGATAATAAGCATCAAGTGTACACAGTCATATTGTACAGTATTAACCGGCCAGGGCGAAGCAAAAAGGAGGGCTATGTTATGATTTTGACAGGTATGTGTGTTTGTGGGTATGTTCATCTGTTCCCCCATAACTTCTAAACCGGTTTACCCCTGTTTTATAGACAAACGTTTCACAGATTTTTCATTTCGCAGAAATTTAATTTTACCGAAAGCATTTTTTTCCGAAACCTAAAATATTTTGGAAAGTTACAACATAAACCTAACCAAACCTTACTATAGGTTCACATTTTCAAGATTTCTGAAAAATTTATGACTAAGGAGGAAAAAAATGTCTATAATGAAGCATTCGATGCAGTGTTCCTCTATAAATGAAGTGGATCCCTTTCTAAACTACTTCTCATAATTTAAATAATAAAAGGCATGTCCAGTGGTTATAGGATATACTATATAGGATACCTATAGTACGAGATATTAAATTTCATACCTATCGCGCCCTCTAGAGGTCATTTTTTTTTTTTTTTTTTTAATTTATTTTCCAAAAAAGGTGTACATAACTGCATGCAATTTTAATTAACTCGCCAAACTGCTAAGACAGTTTGTTGGCGAGAACGCGCTCATCTACATTATTTTTAGTTATATGCACCTAACACTACATATTTACCTTATAATTATATTAACAGGTTAACCTTAAACTACAGCCACGGAAGCAAGAATACGTTTGGAAAATCTGCCCTAGGGCAGTTTTTCCAAAAATGTCCTTTTTAAACTATTTTTAACAACATTTCTGCTACACTCCTTTTCATCCCTTAACCAATCAATTTCATTATATATCTTTGGAACCAAATACTTATTTATTCTTCTACCATAATAATTGTTTGCAAAATGTTGAACAAATTTTCTTAATCTTACGTTCCTTGTATTATATTTATTCTGCTTAAGCACTTTAAATTCCCTTTTATAATAATTTTCTAGGGCTATTAAGTAATGCACTCTTAGGTGTATAGGTAGTATTTTGAAGTCAACTTATTTTTTTTCTAATTATATCCCCATATTTTTTTTAGTATATGTAAATATCTGCTCATAACTAAGCACTCTTTTTCGTATACTCCAACAAATGACGAGGATATTCAGCGTAAATAAACCATCCAGGCTCGAACATAAAACGCTCGTTTCGTTTCTAGGGCGGGAAAGACAAAACACCGTCATTTGTCTCCTCGCGTCAGTATTTAGTGGCAAAAAGAGCGAGCTCACTTATCTTTTGAAGGCCGTAATAAATACATTGAGGTATGTAGTTATAGCCAACCTGTTTTTTTATAAATCTCTTGCATAATTTCATACATAACCCGGTCAAAAGCGCTGTCAAGAATGTTATAATACGACATGTCGTAGAATTGAACCTGGTTCGAATTCTGTAAATAATCGCATGTATGCGTTTTAACCAGGTTCAATTCCCGGTTATGAACGAGATTCATAAAAAAAAAAAATTTAGTTTCTATTAAAACTAAAATCGACCCCAATGTCCTTAAGAACAGATTTCCCTCTTTTTTATAGCTTTAGTTTTCACCCTACTAACTAACCTATTTGGATTGATTATCCTGTATATTGAGGTTATAATCGTAGTGATTAAAATAGCGAATAATTCAGTAATATTAGCTGAAAATTTGGCAAAATGAAAGGACAACTTTTATCTATCAGGATATGTAGGTTATAGAGCCAAGTTTAATTTTATCTACTCTCCCCCCCTCTCAGGGGTGAGCGTCAGCCCCCGCGCCCTCGAATGTGTCCCGGAGCGCGGTATTTTCCACTTTAAAAGAAAACCGTGTACGATACATACAAAATGTATAGGAACGAAATAATCCTGAATAAATTTACTATAAGCCTTTCATACATACAAAAGCGATAGCACTTATACAATCAGCGCAATCTGTTCTCAAATACTAACGTTTTTAATTATTGATCTTTTTTTTCTGCTAAAAGGTTTGTTATCTCAGAAACTTCACACTTCTCGGCCAAAAGCTAATTTGCTCCTAAACTACTTGACCGATTGAGTTGAAATTTGGTACACGCATGTAAATTGATGACCCAAACATGGACGTGTAACGTAACGTAAAGTAAATCAAGTAATTTGAAACATGGCGGCCAGATTTGAGGGGTAAATTAGAAAAATAAATAGCAAAGTATATAGTGTGACATATCAAATGAAAGGGTACATTATGAACATCTCAAATATATATATTTCATCATTCTAAATTAAACTGTTTTGAAGTTATTTACGAAAATGAGCAAAAATTGACGATTTCTCCACACATCCCTTATTTCCTAAAATAGTAAGTCTAAAAAAAATAAAAAAATACGGGATATAGTTCAATACTTGTAGATTACAGAAAAACATATAAGAAGTCTATGGTATTGAAAGTAACACCGTTTAACTAGTACGAATATTTATATTTCGCATAATGGCCAATCGACTTAAATTTTAAAAATAGCATTGCAACGGTAAATGAAAGAGTAACAGAAATAAATTATACATTTTTAGAAAGAAAATGTTCTATTCTTTACTCTTGTCATACATATTTTGGACGAGAAGTGTGAAGTTTCTGAGATAACAAACCTTTTAGCAGAAAAAAAAGATCAATAATTAAAAACGTTAGTATTTGATAACAGATTGCGCTGATTGTATAAGTGCTATCGCTTTTGTATGTATGAAAGGCTTATAGTAAATTTATTCAGGATTATTTCGTTCCTATACATTTTGTATGTATCGTACACGGTTTTCTTTTAAAGTGGAAAATACCGCGCTCCGGGACACATTCGACGGCGCGGGGGGGTGACGCTCACCCCTGAGAGGGGGGGAGAGTAGATAAAATTAAACTTGGCTCTATAACCTACATATCCTGATAGATAAAAGTTGTCCTTTCATTTTGCCAAATTTTCCATATATTGCAATCAAATTTTCTTGGACTATAAGCAATGACTGGTTTAAATATATGGACAAAAAAAACCGCGAACTTTCACCCCGCCCTTCCCTATTTGTTCGATGTTTGTGTCCACTAAGTTTTTGTTCATTCTTGCGTACACGACTTTATGTTCCAACCAAACGGGAACATGCTAACATCAAATTAAATAAAATCATTTTTTTTTACAATCGCAAAGGGTGTTTTGTATGTTACTCGGGAACACACTCAATAGCAGCTTGGAGCCCCTGAGCCAGCCCGTATCTGAAGGGCTCCCTGGGCGGCGACGTGGAGGTGTCGTTATGGTTTCGAGAAGAACATCAAATTTTAGCTCTCTTCGAAGAAATCGTCTGGTTGGTTTTGAATCGAACGGCTTTACAAAGCTATAGATTTTAAGAGGAAACATCATAGCTCCTTTTACAAGCTTTTATTTAACTTGCATTGTATGTATGTTTAAAGTATGTTTGTTCGGGTGGAATCTTGCAACTCAATTTTGAAGCAGATATCGTCAACCGATTGAGCTGTTATTTTGCATACTTACTTAACTTTGATGACAATACAATAATATGGTACCATGGGGTTGATCTGATGATGGAGCCGGAAGGTGACCATAGGAACTCTATAATAAAAAAAGCAATCCTACCGAGCTTGGGCTTCTTAGAATCGTCTCAGTGAGCATTTGATGGCTATCCAAAGAAAAGTAAAGTCGGCTATAAAAGCTTGCCACTAAAATGTCATTTTTGACAGAAACTTAATTTCTATACAAATCGCGGTTTCGTTCTTGTCTGTTTCCTCCTCGAAAACTTAACTTGCACGAGTCTGTTTGCGGCGGAATTTTGATGTAAAACAGACGCCTATACGAATTTTATAAATTATAAGCGCAAATTTCGTAACGGTCCGACACAGAAAGTACATTTTCCATTAAGTTTCAAAAATTTCATAAAGGTTGGTTAATTTGGAAGAGGAAACATATGAAAACGAAACCTCGAGTAATACCCCGGTTAAACATTAGAATAAAACGATTTATCGCGTAGGTATATTAATACGATATTTGGCTACACAGTGAAAATAAGGTGTATCATCGGAAACACTAAAACCCTAAAAAATATAAGGAATCAAATAAACTACCACTAACTTTTGGTCATTATAGTATTTTCAATTAGAGAAAAACTAAAAAGAAGACGTGTTTTGACTACTGATTTAAATGACGTCACAAGCCAGTATCTTCGTAGAAACGTCACACTAACAGATCGTTGTGACATTTCAAGTTGGGCGTTTTTTTCTGTAACAGTTTCGAGAAACCGTTTCTTATAAAGAAACGGAGTAAGTTTCTTGCCATACCTAATAAGTTTCTATAAAACCTGCTACTAGACGTAGCCAATACCATTGTGTTAGCTAAATTTTCTCGAAAGACAAAAAAAACGATTATTGATTAAAAGTAGTTTTACAATAGCTAACTAAACATTTTATGAAAAACTGGTTCTTGAAATAGCGTTACACCTAGTAACTAATGAAACCATGCCGTAATAAAGAAACTGTTTTTAAGTAACCTGTTTTCGAAACGGTTACTTGTCAAAAGGAAACGGTGACGTTTCGTTTCATCGAAAACGCGTAACGACCCAGCTCTATGAGCTGTCATCAAAACAGTTACCGTTGTCAAAGGTTGACTAACTAGAACTAGTTACCTTCACTAGAAAGTTACTGAAACGTCAAGGAGGAATCGATTTATTTAAATGTAATTAAGTTTTGTATCGAATTTTGACAGTTTGTGTTCTGAATCCTATTATGTGCATTCCGTGGTTAAACGGAGCGAACAATAATGTTACCAATTACACTGTTTCTATTAACGCGGATCACTGTGATGGGACAAACATATTCCTTTGGCACAGCTTCGCGACAGTGGGAACCTACCTTAAATTATGACCTAAAGCAATTTATATGTTCGTTGTCCTTTGATCTCTCTTTTTCATTTATCCGTAATATTCTTTTAACTTATGATCGCGTATCTCATATCCCTCGGCAAAGCTTGCGTATAACAACAGCCTTCAACATGATGTATGTAAGGAAATTGCTCATTTATGGGGACTTTGTCGTCGAAAAAGATTATGAGTTTTTTATTCATAAGTTTGTGAAATATAGATATGATGTTTGTTTTGAGAAATCTCTTATTGATTGAGTGAGCGAAGCGTTTTCCTTTCGGCTTGGTCCATATTATTTCGCATTTATGGATGTCCAGACGCTCTGCGGCCGTTCTTGCCTAGAGGTCGGTATTGCCATTTCTCAACTGATTCTCATGTAATTTTGTGAGGTTTGATTTGATAAGTTTTATAGTTTTTTTGACAATTATTGATACATGAAGATAATATGGGGGTGGGATAACAAGTGCGAGTCTCACTCGTGCACCGAGGGTTCCGTACAAATACTTATCCCATCTTAACTGGCCGGATTAAGTAAAGTTTGCACCTGGTATCTATGGATAAAAAGGAGGTGCAAAGTTAGCGCAACCGATCACGTTTGTTGTATGGGAGCTGTTTATTAGTATTTCTTGTTATAGCGGCTAGAGAAATACGACATCTGTAAAAATTTCAACTGTCTAACTATCACGATTCATGAAATACAGCCTGGTCACAGACGGACGGATGGACAGCGGACACTTAGTAATAGGGTCCAGTTTTTTACCCTTTGGGTACGGAACCCTAAAAAGGAATCAGTTATTCCGATTACAACAAATCTCGACTGGAATATACATAGAGATAATATAATACAAGAAGCACATTTCAGAGGCCATACAATCTCGACAGATGCTAGATAATATCGAGAAATGGGTCTCCAACGTTACGTTATCTCCCGTTATGTCAGAGTAAGGCTACGCGATAACCGGTAGACAGATCATATCGTTTGACTTTCTACCTGAATTTAACTGCAAGGTGAAATTTACGACATGAACTGGGATATTTTAATTGATATCTCTTCTTGTTTATTTGATACAAAGGTAATAGGGAGCAATAAATTAAAATATAGATTGTACTCTTCAAACTGACAGTCTCTTCCTGTGCACATTTTCTCTGATAAATATAACTTGGATCTCTTCAAGTTGAGAGTGAAGGCATTTTATAGGCAAGCATGCTCCATCTTAGGGGTTTTTTAGGGGGCACTTAACATCAGGTGCAGATCGAGGCCTAATTCTTGAATATAGTAAATAATATAGAAAAAAAATAAAAAAAATGTTTAGGAACTAAAAATAACGTTGAAAACAACGCGTATTTCGGAATAACTTATTTAACGAAATAATAATATTATATTTCGTAATAAATGAGATTTAGTACATTTGATAGGCCTAATGATTTTATTGAAATATTAAATATTCCAAAACTATTGTTTTTTAAAGTTACTGAACGGTTCAATAATTTCATTCAGTAATTCATTGCTTCTATTACAGGGCACACGTGGTATTGAATCCTAGTCAACGAATGTACCTTGAGAAAACGGAAAAGGTGTAAAAAAATTAGACTTAAATAACATCGACGTTTCGAACGTGATGTTACATTCGCGGTCTAGAAGGGACTTTTTTATAATAATGGCCATTATGTATATTGTGTGAAAATCGTGAAATTTAAATCAATATAACGTGACGATTGCTGTCTAGTATTGCCTTTTGTGAATGGGTGAGTCTGCAGGCGTTTCAACCGCCGTTAGTCCGCTGTCATAAATGGGCCAATTTTTATTTTGTAGTAGATTTCCTTTTTTTCTCAGATTTCAATAGAATTTGGTGAGTTGGTAAAGTTGCTTCTTCTGATCATGGTAAGCCCAAGTTCACGATGTGTCCTACAATTTTTTTTTTCCATTGAGTTACACAAAATATTCCAAATTTCATTTTGTTGTCGATTTATTTATTTTTTATTTTGAGGTCTTCATTTTGTACTAAATTTAAGTACAAAATACGAAATCATGTTAAAAAAAATCCATTAATTTTTGTAGTTCAATGGAAAATATTGTAGGACATACCGTGAAATTGGGCTTCTTGATCGGAATAAGCAACTTTACCAACTCACCAAATTTGATAAAAACCTGAAAAAAAAGAAATCGACAATAAAATAAAAAATCACCCAAATATCAAAGCAATGAGCCATAATATACTTTAAATTTGATGAAGTACCTATGGTAAGAAGTACTATTACAGTATATCATTGTATGAATGGTGTAGCTCATACTTTCAATATTTTTGGCAGCGGACTGCCGGCGGTTGAAACGCCTTTAGTATCACCCGAATACATTTGTTACAGCACTTTTATTCTCTCTCAGGAAAAACTCATAAAGCTAAGAATTACTGTCATTTCAATAGCTATCTGCGACCCCTAAATCATCACAAAGGGGTTCCGTCAACGGATTCATTTCCGCTAAATGCCCGAGGCGTCGACTTATGACTCACATATACATACAAATACGTATAACAATACTTATTCAGCTTCTAAAGAATGTCGCTTTTATGGGCACGAAAAATGTGGGTGTTAGTAGTTGATTTATGTTACATAAACAGTCATTACTGCTGTTTATTTATAACTAGCTGTGCCACACGGTGTTACCTGCTCATCCCACGGGAACACTACATATTTTCGGGATAAAAAGCCTATGTGTTAATCCAGGGTGTCAGCTACCTTGGTACCTAAATTAATTTAAATTAGACCACCCGCTTAAGCGTGAAGCAAACAAACATACACACAAACACACTCACAAATACCCTCCTTTATAATTAACCAACATAAAAAGGAGTTTGTTCGCGATTATCTCGCGTTTAGCTGAACCGATTTTGATGCGGTTTTATGATATTGACGTTGACAATGAAGCAACGACACAGCAGCAGCGGCAGCTGCCTACTGATCCGACGGTACTGGGTTCGAATCCCGGCAAGGAGGTAATTCATTGTGTGATGAACTTGATATTTTTTCCTGGTCACTGATGTTTTCTATGTACTTATTTATTTATATAAATCGCCGTCTAGTGCCTATACATAAGCCTAGATAAGAGCTTACTGAGACTAGGACGATTTGTGTGAGGTTGTCCGATATTTATTTAAAGCCTGACCAGAAATATATGAGGATGCGCCATATTGCGGAATTTCACTGGAACTAATATCTTACACTGGCAATGATTATATGATGGTTTGACAACAATGACAAGGAATGTCATTTGTTCAGTGTCTTTATAAGACGCATATTTAAAAATATCGATAGAAAATGCCGAAAACTATTTAGAATCGTGACCGTTATATTATAAATAAATTGTACAGGTGCAAGTGGTGCAACCAGACAAAAAAGTAAGACATATCCCAGAAACCGGCCGAGCCGACTTTTATAGCATCAACCCCGGCTACTGGGTTGGCCGGCATCTGAACAAAGTTTACGAGCGCCCGGCCTCCGGGTTGTTGGTGTCGAAAGTGTTAACTACACGAAAAACAGTCAGGAATAGAGTGCATTCAATTAAATGACATTACAAGGTTAACATAGTGGAACTGACAGGTATTCATACTAATGTCATTATAGTGCGTTGCGATTGGTTGCAAAATTATTGCCATATAAATCTTATAAATAGCGCCCTCTTGACAATCCTCATATATTTCTGGTCAGGCTTTATGTCATTTTCACGATTCCTATCTATATTCCTATCCAGCAATACCCCTACGATGAATATACAGTGACCGTACTCGCTAGCGTCTGCGTAAACGATTTGAATGGAGAATTGTAGTTCAACAAAGAAACCTCTAGGGGCACTGTCCTATTCACCATACAATCCTATGCGCTACTGAATCTGGACTGGATACGGGTCTGGATATTACCGTAGTCCGGTAAAAAGTAAACCTTTAGTTGTCCAGCTACCCCTGTACTAAAATTGATAAACCCTTTTTTGCTGATCAGATGACAATTAAAAGTTTACCAACAGATGCACGCCCATGCAAATTTTACATCGTCCCGTTAAGATTTTTCCTGAAAATAATTTATCTGTCTCCATAGAAAACACTTAAATACCATTTTTTATACTCGCAGACGTTAATCTGTCAATGATAATTTCACAGACAAAATCACAATAACGCACTTTTTAATCCTGCAACAAAATTCTGTACCCGCTACAGAACTTTAATATTCATAAGACATCTCTCTACGCAACTCTAATAATTTCAAAAAGAGAACATAAGCTTATTTGATGCTCACTGATTGGTTGAAATTACTTGTCAAAAAAAATCACCAATCAAGAGGCACCCGCCATGGCCATCGCGATCATGTTTTTTTTAATAGGTTAGTTTTAGTTGAACGAAAAAGGTTACGCCAAAAATAAAAAATCATATTGGAGAATGACGATTAAATTAAAAAATGTTTTTGTGAGTTTTGCTCGTATAAAAAGTATTGTATGCAATAGTTACACAATTAGGTCTTAAAGTCTCGTACCTTACATAGGCCACTCGGCAAGCCTCGTGACCTAAACGCGGTACTCGACTTTAAGAACCTCCATTGTGCAACGATTGCATAAAATACTATTAGAATTTTACAATACATACTAATAGAATATCGATTTGCAATCCTTAGTTGTGTACTGTGTGGTCACGGATTTCGATAAAAATTGCGGGTGTACCTGCTAAGGTCTCTAATGTTTTGAAATAGACGGATTAGACACAGTTCGGATTTTTTGGAGTTTACTCCTTAAGAATCGATTTTCATATATAAGCCCGGGGTATGAAAATTATGGGGTATAAAATCGAACGTATCTGCCGTGCTAATTTAAAAAGTCGTATCTCAGTATACGATCGGGGTAAAAATACGACTTCTTAATTTAGCAGGTTATGCGTTACGTTAAGCGTTATAGACTAAGATCCCTATATAAAATGACCTTCACCGAGATGTTTATTTCATGAAATGTATTTTTAATGTACTTAGCAACGGGAAAATATGGCTCCCGTTAGATAAAATTAATATTAATTGTTCTCTGCCATTTATTTATTTTAAATTACCACAAGAGGCTTAACAAATAACATAGACAAGAAACATATTCATAATTTCTCCGCGGAGACTGCGGCGGCGGCCGGCGGCCTACACGGCGGCGCGTTGCTGCGCAAGTGCGCATCGGGCAGCTTGACTGACAGTTGTCAATCTACAACAGCTGAGAAATGTGTTTTTGTTTTCAAGTTTTTGCTAATATTTTGCGTGAATCTCTATCATGTTACGAGTGTGATTGCTATCAGTGCATGAGTACTATCTAGTTATATGTGCAATTATAAACCACCGCTT
Source organism: Apotomis turbidana (assembly GCA_905147355.2). Taxonomy (NCBI): domain Eukaryota; kingdom Metazoa; phylum Arthropoda; class Insecta; order Lepidoptera; family Tortricidae; genus Apotomis; species Apotomis turbidana. The sequence continues at coordinate 23,019,012 of LR990293.1, forward strand.
CCCCCAGGAACTTTATGGGGCAATTTGTATGCCGAAACTTGGAGCGGTTTTTTTAAATACTTTATTTGTTATCGTAGCCGTAAGTTTTTATCTATTGCGTTTTTTAATAGTTTACTTGATGAATCCTACTAGCACGGGCTCCTCTCAGAATGTCGCTTCCAGGTCTGTGTCGCTGTCGCTGGAGAATTCCGTACACTGCCCACATTGCTCCCAGATTCGTTTCTTTAAAGGTCAGAAAGGACTTAATATACACATCAGTAGAACCCTTGGCATTCGTGCTGGCGCAATTACGTCGCCACCAGGCAAACAATTCACAACCAAGTCAGATCAGGCCTTTTTCTGAAAAAATCAGTGAGCTTAAACATTCAATTCCAGTGGTCAAACGAATTCCTCGCAGCGCTCGAATTCAGGTTGCACAAAAAGTGTGCCTACCTTTTCGTTCTTGTTTGCAGCGCCCAACAGGGTACATAATGTGATACTTAAACTATTTACTTTCACCTGTATAATCATTATGTGCAATAAACGTATTGAGTATATATTTTATAAACGTTCTTAAGGCCACGCGCGCACCAAGATTTTAGTCGCACGATAATTTTGTCGCATAAATGCAAGATATGGGTTTATATGAGAGTGCGCGCACCACGATTTTCATAAACCCATAAGTACGCTTATTTCTGCGACAAAAAAGTGGTGCGCGCCTGGCCTGAAGAGTAAACTCCAGTCGTGCGTCGGAGCTGACACACACACTTTTTTTTCATAGAATGACTGTTTTTTTTAATCTATATTTTTACATAACCAACAGACTAAAGGGGCGATAATGTTTGTCAGATTGGTCGCATTGTATCTCAACCACTGCACAAAATAATCGACTTGACAATAAATTCACAATTTATGATTTTAATTTACTCTTTATTATGTACTTGTTTCTGTTTTATTTTGCAATGTATTACTATTATTATTTTATTATTTCAAATATTCTGTAATTATATAATTTGATTCTATGACATTGTACTATAATTTTATAGTGGTTTTATTGTTATTAATTTTTTGTTTATAATTACGAATTTTGATGAATTAATGTAATGATTGTGTGTCTATCCTAATGTGTAAGTGTTTTGCTTTTGCACTGTAAACTTGCACATTCTTTTCTTTTTTTTTTTTACTGGCCTATAATTGTTTCCCACTGCTGAGCAAAGGCCCTCTCTTGCGCCAGTCGTCTCTATTGGCTGCATGCTCCCTCCACTCGTAACTAAATGCATCCAGGTCATCACGCCATCTTCTTTTCGGTCTGCCTCTTCTCTAAGGTTAAATAAATAAAATAAAATAATCTAGCGGCCGACTTTCGAACACCGAACCATGTTTTGTTTTTACTTTCATCTAAGAATTCCCGTCACTGCTGTGGCGTGGCATATTGCGGAGAGCTTCGCGACTGGCTGAGCCTTGCCAATTCCTTTGATCGCGAAACAATCACGAATATGTTCAACAAACGCGTGCCAACGTGATATTAATGTCATGTTATTAGAATTCAGGGACTGTGTTTGGCAGGATTTGTAATTTTCTGACGTTACTGCCGCACTCTGGGAATTTAGTATCAATATCTTCTAGCTGTGTAAGTTTTTTAGGGTTCCGTATTCAACTAGGAACCCCTATAGTTTCGCCATGTCCGTTTGTCCGTCTGTCCATCCGTCCGTCCGCGGCTTAGCTCCGTGATCATTAGTACTAGAAAGCTGAAATTGGGCATGAGTGTGTATAACACCGACAAAACGGTAAAATAAAATGAAAATTTTTTTTTTTTTTGCGTACCTCGAATTCCTAAAATGGGGGTGATTTTTTCTTTCTTTACAACACTGGTGTGTGGGGTATCGTTGAAAAGGTCTTGTAAAAATAATATGGGTCTTCTAACATTATTTTTTGATAGCAGTTTTGTAAATATTCCCTCCAAAAACAAAAAAAATAGTTCCCCCCCTCTCTAACTTTTCAACCACGGGTCAAAAAAAATCGAAAAAATTCATGTTAATGAGGCCTTATAAGTACTTTCAATAAAAACTTTATTGAACAAAATCGGTCGAGCCGTTTTTGAGTTATCGCCAAATTTCATATTTTTTCTTTAAAAGGTCGTAAGTTGACTTCCAGAAGGTAATAAGTGATTACAGTTTCTAGGGCGTTTACGACCTTTTTATAGAGCTTAAAATCTTTGTTAACGTAAACCTCGGGCTTAAAACAGCAGTTTATTGTGAAGGATGAGCAACTACGGAACCCTACACTGAGCGTGGCCCGACATGCTCTTGGCCGGTTTTTAATATTAAGTTCCTATTTTCGTTAAGGTTTACATCTCTACAGTCAACCAATTTGATTTCTAGGCCACTATAGAACCTTGTCACAATGACAATGATATGAGATTTTAAGCGGCTTTCATATTGATGTTCACTGTGACAAGGTACGAAATGGCCTAGGAATCATATTGGTTGACTGTAGGTATGCATTAATTTAGTCTATCTTTGCTTGATGCCCTTCTGGGTCCTTAACACAGGGAATCCTAGCTCAGAACTCATGGGAACAAACGGGGTGCACTACAAAACTCCGAAATTTTATTTATTATTCGTCCGAATGCATCACTATTCCGAATTTGGAGTAGTAGGGCCTCGTGCAGGGTCCGTCCGGATTGTTACTACCGTCTTGCCTACTAACCCACCGCCAAACAGCAATGTTCGCATTGTTGTGTTCCGGTGTGGGGGTAAGATAGCCGGTGAAATTACTAGCATAGAGTCATTCTATCTTCGTCCTCCGGGTAGGCAAACACTTGTGACTCCTCTGGTGTTGCAGGTGTTTATGGGCGACGGTAATCGCTTTCCATCAGCCGATACGGTTGCTCGTTTGCCCCTGACAAAAAAAAAACATAATTTCGAAAACCATGTTCTGGTGAAATATTTTGACTTTTTTTGGGAGAACAATATACTCGTAATAACCCTATTCTAATTATTTTTATTAAAGCAGTAACGTCTGCTAACGTAAACCAAATGTTTACAATGAAGCGAAAAATTTAAAAAATTTCATGTTTCAGACAGGATTCGAACCTGCGCTTCCAACGGCTTTCCGGGCCAACACGGGCGTCCTACCAACTGGACCACCGAACCAGATATCAGAGCCATTGAATCTTTCAACCACTTGCTTCAACATGCCTTAGGGTGGCATCGTAGCGCCATCTACCGTAAATATTAAGACTTTTCGCTTCATTGTAAACCCTAACCTAACCTAATTAAATTGAGTCACATACCATCCACACCAAATATCATGGTTCGGCGTGGTAGCGCTTTCGGTATTATGAAAATTCGAAATTATGACGGATTCGGATGAATTATACTTCGGAATTATTGGGTGTTCCGGGGCAAACGAGCCAACGGGTCGCCGATTGGTGCGCAATTACCGTTGCACTTGTGACTCCTCTGGTATTGCAGGTATGTATATATGTCGGCGGCCGATCGTAAAATCCGCCAGATCACGAAATTCCTAGGCATATCGTGAAACGCCGCCATTTCATGATTTGACTAAAAGTTGACCAGGCATATCATGATATGCCTGGGCGGATCGATTAGAGCAACGCATTCGTCGATAGTCCTAGCTCTATACCGGGCATATCGTGAAAATCCGGCAGATCACGAAATTCCTAGGCATATCGTGAAACGCCGCCATTTTATGATTTTGCTAAAAATATCCTAATTTCCATAGAGAAGACGGTTTGTCATTACCACCAGCTTGGGATCCTGTTGTACACCTTATTAAAGATCAAGCAAGATACAAGACTGGAAACCCTGGACGTCGAACGGAATAAAACAAAAATTATAGGTATTCAAAAAGATATGCAGATTTTTTCACGCCACCGCCGAGTCAATATGAGCCGGTGCGCCGCCAACGGGTACCTAAAATGTAGTTGGCGCAAATAAAAAAACACTAACCTACCTATTTCTGGGAGCAGCTTCGTTTTTTGGGTCATAAATAACCCTAATCTAGATAGTTATTTTTTTTATGAGCCTAAAACTAAACTGCTCCCAGAGATAGGTTAGGTTAGGGTTATTTTTTTTCGTGACCCGTAAAACAAAACTGCTTCCAGAGTACTGAAAAGATATTCCCAGATTATGCCTAGGAATTTCACGATCTGCCTAAACGTCACTGGCGGATGTCATTTAGCCAAATCATGAAATGGCGGCATTTCACGATATGCCTAGGAATTTCGTGATCTGCCGGATTTCACGATCGGCCGCCGACATATACATAGATACTCTATTACTCACACTCTAGTCACAAGTGCGTTGCCGGCCTTTTCGGTAGGAGTACGCTCTTTTCTTTTTGAAGGGTCGAAGTATATGTCTTTTTGTGGGGATCATGATTGACAAATGACATTGATGTCTTACACTAGTATACTATATCTATGAATGAAATCGATGGATCTGAAATCCAATCTGGCGAAATATCATCGTCACACGACAAATTGCATCAGTCGGGGAATTTATTACACCAAGTGAGATTCCAGTCGTCAAATAATATTGAACGGGAAATACAGGATATATTGCAGTTTCGTTCTATATAAATAAAAAAAAGTCCTTTTCTGTAATTAAACAGCTTTCACATGTCAATAATCCGCGTACACCATTATCATTACATATTAAACATTAGTAGCAATTTATTAAAGGTAAGTCGTTCACCAAATTCAAAACATTGTTTACCGAAATGTTACTCAATCCTTCGTTCTTCATGCGAAATAAATACTGAATCCTATTGAAAAACACTTGAATTTTAGCACTATAAAGGACCCGTGTTACTACCAGAGCAGTTAGTGGTAACACGGGAAAAAAACCGTGTTAATACTGGTAGTAAGTTGGGTAGTAACACGGGTAACGAAAGGTCAAACAAAAATGGCTCGAATGAAAAAGGAAAAGCGCTATGAATGAAGATGACTAACTTGAACTGTAGGGCAAAACGGTTAAGTTCATAATACTCGACTCTCCAACTCGGGCCGTCTGTGTCCCTCATAATTTGTTGCTGAAGACAATTATTTGTACTTACTCCGAAAACTTTGTAATTCCCTTTGAAAACATTAAAATCAAATCAAATAACAGTTTGTTTATTCCGCGACGGCACTTTCGAGGCAGTTCAATCTCAATTAATATTTTAAACCGGTATTTAATTCCATTTGGGTACTTGGCCCGTCTGTTAGTTTTGGATCTCATTTTAAAATGTAAACAACTCAGAGCTGTGCCTCTTAAAATTTGTTCCTAAAAGTTATGGAAATTATCTGGATCGACATTTGATACACTGCAAAAAATTTATAGCTCAACTAGTTTAAATACTTGAGAAAAAGCCAAATTGTGCTTCGTATAGTAACCAAAATTATGCCAATTTTACGTAACTTATTTTGGTTACTAAGTAACCCTCAGTAGTAGTAGTCCTCTGATTCACGTAGCACAATTCGACCTAGTCCCAAACCTAGCAAAGATTGTACTATGGGTACTAGACGACGATATAAATAATATATAAATAAGAAATATTCGAGTTTATCACACAGACATTTGCCCTGGCCGGGATTCAAACCCAGGGCCGTCGGCTCAGGAGGCAGGTGTCTACAAACTGCGCCAATCGCGTCGTCAAATCAATTTTTTTTTTCAGTTTACTGCCACAGGTTACCTACTTTAACCACGAATGGTTTATGGTTTAGAACTAACAAAAAAGAAATGACTTTAGCTGATGTTTTTAAGTATCAAGAGCTTGGGATTTCATTGTTTCGAGACCCTTTATGATAATCCTTTAACTGCTCATGACATGACCCATTTACGTGTTAAATGTGAAAATCTTATAACAAAGAAATTCCGAGCGAATTCGCGTAGTTGACTGGAAATCCTGACAACAAACAACTGCGTCGCTGCAGCGTAGAGTTGCGGTACAATGCATTTTCAAGGGGTGAGGATACTCAGGCACTCAGGTAACAGGGAAATTAGGAGAGTATTTTCATGAATCTTATTAAAAATTTCGTGAGACATATTTAATTATTATATTAAGCAGATTTTTGTCGAAGTCAATGCGTCTCATTTTGTCCGTTTCGATAAAGCAAAGGTGTTGGTACGTGAGAAACGTTTTATACAAAGCAAGGTACGCAAAGCTATCGAAATCGGACGGCACCCGAATGTTAATAGTTAGAGACCGCGGTTGGGCTTTACCTCCAGCATGAAAGCCTGTGCTTCCGTCGGCAAAACATTTTGTGCGTTTGGACAATCCCGTGGACACCATTAGTCAAGTTTGCGTAATGTCTATGGACGACAAAAGTGACGTAGGCGTGCCGGACGGACAAGTTGCAGGCTTGCAAGCACCCCTCGCCTCCGCGCCCTCAGTGATCGTGATCGCTATTAAGGCTTGTTCGGACTAGGCTAGTATTTTAGTCTAGTAGCGAGTAATTTAGTAGCTAAACGTGTCTGAACATCAAAAAATTAGCCCATGTTATGCAGCAGTTAAATATTATAACCACATCCCGGACCATATTAAAAAAGAAGCAACTGACAAAACATATGCAAACAAGTTAAAGTCATTCTTAGCACAAAAATGTTTTTACACAGTGCAAGAACTGTTTGAGGACAATCGTTAAATATTTTCTTTTTAATTCGAATTTATGTTATTTATTGTTGTTTTTTGTAATTTTAGTTTCATTAGATTCTAGTTAACAGCGGCTGTGTTAATTTCAAATAGATTTTTTGTACACCCTTAGATGTCTGCTTAAGCAGGCTTAGTTTTAAGATTTTGCAATACCCTTACAGGGTCCATGTGATACATATGTATATTTTTAAAGATCTCTTGTAATTACCATGGTATGCAATAAAGAATATGAATATGAATATGAATATGAATAAGTAATTTAGTCGAGTCAATCCATTTTATTTTATTCTATTTTTTTAGTAGTTTAGTAGTGAGTAGCACCCCCCACCACGCGTCCGTGCGTATAGGTACTCGGCCGCCGGCAAAACAAGTCCGAACCTGTCGATTTAGTCGAGTTCATTAGTTGGCGTGAAAATGTCGTTTCACTAGAGCGAGGAAACCACTTTAAGATTGCAGAATACCACTGACTTGTGAACTTTACTCGACTGTAATGCGAACGATTTTTAGGCAGTAGCGGATAGTTTAGCTACTAAATTACTCGCTACTAGACTAAAATACTAGCCTAGTCCGAACAAGCCTTTAGAGCGGAGCGTCGATCAAAGAAACCGTGAAGTTACCGCGCCGCTGTATGGTATGGGTAGCAGTCCCTAGTGAAACGCTCCATTCGTGTTCGAAATATTAATATGTAGGGCCGCTTCCGACAATTTCACGTGAGTATTTTCATTCGTACATGAACTAAAACGGAGTTAGAGACTGCTGTTCTCAAAATAACGATTAGATGGATCTTAATTTTATGATGGATGTTATTTTGGTATGGCGTTTTCATACCATTTTATACAAATATTTATAAACACAGATCAATATACAATTGAACACATTTAAAATTTTCAAATAGGGTTCAGCATCGATTTAAAATAATGTCACTAATCACACAGAACCTAAAAGTATTATTATTTCATTTGATTGTACCGACTAAATAGATTTTAAAATATTAAAAATATGTGAAAGGCCTTTGCCCAGCAGTGGGATAATCAAATAGGCTAATGAAAAAAAATAGAAAAATGTGAAAGCAGCGGCAGCGTCGTCTAAGTAACTAATTACTGGTTACCTACGCTTTTTAAAAGTCAAACACAAATTGAGATAAAAAAAAAAAACTTACTGATACTTCGCTGTCCGTCCGTCTGTCACCAGGCTGTATCTCAAGAACGGTGATAGCTAGACAGTTGAAATTTTCACAGATGATGTATTTCTTTTGCTGCTATAACAACATATAAAAATAATATAAAATAAATATTTAAGGGGGGCTCCCATACAACAAACTTGTTTTATGGTACGGAACCCTTCATGCGCGAGTCAGACTCCCACTTGCCCATTTTTTTATTCTTTATTTGATAATATAGGAAAGAAAGTCCGGTTTTAAAATTCCAATGTTGTCAATAATGCACGCGTAAAGTATTTATAGACGTATATAAAGTTAAACATAATTATAGCTACTATACACTAATACTTGTGAATATTTGTGCTTTCCAATTTCCATCTTTTAAGAAGACATTATATTGAAGGAGGTTGGGCGCTTTGTCGAATTTAATACCAAGCACAAAGTAACCGCACAGGTTTCTCTCGTATTTTGACTTAGTAAACAAGTATTTAGCGTGTCTGTGGTTTTGGTGATAGTCGCTCAGTCACCTTAGTTACTCATCACGCAGAAACCGTACTAAGTATTTTTGGACCAAGTATAAATACTCGTACTTAAACACTTGTGCTTATGCTCTAGATAACTCATATGAAGTGGAGCGCCGAGGACAATGGGTTGAAATGAAAGCATCCGCAGTTGGTAAGTTAAGACGCTGTATACAATTGTGGTCTCTTAACGGCCATAGGTGAGAGCGGAAGATACGATCACCGTGTCTCGCTCACTCCTCGCTGCGCTGGACGAGCGATATCATAGCTGTGCTGTGCTGTGTAGCCCATCAATACATCTAGCATAACCCTTAAATGCATACTGTAAGATGCAGCTTACATAAGAATTCAAGATTTATTTAGAAGTAGGAATATTTATAATGTTATTGAGAGTGATTTCATAAGGAAATTTAATCCAGTTTAATATTTATTCGTCATGCGTTGATGGTTGTATGTTAAAAAAATAGTTACAGTTGTTTATTAAAGAGAAGGCTGAAATTTGAAAAAACTTACCGCCATCTTTTTATGGTTTCGCAAACTGTTTTTTTATGAGTGTTTTGCAGTCTTTATGCTCAGTGAGTATATATTTTTTTACTAAAATGGCTACTACATAATAATATATTGAACGTTGTACGGATATTAAAGTTAGTAAAGAATTTCACTTATACTCAATATTTGTAAATTTCATTTATGTATGAAAAATTCACAAATTTTCTATTTTGCCAATTTGTTAAGAAAAAAAAAACGATTTTAATTTTGTCTTAATTGGTTTACTGTAAAATACAAAATATCTCGTATTTATTTATAAAGAAAAAACATGCATTTAAGGGTTAAGGGGACGGGTACTGCGAAACTAGCGCCACTTTCGATTTTTTTCTTATACCTTCATAATCTGATATTTTTTTAGAAATAGCTGTAGTCCAGGAGCTAGCAAAACACCTTTAATATTTATTAAATGACTTTACACAATTTGTTCACTGTAGTTTATCCTACAAAACTTGTTGACGTCAAAAGCGGCCACAATAGTTTTGGGCAAGTTTTTAGAGACAACTAAAGAACAAGAAATTGTGTATAATGATTTAATAAATACTTAAGGTGTTTTTCCAGTTCCTCATATCTTGTAATTACTGAAAATTGGTCTGTTTTAGAAGATATAATAAAAATTCGTAAGTGGCGCTAGTTTCGCAGTACCCGTCGCCTTAACTTAACACTCCTCGCTTCGCTCGTCATCGAAAACACAATTGAGTTATTTATATCACCGTATAGCTGAACACATTCTGATACATAACATGTATAATATTATGTTTACGCATTAAATAATAAATTTTTAACGAAGTCTTTGGACATGTTGAAGTTTTTGACATGTCAGTCACAATGCCAAAGGATTAAAGAAGGGAAACTAGTAATGGCTCTAGGGATTGCAAAACCGGTTATTATTTCTATAGTAAAATAACTGGTATTGAATTCCCTACCCGCGCACCGGTACGGCCGCCTTTCTGCGGTAACTGATAGCTGGCATACCTCGGATAGTTCAAATGGGAACACAGCCTACATTTATTATAGTTTCAACAGCTTATCCATTTCGGACGTACAATATTAATTTCACTGAATAATTACAAAAAAACTTAACTATCTGCGCTAAAATATTCATTTAAATTGTAGAAACATCTAGTAACCAGCCACTCTTTAAGTTTCCTCTAAAATGACTTACAACTTCAAGCGACTTTAAAGATTCAGGTAAATGATTGAATATTTTGATTCCAGCGACATACGGGCTCTTGCTTAATATGTAACTGGAAGGCCGAACTGTACATACATCATGTTTATATTGGGATCTGATATTATTTTTCAAGTCACTTCTTTTAATGAAAACGTCGTTCCTACCTTTAATAAATAAACAAATTTCTAGAATATAAATACATGTCAAAGTTAAAATTTTATTATTCTTAAAAATATCTCTTAGTGATTCTGTGCTTCTTAGTTTGAATATAATTCGAAGACTTCTTTTTTGCAAAGCAAAAGTTGATTGTACATTTACAGACACACAAACAGCTTGTCCTTCGACAAAGGCCTCCTCCAAGGATTTCCATCTTTCTCTGTCTCTTGCAATTCTCGTCCATTCTAGGCCGGCTACTTTTTTGAGTCCATCTTCCCAACGTTTCATTTGTCGACCTTTACTTCTCTTGCCATCCCTGGGGTACCACTCTGTTATTTTTCTAGTCCATTTCTCATTTTTGTCTCTTAGCATATGGCCCGCCCATTTCCATTTAAGTGTCTTGCATACTTTATTCGCATCTTTAAATTTAGTTACATCTTTGATTTTGGTTAGTTTAATTTTATCTTTTCTTCTGACTCCAGTTACACTTCTCTCCATTCCATTTTGACATACTATTATTTTGTTGCTTAGTTTCTCTGTTAATGCCCATGTTTGACAGCCATATGTTAAACATGGCAAAATGCACATGTTATAAACTTTCCTTTTATATGTAATTGGCATATCTTTGTTTTTCATAACTTCGCTAAGAGACCAAAATCTCTTCCAAGTGTTGGCGATTCTTCTATCGATTTCCTTTTGCGAGCATTTCTCAAAAAGTTTGTACATTTACTTTACGTCTTTGTCGGGGCCGGTTCGAAGCTTGTAATAAATTAAGAGACGATATCTAATATAATCTGACCTTGAAAACTTAAAAATAAGTTTAGTATCTCTAAGATAATATTATTGTCTGAAATCATAATGTATAATATAATTTTATAAAAATATTTTAAAATATTGGGTAGGTCTCATTTGTATGGCAATGAAAATGTCCCCTTAACAAAATTGTAGTTAAATTATCGATTTTCTGTAACAAAACTTAGTGTTTCGGGTTGAGTGTTGTGTTTCATTACAAAAGAGATATCTCAGAATTCATAAAAAATAAGTATTGTTGTCGTTATTTAACGTATATATTTATAATAAAAGATAATAATTTGTCCTAGAAAAAGTTCCAATTTTGTTTCCGGTGTTTGTTACGCTATTTTCATAGAATTCTGGGGTTTTGTTAATTCAATTGTAGTTTTATAGGAAAGTGGTAACACTAGGGATATTTTTAAGAGTGGCCATCTTGACATGTTGACAGTCTATCAAACGCAGCGGTAGAAACACGCTCGCCGTTGGTGGCAACCGAAAATTTGAACTCCTTGTTTGTTACGGGATAACTTGGTAAGTTTCACTTTTTCTTCAGTTTTGTATCAACTCATCAATTAATCATATTATTACAACTAAGATACAGTACATACAATATTTGAGTTATTCATTAAATTCGGTTAAAATATTTTTTAAAACGTCCGACCATCACTTCGTTACTTTCTTTTTTGTTACTTTTGAATCGTTTCGTATGACTAGGAAGTGAAGGTAACAAAAAAGAAAGTCTAAGGAGTAGTATAGACTATAGAGAATGACGTGATACAATATATATATTTCTCTTTAAAAAATTAATAAAAATATTTTCAATTTCAATAAAAACATAATATTATAAAGCAAAAGTTTCTGATTTTGAATTAAATAATATTATTGATTTCTTTTCTAGCTGAAGAAAAAAATGAGGCTTTTTTTACGTTTTTTTTTTATACTGTATAAACGATATGTTTATTATCATTGGTAATTGTAAATATTAATTGTTAAATAAAACCATTTACGTCACCCTTGACCGTAAAGCGGGATTTACGTCCGCTTCGCGGGACGAAAATCCCACATCCTGGCCAAGGCCAGACGTAAAACTTTAGACAAACCACGGGCGGTAATTCGTAAAGCCCCAGATTGCATATTTATTAGGGTGGGTCATTTTTCATTCTTTTTTTAATTTCTAACGGGCACAGTTGAAAAAAGGTGCCATTTAGAGCCATTAATGGATACATATTGTTATTTATTTTTATATTTCCGGTTTATTGCCTCCAGATTACTCCAGAAAAAAGTTCCTAATGTATGGAGCACAAAAAAAAGTGGCCTTGTATATTTTTTTTGTTGTATTTCGTTTTGTGATGCCCTACTTATTATACTCAGAATAAAAATACATTTAAATATCGGGCCAAAATTAAAAAAATAAAACCAGACTTCATAACGCTCATTTAATATGGGCATTTCTATACTAACTTAAAAAGATTGCCGTGTAGGTACTGTAATACTCTGATTTTACGATTTTACTGTACTTGTTGATGTTTAATTTTATTATTATTTGGATTCTTTATTGTGATCTGATCACGTCTACAAGTAGTCAAAACTGCATTTTGTGATTTATTGTATCGTTCCTATAGACAATACTCTTGAATAATAACTGAAGATCTCATTTTTATAAATAATGACACAAAGGTAAATTAAGAAAGGAAAATTGAATGCGATGTGTAAAACGCACATCCTAGGGTATGGCTAATGCGCATAAGCATTTCAAAAACATATATGACGCAGAGGGCGCTCCAGTGGCGTAAATAATTAAGGGATGAAAGATTTGGTGTGATTGACGTAGCGGTCGGATAGCTCAGTTGGGAGAGCAAAGCGCCGGAAATGCAGAGGTCGCGGGTTCAAACCCCGCTTCGATTGTAGTAGATCGCATTCAATTTTCCTTTCTTAATTTACCTTTGTGTCATTATTTATAAAAATAAAATGTGGTATTACCACATAAAAAAAAATAAGAATCGATAAAAAAAAAAGATTCTATACAAATAAAAATATGTCAATTCTGCTTGAATTGGCACATTATTTAAGCACTAATTAATCTGTATTATTATTTTTTGTGATACAAAACTAATAATTATATAGTAAGAAATGTAATTACTATTAAAGTGAGTTGTTAAGCATCTAATAAATATCGTAAGTGTACTAATTGTACACTATGCTTAATAGTTCCGATTTTGTTACCAAGGTTCCTATTATTGTTACTGTCCCTTGAAAATATTAGAGGTTTTTGTTGTTTTTTGTTAATTATTTGTTTAATAACATACATTTGATACATGTTTAAAATATAATTTAGATGGTCTAATAAATTGTTCTTCAAAGATATTTTAAATAACTCAATTTAATACGCGTGATATTGTAAGTTCAAACCTGAGTTTTGACTAAATGGTAACGTACAAGAGTAGTTACCATTATATCTTTAACTTATCGGAATATAGTAAGCAATTTTTATAAAAAAATATACGCGTATTGGTTATTACTATGTTAACTAATAAATAAATTCAATGTAATTCGTATGTGTTTATTTTATTTCCCGTTTGAATTAGGGTAACAAAACCGGAAATTTTGATTGCCTCGGCTCAATTAAATAAACTTTACAGTTAAAATTACACATCTAATCTCTGTCAAAAATTAATAAACTGAATCCTTACATAACAGTTAAATAATATGCAACAACAAAATCATTAAAATGTGATATTTTTTCTTTGTTACGACTATCCGAGAAATGTACAAACTTTTTGAGAAATGCTCTTGCATGGTATCCTGCGGGGCTATTAGCTGTCCTAGGTATATATACTCGTCCACGTATTCTATTTTCTGTGTATTTACAATGATATCGTATGTCTGTGAAGCATTAGTCATAATTTTAGTTTTCGAAGTATTCATTGAAAGGCCTGCTTTTATGCTTTGATCCGATAGTTGTTGTAGCATTTGCTCCAGGTTTTTTGGACATTCTGAGAATAGAATTAGGTCGTCTGCGAACCGTAAGTGATGTAGGTTTTCACCATTTATGTTGAGTCCGTTTTCTTTCCAATTTAAGTTTCTGAATACCATCTCTAAGGCTGCCGAGAACAACTTTGGCGAGATGGGGTCGCCCTGTCGGACGCCTCTTTCTAAAGGAAACTCCTCTCCCGTTATTTCTAGCCTGATTTGGGCTGTACTTTTGGAGTATATGTTCTTAAGTATTCGAACATACTTTTCCTGTATACCTTGAGTACGCAATGCTTCCCAGATGTATTCATGTTCCAAGGAATCAAAGGCCTTGTTGTAATCTACAAAACCCAATTAGTAACTTTTATTGTATTCTTTGTATTTTTGAAGAACTTGTCTTAGAACATGTATATGATCTACTGTTGAGTATTTGCTACGGAACCCGGCTTGTTCTTTCGGTTGGTTTTCGTCAAGTGTAGGCGTGATTCTAGACATAATTATTTTAGAAAAAACTTTGTAGATATTTGACATCAGGCTGATTGGTCGATAATTCGCTATATCTTCTCTGTTTCCTTTTTTATGGACTAATATTATAGTTGATTTAGTCCAATCTAAAGGAATATTTTCAGTCTCTATAATTTCATTGAATATGTCTGTTAACGTGGGGACAATTATTGGTAGGGTAGCTTTCAGAAGTTCGTTCGTTATTTGGTCAGGTCCAGGAGTCTTATCTCTTTTTTGTGTATTAATTGCTTTTTCTGTTTCTTCCTTCAATATTTTGGGAGTTGGTTCCAAGTCTGTTATTTTCCTTTCAGATATTCCTTCTTTTAAGTTCTTACTTTGGTACAATTTTCGGTAATAGTCTGTTGCCGTTTGAAGTATTTCTAGCCTCTTGCTTGTATGTTTTCCATCCTTAGTATTTTTCTTTAGCATCCAGTCTTTTTTTGTGTTCAACTCTTTAACTGCTTTTCTTGTTCCCCCTGTTTTTTCAATGTGTCTTTTCAATGTACTTAGCCTTTTTACTTTCTTATCTTTTCTTATACTTTCATTTATCTTTTTGCTTATTTCTGTTATTTTACTGCGGTGTTCTTTTTTTTTCTCTTTCTTTTGTATTAGTTCTTTCCTATCCTGTATCAGCTGTTTTGTCACATCAGAAACAACATTTTTGCTTCTTGAGTTAACTTTCTTGGTTTCTGTTTGTAAGTTGTTTACAAATTTTTCGTACTTGAACTGAATTGATATGTTGTTTCCCATGTCTTTTTCTATCGATTCTTTTAAGCTAACTGGGTCAATATTACGGTTATTCATAAAAGAGGAATTATCATTATGGAACCTCCTTTTTCTTTTAATAATGTTTGAAGATCCCTATTATTTTTAAAAGACCTATTCAAAAATAACCCACACACTAGTGTTGAATGGAAAAAAAAATCACCCACACTTTAGAGGTACCTACCCAAAAAAAAGTTTTTTTTTTTAGTTTTTATTTTACCGTTTTGACGGCGTGATACATACACATACTCAATACCAAATTTCAGCTTTCTAGTACTAATGATCACGGAGCTAAGCCGCGCATGGACAGACAGACGGAGAGACGACGGACAGACGGACATGGCGAAACTATAGTTACCTAGTTGACTACGGAACCCTAAAAAGGTACCATGTCGCGTGTCGACATTTGAAAAGTTAATTGAGAATAGGCACTAGTGTCTCTGAAATCTGTAGACCTCGTGAGTTTGTTTTGATATTTTATATTTTCTCTGTTATTTTGAAAACTACTGAAAAACTGGATCGAAAAAAAAACGATATATAGGTACCTAATAATCGGACCTATTCATGTATGCACAAATTTCGGGAGAAGTATGACCTGCGGCGAGAAAAGCCGAGGAATAGCTAAACAACTGAGCATACAAACATCCTGACATACGAAAGAGGCTTTTAGGCTAAGCTGAAACGAAACAACGTGATTCGCTTTTCAATTTTTTTATTCAATTATTTATACCTGTCTCGCTCGCTCTTACGCGATCCAGATAAGTACCTCTCAGTTTCCACCCAAACCCGAATCACAATTTAAGAACTCACGGACTGTAGTTTATTATATCCAGTTTGATGGTTAACCTGGTTTAATAAGATATAATCAAGTACTAACCCAAGATATCAATTTGATCCTTATAAAATCGCAATAAACTTATATTTGCAGTAAAAGCAAATTAGTTTCATTTTACAACCAGAATAAAACAGGAATAAGACATCCACGTACGGGGACCCCAGAGCCGCCAAGGAACTTACTCCTTTATGGACTATAACCATACCACGTGAGAACACCTCCACCACGAACTGATTCTCAGGAGTTTCTTGATATACATTTCTGGCTGTATATTGACTTTGAGTGGATACAAGTCTGAATAATACGCAATGTATAACGTTGTTTCATGAAGATCGTTTGGAACGTGTGAGTTTTGGGAGTAATTTCTCAGAATAGTATTTTATGGTTCTGCGTAAATCGTAAAATGGAAGTAAAATTATGGTCAGATGAATGTAAGTTTTACAGCTCATGAATTATTCGTCGGATTCGTGCGAGTTGAAGTGGAATCACCTGGCAATTAGAAGTAAACTGGAAGATCTACGTTGCTACTGGCTTAATAGTATTTAACTTTAAGCTAAAACAAAGTTTTCGGCATTATTAGTCAGACATTTTAGTGTCTGTGTTTACGCCAAAAAAGCGGTGGTAGCCTAGTGGTTAGGACATGCGACTTTCAATCCGGAGGTCGCGGGTTCGAACCCGGCCCGTACCAATGATTTTTTCGGAACTTATGTACGGAATGTCATTTGATATTTACCACTCGCTTTTCGGTGAAGGAAAACATCGTGAGGAAACCGCCTAAGCCCAATAAGGCCTAGTTTCCCCTCTGGGTTGGAAGGTCAGATGGCAGTCGCTTGCGTTAAAACTAGCGCCTACGCCAAATCTTGGGATTTAGGTAGCCGACCCCGATTGAGAATTCATTCTCTACAAAAGGGACAAAGGCTAGGAGGATGATGATGGATGTTTACGCCATTATTGTAATGAAAATAATGAAACGGTTTTTTTAGAAATTGATTAGAAATTGATTAGAAATTGATTAGAAATTGATAGAAATTGTTAGACATTAATTTGTGTCGCAATAAATGTCGTAAAACTACCTATGACATTGGTCACTGATTCAAATCAATCAGTCAATCATGTTGCGTCCTTGTGAAGCCCAAAAGATGTGAACTATTTTTGAAACATTTTACACAGCTCTGCTTGTGGTGAAACAAGAACACACAAGAATCGAGCAGATTTTCAAAATTACACCCAGATAATAATTATGATTGCGGTCACAATGTCTGTGATTTACAGTGCAATAGAATCGTGAATTTATAACGTGTGAACTGCTGGAACTATGTTTATACTTGGTTTTTAGGGTTCCGTACCCAAAGGGTAAAAACGGGACTCTATTACTGAGACTTCGCTGTCCGTCCGTCCGTCCGTCTGTCACCAGGCTGTGTCTCAAGAACGGTGATAGCTAGACAGTTGAAATTTTTCACAGATGATGTATTTCTATTGCCGCTATAACAACAAATACTAAAATAAAATAAAATAAATATTTAAGGGGGGCTCCCATACAACCAACTTACAGATAATGGTACGAATCCCTTCGTGCGCGAGTCCAACTCTCACTTGGCTGATATTTTTATCAGATACATTAAAATGGTGATTTGCAGCGCAAAGAAGCGTGATTTTACAAAGTGTGAACTGTGGGAATTACGTGTATAGGTACTTGGTTTTATCAAACGCATTAAAATCAGAAAAAATCCTTCAATTATGCGGTATATGGACGTATTTTTAGTCTAATGAAATGAGTTGGTAAAGTGTTCAGAAAAAGGTCCCATTGTTTGCCTGTCTGACGCAGAGCGGAGAAAATTGAGTACAGTCTCTTGTCGCGCGAGGACTGTCGCTTTCCTTTCAATACCGTGCGAGCAAGACAGAAAGTACTTACTCGTGCGACTTACGAAGTCGCGGCTAGATATGCTAGCCATGCAGGCTGCGTCTATTTAAAGTCGATTGTGAAGGAATGTGTTTGATAAATTTTAGCACGGCTCCGCTCCGCTCCGCTTGTGGTGGAACAAGGACGAACTAGGCGCATATTTTCAGAATTACACCCAGACAGAATTATGATTGCGGCCACAATCTCTGTGATTTACCGCGCAATAGCAGCGTGAATTCATAACGTATGAACTGCGGGAATTATGTGTATACTTGGTTTTTATCAGATACATTAAAATGGTGATTTACAGCGCAAAGTAGGTATACGTCAGCATGGTTTTTATCAAACACATTAAAATGAAAAACAGATTGTCGAAATGAAATCTCTTGAATATGCGGTTTATGGACGTATTTTTAGTCTAATCAAATTATTTGTGAGTGTTTAGAAAAAGGTCCACAGTTTGCCTGTCTGACGCAGGGCGGAGAAAATTGAGTACAGTACGTCTAGCATAACCTTGACACGCGACACTTTGTCGCGTGAGAAATATTACCTGTCACTTTCCTTTTCATACCGTGCGAGCAAGAAGTCGCGGCTAGATAATTATGCCGTCATTCACTAAAAGGCAGTCTTCTACATATACATAGTATGCAGAAGGCCGCCTTTTAAAAAATCACGGCAGAATTTATTTATTATAATGCTAGTCCAACAGGCTACATCTTTTTGAAATCAATTGTGAAGGAATATGATTGGTCCATTTGGGTGAATAAACTTTTATGTGCACCTTGTTGTTATGGTTACGCAAAACTTGTCCCTCTGACTTTTTTTTTTTTTTTTGTGTTTGCTTGCGGGTCCGACGGACCCTTTGCACTGCTGGTTTTCTGACATGTATTCCCGTTTGGGGCTACACCGAATCTATTCTAACTAACTATCTACCTTAAACTAAGATATTAAGAGATTTAGAGCAAAATCTTGGAAAAATGTGCGGTGCTAATGACCTTGGGTTTGTGAATGCTTTGAAGCTTTTATTTCGATTTCCTGACTCGCTCCCAGTGAGGCGTGTGGCGAAGTGTCCCTCTGACAACCGAAGCATCTTTCTATGAAACAGTATGAAGATGTCACTTGGACAACGGGGACAGAGTAAACAACACAAAAAAGTTGATTCACCCATTTAACACAGATTCGCTTGTGCTCGAACAAGGACGAACTAGGCGCATATTTTCAGCATTATACCCAGACAGAATTATGATTGCGGCTATAATCTCCGTGATTTACCGTGCAATAGCGTGAATTCATAACGTGTGAACTGCTGGAGTCATGTCTGCCAGGTTTTTATCAAACACATTAAAATGAGAAACGGCTTGGTAGAAATGAAATCTCTTGAATATGCGGTTTGTGGCAATGATATTTTTAATTAGATAGTTTATAATATAACTAGCGTTCCAAAAGTGAAGCCCTTATTACTGCCGTACATATATAGCCTACAGCCAGCAATAGAAAAGGCCGTATCGTAGTATGGAATCCATACGAAGATGCGGCTTCTTACTTTAGTATTAGGAAGAATAAGTCAATGGTAGTTTATCGCTATGGCAATGCCATAATCATTAATGTTGATTTCAGTAAATATTGCAGTTGTCATGTAAGTGTAAAACCACAAAACAGATAGGTACAGAAATCAATCTACATACAAGCGCGCTCGAGCAAACGCACACATAGATATTGCTCACGGACACGTCAAGCGGATGGCACTCGCGCTGGCACTGGTCCGAACTAGTCCGAGATAATCGTGTCCGTGTCGTGTCTATGTGTGCGTTTGCTCGAGCGCGCTTGTATGTAGATTGATTTCTGTACCTATCTGTTTTGTGGTAAAACAGTGTTTAGTAAAAGCTCACATTAGGTATATTTTCTTCAGTTTTCGCAACTGTCACACATTTAATTAAGTCAATTTAAATGGATTATATGGCGGGTATTACATTATTTGAGCCTCTCTTCCTTTTCGGCAGCTGTCCAGTTACAGTTATCAAAGGTTGACTGAGAAAAATACAATTTTTCCCCGTCAAAGTTACATTTGTGCAAACTACACATTTTAAAAATATGAATTTAAAATAAAGGTGTACATTTATATGCCAGATGGGCCTAGTTCGGCAAATACCTGGATAACTTAGCTTTATACGGTTATTTCTTTATCCCAATATACCTTGGGAATCCCGACCGCGCGATCGGGCGGATTCCCAGTATCCCCCGGGACAAAATTCGTTATTCCGGGAGGTCTTGTCCCCGGATTTATTCATGGGAGCAGGTTGTATTCTATTGCTGGATACATTATGCATGGGGTATAGGCCAATTGGACTTTGTGACAGAATTGTATAAGTTACTGTCTATACTTTGACGACGCGTTTGGCGCAGTTTGTAGAAACCTGCCTACTGAGCCGGGGGTCCCGGGTTCGAATCCCAGCAAGTGCAAATATTTGTATGATGAACTCGAATATTTGTATGGTTGTTCTATGTATTTAAGTACCTATATAAAAAACTGCGCTGGCTCAGCGACCCAAAATGAGTCTTGGCCTCCGACACAAGAGCTCGCCACTTTACCTGATCCTGCGCAATCTCTCGCCAGCTCCGAGCCCACGCAGATCCTTCTCTACCAGATCTATCTATCTATTTAAGTATATATTTATCTATATTAGTATGTATATCGTCGTCTAGTATCCGTAACACAAGCCTTCTTGAGCTAAATTTGTGACTAGATCGATTTATGTGAGGTTGTATTTATTTATTCACTATATTCGTTATTTTTATTCTACAGCTTACAGAGTGCAGAGTCACTAGTGTAAATTGTTGTACCTACGTTGCTCCTATTTCAGGCCACACCCGGTATATTTAACTAGGAGGCGTGGCCTGTGGAGGCGAACTTTTTTCTTTTCCGTAGACGGTTCAACCATCTTTGGATGGCCAGCTATATATGTACCTAAATTGGTTATTTGTCCAGCCGTTTCAGCGTGATGCGAGGACAACGGAAATTATGAAAACAGATGGCGCCAGGCTGGCATGGCGCCGCGTGCCCGTACAAAAAAATGACGATCCTACATCACGCTATTAGGGTAAGGACCAAACAGTTGGACGTAATTTAGGCGTAGTTAGCCTGAAAAAAAGCGATCAGATAAAAATCAGTTGTGCGACAAAAATTAACGACACAAGAATTAACCTCAAAACAGTACCTTAAGGTACATTATTCGATGGTTAATTTGTCGTCGTACAAGGGAAAACTTTAAACAAATTTTAATTAAATGAGTTAAGGCAGCAAACGTTTTGGTCTTCACCCATTAAGATTTTCCTGAAATCAGGACCCCTCTCCATAGTCAGATAATTTTCAATACAATCTAGAATTTTACAATAGTATAGATGTCTTTGTGGAAAAGTAGTAAATTCCCAACTCGTCAAATGACGAACGAGGATCACTGACTCTCGTTGGAAAATGCCTACTTTCCGCACTTACGACAGACGTACTACGGAATTTTGCTACAATACTTGTTTACGATAAACGTAAATAAGTATTATAAAAATAAGAAAATAATAGAATTATAATAATAAGTATTATTATTATTAGTATTTAAAATTCCGTTGTTAGGAATTTTTGCTTCAATACTTGTTTATGATAGCAGAAGTATTATAGCAGAATTCTGTTGTCATTTTAAACGTTGCCACAATTTCAGTGCAACCCTTATTAAGCTAACAAAAGGTTGTATACCCGAGCTATTTAACGGGATATCCCATTTCCACAATAGTGCGGAAACATTGTCCCAAAACACGCATTTAGGACATTACTGAATAGCATTAGGTACCTATTCCGGCACAATAGAACTGGTAGTTTTTTTAATATTATGAACTTACTGCAAATGTACTAGACTAGGATATCATTAGGACAAAATGGGGCTTGTAACGTATAGGATATTTTTATCTGACGACACGGTTGGCGCAGAGCCAGCAGTCTTAGGTTCAAATCTCGGACAGGGCAAAGGGTCTACCAGGCTAAGCGAACAAGAACTGCCCCCAACGACGGATTTGGTCATTCTTTCAGGTGGTGTACTGGCAAGTTCTAAGAATACTCTACGCTTAATATCAATCCTCGATATTCTTTTGTTTTCGAGTTATTCAAGATAATGTAAAATAATCACGGTATTATTGAAAGTAGCATATTTTGTAAACTATTCAAGTTAGATTAACCGAACGAAATTATATTGGACAATAATAAAATAGGCTACAAAATGCATATTTTTAACCCGCATCATGTCCTTATACATCAGTATGTAAAAATATTTTTCTGACTTTTTTTTTCACTTCTCGAGGAGGCACACCTTCAGAAAAAATATCCATGAGTAGCCACTAGTACCCGCTACATACACATATAAAAATATTTGCATAAATTTTCGTGCGTCATGTCAAAAAAAAACATTATCGAACAAATAGTTACGAGCATATATAAATAAAGTACTAATGCAGAGTGTAGATAAGTACTATGTAGATCTATAATCTCTTTTAATAAACCTATTTATAATGCATCGACGATGACATGTCAACGTTGATAACATTTAACACATAATATTATCTGCATTTGTTTAATTTGCATTTTGTGTTAGAAAATGGATAACATTAAGTGTAAGTCTTGTAAGAAAACATTAAAAAGTATTGATGGCAAGAAAAAAGGCATAAAAACTGGGCAAGAGGCTGATTTATATAGCAAATGTACAAATAAGTGTATTTATATCAATTATAAATAAATATAAATAAATAAATATCGGACAACCTTACACAAATATTGCCCGTTATCTTATCTTATCTTATTAGGAAGGGGTCCTTGCGGATACACTTCGACCCAATGGGATCTTTTGTGTAGTTACCCCCATCGCGCCTACTCAAAGGATTGTTCCACCACCTTCATATATCGGATGATGGAACCAGTTGGTAGTGCCTGGAATTCCTTCGGTTCTGGGTAACCAATACCGAATTCCTTCATTCTGAGTCTGGCGAGGGCATGACATCCACACAGTATGTGCTTCATTGTCTCTGCCTCCTCGCCACACATTCTACAATCTGTATTGTCAGACAGTCCCAACTTGGCCAATAGTCCTTTGACCCCAAAGTGACCAGTAAACACCCCCGTTATGATTCGGAGCTGTCTTTTGCTGTATTCCCATAATTTCTTGGTCCAGCCTGATTCTATACATTCCATGAATAGCTTTGAGTGCCTCAAGTCTGCCATTTTCCTCCACTCTTGTTGGTGCTGGTTTTTGGCATAGTCCTTGATGGCTGTTGCTATGGTTCCCTGCGAGAGACCCACACATGGTTCAGGTCCTATGAAACTTGTCGCAGACCCTTTTCTAGCAAGTTCATCTGCAATTTCATTACCGATGAAGCCTTCATGCCCTGGGATCCATACCAGTTGCAACTTATTGTGCCTTCCAAGCTTGTTCAAAGCTAGGACGCCATTATACACAAGTCTAGAATCCACTTTAGGCGCACCCAGCGCTTTAAGTGCCGCTTGACTGTCACTGAGTATGTAGATGTGCTTCCCTCTGGTAAGTCTATCTATGTTCTCCTGGGCACAGGCGATTATAGCGTATGTCTCCGCTTGGAAGACAGTCGCATAACCTCCCATACTTGTACTTGCATTGAAGTCTTTTGCATGAATGCCTGCTCCCGTACCTGATCCCATTTTTGATCCATCAGTGTACCAAATAATGTCCTCACCATCTGCTGTAGGTGGCTCACGACCCTCGGCCCATTCCGCCCTCGTTGGAACTTGTACCTTGAAGTTCCTACTGAATACAAACTTAGGCTGCATTTTATCGCAGCTCATGGTTGTTATTCTGTCAAGAAAATTGTTACTTTCCATGTTAGTGTGCTTAGTCTTCGGCGTGCAGTAACTCCACAGGTCCATTGTTTTTAACCTGTGCAGTGATTTGCGCGCTTCGGACTGTATCACTATATGTAGCGGTTGTAGATCTAACAATATTTCTAGCGCCGCGGTTGGCGTAGTTCTAAACGCCCCTGTTATAGCCATGCACGCCGTTCTTTGCACCTTCGTCAAGGCGTCTCTGCATGTGCTCCTCAACGTCCTTGGCCACCATACGAGGCTGCCCTATAGGATGATTGGTCGTACCATCATGGTATAAATCCACTTTAGTACCTTTGGACTTAATCCCCACGTCTTACCATACGCTGATCTACACATCCCAAATACTCTGAGAGCCTTTGTTATGGTGTGATCAACATGCTTTTTCCAATTGAGTTCCTTATCTAGTATGACACCAAGATATTTCACCTCACTGGACATTTCGAGTACCTGTCCATACAGTTTTAGTTCCTGCATGTCCTTAAGAATTCTCTTTCTCGTGAATGGTATTACCACTGTTTTGCCTGGGTTAATGGATATTTGGTGATTGTAACACCATTTCTCCACTTTACTCATAATTGCTGATACCGTACTGGGAAATTTCCCATTTACGAGAATAACCAGATCATCTGCATATCCTACCGTATAGATAGGACCATTGTTGAGTTCCTCCATTAGGGAGTTTACCACCAGACTCCATAGAGTAGGTGAGAGTACTCCTCCCTGGGGACACCCTTTTGTAGCCGTAGCTAGTATTTCATCTCCCATCAGAGACGACTTTATTAGCCTGGCGTTTAACATGTTGCCAATCCATTTGCAGATGGTCGGTTCTATGCCATGTCTTGCAGCTGCTTCACTGATAGCTTGGTACGTGGTGCGATCAAACGCTCCTTCTACGTCTAGAAAAGCCGCCAGGCATAGTTCCTGATTTTCTATGGCCCGTTCGGCCCTGGTTGTTACCAGGTGCAACGCGGTATCGGTTGACTATTACTATTACGGTTGAATATTGCCCCTTAATATTCATTATTCATTTATGATTACATTTTATTATTCAGTTTTGGTTTGTACTTTCCGACTTTTCGACCGTTGAAACGACTCCAGTAACTTTGTAGCTTCGGGCCCCTAGTTACTGAAAATCGTACATACATAAGTCATGAACATTGGAACAAAGTTGGGATTTTTTTTTTTATTTTGAATCAGAATGAAATTGAACGGCCAGACGTCATTAATATTAAAAACAAATAGAATTTTTCTAGAGCGCGTCATTAGAATAGAATAGAATAGAATAGAATATTCTTTATTGCACACCCCAACAGGAAATAAATACAAACAAATTACAAGTAACATTATGACCGCGTTAGACCCGTTATAATTTGTGTTAATTATGAGTACAAGTAACATTGAATAGAGGTAAACAACAGGCGGTCTTATCGCTAAAGAGCGATAAGACCGCCTGTTGAAGAAGATAAGAGAGCCATTCTGAATGATGTAAAATAAAATAAATTAAGAATACGTCAATCCGGTTACCGTTAACGCGTTGAATGAAGTAGTTTGTTAGATGTTCATCTAAAATAACGTTATAGGTAATTATTTGAATGACTGTTATCTTGATTTGTTTGAAATTGGCATGGTATGTAGGTTATTATTTTATATCATCTAGTTTCGCATGGTAGTTGTAGTTTTGCCAACTAACTCGTCCATATTACGAACTCGTCTACATTGCCAACTCGTCTATATATCCAACTCAGCTACATTGTCAAGTAGTGCATATTCTTAACTCGCCCCTAGGTACCTAATTACATAAAATAAAATTTTAATGATCAATTTAGAAGAAGACCATAACTCCATCCATTTTCCAGAAACTTGTAAGATTTTTTTTGTAAGAACTAATAATATATAATCAAACATTATTATTTCTAAGAGATTAATTTATTTGCATGACGATTAAATTAGTTTGACTACTATTGCTTTGATTTATTCTAAAACTCGTCATTCAAAATAACCTATTCTCGAATGTCGGTCAGTTGACTTATTCTTGCGGTGTGTCATTTAAAATGATGTGTTATTTTTGAATGCCCAACTCAGATTGAGACCTAGGGACCTGTGATGGTTGCGTTTATCACGTGATAAATAAGTGACAAAGAATCTGTCACTCACACTCGCAATGTGTCAAAACGTGACGGATGCTTTGTCACCTATTTATCGCGCGATAAAAGCAACCATCATAGGCCCCCGATAGATGGTTTATGTTACAAAAGACTATCCTAAATGACGATACCGGTAGGTGGTCTTAATACTGATACACGCCAACGGTTATCGGTACAGATATGAACACTTCAGCTGGCCAATTTGTTAAGCTGTGGCAACTTCGATTCTCTACCGAATCACCTCATCCGGATTCAATGCCTCAGAGCTGAGCACGCTTGATAGCGGGATTAGTTGGGCCCTGAGATCCAGGTTTCCTAAATAGGTTAGGGAATTATTATTTTAGGTCTTGCTTAGCATATTAATTACTGTGGGAACACAATAGTGTCGCTATTCCCACAAATAAAGCCTGACTATAGTTTTTTTGAGGATGTCTTTTGATTCTATTTTTATTGGGATCAAATGTCTACAAGGGACTATATAACCACACTTAGACTGCTTTAAAAGTCAGAAGTGTACGGAGCGATAAAACGCTCCATATAATTGGGTCATTATAATATGTTATGGGTACCCATGTTTGTATGGAGATAACAAGCTTTGTCTCTATCTATCTATCAGCCACAGACGTACACTGCTGAACATAGGCCTCCCCCATGACTCGCCACAAAGTGCAATCCTGTGCAGACCGCATCCAATGATTCCCCGCTACCCTCACGCGGTCATCCGTCCATCTATTCGGGGGCCAACCTACGCTGCGCTTTCCTATACGTGGTCGCCAATCTAGGACTTTGCTGCCCCAACAACCGTCCATTCTCCGGGTACATGGCCTGCCCATTGCCACTTCAACCGGGCAATCCTGTGCTCTATGTCGGTTACCTTGGTTTTTCTGCGGATATCCTCATTTCTGATTCTATCGCGCAAAGAAACTCCGAGCCGCCTCATGAGTCCCATTGTAAACGACCATGTCTCAGTTCCGTAAGCCATCACTGGCAACACGCACTGTTCGAAGACTTTCGTCTTCAGGCACTGGGGAATTTTCGACGAGAAGATATGACGTAGCTTCCCGAACGCTGCCCAGCCGAGTTAAATTCGTCGATTAACCTCCTTCCTGAAGTTGGACTTACCTAGCTGGACAATTTGTCCCAGGTACACATACTCGTCGACAACCTCGAGGGCAGAGTTCCCAACCACTATCGGGTAAGGCGCAACATGGTCATTCGACATGATTTTAGTTTTGTCCATGTTCATTTTCAGACCTACCTGTTGGGAGACTCTGTCGAGGTCTTCGAGCATAGCGCTTAATCTCTCCAACGACTCCGCCATGACCACGATATCATCTGAAAATCGAAGGTGAGTGAGGTGCTCGCCGTTGATGTTGATGCCAAGTCCGTTTCAATCCAGTAGCTTGAAGGCATCTTCCAGTGCAGCAGTAAACAGTTTTGGAGAAATTACGTCTCCCTGTCTTACTCCTCGCTGCAGTTGGATAGGCTCTGAGCTCTGGTCTTGGATTCGGACTGACATGGTGGCGTTTCTGTACAAACTCTTCAGCACTTCGATGTATCGATAGTCGATACAGCACCGCTGGAGAGACTGAAGCACGGCCCAAGTCTCGATCGAATCAAAGGCTTTTTCATAGTCCACAAACGCTAAGCATAGGGGCCGGTTATACTCCTCTGTCTTCTGTATGACCTGCCGCAGCGTATGAATGTGGTCTATGGTGCTAAAACCTTTTCGGAATCCGGCTTGTTTGGGAGGTTGGAAATCGTCAAACCTGTGCGCGAGGCGATTTGTAATGACTCTGAAGAACAGCTTATAAACATGGCTTAGCAGTGAGATAGGCATGTAGTTCTTCAATAAGGTTTTGTCTTGAAGAACAATGTCACCACACTCCTTTTCCATGCTTCAGGCGTTGTGCCCTCATGTATGACGGAACCGAACAACTTCTGGAGGACTTTGAGTACTGGTTTTCCACCCGCTCTCAGAAGTTCAGTCGTAATTCCGTCGTCACCTGGTGCCTTGTTGTTTTTAAGCTGTTTCAGAGCCATCGTGATTTGATAAAGGCTAACGTACGGAATGTCTTCGGTATAGTGTCGGGTCAGTTTCGATCTAGGGTCAGCACCGCAAATATTTTGGACACGTGGACTTTTAATAGATACCAGGCGGCAAAATCTTGGTAATAAAAATCTACATAATATTCGACTATACCGCTATTAAAACCGACCCGCTTATAGTAGTAGCAACCCTTTTAAGGTTAGGAGCACATGGACATCTAAAAGCACTTAATATAGTAAAGTGTGAGACCCAATAATATTAAAATTCAATCCTGACATTTCGCAATTGCCGAGTCACACAAGCGTCCGCTTTTACACAGGTTGTTAATTTATTTTCTTAATAGAAATTTTCTAATATGAAAGCGGAACTATTAATTTAGTAAAAACGCGAGAAATAGATTTTATATATTAGAAGTTGCCAACAAATTTGTCTGAAAGGAAGATAAATGTGTCCATTTAAATGTTTCCAACAAAATACAGACATGCATGCGACTAAGATAACAAAGCACATATTTCACACTTTTAAACTACACAGAAAGTTACGTATGAAACTCCTCTAATAAAATAAATAAAAGCAAACGTTAGTGAGTGAGTGTCTGCTACTTCTTCACGCCGAAACGGCTAGACGGATTAAAATGAAATTTGCAACAGACATACTAAGTATATACTAGTAAGTATGTACTCAATAAGTTACATGTAAAAATATGGTTCCCGTAGGATAGTGAAACGCGAGCGAAGCCGTGAGTATAAACAGGCGATTTTTTTTTGTATATTTTAGATATTATTTACTCGGAATCACGAGCTCTTTCAAGCTAATTTGGAGAAAAAAACGTGTCCCTATATTTTTTCCTACCATTTCCGAACCTACTGTCAGTAGCGGAAACGTAATGGAAAACCAAAAAATATATGAACATACTTGGGAGTTTTTTTTTCTCCTAACTAGATTGACCTTAAATATCATAAATGAAAATGAAAAATGGGGTTGTTCAACAAAAAATAATAATGGCCCAAACAAGCACTTAATAAAGTTGATTTTTTACTACGAAATTCTCAAAAGTAACAACAAATTGCCTTTGTACCTAAGTTTCGGGGAACATGTAAATTGAGATTCACGTTGAACAAAGCTAATGTTCGCGAAATACTTAATGAAAATTTTAATTAAAAAATCAATAATGACAACCGTAGTTGGAGTGGCACCAGATTTTTTGTAGTTTTGTAAAAAAAACTATTTGAATAGAGCTTTAATCACAAACAACTGAAAATGTTGTGAATTTTAGCGGGACTTTTGTAAAGTTACAAAGAACGACGGATGCTTGCTCTTTCTTTTTGCATTATTAAAATAAAATCGAGAGAATCACTGGTGTCGGTCGGTCGGTGGCGTCGTATACACCGTAAAAAATATTAGAATTCTGTATGTAAAGAAATATAACAAAATACATAAAATAACTGAATGGTTTTTTTTTTTTTTGAGAATGAATGGTTTAACAGTGTTTGTCAAAACTTATAGCTTAAAACACAACTCAAAATTGTAATTATGAGTTCATCCTGTCACTTGTAGTGGGGTAAAGTCAATTTACAAACTTAAAGTTGCATAAATAGGTTTAAAAAGGTAAGTTTATTATTATTAATCCGTATATGGCGTTTCGAAGCTTATTATGCCAGTATCAGTTTGTTTAGTTTATAACCGATGCATGATTTCCGTGTTTTTTTCCATGATTTTCCATGACTTATCAAAAAATACAAATTAATTATTAAAACATGAGATGAAATGAACATGAAAAAGATGGCCGATCCTAAGGTAAGTTTAAGGTTCGATCTATTCGCGACAAGAAATAAGCTGTCAATAATGTCAAACTCAACGTCATTCGCTATTTTTTAATAGGCACCAGACTAAAGTAACCTTTACGTCATCGTGTCATTGTGTTGGGAGTTACTTCATTTTCATTCATCTTAAATTTTAATAAATTAATTAGTAATCTTACGAAAAATATAAAAACAGTGATTAAGTCTTCTTTTTAAGTGAAATACAGAAAACTTATAAAAATGTACAATTCAAAATATGAAATGTTGTCAATTGCGTTAAACCGACAAGTCGTAGTCTGAGTCAATATAGTACGGTTTCTCTCCCATCCATTTCGTATGGCACTGGAGATTATTCAGATTCAGATTTTTGGTGTCAAAGCTGGAATGGAGTAGTACCTACTAGTAGCAGATTGGTGCTGTCTCCCCTGGTTTACCCCCAACGGAGACATCAGAAATCTTCTAGCACTGGTCTCCCTTGGTAGGAGAGACATCTGACAGTCTGTAAAAGCCTACTTTCTCGAAGAGTGGCTATAATTATACTAGCACCCGCATCAGTAGAAAATGAAAATACGGTCCTACTACAAAGAACGCTCGAGTGGATTACACTTGTATATTCGACTGTCCGTACACCAACCTATATGATGTTCCGATAATGCTAAAAAAGACTTACTAAAACACAATTTGCACATTTCGCTTATTGCTTATTCAGTAGCCAGTATGTATAGTCCATAATAATGACAATGGATACACCAAACATAATTAAGAAAGAGAATTTTATTGATACGTCAAATATTAAAACACAAATCGTATCTAAGTTTCCTTTGAAGAGGTCTCAGTTTAGCAGACGGAATACTGGTCTTTATGCGACTATGAAGACGCCTTAGTTGATCACTAGACCTAATCGCTGGATAGACTAGGTCTTCAGACTTTCGGGATAGACGGAGGCCACAGATGCCACTCGTCAGTGAAGTCATGTGGGTGTAGGTGGAACTTGCCGTCGCGCGAAGGGTTCGCGTGTACTGGAATCGCGGCGCGGCACCAATTGCCTCCGCCGCAGGTTACAATCACCAGGCCTTCCACGGCCACAGGCTGGCCCGTCCACCTAGAAAAACATTAATCAAATCCGTAGAATAATCATCGTTGTTTCGTGCATGTGCACTGAACACGTGATACCTAGGCCCGCGGCCTAGTTACGCACGACACAGGCAACGATTACAGACATTATTAATCGTCATTTACGTTGTCCGTTAGACATAAGTCCCTTCTAAAGTCGTCGGCCATAGGAGCCACCTATACCCAGCTTAAATAAAATTCTTACATCAAGTCTGTTAGATTTTTTATCCTTAAATCTCGCAAATTCTGTCAAGGAGATTAAAGGCATGACAAAAAAACGGGCAAATGCGAGTCTGACTCGCGCACCGAGGGTGCCTTACAAATACGTATCCCACCTTAAATGAAAGGGTAAAGTTAAGTTTGCACCTGTCATGTATGGCGCCAGATACAAATGAGGTGCAAAGTTAACGCCACCAGGCTCTCCAAATTTAATATGATTTTTGAAAAAGACTATATTTTTTAAAATATAATTACAAATGTACCTTTGACAACGGTATCTGTAAAGGTACTGAAACGTCAGGGAGGCTCAAATAATTAATATACGCGATATAATCCGTTTAAATTGTTTTATTTAAATGTGTGACAGTCGCGGAAACCGAAGAAAATATTATGTACAAATGTATAGTTTCAGATTTTTCCTTATATTTGTAGTATAAGACGGTATTACTTCCCAGATTTCATATTTCTAGATCAACAGAAAATACCCACTAAATTTTGGTTCCCTTGAGAGTGCCGTATCATTATTTTACGTTAACTTAGACGATTGATTTCACAACTTCAAGGGATTTCACAAATCATATACTCAGGTGTACCGTACCTGAGTATATGATTTTAATTTCAACTCGATACCTTTACGTTAGGGTGTTTCACATTTGTATGGGGAAAAAAAAATGTGATATTTTTTCTGACTTCGCTCGGCTTCCGGGTTCAGCTTATCTTAAACGCGTATATACCAAATTTTAAGTGAATTCGACATTGTTTAGAGGTTGCGCTGGATGAAAAGATACAAAAAAAGTCATAAAACATTAATATTACTCAATATTATTGCCAAATAGAATAATACAACAGTTGAAACTTAATTGAAAGTAAAAGTAAACTTATTAATGTTAAAATACAACAGTGTTTACATGCATCCATTGCAAAATAAGTAATCATTTAGCTACATAAGCTGCTATCTCTTCTTTTGTTCGCTTAGTAACGCATTTTCGGTGATGCTCGACGACTCTCAGCAAGAACTGTTTCTGCTCTTTATCTTTGAATGAGTCATTAAACTTTTTTATTAAAGCTATCTCTGCGGTATCGTTGAGTACTTTTAGACTATTGACCAAGTCTCTAGTGTAAGGGCTACAATAATTACTTTACATCCTGAACACCAAATAATTCGAAGAACGATCTTGTTTTGGCAGTAACAAAATCACTGAGAGATTTTTCTTTCAATTTTAGACATTTACCATCCAACCTTTTCATTTCTTTCTTCTTTGCTGGTTTATTTAAATTCTTGAAATCTTCTGTTTTTCATCTTCAGTGACACGTTCAGTCCCATGTTTATTTCTAACAAATACCAAAGATGTCTCTTGGCCGCCGCAAGGGCACCTTTCTTTACATTTTTATCGGGATAATTGTTTAAAAGCTGTAGCATATCCCAATCATTCTTGGGAGCCCATCGACTTACCACTGCTTCATGCCAAAAGCGGACATATATGAGACAGAAAAAAAGTCCTACTTGTTTCATACCATTCAGCTCTCTTTTGGCGTTTCATATTAGCAGTGTCCGTATTTTTACATTTATCTTCTGCCAAATTTTGGTCCTCCTTATAAAAAAATTGTATGCCGGCTCGAATATTTACCTCCGTCTTAACAGGTATATTGGCCCTCTTCCACACGTCTTGCAGTTTAATACTTGTACGTTTAGCAGCTTCTGAAAGTGTTTCTTTATTTTCTATGTGATGGTACATGAAAACCAACAAAACCTGTTCCTTAGAAGGAAGTCGAGCGCCCAAAAAATTATCACAAGGAACCTTGTCAAGTAAACAAATTCCACGTCTTCTACTCATTTTTAAATTAGGAACTTGCTTCAATATAAAAACTACGCCTTTAAATCACTTTCACACCACCTACTACAAAAAGTAACAGAAGTTGTGTTTCTACCCTCTACTGCACCTATATTAACTTTTCAGACAAAAGTTGGCACAGAGCGCAACCTCTAAATATTGTCTGATTTCCCTGATTTTCGGTATGTGGGCTCTGTATAGGGGTAGAACCAAGAAGAAAAGCGAAGTCAAAGAAAAATCTAAAATTTGGAAAAATGAAACACCCTACTTTACGTGGTCTCGAGATAATGGGTCTTGACAGATGGACGGACGGACAGACGGACAGCAGGACAGCTCGACAGGAAAACAAAGTGATTTTATAAGGTTTCCGTTTTCTTTCTTTTAAGGTTCTAAAAACGAACAGACTTGATGCATGTATGAAAGAGTATACTTTTAATTTGGTCCCATTTGTCATAATCATCATAAGCCCGATCAGTCCACTGCTGGACATACGCCTCTCCCATGACAAGCCACCGAGCTCGATTTTCAGCTGTCCTCCTCCAGTTACCGCCCGCTGTCCTACGAATGTCTCCAGAACTCGTTTGCCTCAGTGGTCATCGGCTCTACGACAGATATGACCAGCCCACTGCCACTTCAGCTTGCTTATTCCCTGTGCTATGTTCGGTACAGTACTTTTATCTCACGAGCGCGGGTGAGCCATGTTTGTGTGAGTAATGTACATGCACATTGGCTCTGTGTGGGTGAGCCGGAACTGTTCGCTCCCGAGCTCACCCACACAGAGCCAATGTGCATGTACATCTACTCACACAAACATGGCTCATCACCCGCGCTCGTGAGATAAAAGTACTGTAAATTTGGTTCTCTGTCGAATTACTTCGCTTCGGATTTGATCACTAAGAGACACATCGAGCTCTTTCCATTGCTCGCTGAGCGACTTTGAATTGGTGGACTAGTCGTACGTTGAGTGGCCATGTCTCGGCTCCGTAGGTCATGACAGGTAGAACGCACTGATTAAAAACTTTCGTTTTTAAACTTGTCATATAGCAAAGAAATTATATGGCTACTTACTTGGCGGTATATTGAACATAAATGCACGCTCGCTGTCCCGGCGCGACGCGTACATGCCGAGGGTAAAGTCGGAGCTCGGCGTTGCCCCGCCACGACACCACCAGGTCCATGTTTGCGGTCACTGAAATATTACGTTACTTATAATGGGCCAATACTTAAACACGACGTTCCGGCGGGCGGTAAGGCCGACGACTTTTTGAGTGACGACAAAGCACGAGAAGACACAAATTATTTGACTAATAGGCTTGGTTAACACTTGCTGTACACAGCAGAGAGACTGAGGATTGGAGTAAAAACGCATTCACGGGCGCTCTAGGCAGACGTAGGGGAGCGTGGGGGAATGGGAGCCTATTAAGGAGTATTGATTACAGAACTCATAATTAATACAATTAAAAATTGAATTAATCATGAACGGTAGCTTTGGTTATATGGCTACCTGTAAAAATATCTATATATTATATGTCTTTCGCTCCCATCAAGTACCCCAGGCTTCGGGAAATGAGAGCCACGAATGTCTCATATGTTAAATGGGAGCGATTATATTTTGTTATTCTAAATAAAATCGTATCTATTTATGTGCATAATCGACTACAAAAGCTTTTATTTTACGAGACTTTACGATACTTATCAAACAAATTACATTAGATTTACTACATTTTGGGAACTGTTTCCTAAGCTCTCATTGGGTAATGAGCAACCACATCGTAAATAAAATTACATAAAAAAGTATATTTTTAATTACAATTTGAAAATAATTAATAAACATACGTAATATGAATACCTACCATAACGCATCTATGTAATTTTAGGCGCATTTAAGACGAAACAATTCAGATTTTTATAAGCATGGAGCCAAAAATCTCAAAACCGTCTCGTATAACTAGACGCATGGAACTTAGTGAGTGCTCTTTGGAGGCGACCTTGTGAGCATTCCTGAACACATCTGAGTGTCTTTCGACACCCCCGTTACCCACCCGCTCTGATAACCTCACGTTCCCCTAAAAATGTGATAGTTCAGTTGGGAGTGCGCCACGCCGGAAACGCAGGCTCGCAGAGTCGAGTCCTGCTCACATTGCTGTGGATCATATTGGATTACTAGAAGGCATCCGAAACTTCGTTCGCGTATTTTTCTTCTTTACCGTAGACGGGTAAAAAGTATCCTATAACCATCTTTGGATGTCCAGCCATCCCTGTACCAAAATTGGTAAAAAATTCGTCCAGCCGTTTCGGCGTGATCCGAGGACAATGGCATTTATGACCAACAGATGGCGCCAGGCTGGCATGGCGTCGCGCGCCCATACAAAACAAATGACGATCATGCATCACGCTATTAAGATTTTTCCTGAAATCATGACCCCTGTCGATAAAAAACTGATTTTCATTACAAATCTAGAATTTGATAATATTATAGATATTGCTGTAGATTATAGATTTAGATTTATTTATCTCATAATATAAAATGTCAATATAAATTACACTGTCAATTTACATGCACTTATACTATGATCGTCAGCGTCACATACCTATATTAATAGTAAGAGATAAAATATAATGACATTGATAATAAAAACAGTGGAATTCATAATAAAACAGATAAAATAATTACATGTCAACATTTTAAACAAACAGATAAAGATGTCAAAGAAGCTCCTAAATGGATTGTCAAAATACACAAAAATTAACACGACAAAAATAACATTGAAAATTACAAAGTCAAATAAGGCAATAAATTAGGAATAAGGTCAAAAGTAACTTTTAAGTACTTTTAAGTATATTTTTATTACGTAGTTATTTTATGTTAAAATCTAGAAAATAGTCTGCCCGCTTCTTTAAGTTACTTGAATAATTGTCTCCTAAAACAACCAACTAAAAGATAACTAACGCCACCAGATTTAAAAGTAAATACCAAGTTTAGTTATGTATAAAGTTAGAACTTTTGTCAAGCGTTATGCTGGTAAGTAGTCTTCGACTTTTATTCCTTGTTTTTATGTCTAGAAAGTACTGGCATAGTCAAATGTTTAACGCTTTCATTTGTTTTTTTTTAATAGGTAGATCTTATAGTACACTATCTCTTGTACCTACGAGTATAATGACTGTGACCCTAAGATTGTGAACACCATGGGTTTCTAATTTACCTGTTGGAGTTATAAACTAACCGAAACTACTTATCCGTCAGTTCACAATAAATACATAAATAAATATCTGACAGCCTCACACAAATCGATCTAGTCCCAAATTAAGCTCAATAAGATATTAAAATACTTAAACGGGTCTAGTCACGTCGTAGAAGTCGAATAACGCTCGATATGTTTCGAATCGGTACGCGATTCCTCATCAGGAGAGACGATCAGTCGCGGCGGCGGCCAACCGAACACTGCGGGCACACGCCCTGTCCGCGCGGCTGCTCGACGCGGGTGTCACCGGCGGAGGCGCATAACTACCCTCATCATCACGCACAATGCCTACCGATTCGAAACATGTCGAGCGTTATTAGACTTCTACGACGTTTGTAAATTAATATGTTAGAGACTCACGATAGTTTTCTATGTAAAATAAGCTCAAGAAGGCTTGTGTTATGGGTACCAGACGACGATATACGCTTACTTATAAAGATAAATATATAGGTACTTAAATACATAGAACAACCATGACCCAAGCACAAATATTCGAGTACCCGGGACCGCCGGCCCAGCAGGCAGGCGTCCACAAACTGCGACAAACGCGTCGTCACAATAACACTCGTTTGTTTTCGTCGTCACGTCGTCGTTCGTCACAATTAAACTAATGGCTGTCACAATTATGCGGTGTCATATTACATCAACCTTATAAATAAACAAAAACTGGACGAGTGATGGCAGTATAAAATGTTGATTGCTGGCAGTGTGACAACGAGAAGTCTCCTATAACGTAGCAAAATATGATATGAAAATAACATAACAATCGCTCACTGAGAACCAAAACGTCACTATCCGAAAAATTGAGTTTTTGAGCTGTCAGCGCAATCTAGCCAATCTGATGGTAAAGAATGCAATACAAAAACTCCTATCGCTCTAGCGCAATTATTAAGCGCGAGATGGCGCTAATGTCACTATGGCAAATAGCGGGGATGAACGCGGGCGTCACTGGAACACTGTCACTTTCGCATTAGTGCCAAGGATGCCGACCGAGTGCAAGGATTATTCTGTACAGAACATCATCATTTTTTGTTTATGGACGGTTTGACATTAAAGTAGGTAAAGTACTTAATTTTTTTACAGGAAAACGTATCTATCCGAAACATGTCAGTTTTGACTTTTCATGTAGCAGGAATATTAATATTTAATTTCAAGCCATAGTGTATTTTTTGCTTTAGTGTTCTTTTGATTAAACATTTTGTTAACATTTTGTAAGGTGAAAAGTGACACTTTATTCTTAATGACGGTATTGCTTAATATCGTACCTGGAATAGCGTCATCATCCCTTTGTCCCATTTTTGAGAATGAATTCTCAATCGGGGTCGGCTACCTAAATCCCAAGATGTGGCGTAGGCACTAGTTTTTACGCAAGCGACTGCCATCTGACCTTCCAACCCAGAGGGGAAACTAGACCTTATTGGGCTTAGGTGGTTTCCTCCCGATGTTTTCCTTCACCGAAAAGCGAGTGGTAAATATCAAATGACATTCCGTACATAAGTTCCGAAAAACTCATTGGTACGGGCCGGGTTCGAACCCGCGACCTCCGGATTGAAAGTCGCACGCCCTAACCACTAGGCTACCACCGCTCCTTCGTACCTGGAATAGCGTCATTAAGCGAAAATAACTGGAAAAGTGACATTACTTTTATTTTAAACTTTAATATCTATGTAATTAATTAAAAAAAATAGTTTTTTTGTCACAAGTGACAAGCCAGGTCACATAGCTAACAAGAACAATAAAAAACATTAATTATATTACAAAATATAGCAGTAATAAACGTTTGCAGTTTTTAAAAATTTCAAACCTTTGTACCCAAAAAACGTGTTTTTTGTTTAGTGACGTTTTGGTTCTCAGTGAGCGTCATTACAAGGCAAATGATCCCACTGAGGACGCTTCCTTATAAATTCCCAGATACAGAACAACCAGAAATACACAATATTTAATCGCGAAAGCCAGAGTATAGTCTGTCCAATCTCTAAGATTAAATGAAGCCACTTTGGCACAAGGCACAAACAACTGTATGTAACTAAATTTGAGGTCGCTTTTCACTTGTGCCATTTTGACAGAAATTGATCTGAGAATTCCGGATAGACTATACTATATTGTACCGTGCCCTTAATTTGAGTTAACGTGACTGTACTCGCTAGGGTACGTAGTGTATGGAGAATAATACAGCGCCCTGAGCGCCCTAGCGGTTTATTTGTAGAACTACGAGTTTCTATACAAATTGATAACGCAGTCACTAGCAAGTACGGTCACTGTAAACTTATAAAAAGGGTACTGGTTGTTTGTGTAAAATGCTCTGCAATCGATCATGGGGCGCAACGACGTAACCGACGTGTGTGTACCGCTACAGCTGGCTACAAACATGTTCCTTGGTGCATGATTGGGGGGCGTCTATATGCGCGTTTCGCGGCACTTAGTGAGCCCGTCTTCAGTCAGGTGTCAACACAAATCCGGTATTTTCGATGCAGATAAAAATAAACGCAAAATGTATTCGAACCCAACCCCATTCATTCCTAATCCCACCACTGCATAGATTATTTAACCGCTTCCATTTAATCGAGGGTTTTTGCCGAAACTCGTCGCAACAGGTAACGATTTAAACATTTCAGTAGGCAGTAAATAACGTCCCTTACCTGAAATAATCGTGCGGGCTACGCTTTGGGAATTGGAATGTTGAGGGGAAAAATAAATGGCTGTTTTTTAGTGAACTGAAACATATATACGCAGTCATATACGGCTACGTAGGATGTTAAGCAGAAGCCAGAGTACTCCCCACGGAAGGCGACTATTATTAGAGAATTTTGAAAAGCTATTGAAATAAAAACCGGCCAAGAGCATGTCGGGCCACGCTCAGTGTAGGCTTCCGTAGTTGCCCATCCTTCACAAAATACTTTAAATTACGAGAAAGATTTCAAGCTCTATAAAAAGGTCGTAAACGCCAAAGTAACTGTAATTACTCATTACCTTCTGGAAGTTATCGATTATACGCTCCAGATTGAGCGGAATGTGTTATGCAGTATGGCACTTAACTAATATGTGTAACGTTCCAAGTATAAGGACACCGCGCGGTACTTACGGCATTTTCAAGAAAATTATGAAACTTTGCCATAACTCAAAAACGGCTCGATCTATTTTATTTAATACAGTTTTCGTTGAAAGTACTTTTAAGGCCTCATTTTCATGTTTTTTTTAACCTGTGGTTGAAATGTTAGAGGGGGGGCTATTTTTTAGATTTCCGGAGCGCATATTTACAAAACTGCTAACTTTATCAAAAAATAATGTTTGAAGACCCTTATTGTTTTACTTGTTGGAATGAATGAAAAAAATCACGCCCACTTTAGGTGTAGGGGAGGTACCAGAAAAAGTTTTTTATTTTAGTTTTTATTTTACCATTTTGTTGAAGTGATACATACCTACACATATTTATACCAAATTTCAGCTTTCTAGTACTAATTATGACCGAGCTAAGCCGTGGACGGACGGACAGACCGACAGATGGACATGGCGCAACTATAAGGGTTCCTAATTGACTACGGAACCCTAAAAAGTACTTCATGGTGCAATCGGGATGACGAAATCCATATAATACTTATTAAAGAAATTAACGACGCCATATTATTTAATATTTGTCGATGATTTTGAGATGACTCGCATTTCTCCAATATAAATAGAGCCAAAGACATGAATCGTTCTCTTTCATTCGATAGTCATGATTTGCGCATCTCTAAAAATTATCGACAGCTCCTTAGTCAGGCAGAAGCAAAGTGATTCAGTCAGTATTGGATGACACTGACAAAGTCAAACTGGGATATAAAAAGCTTGTTAAAACAACACATTTGTGAAAGCACATCATTCTTGTTTCATCCAGTGACCACTGAGTTTTTCCGGATACGTGTGCGCGACATAACAAATGGAAACGGTGGGAAAAGGTCGTTTTGTGGCTTCTGGGTTTGCTGTTAATATTTTACGAAAATGTTTGCGAAACCTTTTTAGGGTTCCGTAGTCAACTAGGAACCCTTATAGTTTCGCCATGTCCGTCTGTCCGTCTGTCCGTCTGTCCGTCTGTCCGTCCGTCCGCGGCTTAGCTCCGTGATCATTAGTACTAGAAAGCTGAAATTTGGTATGAGTATGTGTATGTATCACGCCGACAAAACGGTAAAATAAAAACTAAAAAAAAAATTTTTTTTCGGGTACCTCTCGAACACCTAAAGTGGGGGTGATTTTTTTTTTTCGTTTCAACCCTAGTGTGTGGGGTGTCGTTGAATAGGTCTCTTGAAAATAATAGGGGTTTTCAAACATTACTTTTTGATAAAGTCAGTAGTTTTGTAAATATTCGCTCCGAAAATAAAAAAAATTGTGTCCCCCCCCTCTAACTTTTGAACCACAAGTCAAAAAAATATGGAAAAATTCATGTTAATGCGGCCTTATAAGTACTTTCAATGAAAACTATATTGAACAAAATCGGTCAAGCCGTTTTTGAGTTATCGCCAAATTTCATATTTTTTCTTTAAAAGGTCGTAAGTTGACTTCCAGAAGGTAATAAGTGATTACAGTTTCTAGGGCGTTTACGACCTTTTTATAGAGCTTAAAATCTGTCTTAACTTAAACCTCGGGCTTAAAACAGCAGTTTATTGTGAAGGATGAGCAACTACGGAACCCTACACTGAGCGTGGCCCGACATGCTCTTGGCCGGTTTTTTTTTAGAACTTGACTTTTGAACTGGTTACGCCTGGCTTAATGTCCTTACACAGTCACCAAAAATGGTGTCTCCACAGCACTGCATAAAATCGTCTGTAGCAGACGAAACGGCCTATGATGAATGTCCTTATTAGTAACTAGAGAGACCGCGACCACAGGACATAACATAATATAGAACCCACGGCTGCTTAAAAGAAGAAGGGTACTACGTGCAATGCGCCGAGGATCATTCAAAAACACGGATCAGTACGCAGCTGACTATACATAATTTGCCCTTACTTGTGTGAAATAAACACCATAGTTTACCTAAAATCACCCTACAGTTAATAATTATTACTCTCGTAAAAATTGTCAGGAACGGCCCGAAATGCTTCGAACTCATATGGAGACTTCATCAGGGACAGCTATTCGTGCTGCTACGTGACTCACAAACGCGTATAAGTTCGAAAACTGTCACGCCGTTCCTGACAATTTTTACGTGAGTTTAAAACTTTTTTTAATTATGTAACTATTTCATATCTGAATAAATTCGCATCCTCGCACTCAGCAAAAAGCACATTAGGTGTTAAATTCACAACGTCACGCATTTCTGCGCGCTTAGTAGTTGGCCCCTGATATTAAAACATGCACGTGAAGTCTCACGATAGTTTTAATAATATTATCACCCTACATTTCATAAAATTTTCTTATTTCTATAACTTCGATTTCTATAAAAATCGTAATAAAACAAGTTCATCGAGATACTAATTTAATCAATATTTTGTTTGATTTTAATATACCAATCATTATTTCCTGAAAAACAAGTCCCTCTCAAACACTTCAAAACCAACGGCACCCATGACTGAGAGTATTTATTATCATTTATCACTTTTGTCATAATTTGTTCGCATATCAAAAAGTCTATGGCATCCTTAGTAACCATTTGGTTTTATTATCGGTCTGCTAAAAATGTTTCTATATTTGACTTTATTATTCGAGTTTTTCTATTTAAAAATCCTTGGAACTTGCCTTGAAAGTTATAATCTAATCTCCACGGAGATTCAGTGAACAAGTAAGAGTTTTCCCTACGGATTTTTAGCTTCAATGAGTTTTCGCGTGGGCTGATAACATTTATTAACTAATTTGAATATTAATAAATATCAAAAGACTTTGTAATTTCGTTACGTTACATTGATGCATTCTTAGTTGTAAAAGGTAAAGTATTTATATTTAATGTTAAGTTAGTACATAAGTAAATTTGACTAACAGATCATTTGTTTCATTTTGAATCATGATAAAAAAATGTAGTAAAGCTTACATAAAGCAGTCACAGTAAGTCGTAGCTATATAAAAGATTTAATCGGCTAGAAGTGTATCCGTAAATATGCAGCTTTAAATCAGACGGTCTATCACACGGGTATTTGTACCGCCAGGCCTGGTCTGGCTGGCCACAGAACTGATGATCTTTTCTGATGATGTTTTCGTGCCACAAGTACCGGCGCGGCTGATATCGCTGGCATACGCGAGATAGGCAACAACCCACCAGTCAGGTGAATCGTGCAGTGTATAGGTTCCTTTAATTTAAGACCACATCCAACAAGACAAAACCAGGACAACAAATAACAGAAATACTCACAGCTAGAATGCCACACGGTGAAATGTGTTTTGCGTGTGTCTTTGTGGGTCACGAATCCGAAGTCGATGGCCGCTGGTTCTATTGACAGTCGAGGGTAATTCACCACCAGAGTCATTGGTAACGTCTGAAAACAAAATGGTTTTCTTCGACTTTGCTACACGGTCAAGAGTAACAGACAATTTTGCAACTGGCATTCTAAAATTGACAGCTGCTTTTGACGCTGCTAATACAACAAAAACAACATCTGGATATACAAGATTAGTTAATTATTGAAGCAAGGAAAGTAGGAATTGCTGGCTGAGTATTAATTTTAATCGGACGACCTTGCGAGCCCGTTTAAATTAATACGAATCATACGAAGCACTTGCCCTTCCGGCTGAGATAAAAATAGTGCTTTTCTCAAAAATGGCGCAAGAAAACAAACAGTTTCATTAACCACAATAATATGTCAAAACTGAATCCTTGCATTGCCGCCTTTTTATTTTTTTTTAGTAAAAAAGTAGCAGTGTATTTTTCTTCCGAAAACGCCATAAGCTTTTGAGGCAACTAAAAAGATGCGAAAAGTCGTAATAGCTCCGTATTGACTGTTTAGGACCTATGCCTTTTTATATGGCCATTTTAACTTTTTTTTTAAGTTTGTACCTTGACAAATAAAGAAATTTCACACAACATTAACTATAGTCAAACAAACCAAGAGGGCAAGATTTTTATTTTTAATTTTTGGCTGACCATTCGCATCCTGATTTTTTTATCACTGAAGTCAACATTACCGACCATTTTTGAGAAAAACTCTTCGATGTATTGACTGCGGACTGGAGGCGAGGAGCGGGGGGGGCATGCGTTATCAAATTTATATGGAAGCTCCGGTTCGCTTTTGTAATCGGTTCACACTGCACAATCTCTATTTTGCCTAAGTCGACACACACCCTCACTCTTGTTTAGTCCTTGACTAACCTGTAAGAGACTCTGATCGGAGTAGAACGCCAACTCTCCAGTGATTTCTTGGACTGGAGGGTAACTCGGGAAAACACAGACTTTTTTCACTTCCTTATAATTATCTTCCACCACTGGCCAAACTTCCAGTGTATCAATGGATACCTCGACGCACATCTGGTGGATACAAACTCATTTCATTCATTATTTACTTTTATCGTTAGTCTTTGAGGGTATTTTGCAGAGTATCAAGGTCATCGACATGGTTAAAAGATATGCCAGACTTAAATGGCAGTGAGTGAGATGGCGAACCGGAATAAGCTGCGTGGAGAGGCTCCACAAAAGGTGTACAGACTAGGACGATTAGCTCAGGGTCACTGACGGCGGTGTCGCTTTGAAGAACCTTAGGGGAGACGGTTCCCGGCTGTGAACGTCTTTTAACTGATTACGATGATACCCAAGCTTATACAGCCCTTATACAACTAATTTAAGCTGAACAAAGCTGTATTAGCGCTTATGCAACCTCTGCGCTACTTCCTACTTGGTTAATGCGCTCCAAGCTTCTGCTAACAATCGCAACTCTTAAAGCTTCTTGGGGTTTCCCTTAATACTTATGAGTCTTCAACAACTATATAACTATAACACATGTATATTAATAAGAAAAATCACAAAAAAACAAATTCATAGTGAAACAACATTCGTTACTAATAGGCAAAAGGGGCGCCGGGTTCTTCGTAGTGCGGACAACTTATACATACCTTTCTCCCGAACGAAAACTTACGGTCATAAAAACATTACTTT
This sequence comes from Apotomis turbidana, assembly GCA_905147355.2. Classification (NCBI taxonomy): domain Eukaryota; kingdom Metazoa; phylum Arthropoda; class Insecta; order Lepidoptera; family Tortricidae; genus Apotomis; species Apotomis turbidana. Next base: position 23,063,321 of record LR990293.1, read on the forward strand.
TGAGGGAGCAAAGTTATATAATAACCTACCTAAACACATTAAAATGTCCGATTCAATTAAAATTTTTAAAAATAAACTTAAGGTCCATGTCATCAATAATGTCCCCGCCGTATGAATCGTAATCCGGCCCTGGCAGATTATCGCTGGATGCGTGGTGCGAGTATAGAGGATTGCTTAGCTGCATCTTACCCGATATTTATTTGTTATTCGTGAAACAATTACCCACTTTAATGTTTGTTATCGTTTTTTATTTGTGTGTTCTTTTAGCTTGTAAGTAAAATCGTAGACGCTCACGGGCGTAATTTGTAATTTAATGTAATCGTTTAATCTCAAATAAGTGAAATGTAAATTTCTTTTGAGAGTAATAAAATTCTTTAACCCGACTTACCGCAGTAGAACTCCACGGCTCCAACACCATCTCCGCCTCATGGTACCGATCTCCGAATTCATGTTCACAGCCGCATTCATGGCAATCGTGCTTAGGTTTGTTCATGACGAGCTGCCACGGCGCCGCCGTGACGCAGCGTACTCGTAGCGGAGCTGACCCAATGTTTCGAGCTCGGAAACGTTTGCGGATCCTGGTTGAGAAAGGTACATTACATACATTACATACCTAGGGCGGTAAATTCGTGAATTCCAAGTGTCTGTGGCCCAAGCCAATAGCAAGGGCCATAAATATGTGATCTGGGGCTTTAAGAATTACCGCCAGTAGTTTGTCTAAAGTTTTACGTCTTGTCTTGGACAGGAAGTGGGATTTTCTGCCTGTAGCGGGCAGAAAATCGCATTGAACTTTATTTTGTATGCTGGCCACACGGGCACTTTTACAAATCTGAGTCTACAACTGTTGAGAAGAAACGCCGGAAGAAACGAAACAGTTAGTATTTTTTCGTAAAGGATACATTACATGATTATAAAATACAATACAACTATTACAGTAATATGAACTTCTCTTAATGTCTCTCTTAAGACTTCTGAGGCCTTTACGGAGTTTTATGCTATCCTTACTTAGTCAGAACATATAGATATCCTGAGTACAGTTTCATTTGCCCTAAAATTAAAACCAAATATAGGCTACAGTTATAAGTTGACGTTGGAAACGGATAGTAACTATTAAAACCAACATACTATAGGCTAAATATTTAAATTCGAGGTAACATTAAATGCAGACCAAAAACATGCCCGCTCTAAAAAACCAGCGTTGCTTGAAGTAAAATAAATGCAAAACGCGGTGAGTGCATTCCTTTTATCACAAGAAAATTTAAATGGTGTATATGGCAATAAATATAATGAGAAAAAGTTGCGAGGCTCACTATGAAAATTAGTTTTCATTCTCTAGCTGTGAAACCTAAAAAAGAGGATAGTTTCTTCAACAACTCAGCTTATTTCCTAACGTCATGTTCAGGTTAAAGGGTAGGTATGTATAGGACGACGCACTCAGCGCGGACGCTATGAACGGATATTTCAAACCAGCTAGTTTATTTCCTGATGTAATGCCCAAATTAAGCGGTATTAGATGTATACAATAACAGGAGAACAAGAAGATTCGAGGAAGGAGACTGTATGGGAGAGCCGCCGGGACAGTAACCGTTGGCTCCAATTGGGAATTGGGCTAAACGAACGCAACCAAGCGATCGACAGCCCGCCTGTCTCCGGCTGGGTACCCTTACACCAAATCATCATCAAATCATCAAGGTTCAGCGCACATAGTCGCGAACGAACTTCGTAACAAGACACGCACAGAACGGGCCACCAGAAAACTTTCCTTTCCTAATACAAACCTGGCGACTTGATTGTACGGCAGTTCCAGCGCGCATAGTCGTGCGCGAACTTCTTAACAAGAAACGCGCAGGGCGGGCAGCGTCACGTCGCTAGAAACTCTGCTACTAGGCCATGCCCACTCGCCCCGATACAAACCTGGCGACTTGATTGTAAGGCCGTTCCAGCATAGTCCCGCACGAACTTCTTAACAAGACACGCAGAGCGCGGGCCCGCGCCGATGGGAGTTGGCAGCGTCGCCAGAAAACTCTGTCACTAGGCCACGCCCACTTTTTACAAACCTGGCGACTTGATTGTAAGGCAGTTCCAGCGCGCATAGTTGCGCGCGAACCTCTTGACACGACACCTCTAGCGCGGGCACTCTCGGTGACACGCGCATGCCCACCCGACCCGCCGGCGGTTCGCAGCGACGCCAATAATCTCTGCAAAACAAGTTTCAACAAATTGTATTTTAGTACGTACTTCAATTAGATTAATCTGGAAGCATCACAACTTTTTTGATACAAAGATCAAAGCCCAATGAAATTTTTTAATGCGTAACCTGTCGGAACAGGCCGCGGAGATCGAACCCGGTATGTCTAGATTACCGGTCCAACGTGTCAACCACTCCACCACCCCAACGCCAGGAGTTCGAATTTTTATGCTTTGTCTGTTAATCTTGGCATTGTTTAATTGCAAAGCTTTACACCATAGCAAGCCCTTTGTGAACACATTATTATAACAAAACGGGAATTAATCGTGTTCAAAAAAGTGTTTATTGAATTACCTCGACGTTTCGAACTTCCCCTTAGAAATTGATTACGTCCCGTGTAAATTTAAATCTATGTGAACACGTTAATAATCACAATTATGTAACCGCACTCCTTTACAGCGATAAAAGAGTAAGCGAGAGAGGACGTACAGGAAACTAAATGAAAGCCCGCAAGAACTAAACGCAAAGTTACTAAATTTTTCATCGCAGTTGGCACCCAATTTTGAGCCAACATTCACCGTACCTCGACAGAAACACGTTTAAATCGTTTTATTTCCGTACCAATATAGAGCAAAAACCACGTTCTTTGTATGGGGACCCGCCCCTTAATTTTATTGTACCCCCTTTAATTTTATTTTTATTATTTGTTTTTATAGCGGTAACAAAAATATAAATTCTGAAAAATTAAACTGTCTACCTATTACGATTGATGAGAAAATGACAGTTGAACGAAATATCATGGAAAAACTCCTATTTTTGTATGGGATACCCTTAATAATAATATTTTTTACATGAATAGTAAGTATTTGTTGCGATAACGGCAACAGATATACATCATCTGTGAAAATTTCAACTATAGCTAGTATTAAAGTTCATGAGATGGTGACAGAAGGACGTACGGAAAGCGGAGACTTAATAATAGGGTCCCAATTTGTACCTTTTGGGTACGGAACCCTTAAAACAACGACTAAGGCTCACCCTGCTCATTAAATTTCGTTTCTTTTAGCTTGTATGTTTATGTTGGATTCACCGGCACTTACAGAGATGATGTAGGAGCGAATACGTAGTTTAAAATACTAAACTTGATGACTGGCGTTGACGAACGAAAAATCTTTGTTTTTTCGTTTAGGTAGCGACTATCTAGTTCACACAGTTAATCCGAGCTAACCCGATCGAAATTGGATTCACACGAGCTCAGACTGAGATTTTTTCGCAGAGAGTGTATCAGGCTGAAATGATTTACTGATATCAAATTTGAATTGATATAACCGATCTATATCAAATTTGATCAGTTCAGGCTCTCCTTAGACTGCTGCATTGAGGTTCAAACTTCATTCCTTCCAAGCCTCACCTGTGACTGCACAGTTAGTCCCATTACCCTCTGTCCTCATCCGTAATGATCCTAAGAAGCACGAGGCCAGGCGGTACAGGCTCCCTTTCGACTTTTAGAGTCAGGCTCACACACCACTCCATCCAAACATCACCTGCCACTGCACACTTAGTCGAATTACCCTCTGTCATCATCCGGAATGGTCCTGAGCAGCACGAGGCCCAGCGCTACAAGGTCCCTACTACTCCTGCATTGAGGTTCACACTTCATTCCATCCAAGCCTCACCTACCACTGCATACTTAGTCACATTACCCTCTTTCGTCTGGAATGCTAAGATTGGAGAAGGCGAGGTTCAAGGAGTTGTTGGAAAATACGGGTTAGGAGAAAGAAATGACAGAGGGGACACACTGGTTCAGTTCTGCCAAGAAAAGGAACTAGTTGTTGCTAATACATACTTTCAACTACCTGCCAGAAGACTGTATACTTGGACGTCACCGCGACACACTTCTCAACATATAGTACGTAATCAAATTGATTACCTTATGATTAATAGCCGCTTCAAGAACTGTATTAAAAGTGTTAGAACGTATCCAGGGGCAGATATAGGTTCTGACCATAATCCGGTCGTCGCCAAAATGTCTTGTACCCTTAAACAATTAAAGAAAAAGGCCCCAAAGAGTAAAGTGGACATAAGAAAAATCAATGAGCCGCAAATAAGATCAAAAATTTCAAATGACATCAATGAATGGGCGGTAAACTCGAAGCGCGTGGAGCATTATAATTCAGTGGAAGAAGGATGGAGCCAACTGAGAGACAAGGTGGTTACTGTTAACAAGGATCACTTAAAACCTGACAAATGGATGCCTAAACAAGTGTGGATGACTGAAAAGATTTTTCGCCTAATGGAAGAACGGAGGAAATACAAAAGCACAGATAGTACCAAATATAACACCATGGATAAGATAATAAGGAGGGAAGTACGCTACGCCCGAGAAAAATGGTATCAAGATAAATGTGACTATGTGGAGAAACTCGATGCCAAACATGATGCCTTCAATCTACATAAGGAGATTAAATCAATGGTTGGACACAAGACCTTGACACATCAGCTGCTAGATGACAGTAACCACCCAATACTAGACCTAGAAAAGAAAAAGAATACCTGGGCAGAGTACATTAAGTCAATGTTTGCTGATGACTCCAGAAGTGAAGGAGTTATGATTCGTTCAGAGGATGGGCCCCCGATACTGAACACTGAGGTCAGAAAGGCGCTGCGTATTGCAAAGACAGGGAAAGCAGCCGGACCTGACGACATTTATATTGAGGTACTCAAGCTCATCGAGGATGACTATTTGGAGAGTCTTACAGATTTCTTCAACCTTATATACAGCTCGGGACAGTTTCCAGCCGATTGGTTGAAATCAGCTTTCGTCACACTTCCTAAGAAGAAGAATGCCAAAAAATGTGAAGAATTCAGAACGATTAGCCTTATGAGCCAAGTGTTAAAACTGTTTCTTAACATTATTCATGCACGAATAAGAGTCCGATGTGATGAACAGCTAGGGGACAGTCAATTCGGATTTCGAGCTGGAGTAGGAACAAGAGAGGCTTTGTTTGCTTTACAAGTGCTGGTCCAAAAATGCAAAGATATGCAACAAGACGTTTTCCTTTGTTTCATCGATTACGAAAAAGCGTTTGATCGAGTGCTGCATGATCGTCTTATAGCAATCTTGAACGATATTGGGTTGGATGGCAAAGATGTACGTATCATTCAGAATCTGTACTGGAACCAGACAGCGACCGTCCGTGTAGATGGGGAAGAAACAGACGAAGTGGAGATCAGAAGAGGCGTTCGGCAAGGATGTGTACTCTCACCAACACTCTTCAACCTATACTCGGAGACAATCATCGCTGAAGCACTGGAAGAGCTCGACTGTGGCATCAAGATAAACGGGCGTATCGTCAAAAATCTTCGATATGCAGATAACACAGTCCTGATAGCCCCCACAGAGGCTGATTTGCAATAAATCGTTAACCGTGTCAATGAATACAGTGTGAAGGCTGGTCTACGTATGAATGTTTCCAAGACGAAAATCATGGTAGTCACAAAGAAACAGGTTATAAACCCCTTGATTTCTGTAGAGGGTAAGGTACTGGAACGGGTGCGTAAATATAAATACTTGGGCACATGGGTGGATGAAAACTGGGACAGTGACCTTGAAATAAAAACCCGTATTGAAATCGCCCGTAGTGCCTTTAATAACATGAAAAAGGTACTTTGCAGTCGCAGCCTCAAAATATCTTTGCGCACTCGTCTCCTGCAATGCTATATATGGCCCATAATTCTATACGGATGTGAAGCCTGGACCCTTAAAGAGCAACTCCGAAAACGTATAGAAGCATTTGAAATGTGGGCATATAGACGCATGTTGGCCATAAGCTGGACGGACCGAGTGACCAATGTCGAAGTTCTGCGTCAAGTTGGGAGGACAAGAGAATTAATGCAGACCATCAAAAGAAGAAAGGTTGCCTATCTTGGTCATGTGCTTAGGCACTCAAGATACGAACTTCTGCAATTGATAATCATGGGCAAAGTGGCTGGAAGACGAGCTGTCGGGCGCAGGAAGAAATCATGGCTGCGAAACATCCGGGAATGGACCGGAGTTACCAGTGCAGCGGAGCTTTTTAACCTCGCCAAAGACCGAGAGAAATATGCGGAGCTGACTGCCAACCTTCACTAGCTGGAGAGGCACTATAAGAAGAAGAAGATCTGGAATAGTACTGAGCAGCACCAGGACAGGCGGAACAGGCTCCCTTTCGACTCCTGGATTGAGGTTTACACTCCACTCCATCCAAATCTCATCTGCTACTGCAAACTTAGTCCCATTACCCTTTCTCATCATTCGTAATGGTCCTGAGCAGCAAGAGACCTCGCGGCACAGCCTCCCCTTCAACTCCTGGATTGAGGTTCACACTCCACTCCATCAAAACCTTCCCTGTCAGTGCACACTTAGTCACATTACCCTCTGTCATCATCCGGCATGGTCCTGAGCAGCACCAGACCAGGCGGTACAGGTTCGCCTTCTACTCCTGGATTTAGTTTCAGAGTCCACTCCATCCAAGCCCCAGCTGCCACGGTACACTCCTGCGGCTCCACCTGGATTAATATTTACGCTTTTATAGTGCAGGCACAGATTAATATAATAGTTTGTGCAGGGCTAAGCATAACTCAAACTCGTGTAACTTAACAAGTTAACACGTCCGCGAACGCGGATGCTATCTTTTCTTTCCACTTGGCTGAGTCAGCCTATGACACATGACGCCTCTTATTGTCGGCAAACGTGTTGATATCTGGGAGACAGCTCTGAGTGTGAATTGCCAGTGAAACTGCAGGTTAATAATACATTACTGCAGACGCCGGGAAAAAAGAGCTTACCGGGTGAGTAGGCATAGACGGTCGACTGTAGGGATAGTGATACGAAGCCGGCAAGCCCTTTTCACGGCTAGGCATGTAATATAGTGCTTTTTTTAAACATATGCAATGAAATAAAAAAAATACACCAGTCAATAAATTTAGCCTGTTCATAAAGCCAGACGCTACGTTTAAAAAAAAATACTTTCTGGCTCAGGCCTTCAATTTTGTGTGAAATTCCTTTACAGTTCACTCGAGTTGATCCACCCGAAACGTGATACTTCGAAGCCCGTTACAATGCACGTTATGACGACAATTAATTGCATGTTTGAGAAAAATAATTTTATCAGCTAATTTACGCTTAGGATTGGTATAACGTTTCCACGTTTAGACACTTACCGTGTAATATTGCTCATCTTCTATTCCGCAGTCCTCGCCTAAGTACAGTTCTATACCAGTGCCCATCTGCTTACTAGGCACAGATGGTGGTGAAGTTTCTTCGCTAACTCCGAATGAATCGCCTAAAATAAGATATCTTTGTACGAATATATATCTATATATCTGTCCTTTTTTAAGCTGCTTTTCCACTAGAGTTAAGCTAGTGTGGCGACTGCCGGGGGATAAGCTTCAGATGAAGAATAAGTAGAGCAAAGGTACTTCTTGAAGATGTTTATTGCCCAGAGGCCACACGATAACTAACTACTACATTTTATTTTATTGACGGATGTCACACGTCTTATTCTAAATATAAACATACAATTTACAACTCTACTTTTATGTCGGTGGCCATATAGCACCAACAGTGAAGCAGAACCTTCACATTTCCCGCCGTCTCGGGGTAAACGAGGGACATTCGTTTTATTATATAGACACTAGACAGAACTACTCCTGCCTAACACATAATAGTTCCCTACCTATGCAGGGATACCCATACATTTATAAGACGTGTGACATCCGTCAATAAAATAAAATGTAGTAGTTAGTTATCGTGTGGCCTCTGGGCAAAGGTACTTCTTGAAGATGTTTATTGCCCAGAGGCCACACGATAACTAACTACTACATTTTATTTTATTGACGGATGTCACACGTCTTATTCTAAATATAAACATACAATTTACAACTCTACTTTTATGTCGGTGGCCATATAGCACCAACAGTGAAGCAGAACCTTCACACTACGCAGTTATGCAGTGTGTGGGGACGACTATCGTAGGCCGCACGCGTCTACCACAGACATGGAACGATGCCATACACTTTCATACATTGATTTCGATCGATCGCGCGTGGCTGTAATGTTATGCACGGAATCACAGCTTTACGGAGAATAAATTAATAAATAAATATAGAACAACCTCACACAAATCAATCTAGTCCCACAGTAAGCTCTAGTAGGCTTTACTTGACCTGGCTTAGCCCTAAGTGGAAACATAGTCTAATCGGTGAAAAAGTTAACTAATTACATACATTATTCACTCAACCGAATTTTCGCGTCTGTGTATACCTACATAAATAACATGATATAGCCATAACCTGTCAATATTGAACTATTGATACAAAGATCAAGGAACAAAGAAAAATTGAAATGCGTAACCTGGCGGAAGGGACCGGGATTCGAAACCGCTACCTCTGGATTTCGGTCCAGCGTGTTAAGGCGACGGGTAATGCGAAACTAGCGCCACTTTCGATTTTTTTCTTATACCTTCATAATCTGATATTTATAAACAATAGTTACCCCGAGCAGTGTCCAAGAATGAGTTTGCTTGTGCTTAACAATTTTATTGAATTTTATTAAACTTTATCGAATGTTATTATATGAATTTAAATTTAATGATACTGATAATTTAATGTAGTGAAGTTTAGTTTAATTTAATAATATAATGTAAATAATGCAATAATGTATATTACCTAGTTCAATTAATGATGTATGTATTCTTCTAACAACTAACAATTAGCACGTAAGGTTCAGCTGTAAGTGCTAATTCTGTATAATAAATAAATAAATAAATAAATAAATAAATTAATATTTTTTTTTGAAATAGCTGAAGTCTAGGAGCTAGCAAAACACCTTTAATATTTATTAAATCACTATATACAATTTGTTCACTGTAGTTTACCTTACAAAACTTGTTCATGTCAAAAGCGGTCACAATAGTTTTGGGCAAGTTTTTAGAGACAACTAAAGAACAAGAAATTGTGTATAATGATTTAATAGACACTAAAGGTGTTTTTCCAGCTCCTAATATCTTGCGATTACTGAAAATTGACCTGGTTTGGAAGATTATAATAAAAATTCGTAAGTGGCGCTAGTTTCGCATTACCCGTACCTTAACCTTTCCACTACCCTAAAGTTGTATCATTTCGAATGTTTTATTGTGCTTTGATCTTTGTATCAATGATTCAATATAAAAATCGGGGTGTGTGTGTACCTACATTAAAAATAATGATATATTACATGTTTCACTTTTTTGACAGTAGGTACTTACTTGACGCGAACGATGAACACGGGCATACGGGCAGCAGAACATCCATAAATCGCAAATATAGGCGAAACGGTAAGGCATCCTGAGAATGTTCTGAAAGAAAACGAATTAGAAGACAATTAAGAGGGCGCCAACGCGTTGGCTAGCTCTCTCTCTCACTGAGCGTAAGCATGAGCGAGATGGAGGTTCGTGCTCGGAAGCGCGAAAATCATGTTTTTTTGAGTTGTGTTTGTGTCATAAACGTCTGCATTTTATAACGAAAATAGTTTTACAGTTTTTGAGAACTTATAATTGTGCATCTTTTAAGCTAAATAGGTTTTGAAGATCCAACCGAAAATATAAAAAAAAAAGGGTTTTGTTTGAGATAAAAGTATCGAGAAAATTATTACCAATCGTGTTTTCACGTTGACAAGATTAAAGAAAAACTGTTAGAGTTTTTTTTTATTTCAAAGGGACAGATTTTTTATCACTATGGATGTTGAGATCTAGGATCATTCACCTGACGAATTTTGCATGGGTGGGCTCTTAATACCTGAGAGGGGTATAATTCGTGCGTTGCTTGGATAGGAAGGCGTAAGCGTCAAATTAAATAAATAATTATTGGTTATTATAACCGTAAACATTTATAATGCAAATCTTTTTTATCAGTTTTAAGAATGCACTATTGTACAGCTTTTGGACAAAAATCATTGTTGAAGATGGTATGATCTTAGAGATCTAACCAAAAACATTAAAAGAAAGGGTTTGGTTTGAAAATGAAAGATATCGAGAAAATGATTACCAATTGTGTTTTCATTTTCAGACAGCTTGTAGAAATACTGTTTAGGAATAAAATTCCGAAATAACACTACGTAATCACTATAGATATTGAGATCTAGATCATGGCGAATTTTGCAGTAGGTACCTTGTTTAATCTAACAACTTATTGCCTAATTTCATTTTAACTAATATTATATAGCATAACTATTCACTTTGCCTAATTTTCATTTCAGTGAAAGTCGTTTTGTACCTAATCCTTATTTCACATTTTTCTTTTTTCATCTATTTTTGTTTAACCTAATGTTTTGTAAAATATTGTATAATGTTTTTTTGACATTTTTTTATAACATTCATGTGGCATATTTTTTTTTTCTAATCTTATTTGGTGCCTAACTTCGACTTCGTACTTTCATTTCTAACCTACCTAACCTACAGTTTTCGGTTTTTGACCCATTTTGACATGGCCACAATACAAACTTAACTTAACCTCCAGTTTGTGGTTTTAAAACTGAATTAGACAGTAAGATTTTAGTCAAAACGTTATTCGGCTACCTATGTAATGATTAGTTAAAATAAAAATCGACGAGAGAGGAACGAGTTTTAAATAAAATAATATTCGACCAAACAAGTTATGAAAAACATAATTTAAGCAAAACGAATTTTGACAAAATAATAACTATGAAAAATTCATTTATGCATATTGACTTTAGACAAAACATGCAGTATAGTAAAAGTTGATAGGTAAACTGAAATTAGACAAAATATTTTTAGAAAAGCCAAGGGAATACCGAATTTTGCATATTACGTCACTATAAAAAAATCAATAGCCCATCTATTGATTTCTTTTATAGTGACTTTGTCTCTATCCCTGTCCCATTATGCATTGAGTATACAGATAAGATACTTTTATTTTTAAAACGTATCTTATCAACAAAACTTTAATAAAATATCGTTATTGTAATTTAATAAGTTGAAAAGAATTACGTTAAATAAATGAGAATGAACGGACTTTTAAAAAATTAATTAATTTATAGCCTTTATCATTGTTAAACGTAATTATAAAATTGTCAAAGATAAAAAATACTCGAAGAAACTTTCGTGTAGACAAATCGCAACGTAATTAAACCCATACAGCATAATTATACAAATAGTTATGTCAAACATTTTAATTAAAATCGTGAAACAGTCAAGCACTTCTGGTATTATATAAGTTTTAGTAAATATCTATAACGTTCTGTTACCCGCGCAATTTTTAGTGAAAAACGCGCATAATTTGAGCAGGAAATAAATCGCCACACCAATAATTCAAAAGTTCTGTGGAAAATTTAAAAAAAGGATGTTTTGGTTGACAGTTGTAATGATAAACAATTGCCGAGTCATTTCAATGACCCGAATAGCATTAATCAGCACTTTCTCAATATTTCTCAAAATAATGTAGTTCCTATTAGTACCCTTACTTTCTACGAATTCGATCGGTTCTGTTCCTCGATATTTACTTTAAATCCGGTTACAGAGGAACAAGTACTCAAAATTATTAAAACTTTGAAATCAAATGCCCAAGGCGTAGACGGCATAACCTTGGATATGATCCTACTCACTTTGCCTCGCACCTTAGGAGCCATGACAGCGATAATTAATTCATCAATCACTACGCTCTCCTTTCCAGACGCTTGGAAGATTGCCCTGGTACGTCCTATTCCTAAGGTTCCAAACCCTTTGCAAGCTACTGATCTCCGTCCGATTAGTATATTGCCCTGTCTCTCCAAAGTCCTAGAGAAGGTTTTTTGTCAGCAGTTGGCTGGATACTTGGAACAAAATAATATACTTCCGATGGAACAATCTGGTTTCCGTAAGAATCGGAGTACCACAACTGCTTTACTTGACGTGACAGATAATATTTTAACGGCTGAGGATAGGGGACAAGGCACTATCCTTACATTATTAGATTTTTCAAGGGCATTTGACACAATTAATATTGACTTGTTATTGTATGTATGTATGTATGTATGTAAACTCTTTATTGTACATTAAAATATAATTATAAGGACATTAAACTAATGATATGTACAAAGGCGAACTTATCCCTGTAAGGGATTTCTTCCAGTTAACCTTTGAGCAAATGAGAGAGAACAATTGTTACTGTCAAAGCTGGCTTACTTCGGGTTTGAGGTTGGCACAATAAAATGGTTTGCAAGTTATCTCGGTAATCGTAGCCAATTTGTAGAACTCCAGGGTCCGAATGGTATAAGCGTGGTATCGGAAAGACGCCCGATGGAAAGAGGAGTACCACAGGGCTCAATCCTGGGTCCTATCCTGTTTATATTATATAGTAGCGATATCACACGCGCCATTAAACACTGTTGCTATCACATTTACGCAGATGACTTACAACTGTACAGTGTACATATCATGTAGTATAAACGAAGTGAAATCTAATGTGGACAAATTAAACGATGATCTAGAACGTATTGCTAGGTGGTCATTAGAAAACTCTCTTGCTTTAAATCCCCTAAAATCAAAATATTTAATATTAGGTACAAAGACTCAAATAGAAAGGCTATCTAATTGTAATATTGAAGTGCGTCTGAACCACAATGCTTTAGAGCGGGTGAACGAAGCCCGAAACTTAGGCTTACTAATGGACGGAGAACTGCGCTTTGAGAACCATGTGCTTAATTTTGTTCGTAACTGTTTTTATAGGCTTAAAGTGCTCTATAGAATCCGTGATTTTATCAATGTTGAGCTCAGAATAAGATTATGCGACATATTAATTCTTTCCAAACTTAACTACTGTGATATAGTGTACGGGCCGCGCCTCTTGGCCAGAAAACAGAGGGTGATCCAGCGAGTACAAAATGCCTGCGCGCGCTTCTGTTTCCCCATCCCACCACGGGCCCATGTGACGCCTTTCTTGAAACAGAATAAAATCTTAAACATGGTCACTCGTCAAAAATTGCATTTGGCCACCTTGATGTTTGGTGTAGTTAATCGGCAGCAGCCGTCATACCTGTACGAAAAGTTAATCTGGGCCCATAACTCCAGGTCTTCGCAGGTGAGACCGTGCAGGTTCCTGCAACTTGTTTATCCCCAGCACCAGTCAGCAGCATTTTGTGGCAGCTTTCGCTACGCTGCCACGAAGTGCTGGAACAACCTTCCTCCACCAATTCGAGCGTCAAAAACAATCGGATCTTTTAAATCAAAATGTCGAAGCTTCTTCACAAAATCATAGTATACTACAGAATACTGGTGTTGGAGGAGGGGTTTGGGAGTCTGGCTGGACATCAGATTTCTTGTTAGCGGATTGGTTTTTTGTGTATACATTTTTTTGTCATTTTGTTATTACCTATCTGATTATTTTTTCTTTTCTTTTTTTCTTTATCTACTTCGTTGTGTGTGTGTTCCTATTTATTTATTTACATATTTATTTGTTATTATTATTTTATTTTGTGTATTTTTAGCATCTACGTAGTTGTAAGCAGGTCCCCACTGAAAACCAGCGCCCCGGCTCGCCGCGGCATCATGCTGAGTGGGGTCCTATTCAACGATGATTATTTATGTTCGTTTTTTTTCATGTAACTTTGTTTTTTTGTTGAATAAATGTATTTTCTTTCTTTCTATATATAAAAATTTTAAAGCGCAATACATCACTGCACTGAATTTTAACTTAAATATTTGTTGTCAGTACATTATTTCTTGAATATACATAAAATAAAATTTCGGCATGCAATGAAAGCATGAAATAACTATGTTACTATAATATAGAACTCAGGGAAAAGTATTATTCACTTTAAAAAGTTGGTTAATATTATCAATATATTTATCAAAATATGAAAAAAGTTTTTTTTTTTTTAAGGAATAAGGCATCTTAAGTTAAATTTAACCTTAAAAATCTAGTGAAATTGACACTTCACAAAAGGGTCGTGCAAAAGGGAACCTTTTGACAAAAGGTCATTTAATTACCAAAAATTAACAATATCAAGTTAAAACAACATCAGACGTTTTTATTCTCTGTATTAGTCTCAAACTTAACATTACTTCGGTTTCTTTCAGGCATACTTTAGTGTATAAAATATATGATTGACATTTAAAACAACGACAAAAAATTATACGAGGGTGACAAAGTAATGAATATTTAAGGGTTCGTGAATCATTTTATGAAGTGCTTCTAGGTTTCAGAGTAATATTATTGAATGAGGAAAGGTATATGAAACCCTAATTTTTGTTTCAAATCTGTAATTTTTCGCCAAATTTTCATTTGTCCGAAAGCCATTTTTTTCCAATTAACTGTAAATTTTCTGAATAATTATAAAAAAAAACCTAACTAACCTATTTGGTTCTTTAATACAATCTTTATAAATTCCTGAAAATATTACGGGATTCAGGAAAAATTACTTTTGACAATTTTTTTTTTAAAGGTGATTGGTAACAATTTTTTGGAACTAAGATACCATTAGGTAATATTGCGTGTATAGTTTTGTAGAAAATCTCAAAAACTACCGACTGATTTTAAGGAATCAGATTGCACTTTGGAGCCCTCCGGCAGACGCTTGTCATATGGCTCATGGTTCGCGTACCTCTCATATTTGCAAAACTAAAGGCAAATATACCCATTTCATAAATCAGGGTACTCATACTAGATCACGAAAACATAAATATTTTCAATGTTAAAACCTTATCTTACTGAACAACTGAACCTAAGCCTTTCTCATTACCTTTAAGAGGCCTTTATTCCTTCTAAAATGCTGATAGCTTTCGTAATTTTTCGCTATGATCAAACATGTATGGGTATATATTTGAAACCTACAGTTTGAGTTTTTCATTGATAATTTTTGTTTCAAAAACTACTCGAATTTGTCAAAATTCACGCGGAAAATTAGTTTTTTCGACTTATTTTCGACTGCACGCAATAAAAGCATAAAATAGCTATGTTACTACCTACTTAGAAATCAGAACTTAGGGAAAGTATTATTTGCTTCAATAAGTTGGTTGAAAT
Organism: Apotomis turbidana; assembly: GCA_905147355.2. NCBI lineage: Eukaryota > Metazoa > Arthropoda > Insecta > Lepidoptera > Tortricidae > Apotomis > Apotomis turbidana. The sequence continues at coordinate 23,078,544 of LR990293.1, forward strand.
GATCAATGTAAGTGTCAAAATATGAAAAAAAAAATTTTAAAGGGATAAAGGTCTCTTAATTTATGGATACCATATTAGGAGTTTAAATTAGTTTTTAGAATGTGGAAAACTACGGGAAAACCCCTGTACCTATCTTGAAATTTACGAGAGTTTTCCTTTCCAAGACGTGTAATCAAAACTTTAATATTTTAATGGCCGATCTTATCTCGCCAAGTTTCTTGGCAAACTTGCAAAAAGTGAACTTATAAAAAGTTAAATTAATTTGCGCTAGCTGCGACGGGCAGTTTCGATGTGGTTTTGCCCACTCTCAGAGCTGCTGAATAAAGTACGAAATTGTGCTAATTTAAAACTATTTTAAGCTAGGTACTTATAATTATAAGTTTCTGACAAAAAAAATTTATGACAATTATGTATACAGTGCCAGAGGGCAAAGGTCAATCGCCATACTATATCGAAGCTTGAGGCTTTCGAGGATGCTGGTCGGATGGAGCACATCCATGTGGACCTGGTCGGACCGATGCCGACGTCTCCACGTGGAAACCGCTACCTTGTAACTATCATAGATAGGTGTACCAGCTAGCCTGAAGCTTTTCCGATAGAAGATATGTCAGCCGAGGTTGTCGCCAAGACTATATACGATGGATGGATCGCGCGCTATGGTTGTCCGATCAGACTCACGAGCGACCAAGGTCGTCAATTCGAGAGCAGTCTATTTAGGGAATTAATGAAATTGTTAGGTGTTAATAGGTTAAGAACCACGGCGTACCACCCACAAAGCAATTCCAAGGTCGAGAGACTACACAGATCATTGAAGGCAGCTTTGATGGCCAGGATCTGCGACAGCTCATGGGAAGACGAACTTGCAACTGTTTTGCTGGGGTTGCGCGCCGCGGGCCGGAGCGATAACGGCGTGAGCGCCGCCGAGATGATGTTCGGTCGCACGTTACGTTTACCCGGGGACTTTTTCTGTAGTTCTCAGAAAACGGAGACTAGCGACACGTCCAGCTTAGTTAATAATATTCGAGATAAGATAAGTAAACTTAAACCAGTAAGTAAAGCTAATCGTGACTCGCGTACCATCTTCGTACATAAGGATTTACGCACTTGTGAGTACGTTTTTATTAGAGAGGACGCCGTACGCAAGCCGTTACAGCCACCTTATAACGGCCCATTTAAAGTTTTAGATAGAGGCGAAAAAGTGTTCCTCATTCAATTCCCGAACAGGCAAGCTCGCGTATCAATCGACAGGTTGAAGCCAGCTTACGTGTGGGACGATAGCATCAACACAAGTGGTACAAGCGCAAGTAGTTTGACGAACGCAACCGCTCCCACAAGCGACAGCGGAACCGCGATACAACCGCGTATAGATAGCAGTATTCGTAAAACTAAAAGCGGTCGGGTAATTAAAACACCAGTTAGATTTAAAGACATTTATTAGTAAGATTAATTAGTTACGGCATAGATTTAAACCGGATACATTTCAAATAGGTATAGCAAGCTGAAACATTATGTTCCTTTCGTTAACAGTTAGGTATAATGTTTTATATGTTAGTATTGAAATGGGGCATAATCGGTATCTCTGAAATGGTTTTTAAAAAGTTATAAATATAATAGTTAATTTTAATATTGTAGCTCATAAGCGATAGCGATTTCACTACCTTGTAACTTGGACCATACCAACATGAATTGTAATTCCGCTATGTTCCAAGTCGGTCATGATATATAAACATAACAGCATGAATGCATTATTTTGAACTTAAGACTTGTTTTTTTTTGAGATCATGTAATTTATCTCGGAATTGACAGAAAATAATGTGATAAATCATCAGTAAATATTAGATATAAGACGAGATTGTAGAAAATTGTATCATTTACCTGCTCAAAGCACTTGACGTGCATCAGTATATTTTCACTAGACTATTTTTGTTTATTTCAACGAAAATGGGCTGGGGACAAAGTAAGGAAGAGGGATCCCGAAACAATATTGCTATAGCGGAAGTCCACAGTGTCACGGGACAAGTGGATACTAAACTTAACTACATGGGAATCATCCTCATAGTAATCTCCATCATGTTGGCAATGTTCATAATTTACTTCATCCAAGCAAAATGTAGACAAAATTTACGGAAGTGGCTCCTAAAAGCCGTAACAAAAAACCAGCCAACAGCAGTGGTCGTTCACAGGGAACGCACTGAACCCCAAACTAAGCAACAGCCCGTGATTTACTAATTAAGGTAGTATTAAGCATTTTGTTTTATTAAAATTATGCGTACCTACTGTGTCATGTTGAAAAGTCAATATCGAAATTTATACTGAACATTTATTTTATTTTTCAAAAGTTAAGCTAACCTATCCGATTTATACATTTAATTTAGTTATCAATGTTTAACAGGAAATCATTCTTTGTTCACAGTAATCATGTTACCTGTTAAAAGAATATCATGTTGTTGCTCGTTCCGCGGTCTCAGCAGAATGCGCCCCTGCATGATATCAGTTACGCTGACTCGCAGAACAATGTAACGGTCGAGCACCACTACTACTAGAGCTAAGATATTTTTAGCTAAGCGATCTTTTGTGTTTTATATTGTGTGTTCTATTAATTTTTTTTTGTTGTAAGGGGGGGAATCGTATAGGGACATTTAGCGTGGTCAGCTCATATCACGGTACATGTGTACTGGAATACGAGCTGACACAGCTATCGCGAACCCCCGCCGCAGGACCCGCGGACCGGGACGACAGGCAGTCGCTATCGGGGTTCTGTACGACACGGTACTTTCTTATAATTAAATTAGATATTACGAAGCAAGGTCCTTTCATTTGACATCCACTCGGTGACCCTGGTAGCGCCTCAATAATACATTGCATACAATTCATCAACTACATGCTAAGATGATTCTAAAGAGCCCAAGCTCGCTAGGTTTTCGTTATTGTATTACCTATAGAATTCCTGTGAATACCATTTGGATCCATCATCAGACCAGCTGTTCTATCGTACCATATCAGTAGTCATATTGACCTGTCTTCGAAGTTAAGTAAGTATACTGTATTTGAGCACAAACGGTGCCCGCAAAGAGCAAGATAGATCTAACTACACACAGACCAACCGACACATATAGACATTACGATAATCTGATGTAATGAAACATTATTAGGCATTATTCCTTTTAAAAAATATTTTTCTCATATTATGACAAATATACTGATAATTTCAACCAACTTTTTTAAGTGAATGATACTTTTCTTTGAGTTACATAGCTAATTCATGCTTTCATTGCGTGCAGTCGAAAATAAATTGAAAAAACTAATTTTCCGCCTAAATTTTGTCCATTTCGAGTAGTTTTTGAAACAAAAATTATCAATGAAAAGTTCAAACAGTAGGTGTCAAATATATACCAAAAAATCTCAATAGCCCTGTTCTAGGTAGTAACATCAATAATATGTTAAGAAACATGTTTGATCATAGAGAAATATGTCCAAAACCATCAGCATGTTAACCTTTTGAGCGCCACAGTCGGCTGTGGCCGTCAACAAAAAATCGTGCCCCTGACGCCACGTCGGCCACAGCCGTCCAAATTTCAATGATCAAAAACTTGGTAATTCTAACCGCTACAAGTATTTTTCAATCCCAGTTGATTTTGGGGCACATCTTTTTTTTTTACTTTGGCGTCAGTGGCACGGTAAATTGCTAGACCGCTTGGCGGTCAATAGGTTAAAAGGAATAAGGCCTCTTAATACTTTGTAATGTAACATACTCACGTATGTTCTCTAAACAAGTAAATAATCTATTTTTCTCAAACATGCAATGAAATATTGTCTTTACGTTCCTTATAATAGGCTCGGAAGTATCGCTTTTTGGGCGCAACAACTCGAGAGGACTGTAAAGGGATTTCATACTGCTTTTCAGGCCTAGGCCTGCAAAGTAACTTTTTTTTGGTTTCAACAACAAGGTCATTCACACGGTGTCCTATCGTTTGACCAAAAAACGTTTGACAAATGATCACTTGAAGATGAAGATGAAGATGAAGATGAAGATGAAGATGAAGATGAAGATGAAGATGAAGATGAAGATGAAGGTGAAGATGAAGATGAAGATGAAGATGAAGATGAAGATGAAGATGAAGATGAAGATGAAGATGAAGATGAAGATACGTTGTCAATTAATAAAATGTTGTTCTTTGAAGTGTATTTTTTATTTCATTGTATGTTTGATAAAAGCTCTATACATGCCTCGTCGTGAAAACGGATTCCCGGCCTCGTATCACTATCCGGTGTATATACCTGCTTGGCCGGAAATCCTCATTTTCCCGGCCTCTGATGTAATGTACTATTGAAGAAAATATATCTGTTTTTTAAATACTAGATACATTTAGTTTAAACAAAGTTAAATGTGTGCTAAACTTAATCTAATAGTACTCATTAAGCAACACTGCTTAATTCTCAGGAGACGTCATTAATAAACAAGTTTGTACTTGTATTAGTCTCGTCTCGACTTCTACATGCTTTGCCGTGTACATGGCTTGAAGTTGTGGCTGTTCGGGTCCGGTATAAAGCCATGTGAGGGTGGATGTCCTTTGAGAGTGTAGAGCATGTTCATATCATTTTATACAATTAAAACTTGGTATAATACAAATCAATGTAATAATTAGTTTGGCAATTAAGTGGGGAAACGCTGCCACCTTTGGTACAATGCCGCTGAGACCATTTTAAGATTAGTCTCTTTCTAGTCGTCTCACTCTTGTCAGAGTGGTCGAGGTCTCGATGATGATGTATTTGTATACGATTGATCTTCGTCCTCGGTCTTCTCGATTTGGGTGGCGGCCTTTTTACTATAGTAATTATTATTATAATGAATATAGAGTAATGTAATCAAAAGAGAAAGTCAGTCTTGAAATACTTGTAACGTTTTACAAAGAAGTGAGTTGCATGAACTGATTCGACATCATAATACAAAGCGTGGCCTTGGATTCCACCATTTATCATCATCATCATCATATCGGCCGATAGACGTACACTGCTGAACAAAGGACTCCCTCAAAGTTTTCCACAACGATCGGTCTTGCGCCGCCGGCCTCATTCAATTTCAGCCTGCGATCCTAACCAGGTCATCGGTCCACTTTGTTGGGGGCCTTCCACGCTACGACTTCCGTTCCGCGGTCACCACTCAAGAACCTTTCTGCCCCAACGGCCATCGGTTCTACGAGCAATGTGCCCTGCCCACTGCCACTTAAGTTGGACGACTGTGAGCAGTATCTACACCCTTGGTTCTCTCACGTATCTCTTATGTATTCGATATAGCACTGATGTGCACAAAACGGTTTACGTCTACTTTACTTGTCAGGACAGCAAAAGAGTGGAACTCTCTTCCTTCGCACCTTTTTCCTGATAAATATAACTTGGATCTATTCAAGTCGAGTGCGCATCTTGGGCCCTATCGTCACTTAACATCAACTCTAATCGCCTGAAAGCGATTACCGTCGCCCATAGACACCTGCAACACCAGAGGACTCACAAAGTGCGTTGCCAGCCTTTCAGGTGGGAATAAACTCTTTTCTTGAAGGTTTGAAGGTCGTATCGGTCCGGAAATACCGCAAGCAACAATACATTCCGCAATGCAGTCGAGCGAGGCAGGATATTTCTAGAAAAGCGCACGTTTGTGGACTGCCAACTATCTAAGTGGTGAGGACGAAAGGAGTCTTCATTATATGTGCGTATTCTCAGCGTGTAGTCTGTATCCTTACCATGAGTTAACGTGACCGTACTCGCTAGCGACAGCGTAAAGGATTTGTATGGAGAATACTACAGCGCCCGTAGCTGTTACTTCGTAGAACTACAATTCTCCATACATATCGTTTACGCAGTCGCTAGCGAGAACGGTCACTGTAAACAAATGGTGCACTCATAGTGACAACTTTGACAACATACGGTGTATTTATAATTAATTGAATACTGACCATGTTCACGAAGTGTGTATGCGCGTATGGTGAGTTGGGACCGTGACGTATTCTTCACTTTCAGCTTGCGCTCGGGATTCGATGACGTCAACCTAAAATTTCACAGATCATTAATAACCACAACCAAGTCTTATTGTCTATTATCATCGCCTTTTTCAGTTTTGCGAACTGTTATATCCTTGTAATGCACCCCAATTGACTGACTTAGTATCCCCATCAGCAAACATCCCTTCAAGTTAACTTAACCTTAGGTTGAGTTGCGATCGCCGAACGCGCTACACTTTTTCAGTCCTCATGGCCTAGCCCTACCAATATTTCTTTAATATCGTTTTAGTTAGTTTTTGTGACTTTTGATTGTGTGTGATTAAACTTTTTTTGTAAGTCCTTGGAGGTTTCCATTCTATCAGAACGTGTGTTCTTACGACAGTCGTTTAATGTCTCACAATACAAATTATTGTTACCATGTACAATGAGTTGAAAAATAAAACAATTAAAAATTACACATATTTTATACAGATAAATAAAAAAAATGGCTCTTATACAGCAAATTTTATATGAGATTTGTCCGTGTCCCATATGTGGGTCGGCAAGCCTCTAATACAGAGACATTCACATGTTAAACTGGGACAGTGAACGTGTTAACTGTGGTTAAAATCGTATGCAAAGAGTGCATAAAGAGCAAATTTATCTTATATCGGTTCTTACTTCAAAAAAGAATTCCAATTTCAAATAATTTAATTCACTTTTAAGCTTAGATCGCTTTTCAATTTATTGCCGCACCGAACAGAGTTCAAATTAATTCTAAGAGGAAGTTTAAGTGGTATAATACGGGGTAGTATTTCGGTTCCAGTGATTCGTGATTAACTCATTGGAAAGTTCCAAACTTACAACCTATTATTATTTAAAAAAAAGACGAAAAAAAAACTTAAGGTACTAAACTTGAACTGCTACGCAAGGTAGGTATATAATTTATTTGTGAGTTGTTCCGATTTAACCTTAACTAAACTATGTGATTTTGCCTAACTAAGGCGCCGATACAAAATACTAAAGTTAGAAGTGCGCTGCGAACTGATAAAGTTAAAGAAACTCAGAATTGCAAGTTAGGTATTAAGAAAGTTAGTTTTAGCGTAAAAATCTATAAAGTTTTTATCGTGCACTTCATGAGGAAAATTTTAACAAGTTTCATGAACTTTTCTAGTTTGTACGTATGACTTTTGGATTGCATAATGCGACACTAACATAAAATGAAATGGTGACAGCCCATGAGACACATAGAGTACTGAATAAAATATTATACATAAAACTTTTTATTTCGCTTTGCAACTCATCTGTGTTCGTGAAGTGTGCCCAAGGGAGCAATATATACAAAATATCTCAAGGGAGTGCACAAAAAAAATCTTTGCAAATTTACTCACACTCGCATTTTGACATGACGGATGCTTCGTCACTTATTTATCGTTTGATAAAAGCAACCATTTATGTTCTACATTTTGATTAAACATTGAATGTTAGACGTACAGACCAACAGGGTGTTCTTCAACCCACACCATACCGTGGATTTTCAGTGGTACTAATTTATTTTACTGTCAACGACAAAATTTTGGTAAGTGAAGTTGAAAGTCAGTGAATGTCACTGATGTAAACAAAGAGGAAACAGGACTAAATATAATTTATGCATTACAACTATCAACAGAGATTTATGTCAAGTTTTTTCATTCATTCCATTACTTATTTCCCAAGAAGAACAAAGGATTGAGCAGCATTCCGGTAAACAATGTTTTGAATTTGGTTGATGACAAGTCCTTGACACAGACGCAAATATTTATGATGATGACGTATGCACAATATTGCCATATGAAAGCAGCTGTTTGTAGCGCCACTATCCTTGGGCCAGACCGATACTTGTTAGGCTATATTTACCGCACAGTAACACGGCGCACAAACTATCCCAAGTCCCAGCTGCATCTGAGACCTCTGTAAACACCCGCAATCCTTCACGTCCTTAGAACCTAACCCTACTTGCGTCCGTCCACAGAACAAATACTACGGCACTTGAGACCGCTTCAAAGCAAGTCTATTCAAGTTAGTATGGCCATTAGAAGCGTGCAAGCATTATCAACCTTCATATTATAATTGGATATCAAAACAGCTCATGTCGTTCCTGGAATCTCTTAAATAATGAACCTTATAATTGAAGCATTGCAACCAAGTTCGCAAAATTGTTTGTTGAAAAAGGGTGCCTGTCGTATCGCATAACGTTTTTTGTCCTAAAAATGTTTAGCCGAGAATGTTTGGCATACTGTTGAATGGTATACTACTCGTTTGTCCTAATAATTTTTGCGCATGCTCATTTAAAGTCCTAAAGCAAGTTTGTCCTAATATTGATAACTAAAATCGAATTAATAAGCATAATATTCCTAACATGAATTGCCCTAAGAATTATTTTGCCTATTATTAAATTGACTAAAATTACAGCACCTAAACTAAACTATGGTAGGCGTGAAGTCAGAATCGTTACGTATTCTACCTTCAGGTAGGTCAGATTCTGGCTAGGTTAGGTACGACGACGAGCGAAGCGAGGAGGAGTGTTAGGTAGAACTGTGACCCTAACGAGCGGAGCGAGCGAAGCGAGTGGAGCGTCAGAATGCTTGCTTGCTGCATGGAGGTATATTACAATTTAGCAGTTAGTAGGTTAGGTTAAAGACCGAAAACTGTAGGTTAGGTTTGTTTTATGACCATGGATAGCGGAGCGTCAGAGTGCTTGCTTGCATGGAGGTATATTAAAATTTAGCAGTTAGTAGGTTAGGTTAAAGTCCGAAAATTGTAGGTTAGGTTAGGTTTGTTTTATGACCATGGATAGTGGATCGTCTGAATGCTTGCTTAAAAATCTTCGAGATTTAGGTTTAATGAAATGTAGTCAAAATATTTTTAGCACATTAAATATTCGGAACATTACAATTATGCACATCAATCATTCGATAGTTGAATCTTAGCCACATCAAACGATAGGACAAATAATATTTAGGACAAACGATAATAGGAGAAGCAATTTCAGTCAATCAAAAATATGCGGAACAAAGTGTAACCATACGTTATTAGGACAAAAGACGTTATGCGACACGACGATAGGACTAATAATTGTATGCCATCCGATATAGACCCGTTGAAAAATAATCCTTTTAAAAAATCGACATTCTATTAAGATATTTCAAGAAGACTGTAGAGAATGATACGATTTAGTGAATACATATCAAGCAATGGAAATAGTTGCGTGGTCAAGCTCTTGAGAGCTTTGTGAAGTGAATTTTCAAAGGGGTTTTAGTGGAAATGCTTAATTAAATCGCTACCGGTTAGAATCTTTGCGGAAGGCAGTACCTGTTAGGAGTATACCGGGTGTCAAGACTATCATATGGGACATCAAGGGAAAGTACCTTAAATATCGTAGATAGGATATTTTGCTGAAAGAAGACTTTATGTTATTTTTAAAACTTAGTAATTCTGCATTTAAATATTTTCTAAAAATTACTTGCTTCATTATTCGTCGTCGGCAATAAATAATTTTCTTGAAATTTGACTCAAACATTTTACGTTGTTCTTTTTTTTTTAAGATACTATGTTACTTAGGAACAATTATTATATTTTGTCAATACTTTCGATTGGCATCATAAAAATGGGGGTGATTTTATTTTTACATTTAAGTCGGTTCGATTCCCAGACGAAACAAGTAATTCTTAGAAAATGTTTAAATGCAGAATTACTAACTTTTAAAAACAACATAAAGTCTTCTTTCAGCAAAATATCCTATCTACGATAGTTAAGGTACTTTCCCTTGATGTCCGCACGATTATTGTTATAATTGATAATCTAGGGTGGCTACCTTCATATCATATTTTATAAAAAATGGTCTAGCCGTTTGAGCGTGAAAAAGTAACAAACATACACATAAACACACTCACAAATTTTCGTCTTTATAATATTAGTGTGATTACACCCTATATATTACAATATTGTTTAATTATTATGATAATTACAACATCTCACATATTCAAGTAAGTACATATTTATTCACAGCAACACATTAAATAAAGACAAACCAAATAATAGGTACATAATACCTTTCCTAAAACAATAAATCCCAAAACACTTTCAAGCGAGTTTATCGGCTGACACAAACTAGGCCCAAAAGTGGCTAGAAGCGAAATCCTGTTCAAATTCAGAACTACAACGAGAGACAAGTGGGGGAATTTCGTCGGAACATGATTTCCCTAAACCCTACTTCCCCCAATTTTCATTGGACGTGTCAAACTTTAACTCGTCCCCGGCGAAGAGTTACTTCTAATGTTCACGTGTGCGAGGAAATTGAAGGAGATATATGTTACGCAATGCCGGATTTTGTCCTTTTTAGGGTTCCGTACCCATAGGGTAAAAACAGGACCCTTCTTCGCTGTCCGTCCGTCCGTCCGTCCGTCTGTCACCAGGCTGTATCTCAAGAACGGTGATAGCTAGACAGTTGAAATTTTCACAGATGATGTATTTCTATTGCCGCTATAACAACAAGTACTAAAAATAAAATAAAATAAATATTTAAGGAGGGCTCCCATACAGCAAACGGGATTGGTTGTGTTAACTTTGCACCTCATTTGTATGGAGCGCTATACATACCAGGTGCAAACTTAACTTAACCACTTAAGGATGGAGTGTTTGTACGGAACCCTCGGTGCGCGAGTCCGACTCGCACTTGACCGTTTTTTTATGTAATTTTGTTTCAGAAAGGTAAAAATCCAGTTTAATTGGGTACCGTAAAGTGAAGGTAATTGCAACTCAAAAGAGGTTGTTTAGTATATAGAAATAATGCTTTTATTATATATTCTTTTACCATATCACGTAGAACTATAAAAATATACACTTATAACATTCTAGATATGTATTGAAAATCAGTTTTGTATGGAGGGGTCATAATTTCAGGAATAATCTTAATAGGCACCATGTCAGTCTGGCGCCATCTTCTGGTCATAATTTCCATTGTCCTAGCATCACGCCAAAGCGGCTCGACAAATTTTAATCAATTTTGGTACAGGGATAGCTCGACATCCAAAGATGGTTATAGAATACTTTTTATCTGCCTACGGTAAAAAAAAATACTCGGACGAAGTTGCGGGCGCGTCCTATTATTAAATAAAAAATGTGCCTAATATATAGAGGTAATGAATCTGTGGCCTGATGATTTTGCAAGGATTCAGTAGAAGAGAGGGTAGTAATTAATTAAATATTTGATGGCGGCTGACCATGGATATGGGTTGGACAATGGCGCCATCTGTTGCCCTACCGGAACGTGTAACTGACAGCGCGCGAAGCAGTTTGAGAGACGCTAAGTTTACTTAGTTTTCTGTTGAGAACGCTCGCGTAAGTATTGTCTTTGACGAATCGCTAGTTCAATTTCAATACCATACTTAATACTGTTTTTAATATTTTGTACTTTGTAGTGATTATCCTAATCCTACCTAGATAATTTTTCCAATGTGTTGATTTTAGGATCGATTGCAAAAAAATTGTACATAGTTAAAAGCTTAGTTAACAAAAAATCACGATCGCTTCCTTTGTGTGACGAAAGTTAGTCATACAAAATGTATGGGTAACTTTCGTCACACAAAGGAATCAATTAAGTTTTGTTTTATTTAAAGCCCTTAACTATGTAATTTTTTTTGCAATCGACCCTTTAGGCTTTGATTACTACCTATACGTAAACTAAAGGTTTTTTGACGATAATCATTTCATGTTAGTTTGCATTCGCGCGCCCGTGTCATTCCAGATTAACATGAATGATCATGATAAAGAATCTCAGTTGCCTATATGTTTATTTATAGCCTTACCTTGCCTTTTCTTCCCAACACAAACGCATTGCAGGCGCCAGATAATATAATAGCTAAGATAAATTCGAAATAATAATAAATAAAGGAACAATTTCAGAAATGAAAACCAAACGTTACAATTATTTATTCCACTTTCAGTTTGCTCTGCTCCGGCCAAACGACGTTTCTATTTACCAAAACCGCCTCCTATGATTACCCGGCTAATTACTTAAATCCCTTCATTATGTTACAAGAAAGGTGTGCGATAAAATGTCGCACGCACTCAGAAAGCTCATTAGCCGTGAGCCGACACAAAATAACCTCCCAAAAAGCGTATAAATCCACAATAACACTTTTGAATTCAATCCTAATCGCCACGCGGTAAGATCGAGATTTTATCAGTAAGGCTAATAGAGATGTGAACGGGGGGCTATTCTATGGCAGGGTTATTAGTCGGGGTCCGATTCAGGTGCTGGCGATAATCAGCAGGTGGCCTTAATCCGGCCTTTTGGGAAAAAATGGCACCCTTTGTAGCGACGTTATTAGAGTAATGGACATGGGACAGCTAGCTTTGATCGTGAAACGGTCGAAGTTATGAGTGTTTTCGGAAAAACGTGGATATTTTAATGACGAAAGGAAATCAATGTCTTTCAGTTATTATTAAATCATATGGCAGGGTTGTACGTCGAATACAGCTTATATATTTTCAGTTCGTGTGGAAGCTTTCTTCTTTGAATATATTTTACGTATGGTAACTTGAAAGGGCGTTCCACAAAATGGACACTAACCAACGCTCTTTATAAAAAACGACTCTTGGTATGATATGTATTTGACAACAATTCACTTTTTTAACCAGGCCTTTTAAATTAAGTAGCTAAAGGGACTTTAGCCTTCAAACCGCAATAAAAAACTAGTTTATAGTTGACACTTGTCAATGTCCACATGGGGTTGCATTTTATTGATGATTGATGATTGTTGTGTTTGCCAGCAGTAAATGTAAATAATCAGAATCAAAGATCTCCTCTAAGCTTTAGGTATAAATCCACATTTTTTTCGTGTTTTCTTTTTTATCAGCAAGAAAATGCAATAGTAGCACTCACCACATGGTGGAGTCGTACTCTGACTCCATGCAGCGTGGTGCAGTGGCAAACTGCAATGGCGGGCCCACCGCCTCGATCCATACGTCCACGACTATTGGATCCACGTGGTCTACCTGTACAAATATGTATGTATAGTATACGCACAAAACAGAGAGGTACAGAAATCAATCTACATACAAGCGCGCTCGAGAAAACGCACACATAGACATTGCTCATGGACACGTCAAGCGGATGGCACTCGCACTGGTCTGAACTGGTCCGAGATATCGTGTCCGTGAGCAATGTCTATGTGTGCGTTTGCTCGAGCGCGCTTGTATGTAGATTGATTTCTGTACCTTTCTGTTTTGTGGCATACGGCTGACAAACTGTTGTTACTTAGTAAGTTACAACTATCGAATAAGATGTAAAAAAAAACGACTTCATAAAAGAGGTTTTTTTATGACATGCTGGCGAGAAAATCTCACTTCCTGGCCAAGACAAGACCGCCCGTTGAACAACATTTGAAAAACCACGGGCGGTAATTCGTAAAACCCCAAATAGCATGTGTATGGTTAGGTTAGGGTTATATAATTATCGACCACCGCCGTCTCAGCCAAGTAAGATAGGATGTATCTATAGTATCTGAACTTGTTATAGTAATTATCAATAATGGGTTTAGATAATAGTACATTACATACCTAGGGCGGGAATTTTGTGAATGTCCGCAGGTGCTTGTGGCCCGAACCGAGGGCGAGGGACATAAATATGCGATCTAGGGCTTCACTAATCACCGCTCGTCTTTTGCCTGAAGTTTTAACTCTTGCTTTAGCCAGGAAGTGAGTTTTTCTCTCCGCGTAGCGGGCAGAAAGTTCCATTTATTTCTATGTTTGTTCGGGTGGAATCTTGTAACCCAATTTTGAAGCAGATATCTTCAACCGATTGAGCTGAAATTTTGCATACCAACTTATCTTTGATAACAATACAATAATATGTTATTTGTGGTGCGATATTTTTAAAACTCTGCTGCATACTGTACTATCCTTACCATCAGCATTATCTGATCGTAGTACACCCCCCAACAGTCAGCGTACACCTGCACTAGTATGTCCACCTGCTGGCCGGCCGTGCAGATGCCCTTATCTGGTGTGCATTGGATCACAACTCCTGGATGCCGCACGTCGCCTGCCCATCGGTCCTTACCTGCGGATTTCATTAAAATATAATTTATTGAGGTTGTGTCGACGTTAATGTACTTACTTGACTTTTTTATAACGGCACACCATAGTGGCTTCACTTCAACTTTTGGTAAAAAGGGGAGCCCAAGTTAAACTAAATAAGTTTATAACTAAGAGAATAAGAATCTACTTACTTCTTAAACTATTCAATTATTGGACAAATATCGAGTACTGTGGGTCGTTAACCATGTTTTTATCATTATGTTTCCAAATGTTTCTAATATTTAACTGAGGCTCAGTTACTGAGCGAACACAGCGAAAGTAATTTTTGTTTTATCCGCTGTTATGGTAGCAAATGTATGTTTATTTATATGTAACGTAAAAAATAAATAAAAATAAAAACTATTGATGCAAAGTGACACGTTTTACGTTACCTATCCTGTCACGACGTCATGAGATGACTGACATGACGTATATTCTCACGTTACCACAACACAACATCACAAGTCGTTCCGCATCACGATAATAATATGAAGTGAAATAATAATAATAAGGTATGGTGGGGTAAGACTATAATAGTATTTTATGCAACCGTTGTATAAGAGGGGGCAAAAAACGCGAGTGGCATGGGTTACGATGTGAGCGTAGCGAACATCGTAAGAAAGATGCCACGAGCGTTTTTTGACCTACTTATACAACGTTGCATACAATACTTTTTCTACGACTCGACATTTCATAAATAAAATGCAAATAAACAACAAAGAAAATAAGTACATGTTCCCGCTCGGAATCAACAAAATTAAAAAGATAAATTGTCTCTGATAAACTTTTTTTTTATTGACATCCATCTGTCAAAAAAATATTAACTTATACATAAAGGTATACGATCACCATACTAAACATCTGTCAAAAAAAATAAACTTATACATAAAGGTATGCGTTCACTATACTAAACATCCATGCACTGAAGATAAAACTTTTTTTTTTAATTTGGCAGCAATGCCTTATAAGTTTTTTTTTAATTTGCAAATTGTGTGAATGCAGCTGTTCATCTTGTAATCTGTGGTACTAAGTGATGCTTTTTTGGCGACATTATAACATCGGTTAGCAGTGTGTTTTTGGGCAGTAGAGTATAGACTTTTACAGACTTTCATAATTTATGTCTTTATATTAGAGTTAGTAACTATATAAATGACAGTAAAAAGTACTGGAGTAGAAAAACATTTATAACATAGTTTATTGTCTAAAGGGATCAGACTAACAGTTAGTTATTTATTGGACTGTGGCAGTCTTCTTCCTGTCAAAAAATGTGAGAATCAGCGCAGGTTCGGGACAATTAGTGGCTGCTCTCGTTTCAGAGGCTAAGATCCTGTTTGGGTCAATGAGCCAAAATTGTTAGTTAGTGGCGGTTTTGCCCGGTGATTGTCTTATCTCACCTTACCTTAATGTGTTTGTAATTTAAATGTAAAAGGCTACTGCGTTGCGCATCTAGGTCTGTCACATTAAACGCCGGGAAAGGTTATAATTATGATGTACAGCCTAATTTGCGGGAGAAAACTTTTTTAAAAACTTTAGCTAAACATTAAAGGACAATTATGAGTTATCGCCCATCAGGAACGCGTCGTTTCATTAATAGCTCTCGAAGGTAGTGACAAAATTGGCCATATCTCAGTCTATTACCGAGACTGTAATTGCTAGTATTTATTGTCTCCCATAACCAACTTATCATCCTTGTTGGAATCTCATCTTCAAAAGTGCTTGTTTTCATCTTTTTCTTCATTTAAAAACACATGGCCTACATTAAAATAAGATCTCCTTTTGACTGTACATAAAAGGCAAATAAGTTCTTTTGAAGCGAGGCTATTATCTATTATTTATTATCAAAACAGTTCTTGTTTGTTTTCAGTAAACGTACCGAGATTGTCATATTAATCTTCATTAAGTTAGTCTTTTTAGTACGGGTTCCCGCTTTGCTTGTAAATTTATTACAAAGCAGAACAAGGTATTTTTCAACCAACGCCATATTGCGGATTTTTAATGCTAAGTACTAATTTATTTAGCAGGCAACGACAAGTTTTTGGTAACTGCAAACTGCCTTTATAGTTTATAGGGCTCCGTTACCAAAAGGTAAAAACGGGACCCTATTACTGAGTCTTCGCTGTCCGTCCGTCCGTCCGTCTGTCACCAGGCTGTATTTTAGAACGGTGAATAGCTAGACAGTTGAAATTTTCACATGTGATGTATTTCCATTGCCGCTATAACAACAAATACTAAAAATAAAATAAAATAAATATTTAAGGGGGGCTCCCATACAACAAACTTGTTTTATGGTACGGAACCCTTCATGCGCGAGTCGGATTCGCATTTGCCCAATTTTATGGTTAATTTAGTATATAGCCAAATAGGGTGTTTTTCAGCCCATTTGCTGGCAACAATAAATTTTTGGTAACTGCAAACTGCCTTTATGGTTTTTGTGGTTAACTATCCTAAGCATTAATGGACTAAAATTTCTATTACAAACTCGTACATTGAAATTTCACGTATTTTCTAGCCATAACTTGATATTCAATCGATAAAAAAACAGTTTATTCTAGGAAACTTGGGAAAAGTCGGAAATATTTACATATTTAATTATGAAGAAAAAACAATGCCTACACAAATCAGGTCTTTATATATTTATTTAAACTTTATTGCACAAAACAAAAGTCAGTACTAATTGGCACACTGAATACCTAATGGCATTCTCTACCAGTCAATCATAGGGCCAAACAGAGATGCTTCAAGTGGGTGCAGAGTAGAAAATTAATCGTTCGGAGAGCATCTAAGATACAAGTGATATATATTCTTCTGACTTTGTCTTTGCTATAAAACTAAAATTACTAGTTAAAATACACTCATGAGTATGAGTATGAGGACGAATTATATTTTAGTGTTAATATCGGGTCCATAGCTGTCTAAAGTCCTATCGTATCAAAAAAATAATAAAAACATCCCAGCCAGTCTTCTCTGTTAAAATTATGAATTTCCCTTCCTCAAAAAATATTTTACACGGAGGTGCTGGAGAAATATTTTAATAGCGAGAAACTGTCTCAGAGTAATAATGGAAGATAATTTGGAGACTTGTAGACTATTTACATAAAATTTCTGCGAAATACTTACTGTTAAGTTTTTATAATTACACTGTAATAAAAGCCACTAGGCTTGGGCATCTCTCAAATAAGTGGTGTTCTTGCATAATAATTATATGAATTGTTATGTAGTTAATTAATAAGAATCTCCTTTTTAAATATCTTTTAAAACTTGCATGAAAAAGTTGTAAACAGTTAACTGTAAAAAGCCTTTTTTTAATAGCCTATTATTGTCCCACAAAATTTATTTTATATATTTTATTTTATTAATTTTTACTTTCAAGAATTTATTAAAGGATACTGAAATAGTATTTTATGCAACCCTAGTATAAGAGAGGGCAAAAAACGCGAGTGGCATGGGTTACGATGTGAGCGTAGCGAACATCGTAAGAAAGATGCCACGAGCGTTTTTTGACCTACTTATACAACGTTGCATACAATACTTTTTCTACGACTCGACATTTCATAAATAAAATGCAAATAAACAACAAAGAAAATAATTACATGTTCCCGCTCGGAATCAACAAAATTAAAAAGAAAAATTGTCTCTGATAAACTTTTTTTTTATTGACATCCATCTGTCAAAAAAATATTAACTTATACATAAAGGTATACGTTCACCATACTAAACATCTGTCAAAAAAATTAAACTTATACATAAAGGTACGTTACATACGTTCACTATACTAAAAAACCATGCACTGAAGATAAAACTTTTTTTTTAAGTTGGCTGCAATGCCTTAGTACAATAAGTTTTTTTTTTAATTTGCAAATCGTGTGAATGCACCTGTTCATCTTGTAATCTGTGGTACTAAGTGATGCTTTTTTGGCGACATTATAACATCGGTTAGCAGTGTGTTTTTGGGCAGTAGAGTATAGACTTTTACAGACTTTCATAATTTATGTCTTTATATTAGAGTTAGTAACTATATAAATGACAGAAAAAAGTACTGGAGTAGAAAAAGTATTTTTATTTATTTCGAATATAAGAAAACACTTTAGGTATGAATGGATTAAATAAAGATTTGTTTTTTTTTAGACACGATGTTATTGCTAACTGTACTTTCATACACAAACGTTAATTGCTTAGAGAAGACCAGTCAAATGAGCCCAAACACGACGTAAAATGTAGAACCCACGTGAACCTACCGTTTCCATCAGATCAGCTCCACGATACTTATTACTGTCAATATCAACATCTTTTTTACATTTTATTTACCAAATTACATAGATCTGTAGGGACTTGACTAACCGTAAACAAATTGTGGAAATAGATTTCAGAGATCAGTCGTCAGGATACATAAAAAAGGTCAAGTCAGAGGAAATTGCTGTAACCAGTTCCATTCCACAAGGTAGCGTTCTAGGTTGCATCTTGTTCTTAATCTATATAAACGATTTACCTACAGTCATAACTCAGCCGTGTAGTCTTTTTGCTGATGACGTTTCAGTTGTATTATCATGTCAAGATGAGGATGAACTACAGATCATGTTGGATGATACAATTGAATCAATAGTTTCCTGGCTAATGGACCATAATTTGAAACTTAATTAAAAAAAAACAAATCTCATTCAGTTCAGGCCATATCAACGAAAAAGCCTTCAACTCAGCTATACGTACAATGGTAGTGAACTAGAATACGTAGAAGTCCATACACTTCTAGGTTTAAATATTGATTCGAAATTAAATTGGAACGATTATGTAGAGAAAATTACGAAAAAATTAAGTTCATTTACATATGCCCTGAATCAACTAAAAAAATGTACTGACTTTGGTACTGCTATCTGCGCATATTATGCCTACGCCCATGCCTGGCTTTGTTACGGAGTAGTGTTATGGGGAAATAGTTCTCACGCCATTAAACTATTTAGGCTTCAAAAGCGATGTATCAGAATACTGGTGAACATTCAGGAAACAGAAAATTGTAAAGAGCATTTCAGCCAGCATAAGATTCTTACGCTACCTTCCATTTACATCTTAGAAGTAGGTACGTTCGTAAAGAAAAAACTACAACCTTTTCCCAAAGTACTCTCGTGCACCTACTTTGCGCCCCCATAATGCATTAGCCCGGCCGCTCTCAAAGTTAAAAATGTTAGACTCAGGTCCTTTTGCTATGTGTGTGAAAATTTATAACAAATTACCACAAGTCATTAGAGAAGAAAGCAACTTATTACGTTTTAAAAGTTTATTAAAAAAATATTTAATTCAAAACTGTTTTTATTCAGTAAATGATTATTTAACTGCATGTAATGAATAGATATGTATGACAGTATATGACATAAATTTAATGAATATGTATAATGAAATGATACAGAATGGTCATAAAGATATTGTAAACTAAGCTTTAGGTTATTTAGTTTTAAGATATTGCTGTGCCCTTGCAGGGTTCATGACCGCTACCTGTAAACCTTCTATAATATCTAATTGTACCATGAATGCAATAAAGTACTTTGACTTTGACTTTGACTTTGACTTTGACTACCCCGCTTATTTCAACGTTAACATTACCAATCAATATACAATTTCAAGTTTACTTGGTTCAATCAACTTTTTTCTGTTGCTTGTTGCCATGGTGATGTCCCCCGGGTTACTCTTTAAAACTACGATTTTCAGCGACAATATTCAACGAAAATGTTGTAATTGCAGCAGTTATAAGCCCAGTCTTATTTAGAATATCTCTGGAAAATACCAATATTATAAATTGTCAACACTTTTTTCGACAACTCTTTTTTCTAAAAACTTTAATCACCATTGTCTCCTGGGTGACGAGACAGAATAACAACAAGAAAAAGTTGATCTACCCACTTATTAGAGGGACATAAAAATAATCTAACTGGTCCAAAAGCTACTCCCTAACGACCATAAGCCTGTCTAATGCACCATCAACTCTCAGAATTCACTTAAGTTCTTCTACCGGGACCTGTAATTCTGACACATGGTACCGCCATCAAATCTACTTTATTGCATGCACTTATACACTGCTATTTCTATCGTTAGGTAGCACATCCACTGGAGCTGTGCGAGCTAGCGGAGCGAAGCTATGATTTGTGTTCAGAATAGCTCTTCACAGGAAGTCCTGTCGGTTGGCATAAAATTGATTGACATAATTCTGAACTTATTATCTTCACAAGCTTTATAAAAAGGTATTGAAATGATAAGTGTTTGTGATAAAAACTAAAATTATTTATATTAATGACTAACGATTTTATGACAAACAATACATTATCCCAATCAATTTCATGCCAACCGAAAATGTGTATTCCGTGCTGTGCGTCGCCCTGCCACACCACACGTATATTATTAATAATTGTCAATATATATTATTAATTGTCAATTGTAAACTTTACTGGTGTCTTCTTTGTCAATTTGACGTAGAAAACAATTTTTATTTACCTAGCACAAATAATAAAGGGTCTCGTGATATTTCTTATTTACCTTCATAATCTAACGTTTTGGAGGGGTCGCACAAGCCGTGATCTCAGATGTACTGGTGAATCACCGAGTTGTTACTGGAACTGTCAGCCAAAAATGCAGCACTACCCGACAAAATTGTCTAATAAAATCGATGGGTAGGGAGATAAATGACACCTTATAATTTATGTTAATTATGTGTACACACCGCGAGAATAAAGTAAAAAAATTGGGCAAGTGCGAGTCCGACCAGCGCATGAAGGGTTCCGTACCATAATCTATAACAAGTTTCTTGTATGGGGCCCCTTAAATATTTATTTTATTTTATTTTTAGTATTTATTGTTATAGCGGCAATAGAAATACCTACATCATCTGTGAAAATTTCAACTGTCTAGCTATCACCGTTCTTGAGATACAGCTGGTGACAGACGGGCGGACAGCGAAGTCTCAGTAATAGGGTCCCGTTTTTACCCTTTGGGTACGGAACTATCCATAGAAAAATTATTATGAATATATACTTTATTAATATTATGAAATAGTTTGTCGTGCCCATGAACAAAAAAAAAACATCTTTTCATTGAAACGAGTTAAATAACTAAACGAGAATAGGGAAATTTAGTATTCCCATACTTAAACTTTTCCTCGTAGCTCCACTACGTCACACTGTAGTAATGGATTAACAACCTAAGCGCCACAGGAGGCAATGTACATAAAGTAGCAAATTCCCTCGACAGTTTCATAAAGTTCATCTAACATTTGGACTTTGCGGTGTTAATATACGGTTCATAATGAAACGGTAGGAGGGTAAAAAGGTTTATTAGGTGCCTTAATGGTGATTGTTATGGCCTGTGCGTTATTATGAAGTTTTCTTATATATGTTAAGGAGTCGAGTTGTTTTGATTACGACCGGTGATCTGTTAACGTATGTTGTATGTTATTGTTGGAGATCGGAAAGATGGAAGATAAACTATAACCGGCGTTATATCTGACACCAGATATTTTTTTTTGAAGTGAAAATTCTAATGCGACTTCCAACAAGGTTGCGTTAAACGTTTAACGCTACCGTTGAGGGGGTAGGAAAGCACTGTTGCGTTAAACGTTCAACGCAACAATCCCACGGACAATGCGACGGATTTAAGGTTATGCCAAGGTACGTCTCTTGTGAATATCAATTGATTGTTAGGTTTTCTCTTTTGAAATTACAATTTCTAACCTTTCCTATTTTCATTTCCACATTACGAAGTTTCACTTCTTCCGCGCGGAGGGCCTCCACGCACTATTTTTTGAAGTGAAACTTCTAATGCGACTTCCAACAAGGTTGCGTTAAACGTTTAAAGATTAACGCTACCGTTAAGGAGGTAGGAAAGCACTGTTGCGTTAAACGTTCAACGCAACAATCCCACGGACAATGCGACGGATTTAAGGTTGGTTATGTTTGGGAGATGGAAACAGACGAGAACGAAACCTCGATTTGTATAACCCGGTTACGTTAAGTGTGGACCTCATTTGTATGTGACGCCATAGTTACCAGGCGCAAGCTTAACGTAAACTGATAGTATGCGAAAAGGACCTGTGATATATATTAATATCTTAAAGATTTTCTAGAAGAGATCGCTATTTAGCGATAAGACTGTCTATTGTTTATTTCTATTATTTTTTGTTACTATATCTCTTATCTCTCTCTGTTTCTTTATCTCTCATCGTATATATATCATATGTACCTATGTATGTATGCATGTAAACACTTTATTGTACACAAAAACAAGAAAGACATTTTAAAACAATAAACATGTACAAAGGCGAACTTATCCCTGTAAAGGATCTCTTCCAGTTAACCTTTATGTATATCTCTCGTCTCAAAATGTGAATGGGAATTTTGGTTTCCACTACGTAACGCTCGTGGAAATAAAAGTGACGTAATGGAATGGACAAACTAAGACACTTTTTTTATTCGTCACATGAAATATGCTACCTATTCTGACTAAGATGAACACAAAAACATCATGCTGGAAGAAACAGAGATTTGGGTTTTTTTAACGCCGTAGAACGCGACTTTGTAAGCATTGCAATCTTTTTCGGCAATGATAATAATGCGGTACATTTATTGTGAGTACCTAAAGGCAAGCTAAATAAAGATCTACCCAAACATTTGACAAGTTTCTTTCAAGTAATCTTTTAGTGGAACTGTTTCGTCCTAATTGAGTTAGGTCTCAATGGAGCGTCCTAACATTTCGCTGAAAAGGCACTTCGTACTTTTAAGAGTTATTTACTTGAAGATGGCGCCTGTTCTAGATCTATGGGTATTTGACAGAGTTGCTTTAGTAGTCAAAAAACTGGGTATCATCAATGTAATGTCTAAATTAAGTAGCCACTCCCTAGCTCCTGGTGAAAGTGTGTGTAGGTCTCCCATGCCCCCGGCAAAACGTCTTCTAGGGCATTCCACGACGATGTGGCGGATGGTTTGATCTGACGCTCCGCAGTCACAAGACGCTGTCGATGAGATACCCCATTTGCGCAGGTTGTGGTTGCACCGGCCCACGTCTGTTCGAATACGATTTAAAGTTTATTGTCTAATGGGCTAAGACTAACAGATAGTTAGTTATTGGAAGAGATGTGTAGCTCGCGAGTGAGTGATTCAAATGAGCTATATCATTTGGTTTAGCTCACTAGCGCTTTCGCTCACTGAAGAGTCAAGTAGCTCAGTATATAGATAGTAGTCTCAGTATTACTCACTCTCTCTCGCTCATGAAAGGAATGTTGCCATGCTGCCGTGAATATAATTGATCGACCTTTATAGTTCTCTACTCACTCGTGAACGATATACTCGTAGTCTAAAGATTTACTGAGCTAAATGAGTGATGCATATCTCGGTGAGCTAAAGACACATATCACTCTTTTCACTTTAGTGACAAATTCTGCGCATCTAACTCTGTGGCAGTCTTCTCACGGTGATACTCATACCACACTATACCTCATATTTACTTATAATGGTTCTATAGTCTGTTATGTTACTCGCATCAACGTAGCTGGGCACAATCCTGGCCTACCAACTCCGCTGATGCTGCTAACTGGCTGTTTCCCGTCTGCAGTATTAGGGCCACCAGATCGAGAGGCCACCTTGAGGCCGCAGCTCGACCATGCGAGTCCCACTCGCTATAATAGTAGAATTTTCATCAAATCATTATTTTCAAGTTATCCACCACCCAAAGGTTGTCTGGAACATATCGCTCTTTAGCGATGCCTGTTGTTTACCTCTAATTGTAATTTCTTGCATTGCATTCCTCTTGTATGTTTTATGAGGTGTGCAATAAAGAATACTTGTATTGTATTGTATTGTAAGTTTCCGCTCCCGTGGTCTGGTCAAGTAATACCACCACGGATTTTTGCACTGTCCTTGGGCCCGACTAATACCGAAAAAAACAGTTTTCTTAAGAAGAGATTTAGCTTTTACCGAGCTGTTTCCTTGCCAAGTACCCCTTGCCGTTGCAAATTAACTTAGTTAACGCTGAACTACTCCGGTTTCAGCAGACGGTGCTGTGCGAGTAATAACACTAAATAGTTTTTACTGAAACGAGTGTAATTTAGGTCAGAGCTAACCGCTTTAAAAGGCCAGTGTTTCGGAAATATACAAGTTTCTTTTGTTTATTTTTGTGTAATTTTGGGAGGTCGCATACGGCGACTTTTTGTAGCGATTCAGTCGCATGACTGAATTATGACAATTGTGGCTCTTTGTCGCATTTGCAACGGTCGCTGTCGGCATGCAGTCATGCTAATCATCATTGCTTTTGTATTGACGCAGACGCCGTTCAAAAACCGTAAATTCGTTGTTGACGTCGCATGCCTGAGGACCTATTGCGATGTATATTATACAAACAACTAATATAATTTAGTACATTGACCGTGGAGGCCAGATAGTGATACGAAGCCGGCAAGCCCTTTTCACGGTTAGGCATGTATGGTACTTTTCTCAAACATATGAAAAGAATAAAAAAAAATACACATCTAAAAAAATATGTATTTCAGCTGTTTAGCCTAATCGTGAACACAGACGACATATTTAAGAAAAATACTTCCCGGCTTAGGCCTTCAATTTTGTATGAAAATCCTTTACAGTTCTTTCCAGTAGTTCCGCCCGAAACGTGATACTTCGAAGCCTGTTATAACGCAATTTATGATTGTCTAAATCCGGAGTTAGATAACATTTAGGTCAGAATGGGATATAGGCTTCATTTCTCTAAGATCCTAAAGGCAGTGCAAATATTTTGGGCATTCTAAATCAACCCAGTGCTGAATCGGAGTTCAGTACCCTTACCATGAGTGACTGTACTCGCTAGCGACAGCGTAAACGATTTTTATGGATAATTGTACGGGTCTATACGGGCTCCTAGAATTATATTTGTCGAATGTTTCATTTTGCCGAAAAATCATTTCGTAGAAAGCATTTGTCTGATGAATGATCCTAGATCTCAACATCCTTAGTGATTAAAAATCTGTCCCTTGGAAATAAGGAACTTAAACAGTTTTTCTTCTATCTTGTCAACGTGAAAACACGATTGGTAATAATTTTCTCGATACTTATATCCCTCAAACATAACCCTTTTTTAGATATTTTCGGTTGGATCTTCAGAACCCTTCCGTTTCTAACAATGTTTTTTAGCTTAATAGATGCGCAATTATAAGTTCTCAAAAACTGTAAAACCATTTTTAGTATAAAATGCACACGTTTATGACACAACTCAAAAAACATGATTTCCGCGCTTCCGAGCACGCACTTCCATCTCGCTCACGCTTACGCTCAGTGAGAGAGAGAACTAGCCAACACGTTGGCGCCCTCTTAAGCAGGCGCTATTGAGTACAGTCACTGTAAACTAATACTCTAAGGGTACTGTATCCTTACCATGAGTCCATGAGTTTACAGTGACCGTACTCGATAGCGACAGCGTAATCAATTTCTATTGAGAATAGTCAACAAGTCTAGTCAACATATTCTTTATTCAAGTACGTATAGGCCTAGCTACAAGCACTTTCGAATCGTCAGTTACAGAGAGCAGAGCAATTTATTGATAGAGTTATTACTAAAAACAGTACAGCGCCCTTAGCGGTTCCTTTGTAGAACTACAATGGACTTGTTGACTAATGTTGAAGTCTACAGCGTACTGAAGTCATGTGAATGAAATTAGGTAAATATATCACGAAACAAAGAAAAAAAAAACTGATTTTTTTTTTAGAAATATGTGACTTCAAAGGTACGCAAATTGTATGTTTATTTTTTTTAATCCAACAGAAATTTTGAAAATGTTTTCAGAATCCTCATAATTTTACAAAACAATAATTGTCGCAGGGTGACATACACGTTAAGATCGCTTTACAGGTTCAAGAATTTTCTCCCGGTGAGCATTAAGACTCTTCTCGTCCAAGCTCTTGTCCTCCCCGTCATCGACTATGCTGATGTGTGTTGCTCTAATCTCACCCAGGCCTCCCGGAATAAGCTGGAACGCATGTTAAACAATTGTATCAGGTTTGTTTTTGGCCTTCGTAAGTATGACCACATCTCGGAGTTTCGCCGTCAATTAAACTGGCTTCCTGTACGTGAACGTAGATCTCAAAGAATTCTCTGCACTCTCTTTTCGATCTTATTTGATCCAACCACTCCCGATTATCTCAAATCCAAGTTTCAATTTGTAACTGCTCGCCCTGGATGCACTCTCCGTACTTCTCGTAGACTTAAGCTAGTAGTCCCCCTTCACCGCTCCGGTTTCATGTCCAATTCTTTCACGGTTCAGGCAATACACCTCTGGAACGCTCTCCCACTCAACATCAGGCAAGCTCAGAGCCAGGTCTCCTTCAAGCGCATGTTGCGCAAGCATCTCTTGGACAGTCTCTCTTCCTAACTCTCTTCGAAATATTTTACTTTTGGTACATTTTTTTTTTTTTTTTTTTATAACGGCACAACATAGTGGCTCCACTTCGCCTGATGGTAAGCAAAAAGGGGAGCCCAAGTCGCAATGGCAATAATATATGTATGTAAGTATATCATATAAAGTATTCGTTTAAGTTTATGGTAATTGTTTAATTATATATTCATTCTTATATATATCTTTAGGTAATTGATTTGTGTTGCATTACTGTTTGTCTGTAACCTTTGATCCTGCACCGACAACATATTTCTGCTTAACCCAGTGGTTGACTGGTAGAGAATGCCTAAAGGCATAAAGATTTGTACTTTTACTTATGTATTTTGTGCAATAAAGTTTAAATAAATAAATAATTGTATAGCAACCAAGAACTTAAGCTCACTTTTCACGGTGAAAATGGCAAATTTCTTAATTTCTCCATATAATTTATTGGTACCCAAGCCGGCCTGTGACGTCACTAGCCTGGACGCCATTTGTATGGAGCGTTTATAGCGCTACGTAGGAATGTTGAACTTTGACGGTCATTTCTGACTTTCAGAGCAGTTTAAGTGTAGTCAGTCCCATATAGACATTTGATCACAATAAAAAATTGAATCCCTCCTGATTGACGCCCTCAAAAAAAAAATAGTCAACATGTCTATTCTCCAAATCGTTTAGGCAGTGGCTAACGAGTACAGTTACTGTAAAATGGTAAGGGCACAGGTCGCAAATACCTGAGTTTTTGCAACGGCTGTGTTTAACGGTTGATGGGTTTTACTGAAACGAGCTCAGGCCGCTGCGAGCTGGCGTCGCGCCACAAATAGTCGTCGTGGCGGAAATTATAGGCGTTTAGTTGCGTTTTATATGGCAGTGAATACGTCTTATTTATGCTAGTTTACTTTGAAAGACGTTAAAAAACACCCAAGAGCAATCGGGCCCCTGGTTGATTCTCCTAGCGTTCTAACCGTGCGGTTCTAGCGTCATTCCCATTTCACGATTACAACGGAAGAGCCTGCAGTCGGTTGAATTATGAGCTAACTAGAATCGCACTCGGGAGTGGCTTCTGGCTACATACTCAGTTATTTGTTCAGTAAGTAGGCCACAAGGGCACTTTTACAAGTCAGATTGTGAATCTACAGAAGAATCTACATTAAGAAATTGACTTCCAAGAATCATCTATTTTAACAATATTTGCAGAAATGGGAATGACGAAAAAAACGCCTCAAAAACGCTGCAACCCCCCCTGAGTTTAATCATTAAAAAACATATTGTGAAATGATAAAGTAAATAAAAATGCTTTAAGTAAAATAATTGCATCCGCATGACCGTTGCTAAATGAGTGTAGCCTTGTTTTATAAGTAAACGTCTCATCGAATTGTCGTACATAGAAATTATATTCTATTATTTTTCTAAAGCCATAAAATATTTTGGAATGTCATAAGTGACACAAATCTAAAATAACCTAATCTATAGATTGTCATTTTTAAGCTTTCTGAAAAATGTATGACTGCGGAGAAAAAAGTTGTCTGTGAAATGAAAATTCTGCGAAGTGTTTTTCTATAAGAGAAGAGGATTCTCACCAAATGACCGGGTATAATAGCGGATAAATTAAAATGCGACTCGCATCGACAATTTTCCTATTTTCTTCCCGTTCATAGCAATGTGACTTAAAAGAAGCAAGATTGAAAAGAAGAAGGGAATTCAAATAATCCGGCAAATATTTGATGTGTTATATTTAGCAAAAGCTTTGTAATTTAAGCAGTCATAAGCCCTTTCTTATGCAGACTATCTCCTGAAAATACCAGTAATATTTAAATTATCAACACTTATCTGGGAAATTTAATCACTGTTTGTCCCCTGGGTCACGGGATAGAATAACAACAAGATAAAGTTGATCCACCCATTTTGTTTCAATTGCCTTGACAGTACAATAAAGTGTTAACCTACACAAAAACAAACATCGATCTTATGTATGACTCTGATTACGTTTTGACGTTTAGTTGTTTGTGTTTCATGATCTGCGTCATTAAATATGTATCTTGTTTACATTTATTGAGTATACATATAAAATTCAGTTTCATAACCAACAATTTCCACCAATTGTTGTAATCCCTATTTAGGCCAATTAATCAGTTATACTGGGTGGGCCCTGTAACAGGAGCAATAAATTAAAACATAGATTCGTCCCTTGAAACTAAACAACATTTGTTAAGCAACTTCTGAAAATAAAGTGTATTAAATGCGACATATTTTCAATGACGTTTTATACGTTTAAAGCCACAGTGTCACGGGTCCTTAAATGCGAATAATTATTTAGTATAGTACTTAGTGTAAGTTTAATGTAGTTACTTCCGCTTTTTATTTAGAACTGTAATCTGAAAATGATGTGAACAGTTCTTGTTGAGTTGCAAACAAATGATGATATTATGTATGTATAATATGTAATTAAGGCATAAAGCTGTTAGTTTGTAACTTGTTACTGTTCCTACATATAATAAATAAATAAATAAATGACATTTTGTAGAATAAAGTTTAGACGAAGAAGCAATATATTGCGAAATGTCCGATGTTAGTAGAGTGACAGCTATGTCAATGCCCAGGGAATGTCAACGTTGGACGACATACATTGAAAATACTATTTAATTTGTTTGAAATATTTTTTTTTTTTAAACTGACGTTTTTAAAAGTTCAGTTTAACGAGTAAAATCTATGTTCAAATTTTTTGCTTATGTTACAGGGCCGACATTGTATACCTACTATGTAATAGACATTGAACGTGCATAAAAGTATATATGTAACGCTTTGCGAATTTTGCGAAACCCTTGAGAGAATAAAGTGGCTTTCTAGTGAAAGGTTAGGTCACTCCATTGAGCCCTTGATCAATTAGGACGAAATAGGTTATCTAAGAAATTCCTCGAAAGACTTGTCAAAGGCTTGAGTATATCTTGCGATGACGTGCGAATGAGCTGCCTACTGAGCCGGCGGTCCTGGGTTCGAATCCCGGCAAGGGCAAATATTTGTGTGATGAACTCGAATATTTTGTGCCTGGGTCATGGATGTTATTTGTATTTAAGTATGTAATTTATCTGTATAAGTATGTTTATCGTCGTTTAGTGAACAAGTCTACTAGAGCTTACTGTGGGTCTAGATTGATTTGTGTGAAGTTGTCCGACATTTATTTATATATCTTCCTATCGATCTGCTTTCGCGACAGAATAAAATAAGTTTTTGTCAAAAATTTAATTTTTGTGACAAGCTTTTATAGCTGACTGTACTTTTCCTTGAACATCCATCAATTGCTTGCTGATACGATTCCAAAATGCCCAAACTCAGTAGATTTGCACTATTACAAACGAGCCCAAACTCGATGGGGGCTATGTGGTTTTTATTACGGAGTTCCTATGGCCACCTCCCAGCTCCATCATCAGATCAGCTCCACGTCATCATAATATTGCATTGTCACGCGATTTGCATATTCGTGCAAAATTTCAGCTCAATCGGAAACCGGAAAGTGGGTCAAATTTAACTTCCATTACGGACAACGGGACAGGTGAAAGTAAATAAAAGCTTGTAAAATATTACAAATTTCACTTTTAATTATTGAATTTTAATAGCCGCCTGATAAGTCCCATGATTTTTGGAGCAAGCTTTCAGATTAAAATAAAAAACGGGTTCATAAATGGCGGAGTTCCCTCCTGTCCTGCAGTCAGTTGAAAGTCACTAAAAATCGGTGGGATATTGCTACTGAGTCCATATTGAAATTCGAGTTCACTGAGTCTACAGAATATTCATTAATGGAAACATTAAAAGCTTCCGGAAATATGGTTTTGATTATCTCAATGAATTCACTATTCATTTCGCAAATAAATATTGAAACAGCTCTATGCATTTTAATTTACTCGTAGGTATGAGTTTTCATACAGAAACGCTTCTGAATGATTTTTGTATCGAAACCATTTAAATATCGACACAAAGAATTGGATTTGGAATGGAATCCATAAATCCTTCACGATACTGCCCGCTACGGCTGTCCATGCAGTTAAGGGCATAGGGTTGCCACTAAAATAACATTCATTGCCGAGGTCTTCTATTGCAGCAAGATGAGATCTTATTAACGGTGACCAGCTATGCTATCTTTCATCAGTTCAGTGTCATCCATGATTATTAAATTAAATATTTCAAAAGCAACTGCACAAGCACACCCAAGTCACGATAATGTACCTATTATGGGCTGCACAATTGCATGGCCTATTTATGAATGAATTCATTCATAAAATAGGCTATGCAATTGTGCTGCTTATAGTACCTACGCCTATAGTATTTGAAGAATTATCATCCCAATGAATTTATTTATACATATTATGGAGAACAAACAAAAACAAGTATATACAAGTTACAATCTATATATACAATTAAATACTAAACTAAACATGCACTTGTTTCACTATCATTTCACTAACATATACAGGGTGGAACAGAACCAGGGTCTGTCCTTTTACTTCCAAAGTCTACTCATAATTACGGTCAACTTTTATTAGAGTTATTTACCCAAGAATAGACTTTATGTATTTATTTCATTAGGTATGTTTTTAGCTTTATACAGGCCTCGCCAAGGCTCGGGCAGCAAAATAGCGTCGTGTGTAATAAGCAACATACAACCACCAAACATATTCTACTAGATTGCAAACAGGTAGAAGCATACAGGACGAAGTACCTAGGATCCCCAAGTACCGTACACGACGCCACAAGCAACATTAAAGCTTTGATAAGGTTTGTCGAGGAGTTGGGGTGGTTGGAGTAGCGCTACCCCCTTTTCACGCAAAATAGGCACGTTTGGATGTCGACTTGCGGAAAATGCCCAGCGCAACTAAAGCAACATACAGCAACCGTTTCATAATGTACTATTATGAAACCGTGGAAATATATAGGTATAAAACTTAACTAAAGGACTAGATGTTTGTAGTCGTTGCGTGTCTGAATACAGAAATTTGCGTTGGATATTTGAATTTTGACGTAACTTTCATACAATTATTTTATACCACTACATACACCTACTAGTTTCCTTTTTGTTTACAATTTGCGCTTGAATTTTGTCAATTTTGAGTAGTTTTTGAAACAAAAATGATCAATGAAAAATTTAAACTGTAGGTTTCAAATATATACCTACCAATAAATCTCAATAGCCCTGTTCTAGGTAGTAAAATCAATAATATGTTAAGAAACATGTTTGATCATAGAGAAAAAAGTCTAAAACAATAAGCATTTCAAAAGGAATAATGCCTCTTAATAAATGATAATTATTTTCCTTTAGTAAGTTTTTCACCGATATCTCTATTTTAACAAGTTGGCAACCCTAAAAGCTCACATGAGCCGTCCAGTTTAATTATGCGGAACGATTGAATGGATTTCTTTCAGATCATTCGATCATCCGTTCATGGGATTTTTTTTACGATCTACAATCTATCTTCTCTGTTTCAACGTTTCTGGAAATATGCAAAGGTTTTTTTTTGATCAAGTGCTGCAGATTAGAAGATTTTTGATTTTTTATAGAAAGGGACGTCTTATTTTTTCTTAAAAGGCTCTCTGGTACTTTCTTGTTAAAACCGTGATGCTTGCCATTTTTTTTTTGATATTAAGGCAACGGAAGGTTTATTAAACACTGGCTGTACTCGCTGTTACCTGACCTTAGCGACTTTATCAGGTCATCAGTCTACCTTGTGGCGGGTCTGTTCACGCTGCGTGAATCTGAACGAATTAGATATTTTTCACAACGTGTCCTATTTGTCTTTTGCACCACCAGCTATGTGATTTTTAGCATGAAATCCACTACACAAATAATCTCTGGAAGAGATCGCTTTTTAGTGATAAGACAGCCTCTTATCTACCTTTTAAAAAAAATTGGTATGTGATTTCTAGTGTAAATATATTTTGGTGTGCAATAAAGTGTATTTGCATTGTATTGTATTTTTTGTAGCTTAAATCCAATATATTCAGTATTTTCAATGAGACTTCTCAACCGGTTTCGGAGAAAAGGTCAACTGGAAGAGATCCCTTATAGGGATAAGTCCGCCTTTGAACATGATTATTCTTTTGAAAAAAATATTTCTTGTTTTTGTGTACTATAGTGTTTACATACACACAAAAATATGTCATTGGTGCCACAGGCAGACCACGAAGTTATCATGGTTTGCAAGTTGAATTTCCGATGGAATAGAGGAGCGTTATAAGTTTAATGATAATGAGTGTATCTGTGTGTCTGTCTATAGCATCGTAGCGCCAAAACGGATGATCTGATTTGAGTGTTACTTTTGAAAGTCGTGTCTGTCAAGTTGGCAGACGTAAAGCAAGCATCTTTAATATATTCAGCTACTTGTGCCGTAAGTAAAAAAAATGAAGTTATTAGATAAGATTAAACCCACTGAAGTACGGGACTTCAAAAAGCACACTCACTACTTAACACAGTCTAAATAATAATCCTTGCGTCTAAAGAATTACTGGACCGACAATAAAAGACAAAGACTTGAAAACTTTTAATCTTTGACAATTAAAACCCAAATTAAAACACGTCGACCACGATAAGTAACCCGGGCGGGGCTCGGTAATATCTTTAATGTTCTTAATATTTCCAGTTAGTGAAGTCATAATTGACAATTTATTTGCATAATTCCAGACTGTGGGTAGGAGGATCGTCGAATTGCGCGAGAACGCGTGCTCGGTGTGAGGGAGATAGCATGAAAGGATGATTGGGGATTATTACCTCGAATTGTTTTTATTTAGGAAATAGAAGCTTCGTCCGCTCAGAAAAATTGAGGGTTAATTGTGCTTTTCCGTTGTCGGATGAAAAGTATCTCAAAACCATCCTTGGATATAAACAAAAGGCGATCCTGCATCACGCTATTACGATTTTATCCTAAAATCATTCATAATGTCTGATGATGTTGTTTAGATGCACCGCCTAAGGTTGACTGGTAGAGAATGCCCCATGATATTAAGTCCGCCTTTTGTACGGTAAGTTTTCTTTAGTGCAATAAAGTTTAAATAAATAATGCGATGGGATGGGATGGGATGGGATCAGCCAGCCTTATTGCTAAAAAGCATATTTCATGGTTTTTTTATTTTCTTTTCTTATTCATGGCAATCGAGGAGCAAGTCGCATAGGTATTCCAGGGGACGCAAACTACAGTCCGTGACCTCGCAGATTGGGATTCGGGTTAGGGTGAAAACTGACAGGTTCTTATGTGGACCGCGTTAGAGCGAGCGAGAAAGGTACAAAGTTCCTCCATCCTCTATAATACTGAACTATTAAAAAATGGAACTCTTTGCAGGCTCATGTATTTCCTCCTTTTTATAACATGGGGCCCTTTGAACAAAGCGTATGCCAGCATGGCTGTGTCAACTGTCAAGGCACCGGAGGTTTCTTGCCATTGCGACTTGGTCTCCCGTTTTTGCTTACCATGAGGTGAAGTGGTTGCCACTATTTTGTGTCGTTGTAAAAAATATATATTTAATTATCTGAAAATCTCAAAGCTGGCAATCCTGTCGATTGTACAAACGACTAAACCCTAATGGCCCGCAGGCGAGCCTGCCGTCGATCGTAAATTATTTCGTCGTGATTACGGAGGGTTAAATAATCGGCTATGTACAGTCGACAGGCGGTAAATAAGGAAAGGTTAATAAGAGACCTTTATTCCTTTTCAAATTTATTTTGTTAATATTTTGACAAATATATTGATAATTTCAATCAACTTTTTTAATGTGAATAATACTTTTCCCTGAGTTATAGAAAGTGACATTGCTATTTCATGCTTTCATTGCGTGCAGTCGAAAATAAGTTGAAAAAACTGTTCTCCGTGAATTTTGGTAATTTAGAGTAGTTTTTGAAACAACAAAAATTTTCAAAGGTAGGTTTCAAATATATACCAATCCCACCAAAAACATTTCATGTAAAATTGGCGGCCAAGACTCACATGTTCATAACCCTTTCGCTGTAAAAAAGTTATCAGATCCTTGGAAAAGCCAAATTCTACACCTTGGCTTCAAATGTATGGTTTGGCCGTTTCATAGAGTAACGTAAATAAGTCCAACGGACCGTCTGGCCCATACGGTATCAAGAAATTAAGTTTATGTCTTCATGATAATATTTATAAACTTAATTCCTCACGATATAGGCCGGACAGTAAATAAATAAACATGAGCTAGCAATATGACCAAATATTAACGAATAAAACGTAAATGCATCTAAAATAGCAGATTATTTTAACCCGATGAGAATTTAACTAAGCTTACTGTACTATCTCGAACTTATTCAATCCTTTTATAAACTCGGCAACCGTCTTCTATAGCGGACGAAAGGTTTCGATAACGGGAAAATAAAACATTTCACAACTACCAACTGGGGATAAAATAATACAATTCAATAACTTTTGGGGTCGGTTTAGTGTTACTATTCTACGAGTAATTCGTCCATATTCCTATCTCTACCCTTACCAAGAGTTAACGTGACCGTACTCGCTAGCGACAGCGTAAACGATTTTTATGAAGACTAGTTGTGATGTCCAGGGTTTCCGTGTGGGAGTAGATTCAATAAAACACTTAAATGGGTTTTCTGTCGACCACGACTGCCCGTTCCCGTTGACGTCTCTCATAGCAATGGCGGCAGCCGGGCAGGTGTGGGGACACTTTATTATCATAAAGGTGTCTATACACCACACCAGTACAACGCCCCTAGCGGTTACTTTGTAGATCTACAATTATCCATACAAATCGTTTACGCTGTCGCTAGCGAATACGGTCACTATAAACTCATGGTAAGGATAACACTGAGGGTAATTTTTAATACGTTGACCGTCACTTTCCTTTCTTGTCGGATTCCTGTATGGTCTATTTTCCTATTTTGACCACAATAAATAAATAAATAATAAATAAATAAATATTATGGGACAATCATACACAAATCGACCTAGTCCCAAACTAAGCAAAGCTTGTACTATGGGTACTAGACGACGATATACATAATATATAAATACATATATAGATAATATCCATGACCCAAGAACAAATATTCGAGTTCATCACACAAATATTTGCCCCGGCCGGGATTCGAACCCGGGACCGCCGGCTCAGTAGGCAGGTGTCTGCAAACTGCGTCAACCGCGTCGTCAAAACAATGCTAACTCGTCCACATTTCGACGCAGAATTACCACTCAATTGCTTCGAATTTTGAGTTGGACTCTATTTATATAATAAAATAAGAGCGGTGACAGGTAGCCGTAGTTACCAAAAGCAATCTAGTGGTTAGATACAAAGTAACTAGAATCTTTAAGACACGTAGAATAGTAATAAGAGCACTACGACCGATATAGGAATCGAATGTGACACAGTAGAATAGGAATGTAGATAAATGGGATATTGGCGATATTAGAATGTTGAAAACATAGCTCACAGGATTGCATAGTTGAAGTGGCAATGGGCAGGCCATATAGCTGGATAATGGATGGCCGTTGGGACAGCAAAGTTCTATGAAAGTGCAGCGTGGGACGGCCCCCACTAGATGGGCGGATGAGCTCATCAGGGTAGCGGGGAGTCATTGGATGTGGTCTGCACGGGATCGCACTTTTTGGTGAGCTATGAGGGGGGGCTAATGGAACTAGGGGAGTTACAAGTTACAACTGACTTACACAAAAATGACTTACTGTTGAGTTTTTTTCGACTTTCTTCTCAACAGCGGTCTCCTCTTGCGGAATGCCGGTAGATTCACAATCTGACTTGTAAAAGTTCCGTTGTGGCCTACTTACTAAATAAAATTATTTCATTTCATTTCAACTCATAATTCTGAGTAGTTGAGTAGAAAAAGCATACAATTTCCAAAATATTGCTTGATCTGTGAAAGGAGCCGGTATCACTGAATGTACCTCTTGAATTATAAAACCAAACGTCTGTTCTCAATCAAGGAACGGAACGTTCTGAAAAATATTATACACAAGGAACTTATTGGTCGGCGGCGTAGCTAGCAGGTAGAATTTTATATTAGAATATTCAAATTATAGCGGTCTCTGTCACTAACCAAAAGAGTCGAGCATTCTGGAATAAGCTATGAGATTAATCAGTTTTATTAAAGTCCAAATATATAAAAAGTCCACGTCCATTTATTTAACCACCATTGAGCTGCACCCTTGCTATTCAGGCATTCATTTCATCAACGACAGTATACAAAAAAACATTCGTATTGAGTAAAGCTCTAGCGAAAAATACCAAAATCAAGCAGAAAAACTCCTAACCGTGCCTAATTTTTGTGTAAAATCCCTTACCCTTTTAACCGTAAAACAGTAGAGCATCGAAGGCACTCGGTGCTGAGTGTTCGTAATGAGGGTCGGAGAGCCACTCCCTCGCGAGGACATCGAGGACCCCGAAACTGTAATTGGTTAAAAGTTGCTGGAGAGCAATAAAAAGCGATAAGAGCGAGTCGGTTTCTTTTTCGTTTGTACCGTTTAAAACAATGGTCTGTTGAAAAGATTTGTATTATATTGGGGTAAAGCAAATCGGCGAAGTGGCGAGTTTTTGATTTGGTTATTTTTAAAATTTCTTCCCATTTGTTATTTGAATAAAATTCAGCAGTAAATCGCAAGAGTAAGAAAATTCAAAGCCATTTTGAAATTCTTCATTTCATCTTCTGCTTACTAGCTGTTTTAGAACTGTCATTTTGAGAAATAGGCGTGCGGCATCTGTGGTCGTTTTGCGATCTAGTCCTGACCTAGAGCTGGCCATTTTGAAGATTTATTTATTTATTTATTTAAACTTTATTGCACAAAACAAGTCAGTACAAATGGCGGACTTAATGCCAAATGGCATTCTCTACCAGTCAACCATAGGGCCAAACAGAGATGGAGGTACAGAGAGGATCTAGAGTACAAGTAAATACAAAATATTAATTATATTACTGTTTATACAAAAATACATATACCTACACACTTTCAATTGTTTTAATACTAAATGTCTAATTTAGGCCTACCCCAAATAGCGAAAATCTTTATGGGTCGGCAATATCACGGACATATGGCCATATTATTATTGCCAATCGAAAGCCTCTGATCACCTGCAAATTTTGATATGGATCTAGGAAGCCATTAAAAAGCCAAAGTCAACTCACACAAACTCAACTTTATTATGATTGCGTGATACTTACAACCGAAGCGTAGAGCTCGTACAACCCTTTATATTAATCTCTTAAATGGCAATTTATTATTGACAGTCGAATTATCACGTGAAAACATCGGTATGAATCTAGGAAGCCATTAAAAAGCCAAAGGACGTTTTGTACCGTATCACAGACTACGTGCCGTACGCCCTAATCGAATTACGTGTTAGACACAATCGGCAAATTCGACTTTATTGTGATTGCGTGATACTTACAACAGGGAAGTAGAGCTCGTTAAAACTGCCAACTTTCAGTTAAACGCGATTTCGTGACCGACTTGGATAACTAACTAACGAGTTTGGACTTGTTCAAGATTTTTAAATAATTATTACTTTTGAAAATCAGGCTCTATTGAAGACCATACTGTAAAAACCTTGCGATCACGATCAGTACTAAAAAAATGATTTTTAGGATAGTTGTTTAATTTTAAATTTCTGTGTTAGTGTCAGGATAGGTTGGGTAAGAGAAACACATTGGGGTAAGGGAAACACTTAAAACAAAACAGTGTGTGTGGTGAATCCAATTTTTCAAAACAGTTCTATGTAAAAAATAAATAAATGTCGCTGCAGTTGGTCGTTTTATGATTATTAAAGCTATTACTACACAAAAATTATCTAGAAGGTTGTCTATCCTTATAAAATATTGTATCTGTGTTTCATTAGGAAATTTTTGTTGGTGTGCAATAAAGCATTTTGTGGTACAAAGTACTATTCGATTTAGTTATTATTTTAATGTTTTTACTATTAGATCATCATAAGAGTCAAACACACGTCAGTGTAACTAATTTAGTATATAGCTGTCTCCATCTATCTCTATCCATAACCAACTCCTTGATTTATATACGATATGAAGTTTACCTTCTCTTTTGTTTGTCTTATGTAGCTTATTGTAGTTTATACGTATTAACCTAATAAAGTACACCAGTGCCAAAGAAAATGTACTTATTATAACTTCCTTTCCTTGTAGCCAGTCGGATTATGAAATAAATTTATATTATAGACTTCCGTTAGGAAGTCATATCTTCCAGACAACGCAAAGCTTCCGGAGAAACTTTGAA
Organism: Apotomis turbidana; assembly: GCA_905147355.2. Lineage (NCBI taxonomy): Eukaryota > Metazoa > Arthropoda > Insecta > Lepidoptera > Tortricidae > Apotomis > Apotomis turbidana. The sequence goes on from LR990293.1 coordinate 23,117,281, forward strand.
TTTACGCACGACTATAATGGAAGTTGCTATTATTTGAATAATCTCTTCTTCTTCATTAGGCTGATAATATTAGTAACTTTAAACTGAGTTTAATAATCAAACTCGTTAGGTTCCTTACGGCTCTGGAATCCTTAAATAATATATTTTATACATAAATTATAAACGAGAAAGTTTGTGAGGATGTTCGTTCCACTCCACTTAAGGGAACATATCACTGTTCATTTGTCCATACAAATCGAGATTTCGTTCATGTCTGTTTCTTTTTCCAAAATTTAACAAATTTTACGAAATTTTAGGAACAGAAGCTAATGTTCTGTGTCGGACCATTTCGATTTTTGGTCTTGTTATTATTATAAGCTTTTTGTAGTAGGCGTCTGTTTTTGGCCAAAATTGCGCCGCAAACGGGCGCCTGGTACCTACACAAATATAATAATTTGCACAACAATTGAAGCGTTCCGATTGAACATTTCTTTCCTATTCAAGTTCAAAAATGTCATAAAGATTGGTAAAGTTTTCGAGGAGGAAAACAGACGAGAACGTAACCTCGATTTGTATAACCCGGTTACCTACGTTAAGTTTGGACCTCATTTGTATGCGACGCCTTAGTTACCAGGCAAATATTGCATTCATTCGGCTGCCTGTCCGTTGAAGCGGAATGAAGGAAATAAACCAATCAGATTGCGTCTTTGTGAAGCCCAAAAGAAGTGCATTTAAATCTGAGGAATGTGATTGGTCCATTTAAGACAGCTCCGCTCCTCTCCGCTACAGTGGAGGTAGCGTTTAGGCGTTGGCGTCAGAAGCACAGCTATCTTTGGCGCGCAAAAGGTTAAATGCACGGTGAATCGGGTCGCTGATTCCCGAACGAAGCCTGACAATCTGTAATTTAGGTCAAGCGAACAAATTCCCACGGGATATACTATTTCGAGTTGTAGTAAATGTATCGTTAAAACTAATAAGCTTCAAGTAAATAGTAGCCCGGTCATAACTGAAATGAAGTAGACATTTCGAAATGTATGCCTGAGAAACAAAGTTTATAATTGTATACATATTTTCACACGACTGTACAGTCAGTTAGAAAATTGGTCTACCACTTTTTAACTCTATATTTCATGAGTAGGCATCGAACTTCCGATAACATGGTAAGACTTTATAGTCATTGATTTACTTCATTTCAAACTACTTTAATTGTTATTGTGGTTATTATTCCCGATTAAATGACTAAAATTATAAATAAAATAAAATTTAAACAATATTACAAACCCTCAGATTAAAGTATATATGTATTAATTGTCAATATCGTGCATTTTATAGTCATAACTGGATAATTATTCAATCAATATAGAACCCAATTTACTCTAGAAAATAAGGAAAAAGTCAAAAATATTTATGTATTTTACGATGACAAAAAAAAATAGTGCGTGGAGTCCCTCCGCGCGGAAGAAGTGAAACTTCGTAATGTGGAAATGAAAATAGGAAGGGGTAGAAATTGATTTTTAGTGAACTCATATTGTTTCTTTTAGACAAACTTCTTCACTCTCGCTCTGTCTATTTCTATTCCCCCTCCCCAGGAGCGTTGAAATTTTAACGCAACAGTGCTTTCCTTCCCCCTCCACGGTAGGTCCGTTAAACGTTTAACTCAACCTTGTTGGAAGTCGCATTAGAAGTTTCACTTCAAAAACAATGCGTAGGCATGACTCAGGTATTCGTATATTCGTCTGACTTTATCCTTGACTAAAAATCAAAATTGCGAATTCAATACACTCATGAGTATAAGTTCATACTCATACTCATGAGTGTATTTAATTCGTCTCCATAGCTCTCTTAATTCTTACCATGCTATCAGAAGTCCGATCCTTATTCATGAGTATCCAGGTCCAGAAGTGGTAGACTACTTTATTGGCTCACTGTACTACAACGTGAAATACTGTTATTGTCTGTCACATAGTTTTCAAACGTTGCTAAATCAACTATCACTACAAACGCGCTATATCCCTGTACCTGGCCGCTGAAAAATGTAATTTATCCGTCTCAGATATGGACCAAAATGATTTTTGTAAACTTAGCAGTTGTGACTTTTTTTTTAGACTTGAGCGTTTGTTTCAGAACAGAGGACGTTAAATAATAGTTAAGTATTCAAAGTATAATTTAGGTCCTGAAGCGTATTGTTGTACTTTTTGGGTATTTAAGCAAGTTAAAGGAAGATTGATGATCATATTTCATTAGATGCTAGAACTAGCATGCGATTTCGTCCACCATTTTTTATTAACAAAGTACCTTTGAAACATTAGTATCGATTAAGTTTATAGCCTGTCAGTAAGATAGTTGGTACTAACATTTATCACACTAATATTATAACGGTGAAGGTTTGTAAGTGTGTTTATGAGTATGTTTGTTACTTCTTTACTCTCAAACGGCTGGACCAATTCTGATACATTTTGGTGTGAAGGTAGCTGACACCCTGGATCAACACATAAGCTTCTTTTTATCCCGAAAAAATGTAGTGTTCCCATGGGATGAGTGGGTAGCACCGCGCAGTGCAGCTAGTAACTAATAAGCTTAATTCAAATTTTAAGAATCCCCGATCCAACCAAACATAGCTAAGAACCCCCTCGACGGACAAGGCCTTCGATTTAAAAGAACTGCATTCAAATCGGACCATCGGTTTGGGAGCTACGATGCCACACAGAAACACATGTTAAACTCGTAACACCCCTCTCTTTTGTCGGGGGTTAATAATCTAGGTTTTAGTAGTCGATTTTTAGGGTTGACGACGTGAAAAATACATATTTCAGCCATTGGCAAACTGACTTTTTTATTTGTAACAGGATAGGTACTATTCTGCAAAACTCGGATTAGACACGAAGTTGCGGACATAAAATACCTATGTTTACTATTATCTTATCAACAAACACCGGTTATTTTATCGGAAATGCAAATCAGTATTCAATACATGAAATACGATAATAGCAAATCCTTAATTTAATTATCAAAAGCAGCTCATCAAATTGTCATAAATACAATTGATTACTACACGTATTGTGTTAATTTAATTTCAGTATCACAAAAGACAAAGGCATTATATTTGAATGTTCCATCATGCATAAACCTGTTTTAATTCTTTTGAAATATGCTATAATTTTCAGTGGTTAGTGTTGATGCAATTTCGAATGGATATCGAATAATTTAATTTGAAGGCAGCCCACTACATGGTCATTGTTAAATTGAACAATTTCCACACATTACCGGAACAATGCGGGTCGGTATGACTTCGTCCACATTCTTAAATAATAAATATCAGACAGTGTTGTGTTTACAAATTGACCTAAAGCTCAAGAAAGCTTGTGTTATGGGTACTAGATAATGAAGCCTTTCAAATAAATAATGCAAAGATCGACACAGAAAGCATAAGGAAGAAATCGAAATGTTATATACGTTAGGGTGGTGGAGAGGTTAACATGCTGGACCGGTAATCCAGAGGTACCTGGTTCGATTCCCGATCTCTTCCACTCTTTTGTAGTGTGTACATAAAAAAATGAGTCATTGTCATTACTTATGTTTCATAAATGTATAATCACAATTTACCTATTTCCTACCTATGACTTCATACCTATTTAGCAACTCTATTTTCACTATGGCAATACGGCTAAACTTTTTATTTTCGTGGAGACGTACTCCTCAAAGCTACTTCTGGGCCATTGTCAGATTTAGGTGCGCGTCTTTCCGGTGGACATTTGCAAAATCAAGGATTCCAGTGCCTCATTTTCTGATTAAATGCCTGTGAGAATAAATAACGTCCCCTCTTCTATAATCCGATGTAATAGCAACAACAACATAACCTAGATTCATACAAGCTCTTAATTATTGACCACCGAAGGGACAAATTTAGTTTTTTGAACTGACAATGACTTCATTTCCCTATTAGTAACTAATATTAAACCAAGATCAAAACAGAAAGAGAGGATTACGACATAATCCACTGTTACGGAAACCTGCTTAGCTCAAAATGTCGTAACTGACGCAATTTCCGTATGGACATATAGGCCTTTTGTGGTAGTGGAGATCCTTTGGTTCACACAACACCAAAACTTCTCGAGCTCCAACATTGTAACTTTTGCTAATAGTTCATCTCGTCATAGTCAAAATATAACAGTAAGTAAGTCTGTAGAATTTATTGTGTATTTTTTTGGAGATGCGTTTCTTAGAGAGCAGAAAGGCTTACTTGATAAAATATCAGCACTACTGAGTTCAATCAACTTATTTCAGGCATCAACGGCGGAATATAATATATAGTGTGTTACCGCCAAGTAGGCTTTTCTTAAAGTAGAGTAAAGTAACATAGATCTTTAACGTATCCACGACCTTAATTTAATTAATTAACTTAAATTCAGGCATTATTAACTTTCTAACAAAATTTTAATTGCCAGTAATGTACAGCAAAGTAAATTGACAAGTGAGTCTTAAATGACAGCGTGATATGAGTAACGACAATTACCCCGTACACCCACTACATTGAATGTGCGGATTTAAGAAATTTTATTGTGCAGTTCATTCACATAATTATGATTAGCTAATACTTACATGCAAACAATTACTAATGGATCATATTATTATCAGTTTTAATAAATGCCCGGATGCCGGTAACATGCTGTATACCTTCTAATCTGACATACATTATCAATGGTTACCTATTGTAAGTCCGAATTTCGTTTCCCGTCTGTAAACTGTTAATTTTTCAGAATAATTATAAAACAAACTTAACTGAACCTAATGGGTTCTTAAAACGAGGTTTATAAAAATTTGATTACAGATGGAAAGCCATGTTTCGAAGTTGTGATAAAGGATACCACTATCAATATAATATAGGCAAAGTGGGCGGGAAAAGAGGCAGAGGAAGACCAAGAATTACGTTTTTTAGTCAAGTGAAAGAGAAAGTGGGCACTATGTCGCATCAGGAGACCAAAACACTATCAAGAAATAGGTAAGAGTGGCGATTACTCCACCGACAAGAGCGAAGCTCTTAAATTATGAATGAATGAAGTAGGTATTATATGTATTTGTATAGGAATGTAGAAAAAGCTAGAAATTTCTCCACCAACAAGAAAGAGCTATTAAATTTCTGATTAGGGTGATTATCTCAGTGAAAAAAAATTGCGGCGGAATTGATAACTATAGTGTGAAACAATTATGTTAAAAGTTTTAATTTTTTTCTGAAAAGAAGACACAAATTATTATCTCATGCCAAATCGCAAAGTATTGTAAAATTCATTTATGTTTAATAATTATTTTTTTTGCGGTAAAATTATAATTTTGGTGCGGCGTCCAGTATTCGTTTTTCCTCATAAATGTCTTTGATAGAACCATATCATCAATGTTTTAAACTAAAATTGCATTTATTTATAATCTTTATTAGTTTAAGTATCTTATATGGTGGTGGTTAATAAAGATTAAGACATAAATAGATACTCAAAATTGAGCACTAATTGTTGTCCGGGTGAAATTGTCAATTTTGGTGGTAAATATTGAAAATGTGTTTATGGATGAACGAAACGCAACAAGACCAGAAAATGTGTGTTAACCTGTTCGTTTAGTTCCGCTCTGGCATGGAGCGATGACACACATGTCGTACCTTGCTGGATCTGTCCACTCAGCACGTAAGTATCTAATTTTGGTGGGGTACAAATACGTTTTGACACAATTTTTGTGGTATATGTTTCTAGTGACTTAGCAATAATTTGATCGTGTGTGAATTGTGTGTAAGACTTGTTAAAGGTTTCCTTTTTAAAATATAAATTTAAATTGGAAGTAAATAATATGGATATTTTTTTAATATTTTTTAAATCTCTTTTTCTAATTTTGGTGGAGCAATTTTGGTGGTTATGGTGGTAATTTTAAAGTCACCAAAATTGCTTGATGCCACCAGAATTGTTAATTCTGTAATCTGTATATAATAATTACACATTTGTAATCGCATTTCCAACACTGGACTCGGTGAATTTATTTGAAGTTAAGTATAAGCACAATGCATCTAATATTACAAGCTGTCGGTGAGGGTAATCTTAGCTTGGATATGCTTATGCTGGTGGCGGATTCTATAGCTCCTATCTTTTCTATATTACTATTTTTTTTTCCTCTGGCACGTTTCCTACAATTTGGAAATGCGCCCATGTGATTCCTCTCCCTAAAACCCCTAATCCGTCGTACTTTTCGCAGTATCGTCCTATGTCCATTCTTCCCGTCTTATCCAAAATCACTCAATGCTCTGTAAATCCACTTCCCCCATCACATCTAAATACTTGTTCAATTCTTTGACGACATTCGTCTTAATATAGAATATAGAAAAGCGACTATATTGGTGCTCCTAGATTTTAGTAGTGTTTTCAACACTGTTGATTTTGATATCCTTCTCAGTTTACTTAGTACTTTAAATATATCTACAACTTCACTGTCCTGGTTTCGTTATTACCTCTTTGGGGGGCAACAGCGGGTTCGAGTTGATGACCGATTTTCTAGCTGGTGTGAACTGTCTGCTAGTGTCCCTTAAGGGGGCATACTCTCTCCATTACTCTTTTCTGTCTTCATCAACGGAATCACCAACCACAGTTGCTCTCCTCCTCGTTCCATGTCTATGCAGACGATTTGCAGCTTTATGCGTCGGCCAGCATTGATGATTTTGACTCCTTTGTTTCGCAAATCCGTGCTTGGGCTTGGTTCTTTGGTTTGATGAAGAATGCCAAGAAGTCGCAAGCTATTGTCGTTGGAAGCCGTTACTTATTTCCAAGCTTTCAGATCAAGTTAAGCCAGTTATTTTCTTTGATGGTACGCCTGCACTTTTCTCTTCTACTGTAAAAAAAATTGGCATTACCATAGATCAAACTTTGTCTTGGGCACCTCATATTTCTGAGATCAGTAGGAAACTTTTCGCGTCCCTTCATTCATTGAGGTGTCTGCAGAATTTCCTTCCTCTTCATACGAAGATCATGCTTGTCTGCTCTCTTTTGCTTTGGTCTCCACAAGTTTGATCACGTGTCTCAATACCGCGCTCAACTTAAATGGCTTCCGATCCGTCAGCGCAGAGACTTACATGTTCTTTGTCTTTTGTATAATGTCCCTTTCATTCCTTCTTCAGGACCTTACCTTGCAGAGAAGTTCTTTTACATGGCGGATGGTAGTGGCCATCTCCTGCGGTCAAGTGCGAATCTGGCTGTATCTATCCCACTGAATAGATCTCATGTTTACGATGTATTTTTTGCTGTGCGCGCCGTGAAATTATGGAATAAATTGTCTCCCGCCCTTAGGCAGACGTAGTCCGTAGCATCGTTCAAGGGGAAGTTCAAGAAATTTTGGCTGTCGAATGAATGATTATTTGATTAAGGTTGCTGTTTTTGTTATAATTATGGTTATATTCATGTTATATGTATTTAGATAGATATTAGGTAATATACATTGACTGTTTGCCTATCTCTCTCTCATTTGGTTTTTGCATTTTCATTTGTACTATTGTAAAGTTATCGTATTGTACATGTTGCTTGGTTTGTCTGCCATTTACTTGTGTTTAACACTCATTTACTCGAAGGTTAATTGGTAGAAATCCCTTAAAGGGATAAGTTCGCTTTTGTACATGCTTATTTTTTTGAAATGTATGTAGGTTTTAGGATGGCTAATCGCAAGAAAAATCAATCATGACATCATCATTGACAAATATTAATTAATATTAATTTTTAGCACAAGTAGATGTAGTGCAGCTGCTAACTAAACCGGCGGTCCTGGGTTCGAATCCAGTCAAGGGCAATTATTTTGTGTGATGATTTGTCTTGTTTTGTTTGAATCGAATATTTGTGCCTAGTTCATGCATGTAACATATATATATTTATCAATATAAGTATGTTTAACGTCGTCTAGTACCCATAACACAAGCCTTCTTGGGCTCATTTCGGGACTAAGTCGATTTGCGTGATGTTTGATGTTTATTTATTATTTAATAAAAAAAATGCTGAAGTTTTGACTACCTTCATGGTCATCGTCTCAGAACCGTGATTCGGGTCATATTTCATAGCCTGTAGTTTAAGTCCATATTATATTTTACTATTTATTAGTAGAAATACTTTGATGTTATATTATACACTATGACACCGAGTATAGGAATAACGCAAGTTTGAGACGACGAGTGGGTATTATGTGTTATTGGAAAAAGAAACATGTTGATAAACTAACACGGGACAGAAACTTTATATTGCGCAAAGTTACCGTCTTAATAATATTCTTAGAGTTTGTCTTACCAAATCAAGGGGCAGTTAACATATTCTTTTAGGAGATGCTAACTTTGAGTAGTTTGATATAGGCTTGCGAGATTTTCTCTGTCATCATCATACTATAGCATAGCGTAGCATCATGACAGTAGGCGTTATTAATCATTTGTGCACCAAAAACCCCAAGGGATGGTTATCATCATCAGCGGAAAAGCACTGACATTTGTCGTTCCCATAGAATGCCAACATTACTGGTTCGGATGCTCACGATCCTCAAATAGGTGTGCATACCTTATGGATGCACACTCGAATTAGTGGGCCCAGGGCCGACCTTGGGCATACATGCTCCCCGGGTAATTCATCCATTATGTAGATGTGTGGAGCCTAGGCTAGAACTAGAACGCTGTGCGCCATTTTGCTTTGTTGACAGTTCGAACCATGTCGTTTGACTTTCCACGGTCTGCTTGGAGCTATCTAGTACAGGTAGGTTAGGTTAGGTTAGTAGCAAAACAGTATATAAATGTTATATCGACATAGGTATTTGTATCGACATAAACCAATCACTATTTCAGAGCTGGCTCTCTCGCGAGCTAGCTTTATGTTGAGGTGGAACCGTTTCGAGGCACTCATAATTAGCATAAGTACGTTTAGTGTTTTTTTTCTTTGTTTGTCACTATTTATCTACGCAGGTATGTTTTGTCCCCGAATAAATGTTTTTCTTTCTTTCTCTTTACTTGGACGTATTTATGCAAAAGTGAACCAACCCACATTAAACGTTTGTACTTTATGTTATACATAAGAGTTCAATGTAAACGGTTTTGATATGTGGGCTGGTTTTCTTTTGCATAAATACGGCCATTTTTTTCTATCAGCTCAGCTGTCAAGTTAGCCTAATTATGATCTTGAGTTGAATTACTTACCAGTGGAGAGTGCCTCTACAGTAGCAGCTCGGTTCTTGGATCGCGGCCACCGCCGCACCACCATCCGCCAGCGCGCCGTCACGTGACCCACGTTGCGAAGCGTCAACCTTCGAGTCTTAACTGCAGATTCAAAAATGGCAGTCTATAATCGTAAGGAGGCATGGGAAGGTGGGCTATCTTGAAGCAAATAAAAATCACGGCCTTTAAAAAAATGCGCATTGTCAATGTTCACCTAACGGTAACCACGACACAGGCCTAGCCTTGTGTGGGACCACTGGTTAATTTTACAATTTATATTTTGACTCTTGTTTATTATTATTCGTATTTTGTTGTCTTCCTCTCTCACACGTTGAACAGTAACCGCTTCCAATCTACCGCAATGTTTGGTAGTTCTTCGGTCTACCTCGTAGTAAGTACCTTGCCTGCCGTCTACTTGGAAGTGGCCGACACGTATAATACTGTCTAACCCGTCAATCCTACGAAGGATGCGGCCAGCCTACTGCTACTTAAGGATCTTACCAAAGGTAAACCATACCCGTCAATCCCACGAAAGATGTGGCCAGCCCACTGCTATTTAAGGACGAATCTCACATTAGGTAAACCATACCTGTTCTTAAAGGCACATCTCTGAACTGAAGGCAGCACGGCTCCGCGTGCTCTGGCACTATCGGCTCGGTTTTGCCAAAACACTCGCAGACTCGCACCAGGGATGGAGGAGCAGTAACTGCGGAAAACGCCGTATTATCCCAAGTAGTAAAAAAAGCTGCAGAAGCGCTTATACAGCCTTTATTCAGCATATCAAAACTACATTTCTAAATATTGCCACTCACGGCAACATGTGATCAAAAATGGCTAATAATTATGTAGAGCTCAATAATAATGAAGCAGTCACAAAATTTAAAGAAAAATGGTTTCTGTTGGTAAGTTGACTCAAACTGTGTCAGCTCATTAATTATAAGGTATAAATTCCTTCAATGTTCAAACTTTGCGTTTGTAATTAATTAATAGTGATTGAATTCACTTAAAGCGATGATGATAATAATGCTTATGGATAAATTATAACCTTAATTATAAATTTAAAACACCCTAGATATAAGTAAGTGGTCGTCATGAGACGATGTTTTAATGTGTGATATAGAAAATGCTACTAAAACTGAACATAAAAACAAAATTTGGAATTCCTAGCACCAGACTTTTATTTAAAAAAAAACGCACTCAAATCGGTTCACTCGTATTATGGGCGCTACGATGCCACAGACTGTCGTACAGATACACAGATACACATGTCAAACTTATAACACCCATCTTTTTTCGTTGGGGGTTAAAAATGACACTCACGGATATCTGGGGGCGTTGGCGTCTCGTCTTCCCCCCGCGGCGGTCGGAGTGGCTTTACAGGAGGAAAGTACACCATCTCAAAGTGACAGTGACATTTGTTTTCTGCAACAAAAATAATTACGTCACAAAATATGATTAACTGCATGATCACAATAAAATACAGATGATCGCATGTTAGATTATAAAAGACGGCGCGTATAGCTGTCAAGAAAGTTGAACGACGTTATAGGTCTCTTTCCAAATAAATAGTCACAGTTAGGAAATACCCAGATCCACAGAAGGGCTGAGGGGTAAAACTGGCTAAGTCCATACTTTCTACTTCAATCATTTTTTTATTAGTGTACGGTTACAATTTACCCAACAGGTCTAGCATATCTGTCCGCGCTTCGTTTGTTGCGCGACTCTGTATCTTCTGTCTTGCTCGCACAGAGCTGACGCGTCAATACCGTCCGAGCAAGACAGATGACGCGTAGTATTTGTCGCGTGTCACAGTTATGATGTATGATAAAAATTACTCGAATACCTACGATTTTGGAGAAACGTCAAATGACGTCACATTTAGCGAGAATAATACAATTCAAAATGTTACATTTGCTACACTCGAATGCCGATACTAACGAGTCATATATCATATATAATGTCTACCTACACTAATATCTTTTAAATGCACAGTGGAATCGCTGCCCATCATCATCATTAAATGGCTAGCGAAAACAGATGCAAATCTCTTGATTTTTTATATACATATTTGCGTTTGCCATACCGGCGTAAAGGTGATTTCACAACTTCAAATGTCTATACTGTAAAATTAACAAATGTGACTTAAGAAGTTCTTTCCTTCAGCCCTTCACATAAAATCCGAGGAATGTAGGATCTTTTATTGCAGCAAAAAGTTTCCAATTTCTATCGTGGTTTATTGGGTCGTTCCCCGTTACTACGCCCATTATTTTTCTGAAATAGTTATTCCGTCTCCATTTGGACGTTCGTTGGGTCTTAATGATTAGTGAGTTAGCGAATACGTTTGGAATATGCATATTTTGTGTTTAGTTGATAAAATTTCATGGAATCTTGGATTTTTTTGAATTCATAGAAAACAATCGTGAGTCTCAGACACAATATTAAGATACAAAACGCGTTTACTCACATCGTAGAAGTCGAATATCGCTCGAAATGTTTCATGAGCACGGTTGGCCGCCGCCGCAACTGATCGGTTCTCCTGATGACGAATCGCGTACCGATTTGAAACATGTCAGGCGATATTCGACGTTTACGACGTGGGTTTATTTTGTGTTTTAATATGTTTCGCTTCTTTGTAGAGGCAGCCTTAGCCCGTAATTGTAAGCTCTTGTCTAATTAATGAACCTTTTGAAGCTTTCGTCCCACGTGTTTTTTTTTATTAAATTTAACTTCAATGCAGGTCACGTATTTGGAAAAGGCTAATGGATTGTAAATTAAGTAATTCATTTGGCGACGCAGCTTGAAATTTAAAATACCGTGTTTATTGTTCATGGAGAGTTTATTGTGGTTTAAAGTAAGAAACGAGTAAATCTGAACAAGTTCACTGCACGGCGCGAACCGCGCTACTAGCCTACGTACTGTAAGGAACTAATTGTTAGTTGACAGCAGAGCTGGCAGATAGATTTTATAATTATTATAAATAGGTATATTTGAATATTCGAATTATGGCCGTCTCTGTCACTCACGGGAGCCGGTCATTCGCGATTGAACCCTGTATCTGATCAGAAGTCTAATATAAAATATAAAACCAAGTCCTAATCTTTATTTGCACATCCACTGAGTTGCACCCCCGCTACACTACAGGCTGCATTAAAATTTGCTGACAATAGCCTTGATGACAATATTTTTTTGAGGATGTCAATGGTCGATATTGGAAAGACTAGAGGAGAAGAGACGTATACAACATACCATAGAAACTCGAAGAGGGAAAATGATAAACCATTTAATACGACTCGACGATCTAAATAAATGACTGATTACTGATTACTAATGCAGAAAAAAATAGAGGGATAAATTGAGGGAAGGAGATGAAGAGGAAGGCCGAGAATTAGTTATGTGGACCAGATAAAGAAAGAGGTAGACGTCGCGTCGTATTGAGAAGTGAAAGAACTGGCGTTAAGGAGGAACGGACTAGAGAGAACTGCGCCGACGAGAGTAAAACTCTTAAGAGGCCTTATTCCTTTTAAAATTTATTTTTTTCATATTATGACAAATATATTGACAATTACAACCAACTTTTTGAAGTAAATAATACCTTTTCCCGAGTTCTAGGTAGTAACATAACTATTTCATGCTTTCATTGCGTGCAGTCGAAAATAAGTTGAAAAAACGTATTTTCCGCGTGAATTTTGTCAATTTCGAGTAGTTTTTGAAACAAAAATTATCAATGAAAAATTAAAACTATAGGTTTCAAATATATACCAATAAATCCCAATAGCCCTGTTCTAGGTAGTAACATCAATAATATGTAAAAAAACATGTTTGATCATAGAGAAAAATGTCTAAAACAATCAGCATTATAAAGGAATAAGGCCTCTTAAATAATAATGATGATATCAATGGATCCTATTTAGTGGGATGTTTTATACGTCGGTGACCTTTGGTTTGTCGACGAATCTTCTCATTTCTGATTTGGTAGAAGAATCTCGAGCATAGATTTTTCCATAACTTAAGACGCCCATAGCTAGAGTAAAATTATCTTTAAATAAATAAATATTAAGGGACAATTCAACACAAATCGACCTAGTCCCAAACTAAGCAAACCTTGTACTGGTACTAGACGACGATAATACATTATATCTAGACATTGACGTAATAATTACATGGACACACTATCAGACGGAAAAAATGGCACCCTCCCAAGTAATGTAAAATGACAAATCGCATTACTTGGGCGAACAGTCTCGTTAAACCATGACACGTGGAGGGTCTCAAAAATGACTCAATGTTCAGTGAAATATAGCATATAACACACACTTTAATGAAATTGACATCTTCATGATGTCAGACACTGTTTACAAAAATAACGTTCTAATGAAGTTGCAGCGAGGTCATGTTTGAGCTTGCCGCGGTACTGGAATGAATCATTCTATTTTTACGCCTAGTTTGCTCTGTCTTTAAGTTCTGATATTGTAAGTAGGTAATTGTTATTCCCAGACTGTTATACAATTTCTGTGTACCTATTGTTGCTTGCGCTCTAGTTATATTATTGTAATTCGAGGGTAACGTGATTGGTCTCACATGTTTCAAATTCTTTTAAGTATTGTGTTTTTAATCTATGTGTGTTACTGTTTGTTGTCCCAAATAAATTTAAAAAAAATATTTTTTGGCATAAATAACAGCTATAAAATAAAAAAAGGACGGAATATTCTTTTTTACTTCAGTTATATTGATTAATTAACGAATCCTATGTAAAATCATAGCATATTTTTTAAATTAGAATTATTAACTTTGTCCCTGCAAAATGCACCTCATCACAGAACAATAATCTAAGGAGTCGCTATAGTTTTATATTTTATTAATAAATAAAGGAGTGCAATAAATAATTATCCTGTTTTTTTATATAAAATTCCCACGCGATCCTCAACAACGTGAAAAATGGAGGTCACGTTTAGCAAGAGACAGACGCGATGAATAATTTAAGCCAAATAATTTATCTCTCGTGTGTTCGGCATAATCATAATATATATGTTTTTTTTTATGCTAATCAAAAGAAGCGTAAAATAGTGACGTTCATAAATAAATTAATAAATGCTCTGTTGTTATTGTTTTATTTTGTCACAGAGTCTAGACACTGTCAGTTTAAACCTTTGCACGCCAAGAACACCTAAAGGCGACGGCGACGTGTGCAGCCGTGTGTACCACGCCACCGACAAATAAAATCAAACTTGAAAGGGTTAATAATATCAATATTTTGCACTTGTCTCTCTTTTTTTTTTTTCACATACTGGAACAAGGAGAAACAATAGGAAGTAAATAGGAATGTTTTAATTGATTATTTTTTGCCTCAAAAGAAAAACGTAGACATTTTACAAGTTGCCTTTTTCCAATTAAAAATTAGTTTCTGTAAAAATGTTTCTTTTTTTGGCACCATCTTATTGGTATACATTGTTTACTATATCACAGAATGAACTAAGAGTACTACAGAAATTAATCAGCTATGTTTTTTTCGAGGATGACTCGATCGTGTTTTATTTTGGAATCTATAGTATATTGTGTCATAAGGATAGTAAGTAGGGGATTACGAACGAAGGTCTATTAGAAGCACGACGCCGAAGGCGGAGGGCTTTTAATGTCCTGAGTTTGTAATCCCCTTACTACCCGCCTTACACACAATATTTTTCATCACGGATTTTCTTATAGGAGGAGAGGGTAGATGGCGTCATTACTAGTAACATCATTCCGCGAAGTCTCTAATTAGAAATAGTAAATAAAAATTGTGTGTTATGAAAATAACTTAATTTTTATATCTCATGTGTTCTCCATATCGCTATAAAGCTGTGGCAGTGTTATTTCTCAAAAACATTCAGTGTGTACAACAAAAAACTTACTTAAAACATTCAGTGACTATGAGTGATATTTCCGTTGGCAAAAACTTATTTAGGTGATTTTATAACTTTAAGAAAAGTGATACATATGAACATATTGATATTAACGCGAAACAAGTGCAGAAATCAGGACTTGTAGTGTTTTATTGTGTATTTTCGAATATAAACAATCAATCACCCGTCAACTACATAGACGTTTCTTTTACCAAAGACATCTATGAGATGTTCTACGAACTATTATCTTCGGTGACCTCGGTGATCGATAAACTGGGCAAATCGACAACTATCGGCGAGTTACCGTGGTTGAAGAAAAGTTTTATACTAGGACGCTAGAGGGCAGGAATATCAACAGTTTGATGCGCCATCTAGAATTCTAGGGCAGAACTACCAGATACATACATCGACATGGAAAAGGATAAATTAACTACTAAGGCAAAGGAAACCGATGGCAATCGGAAGATGGCAGCACAGGTCTCATGCCACAAGTTTAAAAACATTGTAGACATAAAGAACACTTTGTATTGTACAATATGCATAAACAGATACGAATTTGATTGCGCCGGCTATTCAGAACAACTTTATCGCTTACTAGGGCAAGAATCAAAGAAGAAGTGGAAATGTAAAGCCTGTATGGGGGTCGTAAGCAGTGAACAAACGTTGGGAGAACCAAGTAAAGTCACACTAAGGATAAAAAAGCCTCATTCCCAAAAAAGAAACCGACCAACATTTCAAAATGAACTATCGCCTTATACCTATAACTTACATCAGAAAGCCATAGAGGAAAACTCTTCTCCCCAAAGTGTACATAGCTGTCCAATTCTGTATTCTCACATCCTTACTGAGAATGAAACCTCTGATGAATCCTTTTCATCACCCGATAAATTGTCTAGAAGTGTAGATGACTCACTCAACTTCGGCTCAAAAATTCTAGAGATGAAAGATACCATCTCTACTCTTACGGCAAACTTGGCACGGACACAAAATGAACTTGACAACATGATTCTAGAAAATAACGAACTTCGCAAACAAATTGATACCTGTACTATGAAAAATAAACAATTACAAACTCTGTGTCAAGTACCGACCGGACAAATAAAATGTAACGCCAGTGCTACAAAGAAAAGGAGACACTCTATACAACATAATATGGGGCCGTCCACACCAGGCCCCTCAACCAATTTATCTGATGGCGACCATGAAACGAGCTCAAGGATTTTTCGCCTGCAACGTGTAATTCTAAGTCTCGAACAGCAACAAAAGAAAGCAGAGGAAGAGATATCACTTCTCAACAGACACATAGTGACTCTAACAGATAGATTAAATTGTACATCCATGAAATCTTCGTCTTCCAAGAATACCTCACCTAGAAGAAAAAACCGCGAGACTGCAGATAAACCAAAAATATGGATTTACGGCTCTCAACAATGCACCGGCCTAACTGAAGCAATATTGCAGTCAAGATCCGGAACAAAATATGAAAAATATGGAGTCACCGCCGAAACAAAGCCTCACGCCCTGAGTATGGAGATTATAAAAAATTGTAAAATTACGGATTTTAAAGAAAACGACAAACTAATATTATGCCTCGGTGAAAATGACCATGATCCAAAGGCAGTAAAAATTCAATTAAGGAAATTATTACAGAAAATTAATAAAAACCCCGTTATTGTTTTAAACGTCAAAACAAATCATTATTTAAGTACTAGTAAATTAAATAACAGTATAAAAAGCCTGTGCGACGAATACACTCATTGTTATTATTTGAATTGTAATACAAACTCCTACGAGATTTGTAAATCAACTAACTACATTATAGATTGCATTGATTATGATAAAAAGTTTATAAACGTTAGTGGTCTAAAGAAACTGATAGGGTACAATAAATCATCCGCAATTAGCAAGACTCTGCCAAAAAAGGGTACGATTCCGTATTATTTTAGCAAAAATAGCACTCCACCTGTGGTTAGCATGAGTACTATTACTGATCGCGATCACAAAATTCCCACCCCAGAAGTCAGTAGAGGGTCCATATTGTATTATTTCCCTGTTGTAAAAAAATGTTTTCGCACCTAATGATTTCAAAATACTGCATCAAAACATAGCCAGTATATTATCGAAACAAGAAATACTAGAGTTAACAATTTTAGAATTGAAAGAGTCAAAATGTGACTTTAGACGTTATATGCTTATCAGAAACTTTTTTAAAATTAGGTTATGAGAATTACTTGCAAATTGAAGGTTTCAATTTGATGGCAAGTTTCTGCAGAGAGAAACAGAGAGGTGGTAGTTGTGTTTTGGTTAAAACTGGTATACCTTCCAAAGAACTACCATTGCTTAAGCAATACGCCGTTGAAATGGTGTTTGAAGTTTGTGGAATCGAAATCCCATCATGTAAACTAATAATTATCTGCCTCTACAGAACGCCGTCCTCTAACGCCACCCTATTTTTAAGCAATTTAGATGAAATGTTACATGATTTACAGGAAAAATATAAATCCTCAAGGATTGTCCTAGCTGGCGACCTAAACATTAACACACTAATAAAAAACAAAGTTACTAGTGAATTTCAAGAGCTCTGTCAGAATTATCACTTGAAAATTCATATTAATAAGCCTACGCGCAAAACCACATGTATTGATCATATTCTAAGCAACATCTCACATGCAAATGCAACAGTATTACCTCTATATCTTTCAGATCATGATACATCACAATTTTTAAGCTTTCCAGTAGAGGAAGATGTTCCCTGTATTAAGCCTTATTTTATCTATAAGCGTGACCTAAACCAAGATAATATAAATAAATTTAAAGAATGTTTGTGCAACCTATCATGGATGGATGTTTATATGGAGTCTATATTTAATGTAGCTTTTACAACGTTTCATGACCTTTTTTGTCTTTTCTATAATTTATGCTTTCCTAAGATAAGGTCAAAAGTTCACACGACAAACAAATGGAAACAAAATTGGATAAGCAAAGGCTTGAAAAAGAGTTGTAAAACTAAACGTGACCTACGATATAAATATTATAAAGATAAGAATACACGCAACAAAGAAAAGTATATGACTTATTCTAGTGTGCTAAAACGCTGTATCTTTAACTCAAAAAAAAGAGCAAATATTCGATTTATAAATAGGAGTAAGAACAAATGTAGAGCGTCATGGTTAGTCATAAAAAAACATGTTTTATCAAAAACGCCCAATGATGATATAGATCATATTAAAGTTGGTCAAGATATTTTGTCAAATCCTACATCAATAGCTTCTGCATTTAATAATCATTATATTGACTCTAATGATAAAAAACGTACTACCGCCTCAACCAGCACCTTAAGTATATCGAGAGCAAACTCTATGTTCCTGAAGCCAATGACAGAGGATGAAGTCAGATTCGAAATTATGTCCTTAAATGACACAAATGCCGAGGGTTACGACGAAATAAACACAAAAATAATTAAGTCTTGTGTGAATGAAATTGTACATATCATAACCTACTTAATAAATTTTTCATTTAATTCAGGTACATTCCCAGACGCGTTAAAGTTATCGATCGTAAAACCATTATACAAAAAGAGCGACAAGAGGAAATACTTTTCCGAATATAGACCAAATAAAAATGGAGTGCCTCAGGGAAGTATATTGGGCCCAATACTTTTCCTACTATACATTAATGATATAACTGACATTACTAAGTATGAGTGTATACTCTTTGCTGATGATATATCTATAATTGTCACATCTAAAAATGATAAAATCAATAGCAGAAGAATATTAGAACATGAGTCTGAAATTAATCATACAATTGCAAGTATAACAAAATGGCTCCATATGAATAATCTAGACATTAATTTAAGTAAGTCGAAATATATTCAATTTAACAAAGATGTTCCTAATTTGAATATCGTTAAAATAGACAAAGTAACCGACACCAAATTTTTAGGTGTGACTATAGACGAAGATTTGAATTGGAAGAAACACATCCAAACAGTATGCAGCAAAGTGAATAAATTTGTGTATGCTCTTAGGAATTTGAGAAAAGTTACAAACGTGACTACTGCGGTTGCGGCATATCGTGCATATGTAGAGTCCACTTTGCGATACGGTTTGCTCGCCTGGGGAAATAGTACTGACAAAGATAGAGTGTTTATAGCACAAAAAAAGTGTATACGAGCAATTTGCGCCTTGCCGCCCCGAGAAAGCTGTAAACCTTTATTTAAAGAACTTGGTTTATTACCTCTACCATCGCTATATACGAGTATGTATGAAGTTTGTATATTTGTTAGTAAGAATAAAAATTTGTTCAAGGTGGTAGTGACTCAGATCAACGTTCTCGTAGAGACCCAAACAGGCTCGTGCTGGATGTTATTCCAAAATCGGCACGATACAGCAAAAGCTGCCTAAAAATGAGCATCAAGCTTTTTAATAAGATGCCTCAGGAACTCAAAACTTTAAATGCCAAAGCACTCAAGCGAAAGCTTTATGAATGGTTGACTGAAAATATTTTTTATAGCGTTAACGAAATAGTTATGTAAGAAAACTGTTACCTAGTATAATTTAACTCGGGTACGATTTTTGATCAGATCATATTCTAGTTTTAAGTAAAATATTGCACGCCACTATGTGGCTAATCGTGTGAAACTAACCTTGTAAATCAATATTAAGACCAATTTATTGTACCATGATTAATGCAAATAAATATTCATTCATTCATTCATTCATTCACATTTTGGAGTAAATAACAAATAAATAAGCAAAAAATAAACATTAAACGATAACGATTGACAACCAACTTTTTTCTGTATAATATTTTTTTTAATTTACTATAAGCACTGGCAAAACGGCCATCAGCTTAAAACAGAAAACAAATATACACAGAATCTTACCATCTATTATTAAACAAATAACAATTCTCAATATTATGCAGCAATAATTAACAGCGTAATATTATTAAACTTAAATATGAACAGTAAGTTTGTTACAAACTAAATAGTTCCTAACCAATAATTTTATAACTTTTTTCCTTTTTTTTGTGTCGTCTACCACAGATAATGCTAAGAACTGCGTTTCGTTTAGAAACTTGACAGGCTATACTGCCAAATTGTAACGATAATTAAAAGTTTAATTTAATTTAATAAAATTATTGCAAAATACACATAAATAATTATAAAACATAAATATTAATGCAGTTACATAACATATACCGTATTAATTCAAAACACAATAAAATTTGCTGGTAGGCAAGTTTTGTTGATACAACAAAAAACTTTGGCTGGATTGAAACCTCCTTAGTCTGAAGTAATCTGCGAGTGCGTACTATATTTTTAAAACTAAAACCATAACTCCCGAGGGAGTTATGTCAATTTACGAGTATAACTCCCGCGGGAACTATATAGGCCTTAGTCCTTCAGTACACCCGCATGTAATACCATCTTTTACGAGCAAATGTGATGAAAATGTATTTTATATATGGGACACTTAAGGTGCTCTAAAAGTTAGAAATGACTGTTACAAGTATAGTTCGTTATCCTACGAAGCGATTTCAGGGCTACAGAGACGGCATGTCATTTCTATGTTGGGTACCAATATTTTTTCGAGATTTTTATTTTTCGGTATCGGAATTTCGCTAAATTTGAAAATTATTATTTCATAATCTATGTGCACTAGCGACGCGCGAGTTTCAGTCTAGTGTTTAAATCCACATAATCTATCATAATGTGGAATAAAAAGAGCGGTTCACTTTTTGGGGTGTTTTAAAAGACTGTGAAACGTTGTGGTTTTGTCAGCCAATCAATAACAAAGTTTAGCCCATTTGTCTTCATAATTCAAATATTAACAAGAAACCTAGAACAATACATCTAGCCAGTGGCAGAAGTAGTAGTGGGTGTAGTGGTAGCTAGTGTGGCAGAAGGGCGTAACCGAAAAGAACGTTCAATAAACATAAGCCATTTAGGATTCAACCTTACCCTGACCTCTATGGTACTGATTTATGTATTTGATTTATTGTTACTTTCGAACTTGTATGGACTTTTAGTCTGTCCACTGAAGCAGAACGGAGAAGTTTTTTATTATTTATTATTTATTAGTAATTACAAAAGATACATATCACTTACAGACTAGTCCAATGCGCGATATATACTATTAAGTCAAACCACATGTCAAAGAAAAATAAAAATAAAATTAGCGAGAAGTACAATATTATTGAACACAGCGTAAAAAAATAATAATAATAGGAACTAACACGAATATAAATGGTCTAGGAGAACCCTTGTGAGCTCGGCCAGATTGCAAATGAACAAATCTATTTCTTCGGATATCTGGTTAAGTATTTTCATGCCTCTGACTAGAGGCGCATTAGCGAGAAGGTTTGTGCGAGCCAGAGGCACCGCGAGTAGTCGCGCGCGCGGTCCGCGCCTCAGTCGACTACGTTGAATCAGGTTACGTCTTTGCAAAGCCCAAAAGAAGTGCATTTAAATCTGAGGAATGTGATTGGTCTATTCTAGACAGCTCCGGTTCACTGGCCAGCTCAAGGCTCCTTATCCGTTCAAAAATGCTGATTGTTTGAGACATTTTCTCTATGATCAAACAGATCGCTTTTTAGCGATAAGACCGCCTGTTGTTACTAACTGTAATGCATTTTTATTTATCTTATTTTATTTTTTTTATTTTGTGGTGCACAATAAAGAGTATTATTATTATTATGTTTCTTAACACATTATCATCAATGTTACTACTTAAACTCGGATTTCTAATTCAAGACCAAAAAAACTACGACAGATACGTCACTGTCAAAATTGACAACATTTAAATGACATCTGAGTTTGTTTATTGGCTTGCACCAAATGCACAATGTTACAAGTAGGTACAATACCAGATTTTGTACCAAAAATCTCCGATGTTTAATTTTTTATTATCTCCTCTCGTAATTATGTAATAATAAACATTTCTAGTTATTTTGTTAAAACATAGAGTTAAAGTTACCAATAAATAAATTATCTTATCGTGTTTAAAAAAGATAAAGGAATTTACTATTGTAAAAATATTTTATTGTAGTGGCAACCTTGTGGTAGTTTTTTTGGTCTTGAATTAGAAATCGTAGTTTAGAACAGGGCCATTGCGATTTATTGGTATATATTTGAATCCTACAATTAAATTTTTCAGTGATAATTTTAGTTTCAAAAACTACTCGAAATTCACGCAGAAAACTGGTTTTTCAACTTATTTTCGACTGCACGCAATGAAATCATGAAATAGTTATGTTACTATCTAGAACTCAGGGAAAAGTATTCGTTATTTCAAAAAGTTGGTTGAAATGATCAATTTTTTTTTTCAAAATATGAAAAAAAAAATGTTTTTTTTTTAAGGAATAAGGTTTTTTAAACGTGTAACTTATAATCAGACACAACCACTATTCGTCATTAGATCATTTGAAATGACAGAATAGCATTTTCCATTTGAAATTAATTCCAATTTCCATTAGCACGAATCCGAACGGCAAAATCAGGAAACGTGCAGTATTTGCGCTTAAAACTAACTAAACCACTTTCTTAGTTTTAAGGCTTTGCCGTTGCCGGGCAAGTTTTAATTAAATAAACTTCGACTGGCTCCCTTATCTAATGAATAATAGAAGTTCCTGTTGGTTAAAATTATAACTTAACTAGCCACCCGGCAGCTTCGCACGGGTGCAATGCTGATACTAAATATGGTTCCATATTGGGTTGCATAAATTTTAAAGCCATAATGTCTATGTGCATAACCACTTTTGTCATAATAGTTCTTGCGCATAAGGTAGTAGTATAGTCATTAATTGATCCGCATAAATTTTATGACCATAATGTTTTTACGCATAAGTAAGGAATGTCATGTAATTTAGGAGCATATCAACCTGAATCATTATCATTAATCGTCATAATGTTTTTATGCATATCGTGCATTGGCGCATAATACTGAAGAACATAAATATAAATCTCAAAATGTTTTTATATGAACATCATACTGCTTTATTGGCAGCAGTTCATTTCTGAGGGGGTCGCAGTTCTTTCAAACCTAACCTAACCTACTTATTTTTTTAAAGCAGTAACGTCTGCAAACGTAAACTAAAATGTTTACAAATGAAGCGAAAATTGAAAAATTTAATTATTCGGACAGGATTCGAACGATAAAGTCGGGATAAGTAATAACGGTGGTGCCGACGATAAAGTCTAAATCTTTACGGTAGATGGCGCTACGATGCCACCCTAAGGCATGTCGAAGCAACTGGTTGAAAAATTCAATGGCTCTGACATCTGATTCGTTGGTCCAATTGGGAGGACGCCAGTGTTGGCCCGGAAAGCCGTTGGAAACGCAGGTTCGAATCCTGTCCGAATCATTAAATTTTTCAATTTTCGCTTCATTTGTAAACTAACCTAACCTGTTTAAAAATGAAGCGAAAATTGAAAAATTCTTCGACATGCCTTAGGGTGGCATCGTAGCGCCATCTACCGTAAAGATTTAGACTTTATCGTCGGCATTCGGGTGTAGCACATCGTTACTATCGATTCTCAACAAATTTGAGACGATGGTGCCGACGATAAAGTCTAAATCTTTACGGTAGATGGCGCTACGATGCCACCCTAAGACATGTCGAAGCAACTGGTTGAAAAATTCAGTGGCTCTGACATCTGATTCGGTGGTCCAATTGGGAGGACGCCCGTGTTGGCCCGGAAAGCCGTTGGAGACGCAGGTTCAAATCCTGTCCGAATCATTAAATTTTTCAATTTTCGCTTCATTTTTAAACATTTAGTTTACGTTAGCAGATGTTACTGCTTTAATAAAAATAACTAACCTAACCTACTTTTCTGGCCGATGTTCGTATTTATAGGTTCACAGTTCTAACCTAACCTAACCTACAACCAAGAGGTCAGTGTGGAGAAGGATTTCTTAATGGTGGGGGGCTTCGCCCCCCGGGCCCCCCTTATGGGGGCCTTTGCCCCCCAATCCCCCCTTTTTGTTTTTCCACTCATGTAAGTTTTGTATCATTATTTCAAATGTTATATTTGGTACATGTGATACTATATAACTTATACTATATGATGTCTATTGCCATTAATTATAAAAGCCATAATTTATGAGTTGCTCTTCTTCGTACTATCAATTATTATGACATTCAATAATATGATTAGAAATTTTGTGCCATACTAATTTATGCTTATGAAAAGCCTGCCAAACAACAATTATGACGTATAAAATGTTATGCAAATAACAATTTATGACAAATAACATGTATGAGAAAAGCCATTATGCGAAATGAGTTATGACAATCACATTTATGACAAGAATTTTAATTCCACTAGAGGTTATCCCACTAAATATACTATGCATGTATTAAACGTATAAAACTTCCTCTTGAATTAGTCTATCTTTAAAAAAAAACCGCCCAAGAGCATATCGGGCCATGCTCAGTGTAGGGTTCCGTACTTGCCCATCCGTTTAAATTACGAGAAAGATTTCAAGCTCTATAAAAAGGTCGTAAGCGCCAAAGTGACTGTAATTACTTTTTACCTTCTGGAAGTTATCGATTATATGCGCCAGATTGAGCGAAATGTTTTAATACAGCATGGCACTTAACTAATATGTGTGACGTTCGAAGTAAAAGGACACCGCGCGGCACTTACGTCCTTTTAAAGAAAATTATGAATTTTTGCGATAACTCAAAAACGGCTAGACCGCTTTCATTCAATATAGTTTTCATTGAAAGTGCTTATAAGGCCTTATTTTTATGATTTCATCCATAATTTTTGACCCGTGATTGAAATGTTACAGGGGGGACGCTATTTTTGTATTTCTGGAGCGAATATTTACAAAACTGCTGACTTTATCAAAAATGATGTTTAAAGACCCCTATATTTTTTTAAATACCTATTCAACGACACCCCACACACTAGTGTCGGAACGAAAAAAAAATCACCCCCACTTTAGGTGTACGGAAGGTCCCCGAAAATGGTTTTTATTTTACCATTTTGTCGGCGTGATACATACACATACTCATACCAAATTTCAGCATTCTAGTACTAATGATCACGGAGCTAAGCCGCGGACAGGGAGACAGACAGACGGACCGACGGACATGGCGACACTATAAGGGTTCCTAGTTGACTACGGAACCCTAAAAACGGGTTTCCTCACGTCATAGAAGTCGAATAATGCTCGACAGGTTACAAATCGGTACTTACTAAAAAAAATTGGGCAAGTGCGAGTCCGACTCGCGCATGAAGGGTTCCGTACCATAATCTATAAAAAGTTTGTTGTATGGCAGCCCCCCTTAAATATTTATTTTATTTAATTTTTAGTATTTGTTGTTATAGCGGCAATAGAAATACATCATCTGTGAACATTTTGAACTGTCTAGCTATCACCGTTCTTGAGATACAGCCTGGTGACAGACGGACGGACGGTCGGACGGACGGACAGCGAAGTCTCAGTAATAGGGTCCCGTTTTTACCCTTTGGGCACGGAACCCTGAAAAGCTTACCGTCGAACCAAACTAATACGTTAACATTTGGTCCAACCAAACCCTCCGTGTTTTGAAATCCCACGGGTTATGTCACACACAACATTTTATTCCATTCCTCATAAACTTGACATCCCCGTTAAAACTACATAAACAGAGTTGAATACAGAAGGGCCCAAGGCGCGGCGCCTGTGGCTATAAAGCTGGCGGGTTAAAATCGCTCTCCAGCTATTGGAAATAGAAGAGGACAGGAGAAATAAACATGCAGAAAAGCAAGTCATACTTATTTGTGTATGTGTATGACCTTCCACTTTCAATCTTGTATTACATGTATTTGTTAATTTGCATATGTATTAAATTACTAGCGACCCGCTCCGGCTTCGCACGGGTGCAATTCTGATAAATTATGCATGTTTTATACATATAAATCTTTCTCTTGAATCACTCTATCTATTTAAAAAACTGCATTAAAATCCGTTGCGTAGTTTTAAAGATCTAAGCATACATAGAGACAGACATACAGGAACTACTTTGTTTTATACTATGTAGTGATTATCTCACCACGTACTCATCTCTGTAACTTTTTGTTTTATCACCTATCCAAAGGTTGTCTGGAAGAGATCGCTCTTTAGCGATAAGGCCGCTTAATGGTGGTCGGCGCAGCATGCTTTGTCCTTCCATTCCTACCTATCATTCGTCATGTCATCAATTAATTCAGATATTTATTATTATTAATATTCCTGTATGTCGCACCCGCTCACGGGACAATAGTGTCCCGGACCTTTGGGAGGCGTGCACGGAGCCGAAGCCAACGCGTAGAGGCCCTTTCGACAATTTAATGAAATGCAAGGTGTACATCGAGCGGATGCTGTCCCTATCCGTGTCATGGGACGCACACAGAGACAGCGCCCGCTAGGTGCAAGAACTATTGATGGAGACATGGAATCTAAATACAAATTGGGCTATGGGGATGAAATGGAGGACTGGCTAATTGGGCTATGGGTTGAGACTATCGGGCGTCTACCAGCAAAAGTGTCTCATAGCAAAAATGGGACTGGTAGACGATGACTCGCCTCCCGCTAGATGGGCCCCCACAAAATAGCGACACATAAAGTGGCCTAAGGGCAACACCGGTGCGGAAAGCTAAGGGCGGAGAGGTGTAATACTGGGCTTTAAACCGAAGCCAACTAACCCCTTACGTTTCCACATCCACCCCCGAGCCGAAACTCTCACGACTCCACTCTGCCCGGCCGGTTAAGGCAAGACAGAGGCGGAGGCCCCGACCCATCACCCCCCGTCAGGATCCCCCAGTAGCGCTCAGGTACGTGGGGTCGCTACCCCCCAACAGCTCGCCATAAGCTGCCCTGCGTGACTGATTGCGCTGGTAAAACCAGCGGGCGATGGGGTCGTCACATCCCTACGCCTTATATAAATATTATATATATAATTATTATTAATATTATTATTACTTTACGATAAGTCGAGGCATCGAATGTGGGCAGTTAACCTACTTATTAGCCAATTCACTGGCTAAGGGTGAAGCCAGACTAGCGTAATTTGAGTCGCGTATTTTCGGTCGCGCCATACTTAGTGTGACGTGATCACGTGATATGATGTTTGTCGCGACCGAAATTATATATATATATATATAAGATTCGCTTCTGGTTTCACACTACTGTGCTTTACTTATACTGCTTACTTGATGTTTACTCTCCACTCCGCATCAGATTGCATCTCCACAGACAAACAAACGGATGTGTATGTATTATTGCTCACGGCGTGCATTACAATACGCATATGAATTGCAGATTACTTAAGTGTATGTTAAATAGAGAAAACCGAATTTAAAAGGACTGTTATCACTTTTTATTTCTGTTGGGTTTAAGACTTTCAGTCCAAGATGTTGTAGGTACATCAAGTTATTTACTAATTTTTTTATGCTATGTGCTACGAGCTGCACAACTGCATGGGAGTGAATTGATTCATAAATGACTCAAGCGTTTGAATCAGCTAGGCTATCCTTATTATCACATTTTTTATCACTTAATGGTAAATGTTCTTTAATTTGTAAGTAAGTAAATTTTCGCTAAGATGCAGTACAGGAGTTAAATATGAATAAATAAATTAATAGGCTTTATTTACACAAATATGGTATAGTTGCCGGAAAACTTTTAGAACAAAAATGGCCGGATCTGCGCATGTACATTTGTACGTAAATAATATATAATAAATAAATTAATGATCTCAAATATAAGAGAAAAGTCAAACATATTTGGTCGTTGAAGCGACGTGTAAATTATATACACGCTTACAAACTATACAATATGACAAGGTACACTGTTATCAAATATAATCAATAACTTATGATATTCAAAATTCAAAATTCAAATTCAAAATTATTTATTTGTCAGAATAAAGTTATATACATGGTCTTAAAGTATAATATAAAAGTCCTCGTATTCAGCATGCAAGCATGCGTACAAATATTTTCGTGTAAATAGGCTAAAATAACATTTAAATTTGGTATTATTAATTAATATTACAATATACGTAAAAAAAGACAAATAAAAGAGTCAAATTCATTTAAGAGGGCGCCAACGCGTTGGCTTGCTCTCTCTCTCACTGAGGGTAAGCGTGAGGGAGATGGAAGTGCGTGCTCGGAAGCGCGAAAATCATGTTTTTTGAGTTGTGTCATAAACGTGTGCATTTTATATTGAAAATAGTTTTACAGTTTTTGAGAACTTATAATTGTGCATCTATTGAGCTAAAAAACATTGTTAAAAACGGAAGGGTTTTGAAGATCCATCCGAAAATATCTAAAAAAAAGGGTTATGTTTGAGAGATAAAAGTATCGAGAAAATTATTACCAATCATGTTTTCGCGTTGACAAGATTAAAGAACAACTGTTTAAGTTCCTTATTTCCAAGGGACAGATTTTTAATCACTATGGATGTTGAGATCTAGGGTCATTCACCTGACGGATTTTGCATGCGCGGGCTCTTAAACTATACATAATTATTAAGTACCAAATATATTTTAAAACAATTAAGTTATAAATGTAAATTTATGAAATATGTAATGTCTCATTTTATAATGCGGGTACACACCACAGAATCAAAGCTCAAAGGGCTTGTGCACAAATCACGTGAGGATTTTTCAGCTACTTTTTGAAACCCCCTCCCCCTGGTGATATTTGGTGAGGTTCTTTGCTTATTTCGCCCTCCCCCAACGTGATCTATCGTGATTTTTTCGTGACCCCCCGCTTGCTCGTGTGATTTGTGCACAAGCTCTAAGGCTATCGCGTGCTCGTTCACTGCTGAAAAGTAGTGCGGTAAGATGTGAATATCAACGTATTCGCATAGTGGTCGCTAAGGTGTAAATCCTTTCAAATAAACAATGCCAAGATCAAGACAAAAAGCATACGCAAAATTCGAAAGGTTGCTCGGGAGTTAGGATGGCGGAAAGGTTAACGCACTGGACCGGCAATCCAGAGGTACCGGGTTCAATTCCCGGTCTCTTCTACCAGGTAACTCATTTCAATTTTTCTTTAACCTTTGATCTTTGTTCTTTGTATTAATGGTTTAATTAAATTAAAGAGAAAACGAATAGAGACCCTTTTCAAGGTTTTGTAGCTGTCAAAAACAGTCCCGAGATAACTCGTGTTACAATTATGGATGCTGGAAAAATAAATGTACCATACCACCTTTTGCAAACGTACCACGGGCTTTGGACTTCTGCGAACTGGGGTATTACTGTTGGTTTTTAGGGTTCCGTACTTAAAGGGTAAAAACGGGACCCTATTATTCAGCCTCCGATGTCCGTCCGTCTGTCCGCCCGTCTGTCCGTCTCTCACCAGGCAGTATGTCATGAACCGGTGCATGATAGCTGTCTATGTAGCTGTCTAGTTGAAATTTTCACAGATTATATATTTCTGTTGCCGCTATAGGAACAAATACTATTCATGATAAAATAATAATAATTAAGGGGGACTCCCATACAAAAATAAGGGTATTTCCATGATATTTCGTTCGACGGGCATTTTCTCATGAACCGTAATGGTAGACAGTTGAAATCTTTATAGAATGTACATTTTTGTTACCGCTATAACACCAACTTTTTTTTAAAGGTGTACATAAATATTTAGCTTATAATTATAATAACAGGTTAACTTCAAATGACAGTCACGGAAGCAAGAATACATTTGGAAAACCTGGCCTAGGGCAATAATAAAAACGATAATCATGTTTTTTTGCGCGATATTGGTAAGGAACCCTTCGTTCGCGAGTCCGACTCGCACATAGCCAGTTTTTTATTTTACTGTCTTTTACATTCATATAATCTAACACTTCATTTATCAGAGGTTAAAAATTGTCCTAAATTTGTTTATATTGTACAAACGAAGACACTGATAAGTATACACCCAACCTTAACACGTTGTACTAACTAAGGTTTATATTAGTTAACAAATGAACAGTTATTTAGTGTGTTCGTTTGTACGTTGTAAGGTTTCTCTAAAAATACATTAACCATGGAAAAATTGCCTGAAATGCATAAATTTCAGTTCAGGAAGTATTTTTTCAGCATTTTCCCTCCGATAACGATGTAAACACATCACCTCATTAACTCGGGAGTAATTCGATTTTTCTACGTACTACCATCGTAAGAGGGGGAAGAGGGGTACGATAAGCTGGTAATAAATTAAATCACGAGGTGGCGATGGCGTATTCTGATCAAGTTGGGGGCAAATTTATGGGAAAAAAGTTACCGGGCATTCTATTGAATTAAGACAGTTTTCCTTTTAGACGAAATATACTTACGGTCGGGATCAATTTTAGGAGTTCCGTGTTGGGAATAATGTGTTTTTCTTTAATGGGGATTACGTAAAAACTTTTGATGAAAAATGTATTTCGATGTTTCTCAGAAATTGTTTTGTCGCTGGTATATCGTTACTGCTGTGTTGTTGCTGTTGTGTTGTTACTGTTGTATTGTTACTGTTGTGTTTATTTTATTTTTATGGTTGCTTAAATGTTTTTACTAATTTTATCGTTTAAATGTGTTCCACACAGGTCCTTTTAGAGATCCACCAACAAATCTACACATCAGCATCTATAATTAGGGATCGGAAATTCGGGTAGATATATACCTAAAGTTGACAAAATTCTATTGCTATCTCACTCATACCACAAACAAAGCCGCCTATGCCTACAACTGAACAAAAAAGCCGCCGCCAAAGTTTAGGTATAAAAGCATCCGATTATCCGATGCCTATCTATAATTGAATGTGGACTGCTTCTTACAGTGAACAACGCTCAGAGTGCGTGACGGAGATGACACGATATTTCGACAGCGGCAGCGGTGTAGGTGCGTTGTGTCACGCTCACTCATATGGCCGACGCGCTCGGATCTCTCGCTCTACCGCTGTCGCTGTAGCGAAAAGTCGATGCATCTACTTTATGGCGACAACTTTTAACAACAGTAACTACTGACACGTCAGGATAGCTCAAATAATATACGCGAAATAATCATTTTAAAATGTTTTATTTAAATGTGTAAAATTTGCAGAAACCGAAGAAAAAACTATATGCCGGTTGTACACACTTGCCGAGACAGGGCGAGACAATTAAGCATGCCATCCTTCATTTACTCATAGAGTTCTAAAGTGACGGCATGCCGGTCTCGCCCTGTCTCGGTGAGTGCGTACAACCGGCATTACAATTCTGTATTATATTATAACTAGAGACGCCTAGAGACCTTCTACATCTCTGAAAAAAACACTTTATTTTATATAATTATTCATGTAAACATTGATTTGGAGAAACTTGTACATCTCCTCTAATATATATGTATCAATTACCTAGTTATAATATAATTGCATTAGTTTTTAAGTATAATTTACGAAAAAATGACTTACTGTTGAGTTTCTTTCGGCTTTCTTCTCAACAGCGGTCTCCTCTTGCGAAATGCCGGTAGACTCGCAATCTGACTTGTAAAAGTGCCCTTGTGGCCTACATACTGAATAAATTATTTCATTTCATTTCACTATAGCAGAGTGAATATTTAATACGGTATTTGACAATACTGAAAATAAACTATATCATTGAAACCACTAAATACCTACTCATTCAAAAATGCACGAAACCAAATTCCAAATTTATACTATTGTTAATAGGAGTAAAACTAAAAAGAAAACGTGTTGACTACAGATTTTTGTGACGTCACAAGCCAGTATCTTCATAGAACTTCATACTAACAGATCGTTATTGACATTTCATAAAGAGTAGCTGATTTGAGCTGTCATCAAATACCGTATTCACCAGAATACGTCCTGCACTTCCGCCTCAAAGCGATAATTTATCGCCCTCCCTTATCAATAATTCACATCGACTGTATAAACAGGAACCGGCATTTTTCAATCGGTAAAAGATATCATCTGATCATCAACATCATTCTTAATACTTTTTCACATTTTTTCGAGACACGCCATTTATTTTTTGGCATTTCATTTGTGAATGTATTTTGGTGTGCAAAAAGCGTATTTGTGTTGTATTACATTGCATTGAATTGCATTGCAATACATTGCATTGAATTGCATTGCAATACATTGCATTGAATTGCATTGCAATACATTGCATTGAATTGCATTGCAATACATTGCATTGAATTGCATTGCAATACATTGCATTGAATTGCATTGCAATACATTGCATTGAATTGGATTGCAATACATTTCTCTGAATTGCATTGCAATACATTGCATTGAATTGGATTGCAATACATTGCTCTGATTTGCATTGCAATACATAGCCATTTGATCACGATAAAAAATAGAATCGATTGATATTCTCAAAAAAATATTTTCGTCATGCATTGAATGTCGAAGATAACTTTAAAATCCGACCGGCTTTGACCCGACCAAACATTTCAAATTAAATTTAAGTTGGTAAAATACTGTATATTTAGTATTTATTTATAAACACAGTTAGTTTTGTTAGTTTTGCACGGGGCAAATATTTGTGTGATGAACTCAAATATTTGTGCTTGGGTCATGGTTGTTCTATGTATTTAAGTATATATTTATCTATATAAGTACGTATATCGTCGTCTAGTACCCATAACACAAGCCTTCTTGAGCTAAATTTGGGACTGGATCGATTTGTGTGAGGTTGTCCGATATTTATTTATTTATTTATTTTATTTATTTATTTATATCAAAAACCTGTAATATACTCCACTACTAAACACCTAAGTAAAAAAGCTAATTTCGAGGAGGTACATTAGCAAACTGTCGTTAATTTTCATAACACTGTTTATGGAAATAAACGATTCTTCCAAAGGACTTACGAGCCGGAAAATGAGTCGAATAAATCTCTCTCTAATTGAATAATGTTAAAAAAGAAAGTTTCGCAGAAACGGTCTACAAAAGACTCGGCCAGGTGTCTATTTTAGACGCGTACTTATTATCGACTGCACGCAATTAAAGCATGAAATAGCTATGTTAGTTACTACCTAGAACTCAGGAAAAAGTATTATTTACTAAAAAATTGTTTGAAATTATCAATATATTTATCATAAAATGAAAAAAAAATAATTAAAAGGAATAAAACCTCTTAAAACAAAGCTCGTATCTCAGTATCAATTTACAAACTAGATACGAGGTTTTGAAGAGTAGTGACAGGCATTTTAGCCCTTAAATGCATACTGTAAGATGCAGCTTACATAACAAAGAATTCAAGATTTATTTAAAGGTAGCAGTATTGCCACCACTTTTGTTCTAAAAGTTTGCCGGCAACTATACGAGTACCACCTGTTGTTTTTCCCTGCCTGTTATCTAAATGTATCTCATGTTGTGATGTCTATTCCTTGATGTCTGAGGTGTGCAATTTAATTTAATTTTATTCCAGTCAAACTAATGACTAATAAAATAATTAATGTAAATGTAACTAACATATTATGGACCACTATCTGAAATAAATTATTTCGACTTTTTTTTTTATAAAGAGTATTTGTATTTGTAGGTATTAGTCCATACGTGGCGCGGTAAATTTTTAAATGTGCCACATCGCAGCGCAGTTGTGTCTTTTGCCCGAACCAAAGAGGGTGAGGGCCAAAAATATGCGATCTACCGCCCCGTGGTTTGTCTGTACATTAAGCAAACACAAAATACTTACTGCCCTCCCTACTCCCACAAGGTCCAGCCAGGCATATTCGTAATTTATTGCCTTTCTTGTCATACTTTGGCCCAGATAACTAGTCTCCTTCTCCTAAGCCTTTAAAGTATGACAATTGATGAAAAGGAAAGTTTTATTTTAAGCGCTATAACATAAGGGTATCCCTTTAAAGTGGATTGTAAAATAAAG
The DNA here is from genome assembly GCA_905147355.2 of Apotomis turbidana. NCBI lineage: Eukaryota > Metazoa > Arthropoda > Insecta > Lepidoptera > Tortricidae > Apotomis > Apotomis turbidana. Next base: position 23,151,192 of record LR990293.1, read on the forward strand.
AGAATACCGCTTAGCAATTGGGAAGGGTTAGCGTTATTATTAGGTTCCCCTCTTAATAAGGGATAGTCAAATGTATGGGTTATCAGTATGACTCGCTAAGTCTTTTACTGGGCTATACATTACAAAGGGAAGCCCATTGAAAGGATGGTCGGGTCCCTGGTTTGTCTAAAGTTTTACGTTTTGCCCTGGCCAGGAAGTGAGCGAGCGTGGAGATGACATTCACACCAGGATTAGGAAATAATTGAATTTTTAAAAACGGTACCTTGTACTACAGCTCGCTTACGATCTTCTTTCAGAAACAACTCTGTAGGCGTTGTGGGATTAGCTGCGTCTTGCCATGGATACACCTCTTTCTGTGTGAGAAAAACATAATGAACCGCAATGTACTGCCTAGATGATCGTTCTGGGAGAGTGTGGAATTTTACAAAAGATATGAGTACCCGAATTAACATACGGTTACTATCATCATAGTTTGAAATGATAAGACAATTATGTTTGAGTTTGCATTGTATTGAATTTCAAAGGGTATAGTTCGATTGACAATCATTAGTGATCGACCGAAACACGTTTTTCTGCCGAAACCGAAACCGAAGGTTCGGTTCTGATTACAGTTTCGGCCGAAACCGAAACCGAAACCGAACCTTTTATCTTCTTCTTAGTCGGCATCTTCATTGCTGAAGGTCGTGTCTAACGTGAAATATTAATTCGTCACTTGATGCACCATGCTTTTCCACTCGTTTCTATTCTCGGCGATCTTGATGGCCTTTGGTATTGACAGGCCAGTGAGCGTTTTTACAAGATCTGACCAACGGGTAGGCGATCGCCCGCGCGGTCTTTTTCCGTCTACCTGACCTACTACCATCAGCTGTTCCAGATTATCCGGGTTCCTGCGAGCGACGTGTCCGAAATAGTTTAATATCTGCTGGAAGCAGATAGCGGAACCTTTTATAAACGTGATTAAAACGTTGGTCGTTCTTTTTAGATCTAATATGAATACAATGAAACATGTCGCTGGCATAATTGACCGATGGCATTTCAGTTTCAGCTTGGCCCAAAATTCTTTCGTATCTTATGTGCGGACGATTGGATGCTTTTTGGGGTGTTCTCGCCTGGCGGTCGTATTTATTAACCGATTCCATTGAGGTATTATTTATTATAGAGCCACAGACCCGAACAAAAGTGTCAAATAAAGTGGCACCGTTGTCATGTTCAAGTAGATGCCAATAACGCTTATTTATAATTTGCAGCAACATATTGACTTCGTACAAAAGAACTCTTTGTTTAAACGTTTAAGTGTCAAATTGACTTAATTACTTATTACCACAAATATTTTACGCGTAAATTAACTTTTTTAGCATATTCTGACTGAAGTCTCTTGTCAAACTTGGAACATGGCACGAATGGATCTGATTTTAATATTTTTACATACTAAAAATATTTTCACTATTATTTTATTTAGGTATTAAAATATATTTTATGTTTGAAGTAAATAAACTCGTAAATTGTTAATAACCAATTTAGTTAAGTTTTAGGATTTCACCGCAACATCTGAAGGATCTCCTGACAGTCCCTGGTGGACGTAATAATGCACTTCTCACAGCCCTAACCAATCTCATAAACCTCATGCTAGCCGGAAAGGTACACCCACTTGTCACTGATACTCTATATGGTGCCAACCTCTGTGCTCTTTTAAAAAAAGATGGTGGGATTCGCCCCATTGCGGTTGGGTCTACTTTTAGGAGAATTGCTTCCAAAATCTGTTGCAGGCATATTCTCCCGCTGCTGCAGCCAAAGTTTCAACCGGTTCAGCTGGGTTTCGGTTGTAAAGGCGGCTGTGAAGCGGCAGTACATGCCTGTCGCACCTTTCTTAATACTTCCTCATCAAAAGCCCTCCTGAAACTCGACGTTAAGAACGCATTTAATTCCATCAATCGATACACTATGTTATCTGAAATTCAAAAAGTAGTCCCTGATATTTATCACTATCTTTGGCAATGTTATGGTTCTGCATCCAATCTTGTTTTTGAAAATAACACTTTGCTCTCATCTGTCGGATGTCAGCAAGGTGACCCTCTCGGTCCGGCCATTTTTAGCCTAGCAATACATCCAATCATTTCAGATTTAACCTCTAAATTTAATGTTTGGTATCTCGATGATGGTACTCTCGGGGGAGATGCGGATTCTGTCCTAAACGACCTTAGCTTAATCAAAAATAAATTTGATTCGATCGGTCTACAATTGAATTTTGACAAATGCGAAGTATTTTTAGATGGCAACTTCGACACTTTATCGGTCAAACAAGCTTTTGAGTCCGCTAGTCCAGGAATCAAGTTTTTATCAAAAGACACACTTCACCTTCTTGGTGTTCCCATCTTTGCCGAAGGGATTCCTAGTTTTGTAGAGAATAAGATAAGCAAGTTTGAAGAATCCGCAGATCGTCTATTAGAAATTCATGCCCACATGGCCGTTTTCATACTACGTTCATGCCTTTTTGTACCAAAGTTCACGTATGCCCTGCGATGCTGCCCCTTTTGGAAATTTAAATTACTGTGTGAAAACATTGACAACATTATTCACGCTCACTTAGAAAAAATCATTAATGCGAAATTTGACGATCGTCAATTTTTACAGGCTACGCTACCTGTACGGTTCGGTGGCCTCGGCGTAAGGCAAATCTCAGGTGTCGCCCTTCCAGCGTTCTTGTCCTCGACACATAGCTCGCTCCCTCTTATCGGAAAAATATTATCCCCTTTACTTTCCGATTCTGAGGTGGCCTGTTTGTCAGAGGCCAAGGACGCTTGGAAAGAGGCCTGCCCCGGTACAGACTTTCCGACGAGTACAGAGATCCAGAAATTGTGGGACATGCCGATAAATCTAAGAGTACACAACCACCTTACTGACACAAGTCCCACCCCGAGAGACAAGGCCAGGCTCCTTGCTGTTTCTGCTCGCGAGTCCGGATACTGGCTTCACGCACTTCCCTCAGTTAATTTCGGCACTTTATTAGATGATAATTCTTTCAGGGTGGCTGTTGGCCTTCGTCTAGGCCTAGACATCGTTGTTCCACACCAATGTCGTTGCGGATACCAGGTAGATCGTTTAGGTCACCACGGCCTTAGCTGCCCCAAAAGCGCCGGCAGACTCTCCCGCCACGCTTGTCTAAATGATATCATACGTCGGGCTCTTGTCAGCGTCAACGTGCCTGCGGTACTCGAACCAAATGGCCTCGCACGAGATGATGGCAAGAGACCCGACGGCATGACGTTAGTACCGTGGCGGTTGGGGCGGCCCTTAGTGTGGGACTCCACCTGTGTGGACACTTTGGCACCTTCACACATTGCAACAACGTGCCAAAATCCAGGTGGGGCGGCCACAAACGCGGAGGCGGCTAAACGCCGAAAATATATGTGTTTGGGTGACAACTATATTTTCGTGCCGTTTGCGGTAGAGACTCTAGGCCCATGGGGCCCAGCCGCTCATAATTTGTTTGATTCCCTTAAAAAAAACTTACCTGTGATCCCAGAGCTGGCGCGTTTCTCGGGCAAAGGCTCAGTATTGCTGTGCAGCGGGGAAATGCCGCCAGCATCTTGGGATCATTTCCGCCAATGAGCGACCTTGGCTAGTTAGGTTAGTGTAGGTTTTAGGTTTTTAAATTGTTTTACCACTTAATCCGCATGTTTTTTTTAATAAATATACCTATTATAGATAAAATATCGTTAAGTTTTTATTGTAAATTGTTAATAACAAATTAGTTACGTTTTTATTTAACAACTGCATAAAAAGTTTCCGATAGAAGGGATCAGTAATAATGACATTATTTCTCCTTGTTCCAGTATGTGAAATGAGAGTAAGACAAGTGCAAAATATTGACATTATTAACCCTTTAAAGTTTGATCTTATTTGTCGGTGGCGTGGTATGCACGGCAGCACACGTCGCCGTCGCCTTTATGTGTTCTTGGCGTTCAAAGGTTTAAACTGACAGTGTCTAGACTCTGTGACAAAATAAAACAATAAAAACAGAGCTATTTTTTAGTAATTTATGAATGTCACCATTTTACGCATCTGTTGATTAACATAAAAAAAAACATGATTATGCCGAACACACGAGAGACGAATTATTTGGCTTCAATTATTCTTCGCGTTTGTCTCTTGCTAAATGTGATCTCCATTTTTACGTTGTTGAGAATGGGAATCTTGAATAAAAAAATAGGATAATTATTTATTGCACTCCTTAATTTATTAATAAAATATAAAACTATAGCGACTCCTTGGATTTTTGTTCTGTGATGAGGTGCATTTTGTAGGGACAAAGTTAATAATTCTAATACAAAAATTGCTATGATTTTACATAGGATTCGTTAATTAATCAATAGAACTTAAGTAAAAAAGAATATTCCGTCCTGTTCCTTTATTTTATAGTTGTTATTTCTGTAAATTTTCACTGAAAATTAAGTCACCTTTGAGACCCGTCACGTGTCATGGTCTAAACGAGACTGATCGCCCAACTAATGCGATTTGTGATTTTGCATTAGTTGGGAGGGTGCCATTTTTTCCGTCTGATTGTGTGTCCATGTAATTATTACGTCAATGACCGATTCTCATGAAGTTTTGTGTGTATGATTGTCAATCATACAGTATTACTATAGTTTAATTTAATAACTAGGAGGCGCCCGCAACTTCGTCCGCGTATTTTTTCTTTATCGTTGACTGGTAAAAAGTATTCGAGAAAAGGATGTTACGGCGTGCCGGCAAGCGCGTTTGCTCGACTTGGCGGGGGCACTACCGTGCCCCCAGATTCTATTGTCATCTTCGGATGTCCAGCTATCCCAGTTCCAAAATTGGTAAAAATTTGTCCAGCCGTTTCGGCGTCATGCGAGGACAAAGGAAATTATGCTCAAAAGATTGCGCCACACAAAACAAAATGACGATCCTGCATCACGCTATTAAGATTTTTCCTGAAATCATGACTCCTCTCCATAGAAGAGTGATTTTCAGTACAAATCTAAAATTGTATCATAGTATAGATATATCCACCTTTTTACATTTATATATATCATTTTATATAGTGCGAATCAATAATTATAATAATTGGAGTTTAAAGAGTTTAAAACTAATTTAATTGCACTTTAAACAGTCACAGGCACTGCTCGGTTATTGAAATGAAATGAAATAAAATGAAATAAAATGAAATAAAATGAAATAAAATGAAATAAAATGAAATAAAATGAAATAAAATGAAATAAAATGAAATAAAATGAAATAAAATGAAATAAAATGAAATAAAATGAAATAAAATGATATAAAATGAAATGTAATAATTTATTCAGTAAGTAGGCCACAAGGGCACTTTTACAAGTCAGATTGTGAATCTACCGGCTATCTGTTTAGAACAGCGTTTGGTTAAAATGGACCTAATATTTTCATCTATAAGCAGGACCATTCGTATTTCAAAAGAGGGATAGTGAGACAAAAATTTCATCATCATTTAGGAGTTAGGCTCTTGTCAGTGGAATAATTTACAACTCATCTACACTCTGCTTTTTCTTTAACTTTTTATTATAATGAAGCATTTTTTATTTTTTTTGCTACTTAAATGACCGTCTCGGTCTTCCTCTTTTCCTTTTCCCTTCTAGATTTCCTTTTATTATCACCTTGATGTAGTTATTGTGACATAAATTTACAAGCCTATTATTTACCGATTTGGAAATCAGCACGCGTGAATAATTTACCCCACATTAATGTTGCACGTGTGATATATTATGTAAAGGGCATGCTACACTATCCTGATTACGAAGACTCTAGAATCAGGTTGGGTTGGCAAGGCCACCTAATAAACATGCCGGGGGCACTCTATATTTAGTACAAGTATATGACAATAATTACCGGCCAAGTGCGAGTGGGACTCGCGCACGAAGGGTTCCGTACCATCTGTAAGTTTTGTAACGCGGCAAACCACCATGGTGCAGCACTGGCCGCTTACAAACGCCATTAAAAAAGACAGGCGTTCCACGCTCGGCTTTTGTCTTTTTTCTCAGACACGCTCGGACTTGTGTTGAATGAACCGGGGTCTGAAGATAGCTATGTATTACTTGTACATTTAAAGATTAAATGTAATATTGCTTTTTCTTATGTGGTGTTACGAGTCAACCGCAAGTGTACATAATATTGTATATGTATACGACGCTGTATAATAAACTGTATATAATACTCAAATACTTGTAAGGGCTGCCGCTTTGCAGGTAATATTTGTATATAAACTTATTTTTCTCTCTTTTCTTTTAATTGTTAAACTCAATCCAAGTCTTATTTCGTTCTCACTGGTCTTGACAAATACGAAATAAGGCATGGATTGGTTTGGTGTCACCAACTAAGTGAGATATTGTTCCAGCCCTTTTTACTTGGCTGAAGATTGCGTGCTGTGGTAAACGCACCTCTACCGGCGGTTGTTCCTGCCTGATGTGCGTGGAAGCTGGAACCACGCAGACGCTTGAAACCCAGCCTTTCCCACCATCCTGCCCAGCTCCATTAAGGCCAGTGTTTCCCGTTAGTGCCGCGTACTGACTGAATACCGTTTTTCTTTATATTGTATATAGTTTTTATTCTTTATTATATATTTTTACACTACCACGGCTCGTCTTTTATTCCCGACGACTAGCCGGGCTACAGTTTGTTGTATGGCAGCCCCCCTTAAATATTTATTTTATTTTATTTTTAGTATTTGTTGTTATAGCGGCAATAGAAATACATCATCTGTGAAAATTTCAACTGTCTAGCTATCACGGTTCATGAGATACAGCCTGGTGACAGACAGACGGACAGCGGAGGCTTAGTAATAGTCGCGTTTTACCCTTTGGGTACGGAACCCTAAAAAGGAAAACAAATGTCGCTTTTGACAAAATAGCGTCATCTACCTAAAGATAGAAAGATCCAATTGAAATAATGGTGAGTCGAGGGTGTAATTATGGTTTACTTCAAAATAAAGCGGGCATAGAAAATAGACTGACATCCCATTATCATTCCCTAGTTATTTATTTGCAGTCGTGAGACTGTACAGCATATTTTCTTCCATCTTTCCCTATTTCGTTGTACCTGTCATCATCTTTCACATAACAATAATATTTTCTTTTGTATTTCTTTCTTCCAGTTTCGAGACTAGATAATTATTTTTTTGTTTACAAAACTACCTACTCAATTTAATGGCACAGAAAACTTTACAAACAATGACAACTGAGGATTAAACATTCTGCGAAATAAAACATTCGACGAAATAACTTTCTAGGAAACGGAGGGCTCCCATGATTGGGTCTATATTGACTCGCTAACAACATTATAACTAGCAACAAAATAAAAAAGTAGCTCGTTCTGAGGCTTTAGATAAGTTTCCTATTAATGGATTAATGGATGGATATCAAAGATATTGAAAATGTAACGTTCCTTAATGTATTAAAGAAATAGCTAACAACCAATGCTTTTTACAACATGGACGAATTTTACCAACTTCATAATGAAATAATATAATAATACTAATAATGTAACTACCTCTTCCAATTTGTATTTAATAATTAATATTTTTATAGTAATTTGTAAATTAAAATGTAATAGTAATAGAAATGATGTTTTTATAATGTATTGACCTGTAAAATGTTGTCATTTTATTAATAAATGAGTATGATTATGAGTATGGAAAAAACAAAAATAACTGTTCGTCAATGTTACTTATAGAGGGAACGTAAACGCAAACGAGACGTATTGCGTTGAGCGTTAGTACAATGCCGATTTGCGGGCGAGTTAGTAGAGGATCCCTTTAAGAACGACCTTCACCGAGATGTTTATTTGATGAAATGTATTTTATATTTAATTTAATATGTCAATAAATATATTGCATATGGGTTGCCTAACAAATTTTAGTCCAGGGTATGTTTAATTAATGATTAAAAAAAATATTTTTTTAAACATTTGATTATTATATAAATTCTATACCAATCGAAAGTATGAAGCCCATAGAATATGCAAACGTTAGGTTGCCTATTCTTTTCCCGTCGCAACTATCGGGTAGCCAGGTTTAAACTGGTAAATCTATACTAGCATTTTGCAACGGTCTGATTATTGAATTGAAATTAAATAACATTAAAGATTATTTTATTATGAACACGGTGGTATAGGGTTGCCTGCGAAAAATCAGTCCAGAATTCCGGTTGTCGAATTTTGAAAAGTAAAATATTGCATCGAGTGAATGTGTGCGACTGAGAGGTCCCAACCAAAACCATCCCATACGATAGAAGAGGACACAGCATAGCAGGTGTTTGAAGTCCGCCCATTTAAAAAAAGAGAGTGCGCATGCTATTTGTGCTTGAAAATGAAAAGGATAGCGATAGACTCGTATATGCTGTGCATTATTTTGGAGTAGATTGTCGCTATAGATACAATAAAATGCATGGTATAATAATATACTCCGCCTGGTACTCTCTTCCGAGACTCGCGAACCACGTGACTGACACAAGCCTACGTCATCATGGTGTTCAGAGATTCTCATACTTTTAAATGTTGGAGAATTTTAACCAACGGTGAAAAGTGTTTAAACGGCATTAATTTTAAGTGATTCAAGTAGAAACATAGGTAGTAGAATAAAACAAATGTAATGTATCTAATCTTTCGGAGTTTCTTCTCAACAGTGGTCACCCTTTTGTGAAATGTCGATAGACTCAGACATGTAAAAGTGCCCTTGTGGCCTACTTGCAGAATAAAGTTCATTATTTCATTAATTAATTGATTAAAAAAAAAGTTAAATAACTATAAAATAATGTACAGCATATACGAGTCTATCGCTATGCTTTTCATTTTCAAGCAAAAATAGCATGCGCACTCTCTTTTTTTAAATGGGCGGACTTCAAACAGCTGCTATGCTGTGTCCTCTTCTATCGTATGGGATGGTTTTGGTTGGGACCTCTCAGTCGCACACATTCACTCGCTGCAATATTTTACTTTTCAAAATTCGACAACCGGAATTCTGGACTGATTTTTCGCAGGCAACCCTATACCACCGTGTTCATAATAAAATAATCTTTAATGTTATTTAATTTCAATTCAATAATCAGACCGTTGCAAAATGCTAGTATAGATTTACCAGTTTAAACCTGGCTACCCGATAGTTGTGACGGGAAAAGAATAGGCAACCTAACGTTTGCATATTCTATGGGCTTCATACTTTCGATTGGTATAGAATTTATCTAATAATCAAATGTTTAAAAAAAAAAATTTTTTTAATCATTAATTAAACATACCCTGGACTAAAATTTGTTAGGCAACCCATATGCAATATATTTATTGACATATTAAATTAAATATAAAATACATTTCATCAAATAAACATCTCGGTGAAGGTCGTTCTTAAAGGGATCTTAGACTAAGTGGAAAGTAGTTTTGTAAAGGACTCGAGTGCTTTTTATTAGGACCCGGAAGTCTCGGAACTCAAATAACGAGACTAAACTCAGTAGGTATACCGGGTGATCAATTCAAATGGGCCAGTAGGGAAAAGTCACAAACGTTTAGAGAAATCTGTTCTTAGGAACCATGGCGTCGATTTTAGATTTAATAAAGACTGCATTATTATTACTTTTTTAATCTTATAAATAATTTCACACATAACCCGGTCAAAAACGCTGTAAATAATGTTACAATACGACATGCGATTACTTACAGAATTTTTACCAGGTTCAATTCCCGGTTATGACTGAGAGTTTAAAAAAAACTGTATGCAGTTTCTAATAAATCTAAAATCGACGCCATGGTTCCTAAGAACAGATTTCCCTATCTCTTATAGTTTTTGTTTTCTCCCTCCTGACCCATTTTGGATTGAAAACCCTGTATAGGACTCCATTTTATATCGAAACTCTTAACCAAGCAATCTCGCGTAATAAGCGAGTCTCAGATAGAACTCGAGTCTCTTCTGCTTTCGAGTCCTTTTGTGTAACGAGTCGTACATGAGTCTTATTCTTTGAGCCCACTGTCATATTGCTAATAAACTATTACTTCGTACATTCATTTCGATTACCGCTATGGTTCTTAATGGCAGTGAAGGACCCGAGTCTTATCGAAGACTCCATCTATAGACTCCGAGACGTCGTTGCACAGATGACTCACGGTCGACTCGACTCGGGACGTCTTCAAATTTAGTGAGCTCTCTATTATCGAAGTCGAGTCTTAAAATAACATAGGACTCCGGGACTCGAGTCTTTTACAACACCAGTTGAAAACGAGTTCGCGGCGGCCATATTGTTCCGCGGCGAACTCATTGCACACTCGCCTTGCTTTCAACTCGCTCGCCACTTACCAGTGAACTCAGACTCTTAAGAGGCCTTATTAATTTTAAATTTAATTTTTTTCATAATATTATGACAAATATATTAATTATTTCAAGTGAATAATACTTTTCCCTGAGTTATAGAAAGTAACATAGCTATTTCATGCTTTCATTGCGTGCAGTCGCAAATAAGTTGAAAAATCCAGTTTCCTGCGTGAATTTTGTCAAATTCGAATAGTTTTTAAAACAAAAATTGAATGAAATATTTAAACTGTAGGTTTCAAATAATAAAGCAATCAATCGTAATTACCCTATTCTAAGTAGGTAGTAACATTTTAAGAAAATGTCTAAAAACATCCACCATTTTTGAACGGATTAAGGAGCCTTGAGCTCGACTTCACCCTTTATAGTTGAAGTAATACAAGCTGAGCTAATCCACTTACCTGCATTCACAATAGCATTGTGTCGAATACAATCCTATCTGCTTTTGTTCTCATAAACGCGAACCTGGCGCCAACCAGTTACTTACAAAAAAAGGTTAGAACTACATTGCGTGGATATTGAATTTTCAGCCTTATTCCTTGTTGAATAGGTTTAAAATGTTTGTTGACGAGAGATCATAGTCCTTTTTCAAGAGAATACGTTCTTGAGGAGGGTCAGACGGTTGTAAAATTCCAAAAAGTTATGATCACCATTATTCTGTTAGTGCATTTTGTAGTCTAATGTCCAAGGAAATAGAGTCGATAATCTATATTAACCTTCCAAGGTGGTTACAATCTGCTTTTACTACGAGCTCGTTATCTTAATTTGCGGTTTACCAGTTGTGGTTTGTTCAATGGTATTCAGTTCTTAAGTGGATTAGCCCAGCTTGTATTATTTCAACTAAACCATTGATATACACGCGTGTAACTTGATACATTTTAGCAACATGTACTGCGGTTAAAACTAATCATTCTGAGTACAGACGCTGTTGCCAGTCTCAGTTTGGATTATAAGGTGGTTTACACACAGACCACGTGATATGCGGCAAGCGGGCGGTTTTTAACAAAAAAAAAGGTCAGTCAGGTGCAGTGTGTTGTATGACTTGTACGGTCAGCATCAGAAGTAGCTTACAATTTTACTTCTGGGTTATGGAAAATTGCATACTAAAATTGACAGTAAATCGCAAGTATGACGAGGCTCTAACAAACAGGCACCAGGATAAGTGGAAGTAAATAAAAGCTTGAAAATGTTACTAATTCATCTTTTTTTAGTTGGTTTAAAACATACTGTTTTCGCGTGAAACTGTAATAAGTCATAAACCAGTTTTAGAGCCATCGCTGTAAAGTACACTTATTCACTGCAATATATATACACGATGAGACAGCACGGAGCTACGAATAGCAGAAATGACATCTCAAACACAGGTTATAGGTTTCAAACATAGCAAAAACCGAAATGCCAACTTTCCAATTGCGATTGAACGCAGTTCCAATAGCACAAGATCTAATTTTATTCGCAATAAAATAAAGATACCTATTGCTAATTGGGGATATTGCAAAGACATTTCAAGTCAGGTCACTGATATTACAAAAAAAACTTGTATCAAACAATTTTAATTGCTCTTCAAATAGGTCGAGAAGCGGCTGGGCCATTTTTTCTAAAGTTGTACAGTCGAGTTCATTTACATCTACACACTTACGAGAACATAAATATCTGAACACGATTTAATGCTCCTGACAATAGGGTCGTGGTCAGATATTTTTGTTCTCGTAAGTGTGTAGATGTAAATGAACTCGACTGTACACGCCACTTTTTTTTAATTTTCGATATTTTGGGTAATTTCTACTCAGAACCACGAGGAGGAAGGAGAAAAAAACTGTCCCAAGTTTTTTCGTTCCATTCCGTTACCATTTCCATATAACGTAACGGAATGGAAAACCAAAAAAATATGAATATTTTGGGACAGTTTTTTACATAATTAGATCGAAAGAGCTCGTGTTTCTTTTTAGAAAATACCCAAAGTAACGAAGAATAAAAAAAGTGGGTAACTTTAGAAAAAATGGCCCGGCTATACTTACTGTCTTTTTTAAACTTGAAACTCTTCCATCATAAGGATGATTTTTCATTTCATAAGGATGAATACTCATACTCAACGATCCAAGAACATACAACTCTCGCCCGCTCCTTGTTCCAAGGTCGTAAAGACACCTTTGACACCGTTTTACGAGGGCTGCATACAAGCGCCGTGTTAAGAGATGTGCGGAAAAGTAATGGCTTTATTTACGCCCTAGTATTCTTTTTAAGGCGTTTATACGCTCTGAATGTCGTGCATGCTGTGTGGGAATGGAGACTGTCGGATGTAGTAAAAAAGAAATAATTCTCATGTTTAGTAACAGCTTCGGAGTCACTAATTCTGCATACGAAGTATAACTGTTGTGCTTTGTCACTGAAAGGACAACAATACGACCGAAAAATCATCATCCGTTTCAACATTTTGCAATTCAAATATGCTACAAGTCGAGTGTGGTTAAATTGTATTATCATATGAACTAGAATTTAGAATTCCTAGGTTAATGGATTTTAGTTTTTTAGGAGTTCCAAAACCCGTATTGCTGTCCAAAGCCGCCACGCTAGCGTGGAACTGGGCACGTGAATTCGGTTATCGCACGACTTAGCGCTTAGACTTAGCTTAGCTTCTCGCACGCATAGTATTGACAGGAAAGTGACAGATAGCATTTGTCGCGCGACAAAGAATCGCGTGTCACAGGTACGCTAGACGTGCACGGAGGCCGCATGTACCAAGATAAATGGTAGTACCATTATGGTACAGTACAGTCAACCAATTTGATTTCTAGGCCACTATAGAACCTTGTCACAATGACAATGATATGAAATTTCCAGCGGCTTTCACATTGACGTTCACTGTGACAAGGTACGAAATGGCCTAGGAATCAAATTGGTAGACTATACTTCTGTGGCGCGGAGATAATCCCATTAGCGGGTTATACTCCCACACAAAGTCCGATTCACTGGTAGTGAGGGCTAAACAGCCCTGATACAGTTCAAGTCATGCCTAAAAAAAACAGATACTTATATGGGCTAATCAAGCCACGTCTGATGATGGGTGATGGGTGGTGGCCGAGGCAGAGGAAACCTGGGCCTAAACGATTGACCAGAAATAGCACCGTATAAGGAGTTGTGGAAATCGAAGGGAAAAGACTTCCCAGCAGTGTCGTATAGGTTAGAAAAAAGAAAAACCGCGGCAAAATTAGCGCCAAGGCTTGCCAAAACGGCAAAATTCTGAGTGAGCCGATATTCTGAGTACCATTCAAACAACACTCTCGTAAGCTTCTTTTATTGTATTTTTTTATATAATGTACATATATGCCTATGCGTTAAATAAAAATATAGTTTCTTTTTTATATTCTGTATTCGAATTTTTTTTTGAGACACAATGTTGGAGTTTCCCGTTAAATTGACAGCAAATCCTGCGTCAGCTTAATATGAACCAACTTTCTCAAACAAGCACGTCAGACTCAATGTGTCAAGTCAATTGTTGGCAAAACAGCAAAGCATTGGCCCGAGGCCAAAGATCCGGGTTAGAAAATTGTTAAGGATGTTAAAAACGAAAAGATAATAAGACAGTGCCGCGTATGTTAACTAAAAGCACTGTCCGCCTGTCTGTTCTGTCACCAGGCTGTATCTCATGAACCGTGATAGCTAGATAATTTAAATGATCACAGATGATGTATTTCTGTTGCCTCAACATCAAAAACCGACAGTATTTCGTAACAACTTGCGGTTCGTAGTAAATAGCCAAACATCTGAACCCGAACCCTTATGTTATTTTAATACCGAGCTTACTTCCCTTGTTCAGGTCATAAATTCATGTACAGGATTTCGTCCAAGGTATGCCAAACTTTCTAGTGAATACGGTTGACATGGGCCTTGAGATTTGTATGTAAAGTTCATAGTAATTTGAACGGGTTGTATGAGAAGACCCTGTGTGTGGTCAAGGCAGGATTTGAATGTGTGAGGGCCACATACATATTGTACGTCTCGTTTAAATTATTCATTTGGGACGAAGCTGCATCAGATAAGAGAGAAATTTCCGTGGATTGTTTTTTACCAAAAGTATCGATATTGTGATAAAATAAATAAAAGTGTACTTTTACAATACTTATTACTTTTTAGGGTTTCGTACCCAATGGGTAAAAACGGGACCCTATTACTAAGACTTCGCTGTCCGTCCGTCCGTCCGTCGGTCACCAGGCTGTATCTCAAGAACGGAGATAGCTATAATAGACAGTTGAAATTTTCACAGATGATGTATTTCTATTGCTAAGGGGGGCTCCCATACAACAAACTTACAGATAATGGTACGGAAACCTTCGTGCGCGAGTCCTACTTGCACTTGGCCGGTAATTATTTAACGAAATAAAATGTTTATCCCGGAACAATGCGTACAGCGCTTGAGTTGTCAGAATTCAATTCACTCTCTCAGTTGTCACCCAAACACGAGAACTCACGGACTATACTGTGTAGCTAGTAAAATATATATATATATATATATATATATATATATATGACGGGAGGGGCGAGCGTTGACGATCAGGTGACAGGTCATTTTCCATTATCAGAGTCCAAAATAATAGTTAAGCTTCTGATTTAAACTCGTATAATCAACGTAAGGTAATATTATAACAATGCACTATAATTAATCACTTTTAATTAACACGATAGCATAACGACCATATAATGTTACTAATCAGAACGCAGTGAAGTCGGATTAGAGTTGGCAGCACGTCCGTACCGTTCAACGCTCAAGCCAAGAATGTCCCCTCCCAGTGGCCAGCTGCCCTTTTTATGCAGGTAGACCGGTAACTGGTAAGCTGCACGTGCACGGTGTTGCCAACCTTCGCCGCCGAATACACTCAAATCAGTCTCGATTTGACGTCCTGATTTTTGATCTTCGACACGGCCATCTTGACAAGTCACACGTCCTCGTGTGAAGTTCCTGAAATCAGAAAATAAAACGCAGTATCATGACTAGCTTCGGCCAATCCTGATTAAAGCAAAACTCAGAAGGGCGGGTTCCTTTACATGTGTAATAACAACGTTGAAACCAATTTTTAACAGGTAAATACTTTATCCATAAAGTTACTAATTAAATTACTTCGAAAATAATTAGTCTGTCGCTACTATCACCTACTTCGAGTGATAGTAGCTCATGCCAACTTAAGTGACGATACCCTTGCCACCTATATCGAGTGACGATACCCTTGCCACCTATATCGAGTGACGATACCCTTGCCACCTATATCGAGTGACGATACCCTTGCCACCTATATCGAGTGACGATACCCTTGCCACCTATATCGAGTGACGATACCCTTGCCACCTATATCGAGTGACGATACCCTTGCCACCTATATCGAGTGACGATACCCTTGCCACCTATATCGAGTGACGATAGCCTTGCCACCTATATCGAGTGACGATAGCCTTGTCACCTCTATCGAGTGACGATAACCAACGCATGAACATTGCCTTTATTATCTTAATGTTACCACGCTTAGAAAACTACACAAAAAAAATATCAGAATAATCGCACAACTAAATTCAATAAAAATCACTGATATCATCAGAGCTCAATCTATCGTCTTATCACCTTCATCATCATCATTGTCATCTTCGTCGGAGCTATCAGTCAAGTCATTGCTAGGCATCTTTCTTAAACGGTCGTGTGCGTATTTATAGGTGCGTTTGGAATCTAAGGCTTTAAGTGTGCGATCGTTATCCAAAACTTCGATAACCCTGAAAGGACCTTTGTATTTGGGATCAAGTTTTGTTTGGTTACGTTCTTTATTTTTAAGTAATACGAAATCACCAACAGAAAATGGGGTTAAACTAGCCTTTCAAATCGCGTTTTATCATAGGCTGCGTTTTTCTCCATGTTAATTAGTGCGATAGATCTAACCCGGTCTAAATCAATACTTTCCTCAGTGTCATCAACTAAGATCATGTTTAATGGTCGGCTAACTCTCCCTATTAACAACTCTAACGGACTTGATTTGGTTACTCGACTGAACGAGCTATTAAGCGCAAGCTGTACCTCAGGCAGAACATCTTGCCAGGACCTATCAGATATTTCAGCGGCTAGCATGTTTTTGAGAGTAGACATCACCCGCTCTACCTGCCCATTGGCCCGTGAACTACCATTTGCAATTAAATGCAACTGTATGTTAGCTGACTTGCAATAGTCACGAAACTCCTGATTAGCAAAACAACGCCCCTGGTCTGCTATTAGTCGATTATGAGGGCCAAATAATGCACAACTACGTTTGACGGCCCTAATACTGTTAGCAGTGTCGATGTTGCGCGTGTGATGCAAAAGAACGTACTTTGTAAAAGCATCTATCAAGACGAAAACATATTCTTTTGCATCAATCTTTCCACTAAGCTTCCCAGTGACATCTATATGCATTGTGTGCCATGGGACCGGTACCTTTGGGATGGGATGCAGTTCAGCTGAGATTTACCTGTCTGTGATTTCGAAACTATTGTCAACAATTTTTTCACAAATTTTGACATATTTTTAAACCAATAAAAGTCATACAGTTTTTCTAAAGTTTTCTCCCATCCCAAATGCACCAGACCCTCATGTACGTTATTGACGATAGACCAGCGTAACGATCTAGAAACAACAGGCAGACAACGCGTCTTTCCGCTACGCTGTATTTTTCTGTACAAGATACCGGACTGGATTTCATATGTTTTGGCAACGTCCGGTTCAGCGAGAAACCAGTTTGGCGTAATGTTGGTCACAATAATCTGTCTGGGTTCTACATGGTCATAAGACTTATGGCGTTTCGGGGGTAACGGGTTTCCCGAGAAAAAGTCTGCATGTGACGTACGTTTTCCTTCCCTATGTACAATCTCGAATGAAAAGCTTTGTAAAAAGGCCCACCATCGGTGTTCTCTAGGAGCGAGATCGAGCTTTTTACTAGCGGATTTCAGGGAGCTGCAGTCGGTGACAACGACAAACTTACGGCCATGAAGATAATGCCGAAAATGCTTCACCGCATTCACGGACTGCTCAGAGCAGATGCCGACTCCTACCGGACTACGGCTACGATGAAGTGACTGGTACGGTCGACCAACCGAACTGAGAACCGCCCTATCAGTCTCACTATCTTTTTCGTCTACTGCAAACGGTACATAGCTCCCGGGCATTTCCCTCAACCTACTGTACAAGTACGCGCATGTTCGGAACTTAAGTTTATCGCAAAGGGTCTTGCAATTTACAATACTACATGTCAAAATTACTAATAGGCTCGCTTCAGTAATTCTATTTACTGCACAGTACTAACAATTTTAGCTAGACTAATACATGCCATACAGTCACTAAATTATCCAACTGTTTGCCATGGAACTTATTGGAAATAAACTCTTCCATAAGCGATCACTCGGCAACCAAATCACAATAAAATGAGAACTCCTCACCAGATTGTCTCATATGGTGTGGTGACGTCACACGTCAACCCTCTTCCCTGTTGCTTGCCTTCGTGCAGCTCTTTGCGTAATGTCTTGTACCGCGGCAGCTGAAGCAGACGACTCATGGCTTTGCTGTTAGCTGCTAAGTTTGCGTATCTTTTCCTGAAACAAAAACTCCAAGCACAGTATCACAAAGCTCGGTCATTCTAACCTTAAATCCAACGAAAACAAGGAAATTCAAATCAATCTAACAAAGTTACATAATCCACGGCGTAGATACAAGAAAAGATTTAAATTAAGTCATTATTTGCACTTTAATAACAAACCTTTACTTTGTATGATAACTTTTGGATTACCCAGGCTTTAATGATAAAAATCAAACTTCAATTTCAAATTCTTTTGTCCTAATATTTTCCTAATCCTATTAGTTAGTGTCTCCAGTTTAAATATTTTAGGCTATAGCGATCACCACAGTTAAAAGTAACATTAGGATCGTTTAAACAAATCTCAAGCTCACCAGTTCTTACGATAGTTATAGGCGCTAAACTATACGCCAGCTAAAGTACACCGAGTAAGAAACTATTCAAGATGTCAACAAATTAAATTCTACAGAACCATTGGAAAATCATGAACAGAGGGTAGATTATTATTACCGCAGCCGCTCCTACTACTAAGTACTGTGTATGATTCATGCACCCTCACAGCGCAATTTTTAAATGATAAACTTTAATAATGGTAGGTAAACTGCGTAGTAGTGGTCATATTAATCAACACTAAATATCTTCTGTAGAAACATTTCGCGTTCGGTCATATTATATCACTACGAAAACAATCGTTATAAAAACGTCCAATAAACTTTCTTTCACATGATTATTAAGCTAGCACGCTATATTCAACTTTTACTTGGAGGTTACTGGTAATCCTTTTTTTGACAAATACCCACTAAACTGAATAAGTGTGACTCAAGTCTACCCTAGCATCTAGCTACACTTTCTTTTAGTGAACACTATATCGGAATCGTAATGACAAGTTAACGACTGACCTGATGTGTTTTTAAAATCTGTCGGTGAGGCCATGGTGCCTATGCCTACGTCCATGCGTCGCTCGTAGTTGACTGTCGCTTCTGGGTCACTTCCACTGGTGCAACGACTGACGATATGTCCCGCTGTTCTTGAAGCAAACAATGAGTTTGATGTGGTTTGCTGTTAACTGCTGGCGTTTGTCGCCGGGTGGTAAGTAGTAGCCCCAATGATTTCTCTTTTATACGAAGTAAACAATCGAATTTTCCATGTCCGTTTCTCTCGCAATGAAAACAATTTAAATAGTGCAATCTTCATTTGTTTTCATACGGTTTTGTAGGTGTCCGTGACGGTGTTAGCTTGAGTTTCAATAACGCAAACGCTTGTAGCTCCTTGATTTAGTGAGGTCAAGTTTGTTGTATGTGGAAGGGTAGCCACTAATTTTGGTTATTTCATTTTCTTTGCTTCGTGTTCCATCTTTTCGCTCAGTGGCCCGTAGGCCATCCCACTTCTGATGACGGGAGGGGCGAGCGTTGACGATCAGGTGACAGGTCATTTTCCATTATCAGAGTCCAAAATAATAGTTAAGCTTCTGATTTAAACTCGTATAATCAACGTAAGGTAATATTATAACAATGCACTATAATTAATCACTTTTAATTAACACGATAGCATAACGACCATATAATGTTACTAATCAGAACGCAGTGAAGTCGGATTAGAGTTGGCAGCACGTCCGTACCGTTCAACGCTCAAGCCAAGAATGTCCCCTCCCAGTGGCCAGCTGCCCTTTTTATGCAGGTAGACCGGTAACTGGTAAGCTGCACGTGCACGGTGTTGCCAACCTTCGCCGCCGAATACACTCAAATCAGTCTCGATTTGACGTCCTGATTTTTGATCTTCGACATATATATATATATATATAGTAAAATATAGGTAAATGTCGTGGTTCTCTCTTTTGGTCTTCGCAACCGCCATCAGAGAACTGTATTTTATTTGTTGTTTGTGAAAACTGCCTTAAGGATACACGAACTAATGCCAAAGTAGCCCCAACAATGGTGGAAAGCGGAGCAAAGCGGGTGTATTATTGACTCCTAGAATTATGTTTCTTCGAATGTTTAATTTTGCCGAAAATTCATTTCGGAGAAAGCATTATTCTTTGGAACCATAAATTATTTGGGATTATTATAAAACAAACCCACAACCTAACCTAATCAATTGGATTGATATTTGCAAGTGCGAGTCGGATTAGCGCACCGAGGGTTCCGTACAAACACTTATCCCATCTTAACTGGCCGGGTTAGGTTAGGTTAGGTTTATTGTATGGGAGCCCCCTTAAATATTTTATTCTATTTTTTTAGTATTTGTTGTTATACCGGCAACAGAAATACATCATCTGTGAAAATTTCAAGTATCTAATTATCACAGTTCATGAGATACATCCTGGTGAAAGACGGACAGACAGACGGACGGATGGACACCGGAGTCTTATAGTAATAGGACCCCTTTTTTTACTCTTTGTGTACGGAACCCATTATATTTTGGCTCTTATAATATTACAACAATATTGTTTTCAGAAATTAATAACGTGGCATTCAGGACTGAAATAGGGGGTGCAAACAGAATCTATCACCAAAAACATACGTAAATTCGTAAAAGGCCAATGTAAAACACACATGTATCTGTTTCAAAAAATATTCTAATTTGTGCTATGGATTTCGTATCAATAAATAAATAAAACAAGTGCCAAACTCCTAAAAACTATTAATCACAACAGACTAGTCTTCCGCTCACATTCTAAGAGTGAAATGAGATTGCGCGGTTCTGTGATTGAACGACACACACTCATTACCATTGCAAATACGAGTAGCTCCACATACTGGAACCCTTTGCATAAATAAATTCTTGGACACTCGACTGCGTAGTTGCAGCAATAAATACCTACCGGTGCGGTGGCCTGAGACCTAAAGCCGTTCGGTTAACACTAGGTATTTCAATTCGTTCCGTCTACACCCGAAAATAAAACTCCACTTTTAAACTGTTTTCTGTAATATAACAACAATTTTTCAAATTTTTCCAATTATCCTGGCCAGTTAAGATGGGATAAGTATTTGTTCGGAACCCTCGGTTCGCGAGTAAGACTCGCACTTTGTCGGTTTTTTCTTAAATTATGAACATATTTTGCACATTGTTTTCTTGTAGACAAAGCTACATCTACAGCTGCTGGAATGAAAATATATTTCGAACGCAGTCACAAATGAAGGGAACTTGGAAAGAGTACTTGGTTCCCGCCTTGACCTTGATTCTAACATAAGGGTGATTCTACAGGCGTTTCACACCGTCAGTCCCCTGTCAAAAATATTGAAAGAATGAACTACATAGCTTTCGTGCAATGATATACTGTAACCGTACTTCTTATTATAATTGGTCCAATTAACATTTACATTTTTTTAATTTGTGTTAAGTTTAACACTTTCGCTACCAGGAACCCGCCTGGTAGGCACTCGTAATCATTGCTCAGATGCCGGTCACGTATTTTTGCTTTAAGAGCTACCCACCTAGCGGGCTCTCGGTTTCTGGGGTGGAGTTAAATTTTATATTTGGTTGCGAAAGTGTTAAACTCATTTATTGTCACAGAAGCTAAAACGATTATTTTTATTTGGTTAAATGGACTAGTTTTGAAAATATGATATATATTTAACAAAAAGGTGAAAGCAGCATCGTCTACGAATCAGCACTCAAATGACGTCACCTTGTGTAAAAATGACAGTCGCAAACTACAAAAAGAACAGTGGTATAATTTCCATACTAAGTAAATCCGCCTTGGTCGAACTGTAAGAACAAATGGATTTTAACCATAGGTAAATTGGGATATTTACGAAAATTTATAAAATGTGGTAATATTTATTATTTTATCCTTTATTTGATAAAGTATATCGGAAAAAGGATTGGTTAAAAAAATGAAATGCTGTCAATTTAAAGCATTATTGCTATGAGATTTATGACAGGGGTTAAACGCTTGTAGAATCTCCCATAACACAGGGATAAATAACTAGGGTAGTTATTCTGTAAGGCGTATCGTAAAACTGTGTTCGACGGGATTATCGGCGTATCAAATTGCGGCAAACAATGTGACCTGCTAGTGATGGGGGTGTAATTTATTGCGGTATAATCTGCCGATACTATGATTAATATTACAAACATTTGATGACATTGCCAAGATATTTTTGTAATAGACCAGTATTTTTTATTATTCATAACTGAGAATTGTTAAGTCCTAGTAAAGACAATACTTTGTATATTTTTATAGCATAGTGCCAGTGTAGCCATTTGAATTACCATTTCGCCCGATTAACATAAATATTTAAAATTTTGTTATTATTATTTTTTTCTTCTACTTTTTTCTGTAATTAGTTTTCGTTTGACATTATGTTGTTTATTTGTTTGTAATTATTTTGTTAGACGTCAATATCATTGATCATTATTTTAACTTTAACTTAGCGCGCGCAAACATTTTGCACGCCTGCATGCAGGCTGAGTACACGTAGAACTATAAACCTGTATATATAAAAACCTTTGTATACTGTACTGAAGCAAATAAAACATTTTGATTTGATTTGATTTTGAATTGGATTAGGTATGACTTATTTTATTTTCAAAAAAGAAAAAAAAAACGGTTGACAGTTGATTGACTTGATTCGGATTTTAAAAGGAAAGACGGAGTCCCACTCCACCCTTTTTAACTACATCTTTTTTGTGCGACTGTAAAGTAGTTGGACTACGACCTGTTTTCGGGCTTCCTATTTTAATAACACTTAACCTGGTCCTTTGCGTATTCGCCAAATAATTTTTCGTCGAAATGTCATTTTGCATTTCCCCAAAACATTTTTCTCTGAAACCCTGAGATTGTTTCTTAGACTGTGGTACAGAGCGGTCGCATCTGTGCAAGCCATCCCGAACGACCCAAAAACGCCACTTAAATCTTTGAGCCAAAACAATAGCCCCACGCGAAACAATAGTCCGGCCGTCTGTTCGTTCCAACACCGTCATAAAGTTCAAAATTCTCACCGCGCGTTCGACGTTAAACTTGAAAGATTAGTTTAAACTAACCTCCACCGCGTTCCCTAAATACGAGTACCTCCAAACCAAAACCATCGGGTTTATACATAGTGCAGTGCGTCTAGATAACAAATAGCCTAAGTAGTGAGTGCAAACCTAGTGCTGGAGGCAGAAACTGCCGAGTAGAGTACAAAATACAGGAGTAACCACGCTGCGCGCTGCACCAATTACTGACGACACAGCGGCCCAAGGAGAACTCGGTGAGCTCTTTCCATCATCACTGCTTACTTAATGTCAATTCGAAATTGAACCATTAAATACCTTAGATATCCGAGTTGTAAAGGTATAAAGATCAGATCAGATAAGCACGTGCCTAACAGACCTCGTCAGGTCCTCGGCAAATTGCACCTCAAAAATTCCCCCGACTTCTTTAAAACCGCCACACTTAGGTTCTATACCTCTACG
The DNA here is from genome assembly GCA_905147355.2 of Apotomis turbidana. Classification (NCBI taxonomy): domain Eukaryota; kingdom Metazoa; phylum Arthropoda; class Insecta; order Lepidoptera; family Tortricidae; genus Apotomis; species Apotomis turbidana. Next base: position 23,174,514 of record LR990293.1, read on the forward strand.
AAGGATCTGTAATCTAGATGCACTGATCAACTCCAGGCCCTAATAAACTAACAAAGATTATTAAAAGCAGATTTTTATATATAAACTTTACTTCACTAATAATTTCATCGCTAAATCACAAATCAATAGAGTCCTAAACCTTTTCTTTTATTAAACTGACCGAAGCGCATAGGTACATGCATAAATAACCTCCACGAACGACGAATAACTATAGTCGAGTTCGACGCCAGAAACAACGGGGCCAAGAATTCCAATCCAAAAACACGGTCTTTTTGCTTCTCAAACACCTAGTTAAAGCTAAATCTCATGGCTCATTAATTGGCGAAACTAAATGTAACATAAACTGCTACCTATTACCACGCGCCTAACACAACTCCTAAAATACATACATATATTATTATATTATTATACCATCACTTCCAACGCAATTCACAGAATCTCGAAGAAGCTTGGGTTATAAGACATAATCAAACAAAAAAAATCTTTGTTACAACCCACTCACAGCAAAGCAGATGGTCAGTCCGGCAAACACCCCGTTTTATTGCCAACCAAAGCAGCTCGACATCAAAAAAAAAACCCCTTGTTAGAGCACTACGCAACAGACCATTTTTTATCTAAAGCGCACCGCTTCTTCGAACGAAACATCATCTGGCGGCCACAAGTCACCAAATAGAGTCTGCCAAGCCATATAACAATAGCAATTAAGTAGTAGAAAGTTGAGGCAAGTTTGAAAGTCAGCATATCGATCACAATAGATAACTACCTAAGTCACACTGGAGCACAAAACAACACAGCCGGTGTGCATTAAAAACAAACACTACACCATATAACAATAAGTAAAATACCTAGCAACACACATAAACACCCCCGACAACACCATCCACTAATAACCTAGACTTTAAGCTCTCCCCACAGCGCGCCTCTAGATAGCAGGACACGACAACAATCTACAAACATGGAAAACAAAACGGCAATAAAGAATATACCCGGAGATGGTAACTGTCTTCTTCGAGCTATCGCCCACCAAATCAAATACTTATTTGGATTAACGCTTGATTATCAAGCAATCCGCAGAACTCGCACGATATGCCGATGTAAACCAACATGACCAAACAATGCGAAATGCGAGATCATAAGCAATATTGATGTCAACAAGCCAGACAAATTAAGAAATATTTGACTTTGCAAGACCAAGATGAGGTGTGGGGTGGAGCCGATATACTTATATCTGCAGCAGAATACTACGGCATCAATGTAATAGTATTTCAAGGCACCCCACTAAAATAAATAATACACTTTACCCCTAAAACACCCAGCGACGCGGTAGGCGCCATGGCCTGGTCTACAGTCACAACCACCACCACTACGATTGTTTTGAAAACCACCTGAGTATAAACACGACTAATAACACACAACTCACGCGAGCAGAAATAAACCTAAATACCGGAACGCTAGAGGAGATAGCAGACGCAACTGGATACCGACTTTCACGACCTAGGCCGCACCACCCGGTTCACAACCCAATATATAGAACTAACGTGGCAACATGGAACGTTAGAGGAGCAGCTAAACCTAAGAAAAAATCAGGATATTGATACGTTACTAGAATCGAAATCAATACACATCTCACGCTTACAAGAAACTCACCTGAAAACCGGAACTCATGAATAACTACAAATGGAGTGTAAGCGGAAATAACTCCAACAGAGGTCTGGCCATCCGTATTAGGAAAAATAGCGGGCTTAAAATTAACTCGACAAAAACCAATTTGAACAACATGGTAGCGTCAATCGACGTTGATAACAAAACAACATTATTCGTCGTCACAACACACTGGTCAAACGAAACATCAGCAGCCACAAACGACCTGTCACGCCTACTCCGATTAATAAAGCTCAAGCCAAAAAACCCGACCCTAATCGTTCTAGGTGACTTCAATGCACACATCGGGTATAAAGATGCAAAATCACTTCGCGACTGTCACCGAATGGGTAAAAACCTATACCATTCAAACAGCCAGAGTAATGGGGAAATACTCGCTGACCTAATAAGAATCGAGAAATTCCGATTGGAAACGTCATTCGGCCGAAGTAGCTCTAAAGTAACCTGGCAATCAGGCAGTAAAAAGTCACAAATTGACCACATAATGACCCAAAACAAGAGCTCATCCAACTTTAGCTTCATCAAAGGCCAGCACACGCCGTTATCAAATCATAAAATCAAATGGGGCGAACTGAAACCACAAAAATCGAATAAGACCAACATAAACAAAACCTATCTCGGGATAAAACCTCAGACGAATCACAATCCTTCAACTACAAGACATTAGACTACAACATGCTCCAAGATAAAACTACAAAAAAGAAATATCAGAACATCGCACAAGAACTGGCAATGGTACAGAAACGTACAAAAGAAAACCCACTCCAATGGCAAGAAATCACGGAGATAATGAAAATCTCAGCGAAAAGAACAATCAAATTTCATCCGAAGTACTCAAAAGAACGCAGAGTAGCGCTAGCAAAACTGCAACAAGCAAAATTCAGGAAAACTCTACGCCCAAGTGACGTAGCACGAATAAACAACCTCAGAAAATCAACAGAAGACGAAAGGGAATGCAGAATATTCTCTAAGGGGCTAGCAAATACCCATTCGTCAAGGAGGATGAAAATCACCTACGACTTCTACAGACACACGAGCTCAAGGCAAGACAAAAATCAAAAAACACATTTATCCCAATGCCCACATGGGAAGAAGACCTTGCTAAGTCAGAGGGCCCAAGCATTGAGCAAATAAGCGTCGAAGACACAATAGATCTAGAACCGGAGCCCACGCTAGATGAAATAAAGCATATTATTTAAAAGATGCGTAATAGTACGGCCCCTGGAATAGATCAAACGGTGACTGAGCTATTTAAAGCAAATCCAGACGAACTCACCAACCAAATATTAACGCAAATGCGAGCAGCGTGGACAACGAATACCCTGCCGGAGACTTGGACACAATCAATCCAAGCCGCTACCAAAAACAACGAACCTAAAATCTATAAATGACTACAGACGAATCTCTATCTGCAGCACGGGATACAGGATCTACGCTAATCTACTACTACTGAGACTGGATGAAACCATTGTCGACCTCGAAAGCTACCAGGCAGCATTTCTGAAAAACAGATGAACCGACGGTCACATGTTTACTCCACGCCGAATTCTAGACGAGGAATGGAGATCAGGAAAGAAAACTTTTGTCCTAGCAGTCGACCTAGAAAAAGCATTCGACACAATTGATCTCAACGCCATGAGGGACATATTATACACGCGAACAAACAAGGCGCTAGCCAATCGTATAGTTAAAGCCGCGATGAACGAATCTACCTGTATCAAGTGGTTTGGACAACAAACCAGGTGGATCAATAAAGGCAAAGGCGTCAAGCAGGGTTGCCCTCTCTAAACGCGACTATTCACCATCGTAATGGACGACGTGTTCAGAACACTAGAAGAAGAAATGCCCTTCGTAAAACTCAACCAAGGCGAGGAAATACAGTTACCGATTATCTTAGCTATTGCGGACGACGTGATATCGAACGGCCTCCAACAACTAAATCAGATATACGCGAAGGCCAAAACCCTTTTCGAATCAGTGGGTCTAAAGGTGAACGACAAAAACAAAACTCCTAGTACGAGACCCAATAAACGAAATCAACAGAAACTTCATTAACCTCACCGGGACAACAGTTACTCCAGTGAACGAAATCCGCTACTTGGGTACCTACATAACCTCCTCCCGCAGCAGAAAAAATGGTGCAAGCAAGCGATAAGAATGCAAAAGCAGCTCATATGTACTGGAGGGAAAAACTATAACCAAAAGGATAAAATGCCTTCGACTATGCTACTACGGACACATCCTGCGACGCCCAAGACCCCACTCGCTGCATTCCGCGTACCGGCACAAAGCGCAAAAACTCAAAGTTGGCCGACCCAGCTTGACATGGAAAAACTCGTTGCACCAGGATATGCAATACTACGACATGAACCCCTCTGAGTGGGCAGAACTTGCATCAGACAAGAACAAATACATCACGGCAGCCCAAAAAATCTACCAATTACAAGAAACCGACAGCGAATCGGAGGATGAAAGTCAGACCAACGAACAGGAAACGTGATACCCCGACGGCTATCCGGTGAACACGACAAGCAAAGACGCCAACGAGAGCACGCGACAACTCACCAACGCTCATCCCCGATGCTCTACCCCACCTCACCTAACTTCCAATATTGGCTCAAGGTTGCATAATCGGCTGATTGTGGTCGACCGGTTGCGGCTAGTCGGCCCTCCTATCCCATCCCAGAGCGTGTCACTCCTTATTAATCTGTGCCCCCTGGTGTATCCGGCTTGTCCGGGTCAGGCTACGACCTGGCTGGGTGTGGTGCCTATGTTCATGTTCATGTTCATGTTCAACATTTTTCTCTGAAACCCTGAAGGATTGTAAAAACCCAACCCAACCAAACGATATTTTTAAAAATTATGAATAATTTATGACTTCTGAGGAAACAAAATCAGAGAAGCGAAAATTCGACGAAAAGGCAGAACACTGACTTATACGGTGAGGTGTTCGAGATCTTTCTCGTGATTTGTACCACGAAGACAAACACTTAGTCTTCTCCTAATTCTAAATTAAACTTCGAAAACTTCCCACGGCTTCATAAGCGTTTCCTCAAAACGTCCCCGTCACTAAGCCTCTTTATGACTTGCAGACTACCCTCAAATAATAAAACGGGCTAAATACCGACTGCGAATTTATGACGTCGACGACCGGCTTACACGGACATAAAGCTTTTTTGTCCGAGTAATCTGTGAGATCTGAAATGAGGGTGCTCGGGGCATTGTCTTTGGGGCATTTTTCATTTGGACGTTGGATTTTAATTTCAAGGATGAAGTGATTGCTGAGTCGTACACCATTTTTAAGGTAATTTTAGACTAGAATTTACCAGTGGTTTTGCATGTGGCCTTATTCCTTTTAACACGTTCACTACGGCAAAGAATTTTTGTGACTTTACCTGGGTACGACATGGGGTCTTTTAGATCCTGTACTGTGGTGCGTTAACGGGTCTAAAAGATCCGTTGGGTATACTCTTGTTTAATTGTGATTATGTACGTAGTTATAGCCATTCACGCAAATATATTTATGTTAACATATTCTTACATAGACAACCAAACCAATCTTCAAAACGCAGGTAGATCCAATTAATAGTTTGATTGCAAAACAAAGAACAATCTGTCGGATCTTTTAGACCCGATATCCGCACTGAATGTTAACATTGTCGATATTTTTTTAGTGTTGGGATAGAAAAAAATACCCATATCGATAGTTATTAATTTTAATAGGCTAACTAAGACTTATTAGATACATAACACTTTGAATTACTTTTAATATTTTGTAGTATTTGGAGTGTCTGGCCAGTCGTTGGGCTTGTATAAACATTATTAATGGCAATATTTCGCTTACCAATTATAATATTTCTGGCACGTATATCCTCTTTTTTGTTTTTCACAGTTTCATGTTTATTTTCATTTTTATCACACATAAATAACATTTTCCGCGACCGCTTCCTGATCGATAATTCACCTTATCTCGTAAATCACTGTAATTTTATTAATAACCACCCACACACTTGGACGTCACTGGCTCAACTAGACTTTCATTCAGTACGGCTATCGGGTCACCGGGCATCGGGTCCTTAAGACCCGGTAGCCGTACTAGATGAAAACAGTTTCTCTCTGGTCATCATGGGGTCGAAAAGATCCGATGAGTTTTTATTACGTAAACCACCTATATTCGAAAAAACATCGATAAAACACTAACTGTCCCTTTTCTACTCCTGCGAAATTCTGAGATATCTGTCCCGCAGCAACGGTAGGAACAGCAATTTCTCCCCCGCACCGGAAGAAAGTTCTTCATCGGATATATTCGACCCGATGCCGTAGTGAACGTGTTCAAATGCTGACTGTTTTCACTGCTCACTGGTTTAGACGAGTTTAAATATGTTTAAAATGAATCTCAAGGCTTTTTTGCTAAAGAAGTGTCTCTATTCGGTAGACGAACTTTATCAGAATGACGTTCAGTAATTGAGTTGGTTATAAAATTTGCATAGTTATTTAAATTAAGTTCTATTATGAAATTGACAGGAACTTGACATAAATGACACATTCTATTTTATTGTTATAATTATACTGTCTACAGCCAATTTAATTATTAGGAATTATTTGAGTTAAGTTAATTTGACAGGAATCTAATTTTAATGTTAATTATTGTTGTTTTGAGCTTTTTTTTCTTTAAATGTTGTCGTAGTTTAGTATGGTAATTATATTTGACATCAGATAATTTTCATTAAACAATTATGTATGAATAATAATCGTAATTGTGTATAGCATCATATTCATTATTTAAATTTGACAACAATGAAATTGGATGAAATTTTATACTTATGTATGGATTCGAATAATTTTAATATTGTAACTGTGCCTTACCCTAATTAATCATTCAAACACAATGTATATTGTTCAATGAATAAATGAATTATGACTGGTAATTTATCCATACAAATCGAGGTATCGTTCTCGTCTGTTACCTCCTCAACTCAACCAATCTATACAAAATTGTTGGAACTATACAAAAGGTTTTGTGTCAGACCGTTTCAATTTGTGCGCAAATTATAATTGAATATGCGTATTAAGCGTCCGTTTGGGGCAGAAGAAAATTGCCACAAAAATTTACCGGAAAATAAATGCAAAAATTGAAACAGTCCCATTGAGAACATTTCCTTCCCAATTAGTTCCTAAAATTTCGAAAAGATTGGTTAACCCTAAACTTGGCAGGGAATTAGGTGTGCGTTTTTTAATGTTTTTCTTGTTTTATTTAGTTAGCGATAATAATACACGAAAAAAAAATTGACTTGTATTTTAATATTTATAGCATGTATCTTATTGGATACATTGCCAAGTGTTCACAAAACTAAATTTGTATATTTAAGGATACTTTGCCTGCTACATAGCAAAAGAGAACCTAGTGCTTTTTTACAGAAAATGTTTAAGAAATTTTCTCAAATCACAGCATTTAATGGATACTTATAGAGCTTAAAAAAGTGCTCTAACAAAAACATAAAGGGGGTACCTTGGATTCAGCAGAACGCGAGCTCATTGGTGATGATGCCGGCTTCGCCGGTTAGGGGCATTATCGACAGCTTCAAACATCGCCGCAAAGTTACCAGCATGCCAGTTTTTTATCGGATCTATTTTGGAGATTTTGTGTAGGAATTGCAGGATTCGAGAGGTAAATCGCTGTCAATAATTATACCCGCAACCTGGCAATGTATCCAAAAATGCACATATTAAAATTAATAATAAGCTGGCAGTGTGCATTAAAAGATACACCCTAAAATATGCTAATATGTTACTCGGAAAACGAGTATTTTTCTATTAATTTTAGTTTAAAATCGTTAGTTCAACTATTCGGCAATAAGTTAAAGTGATATTCTATTTACCAAGTAAATATTAAAAAAATATTATATATATTTTTTACCTTGAGCTTCATAGTCGCACGCGCATGGTCTGCCATCTGGCGAGCTACTAGTCAAAATTTGTTGCCAGAGCACAAAAATATATTTTTGGTAGAAAGTGTGCACATCATGCTTCGATTGAATACTTACTAAACAGAAAATATAAATCGATCGTTACTGACCGGTAGATTTTTTTAGGGTTCCGTACCTCAAAAGGAAAAAACGGAACCCTTATAGGATCACTTTGTTGTCCGTCTGTCCGTCCGTCCGTCCGTCTGTCAAGACCCTTTTTCTCAGGAACGCGTGGAGGTATGAAGCTGAAATTTATATCAATTACTCAGGTCTACTGTCCCTTGAAGCTGTGAAAAAATCAAACTTCTAAGCCAACGCAATCAAAAGATACAGCCGTTTATGCCGCAAATTTTCGACACTTGCAAGGGAATCAAAACCTACAGGGTGCTTCCCGTGAACTCAGAATCTTGAAATTTGGTACGAAGCAACGTCTTATAGCATAGATAAAGGAAAAATTACGAAAACCATATTTTTTTTTTTTAATACCTAACTTTGCACCTAATTTATATGGGGCGCTATACATACCAGGTGCAAACTTAACTTAACCACTTAGGGATGGAAAGTGTTTGTACGGAACCCTCGGTGCGCGAGTCCGACTCGCACTTGGCCGGTTTTTTATTTAAAATGTGCATTATTAGACACGCTGCCAAGTTTAGGGTTAAGTTTTGGAGGAGGAAACAGATGAGAACCAAACCTCAATTTATACACACCGCTTACGTTAAGTTTGGACCTCATTAGTATCCGACGCCATAGTTACCAGGTGAAAACTTAACGTAAATTGATAGTATAGAAAAAGGAGTACCTAAATGATTATCCTCTTTAAAGTCTATCATTTCTATACTTAATACCATCAAATGGTGCTCTTTATCATGTCGTCAATGTCACTACTGACCCTTTTGATTTTAATTTTGACATTAAATTAAATTAAATTAAATCATTTATTTCTCGACCAACATGGATCAGTTTTGTTAGTAATGAAATTAAATAAGTACTTATAAACTACTGTTAGTAACATATTTAATTATAATTATATATAACAGCTTTGTTTATGCGCATCATACAACAATGGTTTACATAAACACAGTCTAAGCGCTCGGCAATCATCTTCAGGACGCTGTTGGCGCTGGCCCGAATCCTGCGCACCAGGGATGTACATCGCTTGCGCATAGCCGCGTGAAAACAATCCACTTGCGCTTCTGCGAACATTCCTGATGCACTACAGTATCGTGGCAGCCCCGTCAGCACCCTGAACGCATTGTTAAATTGCACTCTAAGAGCACTGTACTGTCTTAGTGTGTAATTCGCCCACAGTCCGCTTGTATACAGGGATGTACAATAGGCTCGGAAAAGAGTAATCTTCGCTTCTTTGGAACATTTAGCGAACCGACGGGCGATCATGTTGGCTCTCACAGACAGCGCTCTTCGTTCCCGCTCAATGTCGGTATCGTCTTTAAGGTCAGAAGTGATAATATGTCCCAGATATTTAAATTGTGACACTACTTTAAGCACCTTGCCATTTAGCTTTATGGGCGGGACATCTGGCGTGCATTTATTTCTGACCTTAAAGACCATACATTCACTTTTCTTTACATTGTAAAGCAAACCGTGGCTACCAGCATATCGTTCACAGATGCCGATCAATTTCGCTATGCCACACGGAGAGGCGCTCAGCAGCACCATATCGTCCGCGTAGCTAAGATTATTTACGCATACCCCATCTATATGACACCAGACATAGGTGCTGCTGAGCTCCTCTATCAGTCCGTTTACATACAGGTTGAAGAGCTTGGGCGAGGTCAAACCCCCCTGCCTCACTCCGCACTCCAGCCTGTATGCGTCCGAGACAGCGCCTGCCCATTTGACAACATTCGATTGGTTTTTGTACCAGAATTTAAAGATATTATTTAATTCAGGTGGCACGTGAATGTCATTTAGTTTTTGCCAGAGGATGACATTGGATATATAATATATAGCGTACCAATTGTCGATCCGGCCCAGGTATAGTGATTCTACAAGCAACCTTTCATATGGCAATAATGAGCATACGTCATAATTATAATAATATTTGCGTTACTAAAAATCACTAGCGATTTGTCATTAACCAACTTCAAAACATTGTTTACCGGAATGCTCCTCAATCCTGCGTTCTTCTTCCGAAATAAATACTGAAACCTATTTAAAAGAACTTTATTTTTATCACAGTGGATAGTTTTGGCTTTATTGCCTATAATCTTAGAATAATAACGCCTAGAAGGATAGTTTCAACCGGCCGAGGCGCCACACGTGAGGCATAAAATGGATTTATGTAGTTGTGAACAACTCGTATTTACACGCGCCGATACGCACACAAACACAGCAATAATGTTGCTAGCGCAATCACTTTTCCCCTGAAATTGGGGGTATACTCAAGTCAGTGGTGATTGGTTACATTTTAAATTTTAATTGAATCATAGACCCATTGTTGAATTCAAACACTTATTAAATACATTAAATAAAGATTTTTTTTATTTATTATTATTAATTTGCAATGTCACTTGAAAATAAATAAAATCGTAAATACGATCGTAAAGACGTTCGAAGTTTTTGACCAAATCCACCGGCGTAACACTTTTATTTGCACAGTCGTCAACTCATCATCAAGACATTTGTGACGAGCCCTAACACGTTGTGTTTTTGTGTAATTTAGGAGCTAACTATGGCCTCCTTCCGTCCTCATCATCAGACCAGCTTGGTAGTACCATAATGATGCATTCTCTCACGTGATTTAAACAGGTGTACAAAATTTAAACTCGATTCAAATTTGACCCAGACATACTCTAACATACACGGCAAGTCAAATAAAAGGATAATAATAATAAAAATCAAGTGATTAATCTTCTTATTTTTTTCATATTTGTATTTTAAATTATAGGCTCCCAAAAATAGGTCAGTATATTATCAGGACAGAATTATGGGTAAAAAAAGTCCGTTACACAGAAAACACTACGTTGTCATGCCGCTTATAGAAAATATGAGATTTTGATTACTGTTTTACGTAAACATATGAGTTAAAGAATAATATTTACGAGTGAAATGTTGTCTTAGCATGTTAATCCTTTTTATCAGATGCATTGTGACACCCTATCACTGCACAAACCGTCATAATAATTGAAAATGCGGGAGCTCTTTACACCTGTCAGGTGTCCTTGCAACTGACAAACCGATCGACGCTTTTAGCCATTTCTGGCTAACTTTTAGTGGCCTCACCGTTGCGCGTGAACTGGGTTTCTAGGCGTTATTATTCTAAGCCTATAATATATAAAAACTACTTGACATTTGCGGAATATTTATTCGTGTTTCTTCTTTGTTTACGTCAGTGACATTCACTGACTTTCAACGTCAGTTACCAAAAAATTGTCGTTGCCAGTAAAATAAATTAATACCGCTTAAAATCCGCCATATAGCGTGGGTTGAAAAACACCCTGTTGGAAAATACCTGTGTTATTATATTAAGAAGATATTTTACCTCTTGCCAAAATCTCCTTTGTTAGGTTCAAAGAACGCAATTCGAATTAAACACAAACATTTTGAATTCGAATACAAAGGTTTTGTTTAGCTAAGCTCTTTTGTTTCAAGATGTGAATATTAATAGTAGCCGATACAATAAGGCTTACTGCAAAGACCCAAGTCTGAGTAGTGGTTTTTGTACCAGTGATAAATGGACCGAAAACTGGGCAGAAAATGTTTAAAATTAAAATGATCTATGTGCTTAGACTATTTTATGACTTCTGAGACGATTTGGATTTCTTATCACAACCTAAAACAGGCTTGTGAAATTACTCAGCTGTTTAAGAGGAATTCACGATATTCGTAAACCTTCGTCTTCGTCTTGCTTGTGAGTATGTTCATGTGTTTGTATTTTTGTTACATCTTCACGCTCAAACGGCTGGACCAATTTTGATAAATTTTGGTATGAAGATAGCTGACACATAGGCTACTGTTAATCCCGAAAAATGAAGTGTTCCCGTTGGATGAGCGGGTAACACCGCGTGGAGCAGCTAGTCTTTACAAAAATATAGACATAGGAAATAAGTTGTTATAACAAGCTCTTAACTCTTAGGTTAATAAAGTTTAACTTGTTGCTCTCAGGTTGCGATCTGGTCACATTCCATCTAAATTGTTCTCATTTTTGATGAAAAAAGTTCCTTCGCCACTGTGCGATGATTGTGGAGTGGTTGAAAATGTTCTACATATATTGATGGAGTGTGTTCGAAACGATTCGGTGAGATCCAAATATTTTAATAATAATTCCTTTGAAGTTGGGTCTTGTGAACAGCATTTTGACTTCGCCCATATCGGATGAAGCTGAAATGCTGTACAATCTAGCCGATTTAGCGTTAGTTGTTCCTAAGTAGTGATTTATTTGTTTCCTTTTTGTATTTTGTTTGTAAACTGTTTTTACGGGGCGATTTGGTCGCCTAGCGACAAAGCCCTTTCAATAAAAAAAAAAAAAATCTTGTAACTAAGTTTGTTCGTTTAAAAAAAATATGTACCTAATAAAATTTTGGAACTCAAATTTTAACCTAGGTACTTCTAATTTTCGTATAAAATATATAAGTATGAAACTTTGCATGTATATGTAATAAATGTATGTATTATCAAGGATTATACATATGGATTGACAACCTCATACAAAAAAACGTACTCCAGAAGAAAGCTCAAATACCGTCTTATTTCTAGATGGCGCTGATTATAAGACGTAGATGCGCAATGTTTTATTAAAACACATAATAGATGTCATTGGCGCTAAGCGTTATACCAAAAAGAGACAGCGTGGTATCTGTATAGTTCTTAACTAGATGGCGCTGAAACTACTCGTGTTTATTTCTTAATATTTCACAAATAATCAAGCAGACTGCACGTCTAGCATTAACTTTGACACGCGACTCATGTCGCGCGAGATAGCATCATCCGTCAGTATCTCATACTACTGTACAGATAGAGACAGGTAGTATATCTCGCGCGAGAAAGAGTCGCGTGTCAAAGTTATGCTAGCCGTGATCGTTATTGAATAGGTACAGCCAACGTCATAAGTCATAAACGTACGTCCGTAATTTCCTAGCGCTCCAATGATATCATATCTATATCATACATTAGCCAGAACTACCTATACGACAACCCGTTCAGAAATTCGTGACCATTTATGTTCGTCTTATTACATTGAAATAAGTAGGTAATCAAAAGTTTACCTGATCTCACGGAAAAAGAGAGATGACAAACTCATTGCGCAGTAATGACTACTATGCAATTAGTTTGACACAACTAATTTGTACGAGAGATTAGGTATACCTATATTTATAATTATTACCCTTTGCATTAAACTATTTTAAGTAGGTATTACATAAGTACCCGAGTATATTAATACTACGAGTACTAATACTTGCTTAAATAGTAAATAATACATTCTGCTAGTTATTTTTATTGTATATCTTTATTATGAACAATGATCAACGAAAGCACACCAAAATTTTAACACTCTTTAACAACATACGGCACACTATAAAGTTCAATATGAAGAAGTAATTATAAATACTAGTTAAGCCCATTTTATTCCAATTGGTCTTTGGTCAAAATTATCTCACTTCATCATATACAAAAATCGCTAAATCGCGATTATTTCTGCTTTAATTTGACGTAAGCCATACTTATATAGGTAGCCATAATACGACTTGTCAATTTCAATCTTCTGTACCGTTAAATGCCCCCTCATATGTTCCGTACTGAAAGAAACTTTAGGAATCTTTAATCAACACTTTAAGCACGCCAAGAATAGAGTTTTCTCTACGAATAGAGTCTTCTTTCAACCTATTTTTTTCTTCAGCATATATTTCTAAAAGCTTTCGCTTCCGTCTTTCTTTTGGCGTTATGCCTCTACTACCATACCAGTGAGATTTTAATTCTGGTTCATTGCATTACGGATGAGATCAACTGAAAATTCAAATTCGCATTGCGCCCATAATTTAATCATAAAATTCAGCGCTTTAGATGCAAAACTTCAATACTTTCTAAAATTAGTATTTGCTTTGGCATAACATGTCATTCATTACTTAAAAAATATAGAACCTATATGAATTTAATGTAGTAGCATGGCAGCACGCTATTTAAGCCTTTTCTTAAACTGTTTAAACTAAGCAATCTTGTGATGCTAACCTTGTCAGAATAAAATAATGTTCTTACAATGAAGGTTTAGGATTGTCATTTGAAAGCTATTTATTAACCAGTCATAAATTTTGATAATAAACCTCCCTTAAGCGGAACGTAAAACGAAAATAGCAAAACTATATTACAATAAGCATCAATCAAAAACTAATGACATTTTCATGACGTTACATTCAAACTGAAAGAGACAAAACATCATTTGACAGTATATCACACTTACCTATAGCACTATGGCCAGTACATGGCCAGGCTTACTTCAAAGGCTTGTCTTGAAATATTTCATCCATAATAAATACTTAATCAACCATAAAAGCCTTAAAAGCGAAAAATTACCCTCAGTGAAAAAAACTTCTCAACATATCAAAAATTGTAAAAGCACAACGTGGAAACGCCATCTATTGTCAACAAGGTATAACATTACGATACTTACAAAACTCTGCAAAAGTTGTTAATTATGAACACCGTTCTATTTCGTTTATGTCGCTAGGTAAACGCCGTTTTAATTCATTTTGATACATACGGAGGCATCTAGTTCCCCGACGATAAAATCTTTATCGGCGTACGCTCCTTACTATGAACATCATACTTCCTTACCTTTTATCTTCCTTGGTATTATGTATGTAAAGACTTTATTGTATACAACAACTGGTTATAAATATATTCATAAGAAATGAAACGTGTACAAAGGCGAACTTATCCCTATTAGGGATCTCTTCCAGTTAACCTTTGAGCAAATGAAGGAATGGGTATTTGAAGAAAATAGGCAAACTACAATGCGTACAAACGAGTGTAGTTTGCCTATTGTGTTGTTCAAGTGACAATACAAATAATTTGGTATCCTGGAGCTGATCTGATGGTGGAGACTGAAGACCGTAGGAACTCCTAAACATCTCAAGAGAAAGCAATCGTGTTTGGGCTCATTTGATTTGTTTTGATGAGCAATTTCGTGTAAGACAGTCGGCAATAAAAACGTGTCAAAAATATTATGTTTGTGACAAATACTTATTATTATTCAAAAGCATTGACACATTTTAAAATCGATTTCAAGATTTAGCTGAGGACGGAAGAAGATAATACTAGGTCGATGCAGAGTCAGCCACCGGCTAAGCTTGCACCATAGATTGGAGCGAAGTTTTTTTTTTTTTTTCGAAATTTTCTCTTCGTCACGACCTAGCGAAATAATATATAAAATTTCTAAAATCGGTTGAGAACTCGCTGAGATCTGCGCATTGTCACAAAGTCCATTCGAGTCGATCCATGGGAGCTTCGCTCGCTCCGCTCCAATAATAATTGTATATTATTGTAAATAAACGACGTGAGCAACATCTTGTGCGTTTTCCCTGCCCCATCCCCACATTAATTGCCATACGTTTGAGAAAAGCAATACATGCCTAGCCGTGAAAAGGGCCTGCCGGCGTCGTACCACTACCCCTACTCACCCGGCCATCCCTTGTTTCTCGTCGTCTGCGGTGTACTATTAACAGAGAAAACCTTTTTACCTGTGTGTCCTAGTAAAGTTTGATGGCCGGTAGAATGGGTGGATAAGTAGCGGTGCATGTAAACGACACTTTAATTTCCGTTAATTCTCCTTAAGGGTTTCGTCCCATGTGATTACGTAATGCAAACTCTCTATGTTTGAAAATGTTACTAGGATTTCTCGTGCCACGAGAAAAAGCTAGTTCAATTGTAAATCTGGAATTGTGCGTTCTTTTGAGTTATCTGTGTGAAGGATAAACTATTAACAAAGCAATTAAGTAACACACTTTTGTGTTTACTAAGAGTCTAGGTCTTTAAAACAATGCAAAAAGGCCAAAAATCACGTTTTTTTTAAGGCCTCGTATTTTTTATATATTTTTTGTAAGAAATTTCTCTAAACTAGGTATATCAATTAATGAAATATAAAACAAAAAACTGTAACGAACAAAACTACACCTTAAAATAAATCGTATGGTAAAAATTTCAAACTAAAATAAAAAACGATGCTTTGAAAATAAAGTATTTGGCCCGAATCGCCGTATTTTTTTGGAATATTTTGAAATCTTAAATAATATATTATTATTTATTATCAAAAAACAGTAGCAGAAAAATGTATCATATTGAAATAGTTTAAATTTAATTTATTTTAGTTGTAGTTTATTATGATCGACGGATAACGTCCGAATGAAAATTGCCAGAATCGTAAAACAGAGTCTAATAAATAAGTAGACAGAAAAACAGATGTTGTATGTGTCGAAATAGAAATCGCAGGTTAGTGCTTTGTTATCCCACCTTTTGTAATCGTAAAAGTTTGTCAAATTTCAGTCAAAATGTACCAGTATTATAGATTGTATACCGTTACCATAAAATAAAGACTAAAAAGACCAGAAGTGATTCTGGTTCACATATATTTTGTTCCGTATTTTATTTTCAACCTGTCGTATGAACATAAAAGAAAATATTTTATCATATTCATAATATCCCCATCAAAGCATTTCCATCATTTCGATTGCTTAAACATTACAACACCTTTACAATCTATCATTTTATTCCCAATGCCCCCCCCTATTGTAAGGATTTATGGGGAAAACACTCGGCATCTTCCCGTTCGCAAGAAAACTCAGCACAACCTACCTTTCACTGCTGTTTCATAATCAGGGAGAGGAAAAACTTTGTTTTCTAAGTGAATTTTGATTTGATTTATTCATCACAGATCTTTTTTCGTGTAAAGAATAATTGAGAAAGTATTACGTCGTCGTGTGTTGGTTGATAGGTGCTGGTAAACAATATTCATGAGAAACATTGAATGGTAAAGAAACTTCGGCTCATTCATATTAAAAAGAACCCAAGGAATACTCTTTTTTTAATATTTAGGATTATCCTTGGACTTTTTACTATTTCTATTTTGTTCTCAGGTAATTTAAATTATAAAGTGTCGACAAAAAGACGAAATATGCTCGCCTGGAACATGCCTGTTTACTGTCTCCACTTTAATGGATGGTGGTGGTGGTAGCGGTGATGCTGGACGTCGACGGCGCGCACCTCACCTACACGCACTACACCAGCCGCGTGCCCTACCGCCATCTGCTGGACATCATGTTCAACCGGCCCGTCTACATCCAGCGGAACAAGGTCCTCCACCTCCTGTCACTATTGTACTTGTAGTTACATGTACGCGCAACACCGACGGCGCCACTGGCATCGTCATTACAATCATGTATGTATGTATGTAAACACTTTATTGTACACAACAACTGGTTATAAATACATTGATAACAAATGAAATATGTACAAAGGCGAACTTATCCCTATTAGGGATGTCTTCCAGTTAACCTTTGAGCATTGAAGGAACAGGGTATTTGAAGAAAATAGGCAAACTACACTGCGTACAAACGAGATATCTATATTATACTTAATAAAACTATCAGTACATAAAATAAGTAATAATACACATATATTTATATAACATATATATGTCTACATATAATACATATAAATGCGTAAATAAATATAGTATTCAATGAATTCACACGTCATCGGACAGCCACAATTTCTTCAAGTTAATCTTAAGTGATGCAACAGATGGAGACTTCCTAAGGGATAAAGGCAACTCATTCCACAACTTCACTGCGCTTACCGTGAACGACTTGCTATAGGTACGCGTCTTATTAGACGGTACAGCCAGAGTGAGATTGGCGCTAGACCGCAAGCGGTGACCACTGCCATCAGCCATATACGAAAATCTTTCACTAAGGTAATGGGAGAAGAAGGATTAAACAGGACATTAAAGAGCAATGAAAGGACGTGCACGTCTCTACGCCGACGAATCGGTAGCCATCCCAGCTGCGCTCGAAAGGAAGAAATGTGGTCATATTTTCGCAATCCAAATATATACCTCATACAATCATCATTATCATCGTCCTCGTTCATCTATCCATCACCAATACCACCACTATTTCATGAGTTACTGCGCATAAACTCATGAAATGCACAATTTTACACTGCATAGTACATAACCCTTTCAAAATGGTCTACGCAGCCAACACGATTCCAACTCGGTGCCCTTGGGGGGTGAGTTAACTCGATTTGGTGCTGGGGTGTGCGTGTCCATTCTGTATGTAGTACTATTAGGTATTCTGTGCTAGTGGTTACTTAGTACACTAAATCAAAATCGACTGTAAAAGTAAGGAATATCTAAAGGTCTGTTTTTCTCACGTTAAGTTAATTTTACACCTATTTTTAAGAGCTTAGCTCTGGCGAAACGATAGATGGTCTAAAAGTGAATCTTAATCATAAGAGTGGTTTACCTGTCTTCAGACCTTAAACAATACGTAGGTATTTATTTTGTAATACAATTTATAGGTACCCAAATTTAATTAACTATTAATCATTTCAAAAAGCCACATTATTCTAGATTTGCAACTGGGGAAAGACTTAATCTTGTAGATACTAGTATTTACGCAATAATTTATCCTTTACTAAGCAACCTTATTTTAAATTACAATATAACGGGAAACGGGGCCGAAAAGAAGATGGCGGGATGACCTGGATGCATTTAGTTACGAGTGGAGGGAGCATGCAGCTAATAGAGACGAGTGGCGCAAGGGAGGCCTTTGCCCAGCAGTGGGACACAAATATAGGCTAGTAAAAAAAAAACGGGAAATGTTTGTTTCTTTGAAATATTGTAGTACACTTTTTTAGACAACAAAGGTCCGACACCAACAAGGTTACAATTTTATTAGATATCGCCCTCAGAATACCTGCATAAGAATGTCAGGTAAGACTTACCTTGTATACAATATACGATAGGATAGGTATTAGGTACGAGTATGAACTCATACCTCCTCCTTGTCTAAGGAAAAAAACACTAATAGCATTATACTTGGATTCACTCACTTTGGGTTTAACATAGCTGTACGCTTACCATGAGTTTACAGTGACAGTAATCGCTAGCGACATCGTAAACCATTTGCATGGAGAATTTTAGTTCTACAAAGAAACCGCTAGGGGCACTGTCCTATTCTCCATACAAATCGTTTACGCTGCCGCTAACGAGTACGGTCACGTTAACACATGGTAAGGGTACTGAGCATTAGTGCAAAAGCAGCCTAAAAATAATGTTATTATATTATATCTTTTACCCATACTTATCCCAGAAAAAATGGAAAATCGACAATGCTTTCCTATCAAAACAAAGGCATTATTTCAGCATTATCTCCACAAGTGAAAATGTCTACGTTCTCCGCGCAAAATGCAAGAGCTTGTATGAAGATTCAAGGCATTAGCATAATCGTAACACTAACGCAGACTGTATGGAGATTTGGAGATGCGATGAAGTGTTGGGCACAAATTTGAGCATCTACGAGGCAAAATGCAATGTAATGATGTGATTACCATAATACTCTCTCGGTTAATAATCGAACTAATATTTGGATTTTCGAATAATATTATAGCCCAACAGAGGGGTTATAACCCACGCCATATTGCGCATTTTTAGTGGTACTAATTTATCAAACTGGCCACGACTAATTTTTGGTAACTGACGTGGAAAGTCGGTGAATGTCACTGATATATTCAAAGAGGAAACACTAACTAAGAGACTAAATATTCCGCTTTCAAAAAATTATCGCATAATAAAGCCAAAACTATCCACAGTGATGAAGATGTAGGTAAAGTTTTTATAGGATTCAGTATTTATTTTACAAGAAGAACGAAAGATGGAGCAGCATTCCGGTAAATAATGTTTTGAATTTGGTTAATAACAAATCCTTGGCAAATCTCTATTGACGTTTAGTAATGCAAATATATGACGTATACTATGCACATTATTGCCAGATGAAAGCTGTTTGCAGCGCCACTATCCCCCTCCGGCCGTTTTGGCAACCAAGTTTCGCAACCAGTTGTTAAAGAAGAAAAAATATTCTTGCTACGCAACTAGTTGCTCAAAAAGAAAATTTATTACTGTTCCGTAACCAGTTGCCAATGAAGAATTTACTAAAACGGCAGTTGTTAAAAGAGAAGTAAAAATCTTTCGACGCAACCGATTACATATGTACTAGAACCGAAAGAAGAACTATTTCTGTTTCGCCCTTTCGGCGCGTTGAGACCGGAGCACAACTAGCACAGATCACAATTGGTACGTTTATCGGAATAACGATTTTATATTCTGAGACTCGTCTTTCAAGACATAAACAATACAATACTTAGTAGCATTTGCAAACTTTTTATTTAAGCTGAACGTGGCACTGGGCTGGTCACATCAGTTGTTGCAGAACCGATAACCGTGTTACAGTTCGCCACTCATTTTAATTTAACTGCATTAAACTATGCTTTCTTCGCATAACGACCTACTTTAAAATATCACACTTAGGATAAACTTTTTGTGCAAACTCAATTCTTTGTATCATCTGGAACGCGAGTTTGCAGTCAAAATTGCGGAGTAGGGGAAAATGGGTGGACACAAGTTTTTGCATGCCCAACAACCGGACCGATTTCGACGCCCGCCATGCACAGGACATTACTGACCTGCTTAGGTGCTCAATAGAAAGCATAGAAAGAATAGCAATGCTTTTGACTAAAATACAATTTATTTATCAATAATTATAATCAGGCAGGCAATTGGAACAATTGGCCTGTATTCAGTTATCTCTGCATTAATATTGTTGTTTTCTTGTTAATAAAATGTGCAAATGTATTTGTTATTTTAACTTTTTGGGAGATTTGGTATATCGCAGCCAAAATTGTACATTAAAGTGAAATCTAGTGGGTAGTAGCATATACGAATATATACTGAATTATTGTTTCTTTGTAGTAGGTATAATTTAGTAAATTTATTTAAATTTAGTTTTATAAGGGTGTCACGTGGTATCGCTACGCTAGCTGTGAAACGGGAATTGAGAATCTTATATGGTAACCAGATGTAAACAAAGTTTTTTTTTTCTTTATTGGCAACTGGTTGCGAAACTCAGCCTGTCATCGACGCTGGTTTCGGAACAGGAATAAATATTATTTTTGAGCAACTAGTTGCGTAGTAAGAATATTTTTTCTTCTTTAACAGCTGGTTGCGAAACTTGGTTGCCAAAACGGCCGGAGGGCACTATCCCTGGGCCGGACCGACCATTATTAGGGCTATACTTCCTTCACCTGTAATCGAACAAGCTGGGATTCACGTGCGCGTCCCCGAAAAAGTTGATACCCTATATGAATAGGTATAGGTCTATTGCCATTGACGGATACAACGAGGGGGCCGGGGGCCATGATAATTTAAATAGGCATTGCAATAATTATGTCGAATCAAATATTAACTCCGCTTTATTACGATGGGCATTGTGAATTCCAGGGATTCAGGGCGGGAATGGGTTCAATAAAATCGGCGTCCGTTGACGTCTGTCATAGTAATGGCGGCAGCGGGCAGGTGGCGTGGACACTTTATTATACACAGATGTCTATACACTACGGGTATATCGTCGGGGATAGTGCTATACCGCGTAAGTAACAAGTGTAGATACGAATCAATATTCAAACAAAATGCTTAGTATTTTTTTGAAATGACAACTTTATCGTATGATGCTTCTTCTTAAGCTGTTCATGACGGAATGCCAGAGCCCACCTAATTTCTTTTGGAGCTCCCAGCTATCCCTACCACAGCTGCAATTTCGGTGTTGCCATAAATATAATTCCAGTTTCCCGAGTACCTTGAGGGTAATTATGACAAGTGTTGCTATAAGCACAATTCAGATTAAACTATTTTCGAGTATTAGTCTAAAATAATCATGACATTCGGCCATCCAACGTCGTGCAGTCTCCGGCGCACGAAACTTTTAATAACTCCGGGAAAAGGGCGGGATATTATAGGCAGCTGTTATCAGTTATTTTGGTAGGAATCAATGAAGCGAATATATTGGACCAAGTTGATTTATTACATCACTCTTATATATATTATACATAACTAAAACCTTAATTCGCATAACTGCAAAATCTATCTAAATAATAGCTCAGTATGTACAAGTATTCTTTCTTACATTAATTTTAGATCATTTTCATCATCGATAAAAAATCTAAACAATTAATTAAATAAGTTACCAATCAAAAAATAAACACAATCTTGCGTACTGATTGAGACAATTGGAACGCACTGAACCCCAATTTATCATGACATTCGGTCTGCGTGCTTCTTGTGTGAGATGATTATTAATTATACAATATCTACATATATCTACTACTCACTATCACCCGAATTTGGAGATTCTTGGTCGCTTTCAAGAGTTAAAGCCTTTATATGGATCCAAGGTCTCATTCGATCTGCCGACACTACTGAGGAGTACTTTCTGTTTGACGAAAATCCTGGCACCGATTCTATCTTATACCTATCGTTGCCCAATACTTTAGTTATTTTATAAGGTCCAATAAATTTGGGTAGCAGTTTTTTGCTTTGGCCCGGATTTTCGTTAAACGAAACCTTGGTTATTTTAACTAAATCGTTCAAGTTATAAGCTCGAGAGGGGACTGTTTTAGTGTCGTGATCCTTTTTCATTTTACTCTGTTTTATTTTAATTTTATCCGAAACTGCGTCACGAACTCCTTCTAGATTCCCTACTTCTCGATTGATTTCACTAACAATTTCGTTAAAGACATGATCCGTATTACCGTTTAGTCTAAACCCAAACATTAATTCAGTAGCCGTTTTATCCGTCGTTGCATTTACTGTGTTATTAATCCCAGATTGAACGTTTGGGATAACTAAGTCCCATTCATTATCATTATACCCCATGCTTTGTGTAGCAATAGCTTTTAGTACCGTTTGGTTGAAACGCTCCACTTGCCCGTTGGCTCGTGGGCATGCAACAGCATTTAGGATATGCTTAATATTCTTTCTTTTACAGAACTGTTTGAATTGTTCGGACGTGAACGCAGAACCTCGATCTGATATCAATCTTTCCGGATCTCGGAAGTCCTGAAATATATTCTCCAACACTTTTATAGCCGAAGCACTCTTTGTGTCCTTAACAGGCTTCACAAAGACGTATTTGGAGAATCCATCCACAATTGTCAAAATATGTGTATTACCGCGCTTGCTTCTGACAAAGGGACCTAAGTGGTCGATGTGTATAGTCTGAAAAGGTTTGTTACTTTTTTCTATAGGGTACATGTACCCTTTTGTTTTTGGGTCATTATCCTTATGATAGGCACAGTTAACACATGCTTCTACATATTTTTTTATAAATTTTCTCATTTTCGGGAACCAATATTGACTTCGAATTCTTTCCGTAGTTTTCTTAACTCCAAAATGACCGATTTCGTCATGGTTCATGCGACAAACTTGCCATCTCGCGCCTTTAGGTATTACTATGCGTAATTCATTTGAGTCGTCATTGATTTTCCGATATAGCGTGTTATTTTTAAGTACATAGTGTTTTTTTATATCCTGGTATTTGTCATCAATATCCGGTTTCAGTAATTTGGCAATACGGCTGGTTTCAGGGTCTGCTAATTGCAACGTGAGAAACCAGTCATTTTGCTGTATTTTGTATACTGTCATTACATTATCTGGGTAGCAGTCTTCGTTCCAGATTTCTACTGGGTTACGGCTCAGGGCATCTACGTGAGCCATCCGGTCTCCAGCTCGATGTTCGATCTGGAAATCGTATTCTTCCATCTGCAACATCCACCTTGCAATTCGTGGCAACAAGTCTTTTTTACTGCGTGTTAGTCTTAAGGATTTACAATCAGTAAATATTGTAAAAGGGGTTCCTAGTAAGTACGGCCTAAACTTTTTTAACGAGCTCACTACTGCGAGGGTTTCAAGCTCATAGGAATGGTAATGTTTTTCTTCCGGGGACGTTTGTCTACTGAAATATGCTACCGGCTTTAAAACCTTGGGATTTTCTTGCCACTGCATTAACATACCACCAATTCCCATAGAACTTGCATCTGTGTGTAGTTCAGTACTTAATTTAGGATTGAAAAGTGCTAATACAGGTCGTTCGCATAATATACCCTTAAGGTTTAGCACTGCTTTAGATTCAAGATCAGTCCATTGCCAAGTCACGTCTTTTTTTAATAACTTTGTCAATGGTCGCGCTATTTCGCCAAATCCTTTTACAAATTTTCTGAAATAGCTTGCTAAGCCCAAAAATTGCCTTACTTCATGAACGTTTGTTGGCATTGGAAAGTCTCTGATTGCAGATGTCTTACGTTCGCTAGGTTTTATGCCTTCGGCTGAGACATCGTATCCAAGATATTCTATCGAAGTTGTAAAGAAATTACACTTTGACAGTTTCAGTGTTAAACCGTATTCTCTTAGCAATATCAGTACCTCTTCTAATTTTTGCAGTCCTTCTTCAATCGATTGCGTTGGAATTAGTAAATCGTCCATATATGCTAATACGGAATCAAAACGTCGATTCCCGAGTACTTTATTGACAATTTTTTGAAAAACGGCAGGTGCGTTTGCAAGTCCAAACGGCATTCTATTAAATTCATAATGACCGTCTGGAGTCACAAAAGCTGTTAAATGCTTACTACATTCTGCAACTGGCACTTGGTAGTAACCTGAAGCCATATCCAATGTAGTGAAATATCGATTTCCACTCAAATAGGATATCTGGTCATCGATAAGTGGAAGCGGGTATCTATCCTTTACAGTTTTTGCATTTAGTGCTCTAAAATCAACGCAAAGTCTTTGCTCGCCGGATTTCTTTTTAACCATTAAAATCGGACTTGCATAGTCTGAAGTTGACTCACGAATTATGCCATTGTCAGCTAAGTCTGCTACCATTTCGCGTACTTTAGCGCGTTCGGAATGGGAAAGTCGGTAGGGCCTATATACTATAGGTTTATTGTCGGTTAGTTGGATATTCATTTCGAATTCCTGGTCAACGCATCCAATTTCTTTTAGAGAAAGCGCAAAGCAGTCACGGTAGTTGTTTAGTAAACTATGGAGTTTATCAAGTATATCTGCACTAACATCACTTCCCACTTTAATGTCGTCTTTATGTAATGGTGTCATAGTTTCTGGGGCAACTTTACCAATTTTCCTAATATTGCGTACAGCAGTTTCCGTAAACGGTGCAGCTCGAGCTAGAAGCCTATGTTGCTTGAGATGGATAGGTTTATTGGACCTACTTGAAACCAATATATATCCATTGCCGTCTACAATGTTGTATGCACCCTGTTGTACATATAACTCGTTATTTGGAACGGCTTGAAACCTTCCTTCAACATAAACATCACCCGTATAATGCGGTTCGGTACGAACGGATACAATTTGGTGGTTATCTAAAATAACGGGTTCCGAAATTATCAACTTTATACTAGCTAGATCTGAAGTTACTTGGGGTCGATTATAAAATATAAGTTTCTCACTGTCTTTGAGTACGCAGACCTGAGGAGATTCCGTGAAATTTTGACCTATCAGCAGAGGTTCGTTTAAGTATTGGTCATTAACTACATATATATCTATGTAAGATTGAACTTCATCGATTTTAACTAAAGCTTGGGTCTTAAAAAGTGGCCTGATGTGCTGATTGCCGAATCCTTTGATCATAGGCAAATATTTTGTATCAACTTCGGGTAACTTCAATTTAATTGCTTCATTATACTGGATTAGCGAACAGTCCGCTCCAAAGTCAATATAGGATCTCAAATTATTTTTATTTATCTCAACATCTTTCATAAACTTATCATTATAAGGATTTGAATCAATAGCTAACACTTTCTGAACTTTAGATGATTCATAGCTAATCGAAGAGGGAGTTCGATTTTTGCAACTGTCAGACTTGTGACCGATCTTGTTACAATGTTCACACTTCAGTAAAACTTTAGGACAATGGACGAATCGAGGTCCCTCTTCGTTACAATTCAAGCATTTTAAGTTCACACTCGGTTTAATAACTTTATTAGCCGTATAACACTTATTAGCCGTATGACCTTCAGTGCCGCATCGAAAGCATCGTATATTTTTCCTTTGGAATCTGCTATCCTTTGAAGTTTCGATATTGTCGGACACTCCTCTTTTCTTCTGCGTATTTGAAAACGAATGCAAAGTAGGTTGCTGTACGACTAAATATTTCAGCAGTTCCTCTGGTTCAAGACATTTCAAAGCTTGAGCACTGTTTTGCAGGGATCTATCCGTAATCCCGTGAATTATGCAATCTACAGCCTTTTTTCCAGTTATTTCGCATCTATTAAGCAACATGAGTTTGTCGTAAAAGTATATTCTCAGACTTTCATCAGGCTTAGTTTTTCGAGCAAACATTTCTTCTAAAATGATGGCAAAGTTGTCTTCGACTGGGAAAGCACGGCGTAACTTTGATTGCCAATTCTGCCATGTAAAATCTAGACTTGAAAGCGAGTACAGCCAACTCTTTGCAGTTCCAGCTAATTTCTGAGTCGCGAAGTGCGAAGTTTGTCTATCGTCCCACTTATAAATATGCGCGTACTCATTGACTTTGTGTAGCCATATCTCTATATTTTGTGCTTTATTTTCTGGGTCAAACTCCGGCAAAGCATTCAGCATTTGATTTGCATTTATAAAAGTTTTGGGATTACTCCTCGACTCAAGTGCGTGTAGTAAATCAGTTACATTCAACGATACATCTCGAAGACACATTCGCTTAGATGATGATGCAGTATCTTCACTTACGTCGCTTGAAGTCTGGCTTTTGCGTTTTTCACGTCTCCGCAGTATCGGTACTTCATCTGATGAACTGGATGAGTTACTAATCAGCCTATTCCTTCTCAGGACCAATCCCTTCCTCGACTTGCTTGAATCGGACATGGCCTAGAACAAAACAGATGTAAAAATAAATAAAAATTACATCTCGATACAACCCTTCAGAACTTCCTCTCAATAAACTAGTTCATACAAATATCGAATCATATTATAACCATAAATTTTTTGCATTAAATTAATCCTCTTAATTGATCATGACTTTGTTTTCCTATTGATTTGATTATCAACCTATTCTACTTTCAATTCTTCATCGTCTTAAATAATCTTTAGTAATCACGACTCAATTCATGAAGTCATTGCCTACTTCTTCTCCCAAATTAATCCTTACAAATGATTGGTTAGACCTATTCCTGAATGTAAATATTCGGAAAAGTAGCTTAACTATTACTAATCCGGATACTACAAAGGTTCAATTCCCGTATTGAATGCGAAAACTATCTGTCACTGTACTTAAAAAAAAACGATTGATATCTAACTTATTTCTAGATATTTTTATTTGGTAACTACTGGTCACACATCGACTACGTGCGTATAAGTTACTTCCGCTCGTATTTATATAGGTCGTATTTTATCCACATAAAATACTTGAACAAAAATTGTAACTTATCTCGATTGAAATGCACACGATCTGATAAAAATAAAAATAAAAACAGCCATTTATTCTCTATCGATTCCACTAGCTCATGTTTTCTTTTCTTTCTTTCTTCCTTACTGAATAAAAATTCTGTAAATGTTCTCTCGCATTTAAGTAATTTAACAAAATCTCCGTAACCCGAGGTTAAATTCTTTTTTTACGATCGTGTCAAGACTACTTACTCAAAGTCTGAAAACGCAAAGCCCTCTCAGTTTCACTTTAAGTCATTTGCCACGTTCACTACAAACTTTCATCATCTCCTTACACGTAGTTCAATATCTCTTAAAGCACAACGGTGTCTCACACTCGTCTAGTTCAACAAATTCATCATAATCATAGTTCAGCTTCGTACACACGCTCGTGTCAATCTCTTAAAACACAGCATTCTCTCATACTTTTGTAGTTCAACAAATTCATCATAACCATATCTCAGCTTCATACACACGCTCGTGTAAATCTCTTAAAGACGTTCTGTCACACTCGTGTAGTTCGAAAAAAAATCGTCATAACTATAGCTCAACTTCATACACACGCTCGTGTAAGACTTTTAAATCACAATGCTCTCTCGCATTACTACTCCTTAGGGATAAAATGACACACTCACTCAGTTCGTTAGCTTCACGTCTCGACACCAAGTAAAACCTCCTGAACAAGGAATGCTCGCTCACATCCTTATTTATAAACTTTTATTAACTACCATGCTTTTGGAAGACTTCACACTATGTAACATTTAATTCATGTACATCTTTGTATTAAAACAGAAAAAAAAAATGTGAGTTATATTTCTGTCTCAACTTAACATACCCTACCACTTGATAGAATTATAAAACATTATCAAGAAATCATGCTTACTCATACCTCAAATAGTAAAAATATAAATATGCATAATGTAATAAAATACAACGTTCGTGTCATTCTTACTTTTATACTAATTATAATATTACTTTCGCATAATTTACTTTACTTCTTTTCTATGATGTAGTAGCGCACCGCGCCATTAAAACGTTAATAATAAAATTAAGTTGCTTAATAATTTTACGGTAAAAGTACTAGGGTAAATGAGTGCATCAAAAGTGCTAGCCACTGGGATTCTTTGAACTCCTCTGAATCGTATTTCTTGCAGATAAATGTATTTAATCGTAAAAACCTTCACCGCATGGTGGGTAGATTTCATACTAAATAAATATTGTTTCAACAAAATCATTTTCAAACTTCTGATTTTCGTATTCACAAGAATTTCGCCATATGTAACATACGACTAATAATAACGTATGCCTCGTTGTTATCGAATTAGAATAAAAAAAATATATCTGTGAACATGATTACATTACATAACAATTGTTTTCGATGCGCATTGTAATATACTTACGTTAATATTTAATATTACCCGCAAGAGGGTAGAATACTCATGAGTAAATTCGAATATATGAACCGTTTCCTGATCGGTATCGGCTTAATAGTACAAGGATAATACATAAAAAGGACAATTTAGGAGAAACAAAATCATGAAATCAATTCTGTGGAGATAGTCAAACTTAAAGTATTCAAAATTCAGTTCCATTTATTTTAAAATACTACCTGAATTCTTTTGCAACGGCATAATGTATCATCAAAAACCTCAATAAACGTTAGCACTTGATCATACAGCAACAAATTATTTCGTTCGCGATCCATAACGAAACAAATATATGTATATAAAAACTTACGTTTTCGTAATAACGGACGAGCCTCCGAAGTCAACTTGTGGGTTAGTGGTACGTGAGCACTTCTGATTTATGATGCTTCTTCTTAAGCTGTTCATGACGGAATGCCAGAGCCCACCTAATTTCTTTTGGAGCTCCCAGCTATCCCTACCACAGCTGCAATTTCGGTGTTGCCATAAATATAATTCCAGTTTCCCGAGTACCTTGAGGGTAATTATGACAAGTGTTGCTATAAGCACAATTCAGATTAAACTATTTTCGAGTATTAGTCTAAAATAATCATGACAATCGACAGCTATTATTTACGCGGTATAGCACTATCCCCGACGATAGGCTGATTCAGTTTTGCTATTCCAGTTGAAATAAGAGGAGATTGTCACGTAAACAGGCAATCCCTTGCTTTTTGAATAATATGATTTTGTTCTATCTTCAACAAAAATTATCCAAGCAAACATTTTAAATCCGAGATTTCATGGAAAATAAAACAAAATTTCCAAAACAAAGTCATTATTTTAGCATTTTCTCCCGCCAACGTAATATCTGCATATTCAGCGCAAAATGCAAGAGCGTGAATTACCATAATCGTAAACGCAGACAGGTCTATGAGACAAACTGCAATTTAATATTGTCATTTTGATAATACTCCCGTTGTTGCATTTACTCAATATTTGGCAAATATTCAAAGTTACATTTGGATCTATAAATGTTGTTATTCATTTCACTTGTATTTAACGAGGCATTACGATATCTCGATTGAAGCAATTTCTAGTGGATTTATTTTTTATTTTTTTATTTATCAAGGCAACAAACAGTCACAATACAAAGCATATTACGGTTAACAATAGTACCTATGCTAAAAGACCTGGAGTGCCATAACTTAAGGTTTTTAGCCCTCGCAAAAAAATAAGGCGCTCATAATTTGTCAGTTTGATTTATGCATTGTCAAATAGACAGACAGTTAAATATGTATTAAAGTTTATGTACAATGTGGGTATTGGAACTAAGTTCATGTTACGAGGGGGTGAAGGTGAAAGGTTCCCCCCGTCCCTCTCCAAAGCCCCCCCGCATTAAAAAGAAACATATTCAATCAATAATTTATACGGAACGAAATAAAAGATTATAAATTGGCAATACTATAGTGTCGTCCCTTTCTAATCAATCTAAGAAAAACGGGACGACACTACAATATTTCCATTTTTTGTCGAACAGTACGTACCTGAATTCCACGTAGGGCTACAAAAGAATCATTCCTCGGCGCTCCTCCTAGAGGCAGCTCGCAGACTATTTGAACACCCTGTTAACAAGAAAAATAAACAAAATAAATAATCACTTATTTCGTAAATAATCGACTTTAACAAGAAATTGTATTTCCGAGAATAACTAAACTCAGCAAAAGATGTGCCTATAAGGTGCGTGAGCGGATTAAGATTTTCTTATCAACGGATGGCACTGTACCCACGTCTCTACGTCTGGCGCCATGCGCCGATAGAAATCCTGCATCTTAGCCAATTTTTATAGTTTTCGCTTTATGTGGCCATTAAACCCTAACTCTGTACCAAATTTTAGCTCTCTGAATTTATGGGAAGTACTAGTTCTTTACTGATGATCATGAGTGAGTGAGTGTCATAAATCCGAAACTTGGCTTTCGCTTAACTTCGGAACTAAATGACATACAGACTTGAAATTTTGGATTTTAAGTATGTGATTATAGCTTACTAGATGACGAACATTTTTGCGTTCTGGTCTTATAACTCTCTGGGAACTAGTAACTTTTTAAATTGCAAGGCTGTCATTTGTTTTTACATAGAGGCGCCGTTTTGAAATTTGTCCGTTGCTACAAAAATGCATTTAAACCGTGAAAATTTTCGGTCATGATTTATTACGATTTTCGTTGTGACTCAAGTCAACAAGAGTGCTGTCAAAGGCTTCAACTAGTATTTGGTGATGAAGCCCCATGTCGTAGCTCTGTGTATTCGTGATTTAATGAATTTAAACGTGGTCCTGATCACCTCCATGACGATGTTCATGACGGTCGGCCAGCGACTGCGGTTACCAAAACTAATATTGAAGTCATACGACAATTGATCGAAACTGACAAAAAAATTACTTGTCAGCAAATTCGTGCCTTACTAAGCATTGGAATGAGCCAAGTGCAAAAGATATTGCATGCACATTTGAAGGTGCGGAAACTATGCACTCGATGGTTACCGCACGATTTAACGGAAGACCAGAAACGACAGCGTGTAGACTGGAGACGTAAAATGATAAAAAAAAATAACGGCGGACAATCTTTGGCTGTACATAATATCGTGACAGGTGACGAAACATGGGTGTTCTGCTTTGAGCCAGAAAGAAAAAGCCAGTCGGCGGAATGGGTCTTTCCTTTTGAAGATTTGCCTACCAAAGTTAAGAAAATTTGGAGCACTGGGGAAACAATGGTAGCTTCGTTTTTTGGCGAAACAGGACATTACGCAACTGTAGCACTAGAAGAACAAAGGACAGTCACTGCAGATTGGTATACAAATAGCTGTTTGCCAAGAATCTTCGATAAAGTTCGCGAAAAGCGGCCCCGTAGCAATATCGTGCTTCACCACGATAACGCGTCTGCACATACCGCTAAAAAAACAACTGCATATTTGAAGGCCTCAAATGTGGAACTAATGACGCATCCGCCATATAGCTCGGACCTTGCACCATGCGACTTCTTTTTATTCCCAAAAGTCAAGGATAAAATCAGAGGTTTACGATTTACGAGCCCCGAAGCGGCAGTGGATGCGTTCCGCGAAGCCGTTGAAGAGGTCTGTTGGGAACGCCAGCAACCACGCCGACAGCGAACCAATGTAACGCCGTGACGTCACTTATGTACTAGGCTAAGTTAGAATAAGACTGATTAATATATATCACATGATCTCATAATTATAAGTTAGACACGTAAAAGCTGTCATAAGAACCTTTAATACATAAGTAAGGTACATAAAAGCTACCGACATGATCCTTATATACTTAAGATAAAGCACATAAAAGATGCAAAATGAACCCCCATATAAATCATCCGATCCTACCTGCAAATCAGTTGCTCCTACGGTCCATAAGGTACTGGTTAAATAAGGCGTCACGAAACCCTTATTAAACCAAAGGTAAATGGGCCGGGGACGCAGCCCCCCGCCGTGAGACACCCGAGGTGGCAAAAGAGCTTATGTAACTCGATTACGTGAACCGTAATAGAGCCTAACGTAAAACGTAAAAGTTTTATGATCCGGTTACATAAGGCCATCTACCGCCTCAAATACATAAGGGACGAACGAACCCTTGGTATATAACGATAGACCCGAACCCCCTGTAACAAAAGTATATAATTTGAACCCCTACCGTAAGCAAACGTAAATAAGAATCCGCAGGAACAATCTTGCTAAACTCTTATTCACGAAAGTTACCCACTATCCACGATGTATAGTTGAACCCTGTTACCTGAACCTTAAGGTTCAGATAGAACCTAAGAGCTCTTACTGAACCCCGTCGAACGGGATATGTATAATTTTAATCGGACTATAATTAGCCGTGATATGTAAATTAATAAGCAATTATGATAAGCCAAAAAACGGCCGTTATTGTTCAGAGCCCGAAACTGTAGAGCCAATCAGAGCGAGGAGCAGGTTTCAGAACATTTAGAATTAAAACTTAACGCACTTGACCGAAAGGGGCGTTCCTGAGGGGAAGTGAACGCTCACTCGACTCTGATTGGTTCCCAATAAGAATATCCTGCTTACGGGAGTTATGTCTGAGGAACCGAACACAAGATTTTATATAATAAGGTGAACGAAAATAAATGTATGCACTACCGAAGAACCAGTCTTATCATTCACATCAAGATCCTGCCTACCTCCAGCTATCAAGAGCCCCAGCCTGCACGTCGGTCCAAGCTATTCGTCGAGGTCCTGTCCGTCAGTCAAGCTCCGAATACTTGGACGCGTCCATCGCTACGCCGTACCTCATTCACGTTGCGTTTACGTCGGTCTACGTTGCGCTTACGTCGAATCTACGGCAGATCTACGTTGCGGTTTACGTCGCGCCCCGTGCATCCCGCGTCCGTACTCCGCGTCCGATCTACGTCGCGTTTACGTGTACACTACGTCGCTTACGTGTGTACTACGTTGCGGCCCGATCTACGTCGCGTTTACGTGTCCATACGTTTGGACTACGTCGCGGCCCGTTTTCGTCGCGAGCGAACCGAGCCGATCCGAACCGATCCTGAACCTTCAAGCTGATCCAGAACCGAACAGAACCGAACCGAACCGAACCCGATCCGAACAAGCTGATACAGGAAGACCCGA
Source organism: Apotomis turbidana (assembly GCA_905147355.2). Lineage (NCBI taxonomy): Eukaryota > Metazoa > Arthropoda > Insecta > Lepidoptera > Tortricidae > Apotomis > Apotomis turbidana. Next base: position 23,207,717 of record LR990293.1, read on the forward strand.
ACGATCATCATACAGTCCACTTGGTACGAGCTGAGCCGAAGAAGCCGCCCTGTTGAGACCTGTACTCAACAAGGTCCCTACAGAAGACTGGACCTGCTGGTTTTCGCAATGGTTTCAACGAATGCAAACATGCATAAATAGCGAAGGAATATACTTCGAATTACAATAAATGTATGACAAATATTATATCTTAGTTTTAAATAAAAAAATCCAGAAACCTTCAGTATGACCTAAGTATCAAGTTGATTGTATCTGTAGTGTTTCATATTGCTCGAACTACCTTTTCGTCCACAACAATGTCCGATAGGGCATCTAATGTGCCACAAACCGCCCTGGCATCCCACCATCCCCGACATTTGTATAACTTTTTAACTGACCGGCGATTTACTTCAGTATCACCTGATTCACTGATCACGGTGACTACGGGGTCGAGGATGTAGTTCACTGGTTCAGTAATAGTAATAGCCTTTTCACTCTTGCCTTAAAGATAACCAAATGATGACCTTTATTCCATCCAGTCCTAGTAAATCGATAGTCGTATTGTTTTGATGATTATACCTAGATATTTTTGTAGGAGGAACAATAGGTAGTTAATAGTGCTTGCATGATAATAATATCGACAAACTTGTAATCGATAACCACCACGTCAACGTAATAAAGGAAATACATACTAAAATTATTTAGTTCTTAAGTAAATATTCATAATCTAGACAGACAAATGAGACAATACCCACTGAAAATTCTACTAATATGCACTGTTCGTAATAACGACTATTTATCGCAAGTTAGACTTTTTTTCCTAAAACCCAATAATTTACGATTTATGTCCATTTGTACATGATCGGTGGGACTTGAATTGATGTGATTCCTCTATGATTTTGAAGTACTTCTTATCGATAGCAGGATTGTCGATGTTTTTATTTTGTCGAACTCTAACAACACGTTGTTCGTGCTAGGAAAAGCTCTAGGTATATTGATGATAGTCGGCTAATCTATTAGTTAATATGTGACTTTTTCATATTTTTTCGCGCAGCTGTGCTGTTATCAACTGTCCATTAGCAAGAGGTAAGGACAGGTTCATTTGTCACATCGACCCGCGCGGCAAACTAGACTAATGGGCACAGCGTGGGCTACACTCCGTATGTAAGACATCCAATTGGTAAACCGATTTGTGTAAAAAACCGATATAACCAATACAGTATTTGACTATAGAAAAAATAAACTATATAATTGAAATGACTAAACACACATTAAAATCTACGAGGAAGCAAATAAACTACTACTAACCATGGAAATTATACTATTTTTAATTGAACAACAACTAAAAAGAAGACTGGTTTTGACTACTGACTTTTATTGCCATTACAATAAGTTGATTTGGGATGTCATCAAATACGGTATTGCATTTCTTACCCATATCTATAAACATTATATTTCTTCATTTTATGTGAAAATTTTGCATTACGTGTTGAGATTATTATTAATTGGTTGTATTTTATTATTAATTGCAATTTATATTTTAACAACACGTAAATTATCTGCACTGTATTTAGAAATCCTTGGTAGGATATAACCGTTTTAACAGTTATATGATATAGCATTTACGAAATAAAATTTATTTACATATTGATTCTGTTCTCATTACTGAAATGTATTGATATGAATGTAGTCATCGTGATCTTTCAGCCCACATCCACCCACTGTTGAGTAACAGCCTCTTTACCCTCACGACACTTTGCCTTGATTGATACTAGTATGTTTCACAATGTCCTTTCTAGCTTTCAGATATTATTTGACAAGTGATGATTTTTTTTTCTAGAGACGTGCCGTTCTCAGTTTGTATGGGAAATGTTCCCGAGAACGTTCTTTTCATCGGGAAACATTCTTGAGAACGGCACATCTCTACACCCGTCTCGCTCACGCGGTATTGAAAGGGAAGTGACAGGTAGCATTTATCGCGTTGTCGCGCGTGTTAAGCTTGACGTGCTGGTAGCCAGATCACACAGTGGGGAGCAAATCTAGGCAATTACAAGTACCACTTTGTCTACTTTCAATTTCATGTGACAGAGCATTTTAGCTACACTTACTCTGATAATTTTAATAATCTTGACGAAACGAAAAAAATCCCGTACGGGATCGAACCCGAACCCATCACTCACACGTCACCCGGGATGGATGAGCCGCGCCCTAATCAATAGCGGGAAGAATAATCCCGCGGGAACACCGCTCCGGGAACAATGGTGCCAAACGACGCGGTTCCCGTAAATATGTCCGGTATTTGTCATTCCTTGGCGCTGGGACATTTTTCACGATCTGTTAGGCGGTGTATTTCATTGTTGAGTATTAATGTTTGGATGGATTGTATGATAAGGCACTGGCTACTGGTTATCGAGCACCAACGTTTTAGAAGTACAGAGTGACGGCGTTACTGGAAGGCGCAGCGGTCCCTCTAGAGTGTGATTATAGAGGGGACTATGTTATGTTCATCATTCAATATCCGCCGAAAACATTATTTCATCTATTCAGTTTGTTTATCAACCAAACGTGTTGCGCCATTCTCAACAACGTCCCACGTTTCGTAAGAAGTAAGCACATTCACAGGAATATTCCCCTAAACAAATAATGTTCTGCAAATTGTCGGGAACGGCGCAACTCAGAAAACTAGTGAAAGTGAACAAAAACAGCACTCGGACGAAACTAGAGAAACTCGGTTAATCTCTAAGAATAATTAGGGAAAAGTGTTGCAACAACTTCACTTAGAAACTTTGTTTTCAAACCGAAACACGAAGGCAACAAATAGATAGATCTATTTCTCCGAGAAAACACACAGCTATCTCAAGGCTGTTAGTTAAGTAAGTATTGTAAGATTTGTAAGCTTTCGCTAGGTTGCGATCCCCCGTGGAAATGCTGCGTTATGGGCACCTTTGGACCAGAAACGACAGGGAGCGGTGATTTTTGTTTTATTAAGTACTAGCGACCCGCCCCGGCTTCGCACGGGTGCAATGCCATATTATGCATGTATACATAATAATAAATCTTCCTCTCGGATCACTCTATCTTTTACAAAGACCGCATCAAAATCCGTTGCGTAGTTTTAAAGATCTAAGCATACATAGGGACAGAGCGACTTTGTTTTATTCTATGTAGATTAAGTATTAATTTGTTATGAAATATCAGAAGTGATAATAAATGTTCCATTTATGCTTTCAATTTAAAGATTTTATAGGCGCAGGACAAGTTTTGGTCATTGTTAAATATTGAGGCAATATGAAAAACGAGCTTTATAAGTAATCTTCCGGTTTCATCACTTAGATAACAACATTAAATTTTCAAGCAGGATTTTTATAAATATTATCAAATAAAGGAAAAAAATTGGCGAGCATTTTTGAAAATAAAATAAAATAATAAAAGTGAAAGAAAATATAAACTAAAAATAATTAATGCCAGAAAATAAATATTTCAGAGAAAATCGTGAGTTGGGAAATGAAACAATTTGACTAAATTATGAAATATTTGGAAAAAATAATTCGGCCTAAAAAAGAGCCCTTGAAGTGATTTCTAGGTATATTTTTAGTAAGTAACTCTACTAGGTTGTTTTCGTAAAGCATAAATTCGCTCCAGTTACATCGTTTTTTTTAATAGAAGACAAACATTTCAAGCCTTGTCACATTTGTATCAAAGCTAATATTTGAAAGCCGGTTACGTAATGCACCAACAAAAGTGATATTTCCGCATACAACTTCCTATAAAAGCAGTCGTTTTCTCCCCTTGTTGGTAAATGCGGGGATGCCGAGGATCTGCTACTTTAATTAGCGAGAGCAATTTATTCTCGGTCTGATGACCCAGTTTGCCAAGACGAGACGCCTAACACAGGAGTAAAAGGTTATCTTTTGACACAACGTAACTTAATTAAAACAAACATGCATCGTTAATTCTTTTAATTAACCTGTACACAAGATAGAAAAAAAATAAGAAACAATAATTAGACTTGAAGATGGTTTTTAGGGTTCCGTAGTCAACTAGGAACCCTTATAGTTTCGCCATGTCCGTCTGTCCGTCCGTCCGTCCGTCCGTCCGCGGCTTAGCTCCGTGATCATTAGTACTAGAAAGCTGAAATTTGGTATGAGTATGTGTATGTGTCACGCCGACAAAACGGTACAATAAAAACTAAAAAAAAAAATTTTTTTCGGTTACCTCTCGAACACCTAAAGTGGGGGTGAATTTTTTTTTTCGCTCCAACACTATTGTGTGGGAAATCGTTGAATAGGTCTTTTAAAAATAATAGGGGTCTCCAAACATTATTTTTTGTTAAACTCAGTAGTTCTGAAAATATTCGCTCCGAAAATTAAAAAAATCCCCCCCTCTAACTTTTTAACCACGGGTCAAAAAAGTATGGGAAAATTCATGAAAATGAGGCTTTATAGAAATACTTTCAACGAAAACTATATTGAACAAAATCGGTGAAGCCGTTTTTGAGTTATCGCAAAATTTCATAATTTTCTTAAAAGGACGTAAGTTGACTTCCAGAAGGTAATAAGTAATTACAGTTACTTTGGCGTTCACGACCTTTTTATAGAGCTTGAAATATTTCCTGTAACTTAAGTCTATTGTGAAGGATACACTGAGCGTGGCCCGACATGCTCTTGGCCGGTTTTTTAAAAGCATCTTTTTATCGTCTCTGTTTTAATGTCGAAATAGTACATTATTGCCGAGGCCCGGAAAGTAGGGGATTGCCTGACGAGGTGGTTTGCAAGCCGAGCATCGCGAGGCTTGCAAAAAATGCGAGTCAGGCAATCCCCGTTGCCGCCGAGGTTTTTATAGTGCTTTTCTCAAACAATGTGAGGAAATAATAAAAATACACTTGCAAAATAACAAGTAATTTAATAGGATTAGAGCGTTTTTCAAAAAAAGTGTACACGTGACGAACCGGAAAACGTTTTTTTTTATAACACCGATTTTAACTTTTCTTGGCTTATTCAATTCCCCATAAGTTATAGTGTATTATTTGAGAAAATGGCATTAAAATATTAAAAAATATAGAAAATATCGACATTTTAAACTCAGATTGTGGTGAAACTAGTTCCGGATAGTCACAAATATAAAATTCATTATAAATTGATTGTAGTATTTTTTGGACCAGTTTTAGTTTACACATTTAAAATAAAGACAATAAACTATTTAAAACGGGTTTAATTTAAAGAATTAATGGAACGAGCAAGGTTTGAGGATAAAATAAAGGTCCAGTTCGCCACAATCGCCACCAAATGACTGCTAAAACATGTATTTTTTTGCATTAAAATGCGACAAATCAACGAATAATATTTTTTATTACATTAAGGAATATTCATTTAGTAATGTTAACGCTTAAATATGTGAATTGTTGCACTGCAGCAGCCAGAAATAATTATTTTCAACATCCCAAATCTTGGGACAGTAACTAAACGGAATCTCATGTGACTAACTGGAAAATGTAAGGAATAGTGTACATAGATTGAATATATTGAAATAAAATCACAAAAATATTATGTTATGAATCGTATTTATTGCAACGGAATCAAAATGGTAGGTATAATATATATTGTTACTAGTTTATATATGTAATAATAAAACATGTATTAAACTAGTAATAATAAATATTTACCATGTATATTATTATGAATTACATAAAACTCTTTCATGAGTAAATGACAATCTTAATATTGAAAGTTTAATTAGTTTTATTTATCTATTTTTATAGATTATTAATAATGTTTTTTTTTTTTTAATAAAACACAAAATGTTACTATTACCTTTAACAAGTAATAGCAACATGAACATTTCAAAATATAGAATAACAGTCTTAATTCTCATTAATAAAAAATTGGGCAAGTGCGAGTCCGACTCGCGCATGAAGGGTTCCGTACCATAATCTACAAGTTTGTTGTATGGGAGCCCCCTTAAATATTTATTTTATTTTATTTTTAGTATTTGTTGTTCTAGCGGCAATAGAAATACATCATCTGTGAAAATTTCAACTGCCTAGCTATCACCGTTCTTGAGATACAGCCTGGTGACAGACGGACGGACGGACAGCGAAGTCTCAGTAATAGGGTCCCGTTTTTACCCTTTGGGTACGGAACCCTAAAAACGGTTGTAATTAAAATACTTACATCGAACGAACTTTATTTTAGGACATCGCTTAGAACGCTGTCTGCCTCTTGTTTTCTTGATAGTTATAAACGAATATAAACCTTAATGGAATATGTTAACACGTTGAATGCGGGCACTAGATTTTATAATTTACATTCAGTGCTATACATATAATTTTTGAATTGTAGCATCGTTTTTCACTGGTGCGGTACAAGACTATTTTGACTTGTGACTAGAGGTCTAAAATTTGGCAAATATATATTTGTGGATTTAGCAAATTTATAATTTACTGATAACAATAGCAAGTTAAACAATTGAGTGATCTAAATCTAAGTTCGTTACAGACTATCGACCTTGGTTTAGGAATTATAAGACAATTAATTAACGATACGAAACTGACTTGTACCGCATCATGGACACAGGACTAGTGCTCTCAAGTCGATGTTTTGGTAGGGAGGGGAAATATAATGAAATCAAACATCGATATCGATTGTTGTATTTATTAAAAAAGTTATTAAATTTACATATTTGAATGAGACTTATAGAAAAATTCTAAACGTATTTTGTTCACATTCTTGGCATTAGGTATTAAAATAAATATTTTAGAACCGGCCCTACCTGTGTTTTCTCCTTTAATTGTAAATATACAACCGCCGCATTTATTCTCCATTTCATTATTTTTGGTTCACTACTATCAATTTCTTCAAATATATTTTGTAACATTTTTGATGATATTTTCTTGGTGCATTCATGAGAAAAAAAAGATAAACAAATGATACGTAAGGATCGACCCCCGCACTGGCCTGTACTGACCTGAACCCGTGGTGCGATACAAGGCGGTAGGATACCAGACACTTTTGGCTGGTACCGCACTGGTTGATTATTTTTTTCACCTAGTGCGAAACAAGTCAAATTTGTCTTGTACAGTTTGATGTACCCATTGGATAAAATTTGTAGAAAGAAGCATAAATGTATACTTGACTCTTTTTAGTCCATAGGATTTCATAGTCAAATTGCCCCCGCACCAGACAGAGACAAGCTACTTCCTTGCGCCGCACCAAAAGAAAGTCCAGTACAAGTCATAATTGGCATGTACCGCATTCAACGTGTTAAGGTTTATGGGTGTATACTTAAGGTTATATCGACATAAACCAATCACAATTTTTTTTCTTCATTTCTGACAACAGTTTCAGCTGTCAAGTTAGTTCGCCTAATTAAAAACTCGACTGTAAGCGTGGCCCGACATGCTCTTAGCCAGTTTTTATAAATGTTTTAATTGTTATTTTGCTTTTTAGTCATTTCTTCCGGAGATAACAAATACTTTTCTGAAAACCGCATCAAAATCGTTTCTGACAAATGCGCGATAATGGCGGATAAACATGCATGTATAACAAACATATGGGTCAAACTAAGTAACTCCTTTTTTAGAAGTCGGTTAAAACATCGGTCACATTTCGATTGTGTACTAAGCTTTATAGTTCAAATTCGTCACAAAATCGTTCCGGTAGTATATCACGTCACTGACCGGACGTGACGAATTCTACCTCGACAATTTAAAATCAAAATTTCAACGTGTTCTGAACCAATTCAATGTGTTTTTGGTTTAGTTTCGGATACTACGATAGTTTCTTCTATGTCTAATTGTGTTTAAAAAGTTAATTATAATCTACTTACCGAAAAAACTGTTACTATCTCGAAATCCTATTTTTAGCGCACTGACACAGCGTCCACCTTTCGTCACCGTTTTCACGGAACTGACGTTTTATTTGCAATGAAATCCGATACCTATAGCATTAAAATGTTGCCAGGATTGAAAAATTAACGCTTTTTGGGGAATATCGATTGCACAAGTATGTTAAAATCGCTTGTGACTATAACCGGAAGTTCCAGTCTGTCGATTTCCTTGGACAGTGGAAAAAGTAGTTTTTCGGCATTATAAACCGTATTTATTTATAAATAAAGCACAGGACTAAAATCTAGACTCATTACTTTATCTGTGTGACCACATTCAATATTCATACAAATTTATTTCGAGTTTCTGCAAGCCTCTGAACATGACTGAGTCGACGTGGGACATACCCATTTTAGCACTTTTCATATCTTTATTTTGCAATAAATCTAGTAATAAATATAATATAATCCATACTAATATTATAAATGCGAAAGTGTGTCTGTCTGTCTGTCTGTCTGTCTGTCTGTTACCTCTTCACGCTTAAACCGCTGAACCGATTTAGATGAAATTTGGTATGGAGATAGTTTGAGACCCGGGAAAGGACATAGGATACTTTTCATCCCGAATAAATTTAGTGTTCCCGTGGGATGAGCGGGTAACACCGCGGGGCACAGCTATTATATATATATATATATATATATATATATATATATATATATATATATATATATATATATATATATATTATATTATAAATGCGAAAGTGTGTCTGTCTGTCTGTCTGTCTGTCTGTCTGTCTGTCTGTGTGTTACCTCTTCACGCTTAAACCGCTGAACCGATTTAGATGAAATTTGGTATATAGATAGTTTCAGTCCCGGGGAAGGACATAGGATACTTTTCATCCCGAATAAATGTAGTGTTCCCGTGGGATGAGCGGGTAACACCGCGGGGCACAGCTAGTCGTTCTATAAATATAAAATAAATGCCCCACATCTACAGAATCAAATGATACCACTCATATACCCAAATACTAAAGGTAAAGTAAAAAAAAAAACACGTTGAACGTGTGGGACATTCAAATTTGGCCATGTACACTTTTTTTGAAAAACGCTCATTAACAAGAAAAACGAACAACAATCATTTAAGTACACAAAGAAGAGGTATGTTTGTTTTATTCTTTCCAATAGGCTGCCGCGTACATTAAGAAAAATCGATTTATTTATTAGTGTTTGGGGTACGAAGTTCTATGTATATATTTTCGAACGATATTGAGGTATTCACCGCGGATGACAAATACTCGGTAAAGTTTTGTTTTAGTGTCGCACAATTTGACAATCATAGATTGGTCGTGGCTTTCGATGTCTTCCATGGTAATAAGTATTTGTAAATTGTTAACTGCGGCTCGCTCCGTTTAGTCCCATGATAAGGGCAACCTGTAAAGAAAATATATTGAACTAGCTGTGCCCCGCGGTGTTACCCGCTCATCCCACGGGAACACTAAATTTTTCGGGATGAAAAGTATCCTATGTCCTTTCCCGGGTCTCAAACTACCTCCATACCGAATTTCATCTAAATCGGTTCAGCGGTTTAAGCGTGAAGAGGTAACAGACAGACAGACAGACAGACAGACAGACACACTTTCGCATTTATAATATTAGTATGGATTACAGTAAAGCACACACTTAACTAAAACAAAAATAACCAGTTCAAAATAGGTACATTTTATGATAAAACTTTTACCTTAACAGCCAAATAGCGTCTGGTGCTCCCTTTAAAAAATTGACAACATTTTCTCCAGCCAAAACCTTAAATTTCTTGCTTTTATAACCATCGGATTGTCTTTTCAAAATGTTGTCAGGTTCGTGTAGAAAACGAATTTGCATGTTTGCTTTCTTTCCATAACATAAATTGGTCGTACACTTGATTACATTTATCTCTTAATTTAGTAGGTAGCATTATATTACTTATTTACTCGAAAATCATTTACGCGCATACGCTCAACAGCAATTAAATAAAATTGTAATTTTCCGCCTAAACTTACTTTTTTCTTCTGACATCTAAAAAAAAACAAAACTTGCACGAACTGTTAAACATACTTTTTTACACGTTCCTGATTCCATCAGCTGACTATTTGCCAGCTCGAATGGCGTTGGGTGTTGTCGGGCGCCAATTAGAAACAAAGGCCAATCTGATCAGCTTGGCTAAGTTTACGAATGTGTGAATGCTACTTAATGTTAAACGTGTGGTTGTCATGGCTGTATGAGATTTGTTCTACGTCGATTTCAATTTATGTACAGTACCGATGAAATTTTAAAAAGTTATGGAAGCGGGTGAAAATGTGTTTTCATGCATTTATTTTTCCCCGAGGGAGCGAATATTCTTTTTTTTTATTTCATTAGTAAAAATGAGGCTCTTTGCGTATTCTATTTTCAAATGGGAAGTGAGACATTTCCGAGCATGTTGGAGAAATAATATATTATTTTTTAAATATTGAAGAATCCACTGCAATGTAAGCAGGACTGGAACCTGCGACCCTACTTTTCTGGCGTAGTGCTCTACCTACTGAGCTATCACATCGTTACGTCAATCACACCAAATCTTTGATCCCATAATTCTACGCTACTGGAGCGCCCTCTGCGTAATAGGCGGTAAAATGCTTATGCGCACTCTCAATTGCTTTTGGTAACTAAGCTACCTGTCACGCGCTCTTATTTTATTATATAGAGTCCAACTTAAAATTCGAAGCAATTGAGTAGTTAGCCATACCCTATAGTATTAGAATATGCGTTTACATGCACGATCCATAGTCCACATTTCTTTACAGCAAGTGCAAGGACGGCGAGAGAGATGGCGCTTTTCTAAACGTTTTTTAATAGATCTTTTTATCGATTCTATTTTTATGTGTTTTTGAACGTTTTTATTTATTTATATTTATTTACTAATATAGCCCATACTTAGCAATGTGTTTAAAGATGTTTTCGACTTAATATTTTTTCAATTTTTTCCAATTACTTAATTTAATGTTAATTATCAGGAATCCGAGTAAAAACCAGCTATTTTGTTGCCTCATCATAAGCCGTGCAGGGATTATCAGTTTATGACTAAGGTCTCGCATGGTGGTATGAGGGGGCTAATCCTCGCATCGTCGACAGATAAAGATAAGATAGATCACTAGAAAACTGACTAGATTGCAAAATAAGTAATTATGTTGTTAGCGACCACGTAAGAACTGCATCGAAAAGATCACCGAAAGCCGAAATCGCTAAATGACAATGACATTTTGCGATTCAGCCATTTTGAAATGTGGACTTAACCCGGCCACACACAGTCTGAAATCCGATCCGGTTTCAGATCTGAATGACGTCAGAAAATTTCTCTGTCTCTGTCTGATCTGAAACCGAACCGGATCATAATTCAGAGTGTGTTAGTAATTTTGCGAACCAGTCATTCCCCTAAAGTTGAATTTTTAATTAGCCAAAGTGATTTTGACAGACGTCGTAATTTATATTACGTTACTAAGAAATTATTTCTTAAACAATGAATGAGAAACCACGTAGGTAATTGCTGATATTAGATTGACTTTTATTGATAAAAAGTGATATGTTGAAACCAAATTAAACTTAATCAAATTGCGCTCGTAAAAATTCCGTCAGTTTACTCCGGATAGTTAAAAATACGACTTTAGTGACCCGATATTCGTAAATATTTTGATAATAAATAAGGTAAATAGGTATATTTCTAAGTACTCATGTCAGATATATAATTGTATAGAAATAGTTTAGAATAAGTCTATTATTGTAGCTATACCCTAGTAGGGTCCATGTTTGTACTTCCACAATAACAACATCTGTAATACCATGGTTTCGCAATAAAGAATCTGAATCTGAATCTAAGATAACTAAAATTAACTCACATCTATAGCTGTGTCGATGATGAGGTACAGGGGCTTGTGCGCATGCTTGACATGCGCGCGGAGCACGAACAGCCTGCGCCCACAAACTTTTCGAGGCTCCAAAATGACCTGGAACAATAGTACATAACTGCAGACGCCGGGAAAGAAGAGCTTGCCGGGTGAGTAGGCGTAGACGGATAGTGATACGAAGCCGGCAAGCCTTTTCAAGGCATATAGTGCTTTTCTCAAACATATCTCTCTCTCTCTCTCTCTCTCTGGAGTCGGTCCCTCATGTTTGAGGATCGTGGTCAGCTTCAGGGTTGCATCTGGCGCGGATGATCTGCCTCCACCGGTTTCTGTCCAGCGCGTCTCAAACATATGCAATGAAATAAATAAATACAAAACTCAAAAAAATATACAATGATGCTGTTTATTTAGCCTATTCATAAACACAGACGCCAAGTTTAAAAAAAAATACTTCCCGGTCTAGGCCTTCATTTTTGTATGAAATTCCTTTACAGTTCTCTCGAGTTGTTCCGCCCGAAACCTGACACTTCGAAGCCTGTTATAATGCACGTTATGACGATATTTCATTGCATGTTTGAGAAATAGTATTTGTTATATGTTATATATATATATATATGTGTCGAAAGAACGACCTAACCATGACCACGACCACTCTGCCAAGAGTGCACGACTACGAAGAAGAAAAATTTGTTATAGAAGGCTGCTAAGTTGTTATTTGGCGCGAGTGTTGAAATTTAAACCTGCGCGAGCGAAGGCATCTAAGATTGAAGCGAATTGTTCGAAGATAGATTCCTTACCGTAGCGAGGCTTTCAAGACACGAGAAGCCAAATAATTTTGCAGCCGTACGGAACACACCTCTGATAAGCTCTATGATTAACAGTCAGCATATTGATTCTCACAAGGTACATTTATAATTATAATATAAGTAAGTATATCGTATGTCATATTTGTTTATGTTATGTATACAGGGTGGCCCATTAAGATCCATATGTATGGGAAAGTCTGAAAGTATAAGACATACGAAGATCTGTTCTCAGGAACCATGTCATCGAATTTAATAAAAAGAAATACTGCATTCATCTATTTACATGAAAACCTGTACTCAGCTCAGGAATCGAACCCGGATGTTTTGAAAAAAAAAATTAAAGAATATGAAAACAATGTATTTTTTTCATTTTAGACATCATGTTTCATAGTAAAATTGACAACTTAAGACCTACACAGTTAATACTAAGTAGAAATAATGTTAGTTTAATTTTTCACTTCGTCCGGGTTCGATTCCCGAGCTGAGTGCAGCTTTTTTTTATTTAATTTATGAATGCAGTTTTTATTTTCATTAAAATCGATGATATGGTTCCTAAGAACAGATCTTCGTATGTCTAATAGTTTCAGACTTTCCTATACAGACCGATCTAAATGGGCCACCCTGTATACCTACGTCATATCACTTATATGTTATTTAATTGTTTCATGTAACAGATTACATAAAAGATCCTATGGTTGACTGGTAGAGAATGCCTCATTGCATTAAGAGCCGAAACACAATTACAAGACACGACATCGCATCGTCGTACGACGCGACATCGTGCCACGATGCGACGTCGTGAGATTGTGAAATGAATTTTAATTTTGCATCTTGTCACATGAAGATAAAGTTCATTTTGGGTTTATGCATTTCCACGACACGACGTCGCATCGTGGCACGATGTCGCGTCGTACGACGATGCGATGTCGTGTCTTGTAACTAATTGTGTTTTGACCCTAATTTCGCCATTTGCATCTGTAACACGATGCAAACCTACCGAGTTTGGAATCGTCTCGGTGAGTAATTGGCGGATGTTCAAAGAAAAATAAAGTCGGCAATAAAAACTCGTCACAAAAGTTATTCTTACTACGCTTATAATACTGTGCCAGACTTCAGGTTCCGTATTCTTAAGAAATAAAAGGAAATATGCAATAATTGTGCCCAGTTAAAGAACAATGGAATTAATGAAAATATCCTGAGACGAAACAAGATTTCCTTTCAAGTCAAGGTAAAATGTAAATTTATTTGAATAGAAATAGAAATTTATTATGCAATCCTGAATCGGGAAGAAAATCGCGTAACGAGGTAAAATATACCTATATTTGAAGTAATCAAGCCTGGAATTCAGAATAATTTGAGCGCATCGTTACTTTTTGCGAAAGATCGACTTAAAATTTGCGATGGAATCTTCATTTTTTTTACCTTTACGAACCATTTAAGCTTGATACAAAGGTCAAAGCTTAAAGAAAAATTTAAAAGGAGTTAGCTGGTGTAAGAGACCAGGATTCGAACCCGGTACCTCTGGATTGCCGGTCCAGCGCGTTAACCACTTCGCTACCCTAACTCCGAGTAACCTGTCGATTTTTTTCTTATGCTTTGTGTCACGTCGATCTTTGCATTGTTTATTTGAAGGGTTTACACCTTACACCTATCCAGAGGTACTGGGTTCGATACCCGGTCTCTTCCACCAGGTAACTCCTTTTTCTTTATGCTTTCTTTGTATCAATGGATAAATAAAAATTGTGGTGTATATCCACATAAAAAAAAACATGTTTCATAGACTTTTAGGCTTGTTAAATTTTTGCAATACCATTCTTATGAAGCTAAATGTTTACAATGAAGCGAAAAATTTAAAAATTTAATGGTTCAGACAGGATTTAAACCTGCGTTTCCAACGGCTTTCTGGGCCAACACGGGCGTCCTACCAACTGGACCACCGAACCAGATATCAGAGCCATTGAATCTTTCAACCAGTTGCTTCAACATGCCTTAGGGTGGCATCGTAGCGCCATCCACCGTAAAGATTTAGACTTTATAGTTGGCACCATCGTCTCAAATTTGTTGAGAATCGATAGTAACGATGCGCTACACCCGAATTAATTATTTTACGATTTTATTGTTGGAAACGCAGGTTCGAATCCTGTCTGAACCATTAAATTTTTCAATTTTTTGCTTCATTGTAAACATTTAGCTCCATACGAGTTCGGAACATTATTCAGGCCGTGCCTGATAATTTTAGTGAGTGTATGTAAACTGCTTCATGTTTTTAGAACTGTATCAGGACTGTTTAGCCACTACTAGGTCTACTAGTGAGTCGGACTTTGTGCGGGAGTATAACCCGCTAAAAGGATTATCTCCGTACCACATGTGTGTGGCGAGTTGGGTCGTCTACAGCCTCGTCTTTACAAGACTCAGGCTGCAAAATAGCCTCGTGTAACCAACTATTACTATTGTGATATATCACCACTTTGGAGGTCTATCCGTATTCGGGCTCTGCACTTCTAGCAAACCGCTTAATACAATATCAACTGGAAGAGATCTCTTATAGGGATAAGTTCGCCTTTTTACCTATATGTTATTTGTAATAGATGTATTTTTACAGTTTTTGTGTACATTAAAGTGTTTACTTACTTACTTACAACCCTACTTGTGTTTTATGAAATCGTGACTGGAGTGGAGTGTGTCGAGACTAACTTCGGACTGTAAGTAATAGAATTAAAAACTTCGGCTGGCGCGGTGCCTAACAAATGGCTGAATCTCGGCGCCATTTGACTGCAATTCCGTTTTTCCGAAGAAGTGGCAGGTTAAGGTCTAGTGACTGGCCTTAACCTGCAACGTCGACACGTTAAAGTCATTTAAAAAAAAATCATGTTTATAGTACTCTACCGATGATTTTAGATCAGATATTTGGGTTACCAATAAAGATCTTTACTTTTTGCGAAAGATCGACTTAAAATTAGCGATGGAATTTAAAGAGGCTATTGAATCTTATTTTTTTTTGCCTTACGAACACTAAGATTTAAACCATTGATGTAAACCATAGTTACCTGGTGGAAGAGACGGGATTCGAACCCGGTACCTCTGGATTGCCAGTCCAGTGTTGAATTTGACCTCCTTTAATATACAAAAATTAATCTGTATTCACTATTTATATTTTACACTGGCAATTCTCTCGCTACCCATTCTTCATGTCAAATGGACGTATTGCTTCCTTGTGGTATTAAAACGATTAAATATAATCGGTTTATTATAAATATCAACTCATTAGTTTAATTTCACAGTCCTCAACTTCCTACAGGTTATGGACTCAGTCACGTTGTGAAATAATTTGTGAATACAGTAAGATCGAATCAGTGAAATAGTGCCGTTATAAAATCAATTTTTGAATTCCGTTGCTATGGACATCTTCAAGCGAAAACGGAATATTAGGCCGTTTGACGAAAATCGAACTGAGGACTGGAAATACAGTAATCGAGTTGCAAAAAAAAAAATATATAATTATATGATAAAAATATATGAAGTATTTGTCTGATTCATATATTGGGTTTGTAAATGACTATGTTACTGCTAAGGAAGTGTTTTGAACGAGCGTAAAAGCATAGCTATGCAATTGGCTTTATAAAAAAATAGGATTAAAGCTGCAAGTTGACATATCTCAAGTCAAACAATTCACCATTCACCATACTTGATATGTAATCACGGAATTGTCGGCGGCCGGTTGAAGACTGGACGAGACATAAGTTTGCGCATTTTTTTGCTAACATTACGAGTTATAAATGCCATAAAAGCATTATCTAGAGACAGTTGAACTTTGGTATTTTGACAAGACGCGATTATTGGGTCATGAACTTAAATTAAAGAATGAGGGTTGTGATTCTAGCACAAAGTCGAAAAAAGTTTAGAACCAAATCACAAACGGACATTCTACGATGGATATATAAACTAAAACTACTCACATAAAATAATTAGAAGTTGAAGTCAAAGACAAATTTCAGTTGCTGCGTCGTCTACTGAGGCTGAGGCTTTGTATGAAGCCGTTAAATAAGCATTGTGGCTTAAATCTCTAGCACATATACCTATCATCAATCTAAAAATAACTGACCCTATTGTTATATCTGCGGATAAAAACGGATGCACAAGCATAGCCAATAATTCAACTTGTCATAAAAGGTCAAAGTACACTTGACACACAATGTAATTTTTCACGGAAACAAGTTTGGAAAAGCGTAGTAAAGTTAAACTACGTTCCCCCAAGCGAACAACTGGCTGATGTTTTGACCAAGCCGTTGCCTGCGATTATTTTTCAAGGGATGAGAAGCAAGATGGGTCTGAAATAAGTTAACTGCTTGTGTATGATTGCACTAAATGTGTTGACAATTGTAAATAGATATTTGTATATATCTGAGCTAAATGATCTGATTAGGTTTTTCTGGGTTTTCCCTAATCCTAGCAACGAATGTTGGATCATTATTGTATATCTTCCAGCAAACACTTGGAAGTAATATATTGTCCTTGAAATATTATTATTATTTTGATGTATAGAGATGGTGATTAATTTTTGAGGGGGCGTGTTGAATTTGACCTCCTTTAATATACAAAAATTAATCTGTATTCACTATTTATATTTTACACTGGCAATTCTCTCGCTACCCATTCTTCATGTCAAATGGACGTATTGCTTCCTTGTGGTATTAAAACGATTAAATAAAATCGGTTTATTATAAATATCAACTCATTAGTTTAATTTCACAGTCCTCAACTTCCTACAGGTTATGGACTCAGTCACGTTGTGAAATAATTTGTGAATACAGTAAGATCGAATCAGTGAAATAGTGCCGTTATAAAATCAATTTTTGAATTCCGTTGCTATGGACATCTTCAAGCGAAAACGGAATATTAGGCCGTTTGACGAAAATCGAACTGAGGACTGGAAATACAGTAATCGAGTTGCAAAAAAAAAAAATATATAATTATATGATAAAAATATATGAAGTATTTGTCTGATTCATATATTGGGTTTGTAAATGACTATGTTACTGCTAAGGAAGTGTTTTGAACGAGCGTAAAAGCATAGCTATGCAATTGGCTTTATAAAAAAATAGGATTAAAGCTGCAAGTTGACATATCTCAAGTCAAACAATTCACCATTCACCATACTTGATATGTAATCACGGAATTGTCGGCGGCCGGTTGAAGACTGGACGAGACATAAGTTTGCGCATTTTTTTGCTAACATTACGAGTTATAAATGCCATAAAAGCATTATCTAGAGACAGTTGAACTTTGGTATTTTGACAAGACGCGATTATTGGGTCATGAACTTAAATTAAAGAATGAGGGTTGTGATTCTAGCACAAAGTCGAAAAAAGTTTAGAACCAAATCACAAACGGACATTCTACGATGGATATATAAACTAAAACTACTCACATAAAATAATTAGAAGTTGAAGTCAAAGACAAATTTCAGTTGCTGCGTCGTCTACTGAGGCTGAGGCTTTGTATGAAGCCGTTAAATAAGCATTGTGGCTTAAATCTCTAGCACATATACCTATCATCAATCTAAAAATAACTGACCCTATTGTTATATCTGCGGATAAAAACGGATGCATAAGCATAGCCAATAATTCAACTTGTCATAAAAGGTCAAAGTACACTTGACACACAATGTAATTTTTCACGGAAACAAGTTTGGAAAAGCGTAGTAAAGTTATACTATGTTCCCCCAAGCGAACAACTGGCTGATGTTTTGACCAAGCCGTTGCCTGCGATTATTTTTCAAGGGATGAGAAGCAAGATGGGTCTGAAATAAGTTAACTGCTTGTGTATGATTGCACTAAATGTGTTGACAATTGTAAATAGATATTTGTATATATCTGAGCTAAATGATCTGATTAGGTTTTTCTGGGTTTTCCCTAATCCTAGCAACGAATGTTGGATCATTATTGTATATCTCCCAGCAAACACTTGGAAGTAATATATTGTCCTTGAAATATTATTATTATTTTGATGTATAGAGATGGTGATTAATTTTTGAGGGGGCGTGTTGAATTTGACCTCCTTTAATATACAAAAATTAATCTGTATTCACTATTTATATTTTACACTGGCAATTCTCTCGCTACCCATTCTTCATGTCAAATGGACGTATTGCTTCCTTGTGGTATTAAAACGATTAAATAAAATCGGTTTATTATAAATATCAACTCATTAGTTTAATTTCACAGTCCTCAACTTCCTACATCCAGCGCGTTAACCACTTCGCTACCCTAACTCCAAGTAACTTGTCGAATTTTTCCTTACGCTTTGTGTGTCGATCTTTGCATTGTTTATTTAAAGGGTTTCACACCTATCCAGAGGTATTCCCGGTCTCTTCCAGCAGGTAACTCCTTTTTAAATTTTTCTTTAATCTTTGATCTTTGTATCAACAAATTTTATGTTTATAGTACTCTACCGATCATTTTAGATCAGATATTTGGGTTACCAATAAATAATATCATACCGATATTGTTTTATCACCATATTCTCCAACATCGAAGCTTTTGGGTAAAAACTTCACTTTGAGAAATTCTTCACCGTCTGGAAAAAAAAGTGAAGAATTAATTAATGTAATTAGCGGATTCGACTTTTGTTCAGGACGGAACTTTAAAATCAAAGTATGTCAAACTAACACAGCCTTACGCTTGGAATAGTAACATCGTTTACTTAAAAAATTCAGCAAATCTAGCATAACTGTGAGGTTGTACCTTGTTTTGCCTAACAACTTTATGCCTAATTTCGGTTTTCCTAATTTTAGTTAGACTAATATTATTAAGCATAATTACTCGTTTTGCCTAATTATTATTTGAGTGAAAATCGTTTCGTATAATACTTATTTCACATAATCTTAGTTCGTCTATTTTTATTTGACCTAATTTATAATTCGTATAAACATATATTTGACCTAACATTTTTTTGCCTAATTTCGTTTTGCCTAAGTAATTTAATTTATTTTCGTTTTGACTAAGATCCGCGTGTCACAGTTAGCGTGACAAATACTACCTGTCACTTTCCTTTCAATACCGTGCGAGCAGGACACGTGATTCTGAGTTGCACGACAAACGAATCGCAGCAAGATATGCTACCCTGCTGGTGTAATCAAGGTCGCATGCAAGCATTTGATGCTATCTCTTGTTACTTGTGTTAGTTTGACATTATTTGTTCTTAAAGTTGCGACGAACTACTTTATTTTACTTTTCGGTGTGTGCTATACGCCGCACGCGTAAGGGCCAAAGCACAATTACAAGATACGACATCGTATCGTGGTACAACGCGACATCGTGCCACAATGCGACGTCGTGAGATTGTAAAATGAATTTAAATTTTGCAATTTGTCACATGAAGATAAAGTTGATTTTGGATTTATGCATTTCCACGAAACGACGTCGCATCGTGGCACGATGTCGCGTCGTACCACGATGCGATGTCGTGTCTTGTAATTTGTGTTTTCGCCCTAAACGCCCAGTGTACGGTACGATGTAAGTCGTTTACAAAAGCCATGGTACAGTCGCCATCAGATATATCGTAGCATATAAGGCATTCACAAATATCTGAACATGTACTGTAATACCCACTACCCAGTCAATAGGAGTCGTATTCAGATATTTCAGAACGCCTTATATGCTACGATATATCTGATGGCAACTGTACATAGTTAAAGGCTTGATTAAAACAAAATTATGATCGCGTCTTTTGTGTAACGAAAGTTAGTCATACAAAAGATATATGGGTAACTGTCGTTACACAAAGGAATCAATTAAGTTTTGTTTTCATTATAGCCCTTAACTAAATACATGTTTTTTGAAAACGAGTCATCTACAAGATTAGCTCGGTGCATTCTATTCGTTTAGACACTAGATCATCTTTAA
The DNA here is from genome assembly GCA_905147355.2 of Apotomis turbidana. Classification (NCBI taxonomy): domain Eukaryota; kingdom Metazoa; phylum Arthropoda; class Insecta; order Lepidoptera; family Tortricidae; genus Apotomis; species Apotomis turbidana. Next base: position 23,228,147 of record LR990293.1, read on the forward strand.
AACATATATAATGAAAAGACCTAGTTGAGTTCTTCACAAGAAATACCTAATACAAAAAACTCCAAAAATGGTTATAGGATACTTTTAATTCAAATACAGTAAAAAAAAAATATTTATGCGGACAACGTTGCGGACACTATAACAGTTGTGTTAAAATGTTACTTAATATATAAATGTAAATATAACGCTTATTTTCAGTTCAAATTTTAATTCAGTGAATAAAGGATTTTGACCTTAGAAACGGTCCGGTAGTTTTGAATTTTTGATATGTTGTCTAGGATGGTTAGTGAATGTTATGTCCCCTAGTACTTTAGTCTCTATTCACCGTATTATTTGTACATAAAACGAAATAAGGACGAAGGGAGGCCATTAGACGCTAGTTCAATGGAACTATATAATAATAGAGGTCAAAATCAATAGACTAGTCGTTTGAACTAAACACAACGAGGCTCCATATCCTGGAATCAATTTGCTTGACTGACTCCATTAATACAGCACTAGTTCAAATTAAAAAGGACGCATGTCCCATACATTATGTTACTGAAAGATGTCCTTTTGAAGTAGGAAAGCAGTTCTAGGTAACGAGCTCCCTTTGTAGATACTAACTGGCTATTTCGGAAGGCAATAGTGACAACTCTGACTTTGTAAGGAGAACAGCGTCTGGATGTATCGATGTGGAAAAAGGAAAATCTTGATTAAAACATTTTATCGTATTCCATATCAGCAATTATTATGAAAATTAACGTGTCACTATTTTTACAAGCTTTTATTTAACTTGCATTGTATGTAAGTATGTAAGTAGGTACAGTAAACGGCGATAAAGAATGCACATCGGCAATCATCGCATTTCCGAATACAAACGAATGCTAATTTCCATGTACATCGATTATTAGATTAATCGTTCATCAGAATTTGAATTTAGAACTAAGTACTTTATGGTTGTTTTGTTCTGATTTCACGTTGAATATATAGAGCTGAAAACTCGATGTAAATATATATAGTTATTGCTATAATGTTCTTGTTGGGGAAAAATAATAATTATACATATATATATATATATATATATATACCTATATATATTCAGGCCCACATTCCTAAAAGGGGTTGAATGAGCATTAGCAACTCATGTTATACTACTAGGATACTTAAATGTGGGTTTAAAGATCGACAAAAAGTGTAATTACTTACATTTAATTAACATTCTCATGTTTTTAATTGGTCGGCTTCAGTTACAAAATGTTTAGGGCAAATCGCCAATAAACATTGCCACCGTTTATAAACATTGTAGATAATTTCGCGTGACTGGCAAAGTAACGGCTTACCTTTTTTCCCTATAGATGCCATAGTACAAATTTAATTTTGTGTAAGTTTTAGCAACTCTATATATATTATATTGACTTGGATATGCGACTGCACTCTCTCGCATTTGAACCACGACTGACAAAACAAACGTCATGGTGCGTGCGACACAGATATCGCTATACGAAGTCGAAATTAGCCGATTGCCTCTTTCCAAAGCTCGATGTGCAAACTTTATCGCCGTTTACTGTATGTTTGTTCGGGTGGAATCTTGCAACTCAATTTTGAAGCAGATTTCGTCAACCGATTGAGCTGAAATTTTGCATACTTACTTAACTTTGATTACAATACAATAATAAATATGGTACCATTGGGCTGATCTGATGATGGAGCCGGAAGGTGGCCATAGGAACTCTATAATGGAAAAGGCAATCCTACCGAGCTTGGGCTCTTTAGAATCGTCTCAGTGAGCATTTGATTGATATCCAAAGAAAAGTACAGTTGGCTATAAAAGCTTGTTACTAAAATGAAATTTTACACAAAAACTTATTGGTTTATCGTCGTTTAAGTAGGATGGAGCCGTGATAACGTACAGCTGATGGTTACCAGTCTGTATACTATACATAAGTCCCGTCACTATCTTACCCCGGGATTTTCGGGGTACGAATAGTTTGACAGTAGACCGACAGTTTGGCGTCAAATCATTCGTGCACCAAAAATCCCGGGTTATGCCAATATTATATCATAGCATCAAATAAAATACTCAAACGCTTGCGAAATGCGTAACGCCACATTCACCTCACTAGTAACGTCAGTTGATGGCATCTTTGCCCCACTTTGGCTGTATTCTTTCATGAAACACATGGCAGATGGCATATCAGATCGCTGGCACCGAACTTTAGTACCGTGCTGGGCTGGCTTAGAGCACGGGTAAGCGTTGCCATCATACGTGCAACTATCATGTGCATTCGTGGCACACGGTATAGGTTCAAACCACTAGTGAAATGGCTGGGATTCGACGACGGTGCTCCGACGGGAGGGCTCCCAGACATCGACTGAATGTTCAATTTTACATCAATTTATTGTATTGTACCCACTTTATTGAATAAATAGTTTATTTTCTCAAATATATCATAGCATCTGCCATGTATCCTGAAAGTAATCCCTTCAAAATCCTCCCAGTTAGAGACTCGGTCTGGTTTCACTTAAAGAAAATGTACAACATTTTACTCCTATCGTAGATCCCTCCATTTCTCTCAGCTTACCGACTGGTGGCTCCCATCGCACAGAAGTAGACACAGGAGTGATATTGGTGATCCTCAGTCGGTAGCAGGAACAGCTACCCAGAGTCAGTGCTCGGGAAGGCCGCAACAAACTGGAGCCTAGAGGTGACTTCATACCAGGGTCCAGGTCACAGACTGCACCTTCGGAACAAACATTACTTGAGCAATAACTGGGCATTGGACTTCTGATAGCTCAAACTTTAGAGAGCTACCATGTATACCTATCTTAAGTCCGATGCTGACCAATAACTTTCCGGGCCAATACAACCTTCAAGAAAAGAGCGCACTCCCACCTGAAAGGCCGGCAACGCACTTGTGACTCATCTGATGCTGCAAGTGTCTATGGGCGATGGACACCGCTTTCTATCATGCGATAGTCTAAGATCCCGATATAAAACGACCTTTACCGAGATGTTTATTTGATGAAATGTATTTTATATTTAATTCTATATGTCAATAAATATATTGCATATAGGTTGCCTAACAAATTTTAGTCCAGGGTATGTTTAATTAATAATAATAATAAAAAAATAACATTTCACCGGTTTAATTAATATTGGATAAATTCTATACCAATCGAAAGTATGAAGCCCATAGAATATGCAAACGTTAGGTTGCCTATTCTTTTCCCGTCACAACTATCGGGTAGCCAGGTATAAACAGGTAAATCTATACCTACTAGAATTTTGCAACGGTCTGATTATTGAATTGAAATTAAATAAAATTGAAGATTATTTTATTATGAATTTATCTTATAATCATAAATAATCAAACCGGTGAAATGCTTAAATTTTTTTATTTATTTAATTTTTAACAAAACATAGCCTAGACTAAAATTTGTTAGGCAACCCATATGCAATATATTTATTGACATATTAAATTAAATATAAAATACATTTCATCAAATAAGCATCTCGGTGAAGGTCGTTTTATATCGGGATCCTATACTACGATCCTTTTGCTCGTTTGCCACCAATATACTTTAAAAAAAACTGCAAATGTTAAGAATACTGTGACCCTGTCTTGTACTTTTTCGTTGACGGCCTCAGAATGGAGTGGATTCTGACGGTTTGAACTAGCAATGATTGCTTATAAATATAGTGCCTAGAAATTTAAAGGCCTTTACCCTATTATATTTTTTCAACGAGCAGTTCCTCTAGCACAACCGTGACGCGCGACTCTTTTGCGTGAGATATATTACACATCTCTTTCTTCGCTGTACTGTGAGAGAGTGACGGGCGATGTTGTCTCGCGACAACATGCGAGAAGCGTAGTATGCTAGAAATGCAGATGTGGCGTGTAGTACTCTCCTCTGAGCGTCTAAATAAAGTTGTGCTCACAGGATCCTTAGTGTAACTATGTGCCAAGACTGGCATTTCATATAAACTATTTTGGTCACTATGTTACCATCATACCTTTGCTAACTCGGGGCATACTCTAGGGATTTGATATCGATGAAAAAGATGTCGATATATGTATATTAATACATGTCTCATTCAAAGTTCTCGATTACTATAAAACAGTGAACATGATATCGATCACCATCATACCTGTGCTAACTCGGGGCACACTCTAGGGATTTGATATCGATGAAAAAGATGTCGATATATATTAATACATGTCTCATTAAAAGTTCTCGATTAATATAAAACAGTGAACATGATATCGATCATGTCTGATGAAGTGGCTATTTTCATCTAGACGGCAATCTTAATTCATTCTTTAATACCGAATGGAAATAATATTGATACTTACTAAAATAAATAAAAAACTAACTGCGCTGTCTCAGCGACCCAAAATGACTCTTGGCCTCCGACACAAGAGCTCGCCACTTTACCCGATCCTGCGCAATCTCTCGCTAGTAAAAAAAAATTAAAATTATTTAAAATAAACAAATAAATACACGTTTTAATTTTTTTATTGTTTTAATTCTGAAATAAAGATTTTTTTTATGTTGATTAACATTTAGATGTTGACAGTACCATCGATATATTTATTTGCCGATAAAATATTTTGCTACATTACTTTAGTATCAGTGTCCTGCGTTAGCACAGGTATGGTTACCATAATAACTTGGTAGATAATCTTGGACTCAATTAAATTATATGTTTAAAATCACAGGAGTTCTACTAGTTATAATCTCCTCTTGTATGAAAACCTGTATTAATACATAATTTTGTTACTTACATCCGCCCTTCTTATCACCACCACAAGGGAACACCCTTAGAACAAGGCGCGGTGCCAGAACCCGGTACGCTATCAAAGTGGCTCTCGCTTCGGTCCCCGGAGCAGCCGCTATTGCTACGTCTGGTTGAGACCGTCGGGACACTCTCACCAGGGTGGCCACGCAGCAGTCCGTCTGGAGGAATAGATTACTGCAGACGCTAGGGAGGGGAAGGCTTGTCCGGCGACTAGGTATAGAGACAGACCGTGGGGAGGCCGGATAGTGATACGAAGCTGGCAAGCCCTAAAGCTCTGGTTTCCTAATAAGATACCGGTACTAGCACGAAGTAATTACGAAGTATGGAGACGGCCACTATATGACGGCACCGCTATCCTAGGAATCCCGAGCTTGATACATGTATAGTGCTTGTATACCAAACATTTGCAAATACAAAAAATAAAAAAATCACCACTCAAAAAAAAATATAATTCTGCTGTTTAGCCCATTCATGAACACAGCTGTGTGTATAGAAGCCATGTTTAAAAAAATTACTTCCCGGCCTAGGCCTTCAATTTTGTATGAAATTCCTTTACAGTTCTCTCAAGTTGTTCCGCCCGAAACGTTATACTTCGAAGCCAGTTATAACGCACGTTATGACGACATTTTATTGCATGTTTGAGAAAAAACACATTCACTGCATATTCACATGTCATACATAGATCTTTATCAGCATATAGAAGCCAACTGCTGGACCAAGGGTTTATGCCAACTAACCCAGGCGCGGACATCATTCATCCCAACAAACGACATCATAACATGTGTTACTCTTCGCAGGTAGGTATACCCTTCTTTTATCCATATTCCGCCTTGCGTTAAGGACTTAATACATGCCAAAGGCGTAGCTTGAAAATCCACCGAAAAACCAAACTGCCATAAGATGGGAATAATGATTGGACGTCCGTACGGTTAGTGCAGACACATTGTAGTGAATTATACAGTAATGCTCATATTGTTACGACTACCCTTGGCTTGGGTTCAGTGACGTACTTGTGCATGTTTGATCGTGGAAAAAGCCACAGGTTTGTGTAGCTTGAAAAACAACCGAAAAACCAAACTGCTATGCGATAATATGGGTATAGTCATGAGATGAACTTACGGTTGGTGCATAAACATTGTAGTGAATCGTACAGCGTTGCTGGTGTTCTAATTCCCCTTGGCTTTGGCTCAGTAACGTGCACGTGCATGCTCGATCGTGACACACTGCGCAGGTTCGTTCCGCTTCGGCGCAGGACTTGTTTGGGGGGTTCTCGCCCAGCCAGCGGTGCGGGACTGCCCACCAGATGATCTAAAACAAAACGGAGGCATGAAATAATATCATTTAATACTCGTACTTGATGTGACCGAAGTGAACAGTGGCAAAGAGTTAATTTTCGATACGTACAGTGAATCCAAAGTCAAATTGAGTAATAATATTTACAGCTACTTTTGATACGGACCTTACGTACTCCTATATAATAGTGTAACACTTTATTGCACACCAAAAACAATTTACAGAAAAATACACAATACAATTAAACTAACGGTAGACAACAGGCGGTCTTGTCGCTAAAGAGCGATTGCGACAACTGCGAGAGTGATTTATTTATTTAGGTAATAGCCGCAGCTCCGCACGCGTGGAAATCGGACTGTGTCAGTTTTGCTTTATCACAGTTTCTTGATACCCCGCAGACAGGACTTTCCGTGCTGTCCAAATCTGGGTACTCGATAGACGTAGCACATGATTGAAACAAGTTTGCACCTCATTCCTAAGTAGCGCAATAAGATTCAGGTGCAAACTTAACTCAATCGAGTGTAGTGGCTGTCCCCCCTGTTATTAGTAAATTTTTTACAGCTTATAATATGTCCGGGGATTTTTCCGACAGATTAATGAAGTTTTGATCAAAACTCTTCATCCGTTTTCACGTGATACGCTGTCAAATAAACAGACAAAAATTCCACAAACGGTTGGAACTTGGAACGTGTTCTATTATCCATTGTAAGTACCCCCCGCCAATTTTTTTTCGAATATCTTCCATGTACAGACTTTCAACCCTCTTTAGCGAAATTATAGTATAGATAGATAAAATTCAATAATTACACAGTATTACAGTTAACACCAAGGCACTGTGAAATTCATATATTATGATGTGATGTGATGGATGATTTATTATTTACCTATTGTATGATAGACGCTATGTATTTTAAGGACTCTTCGAAAATACATACCATTGGTGGTTTACCTGCATCACATGTACTTACATATAATCATTCATTGATTTGCCGGACACTAGAGCCGCTAAGATATTATGACAAGGTGGACGCCGCAACAGAAGAGACCGAGAGGCAGCCCTAGAAAACGTTGGAGTGATTGTGTGGAGGACGATTTCAGGAAGATGGGGAAGTTTACCAGTTGGAAGAAGGTGGCCAGGCATCGTGACAACTGGAGGAAGATCGTGGAGGAGGCCAAGACCCACAAAGGGTTGTAGCGCCAGCGGAAGTAGAAGAAGTAATAAGTAATTTATGTAACTATTGAATAGCTATACCTATTGTGATGAAAATCACAGTGCGCAAGCCTATGTGTTTATTTTCTCGGAACAGTAATAACATTTAAGATTTGGTCCACATCTGCCAAAATAAATAATAAATAGACTATTCGATACTACGATAACATTGCTATTTACGTACTCGACACAATTCCGCGTATCAAGCAAACTGAAATTAATCCCCTAGGGAAATACGATAGGTTTTCCTCCCCCTCTTCCATATGGAGTAAGGCAGTTGATTGGAATAGCAATAATCTATAAAATGTGATGATGCCGAGATACATAAACAAGTAGTAAAGAAAATATTGCAGTATTGTTGACAACGATTCACTAGGATAAAGGTTGTGTATTATTATTATACAGTAGTTTAAAAAAAGGTTGAATGTATTATAGTTATGAATTGAAGTGCAGCTATACATACATACATAATATATATAAATACTTTATATACTTATTATTAAACGGCTTTTTATTATCACACTATATTATACAGCCGAATTTTTGAGTGTGTTTATGTGTAAGTTGCACCCATTTTGATAAGTTTTGGTGTGAAGGTAGGTGACAACCTGGATTAACCAATAAACTACTTTATATCCCGAAATGTAATGTACCCGTAGGATGAGCGGATTCCGCGTGCAGCAGCTAGTTTTATTACAAATACATAGATTCAGACTCGGAGCAATGTTTTACCAACCAGTGAACTACCCCACCGTGCACAGTAATCTCCTACAACCCTTCGTTCTCTTGTTTATCCACTATTTGCCTATTTGGTAAGGATTGTTTTGTCATCATTAGCTACACGGCGTTTGTGCAGAAGGACGTAACCGACACGTATTTTCTATGGAAATACGTTGTTTTGTGTAGGATAGAAAAATATATTCACGGAAACGAGATTTTTTCCCAAAAAAATCAGCCAGTTTTTACAAGCTTTTATTTACTTGCAATGTATGTATGTAACTGTGTATGTTTATTTGGGTGGAATCTTGCAACTCAATTTGGAAGCGGATATCTTCAATCGATTGATTGAGCTTAAATTTTTCATACCTATTTCCTTGTTTTGTTCTTTAGTAGTGGTGATTATTTTCAGATGTGGAGGGAAGTCGGCATAGATTCGTCCCCTGTGTGGCGGGAGAGCGGGGTAAATAGGACCAAGTAGTGCTCTTTTTTTATTACTTATCAATAATTAAAGATAATTTGAAACACAACTCATGTTTAAAACATATAAAAACGGTTTAGCTGTCCCTTATGACGAACTCCATATGAGTTCAAAACATTTCGGGCCGTTTATGACAATTTTACGTGAGTTTAAACCGTTTATATAATTATTAAAGTCTCACAATAGTTTTAATAATATCACAATTCACGTTGTCTTTGGATAAAGACGTCGATTGGACGACGTGGTTTGCTCAGCTGCTTACTGAGCCGGCGGCCCTGGGTTCGAATCCCGGCCAGGGCAAATATTTGTGTGATGAACTCGAATATTAGAATATAAGAATTGAATTGAAGAAACAGACTTACATCCTGGTGGGTGTTGTTAAGGATCTCCATATTCGCAGACATCTTGGTGCCGGGAGGAACCACACCGAGCCAGCGACGCACCGGCGACAAACCAGGGTACCGCGTCGCGCTGGCGCGAGCCAGGTGACAATGCGATGTCCACTCGTCCGTTTCTGACTTTAACCTAAAAACAAATTATAAAAGTAATCTTACTACTCAGAAAGCTTATTTGTACTGTGTAAAAAAAAAGCTTTCGTGAGACTTGTTTAATTATTATATTACGCGGTTTACACTCTTGTCAGGAACAGCCCGTCATGTTTCGAACTCGTATGGAGCTCTTCTTAACATATAATATAGAACCTATATGCAAAAAAACAGTTCCAGTTCAAATAGTCGGTCTTTGAGACGTCCCTTAAGAGACCGGACCTATTCATTTATGACGAATTGATAATTTCAACCAACTTTTTAAAATGAATAATATTAGCCCCTGATTTCTGGATAGTAACAACAGTCGAAAATAAGATGAAAAAAAATACAGTTTTCTGAGTGAATTTTGACAATTTCGAGTAGTGTTTCAAACAAAAATTATCAATGAGAATTTCAAACTAAAGGTTTCAAATATAACCGCAATAATAGCCCTGTTCTAAGTAGTAAAATTGATATTATGTTAAGAAACATGTTTTATGATCATAGAGAAAAGACATTTTCTCTATGATGAAAGTACTTATCAGTACAAAAATGCTGATTGTTTTAGACATAAAACAATCAGCATTTTTGTACTGATAAGGATTCTTAAGAACTTACATGATTTCACTAGTTTCAGGGTATTCATTGGGCAGAGATGGCAGTGGCACTAACAGAGTGGCTTCGACGGACTGTTTAGCGCAGATACGAAGACTTCCAGGTGGCACCATGGGTCCAGGCGCTATCCATCTTGCAAGCACGTCATCCGAACCATACAGCTGAGTGGCGCGGAAACCTACGCTAACCTCTTTTACTCTGTAAAATGAATAAATATTAAAATTTGTATTAAAAATCCATAAAATAACCGTGGTACACAGATAGTTCGATTTAACTGGCCTCTACACACAGCATTATTTTGTTGCATTGCGCTTGCTGTTTGTACGTTAGTTGTCATTCGTTTTTGGCAGAATGTCATCTTACAAAGTCAGTAGTGTCAGTACTATGTAATAACTTAAAGTAAGTGGACTTTGTAATGATTCATGATTCATGAATGTTAATGTTTTATGTTGTTTATGATTAGCTTAGGTTCTTGACTTTACCTTTTTAAGCCATAATTTATAAAAAAACTACGAGGTGCCCGCAATTTCGTTCGCGTAGTTTTTTTCATTACCGTAGACATATAAATAATAACCATATTTGGATGCCCAGCTATTCCTGTACCAAAATCGGTTTAAATTTGTCCAGCCGTTTCAGCGTGATGCGAGGACCAAGGAAATTATGAAACCAGATAGCGCCAGGTTGGCACAGCGCCGGGGGCCCAAACGAAACAGATGACGATCGTGTAAATTAATAGCTGATGTAGATTTTTCTTGAAATCATGATCCCTTTCCACAGAAAACCAGATTTTCAATACAAATCAATGAATTTTATAATAGTATAGATATAGATAGATATACCTTCTAGAATGAGTCAGGCACAGCACAGGAGGGTCTAGGAAGAAGCGGACAGGGACCACCTCCCACCAGATTTCAACTTGCGCTTGAACTATATCACAAACTGTGTGGGTCCAAACCTGAAAAATGTTGGCTTTGTATGGTAAATTCATAAATTAAACATTTGAGAGACGGTGGACCTGAATAAAAAAATGAAAATTATGGGTCGCAACATAAATAGTACGTGGTTGTTGTAGGTGTGCATACGATCATATATATGTAATGTAATTCTGGTCTGGGCTAAAAAAACACGCTGAAGTGTCGCTCGTTAGACGACACGAACAGCGGGTGCGTAACGATGGCTATAACAACTTTTGATATAATTTCAGTCGGTATAACGCTCATTTGATATAATTATTGAATGATATAACAACGCATTCAAAAAAACTTAAACCAAAAGTTCACTTAGAAACGTAGGTTAGGTTAGGTTAGGATAGAAAAAAAAAAGAGGAAAAAGGGAAAAAAAAAAGTTTGAACTGCATCCCCCAGAAAAATGGACTGCTACCAGAAAAATAGGTTAGGTACGAGCACTACACAAATGTTGTTATACCAAATGAACATTATACCATATGAAATTATACTATATGAAATTATACCAAATGTCTTTATACCAAATGAACATTATACCATATAGGAGATAAGTGTTATACCAAATGATAAGTATACGAAACGAAATAAAAATAAAAATAGATATTTTGAAATTATACCAAACGTTTATTATATCAAATGAGTCATTATACCATATGAAATTATACCAAATGTTGTTATATCAAACATACTTATACCATTTATTTTTATATCGATCATTACACACCCCACGAACAGCATTATGCTGATGCCCAGATCGTTTGCCACACTTTTAGTTTTTAAGTTGAAATACGTATGGACAAGTTATTTTTTTATTGCTTCTTGTCACATGCATTTAGAAACCTCTAGGTTTCTTAGATTTATTTCATAGTTAAAGCATATTTTCTACGAATTTAAAGAAACTTTAAAGATGTCAAATCAAAAAGGTACTAACCCTTCCATCTGGACCAACTTCTTCCATTGTTCTTGTACATACGATTTTTGGTATGAATTCAGGTGAAAAGCTTTCTATCGGTATGTCCTTTAGAATCAACCTGTAAAAATAAATAGATGAATACAATTAATTAGATACTTAGTTGTCATATAGACACGGCTTCTACTTGGCTTCTACATTGATAGTTTTATTTTTCTTTGTTTTATTCACAATCTGACCGGCGATTGAGCTCAGTATCACCTGATGGTAAGTGACTACTGGGTCGAGGATGTATCTAGCTGGTTTAGCAACAGCCTATTTATATAATATACCTACCGGATGATCAATCCAAATGGGTCAGTAGAGAAAACGAAAACTATAAGAGATAGCGAAATCTGTTCTTGGAACTGTTCTGGGAACCATGGCGTCGATTATAGGTTTAATAGAAACTGCATTATTATTGTTTTAAAAATAACTAACTTAACCGGGAATTGAACCTGGTTAAAATTCTGAAGATACTATATAACATTTTGTAACATTCTTTACAGCGGTTTTGACTGGGTTATGTATGAAATTATGTAAGAGATTTAATAATGCAGTTTTTATTAAACAGAACAGATTTATTTTTATCTTACTGTTCAGTTTCTGAATTCTCCCTACTGATCCATTTGGATTGATCACCCTAATCATTGATTGACAACGGCGACTCTTACACTCTCCGTTCATGTGCGCGGATGTGACTTGCAAAGCAAAACTTGGTTTTGAATGTCCGGTCACACATAAAGTTGCCCTTGGGTGTTAAAAGTGTAAGCGTAGGTAGGTTTGAGTCGAGTCTTCCGTAATCGGCGCTTTTGGTGCCCATGCTCGAGGAAGAGCTGAAGGACATTGACCTTAAAGATGTCCTTTCCTTCAGCAGGAGGATAAGATGATTCAAGGAAGAGGACTGTATGGGAGCGCTGTAACAGTAACCTTTGGTTCCAATTGGGAATTGGCCTGAATGAACGCAACCACACGCAACTAAGCGATCGACAGCACGGCTGTCTCCGGCCGGGCGTCCCTACACCAAATCGTCATCATCATCATCGAGTCGAACAGTCTGTTTACTCTGGCCTTGAAGAGATCCCAAAATATTGTATATATATTTATACACGGTGCATCGAACGCAACTATTTATGTCGGTAATACTAACAACTTTCACTAGGAAATTGTACATTAATTACGTGACATGATGCATCGAACGCAACTATTTATGTCGGTAATAGTAACAAGTTTCACTAGGAAATTGTACATTAATTACGTGACATGGTTATTAGGAGACATAGATTAATCCATCATAATAATGTGGGATAATTGTGTACGTTTAAATTAATAAGCTGTAAATATATCACAGGCCTTCAACAATGAAATATTTCTGATAATTATAATGTTATTAACCAACGATCAAACGATGAAAACTGTGTCACTGTCATTACAATCACCAAACGTTTTGTATGCAAAACCGACAGAACAGCAGATGGACAATTTGAATTTCTGCCACCGGAATACATTTTCACAAACGAAATTTATTACATTTTAAACCTTTGGGTTTTTTCCCTGGATTGTAAATCTTGGTTTAAACGACACGTGGCTGGCAATTTAAACAAGAAATTTATTGTAAGCGTTGGCTTATAATAATAACCTAAATTTCAAATTTAAATGCCCCTGTCCTGGACATCGTAACCCTCATTTAATGAGTAGCATCACGATACTAGATCTGGATTTAGGTGTCGTTAACCCCCGGTGAAAAAAAGGGGGTGTTAAGTTTAACATGTGTATCTGTGTCTGTCTGTGGCATAGTAGCTCCCAAACGGCGAAATTTCGCCATTGACGGATACGTCAAGGAGGACGATGAGCTCCCAAACGGATGAGCCGATTTGAGCGCGGTATATTGAAAGACTTGTCCATCAAGGTGGTTGTTAGCAATATTTGGTGGAAAAAGAACCAGTAGTTTCCTAGATATTCAGCTTCAATCGGAACAAGTGACAAGATATCAGCCGATATTGAAGCTAAGAATTCAACATTTTGTAGTTATGTTCAGTTTTGGTAGCATATTGTATATCTCTCGTTGAATGAGTGTCTCATGACGACAAGCTACTTGTGTCGCGGGCGTTTTAAATTTTTAATTAAGATTTATTACCTTCAATACTGCCTGAGATGGGAATAATAATTGCTCAGGAGAGAGAGAGACCTTCAATACTGCCTGAGATCTTGTCATTTGTTTCTAACATTTTGTAGTTATGTTCAGTTTTGGTAGCATATTGTATATCTCTCGTTGAATGAGTGTCTCATGACGACAAGCTACTTGTGTCGCGGGCGTTTTAAATTTTTAATTAAGATTTATTACCTTCAATACTGCCTGAGATGGGAATAATAATTGCTCAGGAGAGAGAGAGACCTTCAATACTGCCTGAGATCCTGTCATTTGTTTCTATCAAAGCTGAATTATATTGGAAACGGCTGCGGCTATTTTCATTAAACATGGCTAAATATCCTGTCATTTGTTTCAATCAAAGCTGAATTATATTGGAAACGGCTGCGGCTATTTTCATCAAACATGGCTAAGTAGGTATCCTGTCATTTGTTTCAATCAAAGCTGAATTATATTGGAAACGGCTGCGGCTATTTTCATCAAACATGGCTAAGTATCCTGTCATTTGTTTCAATCAAAGCTGAATTATATTGGAAACGGCTGCGGCTATTTTCATCAAACATGGCTAAGTATCCTGTCATTTTTTCAATCAAAGCTGAATTATATGGGAAACGGCTGCGGCTATTTTAATCAAACATGGCTAAGTATCCTGTCATTTGTTTCAATCAAAGCTGAATTATATTGGAAACGGCTGCGGCTATTTTCATCAAACATGGCTAAGTATCCTGTCATTTGTTTCAATCAAAGCTGAATTATATTGGAAACGGCTGCGGCTATTTTCATCAAACATGGCTAAGTATCCTGTCATTTGTTTCAATCAAAGCTGAATTATATTGGAAACGGCTGCGGCTATTTTCATCAAACATGGCTAAGAACCATGTCGCCAGACAAGGCTTTCGATAAAAAAAATGCATTGACATCGGACCATCCGTTTTGCTATCCCTCAAAGCCAACAGCATTGCTGAGTGGAGACCATTTCGGGTGCACTCAAGTATAAATCATCATTATCGACGACGCGGTTGGCTCAGTTTGTAAGCGCTTGCCTACTGAGCCGGCGGTCCCAGGCTCGAATCCTGGCCAGGGCAAATATTAATGTGATGAACTCGAATATTTGGGCTTGGGTCATGGTTGTTCTATGTATTTAAGTATATATTTATCTATATAAGTATTTATTTATTTTATTTATTTAAACTTTATTGCACAGAACAAAAGTCAATACAAATGGCGGACTTAATGCCAAATGGCATTCTCTACCAGTCAACCATAGGGCCAAACAGAGATACTAGAAGTGGGTGCAAATCAGAAATCTGATGGTACAGAGAGGATCTAGAGTACAAGTAAATACAAAATATTATATTACTGTTTATACAAAAATACATATACCTACATTTACACACTATAATATAATAAATATACAGATATATACATAATATAATATATATATAAATATATACGAAAGTCTACAACATGGGATGATGGATGAACTATTCGAGCTCTTGTTCCAGCAGATGCTTACGCAGCATACACTTGAAAGCTACCTTGCTTGGGGCTTGTCTGATAGAGAGAGGGAGTGAATTCCAGAGACGGCATGCCTGAACGGAGAAAGAATTAGACATGAAACCAGTATGGTGCGAAGGAATGGAAAGTTTGAGAGTACGAGAGGAACGAAGTTCACAGCCTGGACGGGGAGTTTGAAAAATGAATTTACTTAAGTATGTATATCGTCGTCTGGTACCCATAACACAAGCCTTCTTGAGCTTGATTTGGGACTAGATCGATTTGTGTGAGGTTGTCTGATATTTTTTTGTTTATTTATTATCATCATTCCCTTGCCCTTATTCCATTTATTTGGTGTCGGCGCAGCATGTTTTCTTCCTCCATTCTAGCCTATTACTCGTCAGCTGCTTATTCATATCATCTTTCAGACAATCCACCTATATGTATTTTCTTTGGTCTTCTTCTTCTATATCCGTCCACATTCACGCTTAACGCTTTGCACACTAATACAAATGTATCGTCTTAATATTATTGGATAGGAATTTTAATCATAGTCTTTCCCTTTATGGGGATTTATACTTATATTCTATTCTATCCATGGAGTTAACCGTGTCACTAAAAGAGTAAAAATAACCGGTTCCGTATTTGACTAAGGCTGCATTCAACCACACTTATTTTCCAAGAATGACGCTTACTCTCGGAAAGTAATGTCAAAACCCCATATTAGTTTTGGCATTACTATTCAACCAAACTGGAATAAGACTCGGTGAGTAAGAGCCAAAATGCCATATAAAATTTAGTAAATGTTCCTGCACATATTAACTACCTAATTCATTAGTAAGTATTAACATTAAACCGTGTATTTCAACATTTCCAGAGTTCACTCCTACTTGTATGTACATAACAGCTCTGCCTCGAGGTACACTGTCTTCCAGATATTCTCAAACATACGTTTTAGTCGACACGTATCAAAACGTATTAAGTCTTAGGAAAATGTGAATCAATTTGTACCTTATTTTGTTCATTAAAAAACCTAAAATTCTGTAACCATTGCACGAGGAGTTAAGCGAATAAGATAAAATTTTAACATTAGTATTAGTGGGCTATGATAATTTTAGAATATGACTAGACTAAATTAACAAGTTCTAAGTCCATATGTTGGACATACCTACCCAGATTTGCAGTCCTTGGCTATTTGTGTTACTAATGCAAGCGGTGTTCATTACTTCAATCTTCATCATCACTACATAGTATAAAACAAAGTCGCTTTCTCTGTCCCTATGTCCCTTTGTATGCCTAAATCTTTAAAACTTGTACTAATGTGTACTAATTTAAAATTGTTTTGTAATGTCTGTACCACATGAGTAAAGAAACGGAACAGAGACTAAGCTTCTAAAGAGCGCGCAAAATTTATACGTAATATATGGTAGGGTTGGCACTGGTGGACAAAAATAAATAAAATGATATCGATCAGTTTTTTATTTATTTATTGATTACAAATTACTTACGCTAAAGATTTTGTTTTTATAACTTTTGTTTTTTAATAATTTATTATATCTTTTAATTGAATGATTGAGTATTTTTTTTTTTATTTATTTATCACAAAAAAACTTATGTGGTATGTAAAACATTTATATTCCGCCAAACTGAGGACAGTTTGTTGGCGGATAAAGCGCTCACAAACATTTTTGTGTGCTACCACTTATAAATTACTTACATAAATGATTACTTATTAACTGCACTAATTTTACTGCTACCCATCAACAACAACGCCGCGCCCCGCGGCACCACGCTGCACGAGTCGCACCCTAGCAGTTGTTACTAAGGTCCAAAGTCGCACCATTATTAGCCTTCTATGGTTTTATATCATTAGTTCAACGTTACTAAATAATGCTTTTCCAGAGCAACTGCATGAGTTACTACCATTTGTTGAATACCAAAACCTTCTCCAGAATGTAACAAACACTTTTCTGAAAACTGCATGTTAAAATGCAAACGCGAGATAATCGCGGACAAACATGCAAACATAGCATATCCTTTTTTTAAGTCGGTTAGAAAAAACATGAGCCTACGTATTTGCATGCATAAAAATAATAGGTAGGTGTAAATCCACTACCCAAAGGTTTTCTGAACGAGATCACTCTTTAGCGAGAACACCGCGTTCTATTTACTGGTGAATTCAATGTTTTTATTCTGAAGTTTCTCAAGCAGTATCATTTTGGCAAGCAAAATTAGAAGTAAGTAGGTAATAAAGATTTTACTTACCTAACAGAGTCCTTAGGATAGCCAAAATATGAGATGTCATTATTTTTCCTTGTATTGTTCATACACACAGTACAAACCACCATATTTTCACGTGCACAACAAATACATTGAAATCGAACACGACGCGGTGCGCGCCCTGCGCTTGTGACCAAACTGAACTAGTATAAACCAGTTTCTGCGTGTACGTGACGAGGAGTTTGGTCACACGCACACACGCGCATCGCGCTTGTAGTAGTGTACCTATCGCAGCGCGGTTGTATGAAGCTTAGTCTCTGTTCCGTTTCTTTACTCATGTGGTCTGTACATTTAAAACATTGGATGAGACTTGATTATATCAACAAGGCATTATAAATTTTCGTAACTCCACAGAATAAAAGACGACCGAAGATTTAATTCTACCTGATTATTTTAATACTTATACTTTTTTTATAAAATTGACGCCAATGGTCTTGGAGCGTGTCGAGCATGTGTCGACTGACAAAGAACTCACGCCCGAAACGTGTGAACGAAAGCGAAATAGAGAGCGTGGGTTTGCGGCGCTTAGTAAGTCTCTTACTAATATTCGTAGTAGGTACTAGTCTTGCGCAGTAAAATAAGATAATGTTACCAATGAATAAAATACGATACTGACTGAGTACGGCGCGTGCCCAAACGTGCATACACGTCCAGTGCGCGGACTTGTACGGCGCATGCGCTCCGCTCGCCCACGCTGCCTGTCTCCCTCGAAGCACGCCCTGTCTAATCTAGCAACTGAGTCATTGACGTATAAGGGGGAGTACTAATGTTCAATACGGTACTGACTGTATGACAGCGCGGTGCGTGCCCAAACGTGCACCCACGTCCAGTGCGCGAACTTGCACGGCGCAGGAACTCCGTTCGCTCACGCTGCCCGCCTCCGGCTCCAAGCACACCCGATCCATACTTGCAGCCGAGTCATTGTCGTTTAGCTAACAATCAAAATGTAATTATTTCAGTAATACAAAACATTAGCATACAAACAGTTTTGGTGCCTCTTTTTATTAAGATCATACCTGTACTAAGATAAATTAGCTACATAGAAACACAAAATAGAAGTGTTTGATTTAAGAAAGCTGAACGCTGTATTAATGCAGAATCACGGGCACCATCGAGTGGTATTTTTTTCACAGAAATGGACGTCTTTTGACGGATGACGATAATGATACTAATGTAAAGTTTTTCATATCAATGGCGCAATGAACGATCAGCATATTACTTACATCATGTTTCATCATTGCAGATTTTTTCCACTTGTCTCCATGGTTGAAATATAGGATAACAAGTTCGCTTTTGGACATATCCATTGCTTAATATCTTTGCTATATTGTTTTTCACGTTCAATAAAGAGGTTACATCCATTCATACATACAATATATACTCCTTTAATTTACCTGTTGACTCTGTTTGGCAATTTCAGCTTCACGAGAGAGATCTTGATCGTTTACCACTTCTTCATGTTCCAACATGATCCCTGAATCCTGGTGATCCTGCCAGGATAAAGAGATGCCCCAAGGTCGGCACTTCCAGTAGAATGAATACGTCATCGGACTGGAAACATACATTTAAATATTAGCTAGTACCATAAATGGAAATGTAAAAAAAATAGAAGGCGTATTTCGTACGACATGAATTATGATAAGCCAGATGATGAAAAAATATTGGAGGGAAGAGATGATAAGAAAATTGCTACAATGACATACGACATCCAGTAAATTGAAAAAAGGCAACATAATCGCAATTAGCCAAAAAAATATTCTTTATGTTAACATAGAACTAACATAGTAATTAGGTTAAATGTAACCAACACTATATCCTCTCTGCTGTTGCCGGCCTTCGGGGTCGGATCGTTACTAGTACGCATAGTAAGGGCGCTTTTTTCATTTATTTTTAAAGTTTATTTTTAGCCATTACAGCGAAAACGTTTTTTGCCCATTTTCATATAGTAAGGAATGTGTACATGGTTTGAATAAGAGCTTTAAAAATTGACAAGCAAATATATTCATATTTTATAAAAAAAGGGAATTAAAAAATGCCTAGAAAAGCGACTACAATGTTTCTGCTCAAAGGAAACGCGACTTTGCCAATGAAGAGCTCCTGGTGTATTTTATTCCCCAAAATATGAAGCATGTTTTTGATATGCCCATTACTATATTTCGGTTTACCTTTGGTTGATAATCTGCAAAGTGGCAGACAGGGATCTGTTTGGAAATGCGGCGCCAAGATGCACGTACGACTCGCATTCGGGATCCCCATCGTATGTTATATCGTAGTCTCTCTCCTGAGCCTGAGGTGACAGAGAAAATACAAGCATTTAAGAAGGAGGAATAAAGGCCAGAAAAGAAAGCTGCTTCTTGATCAGAGGCATTCTAGAAGAATCTTACAAACAAATCACATTTTTTTACTTGTAACAGCGGTTAGAGAGGTGGTCCAGGCCAGGATGAGTCATGAACCTGAGGGCTAATACAGATGGACAGCATAAGAACTGCAACCCTGCTGCAAAATTGCAGTACTGAATACTGTGATCCAGTTGACGTGACTCCATCCAAGCTGCATGAAAACTACTACTAAATATAACATTGCAAATGAACTACACCCAAAATGCAGGGTTGTCGACAGACTGGGCGGCAGCCAGCTATAGTGCATTTCGTTTGCAACTTGGATGCAGTTACGCTAAATACCCTCGAACTGCCAGAATTTGCAGCTGACTTGCAGTTCAAATGGTGTCCGTCTGCATCGGTCGTTATGACCCTTCCAGAGATCCAATGAAATCACTCGCCTCAACAGAAATATGACCAGAACTGAAGTACACGGAGTCAGCAACAACATGAAGTGACCTGGCCACGGAAGTAGACGACAGGATTTTGAGGTCAGTCTTGTAGAAGCCAGTGGTAGTCGCGCGACAACGTGCGACACCGCGCGTCACTCCACCACCCGCCCACCAGGCCGGGTAGATGGTGAACGGACCCGATTTTAAAAAGCCCTTTGAAGTCAACTCCTGTAAAAAGAGAAATGTAAAGAGAATGAAGAAATAATAATAGCTTCCTCGGTTTATGGGAGTTTTCACAAAACGTTATTGTTTTATGGATTTTGGGAAAATTTAGATTATTCGACTTAGAATCATGAACAATTTATTAATCCTAGTAGGAGATCAAAATTGCCCCAATATTTCACTTAAGATCCTGTTTGAAGTAGGTACATTAATGCGAAAGTACCGTAATGAAAAATAAAAATAATCTCTTTTCTCCGCAGTTTCTAAATGTTCTGCAAACTTTACAGTTTCTGTTATGATTATCATGAAAAGACTGAAAGAAAAAAAAATTTCCTATCTCAAATTCGTACAAAGGTGCACCCATTAAAAAATAAAAATAAAACATAAATGCTAACGGGGCCAAATGTGTCAAAATATATAATGTTGATGCCCTGGTATATCAGAAATGCCAATAACTAACACTAACCTCAACCGTACACTGAAGCCAAGCGTCTTCAGTTAACATGAAGAAAGAAGCGTGCGCTGCTTGACACTCCAGTGATAGTGTCGTGCAATGCTCATCTCCTAGTAGCCTGGTACCCAAATCTATGATACTTCTGGGTGGTGATATATCATACAGACTCTCCATGGACATAACTTCAGATGAATCCATTCCATTCACGAAAACTGCGAGGAAAAAGGAACAGCGACATAATTATGTTTTAAAATTTGTTGCAGATGTTGACAACGCTCATCCAGTGAGGACGCTACTAGAAGTCTATCCTCGGTTCTGCAGGTTGCGGCCCTGGGTCAAATAGCTTGGAATTGGAAATTAACATATAGCCCCAATTTTTCTTTTGTTCCCAGGTCTTTCAACCACCTAGTATTGCCACGGCCTTCATCCCTGAAGGTCAGTAGATAATTTTCAAATCCTGAAATCCCGCTACCAAAACGCCTAAAATTATTGGCGAATAAGGACTTACTGTGCAACTCCGGTGACATCATGTAGCAGATGATGGGCACGACCAGCCCTCTGCCCACAGACGTGCGTATGTGCAACTCTTCGTGCAGCGTGCGCGTGTTTTTTGGATGAAAAAGTATCTGTCAGGCAAATGGGTTATCCTTTAATTTCAATTTAGGTTGTTAGAAATTCAGCGACGTAACAGAATCAGAAGACGTTCAAAAATTCTAAATGTTTCAGATTTTTTTCTCTACGATCAAACATGATTTTGAACTTACTATCAATGTTACTACTTAGAACAGGGCCATTGAGAAACCTACAGATTAGATTCTTCATTGATATTTTTTGATTTAAAAATTGTCAAAATTCACGCAGAAAACTGACTCTTTAAGAGTGTTTAAGATTGTATGGAATATAGGTACCTTCAGCTCAGTAGCAGCACCGGCGGTGACCCTCAGGCCGCGTGATCCAGAAAGTCCCACTTCTATCTCGCGACAGCGCGGCAAGGACACAGACAGCCGAATTTCCAGTTTGGAAACGTTTACAAGACGAAGTTGATGCTGGGAAATATTTATATATTATTTTCACTTTAGGATATTTTGGAAAATAGAGGTTATTTGGTACTAAGCAAAAAAATAGCTTTTGTGCCCTTTTTTTACCATTTTAATATAAGTGACATATTTATGTATTCTGGTAATTAAAAGACATTTGTTCCAAGTAAAGCGATGGAAATATAATTATATCAGGGCTTAAAGCTTTGATTTGCAAACTATTTATAATTTTTTGCATTTTATTGGTCGATAAGTTATCATAAATTTAAATTCGACTTTCTTTTTTTATTCACAAACTGACCGGCGATTGACCTCTTCAGTATCATCTAATGGTGAGTGACTACGGGGTTGACGATGTAGCTCGCTGGTTCAGTAAAAGCCAATTCACTCTTACCTTGAAGAGACCTAAATTATAATTTTCAGCAAATACACACGATGGGAGCGAGTTCCTTAGCGGTACGCATTAGAAATGATGAAGCAAATTGCTTCGTGCGAATAAGTGGTGAACTGACAACATAGGTAAGGATAGAATCTCTCCCCTCGCCTGGTTGGTTGATGGTGAAACGGGGATGGCCGAATTAAATAGTCAAATTCCTGCGCACACTCTCCAGAATAAATTCGATAGAAAATTGTAAGCTGGCAACTGTGCGGCTATGTGCGAGATTCTGGAAGATGCCCCCAGCCGGCAAATCTTAGGGCTCGACGTTCTACTGAATCCAAGGCAGCGAACTGGTACCTGGCAGAGCCATTCCAAAGATGGCAGCATTCGTGCATGGAGTAACTGCTGCAGCAGTTACTCCATGCACGAATGAACATAAGCTTGAGCGAAAAACTCTTCCGGCGCAAAATACCGTGCCACCTTGGCTTCAATAGAGGAAACAAAGAACGGTCTTACTGTACAAATAAGTAACATGAGAAAATATAAGTCTTACTGTGTAAGTCTGCCCCACAGTGAAGTTAACGAAATGAATCTGATGTGGTACGCAGTAGATGTACTTGGGCAAGTGCGGTGAACGTTCTTCCGCGGGTGGCGGGGGATGCATATGCACTCTTAATGAATGGACACTATATAAACGAGAAAATAATTTTTATTAAGTGCCAGTGATTATAGCTGGCCCAACATTACAGGGTTCTATGTTGCATCAGGGTAGTTAAAATTAGACCTAAATGTCAATATGACAGTATTCAATGCATGATAGCAGGAAATAAGTAGAAAAAGGCGGTACATAACCTATAGTTACGATGATCGCTGGGTTAGACCTCAACGTTATAGCAATTTAACGTGGAATGACCATTCCACCCCAACATGATTAAGAGAAAGGCATACATCAGTATCTTTTAGTACATATGTCAAACTGTCATAAGTGAGAGACTACCATAAATTTAAAAGGTATACGGTGGTTTGTGCCTTGTGACTTGATTTGATCTTAGAAATCGAACCGACTATACACATTCAACGGTTAAATCACATCCAATCAAATCATAGCAATACATTTTCAATTACCTGTAAGTCTGTGTAGAGCAGTCATCAAGACCAACATGCTGGAGAGGTTCGTACAGTTTGGCTGCTGGTCTGTCCTGAACACTGAAGTCACATGAACTTCTGTTCAGAATATTCTGGACCCAAAGGGATTGGTCTCCTGAAGACAGATGTATGCAAGAATGCATAAATTAGGACGGTCGCTTGTATTAGTAAGTATACTAACAAGTTGCGGTTTGGCTCTGGGATAGTAGCGTTACAGACAGCTTTCATTTAGAAATAATGTGCATACGTCAAACTAATAAATTCGCAGCTTGTCAACATTTTTCAAAGCATTGTTTACCGGAATGCTGCTCAATCCTTTGTTCATCTTCTAAAATAAATATTGAACCACAATGAAAAGTAACTTGTGCTGCAGTTGTGAGTAGTTTTGGTTTTGTTGTGCGTTTTATTTAAATTCGCGGTATATTCAATCCTGTTTCCTCTGTGTTTAATATTCACCGTCAAAGTCATAGTTATTTAGTACAAAAAAAATATAATATATTGCGGTTGTATAAATACATAAAAACCGGCCAAGTGCGAGTCGGACTCGCGCACCGAGGGTTCCTTACAAACACTTTTCATCCCTAAGTGGTTAAGTTAAGTTTGCACCTGGTATGTATAGCGCCCCATATAAATTAGGTGCAAAGTTAGGTATTAAAAAAAAACTACTTACTAGATCTCGTTCAAAACCATTTTCGTTGGTAGTTTTTATAGTAATGTACATCATATGTTTTTTTTAGAATTTTCATTTTCTTATTTTAGAAGTTAGAGGGGGGGGGGGGACCAAATTTTTTCCACTTTGGAAGCGTCTGTCACGCAAACTATTCGGTTTAGAAAAAAAATATTTTAGAAACCTCGATATCATTTTTGAAGACCTATCCATAGATACCCCACACGTATGTGTTTGATGAAAAAAAATAATTGAGTTTTAGTTCTAAGTATGGGGAGCCCCCAATATTTTTTTTATTATTATTTTTGCATCAAAATCTTAGTGCGGTTCACAGAATACATCTACCTACCAAGTTTCAACAGTATAGCTCTTATAGTTCCGGAAAAAAATGGCTGTGACATACGGACGGACAGACGGACGGACAGACGGACGGACAGACGGACAGACAGACATGACGAATCTATATGGGTTCCGTTTTTTGCCATTTGGCTACGGAACCCTAAAAAGGCAATATTTATAAATAATTAATTATGACATACTCCAAAGTAAATTCATTGACCAAGTGAATATTTAAAACGTCTCCGTTTCAACGAATGAGGTATTTGTTGCTATAGCGCCAACAGAAATACATCTTCTGTGAAAATTTCAACTGTCTAGCTATCACCGTTCTTGAGATACAGCCTGGTGACAGACGGACGGACGGACGGACGGACAGCGAAGTCTCAGTAATAGGGCCCCGTTTTTACACTTTGGGTACGGAACCCTAAAAAGACGTAATTTGGCCATTACAAAAAAAAACACGAGGTATTATACAGCTCACAGAGCCGCTATTTATTATGTATAGATTATATATTATATTATATACATAAACACGAAAAGCTTCGTACGTGTTTTTGTTTGGTCGCTTTAAATCAAAGTATCTTGAGCGAAGCTCACCGAAACGTGTTTTGATAATGATGATTGATGATTATCGCGGGGATTGTTAGCCCAAATTATCAGGATTAAGGGATTTCCTACCCAAATAATTGCTTAAACTTTGCAAAGTAATAAATCGTAAACTCTAGAACTAAACAACTTAAATATAACTTGAATATTCGATTTATCTTCAATTGGACAAATAAATAATGACAGTTTGGAAATTCTTTTAAACACACGGTGTGGTACACAACTACATAAAATTGTGAACCCCCGACAAAAGAAGGGGGGTGTTATAAGTTTAACTTGTGTGTCTGTGTGTGTCTGGCTGTGGCACCGTAACACCCATACGAGTGGGTCGATTCGAGCGCAGTTTTTTTTTTATTGAAAGCCTGGTTTGTCGTAATAGTTCTTGGCTTTGTTTGAGGAAAATCGGAGCTCCCATCTCCAAATTATTCAACTTTTAGTGGAACAACTGACAGGATCTCAGCCGGGAATAGCTAGGAATTCCGAATTTTGTTGTAATGATCAGTTTTAGTAGCATTTGCTACATCACTGACTAAAAGAGGGTCTCTTGATGACCAGCTACCTGTGTCGGGGTGATTAATTATTAATTTACGTTATATATTTTTTCTAGTGTATATCCATCTGCAAGCTAACCGACTATCATGGTATGGGCACGTGATGCGAAGAGAGGAAAGCCACGTAAGCAAAAAAGCGTTAAGCATGAATGTGGACGGATATAGAAGAAGAGGAAGGCCAAAGAAAATTTTGAATGAAAAGTTGATCGGGTCGCAACCTTCCCTATAATATGGTTGAGGGAGACGATGGCTGAGATATGCGTCATGCTCGTGAACGGGTGCTGTTTGTGGGGTCCGGTCTGTTCATACTAGCAAGGGCCAAATTAGTTGTGTAGTAAACGCTTTTCAGTGTTTAATGAACTGACGTGAGAGACTTCATCCTGTACTCGATTGAAGTTATTTTTTACTTAGAGACTGTAATTTCGCTACTCCCGACGTAATCATTATTTCGATGAAAAAATTTGGTCATAAGAAATAAGATTGAATTACAAGGTAGAGGTTTACGGCCCTTTTTATTGCCAATGCTCAAGAATTTATTACACAACAAATTGGCACAAATACCCTTATTATGGTACAGAAAAACGATCAACGCGTAAACACAAGTAAACTGTTTACGACGCGGTTAAGTTTTACTGAAACTGCGGAGCTCTTATAGACTACAATAATAGTATAGTACATTACTGCAGACGCCGGGAAAGAAGGGCTCCCTGGGTAAGTGGGTATAGACGGCCGACTGTAGGGAGGCCGGATAGTGATACGAAGCCGGCACGCCCTTTTCACGGCTAAGGCATGTATAGTGCTTTTCACAAACATATGCAATGAAAATAAAAATTAAAACTACTCAACAAAATATCATTCAGCTATTTAGCCTGTTCATGAACACAGACGCCATGTTTAAATATTTCTCGTCTTAGGTCCTTCAATTTTGTGCGAAATTCCTTTACAGTTCTCTCGAGTTGTTCCGCGCCCGAAGCGTGATACTTTGAAGCCTGTTATAGCGCACGTTATATCGATATTTCATTGCGTGTTTATTTATTTATTTAAACTTTATTGCACAAAACAAGTCAGTACAAATGGCGGACTTAATGCCAAATGGCATTCTCTACCAGTCAACCATAGGGAAAAACAGAGATACTAGAAGTGGGTGCAAATTAGAAATCTGATGGTCATGTTCAAGAAACCATCCTTATTTTGGTACGGCAAAATGACCAACGCATA
The DNA here is from genome assembly GCA_905147355.2 of Apotomis turbidana. Classification (NCBI taxonomy): domain Eukaryota; kingdom Metazoa; phylum Arthropoda; class Insecta; order Lepidoptera; family Tortricidae; genus Apotomis; species Apotomis turbidana. The sequence goes on from LR990293.1 coordinate 23,255,002, forward strand.
AACACAAAGAAACTACAACGCGGTTAAGTTTTACTAAAGCTACGGGGCTCTTAAAGAATACAATAAAGACCTGTCCCAGTACCCTACAGCATCCACTTGGCAGTTGCCCATACAGATACCTTGCCAACAAAGATAACGGTCTGGATTTGGAACATCATTCCTTTAGATCAGGTGGTAATCCCTTTGTAAATATTTCCTCAATTTTGCTCTGTAGCGTGGAACACGATGGAACTTTGTTATAACTTTTCGAATACTAAATCATCCTAGTCCAGTACGTAGTCTAAGATCAGATATATCGAGTTTACCGCGTCATTTTATTTTAATAAGACAAGTGCCATTATTTCTTTGTAACAATGACTTATAAAATAACACCGTTAGACGTTCATACAAAATAATAAAATAAAAATTCATACCATACTAAACACTTTGACATACTTGTGCGGCTTGTCTACCAAGTATGCTAGACTGTTAACCCCTGTTAAGTGTTAACTCCTAAATGCATGAAGTACCAAATTTCTACAACTGAAATGATATAAGTCAAAATCAACTAAATTTAATTTTAAGTTTGTCAAACTGAGTCACACAATCTCAATTGATGTGGATTTATTATTTTTATTAAAGCAATACCGTCTGAACCATTACATTTTTCAACTTTTCGCATCATTGTAAACATTTTTTGTGGGTTTGGTTTTAAGTAATTTCGTAAAAAAAATACTGTCTCTTTTGAATACTGTATGCATGCAACTAAGAGTGACAGTGAACGATGTTCCAAATCTCTCTAAGAGATAAAATTTGCGAGGAGGAAGTTCAAAAAACCAGGTATCCCGTCTTAACGAGTTCACTGCCAGAAACGCATATACACGTTTACCGTTGTACAAAGTTCCTAGGCCACGACCCTGGCAGTGAATGTATTAAGTGGCAGTGGGCAGGCTATCTGTAAAAGAGCTCAGGCAAGCGATGGAGCCGACGACTAACGGCGTGGAGGCCTCGGTTTCACTGCCGTAGGCCAGGCCACCCTAAAGCTCGATGGCCCGATGATATAGCTGAAAGGAAGTGGAGAAGAGAAATATCATCCAGGAAAGAATGGAAGATATTAGGGAAGGGTCCAATACTAGACGGAAAAATGCTCAAGATGATCATGATGATGTTGGGCGAGGCACATTGCTCCCGTACGATGGCTGCTAGGACAAAAAAGTTCTTCAGTGGTGCCTGTGTAGCGACGCAGCATGGAAAAGCCCCCAACCAGGTAAACCAACGATGTGATCAAGATTGCGTTAGACAGGGTGCACGACCGGTTGCACTGCTCAATTCCTAGGAGAGGCTTTGTCCTAGCAATCGATGTTGTTACGGACACAAGCCGAAAATTGTTAGTTCATAAGCGAAATTTAATGTATATAACGTTAATTTATTTAATGCGCATAAAAGACGCTGTAAGTCAAGTTATTATGTACCAAATGTATGTAAAGTCCACAAACGTAAAAGAGACACATATATGTAACTGGTCTAATCCCAAACCGATCCCGATCCGAAAATCACAATTCGATAGCGATGAATATTACATAAGATATTCACGTGGTGCCGAACCACGTTGCGGCAATGTTATGATAATATCACATCACCTGCTATCGCTTACACAATAGTGTCAGGCGATAGCTACGGAAAATCCCATCAGGAATCCGTTTTTATAATGTTCCTAAAGTAATTAGGTCAGCCGCAATTCACGTTAACGTAAAATTAACGTGAATAATGAACCGTCCAATTAGAGCCCATTTTCAGTATGAAATCGTATCGGAATTTCGTTTTAACAATTCGAGTTAACTTCACTAGGACCTAATCACTTGGAATACACTTATAGATGCATCTGGACTCATTGCACTTACCTTTTATAGCGTTCCGCGACTTGCTAGCATACCGTAAATTTGACTTCATCGATCGATACGACTTAATAGCTAACGAACCGTAACTCTTATCTTATAAAACGTAAGGCTATTTAATGCGGTGCAATGAAAGCTACAGAATGAGACATCTCACGTAGAAATCGAACCGTAAACGTAGACACGACACTTCCCGAACCACCCATCCCATAGACCAGAAAAGCCGTTAGGGCTGAAAAATGGGAAAATGAACGTCCAATCACGTAGCTAGTTCACTTTCTCATACAACGACTCTTAAAAATTAACGTACTTGACGAAAGGGGCGTGCCGGCCGTAGAATGTACGGATCGACGCCTCCTATTGGCCTGCGAGCCAGTATTGCGCTCACAGATCCCGAGTCTTATTAGATTGTAAGGAAAAAGCATATAAGGAATTATTGTTTTCGATTGTTTACCATACTGCCGAAGAAAATTAAGGAACGAACAAGTCAACTAGTGTTTTTATAACTCGAACTCGAAGGCGCACGAGAGCGAGCGAGAACGAGAGAGACGCGATCGGCAGATGCGCAAAAATCACGGTGGCGATTTTGGTCGAGTAAGTCCGCGACGGCGCTGTAAAGAGTAACGCACGCGCACGTCCAGGCTTGGACGACAAGTCACTGGAGCCCTACATCGTAGCCTGGTAAGGCGGCGAACACTAACGTACCACGTGAGGCGTTCCGGCCGTCAGACTAGCGGAGCCCTGATATCCCGGTCGACAGTCCACGGAGCCCGAAGGTCACAGAGCCCGAAGTGCATCGGTGCCCGCCTTAGCGGCGTTCTTCCCCGTCTACTCGAGTGCCGCATCTTCAGCTGCAGCCCAGACCTGTCCAGTAAGCCCGAACCGAAACGCGGTCTCCTCGTCATTCGCGTCTCACACAACTTCGCCTCGTTACATCGCCATTTTAAAGTGCCGTGCTACCCGTTGTACAAGTTCTGATTATAGTGTATAGTTCGTAATCATTTGTTTTATTCCTAACTACTGCGTCATACCCCTCAGGGCACCTAGGATCCCCCCCTCAGAATCTAGATAGACTAGAGTAAGTATCTCAGTAGCAAAGAAACGTTACATCACTCGTGAGCTACCGAAGAGGCAGCGTTGAGTGATTATCCTCAACAGATGTCTTCCGGTTATTAAAAACGTTTCTTAATAGTTGCCACCTACTTTCTACTTCGCGCCTCTACTACTAAATGTTCGCAGAACTATTGATTGCGTGACAAAAACTGTCGGTCTCTTTCTTTTAACACCATACGAGTAAGATAGATGACGCTTAGTCGCGCGACAAGCCAAGTTACGGCAAGTTGAGGCAGCTTTTCAACATGGAGTTCACTTGGCTACTGTATCAAGCCGAGTAAAATAAGTTTCAACAGGATTCCAGCCTAGAATTAAAGTAAATTCGATTTAAAATAAATTACTCTTCTTTAAAAACATCTAAAACGTGCCGCGGCAAGATCTCCAACGATAATTCTTTGGTATTATTTATGAATTTGACCTTGTTTTTTTTAGCGCTGGATTTGCTGATCTATTTGTACAGTAGCACAAGTCAATGTTCTTGGGTTCTGTAGTAGAATGCTTAATCAGAATCTCCACTGAAGCGAAGCGGAGAAGACGTGCCAAATTGACCAATCACCTGAAATCAGAATCAGTTGAAATCTGTATCTTAGGTTCGCTTCACATTTGTGATTGGTCATTCCGCACTAGGGTGGGTAATTTTTTTTCTATTTTAATTTCTAACGGGCACAGTTGAAAAAAGGTGCCATTTAGTGCCATTATAATAATAATAAAGCCCGTTTATTTCCAATCTACAATTGTTACATGCTCTTTTTTACTTATATAATACAAATAAAAAAAAATGTGTTTATAAAAAAAGTTGTTTTCTTTTTTCTTTTACTCGCTATCATTACTTTCTTCAGTATCATGGATCGGAACCCCTTCTCGGGTAAAGGCCTCCTCCAGCTTCTTCCAGCCCTCTCTATCCATAGCTTTCTCTCTCCATTTACTTCCTGTTATCCCTTGTATATCATCTTTCCACTTCTTTCGAGCCATTAATTGATACATATTATTATTTATTTTTATATTTCCGTTTTATTGCCTCCGGATTACTCCACAAAAAAGTTCCCAATGTATGGAGCACTAAAAAAAGTGGCCTTGTATATATTTTTTTTGTTGTATTTCGTTTTGTGATGCCCTACTTATTATACTCAGAATAAAAATACATGAATATATTGGGCCAAATTAAAAATAATAAAACCAGACTTCATAACGCTCCTTTAATATGGGCATTTCTATACTAACTTAAAAATAGATCCGGAGGCAAAAGATCAACATCAGTTACAATGCAATTTTGGTATTTAGTTTATATTATTATGAGTTACATTTTTTTGCTAAGCCTAAAGAAATAAGAGTATACATTTTTTTCCCATACAAAAGTGACCCACCCTATTCCGCACTTCTCCGCTCCAGTGGAGATGCACCTTTTGTCTCCGGATTTTAATCACCACTATTATAATAATAACTTTCATAAGTAATAACTTCCTAACTAATATGTAATAACTTTTCTAAGCTACATCATTGAAGAACATGTTGAAGGAAATCGAGGCAGAGCAAGATCAAGAATAATTTCCACTTTTTGTCTTGACGACGGCAGTAAACTTTTAAATTGATTCAATCCACGTACAATGAAGAGTTCGTACGTACAATAATTTCCATTTCACAAATACGGTATTTTTCACTTCGTTGCTCTCGTACATGAAAAATTCGTTGCGTTAATAATGGCAATGAAATAACGAGTCTAATTATAGTTTCCTGTGATGTAACATTCCGACCTTGTACGAATTGGCAATTTATATTCCCCTCGTTTCTGGGTTATTTTTGAAACATGCTCCGTATTTCTGTTTTTTATGTCGGGCTAGTTTTCTAGAGAGAAAGAAAATACCTTTTTTCTTCCAGTTGAGGTTAACATACATACTTTTTTCCATACATACTTCTTTTGCAGTGCGGTAAGATGTAAATATTCACATAGAGGTCGATAAGGTACAAAGCCTTTCAAATAGCTTTATTTGAAAGGCTCTATACCTTATCGTCCTACACACAAAGCATGAGGAAAAATAAAGATCGACACACAAAGCATGAGGAAAAATTCGAAAGGTTATTTGGCGTTACGGTGGAGGAGCGGTAACACGCTGGACCGGTAATCCAGAGGTAATGTGTTCGATACCCAGTCTCTTTCGTCAGGTCACGCGTTTAAATTGTGCTTTGAGTTCTCTATCAATGATTTAAGATACAGTACAGGAACCGATGGCCGTTGCGGCAGGAAGGTTCTTGATTCAGTTCAGTTTATTTATTCAGTCACAATGTAAATTGTATGTGAATATGATATCAAACATAAAATAGTAATTATAAAGCCTAATACATAACTTAATACTAAAATACTGCACAATTGGTTTATAGATAATTTAAAATAGTTAAATACATGTCAGTCTCAATTTAAATATAAATAAATAAATAAATAAACCCATACCCATAAATAAATAACCCATTTGGCGACCGCGCACCGAAAGATGCAGCATGGGACGGCCTCCAACAACCGACCGTGGACCGACGACCTGGTTAGGATCTCGGGCAGAAATTGGATGAGGGCGGGACAAGACCGATCGCTGTGAAGAACTTTGGGGAAGGCCTTTGTCCAGTAGTGGGCGTCTATTGGCTGATATGAAGATGATGAAGGAAACGGCGTTCATCTTATCATCCAAAAGACGTCCACCGCCAGAGAAAGGCCTCTCAACTCTCCATAACGTACTATCTATCCTGAGCAAATGGATTCCGGTGATCCTAACCAGACTGTCAGTTCACTTTGTTGGAGATCTCCTTTTGTAGTCTGTAAACAGTCTTACCAGCAGCGTTTCGTTCTATTCCTGGCATAAGATCCCTCCTCCCAAGTAACCCCATCTCTCCCCGCGCTGCTGAGTCCTGTTTCTCTTTAGATGGTTTATGCAGAGTGAATAGATTCTGCGGAGGTTGCTTTGAAATCCTTTTCGCGAATTCCTTCTTCAAATCGCCTTCTTGTTTCCATATCTCTTCACATTCTGAATTGTATTTCTCGATCTGAAATAATGAAAGCAAGATTGAACTTGAAATAATACAATGTTTGTATATAAGATTGCGTTTACTAGACATCACGGGAGGTTCACTTTTATGTCCTTCGTTAAAGCTAACTGTACTGCATTGTATTGGTTATTTGCGGAAATTGCGACGCCATTGCGTAGCATGACGACATGGCCAATTTGCCGCTACGACTGGCTAAGAATGCGTGCCATTTTAACGATCAAAGGTGGAGAGTGGAGGCGTACTCCCAGATAGGCGATGCTGGTGTGTAGGCTATTAGCGCGGTAAACGGTGCCTAGTGAAATCGTCTTGCCTCAGTATCGTACCAGCCCGTCTAGCACAACTTGCATCGTGACTCTTATCACGACATAGCGTCACCTGTCACTCTCTCATAGTATTATTTAGAAAGAGATAGGTAATGCATCTCACGCGAGAAAAAGTCGCTTGTCAAAGTTGTGCTAGAAGGTGCTGAACTCAGTCATATTTCCTCGGTGTTTTGCAACATTGATTGACGACGCGGTTGGCGCAGTGGTTAAGCAACTGCCTACTGAACCGACGGTCCCGGGTTCGAATCCCGATAGGGGCAAATATTTGTGTGATGAACTCAAATATTTGTGCCTGGGTCATGGATGTTATTTGTATTTAAGTATGTATTTATCTATATAAGTATGTTTATCGTCGTCTAGTGTCCACAATACAAGCACTAGAGCTTACTGTAGGACTAGATTGGTTTGTTTGAGATTGTCCGATATTTATACAATACAATACATTTAACATTGATGGGATTAAAACATTGGGCGAAGATGACACCAATTAAAACAATAATAATGTTTAAAGTATATTCGACAGACACATTATACATGTCTGTTGCCGGAGTTCGGAAATAAAATTGATAACAACCCCAACGACTTACAGTGATTAGACAACGCAAAACCGTTAAAACGATATGTTAAATGGCTCCATATTGGCTCACATAAAATTCTCATTTATAATTCGTCATTAGTCATAATTTTACTTTTCTTTGAAACAAATAACTTTTCAGGATTGTTATACTACAAACGTAACCTAAACTAATGGGTTTTACTCTCAAAACTCAGAAACTTAATAAGTTTAGAGTTTTGCTAACGATTTTATGACAATCAATAAATACGTTATGACTATCAATCGTTATGTGAAAAAATGTGTACCCATTTTAAATAGATTTTCCCTTAATTATGTTCTTTATTATGTATTATCGCTCGAAATAAATGTATGTTTTTAGGCAGTCGTTCGATAGGTACAGTCGTCATCACAAAGTAAGTACTGATTGACCGAGCGAGCAAAGCGACCCCGCTTCAGCTTGGCCCGAAATACTTTCGTATGTTCAGATGTCCGGATAACCGGTTATTCTCGCTTAGAGACCGCACTTCTCAACCGATTCTCATAAAATTTTATCAGTAGGTTCGATAAGGTATACACATATATTTTTCGATTTATCTTTTCGAAATGAAAATTGTGACATTAAATTACACCTCTCCCAGGGGTACTGTGAAGGTTGTGCTTCACTGTTGGTGCTAATTGGCTACCGACATAAAAGTAAAGTTGTTTTATATTTAGAATAAGACGCGTGACATCCGTCAATGAAATAAATTGTAGTAGTTAGTCTTCAACTGGCCTCCGGGCAATAAAGATATTAATTATCGTACCTCTCGCTGCTCTATTTATTCCTCCTCTGAGGCTATCCCCCGGCAGTCGCCACAGTACCTACCTAGTCAAAATTATGGGTGCCTGTCTTATCGCATAACGTTTTTTGTCCTAAAAATGTTTGGCCGAGAATGTTTGGCATACTATTGAATGGCATACTACTCGTTTGTCCTAATAATTTTTGCGCATACCTACTCATTTAAACTCCTAACGCAAGTTTGTCCTAATATTGATAAATCTAAAATCTAATTACTTAAAGCATAATATTCCTAACATGAATTGCCCTAAGAATTATTTTGCCTATTATTAAATTGGCTAAAATTACAGCACCTAAACTAAACTATGGTAGGCGTGAAGTCAGAATCGTTACGTATTCTACCTTCAGGCAGGTCAGATTTTGGTTAGGTTAGGTACGACGACGAGCGAAGCGAGGAGGAGTGTTAGGTAGAACTGTGACCCTAACGAGCGAGCGAAACGCCAGACCCGTAACGTAACGTAAATAACGTTTGAAAACTCTGCTTGTTAAAAATCATCAAGATTTATGCTTACTGACATGTAGTCAAAACACATAACACATATCCTAATATTGTAAGACCGAAAACTGTAGGTTAGGTTAGGTTTGTTTTATGACCGGAGCGTTAGAATGCATGGAGGTATATTAAAATTTAGCAGTTAGTAGGTTAGGTTAAAGACCGAACACTGTAGGTTAGGTTAGGTTTGTTTTTTGACCGTGGATCGCGGAGCGTCAGAATGCTTGCTTAAAAATCTTCGAGATTTAGGTATAATGAAATGTAGTCAAAAGATTTTTAGCACATTAAATATTAGGAACATTACAATTATGCACATCAATAATTCGATAGCTGAATCTTAGCCACATCAAACGATAGGACAAATAATATTTAGGACAAACGATAATAGGAGCAACAATTTCGGACAATCAAAAATATGCGGAACAAAGTGTATGCCATACGTTATTAGGACAGAAGACGTTATGCGACACGACGATAGGACTAATAATGTATGTATGCCATCCGATATAGACCCAAAAATTATACAAGCTCAATTAAAATTAACAATAAGGTGACTCGGGGCTATTGTAGCTATGGGGTTATTTTATCTTATTACCATTATAATCGTCTGTGACCATTGTAATGGTCTGTGTATATATAGGATACACAGACGGTCTGTGTATCCTATATATACACATCCTATAGATACAATAACCCCATAGCTACAATAGCCCCGAGTCACCTAATTCCAAACGTTTCATGTAATTTCTTAAATTTAACCAGCATTCAATTATCGATTTAGTCATTTTATCGCGTAATGTTGATGTTGATTACCGACCTGTAGTTAGGAAAAATATTTTAAAAGTAAATATGACTGTTTTGACGGCATCTATTCTTTATCAATCGCTTGCCAAAGCAGAACATTTTTACGAGCTTGAAACCAGATGTTCATTTGATAATTAGTTCCAGCGATACTTTTATCAACCAGAATGAAAACAACACCCCTGGCAACATAATCAAAAGGGCTTATCTTTGTATATATGACGACAGCTTATATATCATTTCCATTATTAATAACACAGTTATCGACGGCACTTTATGCGATTCGACAACCAATGTCTGTCAAGTTTGAACGGTATCAATAAATAACGCTTTTAATAAAGCAATGTACGAAGTTTACGATAAGTGTTCGAATGGGTGTATTAATGAAAAGCGTTGCGAAATGACGAGATGTAATACCGGATTTCGGTCAGTTATATCCTTTTGTGTTTATGTTTAAATATGATACTGATGTTATTTTTCGCACATGTCGGCAGTTCGTATCTAGAGGCAAACACAAACAGTGCTTTTATAATGTCCAATCAGAGCGAGTTGGTGTCCAATATGACCCAATTGGAGATTGTGGAATTTGACGTCTTCAAGACGCCGTGGCTTGTCGGGATTGCAGTGTCGTCAAGTTGTTTACTAATGCAGCTACTGGTTTTATTTCTGATAGCAAACACGAGGAAATACGACGAGAAAGTATTAGTGCAATTGACTATAGCAAGACTGTTTAACACGGTGTGTGAATTCCTAGTGGCGCATGGAAATTTAGAAAGTGGATTATTGAAAGACGCGATTTTCGCTTTGTATTTTCAGTCGGATTTCGCTTTGGTATCTTGGATGTTTGTGTTTACGAAAAATCTGTACGATAAAGTGGTACTGGTATTTGTTTATGAGAAACTTGGATTGTTGGTTGTGTCTTTTCTGGTGTGGATCTTAACGATGCCTGTTGGTATCCTGAGCCCAGTTTTACTGAGTTACAACATTGAATATTGGAACATTTTCTATAAAGTGTACGCTCATGCGAAATTCTTCATATTGATTTTGAATGCTTTAATATTTTTTGAAATATTTAGTGTGGCTTGCCGAATTAGTGCAGATAGAACGAAAAATATCAAGCATTTTGTCAAAACTTCAATAATTGCTTTTATCCTAGTGTGTATCACTAGTATACAAGTTTTGACGACGGATTTGCTTTCATATTTCATAGGCGAACATATGGACCTACATTTTACGTTTTGCGTTATAAACTCATACCAAATATTAGCAGTTACAATTATTTTTTGTATTTTAGCTAGTAAGAAATTATCAGACTCGATAGGCGTTGTCATAATTTTTGAATTTAAGAAGCTTTTAATGACTAGTTAAAATATATCTATGTAAGGTAAGGTGGAATAAGGACTAACATAGTTTATCGTCTAATGCGGTAGGTAAGTATAACTGTTGGTTATTTATAGGACTGTGGCAGTTTTCTTCAGTCGAAAACTGACGAGAAACTGCGCAGGATCGGAAACAAGTAGCGTGCTTAGGTTTCGAAGGCTAAGATCCTGTTTGGGTCACTGAGCCAAAATAGTTAGCTAGTAAGTGGCTGTCTGCCGTGTTACGGTAACAGGTCTTATCTTTATACGGATGTCATAGTAAGATACGTCATTTGAACGTAGCATGGCAGCAGTCTTCTCCCGGTGATATTACTCCACCTTACCTTAATAATGAAGTAAGGAAATAGTTAAAGTTAAATATTTCAGTAAAATGCAAGGTTTGTCTTGTATTTGGCGATTACGATATTCTCAGAGATGATGATATAAAAATAATTATACACCTCCTCGACGATCTGGAATAAGATTCATCTGGAATTTTACGTGTTTCAAAATAACTAGAGTGGATTAATCTCAATGACACATAAATGTTACTTCGAATAGAGCTCATCGCTTCAATATAGACACACAGCGGCGAGATTTCGGACATATGCCTTGTTCCCCCGGGATTTTGGGGGCACAGATGGTTTGACGCCTACTGTAGGCCTAGTGTCAAATCATACGTGCATCGAATACCCCGGGTATGTCATGAGTGGACCCCGGACATTTGTCGCGGTGACGTCACAATAGGGTAGTTTGGGGAGTAAACGGACCTGTGTTAACAAATAAGGAAAAACTAACAGTTTTGAACCCAATATATACCTATATATATTTTTTTTTTCAAAAATGATAATCGCAATTTTTTCGTATTTTTTATTAAGTAATTTTTAATAAGTAACACTCCACTTGTTATTAAATTATAACCAATAAAAATTTAAAATCTTTCTTAGATGCTTTTGTCTTTGTACCTATATGTTTATAAATTTAAATAATTAACGGGTCAATTGCAAAAAAATTGTACATAGTTAAGGGCTTTAATTAAAACAATGTTAATTGATTCCTTTGTGTGACGAAAGTTACCCATACATTTTGTATGACTAACTTTCGTCACACAAAGGAAGCGATCGTATTTAATGTTAACTAAGCCTTTAACTATGTACAATTTTTTTGCAATCGACCCTAACGACAAAAATTACATAATTGCATTAATTGATCAATGTTATATTTTTGTATATTAACGGAAACCAAACATTTCATTTGTTAGGTACGGAGAGTCGGTTAACGAAATAACAACGACGATAAATAAATCAATTGACAATTGACCAGGTAATATTAACTAAAGAATATTTATGTATTCATTTATTGTATTAATGAACACCGGTCCGTTTACTCCCCAAACGACCGTATTGTGAAGTCACGGCGACAAAATGTCCGGGGTCTATTTATGAGAAAAAAAACATCGAATTTAGCCCTTGATTGTATTGTTTTTAAAAGCTTTTATTTAACTTGCCATGTATGTATCTAAGTATGTTTGTTCGGGTGAAATCTTACAACTCAATTTTGAAGCAGATATCGTCAACCGACTGAGCTGAAATTTTGCATACTCTCTTAACGACAATACAATAATATGGTACCATGGGGCTAATCTGATGATGGAGCCGGAAGGTGGCCATAGGAACTCTATAATAGAAAAAGCAATCCTATCGAGCTTGGGCTTTTTAGAATCGTCTCAGTGAGCATTTGATGGATATCCAAAGAAAAGTCGGCTATAAAAGCTTGCCACTAAAATGTCATTTTTGACAGAAACTTATTTTAGCATAAGCGGCAGTTGGCTTTGTTGTTAATAAATTAAGAACATAATTATAATATTTCATTTATATCTTCGTCTAGTACCCATAGTACAAGATTTGCTTAGTTTGGGACTAGGTCGATTTGTGTAAGATTGTGGATCCCTTAATATTTATTTATTTAATATTTTATTTTTGAACAAATAGTATTAGTTTAAGTATTAATCAGTATTTATGACCAATGATTATGCGGCATTTATTAAAACCTTGTCTTATTAACCACACTAATATTGTAAGGACGAAAGTTTGCGAATGTGTTTATTTGCATGTTTGTTACTTATTCACGCTCAAACGGCTGGACCAATTTTGATAAATTTTGGTATGAAGGTAGCTGACACGCTGGATTAACATATAGGCTACTTTTAATCTCGAAAAAATGTAGTGTTCCTGTGGGATGAGCGGGTAACATGTGTGGCGCAGCTGGTATTTTATAACAGTTTATCACACGACTATGTCAAAGGGGTTAGTATGTCAAGGTTGTTAACTTTGACGATACTTTAACGGTGGAACCAGGTTGATTGTAGGTATCAAATTAGTAATTCATTGATTGACAGCTGTAACAGTTAATTGTTGTTATAATTAAGAATGAGCAATATAAATCATGTTAAAGAAAGTATTTTTATTTAAATCCTCCTATAGTCAAACCACGCCAAGTCTTCCAATCGAATGAACTGTCAAACCATACACAAACGGACTTAGTTTGGTTTGACAGTTCATTTGCTTTTTTTTTTTTTTATGTCATAGGGGGCAAACGAGCAAACGTATCGCCTGATGGAAAGCGATAACCGTCGCCCATAAACACCTGCAACACCAGAGGAGTCACAAGTGCTTGCCTACCCGGAGGACGAAGATAGAATGCCTCTATGCTAGTAATTTCACCGACTATCTTACCCCCACACAGGAACACAACAATGCGAACATTGCTGTTTGGCGGTGGGTTAGCAGGCAAGACGGTAGTAACAATCCGGACGGACCCTGCACGAGGCCCTACTACTCCATCTCATCCTTTTGCTTGGAAGAGTTTGCGAGGTTTGACTCTATTGGAGCAGAGTGGAGATGAGTTAAATGGACCAATTACATTCCACAGATTCAAATGTGCTTCTTTTGAGCTTCAGAAAGACGCAACCTGATTGGTTTATTTTTTCTGCTCCGCTTTGCCGGACTGGCAGCCCTAACCACCCAAACCCAATTGACAACATTTCATATTTATAACAGGTGGAAATTAATATAGATATCGACAGGGCTTATTGTCGTGTACCTTAAAAAAAATCTTGGAATTTATTCTTCTGTATTTAAAGAAACATAAGAAAATACATCAAATAACTGCAATCTAAGACAATACGGGCTGAATAGGGTTGTTGTCTAAACCAAAGAGCGAAAACATAGATTTTTTTTTTATTTGACGTTGACAGATGACAGATGCATACCGAGTTTTATTAAGTTTTTTTTTAATAAGAAAACTGACTAAAGTAACCGTTCCATTAAGTTATGGTTTTGGTGTTGCCACATTTTAAAATGAGTGTTTTTATAAATTAATAATAAAATAAATAATCATCTCAGAAAATAAATAAAAACAGAGATTACTTCATCTTTTTAAGCAGAATTCAGAAAAGTAATAAAATGATAGTCTTAAAAATATGAAATGTTGTCAATTGTAAGTAAGTTTTTGTAGGTCCTTTTACTCTAGGTATTAATTACCGAATTACATTATATTATGTTGCCAGCGGGGCTATTATATCTCGCCACGACTTCGTTTGTCGCGCGACACAGCGTGACCTGTCTTGCTCACACGTTATTATAAGGAAAGACACATGGCATTTGTCACGCGAGTCACGGGTCACATTTGTGCTAGAGGTACAGATCCTTCCTCTTCGCGTCGTGTTCCACATTACCGAGGGTCGTGGTTCTCCGGATGCAGAAGTATTTTTTCCGTGATAAGTTTCCGCCACGTGTGTCTGTCCCTTGCATCATGGAGTGCATCGTGCAATTTGGTGTTAAGCGGTGAGCGGGCCTGGTCTGGCCATCTTGTTGGGCTGCGGCCTCTCAATCGATTTCTTTCAATCTTGCCGGTGAGCATTAGCTACTCAAGATTGTGCCCGTTCATTCTGGCAATATGACCAAAAACCGGGCAAGAGCATGTCGGGCCACGCTCAGTGTAGGGTTCCGAAGTTGCTCATCCTTCACAATAGACCGAGGTTGAAATAAAATTATGAGAAAGATTTCAAGCTCTATAAAAAAGGTCGTAAACGCCAAAGCAAACTGTAATTACTTATTACCTTCTGGAATTTATCGATTATACGCGCCAGATTGAGTGGAATGTTTTAATGCAGTATGGAAATTAACTAAGTAACGTTCGAAGTATAAGGACACCGCGCGGCAGTTACGTCATTTTACAGAAAATTACGAAATTTTGCGATAACTTAAAAACGGCTCAACCGATTTTATTCAATATAGTTTTCATGAAAGTGCTTATAAGGCTTCATTATCATGAATTTTCCCATATTTTTTTGACCCGTGGTTGCAAAGTTAGCGGGGGTTGAGGACATATATATTTTTTTTTCGGAGCGAATATTTACAAATTTGCTGACTTTATTAAAAAATAATGTTTGAAGATCCTTATTATTTCTAATACACCTATTCAACGACACCCCACATACTAGTTTTGGAAAGATTTTTTTTTTTTATTTACAGTTTTGTCGGCGTGATACATACACATACCCATACCAAATTTCAGCTTTCTAGTACTAATGATCACGGAGCTAAGCCACGGACGGACGGACAGACGGACATGGCGAAAACATAAGGGTTCCTAGTTGACTACGGAACCCTGAAAAACGCAAACATTCTAGAAAGGCAAATCGTGGACAGTCGGGTCTTTATGTTCAGCTCACGCTGAATAGAGCTAGAGCTAGCGAGGTACAGATACCTACCCATAGTTTCTCGTCATCAGTGGCACTGGTCTTCTCCAGGGCGAGTGGTGGCAGCTGATCCATCTCCCGGAACACCTCCCGCAGCATTGGCTTCACGTCCGCACATACTGTTCTGCAGTCAGAATAAGCCGGTCAAGTGCGAGTCGGTCCCGCGCACCGAGGGTTTCGTACGAACTATGAAAGCACTGCATATTGATCTAACGAAAAGCTGTGCTGTGTGCTGAACTGTGCTGAGCGACAAACTTAACTTTACCGTTGGAAAACTGTTTTATGTAGGTACCTACTTTAAATACAGACTTTTTTATTTAATTAGAAATGTATAGTTTTCAGCTTTTTCTCTCTAAGTAAGTACTTGTAGTATAACAAGGTACCTATTACTGGCCAAATTTCATAGTTTTAGGTTACTCCTGTAGCGCGGAAATAATCCCATGAGCATACCTGTGCTAACTCGGGGCACCGATACTGAAACTATGTAGCAAAATATTTTATCGAAAAAAAATATAGCGATGTTACTGTCAAGATCTCAAAGTTTTTCAACATATTTTTTCTCGTTATTTTAAAATAAAAACAATAAAACGTCTATTATTTGTCTATTGTAAAATAGTTTTCATAAACATAGTATATAATCAATATTATTTCCATATTCGTCGGTATAAAAGATTGCCGTTTAGAGAATCGAATATAGAAGATATCGAGAATATTCAATTATCACATGTATTAATACTTATATTTATATATCGACCTCTTTTTTATCGATATCAAATCCCTATGAACGTGCCCCGAGTTAGCACAGGTATACCTATTAGCAAGTTATACCTACTCCCACAGAAAGTCCGACTACTGATAACGAGGGCTAACTCAGCACTCTGCAACCCTAACAAGATCTTGACGACGCGGTTCGAGCAGTTTGTAGTGCACCTGCCTACTGAGCCGGCGGTCGTGGGTTCGAATCCCGGCCAGGGCAAATATTTGTGTGATGAACTCAGCTCACAGTCAACGTTCCCGCGTTGGATGAAGTACCTCAATTACAATAATATTTACCTTTTGCCAGGTATCAACGGCAGATTGTCACTATCGGCCATTATTAAATATAATACACGAAAAACTTTCACACAATTCTAGGAAAACATAAAAATCGCATCAAAAATGTTTTGCAAATTTTTGGCAGACTTTAGTAGTCAAAGTGACAAAACGTCAAATGCATGTTAGAGGTTTTATTCAATGAGGTTATTTATGACTTATGACCTCATTGACACGTGTACAGTGACGATCATAAATGGAATATAATGCAAATTTTCTGTGAAATAGCGAAATTAAGGAACTACGAGGCTGTCAGGCTGAAATTTCATACGGTTGTCAGTGTCGCTGCGTTTAAGTGGTCTGTTTGTGAAGATTTTGGCGACAGCCATCAGTTCACAAAAAAGTTGGTTGCACTTTAAGCTAGTGGTGGGAAGTGGCAGGTGACTGACGTGAAATAATGAAAACCACCTACCGATGTATACCTAGTGCGACCAACTTATCTGTGAAACGGTGAAATTAGCAACTGTCAATGCTGAAATGTCATACGATTGTGAGTGTCTCTACGTTCGAGTGCTGTGTGTTTTATTGCAATAATGTTCAATTTTTAAAATTAAAACAGGCCTTAAGACGATGAAATGACACTTCTATGAAATTAAACATTCGTCGAAAAATAATTGTGCAATTATTTAGTGAACCCTCTTCAGTTCACAAATACAGTCTGACCAAAAAGAGTAGTAATTATAAGTGGCAATACTACTGTAGTGTCATCCCCATTTTCTTAAATTGATTAGAAAGGGATACTATAGTATTGCCACGTTTTAATTTGGTTCTACTCTTTTTGGTCAGACTGTAAGTTGGTCGCACTATATTGTTCCATGTGCATGATGTTTTTCCATCGTACCGGAAAATAAAAGTTTGTATGAGCACGCTTTTTTATTAACTCCGGGGAAAAAGTTGAAATATAAATATAAAAACGAGCTTTTCCGACTAAATACGATGGAAAATATTTATTCACTAGAACTCTAAATATATATCGATAATAATTCATCAACATTCGGATTATCAAATAGTGAAGAATATTTTGTTAAGTATCATAGTTTTAGAGAGTTCTGGTCAGCTACAATTTATTAATTATAAACAAATAATAAATAATAATATATTTTCACTCTAAGCTTATTCTCGCAAGAAATCACAACAAACGTAGTCATAATTTGTAAAATAATTTAAAAGTTTCCACGCAACATGAATTTTAATCACGACTGTACATTTTCGTTACTTCATGTCATCATGTGATTTAAACCTTTAGGCTCACAATGCCTACGCCGCAAAACGACTTTGAAGGATTTCGCCTCAACAGCTGTGGCTGAAATTCAAGTGGTGCCATCTTATTTGACATAAACACAACTTGTTCTACCGTACCGTCCTGAAATTTACAAGCTACGTTAAGGCGGCGTTCTATTTACGTGGTGTTCTAATAACGGCATAGATGGCGCTAAAGTAAACAGCGATATTATGTGTTCTAGTTATTGTACCTGTACCTACTACGTGTGTAGTAGTGTTTACTTTAATAAGCTGATCTTTAGACTTCTATCCAGAACCATCTTGATTTTTAGTACTGGAGGGAGTTATATATTTTTTTATAATACCTTAGATTTACTTACACCTTGCCCTTAGACGTCTTGACTCGATCATCAAACGCCGTATACCGTACTTTGTGGAGTGTAGACATCCCAAACAGCACAAGCTGCAAAGCGCTTATAAAACCCTTATACAACTGATTTAAGCTGAATAAAGGATGTTTAAACGCTTATGCAAGCTCTGTGCTACTTGGGATGCCATCGACCGAATATCTGTAAACCAGTTTCTTACCAGCTTTTTAAAAAATGTTGGCCAATTCATAAAGCAATCAATATAATTTTTTTTTTAATTTCGATAATGATTGTAAAAAGCCGCAACTTCTTCAAGACAGCCGTCAAATAGAACTACAATTCATGTGTCGCATGTGATACGCAGCTCCTGTGCAGACTATCCACCACATCATCTACCATATCCCCATATCGGAAATACGATGGGGTTTCCTTTTCTCTCCAAGTGTGAACGCCGAGGGTGAAGGAGCTACTACTACTACTACTAGTATGCCATACGATTAAATAAATAACAATTTATACGGCGGTGTATGTTAGTATTGGCAACGACTATATAGTCTTTGGTATTGGGTAGATTATGAAGACAAATAAAACGCTAAACTCGAGTAACAACAACTTGGCTTTGGTAGAAATGTTTTGGTAAAAAAAAAACGGCCATGTGTGAGTCGGACCTGCGCACCGAGGGTTCCTTACAAACACTCATCCCATCTTAACTAGCCGGGCCATCCCATCTTAAATATATCACCTATCACGGCTCATGAGATACAGCCTGGTGACACACAGACGGACAGTGGAGTCTTAGTAATAGGATCCCGTTTTTTAGGGTTCCGCAGTCAACCTAGGAACCCTTATAGTTTCGCCATGTCCGTCTGTCGGTCTGTCTGTCTGTCTGTCTGTCTGTCTGTCTGTCTTTCTGTCCGTCCGCGGCTTAGCTCCGTGATCATTAGTACTAGAAAGCTGAAATTTGGTTTGAGTATGTGTATGTATCACGCCGACAAAACGGTACCTAAAATAAAAACAAAAAAAAACTTTTTTACTGGTACCTCCCGTACACGTAAAGTGATTTTTTTTTCGTTCCAACACTAGTGTGTAGGGTGTCGTTGAATAGGTCTTTTAAAAATAATAGGGGTCTCCGAACATTATTTTTTGATGAAATTTGCAGTTTTGTAAATATTCGCTCCGAAAATAAAAAAAATACTGCCCCCCCTCTAACTTTTCAACCAGGGGTCCAAAAATTATGGAAAAAAACATTAGAATGGGGCCTGTACTTTCAATAAAAACTATATTGAAAAAAATCGGTAGAGCCGTTTTTGAGTTAGGTATCGCAAAAATTCACAATTTTCTTTAAAATGACGTAAGTGCCGCGCGGTGTCCTTATACTTCGAACGTTACGCATATTAGTTAAGTGCCATTCCGTATTAAAACATTTCGCTAAATTTGGGCCGTATGATCGATAACTTCCAGAAGGTAATAAGTAATTACTGTTACTTTGCCGTTTACGACCTTTTATAGAGCTTGAAATCTTTCTCGTAATTTAAACCTTGTCTATTGTGAAGGATAGGCAACTACGGAACCCTACACTGAGCGTGACCCGACATGCTCTTGGCCGGTTTTACCTGTTTAGTACAGAACTACTAGTAAAAAACTAAATTTTAATCATTCTGCTTTGACTTAGCTCCATTTAACTAAACTTGCATATATCTAATGGAATACCTAAATAAAAGACAAACAACTTTATCAAATCAAAAGGCAACAAAATAAAGGAATTTCCTTATTTGTCTTCGTTCTCTAAAGCTATAAATACTTATTACGTCACATAAATTATCAAATGCTCAAGTTATAACACTTCAGAAGAAAATCAACGTTGAAATGTCCGATAACTCCGAACTTTTAATTGTGTCTCTTCGACATTCCTCGACGAGCTGTTTTTGAACAAATGGATGGTTGTTTTGCTCTCAAAATAATGAAATCTCTTAGTTACGCAATGTATCTCAAAGATTACGCAGTTTATAGATGGTCAATGTCGAAGTACATTTTTCTTAGTCGTTTCGGTCTTTACAGAGCGGTCGTAATTAACCGCTAGTACTATTAGAGGCAGATGGTTCATTGTCATATTTAGGTTTGCGTCTTTTTGGTGGACACGTGCAAAGTTAAGGACTTTTAGGCCTAGTTTTCCGATCAAAATTATATT
The DNA here is from genome assembly GCA_905147355.2 of Apotomis turbidana. Lineage (NCBI taxonomy): Eukaryota > Metazoa > Arthropoda > Insecta > Lepidoptera > Tortricidae > Apotomis > Apotomis turbidana. Next base: position 23,275,022 of record LR990293.1, read on the forward strand.
AGCAGAAACGACGTTTCCCTTTCTATGGGCTTGCGTGTTAAAAACATAACTTCTATGCACATACGATGTTAAACTATTGGCCACCGAAGTTAAGTTTTGTTAAACTGTTATACGCGCCTGTTTGTCGCGCGTGATAATTATCCGTCTCTTTCTGTGCAGTAATGTGAGAGTGACGGGTAGCGCTATGTCGCGCGACAAGAATCGCGAAGCATAGTAGTGCTAGACGGCCTGGTGCACTCATGCAAAGGTCCGCTCACAGCCGATTTGATCTGGTCGGTCCATCGCATGGGTGATTCCACGCGATCTGGTTCCTTCTACTTAGCCCTGGACGACGAGACGCTCTATGGAGCTATTGTTTCGCCTTGAAACGTGGCCGAAAAATTTGGGAATACGTGACTGGACCAAAGCGGACAGATGCTTGATGCAGTTCTTCACGGATGGATGGAAGTTAATAATGTCTCTCACTGACAGAGTGAGCGAAGCGTCTCAGCTCAGCTTGGCCTAAAATTCTTTCGTATCTCCGTATGTTCGTATTTCGCCAGTACAAAGGTGCAAAATGCTTTTAATTCGGCAAGCTGGTGGGATTTGGGTTTCATAGACGCCATGTCACTGCAATGCAATTCAGCAACCCTAAAAACCCGTTTCAATGTTAGATTTTGGATAATAGGACTCTTTAATGTATAAACATCTCAATTTTCTATTAGCATAGAGCCACACGTAATAGATATACCTAGGGCGGCAAATTCGTGAATGTCGCAGATTGTAGATTTTTATGCCATAAATCTGCGATCTGGGGCTTTACGAATTACCCCCCGTGGTTAGTATAAAGTTTTACAACTTGCCTTAATCAGGAAGTGAGATTTTCTCACCGCGTAGTGTGCAGAAAATCACACTTACAGCCTAGGGTGATATAGGTCATAGTAAATACCTAGTTATTTATTAAAAAAATATACATGCCCAACTAGCAAAATCAGTACTTATTGTATTCTTCAAGACTACTTTATAAGACACTTGTAGTTTGCTACAAGCCTGGGATTTGGGCGCAGTTATAGGAGCATTATTTACTTATAATGCTCTTATAATCAACTCACAGAATGTCAGAAAGCCCTATAATACACTTGCATAAGCGCAATTGCTTCTATAATGTTCTGAGACTACACATTTTTAAACACAAATAATCTTATTAGTATCTAACATAAGTATATTACTAGAGTAATATTGTTTATAATGCACTAGTAATGTTCTTAGTTATTAGTTGTAAGTACTTTTTATAAACAATATCTCTTCGTTGTATCGGTTGGTGTGTTTTGTTTTATTGTGTTAAAAAAATATCTACACGTAAGTATTCTTACTATTTCCTTTTAATGAAACTCCTATTTCGTAAACGAAAATCGTATATTGGTTTTATTATAAAATATTGTGTGTAAACTCGCCGGGGAAGTAATTTTTATTGTAAATGTCTACCAAAAATAGTTTAATTTCACAATACCCCTTGAAAAGCATCACATATCATAAATATTGTTGACATAATATTTCAACAATTATTACGAACATTCGCCATGTTTTAAATTACTCTTCATTGAGTTGTTATACGACAGTTATAGGCAAATTTGCACTTAAAGCAGACTCAATCGAGACAACTCGCCGCCATATTAATGAAAAATAAAAGACAGTGTTGCCAGAGCCATTGTGTCATAAGTTACGTTTCATTTTGATTTTAATAAAAAAAACCGGCACGAGTTCGATTCGCGTACCGAGGGTTCCAACGGTACCAACTATGAAAGCATAAAATACTGAATACAAAAACCTTGGCTGGATTGAAACCTTGTTAGTCTGAAATAATGTAATGAATCAAATGGGGAGTTATAGCAATCCATAACTCGCGCAGGAACTATATAGGCCTTTGTCCTTTAGTACACCTGCATGTAATAACATCTTTTAAGAGTAAATGTGATGTAAAATAAGTTTGTAACACCAAGAAAAAAGCCGTCACTTCTTAAAAATATACGTACGTTTATGGTATTTATAAATACATTCCTATATATATCTAATATTATTGATTTGTGTTTTAATTATTTTGTTTCTCTGTAACTTTGATCCTGCACCGACTACATATTTCTGTTTAACCCAGTAGTTGACTAGTAGAGAATGCCTAAAGGCATTAAGTCCGCCATTTGTACTTTTTGTTTTATATATTTTTTGATTTATAAATAAATAAAATAAAATATGGCCATAGACGAATATAGTCATATTTAGCACACGAAACTGTGTCATCATCATCATCATATCAGCCGTCCACTGCTGGAAAAAGGCCTCCCCAAATTTCTCCACAACGATTGGTCATGCGCCGCCCTCATCCAAATGCTCCCGCAAACCTAACCAGGTCGATCCGCCAGGTTGGCTTTCCATGCGCGTAGGGTTAAAAATTTGCCTTACTAATTCCACATAGACCATAATAATGTTGTATGCCTTCGGACTACACATTGAGGTTTAAAAATAATTATATCTTGAAAAGTATATGACGTAAAAATAAACTACACGCTAATTTTGAGTCCAAATAGCATATATATACTCTCAGGATAAAATATAACAGAAATATCTTTGTACACTTTAATGTTCTCACTTCAGAGTTTTTAACAATAACCATTGTAAAGGTACGATATGTTCTAAGAAATCAAAAGTTACATGTTATGAGAGGGTCAAAAGTTACGAAAAATGTAACAATTGTAACCATCTGGCAACGCTGATCAAGACAGATACCAAGTATTTACTTGTAAAGTGATTACTCGAGTAGCTTATAAGGTCGCTTAATCTAATAACGCTCTTATCCAGGACAATTACACTTATATGAATCTTGAAGAAGACTACTAAGAATGCAAACTTATAATAACCTCAGCTTAGTGTATTATAAAATCTTCTACTCTAATAAAATACTACTGTAGGATCAAATATTATTCAAGACAATTTAATCTCTCTGCATACAATTATAGGATACTTATACTTATAACTGTCATTCAAGATAATCTTGTAGCCATCTAGAAGACGGTGCAATAAGAACGAATGATCTTGAGAGTATTTACGCTTGTGAAATGTTACTATTAGTATAAGTATCCTATTACCATCCTGGGTGCTTGTGTTAAAGCATACTATAAGACTGACATATAAAAATTAATGCTCTTGAGTATGTTACAGCTTGGTTAATGCTATTATAAGTAGAAGACTCTACAACGATGCCTTTATAAGAACGTTAATAGTATATATTTACTTATAATATTTATTTATAGGATTACTTTGCTAGTTGGGTTGTGTTTGAATGTGACAATACAATACTAAATTCAAATCCACATCATATCAACAAATTATTTACTTATACCTTAAATTATTTACCTACATATTACAAACAACAAATTAAATGACAATTTAATTATAATTCATAAAATTCACAATCTTGTCCTTTAATAATTATTAAAATCCTGAATTAATGTCATTACCAAAGTCTTCAATAGAATAAAATCACCCCTTTAGCAAAAAAGCTTTGAGCTTATTTTTAACCTTTTGAGCGCCAAAGCCGTGCCCCAGACGCCACGACGTCATTTGCCGCTATACAATGCCATACTATCTGCTGTCAGCTTGGCGTCTGGGACACAGTTTTCCGTCGACGAGCTGAGCGTGCAAGGGGTTGTTTCTACATGTTTCTACTTGAGATCAACTTTATTTCAACAGGCAATTTGTTAAAGAGAACAATTCCCTGGTAGCCTGCCGAACGTATTCGTCCGATATTCTAGCGTATTACGTAAGTGTTACATTTATCACGTATTCGTTGTTTTCAGAATAACTATTTACGTCACTCAAGGCCGTAAGTGGGTTTTACTGCTCACGGGGGGAAAATCCCACTTCTTGGCCAAGGCGACGTAAAACTTTAGACAAATGACGCATATTTATATAAACACCTGCGATCTGGGACATTCACTAATTCACTGCAGGCATGTAATGTACTAATTACGTCACCCTAGTCTGAAAGTGGGATTTTCTGCCCGCTACGTCGCGGTCCCGGCCAAGGCAGGACGTAAAACTTTAGACAAACCACGGGCGGTAATTTTTAAAGCCCCAGATCACTTATTTATTGCTCTCATCTTCAGTTAGAGCCACAGAAACCTGCGTTATGGGACATTCCCTATTCACTGCCCTAGGTTGGTAATGTACTATTAACTGACGATAATCCATCTAGGTAATTGAACGTTAGGTACGTTAAAAATATTTGGACAGTAGCACTCTATGAGTTCTTTAGTCTCTGGTATCCGTAAATAGCAAGTTTTAATTAAAATTAAATTAGCTTCTGAAGCTTGTTTTGAGAAACGCTTTGGAAATGGAGGTTTCGGGTGACGCGTTGTATGATAAAAACAAAAGTAACAAGATATGTAACTGACGAATATCGCATCGGTGTCAACTTTTACCAGTACTCCAAAATATGGTTCACTAATATGTTGCATAAAATTGATACTCATATTTTCATTTTGCATAACAACCTTTGACAGAATCATCATTTCTCCGAATTTTATTTTGCATAATTTTTTTCTCATTGTGATGTGACATATTTTTTTTTTATCAGAACATTCATATGGCAGAATATGAATAAGTATAATATTTACATGTCCCATTAAGTTTAAAAAAACCTAACCTAACCCATTAAGTTCGGTTCTAACCTAACCTACTTTACTGGCAGCAGTTCGATTCCGTTGTGGTCATAGTTCTAACCTAACCTAACCGATTTTACTGGTATCAGTTTAGTTAATAAATAAATAAAATAAAATGTATTTATTTCGGACAACAAACGATCCATAGATTGTTAGTAACAAAATAAAACTTATATAACTATGTTAGTACGAAAACTTAAATGTAGGGTAGTGCAGTGTTTCAACAGGCCACTGTCCCACCTATCAGCTACGGCGGCGAGGAGACTGTGGCGACTGGCGCGTACTCTGCGCAGCGTCGCAAAAAAAAATAATCGCCTAATCTAACCTAAAATCAATCTCTTGGGAGAAACCATCTGACAAAGCTGACCACCGCGGATGGAGTAGTCGTTGCCTCGAGGCCAGGGATTCTCGCGGAAGTTGAGAACTTCTACAGCCTGTTATACGCTTCACACGCAACTCAACCTGATCCCGGAAATGAGGATTCCAGAGCCACACTTACGCGCCACTTTACTGAAGACTTGCCAGAAATCAGCCTAGGCGAAATCGAGATGGCTCTAAAACAGCTTAAAAATGGAAAAGCCCCTGGAGAGGACGGTATTACGACTGAGCTCCTGAAATCTGGTGGTAAACCAGTAATGAAGGAGCTCCAAAACATCTTTAATACTGTCCTCTTTGATGGGAGAACTCCGGAGGCGTGGAGTAGGAGTATTGTCGTGCTGTTTTTCAAAAAGGGTGATAAAACTCTTTTGAAAAACTACCGACCCATTTCGCTCCTAAGTCACGTCTACAAGCTGTTTTCTAGAGTTATCACGAACCGTCTTGCACGAAGACTCGACGAGTTTCAGCCCCCGGAACAGGCGATCATGATACAGCACCGTAGACCACATTCATACAGTGAGGCAGATTATACAGAAGACGGAAGAGTATAATCGGCCCCTGTGCTTAGCGTTCGTGGACTACGAGAAGGCTTTTGACTCCATCGAAACCTGGTCGGTTTTGGAGTCTCTGCAGCGATGCCAAGTCGATTGGCGATACATCCAAGTGTTGAAAGGTCTTTACAATGCCGCTAGCATGGCCGTCCAAATACAGAGCCGGCAGTCTGAACCTATCCCCATGCATCGTGGTGTGAGACAAGGGGATTTTATATCCCCCAAATTGTTCACAAATGCATTGGAGGATATGTTCAAGACGTTGGACTGGAAAGGATAAGGCATTAACATAAACGGTGAGTACCTTTCACACTTGCGATTTGCAGACGACATTGTCATCCTGGCGGAAACGCTGCAAGACTTGCAATTAATGCTGAACGGCCTAGCTGAGTCTTCAAAACGCATTGGCCTCCGGATGAACTTGGACAAAACCAAGGTTATGTTCAATGAACATGTTAGTCCGGAACCAATTGCGGTACAGGGCAGCTTTCTCGAGGTTGTTAAAGAGTACGTCTACCTTGGGCAAATATTGCAGTTGGGTAAAAACAACTTCGAGAGAGAGGCTAATAGAAGAATACATCTGAGCTGGGCAGCATATGGCAAACTTCGTCGGGTCTTCACATCGCCAATTCCACAATGTCTGAAGATGAAAGTTTTCAACCAGTGCGTCCTACCCGTAATGACATACGGTGCCGAGACATGGACACGGTTGGGCTGGTCCACAAAGTCGATCAGAGAGCTATGGAAAGGGCAATGCTCGGAGTTTCTTTGAAGGATCGAATTCGGAACGAAGTGATCCGCCAGAGAACCAAAGTTACCGACACAGCTCACCGTATTAGCAATTTGAAGTGGCAGTGGGCTGGCCATATTAGCCGAAGAACCGATAACCGGTGGGGTAAACGTGTTCTTGATTGGAGACCGCGGATCGGCAAGCGTAATGTGGGACGCCCTCAGACTAGGTGGAGCGATGATCTGTGCAGGGTGGCTGGCAAATGCTGGATGAGAGTAGCCAAGGATCGCGTACAATGGCGTGCAGTTGGAGAGGCCTATGTCCAGCAGTGGACAAGAATAGGCTGATGATGATGATAACCTAAAACCTAAACTAGTTTCCTAGCACTCGTCTGTTCCGTAAACTATGTCTTTATGCCATAATAAATTCGGCGATATCAATGTTCTGCCATATAAAATTATGAGAAATGAATAGTATGCCAACTGACAATTATGATACTAAATGATTACGCTAAAGAATCATTCGGCTAAAAAAAAATCGGTGATAGCTGTTATGCTAAATGAAATTCGGAGAATCGATATTATGCAAGATAAAGCGAACCCAAATATATATCAGCGGGCCTATGACAGATGCTTTTATCGCGTGATAAATAAATGACATAGCATCCGTCACGTTTTGACAAAATACGAGTGTGAGTGACAGATGCTTTGTCACTTATTTATCACGTGATAAACGTGATAATATCATACGCCCCCAGGTTTGCTGTTTTGGTGTGACGAAACCGCAAAGATGCTAAAGGCTCCTCTACACAATGGGCCATCATGGGCCATAATAAGGGACGCAGCTATACGTTAGAGGAGACAAGCGATATTGCTGTCTTGTCCTGTTGTATAGCTGCGTCCCCTTATACAATACGAACATACGGGAATGAAAAGTAATAAAGGAAATAAGAAACAATACGATGACCTCCAACAAGTCTATTTTTTAAAGCATTATTTAATAATATTTTAACGTTATGTGCTTACTTACTGAGAATTCGTTAAATAATTTTTATATCAGATTTTTCATTTTACTTTCTCTATAAACCACTAGCTGCGCCCCACGGTGTTACCCGTTCCTACCACGGGAACACTACATTTCGAGATAAAAAAGTAGCCTATGTGTTAATCCAGGGTATCAGCTACCTTCATACCAAAATTTATCAAAATTGGTCCAGCCGTTTAAGCGTGAAGAACATAAACACACATAAAGCCTGACACAGAAATTTAAGAGGATTGTCAAGAGGGCGCAATTTATACCTAAGGTTTACATGGCAACAATTTTGCAACCAATCGCAACCCACTATAATGACATTATTTTGAAATACCTGTCAATTCCACTAAGTTAACCTCGTAACATCATTTAATGGAATGCACTCTTCCTGACTGTTTTTCGTGTAGTAAACGCACTTTATTTATTATAATGGTTTTCGGAATTTTCTTTGGATAATTTTAAATATTTGTCTTTTTTTTTTTTTCCTTCTTGGCTTTCACTTCTTGCTGATGTTAGCAAGAGGTATTTCGCCAATGACGGCGTGTAGACTTATCACATTTAAAGAAATCACGAATGAAATTGACACTGTTGACAAACCATCATAAAATGATTGCCAGTGTAAGAAATTAGTTCCAGTGGAATTCCGCAATATGGCGCATCCTCGTATATTTCTGGTCAGGCTTCAAACACACTCACAATTCGCCTTTGTAATGTTAATGTGATATTATAATGAAGTGAAAACTTCAGACTTACCGACCCTAATCTTACAAACAGGTGTACTCGTAATCTATATATATATAAAACTCAAAGGTGACTGACTGACTGACATAGTGATCTATCAACGCACAGCCCAAACCACTGGACGGATCGAGCTGAAATTTGGCATGCAGGTAGATGTTATGACGTAGGCATCCGCTAAGAAAGGATTTTTCAAAACTCATCCCCTAAAGGGGTGAAATGGGGTTCCAAAGTTTGTATGGGGAAACAAGATTAGTTAGACTATTTTATTCGAAACTTCACAGGAGTATTCCTAACGATAAATGAGTAAACACGTGTTTCAGGTTTTTTGAAAATTCAACCCCTAAAAGGGAGAAATGTGGTGACAAAGTATGAAAATCAGCATGGGTATTGTTTTTATGGTTTATCGGGTCGCTGATTACGAAAACCGCAACGATTTTAAAATCCAACGTGGCGGACGTGAGTTACCATCTCCCCTGTTGGGGTGAAATGGGGTTGAAATGTCTAAATACTAAACCGCTGGTTCTAGAGAGTTCAAATTTGGCACGTAGGTTCCTTATAAGGTGTAGGGGTGCACTAAGAAAGGATTTTTCAAAATTTACCCCCTAAAGGGGTGAAATGGGGGTCCAAAGTTTGTATGGGGAAACAAGATTAGTTAGACTATTTTATTCGAAACTTTACAGGATTATTTCTAACGATAAATAAGTAAACACGTGTTTAATTTTTTTGAAAATTCAACCCCTAAAAGGGAGAAATGTGGTGACAAAGTCTGAAAATCCATTGGTAATGCTTTTATGGTTTATCGGGTCGCTAATTACGAAAACCGCAACGATTTTTAAATCCAACGTGGCGGACGTGAATTAACATCTTCCCTGTTGGGGTGAAATGGGGTTGAAATGTCTAAATATGAGTATGGGTGTAATTTTTATGGTTTGTTGGGACGTTAATTACGAAAATGCCACCAATTTTGAATGTTTATTTGTGGTCATGAAAATTCTTGAAAGCATTTGTGCCAAATTGCAGTAGTTTTGCAGAAAATCGGTTGTAACAGACGGACTGACAGACAGCTACACGTGATCCTATAAGGGGGTTCTGTTTTTGCTTTTGAGGTATGGATAGACCCGCGTTATCCTAATTGATTAAAAAAATTGTATTTGGTGGCATCTCGATCGTCGTCAATCGGTACCTATAGGCGGGCGGCGCGTTGGGACGGGAGGAGTAATGATCGGGAACTCCCTGCATCCGTAATAAATACATTCAAGCTTTTCAATAATTATGTTAAGTCATTTCAGAATTCTGAATTACGTTTATCTGGCTCAGAATAATACATTTTTCATTCATCAACGAAGAGAACCTCAATATCTTACAATAGAACATGACGTAACTTAGAACATGGCTTAGAATCATTAAATCAATCTCGAATATCACAAGTCAATAAGCGGAGGCTCGGGACATTATAAAAGCTTTATACAAATAAAATGCACACATATCCCGGTGTCTTAGCTTCACTTCGAGTTATGGATTTTGAAGTGAACTTTATTTGGTACAGTAAAAGCTGAGATCGTTTGATTTGAGTGCTTGAGTTTTCGGTTTGATTTGATAAAGTGGAGTTATGATAAAATAAAAAAGTATTTCCCAGTAATATTAGAAAAGCGAAAGTCTGTGTATGTTTTGTTACTTATTCACGCTAAAACGGCTGGCCGGATATGCATCAGGGAAATGCAGATTGCAGATTATAGCCTACTTTTAATCCTGAAAAAAAGAGCATTGTTCCCGTAGGATGATGTATATTGTATAGGCACGCGTGCGAAGCCGCGGGTTAATGCTAGTGAAGATATATAGCTTAATGCGACAATGAAAATAATTAACAATTAAATGATCCCCTCAGTAGCACAAGACTGAGGGCGGCTAAATTGTTCGCGTACAGCGAATTAGAACAGAAAGACAATTATTTTGATATTAAATATTCCGCTACCCAGTTTGTGAAGACGAATAGGTAATCATCGAGATGACTGTCCAATATTCTGGGACCAAATGCATGAGATACTATAATACAATTCTAGATTCGTATCGAAAATATCTGTTCTATAGAGAGGTGTCATGATTTCAGGAAAAATCTTAATAGCGTGATGTAGGATCGTAATTTGTTTGACATGGGCGCGCGGCGACATGCAAGCCTGGCGCCATCTGTTTTCATAATTTCCTTTGTCATCGCATCACGCTTTGAAGGCTGGAATTTTTGAAACATGGACTTCTTGAAATGTTATCCAATTTTGGCACAGGGATAGACACAGGCACAGGGATACGCATCCAAAGATGGTTAAAGGATACTTTTTGTCCGTCTACGGTATAGAAAAAACTACGACGAAGTTGCGAGCACCTCCTAGTGCTATTATAAAATTCTAAAATTAAATTGAAAATAACCTAAATAAAATTTTTGAGACAGGCATTTTTTTTTATGGGATAATCATACACAAATCGACCTAGTCCCAAACTAAGCAAAGCTTATACTATGGGTACTAGACGACGATATACATAATAATATATAAATACGTATAAAGATAACATCCATGACCCAAGAACAAATATACGAGTTCATCACACAAACGGGCCCGAACCCGGGACCGCCGGCTCAGTAGGCAGGTGTCTGCAAACAGCGCCAACCGTGTCGTCAACATTATAAACGATACATGGTACCATTTTGAGAAAAGTTTAGAACATATACATTTCGAGCCTGAGTGGCTACGCTGTAGTAAGCTGCGGTTCACGTATAATAAAGCCGGCGACATGTAAGTTAATCTTGTGTGAGACTTAATGGGCCCGCTGACTTAATTGATGCGGGACTGAAATGGCTTGAAAAAATACCGTGCCCCTGCCGCGGTGACATATGGATGTTTTGGTGCATTTGATATAAATGGTTTACCCTTTTTAGGGTTCCGTAGTCAACTAGGAACCCTTATAGTTTCACCATGTCCGTCTGTCCGTCTGTCCGTCTGTCCGTCTGTCCGTCCGCGGCTTAGCTCCGTGATCGTTAGTACTAGAAAGCTGAAATTTGGTATTCGTATGGGTATGTATCACGCCGACGAAACTGTAAAACAAAAACTAAAAAAAAAAATTTTTCGGGTACCTCTCGTACACCTAAAGTGGGGGTGTTTTTTTTTTTTCGTTTCAACTTTAGTGTGTGGGGTGTCGTTGAATAGATCTTTTGAAAATAATAGGGGTCTGTAAACATAATTTTTTGATAAAGCCAGCAGTTTTCTAAATTTCGCTCCGAAAATAAAAAAGATAGCGTCCGCCCCCTCTAACTTTTCAACCACGGGTCAAAAAAATATGGAAAAATTCATGAACATGAGGCCTTAAAAGTACTTTTAATGAAAACTATATTGAACTAAATCGGTCGAGCCGTTTTTGAGTTATATAAAGGACGTAAGTTGACTTCCAGAAGGTAATGTGTAATTACAGTTACTTTGTCGTTTACGACCTTTTTATAGAGCTTGAAATCTTTCTCGTAACTTAAGTCTATTATCAAGGATAAGGAACTACGGAACCCTACACTGAGCGTGGCCCGACATGCTCTTGGCCGGTTTTTTAATCTGTGTTTGGGCTGTTTGGAGTGAAGGTATGCATGAATTGCACAATGGCTTATGTTGTCTTTAGTAACTCTAGCTATCACTACTCGCCAAGTTGACCGAAGTTGGGATACGATAATGTGGACAGGCACTTCACGGCGGAAACTAATACTTGCGCCAACTTCACCTCGGCCAACGTCGCGATAGTGTGAAGCCAGGGTAAGACTTAATCTCAAATTAAAAATCTAAAAAAAGGGGCCGGCCCTTCCCTCGCACCATGTACCTCATTATGAAACCCGTAGCAGTTTCGTCCCAGAGAGAATGTAGGTATAACTTTCAAACAAAATAAGAATTTTCTCAATCAGTGAGCAGGTCGGAAAAATACATTAAAAAACGTACCGATGAATTGAGAATGTGCCCCAGTTTTGACAGCATTTACAAAATACTTGAACGATCAATTACTTACTTTTGACGTTGACTGTACAAGCGAATTTTAGTCAGGATTTAAAACGCGAGGGAATACCGTAACGTCGATTTCTAGGTTACGTGGCGTTTTTTATTGTGACGTGAACGTGACAACCAATATTGGCACAGTTCTTTGTGTTCTAACGGCTAACCGGAATAAATGGGTTTCCGCACTAGTTGCAAAAAATGATCCTGTTACGTTTGATCCAGGAAAAATTTATCGTTACATCGACGGGCGATAGCGGTGTTGGAAAAACGCGTACGTTGATGACATTTAGAGTACGAGTAACTATGAATCTTTAGCTTAATCCGGATTATTATATTACTGCAGACGCTGGACAAGCCCTTTCCCCACGGCTAGGAATATAATAGTATTTTTGTCAAACATATGAAATAAAATAAAAAAATACACCACTAAAAAAAACAGCTATTTGGCCTGTGCCTGAAAATTTACTTACCGGCTTAGGCCTTCAATTTTGTATGAAATTCCTTTACAGTTCTCTCTAGTTGTTCCACGTTATACTTTCGGCCTGTTATAACGCACGTTATAACGAAATTTCATTGCCTGTTTGAGAAAAAATATATTAAAACATAAAGGTATTTTAACCGCATACACAAAACATGTCGCTTAAAAAAAGAATGAAATAAAAACAGCGTTTCTTTCAAAGCATTGCTACCAACCGTGTTCCATCGTCCCAGCTTCACCGGTCCTTTTGTTTTCCGCCAATCCCCACTCTTTGTCGTTTTTAAAGGTCTCTTGGCACTTTAAATGTAAATTAATTCGATTTCCAACAGGCTTCGACAAAGGCGGCCTGGGGATCCATATTAAGACTCCATTTCAAAGTTTATGCATTGTTTGTCTGTTGTAGGTATTGAAAAAAGATTGGAATGGAAAGAAATGCGAATTGTTGTATACAGGATGGAAAAATAATTGCAAACGCAGCACAAAAAGGGATACATTCACCTTTTTATATGTTTTTAGGGTTTCGTACCTCAATCGGTAAAAACGGAACCCTTATTGGATCACTGTTGTCCGTCCGTCTGTCTGTCTGTCAAGACCCTTTATCTCGAGAACGCGTGTAGGTATCGAGTTCAAATTAACATCATATACTCAAGTCTACGTTCTCTTGATGCTGTGAAAAAATCAAACGTCTACGTTAACGTGAAAAAAAGATACGGTCGTTCATGTCGCAAAAACACTCTCAAGGGAATCAAAATGATACTTCCCGATGACCTAGAACTATGAAATTTAGCAAGTAACATCGTCACATACTACAAATACTTATAAAAATCTGAAAACTATTACATTTGTAATAAAATCATAATAAAAATATGGTCGTTTTCAAACATCATATTTGAAGAACTCGTTTGCGTTAAGTTTGCACCTCGTTTGTATGCGGCGCCATACATTTCAGATGCAAACTTAACTCAACCAGGCCAATTTAGATGGGATAAGTGAAATTTTGTACGGAACCCTCGGTGCGCGAGTCAGACTCGCACTTGGCTGGTTTTATTTATTTTTAAATGTTTCATATTTTGTTTACAATAATGTGTTTACAGACATACATGCAACTAGGCTTAGCTAATGCCGTAATGAAGGTAATGATGGTACAACGCTCTTAAAGCTGCCAATCATGAGTCACAGTATAACCGGTCTTATTGCTGTTTTGTATTATGTAATGTTTCTGCCTTCATAATTTTATCTGTAGGTATAAAAAAAATATATATATATTTCTATAATATTCGATAATTTAAATTACAGTGCTTTACATCTGTGTTTTGGCCCTAACTCTGTTTCAGTCTTTCTGTGGTCTTTCATGTCTGAAGATCGTAGTTATCGGATTATTTTTGGTAAGGACTAGGTACCTACTTGTTTCTTTATGTTTCTGTTGTTTGCCATTGGCCAAGTGTTTTTTTTTCTTTAAACGGGTCTGTCCACCTAGTAAGAGATTAATGTATGATTATTGGTTGTTTGCGTAATGGAATTCAGGTTTTTTTTTCACACAAATCGATCTAGTCCCAAATTAAGCTCAAGAAGGCTTGTGTTATTGGTTATGGGTACTAGACGACGATATACATACTTATATAGATAAATATATACTTAAATACATAGAACAACCATGACACAAGCACAAATATTCGAGTTCATCACACAAATATTTGCCCTGGCCGGGATTCGAACACGGGACCGCCGGCTCAGTAGCGTACGTAATATACGTATAAAATGTTGGTCTTTAGTGTATATAAGGTAATTTGCTTTTCTGGCACTATGCGTATAAACGGATCATTCAATATAAATAATTAAAATTTTTAGTTTTATGTAAGTAATAATTCAATCCAATTCAATTCAAAACATTTATTTCCATATATATGGACATAGTCTGAAATAAATTAATGTAAAGAAATGTAAGCATATAAAATTTACAAAGAACAAAAACATTGTGCCCTCTTTGTACGGTTTGAATAATGAAACGCTTGAGGAGGTCATGACCATAAGGGACCTTGGAGTTAATTTTGATAGTAAGCTAAAATTTAATGAACATATCGATGAGATTGTCTTAAAAGCTTCGCGACTGTTAGGTTTTGTATTAAGAGAGTGCAAGAATTTTAGGAAAACTGACACGAAGATTATTATGTATAATGCCTTGGTTAGGAGTAATTTAGAATATTGCAGCGTAGTTTGGTCCCCGTGTTATAATGTTAACATAAATAGAATTGAAAAAGTCCAGAAAAGATTTATATCAAGTTTAACATACAGTTATAAGAAAAATAAGGAACTTAAAAGTTATCACGCACGTCTCAAATATTTTAAAATAGGATCACTGTCGGCAAGAAGGCGTATGATGGATTTAATTTTCCTAAAAAGAATTGTCACCGGTAGTCTAAACTGTCCTGATTTACTGCTAAAAATAAATTTTCATGTTCCGTCTAAAATGCCTAGGCCAGGTAACTTAAGACTCTTTGGCTCAACTAATTGTCGCACCAATCTCAAACGACACTGTCCGATCTCGCGCATGTTTTCTATATATAGGGAGTTCCAGCACTGTATTGATCTCAACTTCTCATCAATCTCTTGCATAAAGGCTGCTCTCGTTAAGGAAATGTAGGCAAAATACAGTAGATTGTCTATACAATTTTCATTTAAGCGTATTTTATAATATAAGTTTAGTTCAAGGTACAATAAAGAGCAAGTAACAATTTATCTTAATTATAAGTTAGTTATAATTATTACTGCTAATTAGTGCATGCGGTGTCCTTCTGTAAGTAATAAGATACTTAGTTTTAAATCTGTAATTGTATAAAAAAGTGTAAAAGTGTACTTATTGTTGAAGGTCCAATAAATAAAATAAAATAAAATAAATGTTTTGAATTGAATTGGATTGATTTTTCATAAATTAGATCCAGTGACTGAAATGCCATACGAGAATAAAATAAATAAATGTTATTTAATATCAATTATTTAGTTGATAAATCGTAAATTGTTGGTTTCAGGTATGATTGTACAGTCGGATTCATAAAATGAGCAATAATTTGATCAAAGATATGTAAGCCCGCTTATACTGTTAACGACATAGAGGCGTGTTCAGATAATTTATTGATTAAGTTTTTTGCTCATTTTGAAAACACGACGGTATAGAACATTTAATTAAAATCTAGTTGTTATGTAAAGGTCATTTGATGCGACGGTGAAAGATAAGTAAGATAACATAAACGTGATGACGTAAAAGTGGCAAGTGCATTATGATATGATTTAGGTAAATAACGTTGCAATGTCGTAATGAATAACGCGTTAGGTAATTACAATTTATAAAATTACCGTTTGTATATTATTTATTTTTCTTCCCATAAATAAAGTGGAAGAAATAATTTTTGTTTCATTTGAAGAAGTCATTAAAGGGCTTCTATGATCAACAAATAACTTAAGATAATGACGATATACTACATTAAATACCTAGGACAATGAATTCGTGAATGCTCTAGATTGCAGGGTGTTTTAGCCCGAACCGAAGGTGAGGCCCATAAATATGCGACCAGGGGCTTTAAGAATTACCTGTGGTTTTTCAAAAGTTGTACGTCTTACCTTGGCCAGGAAATGAGATTATCTCCCCCGTAGCGGGCTGAAAGTCCCACTTACGGCTAAGGGTAACGTAAATATTATAGACTATTTACTATTTAATAGCCTAAAAACTCAAAACGGAAACGTGGCAGACCTCACCGGCGGTGCGTGGCGTGACGAATTGGATTTCTTCTTGAACGATTGGCCAGAAATAGCCTTAAGCCGAGATCACTGGAAGAAAAGGGGGGAGGCCTTTGCCTAGCAGTGGAATATTACGGGCTCAATATAATAATAATAATAATTTACTTTTTACAATTGCATGATAATGGTCATGACGTTAACTATGCATTGTACATTTGTGAATTGTGCGTAGTACGAAAATAAACACGATAAAATGTATGTAAATAAATGTATTATAATAGATCATCATCCTAAATTCGGTGGAGCAATTTTCATGCATCTCGTTCTTGAACCTTCTCATTGACAGCTTGGTACGACATCGACACGACGTTCACCTTGTCCTTTATTTGGTCCATGTCAGCCTTCCTTAGTCTTCCTCTCTGTCTTCTCCCTTCATTAGATATCTTTGTCTTAATAATAGATGCGAGTAAGACAAGTATTATTTATTCAAAACATTTGTATGCACAATCGCACACGGAAATGCCTGAAGGTAGGCCAGACTAAATCAATATTTGATTAGAAATCTGTTAGAACTTAGTTCAATTACAGTACATTTAATAATGGGAATAACGCAATGCCCCGTCTAGTTAGAGCACTGAAACAACAAGACAAGCTGGAAATAAAATTCAAATTCAAATGCTTCATAAAACTTTAAAAGACTGGACCATGGTAATAAATTGTGCATATTTTACCCCTTATTTTAAATGTTATATGACATAGTGTAAACCGAAGTAGTACACAGGCTGTCTATGCGCTGATACTTTAGCACACAAGCATAAGGGCCTGGCCACATCACCATGGCACGGTGCCGTCACCATGAAACGGCGCGGCGCCGTGGATTTTTACGGTGTCAGCTAGGGTTGCCAACTTTTTTTAAAAGAAATAAAGTATTTTTAGGTCTTAGAAGGAAAAAAAAACAGTAGATACCTTAGAAAAATGAACAGCATTGATTTTTTAGTTTTAAATACGTTTTAGTGCGTAACTTCCCTCTCGGGTCCCATCGCGGTGAAAATCTCACTTCCTGACAAGGCAAAACGTAAAACATTAGACAAACCATGGGCGGTAACTCGTAAAGCCCCAGACCATATGTGGCACAGCTGCGATCTGGGACATTCACGCATACACTGCCCTAGGACAAATTGCTATAGATTTTATCAGCGCTAAATGTTAAAGTATATGATAGGAATTGCGATCGTGATTCGATTTACGTATTAGTCTTACAGGTATATGGATACACTGTGACCACTGTGACCTATGATACTGAAAACAGTATTTTGTGTACTTTATTTTTGTACAACAGTAAACAGTATAATGTAATGAAAAACAGTATAATACTGTTTTTAACAGTATGGTTGGTAACCCTAGTGTCAGCGTAGATAAATCCACCACAAAAAACCACGACGCCGCGCCGTTTCACGTTTCACGGTGACGGCCATGGTGATGCGGCCAGGCCCTAAGGGCTGTATAAACGCTTATGCTTGTGTGCCACTTGGGAACCTTCGCTCGGCTGTCATGTGACATTAATCACAGCTGTTCCTTGGGTCGCATCATTGCAGTACAGTCTGCAGCAGAAGTAGCCGAGCAGAATGACACACACACACAATTATCTACATAACCTTTTTTTTCTTGACAATGATCATCTGCTGCTAACTGTACACAAATATGTATATTTCTGTTTCATTATTGGTTGACAGCTAGAAATGCTTGACTTAACCACTTACAAATTCATTGGTGGCGTGAAAAGATTTCCGTTGGTATTAAAATAAACATGAAGCGGGTTTACTCACGTCGTAGAAGTCGAATATAGCTCGACATAAAAAAAAAAAAAAAAAAAAAAAAAAAAATATTAAGGGACAATCAATACACAAATCGACCTAGTCCCAAACTAAGCAAAGCTTGTACTATGGGTACTAGACGACGATATACATAATATATAAATACATATATAGATAACATCCATGATCGTATTTTGCACAAATATTTGCCCCGGCCGGGATTCGAACCCGGGACCGCCGACTCAGTAGGCAGGTGTCTACCAACCGAGCCAAACGCGTCGTCCAAGTTCCAAGAGTCGACATGTTTCGAATCGGTTCGCGGTTCATCATCAGGAGCTACGATCTGTCGCGGCGCCGGCCAGACGAAAACTGCGCGCTAACGCTCTCTCCACGCGGGCGTCACCGGTGAGGGCAAAAAGCTACCCTCATCATCATACACAATGTCAATTGTCGTGTTGCACACAACACTCACTGGGTCATTGCCAGATTTAGGTCTTTCCGGTGGACATTTGCGAAATTAAGGATTCCCGGGCCTAATTTTCTGATTAAATGCCTGCGAGAATAAGGAACGTATCTTCTATAATCCGATGTAATAGCAACATAACCTAGATTCATACAAGCTCTTACCTTTTGATCACCGAAGGGACGAATTTTGTTTTTTGAACCCCTCTACGTCACTTCCTAAGGTCTCGTTAGCACTAACCATTCAAAACCGTTATTTTCGTTGGTGTTGTACTCTCACGTAAATTTCGTCTCTTTGCATTGTTTATTTGAAAGGCTATACAACTGCTGTAAAGGAGTGCGGTAAGACGCCATCTTATCGCACTTCACTATGTGAATAATTAACGTGTTCACTTAAAGGTCGCTGGTAAAGTCTTTGAAATAAACAATGCGAATATCAACAAAGGAATTCGAGAGGTCTCCTGGGCGTTAGGGTGGCGTGGTTGACACATTGGACCGGTATCCAGAGGTACCGGGTTCGATTACCGGTCTCACCCGCCAGGTGATGTATTTTTTTTGTGCTTTGATCTTTGTATAGATGGTTCTATTCTATTAAAGTTTAATGAAAATGAGATGATTCCTGGAACCGAAACTTTGGTATGTTGAGGTTGCAAACAATTTACGTCAGTTACGTTTGTTTTAAAGATGTATCGAAGCACTAGTGTTTATGTTCAACACAAAAACGCCTCGTATAATTTTGTGACAACTGACCGAGCGAGTGAAATGAGCAGGTTCAATAAATATAAATAGTTTTATTTTGCCGAGTTAAGTTTTTCAAAATAGTGGAGATAGGGGTTGAGAAAGTAAAAAACATCTAACTACTGATACTGTAATTTCCAGTTGAAACCGTAAAAAAGACATATTTCAGCTATTTCGAAAAATTATCGCTAGGTCTATAGTTCACAGAACCACAAGTGTTATTTATACAGAAGAATGAACGTAATACTGATCGAGACGTCTGCCTACGCTGGCAACTTATACACGAGGCTCATATCGTAGGGCTCACTAAATAAAATAAGATGAAGCCTCTATGATTGGGCAAAACCAGCTGCTTGCAATTCGTCATTGTGTAATTTATTTTAAGCAACAGGTCAAAAAGATAAAAGTTGCATAAACAAGTTAAATATAGTAGCAACCAGTAATACAACATTAAACATGAATTAGAACTATTTGCACATGTCAATCATAGCTTACGTCTTGAATTCTTGTAGGAGATACTTTCAACTTAAAATTATATCCATTAGGGTGTATATTGGAGTGTGATTTGTGGAGGTTTATAATGTAGGTATAGGGTAGGATGGAGTTTGTGGGTTTCATTTTGGTGTGTACTGCGAAGGAAAGATGGTGGAAAAAGAACTCGGGAAGAACTCAGTTGGAGTGGCTATAGAACGTAATGTCTAATATACTTTTGCATTTTTTCAGGGCTTAAGATATAGTTCAATTATTTTCCTATAAATGTGCTTTGTAACCTTGCAATAAATACGCCTCTAAGATCGATAGTCTTCTTACAACAGATTTGTAGTCGGGTTTGGTTTTATGTGTGCGTGTTTCCGAATCAGTCGTAGAGATGTTTTGCTTGTGATATTGAAGTTGTGACAGATGCGCACACGGACTAAGCTGAGCCCGTTCCAAGCAGCACACAATACATGCTGTATAACAGGCTGAAAAAGGTCTGTATAACAGCTTATACAGTATGTGTGCTACGTGGTTAGGCTCACTAAAACCGGCTTCACTTTCAAGCGCTGACTAGGTTTCTTTTTTAGGGTTCCGTACCCAAAGGGTAAAAACGGGACTCTATTACTGAGACTTGGCTGTCCGTCCGTCTGGGGCTGTATCTTAAGAACGGTGATAGCTAGACAGTTGAAACTTTCACAGATGATGTATTTCTATTATATTTAAGGGGGCTCCCATACAACCAACTTGTTATAGATTATGCTACGGAACCCTTCATGCGCGAGTCGGACTCGCACTTGCCCAATTTTTTGTATTTATTCTAAGGTTGTTGCACGTTTTAGTTTTTTTTGTCGAATGCACCGCGCCATAATGAAGGCATTGCATCAGGTTATAATTGTAAATGGGATTTTCATAATTTGATAAATGGCATAATCGGAGTTCTGATAGCGCGGTAAGACTTTAGAAATCTATAGAGCCGATTTTAACATTAAATATAATTCATACTCATACTCAATAGTGTATTTAAATCGCAATTTAAATTTTATAGACAAGGTCAAAGTCAGAAGGATACATGTACAAACACCGTATTTGTGTAGGAATTGTTTTTTTTTTCGTTATCATGATACGTAAATTTTTCCCACTTTTTCCATGTTCCTTGGGGTAGGTAAATTGGGTTCTATATTAATCGAATATGCAATTAAGACTAGGAATGCATGAAATTGACATTTAATAAAATTAAATATACGAGTTTGTAATAGAATACAAGTTTTATTATTTTTTTTTATTTTAGTCATTTAATGCATGAACATTTTAACGGCAGCTTGGAATGAAATAGATGAATGAATATGAGTATGAGTATGAATTGTATATTCATGTTAATATCGACTCCATAGCTCTCTAAAGGCTCTATAAATGAATTGAATTCCCACAGACTATCGCTTCGGTGTTCGCCACATCCAGATGAGCTGCATGTGTGTGTGTATGATCGCTCTCTTCATCGCGCGGAGCAGTATGGGTGTGGCGGTGCTGGCCATGACCGACCAAAGCCGGAGAAACGACTCTAGTATTAAGGTAATCATTTTGAGTTTTTAGTAACTAACAGACCTCGGATTATGCGTGGCACAATTTAATGACAGCTAGAGTTCGTCTCGATCAAGACAGTTAATGGATATTTTTCTCGTATAATAGATTGCTCCAAGTTTCATAATTTTTGGGATACCTAACCATATAAGTAAAGATCATAATCCTCTAAATATACTAGTACAGTCGAGTTCATTTACATCTACACACTTACGAGAACAAAAATATCTGAACACGACTTTATGCTCCTGACAATAGGGTATTCTCGTAAGTGTGTAGATGTAAATGAACTCGATTGTACACAGTTGAAAATAGGCATCGTCATAATTGGGATGATGACTAATGTTTAATGCCACCACATACAAAAAAATGACACATTACAAATGTTTCATAAATTTTAAAAAATTGTGTAATTAGTATGCATTTAAGGGTTAAGAATCGGCCTTCTACGTGGCGTCACTTTGTGGAAAATTTTACACTTACAACACACAAACGTATAGATGTATGATTTCCTTATTCACTCTAGAAAGTACGATTTTCTGCGTTGTGACTAATTACTGGTCACCCTACGCTCCTTTAAAATGAGGAAGTTTCCAAATGAATTTTTCAATCCCAAATTGGGATATTTTCGAAATGTCAAAATGTGGTAATATTTCAAGTTTATACCTAATTTGATAATATCGATAAAAAGACTGGTTAAAAAAAATATGTTAATTATAATACTATTTATGTTTACGGATAGGGTTCCATTGGGTTGCCTACGGAACTCCACAAATGCTCACAAACATTGCCACATTCAATTTCTCTTGAACAAATAAATATTCGAATTATTTTTGGCGTAATGGAAAAGTCGGTGATTCTCGTATGCCCCGCTGATTGAGCTGTCACGCTGAACATTTCAATTATAACATTCATTTAGCTGGAATGCAACATTTTGTAGCCTACATGACATAATGCGAACAACATTGTCCGAATGATAATAGTGACAATTCGGAAACTGGAATTTTCATTTGTAAATTGGAATGAATGTAATAAGTTATTTGAGATGTATACATAGGTAGATTAAATTACAATAAAACTAAACCTAAAAATTAAACTAAACAAGAACCCACTAAAATTAAACTAAATCTAAAAATGGCCCCTGTGGCATAGTGCCGAAGATCCTGGCGGCATTTCCTCGCTGAATCGCCAAACTGATTCTTTGAGCGAGGAAACCGCCAGCTCTCCGGTCACCAGTAACATCAATAAGCCTCTTCGAGATATCTTTGAAGAGGCTTAATGCGCTGGGGCCCCACGGACCCAGGGTCTCGACGCCAAAAGGTATGAAATTATACTCAGCGCCGAGACCACTATACTTATTTCGTTTTATACCTTCGGCCGCTTCTGCCGCTGCTCTGGCCCTAATCGAGGATCGGTGGAGATGTGACGGGGCCAGTGTGTCTACACAGGTTGCATCCCACACTAGCACCAATTGGAATTTATTCTCGGCGTGCGCTTTCGACGTGTGATGGTCGCTTTTATCACGTTTACATTAGTTTTCTATGGAGATAGGTCATTATTTCTGGAAAACTCTTAACAGATCGATACAGGATTTGTAAAGACGCACGGCGCCAGGCGTACATCGCCATCTGTTGGAAAAACATCTTTGTCTTCTCATCACGCCGTAATGGCTGGACCAATTTTAACCCATTTTAGTACAGGGATAGCTGGAAAGCCAAAAATGGTTATGGGATACTTTTATCTGACTACAAGTTACGATATGATTCAAAGCGTCTGTCACTCCCGCATTTATATATTCATATGTATTTTTATTGATAACAGTGTTACATTGTCAACTAAATAAATATCTGGATCACAAGTTATCTTTATCTAATCACGTTTATAGAAGTCTACGTACAAACGAAGACACTTAATTAACACAAATTATAACGGGTCTATCGCGATATTTCTTATTTACCTTCATTATCTTACGTTTCGGCGGGGTTGCACACGCCGTGGTCTCAGATGTACTGGTGAATCAGCGAGTTGTTACTAGAGCTTTCGGCCAAATGTAGCATTACCCGACGAGATTGTCTAATAAAATGGATGGGTAGGAAGATAAATGCTCGACTACCACGCATTTATTTACTAATTATTGTCACCGTTCCGACACACAACACTCACAACATCCGCGCACAGATTTGAAGATAACTATATCCCGCGGTTAAAACTTTTTCACCTCACCAGCTCAAACATGGCGATTTTGCTGTCAGATAACAGTGAACAAAATGCGATTTTGTTTCGAGCGTGAGTAGAAAGTAGCTTTTTAATTTTTTCAATATCTGACCACGAATTGTCATTCTTCAGCCGAAGGTTAATTATAAAATTCTAATCATTTGAATCTCGATGCACTCTGTTTCTTTCATATGTATATAAAAGAGAGGGATAGAAACTTATCAATTTGAAATTCGATTTTCGAATCCGACCTCGATTGAGAACAGTTCGGATACGCGTTATACCAAAAAAATCATTAAAAACACCCGAAAAAGTTTTAATTGCAACGTATTTTTTTTTCTTTATTATATTTTTATTTAACGACCGAATATTAAAATGATTGTGCCTTTTATATAAAACAATAGATCATTGCTCAAATATAATAAGATTTTTCACCTTATTACTTATTGTAAATTACCTATATTTACTTATTGTAAAATATAATTTATAATTTCACCATTTATCATACATGCATATTCGAAACGTACCTTAAAAAATATCGAGTTCATATTGTAATTGTTATTTTCTTTTGCATATATTTTGTTTGGTGTTTTAGGAGTAAAAATATTAATCAATGTATAAATTTATTTCATTTTATTAGATTTTAAATTAATTACTTACAAATTTTGTTCTTGTGTTTGTAATCTGACATTTTATTTTAATTGGAATTTTGATGGAATTTTATTGGAGATTTGTTTTAATGTATTAACGTATTTATTATTATTTTTAAACTAACATAGGTATAAGTATTTTTTACTAAAAACTAATGTATGGATCATAGTTATCTGGAAATAAAGAATTATTATTATTATTATTATTCCCTTTATTCGTTTTTATACTTAGGCTAGGTTTTTTTACAATAAATTTATATAAAAAGTAAAATATAAAAAATACATTACAAATATAAACACATTCTAAAAAACCTAACCTAGGGTGCCGCCGGCAGCGGGGCAGGGCCCAGGCTACCGGTGGTTAGCGCTGCAGAGAGAGGAACCTCCTGACAATGCGCGCCGTGTCCAGGAGTACCGCCTTCTGTATCTGACCCTTGATCCAGCCATCTAGCGAGAGTCTCTTAAGATGTTTGTCGAGACTCTTCGCTATAAGACCGTTCGCCGAAACGACTATCGGGACAATGCTCGTCGAGTCGACATCCCACATGGCGGTTACCTCGTGAGCCAAGTCAAGGTACTTGCTGAGTTTGTCCTTCTCGGCCTTCACGAGGTTCTCGTCATGGGGGATGGTGATGTCGACGAGCACTGCCTGGCGCTTGGATCGATCTACCAACACGATGTCAGGCTTATTGGCTACAATAGTCCTGTCCGTGATGATAGATCGATCCCAATAGAGCGTGGCACGACCATTCTCAAGAACTGGCATCGGTGCGTACTTATAGTACGGCACCTCAGATATTATTATTATTATTATTATTATAAACAAAATCTCGTAATATAATATGTATTTATAAATAAACACGTCATGTATCTGCTAAATCTTCCAATTTGATCAAATAATGACAATAACCGTGTTGGTTGGTTGATTATAATTTCAATTAAATTATATTGTTATTCCTTTTTAAGCTGCACTTATCTATTTTCTGATTAATATATTATTGAAATCAGCAACAAAGACTATAAACATACGTTGGAAGAAAAAACACAAAATGTCGAATATGTTCTCGCTGATGAAGTGAAAAGTTGTGTGTGCTTCACGAGAGCAGTTTTTTGCATCTCGTGCTATTGAGTCCCTCGCTACACTCAGGATTCTAACATAGAATCTCATATAATAACATAGAACTCGCTACGCTCGTGATTCAAACGTAGAATCCTTCGCTTGCTCGGGACTCAAAATCAGCACTCATAACAAAAAACAACTTTGCTCTCTTGTTGCACAAATAACTATTGAATCACTGGTCCCCAAGTGTGCGTTAAATTAAAACCATCTTCCCGGTTGAAATTATTCTTTGGGTGTTTTTTGATTTCAATTAATAATTTGTGTTAATTATGTGTACAAACCGCGAGAGTATAAAGTGTCATATCAAACGAAGACACCTGTTCAGTTAACTATACATCCATAGACCTTAACACGTTGTACTAAGGTTTATATTAGTTCACAAATGTACAGTTATCAGTGTCTTCGTTTGTACTCGTACCAGCGCACTATACAACAACAACAACAATACTTTATATGTAGAACACCAATAAAAGTCAAAACATATAATGTGCTCCCTGCTCTATCTTTCACCACTGTTTGGACAAAATCGACACGTATTTGTAGCCAGTCATAGCTGCACACACGCGTCGTACAATCGTATCGCGACACCCTTCGACTAGCTGTGCCGTACTTTATACAAATCCATACTAATATTATTAATGCGAAAGCGTGTCTGTCTGTCTGTTACCTCTTCACGCTTAAATAGCTGAATCGATTTTGATGAAATTTGGCATTGAGATAGTTTAAGATACGAGGAAGGACATAGGATTGTTTTCACAATACCGTCTTCACCATAAGGGCACACGGGGCCCGTGCCCAGGGCCCCCATTCTCAGGGGGCCCCGAAGGACCGACAATTTCTCTCAGACAATAAATGGTCATACTTAGTAAAAAAATCTTATTATAGTAATTCGCTTTATTTACTTTCCAAAAGGGCCCCAAATTCTTGTGTGCCCAAGGGCCCCAGCCTAGTTTAAGCCGGGCCTGAGTTTTCATCCTGGAAATTATACTTAAAAAGATTGAAAATTGAGTGAACATTTCTCTTGGGGTGCGGTGACCCTGTAGGAAATGTAATTATTAGACCAAAAGCACAATTGCTCTTACATTTGCTTAGGCGCTTTTAATAATCCCTTTTATCAAGTTCCACGCGTACATAGTCGCGGGCAAAAGCTAGTAACCGATTAAATATAGTTTTTTTTCGCGTGGGTAGGCAAACAAGAAACATCAAAATAGTAGAGCTGTTATTTAATTTTCGGAAAAAAATAATTATACAAGTGTATTTTATGTAAATTTCACTTACATGTGACATTTTAAACCTCCTTGCCACCTTAGCTAATTTTCACCTTTTGCACTCACGGTTTTCACCAACTCTCTTTGTGATACAAAAGAGTCCAAAGTTCAACAGCAGTTAATCTGCAATGGATCAATTAATGCAACTTCAGAAGAGCATGGAGGACATGAAGACCATGTTCCCAACACAAATGGCCAGCTTTGAAAGCTCTGTGGCCACCCGGGGAACTGACACTGTTGTAGCTGAATATTCAACGTTCAAGAATTTGGTGTGGAGAGCTGTCAAAAGTTTGCAGGAGCAAATGGGCTGTGTTTTGGCCACCCTTGAGGAGATGAAGACCAGGTCGCGCGCTGGCATCTTGCTGCTGCATGGAGTTCCTGAAGCCGAGGACGAAGATGCTACAGTGACAGCGGTTAATCTCTTGCAGCAAAGGCTGAAACTGGAAGAAGTCTTGGTGCTATCTTTTATTGCCGTCTACCGCCTTGGTAAGAACTTTGTGCCATCTAAGCCGAGACCTCTACTTCTGAAGTTCGCCTGTCTAAGGACTCGGAATGCAGTTTGGGCCTCTAAAAAGCGGCTTAAAGGTTCAGGTCAGACTCTATCTGAGTTCCTGACAGGCAGCCGGCATGCCGTATTCCTGGAGGCCCGCAGCCAGTATGGCATTAAGGGTAGCTGGACAAGCGAAGGGCGTATTGTGGTGCAGTGCCACGATGGAGTGCGGCGGAAGGTAACGACGTTGGCAGAACTGCGGGCGTTGCCTGCACCGGCTGCTGTTGCTGCCTCCTCAACGCCGGAGGCAACGGCAGATATTTTGGATCCTAGCATCGCACCGCTTCCAGAATCATCACGTCGGGCCAAGTCCACCCGTTCTGCCACATCTGGTGGAGGCAAAAACCCGAAAACGAAGACGTAGTCGATGCCGACTGCATAACTTTTGTCGTTGTGACTGTGATGATGTAATTGTGCAGTTTTCTAACCCAAAAGGTACATCGTTTACTTTCTTTTCCTCCTTCCATTATTTATGTCATATTAACAGCGGTAATCCAACATTATTGCAAGTACGTCACATCACATTCTCTGTCACTACTTGTCAAGTTGTCATGTCAATTATGTCATGATATCTGAGTTGACGTTTGACGTACGCTGCGTTTAGTTTTTGCTGTGTTTGAGTTGTATTTTCCTGTCTAATTTTAGCTTAAAACAGTTTTAAGTTTATTTTTGATATTTTCGTGTGTCATTTAAATGATGATTGTCTCCAATTTTATAAATTCATGTTTTCTCTGTTTTTTTTACTAGCTACTGGCGAGCAAATGAGGAGGTTAATGTGCTTTTTTTTATTGTTATTCATTATTCGTATTTTATATAGTAGGGAATCCATATACGACGACGCGTTTGGCTCGGTTGGTAGACACCTGCCTACTGAGTCGGCGGTCCCGGGTTCGAATCCCGGCCGGGGCAAATATTTGTGCAAAATATTTGTTCTTGGGTCATGGATGTTATCTATATATGTATTTATATATTATGTATATCGTCGTCTAGTACCCATAGTACAAGCTTTGCTTAGTTTGGGACTAGGTCGATTTGTGTATGATTGTCCCTTAATATTTATTTATTTATTTTATTTATTTTTATTTTATATTATATTGTATTTATATTGTTATATATTTTTATATTATACGTTATAGTATTCAATTGTACTCACAATGTCCGATGTTTTTAATGCAAGTATAGACAGCGAGTTCTTCTCACTTTCTTCTTCGAGCCTTTATGATTCTCTGAGTGATGCATCAGATATGCCTGACCTCAGTGATCGGTTGCAACTTTCATTCAATGCGTCCGTTAAAAATTTTAACGTCTTCCACATCTATGCGCAGAGTATACCGGCACATTACTCGGAATTAATTACGACTTTCAGCACTAATAAAAATATTCACGCTATTCTTATTTCAGAGTCATGGCTAAAGCCTACTCTTCCATCTACTCGGTATCCTTTACCCGGTTTTCGTTTAATTCGCAATGACAGGACAGGCACTAAAGATGGCGGAACGGAAACCGTTCGTGGCGGAGGTGTTGCCATTTACATAAGAGGCAATATTTCTTGTCAAGTAGTTTCTCAGTCACCGACAGTGTACTCAAACGCTCCCGAGTATCTTTTCTTAGATGTCACTTTGCATCATTCTAAAGTTCTTCTTGGCGTTTTTTACAGCCCGTCCTCTAATGTTAATTATTTTGATTCGCTGTACAGCACTTTCTCTGATTTAGGCCCACAGTTTGACTATAGTATTATCATGGGCGATTTTAACACATGTCTCCTCAAAAATGATTTTCGTTCCTCAAAACTCCACTCTCTAGCTACTTCTTTAAACCTGAGTGTTTTATCTCTTAGCCCCACACATTTTCCGCATAATGGCCCTCCCTCGCTCTTAGATCTCATTTTAACTTCTTCTCCGGATTTAGTTTCATTCCATGGTCAATTTAATGCTGCTGGTTTCTCCAACCATGACCTTATTTACGCTTCTTTTAATATTCGTCCCCCGAAAAGGAGACATAAGGTCATTATGCGTAGGAACCTTCATGATGTCGATACCCAGGCGCTTTGTGATGATATTTCATGTGCTGATTGGCGTAGCGTTGAGCTTCTGGATGACATTGACCTGAAGGTGCAGGCTTTCAATGGCATATTGCTTGCGATTTTTAACAAACACGCTCCTTTGAAACCGACGCGTGTAAAGCACCTCCCTGCTCCGTGGCTTACGCCGGATATTAAACAACTTATGGCTAAAAGGGACCGGTCGCGTGTAAAATCACGGCAAAACGCTGATTACCAACAGGCATACATTTCTTTACGAAACCGCTGCAATAAGATCTGTAGGGATGCCAGACGCCGCCATATCCACAATTGTATCGAAGACTGTCCTCCTGCTAAGCTGTGGAAATTTCTGAAGTCATTGGGAGTAGGCAAAGCTCAACATAATTCTTCTTGCGTTCTCGACCTAGACGCTATCAATATGCACTTTAGTACTTCTCCGGTTACTCTCCACCCTTCCAATAAACAATCAACACTATCACTTCTTGCCAATACTACGCTCCCCGATTCTCCTCCCTTTGAACTTGGTAAAATTTCTCCGCAAGAGACACTTGCTTTTCTGAAAACTATTAAGACGAAGGCCGTCGGTGAGGATAGCCTCAGTGTGGACATGCTTATGCTCGTAGCGGATTCCATTGCCCCGATCCTTTCTAATATTATAAATTTTTCATTTTCCTCGGGCACGTTTCCTTCCTCTTGGAAACTTGCTCATGTAATTCCTCTCCCGAAAAAACCCAATCCTACTGAATTTTCGCAATATCGCCCTATTTCCATACTCCCAGTTTTGTCCAAAATAATTGAACACTTTGTCAATCGCCGTCTCCTGTCTCATCTTAATAGGTATACATTATTCAATCCCTTCCAATCTGGTTTTCGCCCCGGGCATAGCACAGTTACTGCTTTGGTTAAAGTCACTGATGACATTCGTCTTAATATCGAACAAAAAAAACTTACAGTCCTCGTTCTTCTTGACTTCAGTAGCGCTTTTAATACGGTAGATTTTGATATCCTTCTCGGCATACTTCGCTCACTAAATGTGTCTCAATCATCCTTATCTTGGTTTCACGACTACCTCTTCGGTCGACGCCAGCGGGTTAGGGTCGACGACAAAATGTCGGAATGGCGTGAACTTTCCGCTGGTGTCCCTCAAGGGGGGGTCCTTTCTCCTCTTCTCTTTTCGAATTTCATTGGTGGGATCACAGAGTGCCTAAGATCTTCGTTCCATCTTTATGCAGATGACCTGCAGATCTATGCAGCGGCTAGTATTGAGGATCTGCCATCGCTTATTGATCAAATCAATGCAGATTTAGAATCTATTCACAGCTGGGCTAATAATTTTGGTTTAAACGTAAACGCACAAAAATCGCAAGCAATTGTCATCGGTAGTCCTCACTTTGTGAACAAGCTGGCGGAAATGGTGGTGCCTGATATTCTTTTTGGTGGGATTCCTATACCTCTTTCCTCTACTGTTAGGAATTTAGGTATCATCATGGACCAGACATTGTCTTGGTCTCCGCATATCTCGGAGGTCAGCCGGAAGCTCTTCGCATCTCTTCACTCACTTAGGCGCCTGCAGAACTTCCTTCCTATGTCCACCAAGCTTACTCTTGCCAGTTCACTCTTGCTGCCCCTTCTGGATTATGGTGACATTGCTATGACGAATCTCAAAGAGGAACTACTTGACAAGCTCGAGCGCTTACAAAATGTGTGCATAAAATATGTTTTCGGACTGCGCAAATACGATCACGTGTTCGCGTTTAGAGCGCAGCTGGGTTGGCTGCCAATACGTCAGCGTAGAGACCTGCATGTCCTGTCATTGCTTTTTAGTGTTCTCTACAACCCTGCTTCACCTCCTTACCTCAGTGAAAGGTTTAAATATATGGCCGATGGCAGTGGTCACCGCTTGCGGTCGTCTGCCAATCTCACTCTGGCTGTACCGTCTAACAAGACGCGTACGTACGCCAAATCTTTCACAGTAAGCGCTGTGAAGTTGTGGAACGAATTGCCACTGTCCCTTAGGAAGTCTCCGTCTGTAGCATCGCTCAAGACGAATCTTAAGAAGTTATGGCTTTCCAATGACTTGTGAATTGGATCTACAATGTATTTATATTTATGTGTATATTTATATTACATTATATATATGTATATATGTATGTATATATATGTATGTATGTATTAATAGTTTATATGTGTAATTATTAGTAGTCTTATTATTTTTAATACCTTTTTGTACACGCTGTTAGTTTGTCTATCTTCTTCTCGTACTCACTCAATTGCTCAAAGGTTAACTGGAAGAGATCCCTTATAGGGATAAGTTCGCCTTTGTACCTATATGTTAATTGTAATAGATGTATTTTTTAACTGTTTTTGTGTACAATAAAGCGTTTACTTACTTACTTACTTTAATATAGTCTTCAGACCGATTTTGTGAAGATCAAAAGATAATACTTTCTATAGGTACTCTTTAATCTTGATTCATGATTTATTAGTACTAAGGCATCGGATAATCGGATGCTTTTATACCTAAACTTTGGCGGCTTTGTTGTTCAGTTGTAGGTATAGGCGGATTTATTTGAGGTATGAGTGAGATAGCAACAGGATTTTGACAACTTTAGGTAAATATCCGTCGGAATTTCCGATCCCTATTTATTTGTGAAAGTATCTAAGATTAATAAAATTGTTCCAATATTTTTTCAGATATACGACTGGGATAAGGAGACTCAAGGAATAATCCTCTCATCATTCTTCTGGGGATATATCGTGATGCAGATCCCTGGGGGCTTGTTATCCAAACGCTTCGGAGGGAAGCCTATACTCCTAGTGGCTTTGCTGGCCAATGGAGTCATAAACATGATGATACCAACGCTTGCTGATATGGTAAGTTGTACTCTCATTTTTCTTATGGCAATACATCGAGATATAGACTCCAGGTAGCTTGCTGTTCAAACGTTTTGGAGGTAAGGCTATGCTCCGGGCTGGCCAACGGGCCAACGGGTACTGGTACTGGTACCAATGGTACCAACGCTGGCTGAGATGGTAAGTTAAAGTTATCTTTTATGATTGTAGTTCCCGGGTGGCATGCTGTCCAAACGTTCTGAAGGGAAGTCTATACTCTTAGTGATTCTGCTGGCTAACGGGGATATAAACATGATGAGATGATAACAAGGCTTATTAAAACGAATGGGGTGACATGCATAGACTAGACTTGTAATCATGAGTAGCCGAATAGTATTGCTTTCGAATAGTTGTACGTCGTGTCATCACGGGGGTGCCGTGAGAAGCGACTAAGGAATATACCATAGGTTGGCCTGAAGACCCAACGTGTACTGTACAATCTAACTGCAATTTCCAGTCCACTTGCCAAACGTAAGCGTGACGATTACGGGAATTTCGCAAGCAGAGGACGTACATTGACTGATGATGGTGATTAGACGTATTCACTTTTCGATTATACCAAATTAGTTCTAAAAGAGTGACCAAGCATTGACAGTTCTATTGCAGAGAGTTGAGAACGTATTGCAAATTACCTTAAGCCAGGTCTCCTAGGCCTCCTAGGGCCTGTAAGATTCTTATAGCAATTCTTCGTTTACATTTTTATAGGTACCCGACACAAAGTGTAACGGTTTTCAGACCGCCCAAATACGTTATGCCTTCATTCACGTATTACCAGTCTTTTCTACTCGATCAGATAAGTTTGCTGATGATCACTCGGAGAAGAAACTTAGCTGAACTATAATTCCCTCTGTTTCAGGGTGGTTGGCGAATGATGTGCGCATGTAGAGTCCTCATGGGTCTGACACAGGCCTGTTTGTATCCCGCATCGTATACGCTTATAGGACGATGGCTTCCTGCTCATGAGAAGACCTCTTATACTGGAGTTGTTTTCGGAGGTATGTGTAAACTACATGTGCTCCGGTTAGTCCGTCATGTCCGTTTTAAATCTCGAGCTAGGCAGGAAATCATGAAAAAAGGTTTCCAACGTTACAAGAAGGGAATACAAACACACGTACCTACACTCGGCCACATGAATGACAACTGCCGCATACTCGTATATAGTAGAATTAGTTATCGGATTATTGTAACTTATTAAATGTTGATGGAGTGCACGAGGAACTACACGCAAAGGAAGGATAACGGTAGCCAATCTAAATCCATGAGATACCGGGGTTTTTATGCAGATCTTGCAAATCCCACGTCAGACTATACTTGTAATGGTGTAATTTTGAGTGTCTTGCGTTTGAAGGCATCTGAATTTTATGATATTATATAGATTGACTTAAACACAAGATGATGATTCAAACATAATTATGTTTTGTTTGTCTACCTAGCTGTGCATGTAACTCTCAAACACATGAACAGCTTTGCGAGCTTCACAGCTACTATGGTTAGATATTCAAACATAGAATCAGTCACTTCGTTATTCTTTCGCATGATTCGTAAGTTGTATTTTTTCTGATTCCAGGAACTATAATTGGCACGATAGTAGCCATGCCTGTGTCAGGCATCCTAGCTGAAACAGCTATAGGTTGGAAGCTGATCTTCTATTCTATATCAGGGCTAGTATTCGTATCTGCTGCCATCTGGTATCTGGCTGCAGCCAACTCACCAAGTGAACATCGACTGATGGGAGATGAAGAGAGAAAGTACATCGAGAAAGGACTGAATTTGGGAGGAACAAAGGTAAGGAACGAAAAATATTCTATTTTCTAACCGAAATAAAGAAAGAGGTTCTATAAGAAACGAAAATAAGTCGTTTTAATTCAGTATTCTACTTTTAGGGTTCCGTAACCAAAAAGTAAAAAACGGGACCCTATTACTAAGACTCCGCTATTCGTCCGCCTATCTCTCTATCTGTCTCCAGACTGAATCTCACGAACCGTGATAGTCAGACAGTTAAAATTTTTATGGATGGTGTATTTCTGTTGCCGCTATAACAAACCATTAATTCAAGAAACGTGATCGGTTGCGTTAACTTTGCACCTCATTTGTATCCGGCGCCATACAAACAAGGTGCATCCTTAAATTAACCCAGCCAGTTAAGATGGGATACGTATTTTTACAGAACCCACGGTTCGCGAGTCAGACTCGCACTTGGCCGGGTTTTATTAGTTGTTATTATTTGAATCGTTGTATTTGGTGTTGTAAGGGTCTTGCATCTTTAATATCTGCTTTTCTTCTGTGTCATAGTGTTGCCATAATTTACGTCAATTTTCGTTAAACTTCATATCATCATTACCAATTATTTAATTGTGTAGGAGCGGTTGCAAGAACTGGCGACTCCTTGGCGAGCGATATTCCGAACGAAAGCATTGTGGGCCTTGGTTATCGTCCATATTGGAAATTCTGTGAATTTCGTTCTGTTCTTCGTCGACATGCCAACTTATTTGGAACAGGGACTGAAAATTTCCTTGAAAACTGTGAGTGACATGAAATTTTAATTCCGTTAAATATATTTAAACTAGTATTCATTTGAAATACATGAGAAACGGGCTTACTTTGTAGAAGTCGAATAATTATCGCTCGTGTGTGATGATGAGTATTTTAATATATCTGAGTATTTTTGTTTGCATTGTCTCCGAAACTTTTATTAAATCCATGTTCTATTATAATTACTGTGCGCCAAGTTTCATTAAAATTTGTTCTATGGTTTATGAATGCGTTACAGACATCCATCCAAACATTCACACTTTGTAGACAGTACGTAGAAAGACGTAATTTAGGAACCTCGTGACATGGCACTACGTCTGTGGACGGTTATTTTTATCGTAGCAAAACTGGCGCTCCATCTGCAGACGAATATTTCTCATCTCTTAAAATGCCTTGTGTCCTTTTTTGCTAGAATTATTTCGCATTAGTATTGTCTGTGACGCAGCAATTTTCACAATTGTCCTGTGTTCGTTTGTGAACGTGTCTATTGATTGAGTTTGAATAATATTTCTATTCCAGAGTGCCTCTCTCTCTGCTCTTCCATATATCGGTATGTGGTTGGGCAACGTGGTCTCCGCTGCTGTATGCGAAGAGATCTACAACAGGAATATTCTCTCTATGGGGGTTTGCAGGAAGATATTTAATTCCATATGTAAGTACTAAACTATTGTAATACCTACATGATGTATATTGAACAGAAGTACTCTTCAGTAGCAGTGGTAAGCGCGCGACTGCATTGTACATGTGGCCCTTTGTCGCATTTGCAACGCACGACAGAAGGGCTGCCGATCGCCTGGTTACGTTCATTCAGCCCAGTTCCCAGTACTGTACTTCCTAACTTGACGCCACTAAATCTTCAATTTAACACTCGTGACCCGAAAATCTTAATCCGTTCTGTTATCTCAGCCGTCCAACCGCCAGGTGCCCACAAATCATACACGCTCCCGTTTTTACAAACCGCCATCCCACCGTTTAAAGTTATCAAATCTCCCCATAAATCTCTGAATCTCTGAGCACGAAATGTAAGGAATGGAAATGTTTTTAGGGGTCTTGGCACAATGGTAAGGAGGGAATTAAACACGCTGTAAATGGAATGAGGGTGAATAAAACTGGCAGGTTTAATTGTGTTATTTATTTGATGGAACATGTTTATTACTCAGAGATACGTTTGAAGATGCACAGAATAATATAGGATTTGTTTAAGACTTACAAATTGTTAAGTAAATAAAATTAATGGTACCCACGTTGCATCAGCGTGAAATTCTACACACCATATTTTATATGATTCTTATTTCCACGTCACAACGAAGCATCGTAAGTACATTATTATTACAACGTCGCAACGTGACATTAAATGGTCAGTTGGAACAAGTTCGTCAGCAGGACAAACGCACCTACCACATCGAAATATCGAAAAGTACAGGTGTTATACTACTAAAGTCATCTCCCAAGTAGCAAACATGCTGTGAAGAACTTATGCGGCCCATACAATCCTGAAATAAGTTTTAAAAAACCTGTATAAGCTCTCATGCAGTCTGTGGACTTACAAACACGCAAATATAGTTAGTTGGCAAAAGTAAGATGGCATTATAGTATTATCATATATATCATCTATACTTCTCAATATTTATATACGTTGGTGCGGTTGCACTGGTAGCGCCCTTGCCCCGACCTTATTTTGATTCTACGGTTCCGTCAAGACGAGCTTGCCACGAACCGCGGTAAATAGCCAACACACTCGGCATTCCAATCCGTTTCAATCATTGTTCGAGCACTTGCGCGAGAATTGCAGCCACTTCTAAAGGCTCAGTTGATCGATAACCTAGTTGACAACATGCGGTGAGCCGGTGACATCCCACGATTCCCACGGCAGTATAACAACTAGTGAAACTCTAATCCCGGCCCTTTGTCACGCCTTTCGACCAACTGCGTTGCGTTTTAGATAGATTACCAATAAATAATATTATTAAAACTATCGTGAGACATCTTTAATAATTATAAAAAACGGTTTAAACTCAGTTCAACTCAACTCAACGGTTTAGCGGGTCGCGAGTCGCGTAGCAGCACGGATAGCTACCCCTGATGAAGAGCTCCAAATGAGTTCGAAACATGTCGGGCCGTTCCTGATAATTTTTACGTGAGTTTAAACTGTTTTTTATAATTATTACCAATAAAGTACAGTTTCGGGCGGTTTTTGCTAAGATCACAACAAAAAACCTTCTGAACATTTTAATTTAGTAACATACACCTATTAATTAATAATTTAATGCAATTTTGCTTCTCTTGCAGCATTCTTTGGCATGGCAGCAGGTCTTGTTGTGCTCTCATTCCTCGGTCCAGAAAACAAGGTTGCTGCCACAGTTGTGCTAATCGGAACTTTAACGCTTAGTGGTTTCAACGCAGCAGGATTCATGGTAAGTCACATGTTCTTCAGGCATGCCATTCTTATTATTGGTTGATCTTTAAGAAAACACATCACATATTCGCCACAATCTCTACTGCTTCTGTCCAGAACGCTCGCGGAATTTTCCTGCTAGAATGAATTGCGAATTGCAATTGACAACTTTTGCACCAGAAACGACTTTGGGTATGGTGGACTTAATGCCAAATGGCATTATCTACCAGTCAACCATAGGGCCAAAAAGATATACTAGAAGTTGGAGCAAATTAGAAATCAAATTGTACAGAGTAAATAATAAGCATATATATATATATATATATATATATATTTATATTTATATTTATATACATATATTATTACTGTATACTGATGCCGGCTGCTGCCATTAATAAAATGCAGAGAGGAAAGTCGCCCGGCCTCGACGGTCTCAGTATCGAGCATTTTAAGTATGCAGGTATGCACTTACCGAGAGTATTAGCCATGCTTTTTAATTTCTGTCTTTGTCACTCATACTTACCGAACCAGTTAATGAAAACAGTTATTGTTCCAATTGTGAAGAATAAAACAGGTGACCTCTCGGATAAGGCTAATTATCGGCCGATCTCACTTGCGACGACAGCTGCGAAAGTGCTCGATAGTATGCTTGACTCTCTTCTTGAGAAGCACCTAAATATCCATGACGCGCAGTTCGGTTTTAGGGCGGGGCTGTCGACCGAGAGTGCAATACTTAGTCTGAAGCATACTGTCGGGTACTACACAGCCAGAAAAACGCCTGTTTATGCCTGTTTTCTTGATTTATCCAAGGCGTTCGATCGCGTGGACTATAATATTCTTTGGAGGAAACTCGGGAAAACAGGCATGCCCGGTGAGTGTGTAAATATACTCAAATACTGGTACACAAATCAGTCTAATCAGGTGAGATGGGCCGATGCACTGTCTAGTGAATACCGGCTGGAGTGTGGTGTTAGGCAGGGTGGGCTAACGTCTCCCAAACTGTTCAACTTATATGTGAACGAGCTAATAGTTGGCCTTAGCAGCATCCATGCGGGATGCTATATAGACGGCATGGCTGTCAATAACATAAGCTATGCCGACGACATGGTGCTGCTGGCGCCATCTGTTAGCGCGCTTACGAAACTGTTGAGCCTTTGTGAGACGTATGCCCGGTCCCATGGCCTACAGTATAATGCCAAGAAGAGTGAGGTGATGGTGTTTAGTGCTGGGAAACGTAAGCCTTACCACGTTCCACCTATTTCGCTGGATGGTGAGCCGTTGACGCGTGTAGAGAAATTTAAGTATCTCGGTCACATTATTACGAGTGACTTAAATGATGACCTAGATATTGAACGAGAACGAAGAGCGCTGTCGGTTCGTAGCAACATGCTGGCCCGGAGGTTTGCTCGTTGCTCTACGGAAGTGAAAGTCACTCTATTTAAGGCATACTGCCAATCCTTTTACTCGAGTAGCCTATGGACCAGGTACACGAAGCGAGCCTACAGCGTCCTCAGAGTTCAGTACAACAATGCATTCAGAATGTTGTTGGGCCTGCCGCGCAGGTGTAGTGCGTCCGGCATGTTCTGCGAGATGCGCACTGACGGCTTCCAGGCCATCATGCGCAAGAAGATTGTGTCTCTCCTAGGACGGGTAAGGCAGAGCACCAACAGTATTCTGAATGCAATTGCTGACAAATATGATTGCCCAATATTAATATACTGGATTGGGCAAGTCAAACCGGTGGCTCGCACTATCTATTAATTCTCAATTTACTTAATTATACAATTTTAATTTTAATTTTACAATTTTAATTTTAATTTTACAATTTTAATTTGACAATTTTATTTTATTTCCTTTATTTCATTTTATTAGTTATGCAATTTTAATTTTACAATTTTAATCTTTTTATACAATTTTAGTTTGACAATTTTATTTTCTTTATTTCATTTTATTAGATTTTAAATTAATTACTTATAAATTTTGTTCTTGTGTTTGTAATCTGACATTTTATTTTAATTGGAATTTTGATGGAATTTTATTGGAGATTTGTTTTAATGTATTAACGTATTTATTATTATTTTTAAACTAACATAGGTATAAGTATTTTTTACTAAAAACTAATGTATGGATCATAGTTATCTGGAAATAAAGAATTATTATTATTATTATTATTATTATATAAATATACATACACAAATTTTACGCACTATAAAAATATATATATAAATAATGAATTCAAATGTACACGGAAGTCTACAATTATGGATGGACTATTCGTGCTCTCGTTCTGGCAGATGCTTTCGCAGGATACACTAAGTGTATCCTGCGTATCAAGTCTTGATAGCTACTTTGATTGTGGCTTGTCTGATAGAGAGGGAGAGGGACGAGGCTTTAGCGCACATCTAGGACCCGGGTGCTGAGTCCGACTTCACGTCCAATTTTAATCCTGCTCATATCAGCCTATGTCCGCTAAAGCATGGTATTTTATCTGCAGATGAATCATCTGGACATGTCTCCGAACTTTGCGGGCGTGCTCGTCTCTCTCACCAACTTCACGGCTAACAGCGGGAGCATCCTGACGCCCATTATAACAGGACTGATTCTGAACAACGATCCGGTTTGTATTCCCTAACGGCATAGTTAAGTTTGTCTCCCAGTCCAGTTTATCTTTTCGTTTGTGCAATATTCAGTCCTTTCGTGATTTGTAAGTCCAACTCTCACATATTATATTGCAAGCTTTTATTAAATGATATTATTAAAAATCTTTATACCAATAATAAAAAGAAGTATTAACCAAAGAAAAGTATAAACAATTATCTTATGCTTACAATTCGATGCACAGACAGACATAAGCCGATGGCGGATAGTATTCTTGACTACTGCCGCTCTCAGTGTCATCACCAACGTGGTCTATGTCATCTTCGGCAGCTGCAAGCGTCAGCCATGGGACGACCCTCACTTCAACAGGAAAACAGACCCTGGTAAGGCACTCTTAAATACTGCCTGCCTTTTCACGAATGGAAACCATGAACTAGAGCTAGGGTAACTATGAATGAGTGATGTTTCTGACTGCCACCACTCTCAACGTCATCACCAACATGGTCTATGTCATCTTTGGCAGTTGCAAGCGGCAGCCATGGGACGACCCCCACTTTAATAGAAGAACAGACCCTGGTAAGGCACTCTTAAATAGCGCCTGCCTTTCCGCGGACGGTAACTTTGAACGAGAGCTAGGGTAGCTTTGAATAAGTGGTATTTCTGACCACCGCTCTCAACGTCATCACCAACAATATGGTCTTTGTTATCTTCGGAAGTTGCAAGCGTCAGCAGGAGAACAGACTCTGGTAAGGCACTCTTAAATACTTCCTGCCTTTCCGCGGACAGTAACTTTGAACGAGAGCTAGGGTAGCTCTGAATGAGTCGTATTTCTGACGACCGCTCTCAACGTCATCACCAACAATATGGTCTTCGTTATCTTCGGAAGTTGCAAGCGTCAGCAGGAGAACAGACTCTGGTAAGGCACTCTTAAATACTGCCTGCCTTTCCACGGACGGTAACATAGTACGTACGACTAGTACGAGTGAGTAGAGTGAGTGTTATTTTGTAAATAGTGGTGTTTTTGACCGCCGCCGCTTTCAACGTCATCACCAACATGGTCTATGTCATCTTCGGCAGCCGCAAGCGTCAGCCGTGGGACGACCCTCACTTCAACAGGAAAACAGACCCTGGTAAGGCACTCTTAAATACTGCCTGCCTTTCCATGAATGGTAGTTATGAATGAGAGCTATGGTAACTATAAATAAGTGGTGTTAATTTCTGTCCACCACTGGTCTCAACGTCATCACCAACATGGTCTATGCCATCTTCGGCAGCTGGAAGCGGCAGCCGTAGGACCACCTCATTTAGACAGGAGAACAGACCCTGGTAAGGAACTCTTCTTATATTATGTACTTTGGGTTGTTTTTCCGTGGATGACACCTAGAGAATCGCGAGTGGATATGGCCTGGTTTGAGAAGCCATAGAGATGTTGTGCGTCCGCTCAAAG
Source organism: Apotomis turbidana (assembly GCA_905147355.2). Classification (NCBI taxonomy): domain Eukaryota; kingdom Metazoa; phylum Arthropoda; class Insecta; order Lepidoptera; family Tortricidae; genus Apotomis; species Apotomis turbidana. Next base: position 23,316,153 of record LR990293.1, read on the forward strand.
CATGATTGTTCAAGTTTTGGCTTCAATACAAACATCTTGTAAGTAGGTAGGTGGTCCAGGGGATATACACATGATGATGACTACACAATAATTACGGTTGTGAAAACTGCTATAATTGTAGAAATATGCGACAGCATGTATTACAAATAAGAGATGGGTTGAGACGTAGGTGAAACAAAGCCGAACTGATGCTGCTGCTGTACAACTACCTGCAACACACAACAACTAACTAAGAATGTACCTACTATATATAAATCAATATCGCATTTAAACTATAAACTAGAAATAATGACATGATCCCTGGTTCCCATCATTTGAAACATATAAAAAACTAATGAAAGGTGTCCAACTGTACATGCTTGTACAAGTGTTTTATCTGACGTTTATTTTTACAGAGGAAATGGCTCCGTCGCTCCCGGGGAATGGCACCGATGGCAGGAAATGACTCAATATCAAACTGTTCACATGGAATTGACGGAGATACACTAATGGCGCCGTTTACCAGTCCCAAACTGTATTACACACCAAGTGAATAAAAAAAAATTCTACGATTATATAATTATAAGTGGTTTTATTTCAAACAATTATTTTTTTAAACATTACCATTATGTATTCATGTTGTAACTAGAAGAGCACCTTCTATTACTTAACTACTCGCAACTTGGTCCACGTTTTACTTTTTTTTTATTCAAGTCTGATTAACAGTATCTTTTGATCATTTAATGCAGTGTTTTTCAAACAGTGGGTCGCGACCCACAGGGGGGTCGCGGCATATATCCATGGGGGTCGCGAGGATCAGCATCGAGGAAGTCTCGTGACTACAAGGAATGCAAATTCTTTATATTTTTATGGTTTTTATATTTTTTGCAAAACACTAAACTACCTTCTGAATTTGTGATAAATACATCAGATACATTGGATTGAATGATAGACGGGCGCGTTCCAAAAGAGTTGGGTTCTAAGTTTAATCGTACAAACTGGGTTTTAGGGGGTTGCGAAGGAATTTTGATGGTCATTAAGGCCATGACACCAAAAAGTTTGAAGAACACTGATTTAATGAATGTAAAGCAATACGGTCAGTTGGAATAAAGGTACCAGTGGGTTAACCTTTAGAACGCTTTTCCTCCCATGTCATAATGTGGCTTATACGCCAATAGTTGAAAAAAGACAGAGCGAAAATATACCTTATCTGTCAGCAGGAAAATTGCTTTGACAGCGTCCGCCATTACCCCTTTAGCGGTCGTTGGCGTGGTAGGCACGACAGCACACGACCACTTTAGTGGCTCTTGACGTTCAAAGGGTTAAGCTCCTACCATATCGAAATATCTATCTCTGTTTGGCCCTATGGCTGACTGGTAGAGAATACCATTAGGCATTAAGTTCGCCATTTGTACTGACTTTTGTTTTGTGCAATAATGTTTAAATAAAATAAATAAATATCGTAAATTACCGATGCCATATACAACTAACAACGTCTTAATTTTTCCAACTAACTATAGATGCGTGGTTGTATGTAAGATGGCGTTAGTAGTATAACCTGCTGTGGTATAACGTACAACCCGGTTACAATATCTGTGGACCTGGCGTCGATGACGTCACGTCGGCGCTCTGGTACGGTGCGCGGGCGGGTAGGTACAAGGGTAGGGGGAGGGGCTTCACATTCCAGCGAGGTCCACAGATATTGTAACCGTGTTGTAAACATCTGGACATTTTCACTAGGTATCTTAGGTGCGCTTGTCCTGGCGTACTCACCGAGGTAACATGACCTGACTTCCTTGTGCCAAAATTCGATAAAATCCGTTTGGGAAAATAAGGCCGAATGTTCATTTACACAATTAAAAATTCTTAATTTGCAAAATACATCACTACATAGTATACTTAAAACAAAGTCGCTTCCTACTGTCTGTCCCTATGTATGCTTAGATCTTTAGAACTACGCAACGGATTTTGATGTGTATATATGTATAATACATGCATAATTTATCAGCATTGCACCCGTGCGATGCCGGGGCGGGTGGCTAGTATAAACAAAGACTAAACTTAAACAAAAAAAAAACTTTAAACTAAGATGGGTAGGCTGACCATTACATGTTCAATGGAGAGGGGTGATCATTTCAAAAAAAAAACTTAACTGCGAAATGCAGGACCGCCTTTTTCGTATGGACGCCCGGTGCCATGCCACTCTGGCGCCATCTGTTGATCATAATCTCTTTATCTTGTCATCGCACCGAAACGCATGGACGATTTTTAACCGATTTAGGTACAGGGATAGACATCAAAAGATGGTTATAGGATACTTTTTAAGCGACTATGGTAAAGAATGCCATGCGGACGAAAACGAGCACGTCCTAAATAGTACAAAATAAGAGAAGAGAAAAAATGCATCGTGCTGTTAAGATCTTTCCGAAAATATCTTTCCCATACATGAGTAGGTAAATAATTAATATTAAAAAAAACATAAATGCATCGACATCAGGCGAAGTGGAACCCCTATGTTGGTAATGTCTTCGGTTTCCGCGACTGTCACATATTTCAATAAAACAATTGAAACGGATTATATCGCCTATATTATTTATTTGAGCCTCCCTGACGTTTCGGTAGCTTACCAGTTAACGTTGGCAAAGGTTGACTGAGAAAAACACAAATTTTCTCTGACAAAGTTACATTTGTGCAAACTACCCATTTTATAAATATGAATTAAAAATAAAGGTGTAAGTACCTACATGCCAGATGGGCTTACTGTGTAAAGACAGTTACACATGTGCCAGAAGAGCATTAATTATTTTATTTAAAAATATATCATCTCCCAGCAGCGGCTTACTTGAGGAGAAGGAACGACCAAAAGAAAACTCTCAGATTGCCTGATTACTAGAATATATTTTTAAAACAAACGTGACTATGTCGGACCAATATAAATAAAACCGGCCAAGTGCGAGTCTGACTCGCGCACCGAGGGTTCCGTACAAACTTTCACTTATCCCATCTTAATTGGCCTGGTTGAGTTAAGTTTGCCCCTGAAATGTATGGCGCCGTATACAAAAGAGGTGCAAACTTAACGCAACCGAGTTCTCCAAATATGTAAGTAAGTAAGTAAACACTTTATTGTACACAAAAACGGTTAAAAAAGTTATATCTAAGTAATATGATGTTTGAAAAGGACTATACTTTTTAAGATTTTATTACAATTGATTAATTCTCAGATTTTTATAAGTATTTGTAGTATGTGACGATATTACTTGCCAAATTACATAGTTCTAGGTCATCAGGAAGTACCCTATCATTTTGATTCCCTTTAGATTGTCGAAATGTACGTTTTTTACGATATAAACGGCCGTATCTTTTTTCACAGCTTCAAGGGGCCGTAGATCTGAGTATATGGTGTTAATTTCAACTCGATACCTCCACGCGTTCTCGAGATAAGGGTCTTGACAGACAGACAAACGGACACACCGATACCTCCTACGTATACTGACACAACTGACATTTTTACGATTTTCGTTTTTTTGCATATTTAGGATCAAAATACTTATATCTACATGTTATAAACTTTTCATGACAAAATTACTGCTAGTTTTCGAAATAAAGTGACGTATACTGATACAACTAACACCGTTTTTTAATTTAGAACATCGTATACTGAGATAAGTCGCTTGTACCACTATACGCAGTACACCTATCGGGGAAGGGCGGCGCGGGCGTGGCACAAGTGGCAGTTACATCAGTATGCTTGCTCGTCGTCGTTGCGGACGTAAGATATCCCACTATGCGTGACGGACAGTCGATGCGGCCTACGTCTTTTCTACCTACTACGTATCAAATTAGGCTTACTTTTGGTTATGATACAGTTTTCTCCAATCAGTACCGATGGTTATTTGGAGTACAATAATAGCTATATGTCGCCATTACCTACGGATAAACCAGAGTCACCACTAGCGCTGACATCCGTCTGGGTTTCCCCGGATTTGTCCTAGTTTGAGGCCGTCCGGGGGAAAATCAAGCAATTATTTTTTTAATTTTATTATTTTCGGGGAAAATGCGATTTACGCCAAATGTCCGGGTTTTTAAGTGTAATTTAAATAATATGTGGATCAACGAACAAAGAAAGTAAAAATCTAATCATGAGTTTAAATAAAATAAAAATACGGGAAAAACAAGCCAAGAAAACAAATAATAAACATTTAAGACAAAAATTACGTAAACTTTTAGTGTGAACGGTTTTTTTTAAATAATAAATAAATATTAAGAGACCATCTTACACAAATCGACCCAGTGTCCCAAGCAAAGTAAAGCTTGTACTATGGGTACTAGACGACGATATATACATAATTTATAAAGTACATGTAGAGATAACATCCATGACCAGGAATAAATATTCAAGTTCGTAACACACATTTTTGCTGGCGGAAGTTTGAATTTCATTGAAATATAATATAATTTGTACAAGGAGTGGTTTAATTCTACCAAATACGAAGCGCAAGCTTATTCTGTTCGACAATACCGTGATATTTTCAGTCAAAAGATTAAGTTGACGCTTGTCACATTTACGAGAATTTGAAAACACCTACTGAAAAACAAACAACCAAACACATTGGCACATGGAGGAAAGAGACTTGAAATAAATAGGAAAAAAAACTCAAACTTAATAAAATGCGAGTGCTATATTCGACCTTCAAAAACCTTGTCATCTCCTCACGGTTATATTAAGCGTGTTTTATTACAAAAAAAACTTAAACTGAATAATTTCACAGCATTTGGTTTGGGAATGCTACTTGTTAGGTAAGGTGGAAGTACTAGTACCTACTCGACATTGCAAGGGATATTTATTTTATGTTTCGTAATAGTACGTTAATTTACACGTCTATCGCAAATGTATTCATCCCTTATGAGAGGTATGACTTTTACCTTTATTAAATGGTATTTATATCATATAATGATCATATAAAAAAATCTCGTAATGTAATGAAATGCAAGTCAATAGGATTGTCCCAGTACATGTCACGTGCTTTTGCAGGCAGTCAGGTTGTATATTTTATTATTTTGCGTGTGAAATTCGATAGCTACAAACATTTCTCATGTATTCATTCTATTTGCTATGAAAGTAACGGTAAGCTTATCATATTTATCGCAGTTGAAAGTATGGTGACGCGTATTAGTACTGCGTCGAGTACTAGTACTTCCACCTTACTGTTGACATGACTAAATGACAAATTATTTGACTTAATTAAATTAATACTTCAAGATGATGTAGATGAATTCAGGTTTTGGTCTGACAATTGTGATGGACAAAATAGGAACTGGAATCTACTATATATAAATGTTAAAACAGTAATAATACCGCTGATAATACCGCTGTAACAAAGACAAAAAATACCATTCCCTAAATGCGGGCTGTGATTTTAATTACCTTTTAAATAAACGTAATTTTAGTGTAAATTTGCTTTATTTATTGTCTTTCAAAAGTAATTTGTTTAAATATCCTAAATACCTACTTCTGAACTTACTATATTGGACATAACATACAAAATAACCTTAACAGGCTCTAAAGGGGAGGCCTATGTTCAGCAGTGGACGTCCTATGGCTGAGATGATGATGATGATGAACCTTAACAGTATACGGTACATAACGGATTCATTCAGGCGTATACTGGTACAAGTGACAAATCAGATGAAACTAACCGATCAGATCCATCCAAACACGAGCTTTTAGTTTGTTTATATATCTAATAAATGGTACATGTCGCATAATAGGCATAGTAATAATATAATTATCCATATTCATCTAATCATAGTTTACGACGTATACTAGATCAAGTGGTAGTTGTCTCAGTATACCCGAAAACTAGAACTCGTAAATTTTACGTATACTGGTATAACTACCTTTTATTCTAAAAGTACAATTAATTTTGAAATAGTAAATATGTAAATTTAAGGAAAATATATTCATTAAAATTATTTGAAAATTTCATTACATTATTTCAACGTATGAGTTAGTTATGGCACTTTATACCTTTGAACAGCCCTCCTGTAAAATCGTGATTTTGCACTTGTATCAGTATACGTAGGAGGTGTCGACACAACAAAGTGATCCTATAAGGGTTCCATTTTTTCCGATTGAGGTACGGAACTCTAAAAAGAAAAATAAAATACGCGGTCGAAGTAGCGGGTTCCTTCTTGTATTATTATAAGAATTCATGGGTTGAAGTATACACAGATACCATACATAATATGATGAACCCTTCAAAAGAACAATAATCCCTCTGAAGGCTTATTTATTAGGAAAATAAAAGGATACGAATCCCTCGAGGCATCTCATAACTCATTCAAACATAATGTTATTGAATAACAGTGGCGGGGAAAATTAAAATAATATGGCATTTTTTGCCAATGAAGCATATGACTTAGGTCACTAGAAATAAAGTTTAGTTTCATTGGACATCGTGCTGATCATAAAGTAAACCGTACTTGATCGTCGATGTTAATGTCTGACGATGTGTCTAATAATTGCAAGTGTAAAAAAATATGGAATTGTTAATATTGCTTACAAAATTTTACACTAGACGCGTTGAAATTGAAGTAGTCAAACATTTTGTTCTGTATCTTAAGAGGGCGCCAACGCGTTGTATTGGCTAGCTCTCTCTCTCACTGAGCGTAAGCGTGAGCGAGATGGAAGTGTGTGCTCGGAAGCGCGGAAATCATGTTTTTTGAGTTGTGTCATAAACGTGTGCATTTTATATTGAAAATAGTTTTACAGTTTTTTAGAACTTATAATTGTGCATCTATTAAGCTAAAAAACATTGTTATAAATGGAAGGGTTCTGAAGATCCAACCGAAAACATCTAAAAAAAGGGTTATGTTTGAGAGATAGAAGTATCGAGAAAATTATTACCAATCGTGTTTTCACGTTGACAAGATTAAAGAAAAACTGTTTAAGTTTCTTATTTCCAAGGGACAGATTTTTAATCACTATGGATGTTGAGATCTAGGATCATTCACCTGACGAATTTTGCATGGGTGGGCTCTTAAACTATTTCTAATTATGTGAACTTTGGCTCTTTCCAGTTATTTGTGGTTCGTAGTTGCTCTTTGCTATAACAACATGTTTTGTTGAAGTCAGTTTTCACCAGACATTGGATTCGAATGAAAAGGGTCCTGCAGTTACATACAAGTAAATTAAAAGCCTCGTACAAACAAGTTCCGAAACTCCGGTTCTCAAGACGGCTGAAGGGAAATAATATATCATTATCAGCCAAACGTTTGCTTATTATTTTTATTTTATTTATTTATTTCCTTATTAATTTTACAACAAAGATTACATATAATCTAAAGCCCTGCGAAACTGTTATGACAGTTTGTCTACAGGAAGACTTTTCAATACCTTACTAAAAGTACAATTTATAAAAATCAGTAACAATTTTTAAAGATTACGGTAGTGTATCTAGTAAATGCTTTTTCAATTTTCTTTTGAATATCCGTTTATTTTGTTCGAGACGGATGTCCTCGGGTAAGCTGTTAAAAATGTATGGCAGGCGTTTTTTTAGTGTCCTGTCTCCGTAATAGTTTTTAACTCTAGGCACATCGAACTAGACATAGCCTTATCCAGAGAAGGCCATCTGCACATAGGTCCTGCCTCGCGAATCTAAAGGTGTGTCTCCACTGAAGCGAGACGTGTGGACCAATCATCTGAGTTGAAATCTGTATCTCAGCTCCTCTTCACTTTTGTGATTGGTTGATTCCGCTCCGGTCCGATTCAGTGGAGACGCACCTTTAGGCTATCCGTCTACAGAAGCGAAGCGGAGAAAACGTACCAATCAGGGACCTAGGGATATTCGAGAATGCCGTTTGAGAGATCGAAAAACGTCAAAACTCTATTAGATAACAGTGATGTCGCCTTTGAACTGTCATTAAAATGCGATGAGCTTCAAGTGACATATCTCATGTCAATTTTGGAAATACGAAGGCGATAATGATTGTCAAAAATACTATTCAATTTCTGATTTGAACGAAATGTAACTGACTAATTTCACGCACTACACGGTCAAGTTAAAGTATGCGCCTGTCACATACAAAGAAAACGCAAATTAAGCGCGACCAGATTGACGAAGTTGCGATGTTCTAGGGTTATCGCCACTTGTCAAGTAGGGACACATCAAAAGTGACAGATGGCGATGAAATGGAAAGATCTCCATCATCTCTCTAAAATTGATCGAATTAACTCCCAGACTTTCTTCTTTGTGCAGCCTCAAAGAAGTGCATTTCAATCTGAGGAATGTGATGGGTCCACTGTAAATATCTTCTCTCCTCTCCGCTTCTGTGAATAGGCAGCTTAACGGATTGTCGTGATTTTCACTAGTTCATTAGTCCGCTTTGTGTCTACCACCCAAGCACACATGCTGTATAAGCATTTATATAGCCCTTACACCTCATCCGAGTAATGGTTGTATAAGTTTTTTTGCAGCCTGTGCGCTACGTGGTGGGCAACGCTACGTCTTTTAGTTCACAGTCGCCACTCAAGAACGGACGCTAAGGCCCGCGGGCGAAAAATGACTACATTTTTCGCCCGCGGGCCTTAGCGTCCGTTCTTGAGTGGCGACTGTGAACTAAAAGACTTCTGTGAATAGGCAGCTTAACGGATTGTCGTGATTTTCACTAGTTCATTAGTCCGCTTTGTGTCTACCACCCAAGCACACATGCTGTATAAGCTGTATAACAGCTGGAATCATCCGAATAATGGTTGTATAAGTTTTTTTGCAGCCTGTGCGCTACGTGGTGGGCAACGCTACGTCTTTTAGTTCACAGTCGCCACTCAAGAACGGACGCTAAGGCCCGCGGGCTAAAAATGTAGTAAATTTATTTCTCAATTTCTAACGCTTTTGAAGAAAATAATTTTAAGATTTTAAGGACAAAAAACTAAAATGGCTATCGAAACAGAGGCAGACCGAAAAAGAGATGGCGGGATGACCTGAATGCATTTGAGAACGTTTGGCAGGAACCTGCTCTTCACCGAGACGACTGGCGAGGAAGAGGAGAGGCTTTTGACCAGTAGTGGGACCCACATACAGGCTATTTTTTTTTGTGAAACGTCACTATAAAAAATGAATGGAAAAATATTTCTAAAGTATTTATTTTTATAAATAATGACACAAAGGTAAATTAAGAAAGAAAAATTGAATGCGATCCACTACAATCCAAGCGGGATTTGAACCCACGACCTCTGCGTTTCCGGCGCATTGCTCTTCCAACTGAGCTATTGTGTCATTATTTATAAAAATAAAAATGTGGTATTACCTACCTACCACATAAAAAAAAAATATGAATCGATAAAAAGATTCTGTACAAGTATTTATTTTTGTTTAAAAGCACACCATAAGCAAAATGTTCTCTTTAACTGAAAAGTTACAACAATGCACTCAAAAAGCTGCCACAATAGTTCAAATCTGGTTGAAACAGTTAACAAATGACGCCAAATCAAAACAAAATAATAGAGTAACATACAGGAAACTCAGCATGACTCATATTCAATATCAGGGAGTAGTCGCAAACATGTGGGACGTACCGAAACGTCTCAAAGGTATTAAAGTAATTACTTAGCGTCTGCTCATCGTATCTCCTGACATTGAGTTGATAACAGATCAGAAGCCTTTAGCACGAAGCACTAAGACTCAAAATAGATACGTCACACGTTATCTCATAAGTTCAGCAGTTGGCATAGCAAATATAAGAGATAATGTCTATGAAAATAATATGGCTAGGCGACAAATTGAGATTTGTCAACTGAGCATGGATATGAGTGTTAGTTTTGATAGTTGCTTATTAATTTGTTACTCAACTTTTTCAAAATGGACGTAGAATTTTTGAGGTACAAATACCAGGATGGAATGGAGGGATTCGTGACAATAAAGAGTAAGTAATATACTTAATGAACTCAATGAGCCGTTATTATATAACGTCTTAACTTGATTTTATTCGATGTTACTTAAGGCTTCTTAGCCGTTCGAAAACGCTGATTATTTTAGTAATTTTTCTCTATGACCAAATAATATATGTTTCTTAACATGTAATCACTGTAACTACTTAGAACAGGGATATTGCAATTTATTAGTATATATTTGAAACCTACAGTTTGAATTTTTCATTGATAATTTTTGTTTTAAAAACTACTTACTCCGTAATTGTCAGTATTCACGCAGTAAACTGGTATTTTCAATTTAATTTCGACTGCACGTTACTATATCCAAAACTCAGGGAAAAGTATTATTCACTTTAAAGTGAATAAATACTTTTCCCTGAGTTTTGGACAAAAAGTTGGTTGAAATTATCAATATATTTGTCATCACATGAATAAAATAATATTAAAAGGAATAAAGCCTCTTACTAATTAAGAAAATATTACGTTTGGTTGTTTTGAATGATATTCAGCTGAAAACTTAAAAAAAAAAAAAAAGTAAGTTTAATAGTAAAGTACTGTTCGATCGTTCTAGTGGCCGTAAAATTACTAAAGGCACTCACAAGTAGGAGAGAAATGGCGTCCGCGTGATTGCCAATTCCATAAAAGGTCATTAGGTGATTGAGGTGAAATTGTGTTTTAGGGGAGAAACGTTTTCCCTTTAAAATAATCATAAATAACCTAAATAACAAAATTAAAACATCCCAATATACCTAGTTGGTCATTATAAGGCATTGAATGAGTGATATAGAAAATGCTATTAAAACTGAACATCATCCTCCTAGCCTTTGTCCCATTTTTTTGAAAATGAATTCTCAATCGGGGTCGGCTACCTAAATCCCAAGATGTGGCGTAGGCTCTAGTTTTTACGAAAGCGACTGCCATCTGACCTTCCAACCCAGAGGGGAAACTAGGCCTTATTGGGCTTAGGTGGTTTCCTCACGATGTTTTCCCTCACCGAAAAGCGAGTGGTAAATATCAACTACTGGTCCTATTTCCACCAAACATAGCTAAAAACCATCTCGTCGGACAAGTCTTTCGATTTAAAAAAACCCAGTCAAAATGGTCCATCCGTTTGGGAGCTACGATGCCGCAGACAGACACACAGACACTCAAATACACAGATACACATGTTAAACTTATAGCACCCTTCTTTTTTCGTCGGGGGTTAAAAAAAAATTGCGTGTAAAAAAAATGATATATATTTTTCGTGTTGTGTTTGTTTTTAGAGTTCAAGATAGGCATACGTCATCTACAAGCAGTATACATGTTCGCGATATCCGTCGTGCTAGGCATGCTTCGTGGGAGCAGTAGTATCGCCATGCTAGCCATAAATGACGAGTCACGACTGAATGATACTTATATAGAGGTAAGTTCTGATACATTGCATGGTGACGACCAAAACTCACTAAAATTTCTGACAGTGTTATCGAAACCTCGTATTTAGTAAGTACATTGACACGGAGATACGAGCTTTGTTGTACGTAGGCACTTAGTGATTTTTGTTGTCAATAGACGATTATGTTATGTACAGTAAAGGAAACTGAAACGCGTACCTATGTATATGTCGCAGTCATCTGGTTGAATCTGCTATTTGATTGAATGACTAGCGCGTTCATTGAATGACAACATTCAATTGAATGACTAGGCCGAACGTTGATTGAAAAAGCGTCACTCAACGTCCAACTAGTTAGCGGATTGTAACATAGCCCTTTGAGCAGAGCAGACGTAAAATCAGTCAGGTGATTGAAATGCTAAATGACGTTCAGTCAAGACGTTGAACGATATATTAAACAACTTGACGAGTTGTCCTTTAGTCATTCAATTGAATATTGTCATATTAGTGCTATAATCTGATATTTATAACAATTATTATTTTATCGTTAACTGTCATAGCGTAATTATTTTTAGAAAATTTTCTGAGCAGCAATGTATGGCGTAGTTATTACTAGTGACAGTTGTGACATTACGATGTTAAGTGTCAACAAACAATAACAAACCAAATACATTGCGTGCTGAATTATTTTATATGGAAAAATAAAAGTTCGATTTTTTTAATAATTTACGGATCAACATATTAATAAAGTGCCTATACTAAGACCCCGTAAAGTTTGCGGTTATATCAAATATGCACACCGGCGTGGGCTGCAGCGTGGGCGTATTTCATGAAATACACCCTTTTGGGCAATACCTATAGTTAATCTAATGGTGAAACTGTTATTACGTTACAACTAGTTAGATAGCAGAAACTCGTAGTTGATAATGTAGCTTATCAAGATTCGACCTTATTTGAAATCGCCAGTTAATACGTAGTTACGCCGTCCCATCACAGGTTATGTCCTATTTAATGTCTCATCCCAAACCTCTTTACGGTCCCCATTACTATTACTCACAAAACTGTTAAATACAGAAGCGGAATATCAGTTTTGTAGAACGAAACTTTGAATTAAGCCTTGTAGGGACTAGGCTAGTATTTTAGTCTATTAGCGAGTAATTTAGTAGCTAAACGCGTCTGAACACCAAAAAATTAGTCGAGTAGATTAGTAAGTAATTTAGTCGAGTCAATCCATTTTATTCTATTTTTTTTAGTAGTTTAGTAGTGAGTATCCCCAACACGCGTCCGTGCTTACTCGGCCGCCGGCTAAACAAGTCCGAACCTGTCGATATAGTTGAGTTCATTAGGTGGCGTGAAAATGTCGTTTCGCTGGAGCGAGGAAACCACTTTAAAATTGCTTTACTCGACTGTAATGCGAACGATTTTTAGGAAGTAGCGAATAGTTTAGCTACTACATTACTCGCTACTAGACTAAAATTCTGGCCTAGTCCGAACAAGCCTCTTATAGCCAACCGTAAACAAGTGTAATTTAGTGATCAAAGTATACTCATGCACTTTTAAATGTCTTATATAACGTTATACTACTTACTAAAATACTAGCTTCGTCGCTCATCCCACGGGAACAGTAAATTTTTCGGGATAAAAAGTAGCCCTTGTGTTAATCCAGGGTGTCAGCTACTTTCATATCAAAATTTATCTAAATTGGTTCAGCCGTTTGAGCGTGAAGATGTAACAAACATATACATAAACACTATTACAAACTTTCGCCTTTCTTTTTTTTTCTTCTCTTTTTTTTTTTTTTTTTTAATTATAAAATTATTTATAAAATTAGTGTGTCGCTTTACCGAGGTCTATCTATCTAGCAGCCACAAACGTCCACTGCTGAACATAGGCTTCTCCTATAGCTCACCATAAAGTGCGATCCTGTGCATCCATCAATTCTCCACGACCCTCACGAGGTCACCTATTCGGGGGACGTCCCACGTTTAGCTTCCCTATACGTAGTCGCCACTCAAGAACTAGTCTTACTCTTAACTAGTCTCTTAACTTTGGGTTACCTTTGTTTTACCAAAATATGTTTGCCAAGTTATCACTTCCCAAATTTTTTTCGTAGAATTTAATTTGCCAAATATTCGTTTGCCAAATTAACTTTTCGCAACCAATTGCTACGCAAACCCAATGTTTGGCATATTAACGTTTAGGAAATGAATCGCTTGCCAACTGGTACTTTGACCAAATTTCATTTAGTCAAATGTTTTAGTTGGCATAACATATTTCATGCAAAATAAAATTAGGCAAATGTTTTGTATCGTCAAACTTTTGTAAACGGTGGACATTCTGGACACATGCGTTTTTTATGATGTTATCGAATAGAATACGGTAAAATGAGCGTGTTTTGTATGGGCAACTTTTTTTTGGGAAACCTGACTCCAGCTGCGGGGAGGACAGCCCTTCCACCCATGCGTGACCAAGCAAGCAGCGGGCGAGAGCTGCTCTCATCGCTCTTCGTTGTCTGTCACTGTCAAATGATTAATGTGCATTGTGCATAATTGTGAGGATCCTAATATTTAATTTGCTAAAGCGAGGGGGATAAAAAACTCGGTTCTGGTGTTTCGCTCGCTTGTTAGGGTCCCAGTTCAACCTAACACTCCTCCTCGCTTCGCTCGTCGTCGTACCTAACCTAACCTAAGTCTAAACTGCCTTAAAGTAGAATGCGTAACGATTCTGACTTCACACCTACCATATTATAGTTTAGGTGCTGTAATTGTAGCAAAATAATTCTTAGGACAATTAATGCTAGAAATATTACGTTTTAGGTAATTCGCTTTCGAGTTATCAATATTAGGGCAAACATCCTTTAGGAATTTATATGAGAAGGCGCAAAATTAATAGTATAAACGAGTAGTATACCATTCAACAGAATGCCAAAAATTCTCGGCCAAAAATTTTTAAGCAGCCACGCAGAGCACCCTAGAGTGGTTTTGTAAAGCTGGAGGCGCGGAGGGATAGCAGCTTTCGCCAGCTGTGACCAAGCACACACAAGAAAAACACTCTAGGGTGCTCTGTAAATAGAAATGAAATTTTTCGTTTGTAATATTTTGCTGAAAAAAATTGACGAAAAGAAAATGTGCGAATTGAAATTATGCCAAAGATTGCATTGGCAATAAAAACACTTGCTAAAGTTTGTTTGGGTAATGAAATTTGACGAAAATAATTTTGCCAAAATGGGAGGATCCCCTTAACTTTACTGTTCCTTGCCAACACTGTGCGGCCCTTAGCTACCTAAAGTCGTGATGGGCCCATGATCACGTCCTTAACAATATATCCTACTTTACCACCGTTTGTGTGATTTGTTACCAACTTTCATCGTTTTATGTGGATGGTGTAATTTTCGACTTGTTTTGATAGCTTGTTGAGTATTATTTGAATATACTCGGTCTACAATAGCTCTTTATAAAATGTTCGGCTTACATCTGTGATGATTATAGGGGAGTATAAGGTAATCATCATCATCATCAGCCCAGAGTCGTCCACAGCTGGACATAGGCCTTCCCCAGTTCGCGCCACCATACCCGGTCCTCAGCTTTCCGCATCCAACCGCTTCCCGCCACTCTTTTCAGGTCGTCGGTCCACCTGGTGGCATCATAATAATATCAGCCGAAGATGTTCACTGTTGGAACTCCCTTATTTATTTCTCCACGACGACCAATGCCAACCAATGGCAGTTCACGTCTACCTTCTTGGGGCATTTCTTATGCTGCATTGCATACTCAGACTACAAGGTTAGTTTCAGTCAAATCATGAGGGAAGTCTTTATCTAGCATTGGACATCTTTCGGGTTCAGCGATACTTATTTTAATAAAGAGATATGTTAAATTTGTGTCTCTTTTAGATCCACACCTGGGATCGACGGACGCAAGCCACCACATTCTCTTCTTTCCTCATTGGGTATGCGCTGATGCTGCTGCCAGCAGAGCTCTGCATCAGCCAGTTTGGCAGCAAGCTGATGGTCACAGCCTTACTCGCTATCAATGGAGGCTTTAGTGCAGCCATGCCCAATATTGTTAACAAGGTATTTTATAATGACACTTTATAAGGGGGTCCATGATGGTTGCGATAAATAAATGACAAAGGATGCGTCACGTTTTGACAAAATGCGAGTGTGAATGACGGATATTTATGCTATTCACATTATACTAACAAGGAATATAAAAACGACGCGGTTGGCGCAGTGGTTACGCAACGCCTACTGAGCCGACGATCCTGGGTTCGAACCCCGGCAAGGGCAAATATTTGTGTGATGGACTCGAATATTTTGTGCCTGGGTCATGGATGTTATTTGTACTTAGGTATGAATTTATCTATATAAGTATGTTTATCGTCGTCTAGTGTCCATAACGCAAGCCTACTAGAGCTTACTGTGGGACGAGATTGATTTGTGTGAGGTGGTCCGATATTAAAAATAAAATAAAATATTATCACTAAAAATCCGCCAAATGGCTTGGGCTGAAAAACTTGTTCGGCTATAGCTTTTCTCAGCTGTTAATTCCTTTTCTAAACATAAAGCGAAAGTTAAAATAAAAGTTGATGATAATTTTCAGGGAGGTTGGATAGCTGTGTGCAACACCCAGTTCCTACTGGGCATGTCCCAGGCGTGTCTAGCTCCAGCCAACAGGGCCATGCTCGACAACTGGATGCCGCCAAATGAGAAGAGCTTCTTCAGTAGCATAGTGTATGGAGGTACGGCTATTTACCGAATTTATTTATGTACATGTTATGGAGCCTTTGAATAAACAGAAGTATATTAACCCTTAATTTCACGATGCATAGCCAGATATAGGTACATATTTTTGACCATCTTTTTGCATTTTTTAGTTACACAGTTTTTTTTACTGCTGTTCGCTCTTCGCTGTGTGCAAAGGCTCTTAACTTAAGAAATCTACACGCTTGTATCACGTAGGTATGTTCATGTAGGTACCAAAACCCACATTCTACTTTTGCGAAGTTGTTGGTTTGAATCTTTGATAGGACGTATCAATAGCTTGTTTATTATTCACTGGGTCTTGGATGGTTTGTATGTGGTGATGTCCCGTTCTCGAGATTTTTTCCGGGAACGTTGTCGATTTTCTATGGGAAATGTTCAATGCAGATAACTATTTGTATGTAGTTATCTGATCTAATTTTGTATATCGTGTCTAGTATCCATAAGCTAACGTTTCTATTAGCTTAATTTATTTTTGTACATTTAGGTCCAATCCTTATGATTAATTAACTTTATCCTTTCTAGGAACGCATCTCGGCATGATCCTCGCTCTACCGTGCATAGGTGCTCTCTCCACGCACCGACTGGGCTGGGAACTGATATTCTATGCTCAAGCGATGGCTGCCTTAGCTGCTTGTATAGTGTGGGCGATCCTGACCGCCGCTGCGCCAGAACAGCATCCAGCTGTTGGAGACGATGAGAAGGAATATATCGAGGAAGCCAAAGGTTTATTTAAGAAGGTAATTTTTGCCAATAAACTGACTAAATAACTACCAGTAGACATGTGGATTGACGCAAGAGATTCAAGGTTGTACATATAGTTTAGACTGTCGCCAAACTTAAGTGGCCGTAGGCAGGGCACATTTAGGAAATGCAAACCGGTAATTTTAGTATAAAAATTATTGGATTGAATTCCCTAGGCTCATAGAACGGATGGCCGTTGGGGCAGAAAGGTTCTTGAGTCGCGACCGCGGACCGGAAGACGTAGCGTGGGAAGGACCCCAAACAAGGTGTACCGACGATCTGGTTGGGATCGCGGGCAGAAATTGGATTAGGGCGGCGCAAGACCGATCATTGGAGAGAACTTTGTCCAGCAGTAGACGTCTATCGAATGATGATGGTGATGATGATGATGAT
Organism: Apotomis turbidana; assembly: GCA_905147355.2. NCBI lineage: Eukaryota > Metazoa > Arthropoda > Insecta > Lepidoptera > Tortricidae > Apotomis > Apotomis turbidana. Next base: position 23,333,331 of record LR990293.1, read on the forward strand.
GAGACATAGAGATATTTATATTACACACTCAGCTTATAAAAGATTGATCGACATTGTTTAAGTCTATACTGAAGACCATACTGGGACCATTATTGTTTCTTCTATACATTAACGAATTGCCGAATAAAATAACCCAAAATTGTTATCTTTTGCTGATGACACTACGATTGTCGTTAAAGGTGATAATGCGGAAACATTCTAGTCCCAGATCAACGAAACTCCATCTAAAACTATACAGTGGCTAAAAGTAAATAAGCTTAAAGCTAACCTTGATAAAACTAAGATAATGCAATTCTACACTAATAAAAGAAAACCTGAAAATCTGCACGTTAATTATAAAGGTCACAAAATCGTTAAAGTAAATAACATTAATTTTTTAGGAATTATTCTTGATCGATTTTGCAGCTGGCGTGATCAGGTAGGAGATCTTTGTTCTAGAGTCAATCGTTTTGTCTTTGCACTCAGAAGAATAAGTCTAGTCATTTCTAAAGAAGCAGCGCTAATTTCATACCATGGATATATACACTATAATAAATAAATATTAAGGGACAATCTTACACAAATCGACCTAGTCCCAAACTAAGCAAAGCTTGTACTATGGGTACTAGACGACGATATACATAATATATAAATACATATATAGATAACATCCATGACCCAAGAACAAATATTTTGCACAAATATTTGCCCCGGCCGGGATTCGAACCCGGGACCGCCGACTCAGTAGGCAGGTGTCTACCAACCGAGCCAAACGCGTCGTCGCTCAATACTACAGTACGGAATAACGATGTGAGGCAGATCTTCCGATATTGACAGTGTATTTATAATGCAGAAGAAGTGTATACGAGCCATATTTAAAACTCAAAACTGTAGAATCATGCAGACCTTACTTAAAACTTCATGGAATACTCTCTCTTCCGTGTATTTACATATAAAATGCATGTCTATTTGTGTTTAAAGTTTAACAAGTTAAAGATGTATATAAAAATCCCACACGATCACAATATCGTAATAAACTGTATGTTCCTTCAACTAAATTGTCACTTGTTGCAAAGAACTCCTACATTATGTGCATTAAATTGTTCAACAGACTCCCCGACACCATTAACACGTTAAACGCCATAAGAAATACTATGCATTTTCATTTAGGCCATGGGGGCCACCTGTTGAGCGACACATACACTTTCCATTCGCGCCGTGGGGGGCACCATATGACCGCGAGTCAGACCTAATTTCAAACTCCTTTTCTGAGCCATCGCTCAATTATATCTCGGTTATTTGTACCTGAGGGGACCCCCGTGGCCCTGTAGAAGGTCCAAAAGTTGTTGGTTTTTTAATTCAATAACAACTTAGAAAATTATGAGTGATTTTCCACAATCGATGGTAGAATGTTCAAAGTTATATGAAACGTATATAAATATTACGCAATTTATATGCATATTTTACAAGTTTTGATTTACATTAGAATGAAACATAAGATATTAATCATGTATTTTGATTTTTTTAACCAACTTCAAAGAAAATCATGCGCCCCCCACGAATTTTGTGGCACGCACCTACTATGAATTTCATGCATGTAGTTTACAATGCATATGCTCGGAAAGCACCTTTTCTAAGGGTAATCTAATGAATTCAAAGCGATCCAATCCTGAACGACCGGCATAGTGCGTAGGCCCCCTGTGGGAATGGTTGTGCATAATACCTTCTTCCCGGCACGACGAAATACTGCGCTCCGCAGGCAAGTCCATTCCCGTGCGGTGCGGATTTTGCGAGTTTGGATCATTTTCATATTTTTCTATGCATTAAATTACCCTTATAAACAGCATAGTATAGTAGCACTGTACACTGTCGCTAATAATTGTTGAATCTTTCCTCGGATAATGCATTGTATAATGCTGTATTATACACGTGTTGAAATGTAGTCTTCTTGTCAAGGAAATAATCCTACTTTCCACATTTGTATCAGAAGTAACTATTTTAAACCTAACATTCGGCATAGTAAAAGAAAAACTAAAACCTATTCACGCGGGCCCAGGAACCGTGGCGCGCGGGTGGCGGGCGAGGTGTGCCACGGCGGGACCCCCGCGGCCCCCGCCAACGGAATAGCGCTTTTTCTTCCGCTGAGGCCGTGGGGGACACCAGTTGAACGACACTTGGATATTTCTTAAATAAACAGCAATAAACATTTATCTCAACGTGTACCATAGTTTTTATGCATTTTAGAAACCATTTGTCGATAAATATCAAAATCTCATTTTTGTCGATTTTATGATTTTTTAACTGGCCCTCAAAGCTATTTGAGTGTGGCTCAACTGGTGCCCCCCGTGGCGTCCAACGTGTTAAGGACTTACCATTTGTAATGTTTGAAAAGTCTCTTAAAAAGTGGCTCACTGACAGTTGTGTTTTTATAGCATTCACGAGTACCTAGATTATAAGTAAATAGATCAAAGTTTATTGTTTGCAGCACGCCTTTTGGTGGATTTTAGTGATACCCTAATGTACGTGTTTCATGAATATCTTAATGTAGGTACCTAAAATCACGCAAAATAAAGTTCATTTCATTTCATTTCTTTTCATTTCATAATGAGCACTTTAATTTGGAACTTTGCATTTATCCACGCTTAATAAGGTAAACGTGCTGAACTGGAATGGGTCACGGTAACATCTCTAAGCAAATTGAGAATGGTGTCGGGCGGTCTGAAGACAATATTTTGAGATGGCAAATCAGATGTGAACGTGAACATGGGTGCATAATTTCTAGTGTCTTTCAAACATCCAATCAGATGGTATAGTACTCTCTAGGTCCGACCACGTACACTCCAACTTTCGCATTTCCAGGGATGGCAATGGCAACGCATTGATAAAATATAGTCTAAGATATTTGATTCCTTCACACCAAGAAGAAGAGCGTGAATTACACATTACATTTAGCATGTGACTCGTTAATAAATTAACGTGTTCCTCCTTCATTACTTCCATCGTTCACAGAACACGGTCATCATAAATCACTCAGGCTATCATCACTTTAATATCATCAGACTCTTCGGAACTTGTATTTTTTTATGCTTAAGTACTGTATTAATGTAAATATTATTAATTTACAGAAGCATCTCCCGATCCCGTGGCGCGAGATCCTTCGCTCGCCATCATTCTGGGCGCTGGCCGCCGCTCACGCAGCCTTTAATGCCATATTTGTCTTCTACCTCTTCGATGGGCCGTACTACTTTATCGTGTTTGGAAAATCTATAAAACATGTTAGTATAAATTGAAGTTGTATTAAGGAAGTGTGGGCAGTGAGTATCTCGATTAAAAGTGATACTTAGAGCATCTGAGGTACAATGCTACAGGGCCTCATCTGATCCTCACCTCACCTCATAGATTCAGGTATATTGTTTTGGATTAAATTAATGTCGTTATTCTTTCTTCTCTTTATAATTGGTTAAATAGTTAAAGAGTTTGAATCCCTTAATATTGGGCCCTTACATCTTTTAGTTTTTACATACGTTGAATTGAAAATGACCAACGGTAGTAACGCCATCTATTGTTACATGTTTATTGCCAGACACATCTTTTTAAGACAAAGTCAACCTTCATACTCACCGCATTACAATCGCCTAATAACACAATTCATATTACAAATTCTCCACTACCCATAGGTCGTCTGGAAGAGATCGCTTTAGTAATAAAATCACCCGTTGCTTACCTCTTATTGTAATTTCTTGCATTGTGAATATTTTTTGTTTTGTAAGATGTGCCAATAGTTACATTGTCATATGTTTTAAACTACTCATGTATTGCGTTTTAGGCATCCTTACTGGCAGCCATTCCATTTGTGGCTATGTGGCTGGTGTACATGACCACATCTCCGACCATCGAGTGGATATACAACTCGGGGTTCATGAGCTATCTACTCAACACCACTTACTATAGAAAACTGCTAAATGCACTAGGTGAGTTTTGCACGGTCTGAAAAAGGTTCTTCTTTTCAAAACGTTTTTTAAAGCCTAACAAGTGTTGGTCCGGCCCAGGGATAGTGGCGCTACAAACAGCTTTCATATGGCAATAATGTGCATACGTCATATATTTGCATTATTAAACGGCATTAGCGATTTGTCATTAAAAAAAATTACTTCCATTACTGTAGATTATTTTTGGGGAATCTTTTTTGTCCAGTTTCCTCTTTGTTTGCATCAGTGACATTCGCCGACTTTTAACGTTAGTTACCAAAGTCGTTGCGAATTAGCACCTCTAAAAATCCGCAGCGAGGAAATGCTGCCAGCATATTCGCTACCACCCGCAGTGGAGCAATTTCCTAAATTTATTTTAGGTTTTTAGTATTTAGTTTAAGTTTTTAATATTTTACTGTACTTTTTTTGTTTTTTCTGTTATTTTTCGTTACATTAAATAAATGTCCATTGAAACGGATTATATTGCAAATATATTCATTATTTGTCTCCATCAACGCAGTTGAAAAGTTATTGAAATCAATATACGAGATATGATCCGTTCAAATTGTTTTATGAGTTCATATAAAATTTACCATTTGCCGAATTTTCGACGAAATAAATTCGGCAAAGAATCAATTTACCATACTTTTCCTGTCTTAATTAGCTGTTTCTTTAATTTCAGGAGCATTTGGAGCAATAATCGGGCTAACTGTCCTCTCGAATATTAGCCCTGATTCAGATGTAGCCGTCATCGTATTAACAATGGCGTTGAGTTTAACTGGATTCCAATTTTCGGGATTTCTGGTATGATTCGCAATCAATTGTAATATGCTTATGGGTTTCATTACTAACCCGAGTCACAGTTAAAAGAGGAAAGTAAATTAGTCAGGGAATTGCAACAGTCTGTCAATATCATGACTACATATTTTTAACTTTCCTTACTAATCTCGTCATCACCATCAATCATTAATTCATTACTTATCTCTTCATATAGAGAAAGAGGACAGTGATAATAATACTGCACATTCGTTCAAACTGTCTTAACGTGGGAAAACTATAAACTTTAAAACATAAAGAAGTATACTAATAAACCATTATGTTTAGTCTGAATTCTTTTCTTTAACATTGCTTCATTTTCTAGTCAGAGTTAAAATGAGCTTATTCTATTATAAATTTACTAAAAAAACCGGCCACGTGCGAGTCATACTCGCGCACGAAGGGTTCCGTCCCATCAAATAAAATAACTGGCCGGGTTAAGTTAATTTTGCACCTGGCATGTATGGCGACGGATTCAAATGAGGTGCAAAAATAACGCAACCGATCACGTTTGTTATATTGGAGCCCCACTTAAATATTTATTTTGTTCTGCTTTTAGTATTTTTTGCATCAAATACATCATCTGTAAAAATGTCAAGTGTCTAGACACTCCCACACATTACCATAATTATGATACAGTCTGATGACAGACCGACAGACGGACAGACAGTGGAGTCGTAGTAATCGGGTCCCGTTTTTACCTTTTGGGTACGGAACCCTAAATTTTGACCAACCCGGCCTCTTCACATATTTAATACACAAATACAATTAATAACAAAAACAATTTATTGAATAGGTTGCTATGAAAACAAACTCGTGGAATTTGCACTATTCTCATTACACTGTGAACTTAGTCATGAATTTCAGAGTATCTGTTGAAACTGCCCTAAATTAATTATGATGCACAAATATGATATTGCCCGAATGAATAGCCGTTTGGTTTAAAATTGATTAATCGCAAACCTATGCAGTTATCGTTAAATGGGGAGCTTGGGGCGCGTTTCTGAATTTCTGATTCTTAGAGCACTCTAAATCTATGTAGTCATTTGTTCTCAATAAAAAATGGATTCGATTGACATCTTAATTATTTAAATTTTTCTCTACTCAATTTCGACCGGGTTCGATTCCGGGTTTTGCATGAGATATACAAAAAAAAATTTAATGCAGTTTTTAATAAATCTAAAATCGAAGCCATGTTTCCTAAGAACAGATTAGTAGGGAGAAAACGAAAACTATAAGAGGTAGGGAATCTCTTAAAGTTTTCGTTTTCTCCCTACTGACCCATTTGGATTGTTCACCCGGTATATTATGTATATCATCGTCTAGTATCTACCCATAGTACAAGCATTGCTTAGTTTAGGACTACGTCGATTTGTGTAAAATTGTCCTTTAGTATTTATTATTATTATTATTATAAAGAAACACCGTAGCAAGCAGCAGCTACTAGAACAAAAAAAACATAATCACGACAACTCTGCTAAGGAAACTAACAACACTATTTGTGTTTCCACAGGATAACCATCGGAATCTATCCCAGAACTTCTCTGGTACCCTGGTGATCCTGACCAGCGCGGGAGCCGCGGTCATCGGCGCAGGAGTGCCACTCGTCACTGGCCTCATCATCAGCCCTGATCCAGTAAGTCTTCCAGGCACATTCATTATAAGGAACACAATATAAGGACTACTTTCCTTTCACATGTTGCTGATCTACTAAAACGGGTCTCTCTTTTTTTAACATGTCATTAAAGTAGTGTAAAGATTATAAGAAGACAAATTATCCTAATTATATGTAACTTGAACATATAAGTAGTCAGTCATAATTTATTGCAGGCTTACCGGCTTTGTATCACTATCTGGTCTCCCTACGGTCGGCCGTCTATACCTACTCACCAGGCAAGCCCTTCTTTCCCGGCGTCTAAAGTAATATACTATTGTAGCATGGAATACTTATTTGCAGACGGACTTTCGTCGCTGGCGAGCTGTGTTCCTCTCTCTGGCCAGCTTCTCCGTTCTAGGAAACGTGCTGTACACGGTCCTGGGGCGCGGAGAGCGAGCTGATTGGGACCGAAAGGAGACCACCAAGTTTGGATACCATAATGGTACAATCTTCTTCTATCCTTTTTTTATACTACGACGGTGGCAAACGAGCATGCTACCCGCATGTCCACCTATGGACGCTTCCGACGCCAGGAGCATCACACGCGCGTTGCCGACCCTTTAAGAACCTATTTACTCCCCTCTTGAAGAACCGCATACTGTAGCCCCCGGGGAAACCTCGGTAGGGAGTTCATTCCACATTCGGAGCGTTCGCGAACTGAGCAGTTCCCGAGGAATTTCCTACCATCCTCGTTCATCTGATCTCAATGGTATCAATCGCAAGCAAAGATCGTCATTACACGCAAAATGAGGATATAGTTGAAATCTAGACTATAATAAAATTCTATATTTGTATTCAAGATCAGTTTTTTGTAGAGGGGTCATGGTTTCAGGGACAATCTTAGTAAGCGCGATGCAGGATTAGGGAATGCAAACCGGTATTTATTTCTATGGAAATTACCGGATCACCGGTAATAAAAAATACTGGTTTGCATTGTTTATGCAGGATGGTCTGTCCATCAGGGTCCTATGGTCTGATCTCTATTCATAAGTCTCTTTAGTTCTATCTCTAATCTAGTTTTCGGGCCAAAGTACAATACTGTTACGTTGTCGTGAAGTTATGCGTTGCCATGACGTGTAATGTCGCGTCATTGTATGGGAACTACATCGTGCATACATTAACAATACGACAACGTGACATATTACATTACGATATTGTGATAAAAAGTACTGCATTTTATTAGATTTTCAATCTCGTTAAGACATTATGACATGCTCTTATAAAAACTAGATCACCAAAAAGCTCTTGATAGGATTACATATTACAGAGTGATTGCTTATTAAAAGAGAAAATGTCTTTCTTATAAGGAACGCAATCTTTGAGTCAAAGGTTTTATAATTGAACTGTCATGTTCATAACTAGAAGCTGTTTTAGAGAAATCGTAATCTCCAAACGATATTCCATTTCGTTTGTGCCTAAAGTGGCCTGAATTTGTGGTTGACATATATTTTGTAGAAAAGAAAGAGCGATGTCAAAGTCATTGTGTATTATGAATGACTAGCTGCAGGGATGAAAATTAGTCAAAACTTACCTATTTACGTAAAATGAACACCAAGATTTTATTCCAAATTGTCTAAAAGGCCTTTAATATTAGTGCTTATTTCTTTTCAGATTCAAGTCAACTGGAGTTGGAAGAGCTGAGCCTACCGAAGACTTCGCCAAAGGCCGACCTACCTATCTTACAATAATAAACTGATCTATATTACCAAAGGGATTTTATTATAAACCCCCTACGACAAAGATAGGTGTTATAACTTTAACATGTGTATCTATATGCATCTGTGCGTCTGTCTGTGGCATCGTAACTCCCAAACGGTTGATCCGATTTTAATGAGGTATTTTGTAATTTGAAGCTGTCGAGATTATGAGCTATATTTTTGTGTTATTAAATTATGAATTATGAATTTTGGTTATACAGAGTGACATCAAAGTTGTGAACAGAAATGATTTTAATAGTACAACGTAATAAAGTATTAACTAAGTAATGCTTTTAATATTTTATGATTTTGAATATTTTTTCTTTTATATGTACATGGCGAAATTTGGTACGCCAAAAGGCACAACATAGCTGTACTATGTCTCACAAATGTCACCTTATTTTACCTATGCATGACGAAATAAATACTTTTGAATTTGAATTTGAAGTAGGTATTATTTATTGTTGGAGTAAAAAATTACATGCCCGAAGCTAGTCTGATTGTTAAAATTATAATATTAATAAAAATATATTGAAAAGCAATCTTGTATGGGGAGGGGTCATAATTTCAGAAAATATCTTAATGCAGTGTGATAATTACTGAATAAATAAATATTAAAGGACAATCATACACAAATCGACCTAGTCCCAAAATAAGCAAAGCTTGTACTATGGGTACAAGACGACGATATATATTCAAATTCAAATTCAAAATTCAAAAAGTTTATTTGGTTTTTACAATCTTTGTAGCTAGATATAAGGTTGGAACCTTCCATTAAGCATATAGATGCTTGTATCGGAAAGCCCCGCTCTTCCTTCACTCGGTATACATATAAATAGTTTTATATGGAGGAGATATTTGAAATCACACTTATATTAGTGTGGTGTCAAATACAAACTACACTCTATCGATTGTTTCGATTGTATCGATTGTTTAACGTGGAGAAATTTGACATTACTCAAGAGCGACTTGGCACGTTTTTTTCTCTACATAAGGTCACTCTAATCACTTCGTTAATTTCGAAATACTTGACTGGACTTTCAAAAATGATATGATCTTACGTTGTACTCTGGATCAGATTTTTAACCTGCTAGGTAAAAAGATACCAAGTCGCTGTATTGAGTCGCAAATAACGCAACTAATCTAGCTTACAATGGGGCACACGTGGGACACACACAAACAGGCTAGATAAAAAAAATCGTCATTAACCTTTTTCGTTCAACTTAAACTGACCTATTAAAAAAAAAACATGATCGCAATGGTCATGGCGGGTGCCTCGTGATTGGTTATTTTTTTTTACAAGAATATTCAACCAATCAGTGAATAGAAGCGTGCTTTTTTTTAAATCATATTATGCTGATGTTCTCTTTTTGAACTTATTAGAGTTGAGTAGAGAGATGTCTTATGATTATGAAAGTTCTGTAGCGGGTACTATGGAGTATAGAATTTTGGTACAGGATTAAAAAGTGCATTATTGTGATTTTGTCTGTTAAATCGGGGGGCACGGCAGTGCCCCCGCCAAGTCGAGCGCGAAGCAAACACTGCCGTACCATACTTTACTGGAACCATTTCGCCGCATTTTCAGGCCCCTATTTGAGCACCTCTGGATAAGACCAGAACGCAGAAATTTTCGTCATCCAGTAAGCTATAATTACATACTTAAAATCCAAAATTTCAAGTCTGTAGGTAATTTAGTTCCGAAGTTAAGCGAAAGCAAAGTTCCGCATTTACGACACTCACTCATTCACTCACTCACTCATGACCATCAGTAAAGAACTAGTACTTCCCATAAATTCAGAGAGCTGAAATTTGGTACAGAGTTAGGGTTTAATGGCCACATAAAGCGAAAACTATAAAAATTGGCCAAGTGCGAGTCCGACTCGCGTATGAAGGGTTCCTTACCATAAAACAAGTTTGTTGAATGGGAGCCCTTAAATATTTATTTTATTTGTAGTATTTGTTGTTATAGCGGCAATAGAAATAGATCATCTGTGAAAATTTCAACTGTCTAGCTATCACCGTTCTTGATATACAGCCTGGTGACAGACGGACGGACGGACGGACGGACGGACGGACGGACAGCGAAGTCTCAGTAATAGGGTCTCGTTTTTACCCTTTGGGTACGGAACCCTAAAAACTAGGATAATCGAAGATCTGGAGTACTCTGATTAGAAAACACAAGAGCCCAACCAAACTATTAGAGATCGACATACCGCCTTTACAAAAATTATACAACTTGTTGTGTTCGCTTGGCCGCCGTCGTGACTGATCGTCTCTCCTGATGATGGATCGCGTACCGATTCGAAACATGTCGAGTGTTATTCGATTTCTACGACGTGAGTAAACCCGTTTAAGTATTTTAATATTCAACTTGGTGGGCCGCTTCATTTGATGTCAAAAATCCAAGGTCTGAAGTATTTTGACGACGCGTTTGGCTCGGTTTGTAAACACCTGCCTACTGAGCCGGCGGTCCCGGCCAGGGCAAATATTTGTGTGATGAACTCGAATATTTGTGCTTGGGTCATGGTTGTTCTATGTATTTAAGTATATATTTATCTATATAAGTATGTATATCGTCGTCTAGTACCCATAACACAAGCCTTCTAGAGCTTAATTTGAGACTAGATCGATTTGTGTGAGGTTGTCCGATATTTATTTATTTATTATTTATTTGATGAAGAACCCTCAGCTGGTCTCAGCTGTATTAGAGATATGGTAATGCCCCCTTCTACTATTGGTACATAAAACAATCGACTGTCATTGCAAAAATCCAGCGTAGTGGGACACATCTTCTAATTTAATCTAGCCTATAGCGTCCCACAGCTGGGCGGGTTACGTATTACAATCCCGAAAGTTCATGATACCTACAGTTGAAATACCGATGGTCAAAATACCGAAAATCAAAATACCGAAAGTTCAAAAAGCCGATATTCAATAAACCGAAGCTCAAATTACCTATTTTCAGAAAATCGATAGTTCAAAATCTCGAAATTTCATAATCCCGAAATTTTTTAAATCTCGAAATTTTATAGTCCCGAAAGTCAATGAGCACTTTAAAAGTGTCAGGACACTAAACTAATCTGACTTTTCCGTGGAACCGATCTGCTCCGGTGCTGCGGGATGTTCAGCCCCTCCGCCCTAGCGTAAGAAAGTGCGGCACCTACGCTTTCTTACGGCGGCCGGGGGCTGCCCTCCCTCCGCGCCTCCGGGCTTTTATATACACTCTAGGGGTAGGGCAGACAAGACCACGTGGAATCGGGGTTGACAGCTTCGGTTCTGTGGCAAGTTGATTATGAAAAGGAAAGAGTCCGGGAAAGTGGGAAATTAATAATGACACTAAATAATCGATATTATGATAAATCATTATGTCATGGACTGCCAACCGAACCGAACTTGTCTGGAACCGAAGCTGTCAACGCTCGCCTCCGCAGCTTCGGCTTTTTAGTCACCTTCGGCACCCAGCCTCAGCCGCTGCGACTCACTTGATGCCCGCACTTTCTTACGCTAGGGGTGGCTAGGGCCACAGTATAATAAAGAGTACTAACGTACTAGGGCGGAGGGGCTGCACAAGCACATCCCGCAGCGCCGGAGCAGATCGGTTCCACAGAAGAGTTCACTTATAAATAGTAAGTATAGTAGTAGGCAAGTAGGTTACGTAATTTAGGTTAATATTCTTTGTATAAAATAAACATTAGAATCTGTAAGACTACATAAATACGAGATAATTCTCGAGTTTAAATAATATTCCGGATTACAACCTTCAGGCAGGATCATAGTCTTCGGGATTACAGTCTTCAGGAGTACATTATTCGGGATTACAGTCTTCGGGACTATAATATTCGGTATTTCATCCTTTCCATCAAACGTTCTTTCGGGATTTTAAACTTTCGGTCAAATAAACATTCGACATTTTAATTTTCGGCCTTCCGTCCATAGGTCTTATGATATTCGGTATTTTGAACTTCGGCATTGTAATACGTACCCGCTGGGCGAATGCCTCCCCTTCTGCTTTTAATACGCATATAAATAAAATTAAAGGAAAACTCTGGACAAGACTAGACTGGCTTTTATACTTATACTCACAAGTTTGCAAGAAGAAATAGTCGAACGATTAACTTTATTCTACTCGAACATTACACAAATTAAATAAACAAATTAAACCAAAATATTAATTTCGCTCAAAATTTGGTCTAAATATAATGCATTGGACTAAGAGTGGCGGTGATACACGTCGCTAGATGGCGCTGACTGTATTTTAAAACGCGCCGTCGTTTGTTTTTCCGATAATCTTATATGGCGAAGTGGCAATCGGCCGCGTTACAGTCGTTTACGACATTCTTCTACTGCGCTTGGAAACGTTTGCTAGGGATTAGGAGGGATTATTTGCATTTCGTTGATTTCGCTTATTATTTCGTGAGGTTTGCTAAAGTGAATTAGCAGGTTGTTATAAAACAATATGCCCACGTTTCTACAAAAAGAAGTGAAATCCCACCAAAAACATTCTGTAAAAAACTAGCCAAGTCTCGATTGAGCCGCTTGTTTATCCCTAAAAAGTAATGAAATCTAGACAAAGTCGGACCAAGTCTAAGGTTCCTTACTGCGATTTCTTTATTAGTATAGTTAATGTTGTGTGACTTGGCCGTTGAAGGGTACACAAGGGTACAAAACCAGGTGCTCCATGACACCATTGCACCAATCTGTCGCCAGAACCGTAATGTAATATCTTTTTTAACTACCTATGTTTGTTAAGCGAGATAATAGCCCATACTGGTGTACCCTTCAACGGCCTAGTCACACAACATTAACTATAATAATAAATAAATCGCAGTAAGGAACCTTAGACTTGGTACGACTTTGTCTAGATTTCATAACTTTTTAGGGATAAACAAGCGGCTCAATCGAGACTTGGCTAGTTTTTTACAGAATGTTTTTGGTGGGATTATAATTGACAGATTAAAGTACGCGAGTATAAAAAAGTTTTTTAAAACCCTTGACTACCGAATGGGTCGGGGTCGTAATTCCTATAAAAATAGTCTTTCTTACTACAACTTGTGGCCACAGCGTGGAACTTCATCGAATGCAATTTGATATCATGTTTCACTATAAAATAGTCAATAACTTTGTTGATTCTCCCTTACTTCTTGGTAGGCTATCATTCAAGATCTACACGCCACAAGAAATTGTTTGCTATTCCACACTCCCGTACCAGATATAAATTTAATTCTTTAATTACTGTAACATACATTTTGTGTAATGCTGATATTTTCTCACAAAAAAAAATTGTCAACGCTTTAAAAATTAAATTGTCTGTCAATTAAAATCAAAGCTGTAAGCAACACAACATATTGAAATAATTATTAGGTACTTAGCTGCTTTTTAATTTTATTTGCATCGTTGCTGTTTCGTTGCGTACCGTTCCCATACTATAATTTAGTTTTGTACAACCTTAAGTCATGGCACTCCAGGTCTTTTAGCATACTATTGTTAACAGGAACAACACCTCTTATTACAATCCTATCGTAAGAATGTGCCGTCAGTACAACGACCTAGTGTCAAAAAATAATAACATTGACATTTCAATCCACGATTTTTGGTATTCAGGATGCAGATTGTAGAATTGCTTTCGCGTTAAACGCCATCTCTGTTTATACATCTTTGAATGTTTTGTTATTCTATTTCAGAATGCTCAATATGTTTATTTATTCATTTATTCATTTATTCAACATTACAAGCCATGTTTATTACAGAGGATGTTAATTATTGTAGGTAGTTGATACATGACACCCTGGTAGGGCATTTAATGTTAGTTATTAGGTAATAAGAACTTGCCTTATTCTATAAATATCCATTCATGCATATGGGGATTACATAATTATTAGAAAATACAGTACCTATAAGTATGTCAAAATAATGCTATATAAAATAAAATATTACAATTATCGAAATGATGTCGTTTAATTACAATAAATTCAATAAATTAAAGTAAGTTACTACTTATCATTGGCCTAAATTATTCATAAGAGATGGCGATTTTAATGTCTTATGTTTCATGGATTCCATTTAGCAATGTATCATCATTTAAATATTCGTCGATTGTATAATAACACTTGTCAATGAGCAGCTTTTTTAACTTACTTTTAAACAGAGAGTCCTTAGTTTCTTGTTTTAACTGATCCGGTAATTTATTTGTTATAATGGCGCAACGACAGTAAGGACTATTTCTATGCATAGCTAATTTTGAAAGTGGCAGGAAAAGTTGGTTTTTATTCCGTCTATTGCTGGTGACCTTTTGCAGCGGAAATAAGTTTGGGTTATTTCTTACGAACATTGCCGCTTCCATAATGTACATACTTGGTAAGGTAAGTATTTTATGTTGCTTGAAATGTGGACAGCAGCTATTAGGTATTCGCGTGTTCGTGAGGATGCGTACACACTTTTTCTGCATTACGAAAAGCTGATGTGCGTCCGTGCTGGCACCCCATAAAATTAAACCGTATCTAAGCCAAGAATTCGCATAAGCATAATATGCTGATAAGGCTGTTTCGAAGTTTGTATTTTGTTTCAGAACGCGGAGGGCATATATGAATCGGGATAATTTTGCTTTAATATTTTGAATATGAGGTTTCCAATTTAGGTTACAATCAATTTTTATTCCCAGTAGATTAAATTCTGTCACTTCTTCTATAGTCGAGTTGTTAGTTTCTAATGTCATTTGTAATGCTCTTTTTTGTGCCGGTCTGAATTGAATTATTTTAGTTTTTTTCGCGTTTATTTCGAGATTGTGATCATCAAGCCATTTTTGGGTACATGCATATAATTCACGTAATCGCTCATTGCACTCCGTATTATTTTTACAGCTGAATAATATAGAGACGTCGTCCGCGAACATTATACAAGTTGTGTCTAGTATTTTAGGGAGGTCATTTACATAGGCTATAAATAAAATACACCCTGCGACGCTTCCCTGGGGTATTGAGCATGAAGTGCCCCGTACATTGGATAGGGTTTCCTTAGCTTCATCGGAGTCTTCGCAAAGGTGATCAATCTGCACATACTGACTACGGTTTTCAAGGTACGATTTGAACCACATATAGGCATTACCGCGAATACCCATGCCATATAATTTAGACAAGAGAATTTTATGAGAGACCCGATCATATGCCTTGGTCATGTCAAGGAGTAATCCTACGCTATATTCTTTTTTGTTTATATTATTAAGGGTCTCTTGAGTGTAATTATAAACCGCAAGTGTAGTAGAGTGGCGCTTTCTGAAGCCGAATTGATTTGGGTCCAATGCATTAAATTTTTCGAAAAATTTGTATACTCTATTTATCATTGCTTTTTCGAAGATCTTAGAAATAGCCGGTAATAGTGCGATGGGTCTATAATGGTTCGGGTCTTTACTATCACCTCCAGGTTTCAGCAACGGCTTGATTTTTGCGATCTTTAATTTGTCTGGAAATACGCCCTCGCTAAACGAGTGGTTTATTAGGAGCCGCAACGGTAGGACAAGTTCGCCTGCGCACAGTTTTATAAGAGCTGTAGGGATTTCGTCTACGCCGAAGCTTTTCTTATTTTTCATTTGTCGTATTATTGTGAGAATCTCGCGCTCAGTTACTTCGCTTACGAATAGGGAGTTTGACATCGGCGAGATAACAGGTCTGCCGGCCGGCTGCGTCGGCGCAACTGCCCCATCACCACTCCCGGCTGGTGTAAACTCACCTACTGATGCGAAATGCTCGTTAAGTATATTAGCGATTGATTGGGGAGATTCTACAATAGTCTCATTGAAATTAAGTGACATTTTATTGAAATGTTCTTTGTATTGGTAGCCTTTTTTGGATGTCGTGTCTTTGATAATTCTCCACATAGTCTGGGTTTTGTTATTCGATAACTTCATTTTACGTATGAAGTTTAATTTCTTTGACGATTTGACACATTTTTTTAGTATTTTTTCATACTTTTTATAATGATTTTTTAACGTAGGGTTTCCGGATTGGTTTAGGAGCCGTTTTAATGCCCTTTTATGCTTACAAGCTATTCTCAGCCCTGTTGTTACCCAAGAAGTGGGTTTTGGGTTGTTCAGCTTTGTTTTGCGTTTTGGTATTATTTTATTTAGTATTTGTTTCAGGTGGTCGCTAAATGCATTATAATTTTGATTGATATTCCCATGTATAATAAGTTTGTTCCAGTCCGTCTTAGCTAATTCATGTTTAAACGAATTCATGTTTTTTATGCTATAATTTCTTTTGTAAGTGAACACTACTTGCTTTTTTTGTTTTTTACTAAACGGTTGCAGTTTTGGTACTCTGTAAATAATGCTTTTATGGTCGGATATTCCGAAGTCCTTTACTAATGTACGATTGTCCCTTATCCTATTTGTAAATATAAGGTCTATACATGTTGCGGATTTTTTTATTTCACGTGTTGAGGTTTTTATTATTTGATGAAGGTTATATGGCAACATGGCATTTAAGAGCTTCTCGGATGTAGGGGACCTCGTTAACATATTGATATTAAAATCGCCACTCAAAATTACATGCAATTTTTGTTCCTTTAATTTCACTTTACTAAGAAGGATTTTCAATCTCTCGTAAAATACATCAATGTCGCGATCCGGTCTATATACGCATATAAATAATATGTGTTCTTTTGGTAACTCTACGGCACAACATTCAAAAACACATTCCTTCGATAATTGTGTGATGTCATCTCGGTCTATGAAGTCGATTCCTTCTTGTAGTAGAATAGCCACTCCGCCGCCCGAGTGATCTTTGCGGTAGAATGCCGATGCAGATTTGTAACCCTTAATTTGTATCAGATTACGCTGCAGTTCTGATATCCAGGTCTCGGATATACCAACGATCGATATATTTTGTGAGTTGAGGAAGGTTTCGATTATGTGCGCTTTGTTTTTTATACTTTGAGCATTCTGTATTAAGATGTTCAAGTTAGTTTCGAAAAGTACAGTTTTGTTTATTTGTCTCTTCTGGGCTTCCGTTTAGTATTGACGGACGGGATATAGATTTTATACATGTCGCGAAATAGTCCTTGATTTTTCGTTGCTGGTATTTCCTATCTCTTGCAAAGGTTGACGATCCCAAACCTTGTAAGTAAGAGGTAATAAAAGTCCTTATGTGACCGATAATATTAGCCATTCCAATATTATTCAGCTTTCCCGTTATTTTTGAGAACATGTCAAGTGATAAGTCTAAGTTAGAATCGAAAGAGTAATGCTTTTCATGAAATTGAGTATCAGCTCGTAACAAAGTGTTAAAAATCTCCACTTTGGAATTATATATTGGCATTCCACAAATATATGTCGGACATGCCACTATTATGTTAGTATGTGCTATAGGATTGAGGATTTCTGTTATATATTGCACTAAACTTGAGCAGTCCCCTTCATGCTGCTTCAGGTCTCCCTCATCGATAAAGATAATACAATAATCGCTTTGAGTAAAATTTGACAACTTATTCGCTATGCCATAAAGTTTTTGCTTGATCCCAGCTCCTGCAGTTATAAAATGACAGTAATCGACATTTCTTAAGGAGATATCGTTTTCAATAATGTTTGTAATTTTGTTTATTTTATTACTGCTAAGGAGTAATAATTTGCACTTATAGGATTTTGTAGGCTCCATGTGATGACCGTTGTTTTTGTGTTCGCCAGGATCGCTTCCAGGAACTGTGTTTTCCGCGGTTGATGTATTTCGGTGACTGTCAGCGTTTGGTTCTTCGCTGGTCCGCGGCGTAGAGAGAGGGGTCGTGGGGGGAGCGGCGGTTGGGGCGTGATCCGCCGGTCGCAAAAATACTGGAGAACAAGGGAGGGGACTTGAAGTCGAGGCTTTCTTTTTCAAGGGAGTAGATTTTCGCTGCAGGGATAATGATCCACTTTCACTGAGTAACGTTTTGTAGAGATCAAGTTTTTTTTGTTTATCGCCAAGAAATTTCTTGTATTCAGTAATCTCATTGCAAAGGCGGTCTATTTCAGCGTGAGCACTTTCAAGCTGACATTGAAGAGTTGAAACTTCCAATTTAAGTACCGTTAATTGTGGGTCCTCTAAATTGGACATGCTCGGTAGGCTTCTTGAAGAGGCGTCTAAGAATGAGGATTGGATAGTATCATCCCCCAAATCTGAATCCGATGTGCTGATGTTTTCTAAGGAAAGTCGCTTCAAAAGAGGTGTGCCAGCCGCATTAGTATTGCGATGTCTTTTATTATTGGGAGTAGTAAAGTGTTTTGACGTGCCTGGTTGACGAAGCCTATTTGTGTCCTGTGGTATACTGGCAGGTCTATGTGCATCGTAACAAGATTGACATTTCCATGTAATTCGGTTATCCGTTGTCATCAGATTGAATCTTTCCATGCTGACGTTAGATGTGCACAGAACATCATAAATATTTTGGCATACAGAGCATTTCAAGTAGCATCTTGATTTAATTTCCTTTCTGCATTTTATGCAAACCTTTTTGTTCTGCTTAGAAGCCATCATAGTTACTGTACGTGCCCTCTGTTGTGGTGCTGCCGAAATGCGAAGTCTTATAATGTTCTTAACGTAACGTTTAGACGAAGTGGTTCAACAAACGCTCAAAAGGTGGCGCTTTGGCAGAAAGTACTCTTGCGCATAGGTATTAACTAGGTAATTCTTCAAAATGTTCTCACCGTCCGGGAGATGGCGCACTGATCATGCGAATTGTACTCTGATTAACGCTTGGGCGGTTCAGTCGATTATCAATAGATGGCAGCGTTAAATCATGTATAAAATATTTAAATATAAGTAATGTTAAATTAAACAGTTAGCCATTATAATAATATTACATTGATATAATAACTTTTATTTTAGGACTAGCTGTGCCCCGCGGTGTTACCCACTCATCCCACGGGAACACTAAATTTATTCGGGATGAAAAGTATCCTATGTCCTTCCCCGGGACTGAAACTATCTATATACCAAATTTCATCTAAATCGGTTCAGCGGTTTAAGCGTGAAGAGGTAACAGACAGACAGACAGACAGACAGACAGACACACATTCGCATTTATAATATTTATTTTAGGATATTTTTTCAGTGTACATATATTGTTAAAATCATGATGTGCATGCTTATTTTGGATGACATTTATCTGTAATGCCTGTCCTTTGTATCTTTATTTTTTGAAATGAATGTTATCTGTTTAGTGTGCCAATAAAGAAAAATAAAATAAAATAACCGTAATATTGTATTGTGACTGTTTTGTGCCAAAAAAATAATAATTTAATAGGAGGCTGTGATCTAAGGAAATTTGAAAGGACTTGGTCTCCAGTTAGATCGCAATTCTTTTTTTAGGGATACTTGTTTGAATTGATGTTTACGAACTTGCCCTTTTTTTCATATCCTAGACGTACTTCACATGCTAAAAAATATTAGTCTAAGATCCCGATATAGAACGACCTTCACCGAGATGTTTATTTGATGAAATGTATTTTATATTTAATTTAATATGTCAATAAATATATTGCATATGGGTTGCCTAACAAATTTTAGTCCAGGGTATGTTTAATAAATAATAAAAAAAAAGTTAAGCATTTTCACCGGTTTGATTAATTTAGATAAATTCTATACCAATCGAAAGTATGAATCCCATAGAATATGCAAACGTTAGGTTGCCTATTCTTTTCCCGTCACAACTATCGGGTAGCCAGGTATAAACAGGTAAATCTATACCTACATACTTGCATTTTGCAACGGTCTGATTATTGAATTGAAATTAAATAAAATTAAGATTAATTTATTATGAATTTATCTAATAAGCAAACCGGTGAAATGTTTAATTTTTTTTTGTTGAATTTTTAACAAAACATACCCTGGACTAAAATTTGTTAGGCAACCTATATGCAATATATTTATTGATATATTAAATTAAATATAAAATACATTTCATCAAATAAATATCTCGGTGAAGGTCGTTCTATATCGGGATCCTCTACTATATGGAATCATCCGCCACTTAGACATAAACATGTATTTCTATCTTCGACCATACATAACTCCTCTTTGTATTTAAACATTATGTAAACATTAAAGTGTGTGCGGCCAAGTGCGAGTCGGACACGCACACGAAGGGTTCCGTACTATCGAATAAAAAGAAACGGTCAAGTGCGAGTCGGACTCGCGCACCGAGGGTTCCGGGCAAACACTTTCCATCCTTAAGTGGTTAAGTTAAGTTTGCACCTGGTAAGTATAGCGCTCCATACAAATGCTCCCTTGAATATTTATTTTATTTTATTTTTTAGTTTTAGTATTTGTTGTTATAGCGGCAATAGAAATACATCATATGTGAAAATGTCAACTGTCTAGCTATCACCGTTCTTGAGATACAGCCTGGTGACAGACGGACGGACGGACGGACGGACAGCGAAGTCTCAGTAATAGGGTCCCGTTTTTACCCTTTGGGTACGGAACCCTAAAAAAACGGCAAAAAAGGTTTTTTTATGGAAGCCCCACTTAAATATCCATTTCATTCTGTTTTTAGTATTTGTTGTTACAGCGGCAATAGAAATACATCAACTGTGAAAATGTCAACTGTCTTGCTATATCGGTTCAAAAGATATAGCCTGGTGACAGACAGACAGACGGTCAGTGGAGTTTTAGGAACAGGGTCCCGTGTTTACCCTTTAAGTACGGAACACTAAAAAACGTACGAGTTTTAAAGAAAATAATTTGAAATATCATCGTTGTAACGTTTGCTGTGATCGGATGATTACTTATTTACTTACTTCATTAAATAACTTTTGAGATAACTGTAATTTATGGTATAATGATAATAACGCACCCGTTTTGCCTCTGTATTACGTATTGTAATTAAGTATTCGCTAAGCTATATCAAGCTTTATTCAAATGTAATAAAGTTGAAAGTCCAAGTTTTCTACCAAATAATAAGAAATAAATGCTTGACACATAGATGAGTGGTAATAAGGAAAGTGTTAATAAAAAACCGGTCAAGTGCGAGTCGTACTCACGCACCGAGGGTTCCGTACAAACACTTTCCATCCTTAAGTGGTTAAGTTAAGTTTGCACCTGGTATGTATAGCGCTTGATACAAATGAGGTGCAAAGTTAACGCAACCAATCCCTTTGTTGTAAGGGAGCCCCCCTTAAATATTTATTTTATTTTATTTTTAGTATTTGTTGTTATAGCGGCAATAGAAATACATCATCTGTGAAAATTTCAACTGTCTAGCTATTACCGTTATTGAGATACAGCCTGGTGACAGACGGACGGACGGACAGCGAAGTCTCAGTAATAGGGTCCCGTTTTTACCCTTTGGGTACGGAACCCTAAAAATGATGCAACTGCTTCATAATAACATGCATTATAACACGATGTCGTTAATATCACATGACAATTTTCATTGCAATTTCTGGGCAGTTGCATACTACGTTATCGACATACATCATCTCATCATATCCCGTGGTTTCCGGTGCTAAGAATGATTATTGCGACGAATGAAAAGTTACAGAGAAGTCTCGATCCTTAGCATAGAGTATATCGACTAAAGGAGGAAGTTCCGATGGAGAAGAAGTTTTTTTAAGAGAATACGTGTGTTAATTTAAATTCATGAGATATAAATTGCACACCCTGTAATTTCTTTATTTGATCTTTGATATCGTATTTTATAAAGATACCGAGACGCGGGTGCAAGTTTCTATTATATTGTATGTTGTGGTGATCGTCACTATGGGGAAACTTAAATTGGAAATCGAAGAAAATCAAGGTCAGTCCAATACTCCTTATCGTTCTTTTTATTTTCTACAATTCTGAGATAGTAATATATAAAAAAGAAAAAAAGCATTTTTTTTATTAACTAACTTACTTACTGAATACTTTTACTGAGTAATAAAAAAAATGCGATTTGCGAAGCATGTTGGCGTAGAGGTGATATACTTGTATATCGTCATGTCAGTGATCTCACCCAGATATCATCAGAATCTAATGGTAATTTTTCAAGAAAAATATAATATGCACCATATTGTAGTTTTTTGGTGCTAAATATAATTTTACGATAGAAGCGCTTATAAAATAATACAATAAGAATACGTACATACTGTCTATTGTGGATGGTGCACGGTATCCTAAAAATGAAAATGGAACCCAACAAACTACCGATAGACAAGTGAGTTCAAATACAGTGAGCGCTTGAACGGTTCGATTGGCTCCACCGCAAAAGTGTATTCAGCGAGTTTCATTCACTTCAAAGTTCTTTAGTGATTGAAAACCTTAAGAAACGGCTTCGAGTTTTTCAATCGCTAAGTTGACTACTTAGGATGTGGATGCAGTAAATTTAATTTTGGCTTTGTTGGGATGCGATGAAATGACGTTTGTTTTAGTCCAAGAAAGTATAGGGTCTTGGAATTCCACATACATTAGAGTTTTGCCTTCGTAATGACTTCTGGAGGGGTGTACGGATCGCAGAGCACCTCATTAATAATCAACCCTTTGCAGATGATACTACCAGTATTGATTCTAAAGAAATGGAACTAACTGAGCTTCTGCAAAGGGTCCAAAAAGTAAACGTGGAGTATAGTCTCCATATTAATAAGGCTAAGACAAAACTTATGTATGTTTGTGGATCAGGCAAGCACGTTGTAACAAAAGGCAGAACTATCTGACCTCGATACCGTAGAATAAAATGCTTACTTCGGATCTTTCGCTGCCGCGGATAGGGACTGTGAGAAGAGCCCAGATAGCAAAGGTAGCGGTGAAGCGGCTAAAGAAGATCTGGAGGAACAGAGGCATTAGCAGGAAAACGAAAACAACGTTGATGACAACCCTGATCTTTTCTTTATTTCTATACGCTTCCAAAACCTGGACCCTGAATGCGTGCATTCGCAACAGGATTAACATTAAAATGTGTGAATCTCTTGGACTTGGAATACGTCGATCCTGACCGAATACAAGATCAAGTGCCGCTAATCGACCATTTGCCTCCAGCGCATCCTGTAGTACTTCGGTCGCGTGGCTAGATGCGTGCCAGATAGTTTGGAAATGCACATTGTAGTTGGCCATGTGGAAGGAAAAAGGGTCCGTGGGAGATCAGCGATCTAATGGACCGATGCCGAGAAAGTGGTCTGCCAGGAAACTCTACTGGCGTCAATCCGAAAAGCAGAAAACCGTGTGGAGAGGAGAGCTTTGGTGCAAAATACATCGATCTCAAATCGTGACCATTTGTGGTCCTCAGTCATCAGGAATCTGGGAAGAAGAAGAAGAAATTACTGAAAGTCGAAATAAAACTTGTTACAATAAAAAAGTAGTACCATCGTATGATTCTGTTATTTACGAATATAGGTATTTTTAGAGGGATACCAAGTACCCCTGTGTGGAGTGGAGAGCTTTGGTGCAAAATACATCGATCTCAAATCGTGACCATTTGTGGTCCTCAGTCATCAGGAATCTGAGAAGAAGAAGAAGAAATGACTGAAAGTCGAAGTAAAACTTGTTACAATAAAAAAAGTAGTACCATCGTATGATTCTGTTATTTACGAATATAGGTATTTTTAGAGGGATACCAAGTACCCCTGTGTGGAGTGGAGAGCTTTGGTGCAAAATACATCGATCTCAAATCGTGACCATTTGTGGTCCTCAGTCATCAGGAATCTGGGAAGAAGAAGAAGAAATTACTGAAAGTCGAAATAAAACTTGTTACAATAAAAAAAGTAGTACCATCGTATGATTCTGTTATTTACGAATATAGGTATTTTTAGAGGGATACCAAGTACCCCTGTGTGGAGTGGAGAGCTTTGGTGCAAAATACATCGATCTCAAATCGTGACCATTTGTGGTCCTCAGTCATCAGGAATCTGGGAAGAAGAAGAAGAAATTACTGAAAGTCGAAATAAAACTTGTTACAATAAAAAAAGTAGTACCATCGTATGATTCTGTTATTTACGAATATAGGTATTTTTAGAGGGATACCAAGTACCCCTGTGTGGAGTGGAGAGCTTTGGTGCAAAATACATCGATCTCAAATCGTGACCATTTGTGGTCCTCAGTCATCAGGAATCTGGGAAGAAGAAGAAGAAATTACTGAAAGTCGAAATAAAACTTGTTACAATAAAAAAAGTAGTACCATCGTATGATTCTGTTATTTACGAATATAGGTATTTTTAGAGGGATACCGAGTACCCCTTTTCACATTAAATTTCTATATTGATTATTGGCAAGCGTGGTTTAGCATATCCTCAACTAGATAGAGTGACTTAGAAAAGTTGCTCGCCGAAAGCAAAATAAAATGGTTCGTTTTAGGAAGGCCCTTTGTCTTACATTCGACTTTCATAGGCTGTTAGGGATGTTGATGTTATTTTACTTTATGTAATACAAAAAATATTCCGAATCATATCTTCCGCATTTATAATTTTAATACAAGATCTTCCAATTTGATTAACACAAATATTTGCCCTTACCGTGCGATTTGTACGATAAGGTACGAACGCATGCCTTTCTAGTTGTGTAATAAAAGATAACATTTTCAACACACTAGGTATCTCTTCTATATATTTAGTGTTATCTTTAACCTTATATACCAAGACTGCCGCTCAATTGTCATCATTTTTATCATCGCACTTAAAGTTTATTTATTTTGTTTGATATGGCGCAGTTTTATTTCTTTGTTTAAAAAAAAAAAAAAAAATTGGCGCAGTGCGGAAGTACTAAGTAGTTTATGAAATAGTTTTCATTGCCAAGGGTCGTGACAGCCCAAATGATGTTGTGCCACCTTCCATGCTCCTTGGCCACCTTTGTGGAAGAAGGATACGTATTTCGTATTAATAAGCAATTAATTAATTTAATACAACCGTACAGTTCAAGCTGAAATCTAATCCTTCAGTTACCTATGTCTGTAAAATGCTATTCGTCATAAACATGGAGAGTAAGGATAGATTAGGTATAGGAGAAGTTTTAAATCGAAATAAGTTTCGTACATTCTGTGAAAGAGAATATTTTATAAGTAGATAGTATAACGGATAATTAGTGTAAACGTTATAGATAGGTTAGTTAGTTAGTAAGGAATTAATGAAATTCAGATTGAACTGTACAAATGTTTAATAAAAGTAAAATAAAGTAAAAAATAGGTAGATCCGGCTAGGTCGTGGGTAATTTAGATTGTTAATCCGAGTTGAGTACACTTTAGAGGAGACAAGTCCTTGTTAGGAGCCACTTCCCTGCACACGTCGTCTTCGTCGCAGCAGGCTAGGTTCGAGCTAGGTAGCTCTAGCCGTCCTGTAGTCTGGGTAGGGCAGACTAGCTCCAGACTGATGAACTCGATGTAGTCCTGGACAAGCCCCAGGCTTAGTCTTGGTAGCGTCAGGATCAGAAGCCGGGATCGCGGCTCTAGGTTAGGTTTTCCGGCCCCGGGGTAGGTTCGGTGGCCCTAGGGTTGCTCCCTGGAAATCCCGTAATCATTAGGTGAAGTTCGGCATGTGACTGCGACATCTAGATTTCCAACGAGTTTCGTAGGTTGGTTAAGTGAACTCCTAAGCATTTATTAGTCATCAATGATGTGGCAGTCACAAGCACAATAACATTAAAGCAAAGAAATACACTTAGAAAATAGTTCATATATTATTTAGAGTAGACCGAAACGAAATCAAATAAGAAATATTTTTTACAGATAAAAAAAATATGTAGTACTAGTATGAAGTTGTTACCATTTAATTACATTAAAACATTAAATAAATTATATTAACGACAAGACAAGATATCTAGCGATATCAAGAAACTTAACCTATGTAAAATATAATTTTCGCAACACTCACCCGTATTGGGGAAAACACAGCAACTTATTTACACATGTACAGACATAATAGGAAAACTGTACATAAAAGAATTAGTTGTAATATGTTAACGTAGTAGCAATACATTTTTAGAATTATAAAGATATGTACAGTATATACAATCAAATAATTAATTATCTACATTTAAACTCGCACCCACAGCGACATGCCAGCGCAAGCCGTGTTCCTTTTTTCACGATCGTCTATTGTTATATTCTTTCTTCAATGAGTTCTTTTTCGGCCAGTACGTAGCTATTCAGCCAGTGCCGAATAAAGTGGTTTGATTTATAAAAATTTAAATAGTTTTTAATTTGTAAACGATTAGATTTAAGTTTTTAATTAGGTTATTGTTTGTAGATAATAATATTAGTTATTAAGACTTATTTAATTAGAAGTTTAAAATAGAACCGTTACAATAGGTTACTAAAAATAAAGCCCTTAATAAAGGTCAACTGCAGCGAACGAATAAAACATAGAACACGAGCTTCATACAAAATTACAATCAAAAACCGGCCCAACACTCACCGGTGTACCAATCACAGCCACTCAAATGTTTTCAATTACGCATAACAAATAAATGTGATTCGTCAATTTCCGAATGGCCAGCTGTGATTCGACAAAACGCATGACATTTGTCTATGGTAATATAGCGGAGACAGTGAAAACTTATAATTGGTGAATCTTTAATGCAATAATGAGCCATTTTTGTTTCCTTCATTATAAATCTTGAATGTTAAGGTTATTGCTTACATACGAATTAAAAAAAAAAAATTACATCTTTTAAGGAATCCTTGTTTGTTCCTTGTTGTTACTAATACTTTGAATGATTATTTTTAATGCGTGCTGTAACTGCTGTATATATTATTATTTCTCCTTCTTTGTAATAACTAATATTTTACATGTAAAGTCGATACAATCTTTGTAGTGAAAAATATCAAACATAATTAGGAACTTATACGTTTTCCTACCGGACTGACGGAAAACGCCTTTTAGGGACGGTCTTATACAAGCACAAAAGCCCGGCTTGCCCTAGTAATATTATCAAACGATAAAAAATTATTTACTTGAACAATATAAAATTGCGCGCCGTGACGTGTTTCATAATTTCAAATTTTGTCGATGCCGCGTGGTTCAAAATTTGTCCGCGCACCGACCGCTCCGCGCTATGGCTCGTCACCGTTCTATGTCACCGCTAGTCATCTCCCTCGCACGCGTTGGCTTGCAATCGGGCTTCATACCGCCTATTCTAACACATGGAAGTAACCTATGTATCAACATAACTATACGTTGCTTCAAGTGAAGTGAAGTTAGATACGGATCGGCCACTTGCAAATTTCGCGTAAACGGGAGTGATTTAACTTCACGTTGTTTAGAAATATTTAGTTAGTGTAGTGTTTGTTTGAGCGTAGTAATAAGTAGAAGTCGGTAATATTATAGATAGTGATCGTGTTTAGATTTTGTTTGTTGTTGTGATTACTGTGGCTTTAAACAATGGAAGGAGTTGTTCCGTGCGATTGTGATGAGTTAAAGTGTGCAGGTCTTTTAATAGGTGAAGGTGAAAAGGTAGGCACTCTAACTTTCGCTCAGAAAAAACAGCTCATATTTTCCCCAAAACCCACGCCCAACCTGTGTATTATTGAAATTGTACTTTTACCCATATGCCTAGGCACGCCACTGATTGCATTACTTTTTTCAAACATCGTATATAAATTAGTCATATGGCATAACACCATCCCTATACAAAATCTGTTCCGTAAAATAAATTAAATTAATATGTGTACGGCTTTATTTACGTATGAAAACTGATACCATCTTTTTTTTGTGTTTTCCTGAGTGATTAATACACCATTTCACTGAACATTATGCCATATTTTGTTACTTTGAGACTTCATATATGTCACGTAATGCAACTGTTCGGATGCGTCGCCATTTGCAAACTAGACAGCCGTTTGACACAAAATTTACGCCCCGCCTTAACTGACACAAAATCCGTGGGGCCATTTTCCGACGCTAGTTAGGCTTCTATGTTTTATTCGTTCGCTGGTCAACTGTAGTTTATTGCTATGATGACAAGTGAAAGATAGGACAGAGTGACTGGGAAGCATCTGGGAGGTAAGTATTGCAGTGTTAGTGAATAACTAATTTAATTTATTGATTTATTGAGATTAGTTCCACAGCATTACAGAATTAAACTAAAGCACTTTGAACTAAAAAATTATACATAAAATAAAAACTTAAAACTAGTTTGATTTAGGCGACTTAACAGCGTGGCTCCGTTGCGTCGTCTGATCTGGCGCAGGATTCGGCAGATTGCCCCGGAACTGCCGAAACACAACACCCTTCGGCCAGAAGTCTGCACTAATGTATCTTCTTATAAAACATCATTGGTGAAAGATCAAGAACAACGTGGTGACAGAAAGGGATGGAAAAAATCGTGCTGCACTTTCTTTACAAAAATAGATTAAGGCTAAAGAATAATGAGTAGCAGACATATTTTACCATATTTGCATTTCTGTTCCAGGCCGTGGCTTCGGTGTTCGCCACGTGCAAGCGCTGCTGACAGCGCTCTGTGCCACGGTTCTGTACGTGATGCGGAGCAGCATGGGTGTGGCGGTTCTAGCCATGACAGACACTAGCAAGAATAGTACCACAGTTGAAGTAAGTAATCCTATTACTACTATTTTCGTGTGAGTATGCGAATGGGAACACAGAATAAGCACGCTTAGAACAACAGTCTTTGTACTACAGATTTGCGAAAAATGAAGTTGCTTTTGGTTTTATGTGTGCGTGTCTATGAACCGATCATAGAGATGTTTTGCGTGTGACAGATGTGCATACGGGCGAAATTTTTCCCGTGGCTAACTAAATCTGGCTTCACCTTCAAGCGCTAACTAAGTTCCTAGGTATTTATTCTAAGGGGATGCAGTACTAAAGTCACTCTAAGAACGGCAGGTGGGAAGAACTACGGTGTACACTCCTCTCCAAGATTTCATTAAAATCTAAGAGATTCATAAAATAACCCATTTCATCGAAATAATAGGAATTATTGTTTAACTTGAGTAGCAATGTGTGGACCATATTAAGTAGGAACATGTTGACTATAAGGTCAGTAAGGCGATGAGTTTTTGAATTGTGACCTCGTACTCAAGACTTACCCCCACAAAGTGATCTGGACTAATCATTATGGACAATGTGACATATATTTATTAATTACTTTATTATTTAATTTGAATGATAAAGACACATTTACAAAGCAGAAACATAACAAATTAACAACCATTAAAGTTGACGCTCATTCACCACATTAGGGACTGATACATATTTGTGTAGAATGTTTAATGACTTATTATTTTTTTCAGACATACACATGGAGCGTGGAGATTCAAAGTACGATCCTGTCTTCTTTCTTCTGGGGCTACACCATCATGCAGATCCCAGCCGGCATCTTGGCGAAGAGGTTCGGAGGCAAACCCTTGCTTTTGTCTGCTCTCGTCATCAACGCAGCCTTGTGCTTCGCGACCCCTATATTGGCTAAAGCCGTAAGTGGTTGAAGTATTCTTTATATAAGTAGCGACTTTATTAATTTCTCAGACGTTGCGGTGCATCCTTTAATCGTTTTACAGACCATGAACTTAATTCTGCGAAAACATCTTTTCGATCCTGCCACAAGTATTCTTACGAGTATATGCTTACTTGGAGGTTCCAACTATGAACGAATTATAAAACACTATCAACCAATAAAGTATTTTCTTTGAGTACTATTATTTTTAACCGACTTCAAAAAAGAGGAGGTTCTCAATTCGAACAATTTTTTTTTTGTATGTATGTTACTCGATATCTCCGAGAACCGTGAACTGATTTTCAATTTTTTTTTTTATCGAAAGGGTATAACTCCGATTTGGTCCCGTTGAAACTAAGTCGGGATCTGATGATGGAATCTTGGAGAAATCGAGGGAAGTCTTCAAATGTTAAAGGGACATGTACGGCGCTTTCGGTAATTTATTAGTTTTACTGAAGTCGGTTCTATTTTTTGTTAAAATTTTATTAACCAAACCGCTTTGCTCTGTTAGCTTAAGTATTTAAACCCCTACAAAAAGGGATCTTATAAGTGGCTTTTTGAATATTGGTTATTGAAGTTTTCATCACAAAACTTGCGATCGTGCAAAATAGGACCTAATTTCAAATTGTTTTTTAATCCCCGGCGAAAGAATAGAAGAGGGTGATAAAAATTTAATATGTGTATCTGTGTCACACTCACCACACACACTTCATTTTCTTAAACATGGGCGCTTGGTAATCATTAAATTACTGTATTGTCATTTTATTCAGACTTAGCTTTATAAATATTTCATCCTCAATTTATTTAAGTAATATAAATATCTGTACGCGCATCTCTATACTGTAAACCTCTAGTTGTTAAGTACCTCGCGGTCTTCACGACACAGGCTTGACCTAGTGTGAGGACCATTATTGTTCTATAAGCTCACTTTACAATATCGTTAAACCATCTGTATCTTCTTGTGCATTACTTTTGGAAAATAAATAAATTTTGTATTTGTATTTGTATTTGTGTGGGTCTGTGGCATCTTAGTTCCCAAAAGGATGGACCAATTTAAGTGCTTTTTTTTAATCAAAAGACATGTCCGTCGAGATGGTTCTTAGCTATGTTTGGTGGAACTAGGACCAGTTGTAGTTTCCAAGATATTCAGATTAATCGGAACAAGTGACAAGATCTCAACCAATATTGAAGCTAAGAATTACAATTTTTGTAGTTATGTTCAGTTTTATTTGCATTTTCTGTGACCAGTCTTATGTCCGGGGTATTTTAATGTTTTAATTAGTTTTTGGTACACTACTAGTTTAATTGAATACGAGTAAGACACAAGAATAATGAAGCACAGAAGCAAATTATAATGTCCAACAATTAAAAAAGATAACCTACGTCTCATTATTTATGTTGGTAAGCACTTTTTTTATTTTGATTCTGTAAATATTGAGAGAGTTTATCAGATTGCGCGGAACAGCTTGATTAATTACCTTTGTACTATCGTACAATTTCACGTCACTGTCTTTCTGAACAATAGCCGTTATGTGACTGCGTACCTACCGTTTTGTCTGCTTTAAACTGGTTTCACGTAAACATTTACCATTTAGAAGTTATGTTTAAGCATCAATTCTGGAAATAAGAAACTTGAATGTGGATTGATTATTAAAACTTAAATTATATACGATCTTTGTTTGTAACTTACTTCTTAAGTTGGGTTTTGCGAGTCATATCCGCGCCCATCGTCGCAGGAGTCCTACGAGCCCTACAACTTGAAGTCGCTGCCATCGGACCCGATGAAAAGGACATCATCATTATCATAAAGTTACAAAAAGTGTCTTGGAGAATTCTCTGGTTAGATTTGTCGGCGAAAATCATGAAAAGGAGTTGATTTGACTATCAAGAGGCACAGCACGTCACCACCGCTCCATCCGGTTCAAGAGGTGGTGCTGGTGGGGGAGCCACGTGTTCACGGAACGTCGGAGTCGGCTCGGCGACGAGCGACAGTTATCGTTCGACCGTTGTCCGGTTCTGACGGATCGTTGCCTCTTTAATAATTTTGTTGAAATTTGTGTTAATGTTAATAATTACAGTTTGATTGATTATTATAACGGTTACGGTGTATAGTTGTCGTTTGATTTATTACCTCCTTGTGTACCTGGTTCTCGTTCGACACCATGTCCTAATCGCAAGAAAACCCACGGCCTGGGTTTTCTTCGACAGATTCATTAATTATAAATTATTTTGATATGGCTTGCAGGCGGTCAACTTAGATATGTGAACCAGCGGCGGAGAGGAGAGAGCGGAGCGGACGTGCGGAATAGACCAGCTGCCTGAATTGAAATCTGTATCATAGCTCGGCTTCACTTTTGTGATTGGTCGATTCGGCACGTCTCCGCCCGCTCCCCTTCAGTGGAGATCCACCCTTAACTCTGAGCAGATTCTTAGAAACTTTATTGACATTGATTTCAGGGATCCTGGATAGCAGTATGTCTAGTCCGTGCGTCCATGGGCTTGACGCAAGCCTGCTTCATGCCCAGCGTACACACGCTTCTGGGTCGTTGGGCGCCACCGCAGGAGAGGACCAGAATCAGCAGCATTGCTTACGCAGGTTACTCAATATATCTCTGTGTTTGGAAGAAAGAAAGAAAAAATAATATTCGGGAACAAAACAATATTACATAAATAGTGCCTAATAAAAAATAACTATGAACTAAGTATAATACTAAAAAAATATGCAGGCGTCAAGAAGGTTCTACATCAGCATAATGCTAGCTCGATAGAGCGCTGATCTTCCGATGGGACCATAGATGGCACCATGGCATGGTACGCGCGCAATAAAAATATAATTAAGTGTTTGGCCTTCACGAACATACACGCCACGATAAAAAAAATTGAGTTCTCTGAAGTTGTACCGCCCGAGACGTTATACTTCGAAGCCGAACTCAAGTTAAGACGACATGTCATTGCATGTTTGAGTAAAAACTTTTCTATAACCCTTTCAAACTTCCAGGTATCCAGTTAGGTACAATCCTGACAATGCCACTGTGTGGTATACTCTCTCAGACGACACTGGGCTGGACTCTCATCTTCTACACGATGGGGACCCTGGCCACCGCTACTGCGGTCTTCTGGTGGGGCTTCGCTAGCAGCACTCCTCGGGAACACCGCTGGGTGAAAGAGGCAGAGCGGAGTTATATTGAGAACTCTCTGAATTCCAGTGGAAAGGTTAACATTAGCTTATGTTTTGGTATCTATGTTACCTGTTCCTTAATACTTGATCCAATCGAAATGTTCTATACACATAATCCCACTCTTCTGCTTCTTCATAAAAAATGCGCTATTTGGTGGTTTGATTTTTTTTTTAACTGAAGATGACTAAACCTACAATTAACCCATGGTGGACACATCCTATATATTTTATCATATGCGTTCCACTTTAAACGCACAATACTATTCAACAGACATTCCTAAAACTTTCAGAAACATAGCTATAAAAATAGGACATAAAATGCTACAATTTATGAGGACCTTCATTATTAAGAGTTGATATTTTATGATTATTATCTTATTTTGTATATTTGCAGGCTAGTCCACCCATACCCTGGCGAAGTATCCTGACCTCAAAGCCTCTTTATGCGACGGCGATAGTTCACGTTGGCTCGAATTGGAGCTTCATAATGTTTCTCGTTCAGATGCCTACGTATTTGAAACAGGCATTGGGCATCGATTTAAGCAATGTAAGTAGAATATTCTTAAATACAACTTATCGGAAGATGGACTAAGGTGGGCATGGCCGGTGCGGTGTGTGGCACATTAGATGCCCTATCGGACATTGTTGTGGAAGAGGAGGTAGTTCGATCAAGATGAAACACTTCAGATACAATCAACTTGATCTATTCCTTAAACAACGAAAAATAACAGTTCCTGGCACAGAGGTCTGTAAGCTAGGTTATCAAGTCTCAAACAGTAGTCTTTATTAAATTAACACTAGATTGCCGAGTTATATTAATTCACGGACTCTAATCAACTTGGTATATCACACGAAACAGAGCGTAGTGGGTGTTCGCCGAGTGAACCGCCAAGACTCTGTGCGCACCCAAACTGGTTCAAGGGGGCGCTACTGTCGACTTCCAATGGCACGCCGGTTTCGTTGAGCTTCCATACTCATGACCGTCTCCGACATATGTATTTATTTATTGCAGAGCTCGACGTTGTCAGCGCTACCGTTTGTTTGTCAAGCGATAGTCCAAACGACCGCCGGCTTCCTGAGTGACTATATCTACAACAAGAAATTACTCAGCTTGGATGCTTGCAGGAAGCTCTTCAATTCAATAGGTATGTGTACAGGATGGAAACCTCTCGTCTTCCACGTAGTGTTCTTCTTGGCGCGGTGGCAAATGCAAGAAGAAACTTTGGCAGACCATTGCTTCGCTTTAAGAATTGCGCAAAGAGGGACATGGCTGCCTTCCATATTGACAACCAAAAATGGGAAAAGCTTGCGGAGAAACGGACGGACTGGCGCAAACGCGCTGTGGAGGGTCGCAAGTTATGCGATGAGACCCAGTTGGCGGTACTCACTGACAAGAGACAAAGACGTCGACAAGGCGACGCAGTACCACCTGTCACACACTTCTCTCGTCAGGCCTGCGGTAGTATGTGTCGATCTCGTATCGGTTTAGTTAGCCACCAGAAACAGTGTCTCCCAAACATTACACCATAAACCGTCTGCAATAGACGCAAGGACCTATATATTCATTTTAAAATAGATTGTCATTGGAACTGTGTAAAGTTATATGTAGCGATCCTCCACAAATAATTCGTGGAGGTCACGACCCTCAGCAATGAGGAACACGACAAAAGGAGAAGGAGGAGAAAAGATACATATTGTCAGCTTCAACAGTTCAAGATCTTGGGAATTGTAGTTTTCCAACTACAATTCCCTCAGAAATAAAATGAAACAATGCAAATAATGTTTTTCATTTTGTTTACTACATCTTGGCCGGCAATCATTTCTATCTTTATAAAAACCTCAGGAAAAATACAATTAGCTGTTTATTTAAATCCGACGTAAAATTGGTTAGTGGGAGTGGTGTGCTACCGACCATGCATACGTCCACTACGTAGTGAATACGAATGCGTGGCGAACAAACACGGAAGGCAGAGCTTGATACACGGATACGCGCTGGTTTGTAGGTTGTCAGTCGAGGTCGTGGCACGTAGTGATCCCGTCTTGGTTCAGCTTATTTTGCCTTCCACAGTAAAGTTTTAACTACTTAAGACCTTCCTCAAAGGTATTTGAGGTAGGTCTTAAGTAGTTAAATTAAAACCTTTCTTTAATGTCCAGGATGCTTGGGAGCCGGCACGGGCCTAATTGTGATGTCGTTCCTCTCGAGAGAGCACCAAACCTTGGCCGTGGTTGTGATGACGGTGACCGGTGGGATACTGACCAGCTGTAGCTCTGGATATGTGGTAAGATAGATATTTTAGAGAGACGGGAATTGCTCAGCGTTTGACCTTAGAATCATTCGAGGCCGCTAGTGCAGTATTAGTCTATTCACTTTTGGACTAAAGAAAAATAGTGTCTTACTTTTCAACTTTTCCTTGTTAATTTCTGGTTAAAATAACGGTAATTATTTTCTCTAAAATGTTGTCCATTTTACTTATTCCTGTCATCTTTTGTTCAATTCAAGGTCATTGTGTTTATTTCTGTATTTTTGGCCCTTGTCTCAGAAGCAAACATGGAAAAATGTAGGTAATACAAGAGCAAAATATACGAGATTATTTTTTTGGAAATGTTTAAATTGATGACTTTTTTTAAGAATAAGAAACAAATTCTTGTGTTAATAAAATTGGTATGGTCGTGCCTTTTTTATACTTATTCAAAGTATAAAAAGGCACTAATAATAATTTAAATTATTTTTCTTATTTCTGTACACTTTTTTCCAGTTGAATCACATAGACTTGTCACCTAACTTTGGTGGTATTATGTTTGGCATGACCAACTGCATCGCAAATTTGGTCGGCATCTTGGCACCACTCAGCACTGGATTCATCCTTGGAGATAATCCTGTAAGTATTAAAGAATCAGCAAATCCAAGGACAATTATTTTGAAGAACTACGATGTTAAAAATTCGTGGTTAATGCGGTGCCCATTTGCTCATTCGATTTGAGACATGTTTGAATACCTAGGAGAAATAGCACATTTATGAAGTTCGACTTTTGAAGTGACGACGGGAGTAGCTCGCCTGATCGACAAGTTAGACGACGTATATAAAATGTAAAATAACGAGGAAAAATCTTGAAATACTGCTGATAAAAGTCAAAGCCTTAAAATAAACGATAACTCTCATTAATGTTCACACAACAAACATTTTCTTTGGTACTCCAGGCTGATCCCATCGTAACTGTATCTATGTCGTACGTTGGGTAGGTCCACTCCATTCAATTTTCATTAAACTACATTTGTATCAGTAATTAAGTACCGCAAGGTACCGCGTACTTGCCTATGGTTTTGCCCTAATTAGATTTATTATTATAGATTTCGCTTTGACGTGGTACACCATACAACAAATAATACAAATACATTTATTGAAAAAACATAATGTACAGAGAGGTAACGGTTAAATTCTATACTTAAAAACAAATAAATTCACAATTTGTATAACCTGAACTAGGGTTCCCCCTGTGTTTCAGGCAATAGGAAAGCCTTTACATTATTTAATTTAAGTATTCATCTATATTACAATAATCTTATTGTAGCTTAAATACTAAAATTTACACTAAAGTACTAAATTAAACATATATTTATTTAATGACAGCCAGTAAGTTCTCTGTATCTTCGTACGTCATAGTTTGTAGTGACTCACGAAGTGTTTTCTTACATTGAGCGTAGCTGAGTGGATATAGGTCGAATTTAGCATTTAAACTATTGTACCCAAAGAAATGGTCCCAAAAATATGAAAAATCTTGTAGAAAATGCGTGTTTTGCTTTAGTTATGACATCGGTTAGAAAGAAATGCTGCTAGCGATACACCTATCAGTCTATTTTCTGACAAAAGATTACAATGTTTTTTTTTGGTGATTCCAGACGGACCCAGCTAGATGGCGAATTGTGTTCTTCTTAGCAGCAGGCTTGATCATCACCGGTGACATGGTTTTCCGCTTCTTTGGTACCAGCGAGCTGCAGCCGTGGAACGAAGCTGCGTCTGGCGATTATGAATTAGGTAAGATTGCCAAAGTACTCGAAATTCAGACAAGACCACACCATACCTACCTGACCAGACCACCACCAATTGAATAAAGTAATCATCATAACTGGAAGAATTGTAAAACTGAAGTAGCAATAGTAGTCGCTGGAGCCGACGAGTTCATGCGACAAGGGGAGCTACGCACCGGAAAACGTAGCATGCGAGAATGGCCTTCACAATTGTACCTTTCTGTACCTTGTGAAGTAAATTGGGGCTCTAAATCTTGCATTTTCAGCTACTTCATAAGATTTTTAATACTACCTTTAAAACCAACAAAAAAGGTTAATTTATATTTAAAGTATGGAGTTCATTTTATTTTTATTCTCTAAAATAATTTACCGACTAAAGAATCTACATTCAACAACAATACATTATTTTGTATTCATACGCAAACTAATAAATATTTTATTGTTTCAGCCAAGGAGAAAGAAATTAAGAATAATACAGATAAGGAGAAACCGGCGCAAGAAGTCGTGTATAGTTTTCAAGAACAAACAAAGACTAACTAGTATTATTATGAATATAGGTCTAAGTAATAAATATTTATTCATACGAACGATTTTAAATTAACAACCCTAAAATTACCTTTAAAAAATAGCACATGGAATTTTTCTCTTTTTTTTTAAGTGGAAACACCATTGTTTATTGAACAGTTGATATAAAGATCAAAACACAAAGAGAAGCAGCTGAAATCAGTTGCATTGACATTTTATACACAATAATATTAACTTGTTTAGAGAGGTCGCTAAGTTATAAAGCCTTTTAAATAAGTAATTCAAAGATCAACACACAAAGCGTAAGGAAAAGAATCTGATGATGGCGTCCTCCTGGAGAAATCAAGGGAACTCTTCAAATAAAAAACCGGCCAAGAGCATGTCGGGCCACGCTCAGTGTAGGGTTCCGTAGTTGCTCATCCTTTTCAATAAACTGCTTTTTTAAGCCCGAGGTTTACGTTAAGAAAGATTTTCAGCTCTATAAAAAGGTTGTAAACGCCCTAGAAACTGTAATCACTTATTACCTTCCGGAAGTCAACTTACGACCTTTTAAAGAAAAAATATGAAATTTGGCGATAACTCAAAAACGGCGAGACCGATTTTGTTCAATATAGTTTTCATTGAAAGTACTTATAAGGCTTCATTAACATGAATTTTTCCGATTTTTTTTGACCCGTGGTTGAAAAGATAGAGGGGGGGAGGGACACATTTTTTTTTGTTTTTGGAGCGAATATTTACAAAACTGCTGACTTTATCAAAAAATAATGTTAGAAGACCCCTTTTATTTTTACAAGACCTATTCAACGACACCCCACACACCAGTGTTGAAAAGAAAAAAAAAATCACCCCCACTTTAGGTGTTCGAGAGGTACCCGAAAAAAATTTTTTTATTTTTTTTTATTTTACCGTTCTGTCGGCGTTATACATACACATACTCATACCAAATTTCAGCTTTCTAGTACTAATTATCACGGAGCTAAGCCGCGGACGGACGGACGGACAGACGGACATGGCGAAACTATAAGGGTTCCTAGTTGACTACGGAACCCCAAAAAGGCACACCTATCGTGATTTGGGTGTTTTTAAAAGTAAGTCATACAGTTACTCTTGAAAATCCTTAATTTTGAGTTGATGACGGAGATCATAGAAGGAAAATGAAACTACTCAATAATGACTAAAACATAAATGATTATAACATGGGGAGTTACGATAACTTTAATAAGGTTGCTACGCGTTATACTTAGCACAACTTTCAAGTCGAAACTGATTTCTGAACATATCGATGATCCTGATGTTAAATCTTTGTAGCTACTGAATTTCGGGACTGGTTTCACGTAGAAATGCGTGATTTTGGCTGATTCGACTAATTTAGCCAAGCACTTACAGCCAGTATCATTAACAGGAATCGAAATTTATTTATCTTGTTGACAAACTCCTTTAGAGGTTGAGGTATGAGTGATCAATTGATCATACCTGAAACAAGGCCACCCATATCAACAACTGAACAACAACGCCTCCACATCATCATGCTGTTAACCCTCACGCAAGCCGCAGCCTAAGTTTAGGTGTATCACACTTGACCGAGGCGACGTATGACTTTCTGTAGCGAAGTCTGTGCATCTCCACACTTTCATGTTCGCCCAACCTCGGTTAGCTTCGCGGCGCTTGCTCGTGGCCTGTAAGAGGGTGTCACCCTTATAAGATCGACCAGGTTTTCCTATTGGGTCAATTTAAACAACTATGCGTTTTTTTTTGTGAAAAAGAGTAATTTTTTTATGATTATCATTTAAACGAATTATGAATAATGATTCATAGAATTGGGCTATCTAAATGCGGACTTTTCTAAATGCGAACTTTTCATTATGGACACATGTCCAAACAAAACCGACATAATTGATAGCTTTAGACAAATGGCTCCTGGCATCAGAATTATTACTAAAGAATCGCTTCACCTTCTTGGGTGTCCCATCTTCGATCAGTCCTTTGATACATTTATCGATAGCAAAATTCAAAATTTCAAAACAGTTTCTCATCGATTGACAAAAATTAATATACATTCAGCGTACTGTATCATAAAACACTGTCTCTTTGTTCCAAAGTTCACATATGTTCTTCGCGGCTCCCACTTTTGGAAACACCCTAACCTGTTTTCAGATTTAGATCATTTAATTGAAGGAACCCTTACGTCCATCTTCAATATTTCTTTCGGCGACAGATCATGGACTCAGGCCAGCCTACCAATTAGGTTCGGTGGCTTGGGCATCCGCAAAATCTCCTGCTTGGCACTACCTGCGTTTCTGGCTTCGGTGCACATGGCCAATAGCCTCATTGGGAAAATACTAGCCCCCTCTGTTGGGGTCCTGGAGGCTGCGCACTGCACCGAGGCCAAAAATGTATGGTCATTAACATGTGGTAACTCGGATGCACCTGATAACCCGTGCTCGCAGAGGCAATGGGACGAGCTGTCGGATAATAAAAAACAGTCTCTTAGAGACAGCATGTAGTCCAACAGACCGAGCTCGTCTCCTTGCTTCCGCGGAATGGGAGTCCGGTCTGTGGCTGCAAGCCTTGCCATCACAC
This sequence comes from Apotomis turbidana, assembly GCA_905147355.2. NCBI lineage: Eukaryota > Metazoa > Arthropoda > Insecta > Lepidoptera > Tortricidae > Apotomis > Apotomis turbidana. The sequence continues at coordinate 23,373,129 of LR990293.1, forward strand.
ACAATAGGGACTTTGATCGATAATAATAGTTTTAGACTAGCCACTTGTTTAAGGATTGGGGCACCAACAAACGAGCCCCATCGCTGTCGCTGCGGAGCTTTGGACGGTGGCCTTGGCCACCACGGCCTCTCATGCCACCGGAGTGCAGGCAGAATATCTCGCCACGCTAGTATCAATGACGTCATCCGGAGGGCCTTTGTTAGCGCCAAGGTGCCGGCAGTCCTAGAGCCCAGCAGTTTGGCTAGGGACGACGGCAAACGGCCTGACGGAATGACATTGGTGCCTTGGAGTATGGGTCGGCCGTTGGTGTGGGATGCTACGTGTGTAGACACCCTGGCACCGTCTCATATTCCAGGTACCAAGAATGGTGCTGGCGCGGCGGGTGCGTCTGCGGAAAGCTTCAAACGTCGTAAATATGCTCCTCTCGGCAGCAGTTACATATTTGCGGCGTTTGGGGTTGAAACTCTGGGGCCATGGGGGCCAAGTGCGCGTCGACTCTTCAAAGAATTGTCGATGCGCCTCATTGACGCAACCCATGACCAGAGGGCTGGCCAGTATTTTGCCCAGCGAATAAGCATTGCCATCCAGCGTGGCAATGCGGCCAGCCTTCTGGGCACACTTCCGAGCGACAGCGATTTAGGGCAATTTTTTTATTTGTAAATAGTTTAGGTTTTTAGCATATACTTAGTCTTAGTTACATATTAGTTTATTGTTTATGAAATAAATAATTCATAGAAGTGATATGCGATATCCAAATATTGATAGTAAGTTAATTACACAAGCTGAGAGGTTTGCTGTCTAAACCTGACAAATAATAAAAATATCTTTGTTGAAATAAACTAACAGGTTCGGGACACATCATTATTTTAATATACCTAATATAATAATTATATTCACTTAAAATTTCAACCGAATTCAAAAAGAAGGTTTTCTATTATTTGATTTTTTTATAGTCTACATACAATTCTAAAAGAGAACTTGTGAGGAGTCATGTCCAGAATGGTCCCAAAAATATTTGGTGATGATTTGATGACGAGATCCATGAGAAATGTAAATAAGCTCTTAAATATAGGCACATTACGATTTCGGTGATTTTTATAGTAACTTGTCCAGTCTTCCCGGACGATATCGTAGCCTTGATCTAGCCAATAAATTTGGATATTTTTTGCACTAGCTACTGCCATATTCAACCCTCCGACGTTTGACTTCACTCCCTATTGACCCTAGAATCCCAAAATGTTCTTCTCTGCCACATGTTTTTGACAAAATGCCTAAGTAAGAGTATGATTCATGAAAATATTACTACAATAACATAAATCCAAAATAAAAATCGACCCAACTAAATATAAAACTATATCCACACACAAGGTTTGCGTTTAAAAAAATGCCGCATTCAAATCGGACCATCAACAGATAATAATAATAATAATAATACTCTTTATTGTGCACCACAAAATAACAAATAGAAAACAAAAGAAATAAAAAAATGCATTACAGTTGGTAACAACCAGCGGTCTTATCGCTAAAAAGCGATCTCTTCCAGACAACCTTAGGGTAGAGAATGAACAAAAAGATGTCAGATACATAGATAAAAAGAGACTTTCCTATCTTTTTATCGGCGGTTAAACATTTACAACTACCTACGTCTTTTAGTTTTCTTAGTAATTTCAGCCATTTACCTACTTTTCCGCTACAAAGCAAATATTTTACGAAACTCATATCTCTTGACAGTAGCAAATTATTTTTGTTTGAGTGATTAATACTTTATTTATTTAGTGACAGTGGTACAGAATTATCTCTACATGTCATGCTTTATTATCATAAAACATACGCGTGAAATGATTGAAATCAACCGCATTGTTGCGCAAAATGTCCAACAGTAAAGGAGAATATAAATACATACATGAGCTTGGTAAAGAAACGCTTGAAAAATATGGTATGTAGATGCTATTTAAACTAGTAACTATGACTATGGGATAATATTAAAAAAGATCGGGACCTCGAGGGAGGGTACCCATAACGCAGGCAGCATTCCCGCGCTGGATAGCAATGGATAACCTTTTCGCGAGAAAGCCGTGGATCGCCTGTCGTCTCCCGCAAGCGCTTGCTTAGACATTGTACTACAATTGTATTTAATCTTTTGGCGGCATGCATATTTTATCGTTTACCTGCGCCATTTCTCTTCCAGCACCCCCTCCATATGAAGCCCCTCGAGGCTTTGGGGCCCGACACGTGCAGGTCCTCATACTTTTCATCAGCCTTTCGGTCGGATTCACCATCAAAGCGCATCTCAGCGTGGCCATGGTAGCCATGACTATGAAAGACCAGAGCTGCACAAGAAACTTTAGCAGTGGGAATGAGAGTTTTATGGCTGTTGATTGTGGGACGAAAAATTCAGGCGTTTCCCAGGTAAGCATAATCAATATACTTAGATAATGGGCAAAACATTGTTGGTAACACAATTGATAAAAGTAATTGTGTTTATTGTATACATACAAGTATCTCACTTGCTCACTAAATATACACAAATTTGCGTGAACAGTTTGAGATATAAGTATTTATAATTTATTTAAAGTAAATAATATCCGCAACACGCTTCGTTATCATTTAACCTATACTAAATAACAGTAGGTAATTAATATGAATGGATAAGCTTACATAAATCGACCTAGTTCTAAACAATGCAATGCTTGTACTAGAGGTACTAGATGACATAATGTAGATAAAATACATGACCCAAGGACAGAATATTAGATTCTACAGGTATAAAATAATATCGACAACACGCTTAGTCAGAATAAAGGACCTTAATTTAAATAAACTTACATCAGCAACACGCTTTGTCAAAACTGCCTACCCAACTTAAAACACCCCAGCGGCATTATCCCTTTGAATCGCAATGGAGACTTGTTGAACCAAATACGATATACGATTTTGAAAATATAAACTTTGTTTTTAGTCACTAGATTTTCCTATCGGTATATATTACGTGGAGTCCGCTGGATGCGAGCGGCGCAGGACTGGTCACGGTGGCGTTCTCTAGGGGAGGCCTATGCCCAGCATTGGACGTCTTTTAGATGATTATGATGATGATGTATTATATTACGTATTATGGTTTACAAATCTTATTCAATCTAACTTTTTCCTTAACTAACTAGTTTTTAGGCTTGAAAGTAGTCGCGATAGAAAAAATATACTTTATTTTTGTTTGTTTCTATAACTGGTGACAAATCTGCGGTTAGGTACGGCGGTAGGCAGAGGTCATCAATTAAATAATCGATATGCGTAATATTGTCTCTGTTTTAAACAATTTGTATATACTTTCTCTCTCTCTTCCTAGCTTGTATTATCCCACGTAGTGGTGGGGTCAGCATTCCTTATTTTGCTTCTCAACTTCGCTCTGTCCTCGATATTATCTTCGGAGACTTGACACTCACTCATATCCTTTTGCACAACATCTTTCCACCTCGTTTTGGGCCTGCCTCAGGATCTACGACCGGGTACGGAAAGTTGTAGTGCCAATATCCCCACGTGGTCGAATGATCACCGTTTTTCGCAGCCTACTCTCCTGCGAACAATTGTATGCGGGCTTTTTTATTTTTTTCTGTACCTTGGCTTTTTCACCTGTCCGGTGACTTTATCACCCTATAAAATACTGTATTGGCCGGGTGCATGACGTTAGCGCCACCTAGCGTTCACAACTTTGGAGGGGGTCTGTCAAAAGTGTTAAATAATGGACGCAATAAAATTAAGGTAAAAAATTGAAAATATTGATTGTAGAGCACCTAACAAGTGCAAAATCTGTTTGTTTTTAATGTGAAACACATTTGGTTCTTAGCTTTATTGAAGAAAGTAATTATTATATATGTGTTTAATATTATTATGTCAATTTACTTCTTTGTTGTTTCCTTACAAATTAAAGGAAAAAAATAATGTTTTATTATGTTTATTTTCATATAATTGAAGAATTACTACTATTTTCTAAACTGGCTTCCAAAGCATCGGTCAGAACATAAGGTTTCAGCCTCAAACCGAGAGTAAAGGGAAGCTGTTAGTTTTGGCACATTAATAAACAAACAATAAGTAACATTTACAAATTATAAGTAATTTTACATTTCATATTTTTGAAACATTGTAATAATTCTATCATAATAATATTATTGCACTAAATAGATAAAAATATGTTCAGTTTAATACACTTACTTTATTTTTCTAGCAACAGCGATCCAATTCATTTTCTGATCTTGTTTCCAACTCGGTGTAGGAAAGCATAACATTTGCAATTGCTATTTCGTCCTGTATTATTGCAGTTTACCACACAATTACACCTATCGTGACCCATTTTACTTATTTCAGTTTCTTATTTTATAGTACAAAACGTAAGTATTATAACTGAAAAGTATGACGTTTGACAGAAACAGAGAGGCCAAAGTTACCACTTTTGGCCACATCCAGGGACCGGAAAACCCCTCTTTAAAGTTAAGCCTAATATAAGGTAACCCTAACAATTTGGTAACCATAACATAAGGTAACCTTTTCATTTGGTAACCCTATGTTAAGGTTACCCTATCATAACAGTTAACTACAACCTCAACACAGTTACACAGTTACGGTTAAAACCCTAACGCGTAAGGGTTATTTATAGCAGTTAACTCTAAACCCCATCGCGTTAGGGTTTGGAACTGAACGTTGAAGGATCGTTATAGATGAGCGGAGTTGGCAGAATGTTTACGTATTGCCGTGTTTTTTTTACACTAGTTTTGTTTTGACTTTTTGTTTTTTGTTGTTGTTATTAGATAATAAGTACTTTATCTTTGCTTTTTATATGTTTCTCCTACACTGATGTTGTTAATTAGTTGATAATTTGATGTGATTGTTCTGCTAATAAAAAAGTAATAATATCTAATAATAAATAACTATAATTTTCATACTGTTTTTAGGGTTCCTTGGTCAACTAGGAACCCGTATAGTTTCGCCACGTCCGTCTGTCCGTCCGTCCGTCCGTCCGCGGCTTAGCTCCGTGATCATTAGTACTAGAAAGCTGAAATTTGGTATGAGTATGTGTATGTATAACGCCGACAGAACGGTAAAATAAAAATTAAAAAAAAAATTTTTTCGGTTACCTCTCGAACACCTAAAGTGGGGGTGATTTTTTTTTTCTTTTCAACACTAGTGTGTGGGGTGTCGTTTAATAGGTCTTGTAAAAATAATAGGGGTCTCTTAACATTATTTTTTATAAAGTCAGCAGTTTTGTAAATATTCGCTCTGACAAAAATAGTGTCCCCCCCCCTCTAACTTTTCAACCACGGGTCAAAAAAAATCGGAAAAATTCTTGTAAATGAGGCTTTATAATTACTTTCAATGAAAACTATATTGAACAAAATCGGTCGACCTGTTTTTGAAATATCGCCAAATTTCATATTTTTTCTTTTAAGTTGATTTCCAGAAGGTAATAAGTGATTACAGTTTCTAGGGCGTTTACGACCTTTTTAGAGAGCTTGAAATCTTTCTTAACTTAAAACTCGGGCTTAAAACAGCAGGTTTATTGTGAAGGATGAGCAACTACGGAACCCTATACTGAGCGTGGCCTGACATGCTCTTGGCCGGTTTTTTTTCTTATCGAGGAACGATCGGCAGCTTTGCTGGTAACGTTATACCTGATAACAGTAAAAACCATCGTATAAGAACAAAAGAGTATTTTTAAGTGTGCAACGTGGTGTTTTAAAATGACAGATTAGATTAAAATGTAAGAAAGAGATGGGATTAGTATTGTTTTGAAGCATCATGGATGCTAAGCGTTAGTTACTCAGTATCCTCCAAATCGTCCAACTGGTCAGTTACAAACGGGTGCCATAAAATAACAAATATTAAAAAAAAAAACTTTAAAGTGTACTACAATAAGCGCTTGCTGCCACTGCCATGCAATTTTCCCGAGGAATATAGTGGCTTTGTAAATAAACTTAAAAGACAGAAGAAACTGGTAAGTTATGCATTCTTATTATGATTATATTTCTATTTTGTTTACCATTAAATCGTTGTAAATACTATCGACCTTAAAGGTACTCGAACTGATATTTTTTCCTTAATGGTATCTGCAATATGTTTTTTTTTTCATCCATATTCTAATTATATAAATATACGTACCTATATTTATTTATTTCAACTTGATTGCACATTGCATTCCACAAAAACGTAGATAATAATGGCGGCTTTTTGCCATGAAATGAGGCGTTCTCCGCCAGACAACTTGTTTAAATGAATGCAGTAAATATATAATATTTAATTACCATACAAATTCGGAATACCTACTACAATGACATTTCGTAAATGTGTGTTTGTGCATTTTCATTTATTATACATTTTGTTCAGAATATGTTGGCACATTTAGCTAAAAATCTCAGTAGTATATCTTGCATTATTCCAATTTACTTATAATGTTCGGGTATCCTTAGAGCTGCCAGTTTAGCATTCCTAACAAAAAATAGGCCCTGCAGGAACGTTGTACTTTATTGGACGACGCTTACATTTCTTATATTAGTGACGTATTTCTTACTAAACTTAAAATGAAACACCAAATTAAGTATATTTTTTTTTTTATTTCAGACTCAGTGAAATCAAGAGAGGAAGGAAGGTTATGAAAAACGTAAAGAAATTTTGGCTGAATTCAAGGAATTGTTAGAAGACGTACCGGACGATAAATTGAAGGACATGTGGGCACGTGTAAAATTTATGACAGAATTGTATCATACGGCTGTTCTAAAATTACGTAAATAATAAGTAATCCATAATTTAGTATTATATTTGATATGGTCTAATTTTAAACTGATTTGATTTTTTAATTGCTGTGATTTATGTCATTGTTTTTTTTTATTATGGTGTTTTTAATGTATAGGTGTTATACTTATAAGTATTAATTGTTAAGAATAGGTAGTTATTAAGACTGATTATGCATGTTAAACTGTGATGATGATATTTTTATGGTTTTAGTTATTATAATTAAACTTACTATTTTTGTTATCTGATTAAAAAATGTATATTCTAGTAAATTATTTACACACCTAAAATGTATTTTTATTTTATGAACATAGCATGATTATAATATGGTAAATACTTTTAAAGGTATCATTATAGAAATCGCGTTGATGCTGGCAAGACGCTATTAGCGCTCAGATTAGGATAAACACAAAAATTGAATTCTTATTTTATTAATTGAAGAAAAAAAAAAACAAAATAATTATTATACTAATACATTTCAAATAACGTTCAATTATAATGATTAATTTTACTTGGATTAATTTTATTGTACAGTCGGTTAGATTTTGCTACCTAAGTAGGTATTGTGATGAGTATTTTTTTGGTATCTTCAAAACGGTGATAAAGATCAGATGATGAAACTAGAAAGTGAACGGCGCTACTTTTTGATGGTTAAATATATATATATATATATATATATATATATATGTCGGGGCATAAGCGGCAGAGGCCTTCTAAACATCAGATGGGTTCATCTTTAGTGGGCGGTACAGAGGGTACAATCACGCACGCAAGGCCAGTTACACAACACAAACACAACAGTGACAAATAGTGTCACAAGCACAGTAAATTCACAATACTGCTACACGCACAAACAAATGACAGTAAAGTCACAAATAGTGTCAGTAGTACAAACAAAGTCACTAAATCACTAACGTAACAGAATAAGTCTGTAATCGCTAAATCGCTACACTAAATAATTGTAAATTAACTCAGAGAATAAACTAAATGAAACGGAAACGAATCCGTGGGTCAACTGAAGAGGCACTTCACACGGCACGGTCGGTGTGGTAGACGTCCCGTCTCAACCATAGATCGAACCCGAATCCTCGTCCGGCACCCAAGCCAGAACTTAGAACAAAACAACTTAGTCAAATTACATTTCTCAGACCCACGGCTACGTTCGGCAGTGTTTACATTAACATCATAAAACTGCCCCGCTTCTATGAACAAAGACTTGCTTTGCAATGCATCAAATATCAACCAAAGGTCTATGCCGCTAACGTAAACATTGAACTAGGAACGCCAGGCGCCCTTCAAGGGCATCGATAGCAGCGTACTTAAGACGCCTCGCGCCGACACGGCGATCCTGACTGTCACACGTCCTCGTGTGCCCAACTACTTCACAGAGCACAGCTACTCAAACAAACATAGTTGCAAACAGTAAAACTCGCTCGGCTACCCTGACATTAGAGTACACCCATGACAAACAGGTAGGTTCCCAAATTCATGACATCTATCAGCTATCAACAGTAGCTTATCACTTTCACAGGACACAGATCAGACTCAGCCCAAAAACATATTGACCCAACTAAATATTACCCGTGAAACATTTGCACGGTCACTCGTACAACAATGCTCAAAATGGCCATGCCTCATTGACCATAACATAACCAAACTCAACTGTAACCTCCTGCTTGCCACTACACCGCGCAGTCTCCGTACCAGCTAGACTGGGTTTGGAATATGACCTACGGCTAATGATCAAGGCAGTAGATCAAGTTGCAAGTGCTCAAATCGCTGCATTAGCGACTACTAAAGCCGTTGTGTATCAATAACACCTCATAAATCATGTGTATCAAACAAAAATGCGTATCAATTACACAACAGAAACCAAATACAACTTGCACCATGAACATTAACTTCTCCTATGAGTATCAGCTACATCCAAGAGCATTAACTACTCCCGTGAGTATCAACTACTCGCCGACAAGGGCTGATCCTGACTGTTCCTCACTTTCATCAACATTAGAACTAGTTTCAAATTCTGGGGAACATAACAACTGGCATCGCACGCAACTGTCGTGTGCACACTTGTACGTTTTATGGTTATCCTACAAAAGATATCATTCTCCTCCAAACAGTTCAACAATCTTGAATGGACCCCAAAACTTTGGGTCCAATTTTCTTTAATTCCTTTAATAGTTCTTCAATCAGACCAAAATCACCAAACAGTAAACTTGCAAACTTTACACTTCTTACTGTGAAAACGCTCGTTATCTCTACGAGCCTTTTCATTATAGAATTCACTGACTGTTATCCGATTCCAACAATATCTATCACGTCATAATCCAGTGACAAAGGTTGCACTACTTTACCAATTAATAATTATCTTATATTAACTTCAACGAGTAAATTGTAAACGTAATACTTTAGTGTACTTATAACACGTTCAAATTGACAAGCTCCAGTTGAGTTCAAATAATAAATTTTATCACAAAATTCACGGAGTCTTATTTCCCAAGCAACGGCCTCGATCCGCTATTACCCTTGCTTGTGCACCAAATAGGCTTAATCCACATTTTAAAGCATTAATTACACAAAACGCGCGTCAATATATAAAGATTGACGCAGAACAACGTACTTAGTAAATGCATGTACAAAGTGTACACCGGACTTCAGTTGTCCACTTAGTTTGCCTGTAGCGTCGATGTAGATGGTATTCAATTGAACTAATGTATGCAATGGGACTTAGATTTACTTTTAAATATTCAGAAACCAGTAAAAATCGTATGTTTTCCAAAGTCTTTTCCCATCCAAGGTGCATGATTGACTTATGGATATGATTAATCACAGACTAGCGAAAAGCCTGCGACACAATTGGTAAGCTACGTGCCCATACACGTTACGGTGTATTTTTCGGTGAAGAAGTGAAATCATTTGATATGAATTTAAGAAATCTTTCGAATCACGCCAATTATCGTCGTTATTATCAACCATTTTAATAACATTTATTTAGGATCTTGGGATCGCTATTGTGTTCAACATGTAACCTCAATTCACACGTTTCTCTTGTACTGCACACAGTGGCAGAGTTTCAGGAATGATAACTAACATGACCCATTCGTTTACCGTCTCTATAAACCATTTATAAGTCAAATGACAAGTGATAAATCTCCCAACTCAGAATTCTTGGTGTTACATAAATTTTAGTGCAAAACAATGCAATTTTAGTGAGTTACAGTCTGTTATTAAATATTGTGAATTCTTTCACCTTTTCTTCAAACTACCCTCAAACTTACTCACCTTTCAAAAAATTATGAGTGTATTATCCGATGAATTCTACCAAGGTTCTAGTTTGTAAGAACCATAGCAGCATTTTGAATCAAATGTATTTTTGCTAAAATGTACTATTACATTATGACTTCAGGTATTTCTTCTGTAAAAGCATTTCACCAAAACCTTCTACACAACCATCGGTATTTAACTCTATCGCAGAACTCGGATCATAAATCATGATAACCGATTAATTGTTTCGGTAAATAATAATTTTCTAGCGTATCTCTTCGTACTTTTTCTTTCACATCACTTTACCTTTTCGAAAACTAAGAAATAACTATGAAAATCTGGAGATTACTTGGCGAAAATAGAAAGCTACATAAGCCATCAAATTGTCATATCTCCCTAACCGTTTCTTCAGCCTGCAGGAGGCAAATTAGTAAGAGGCGCAACAATTTACGAGATAAGCCTGATTTCTCCACTAGTTACCTCATAACTCAAGAATTGCAACCCAAGTATTGCGAGAATATAAAAATCCTATCTTTTTTTTTTTTCTTCTTATATGTTCAAAAATATCCCGGACAGTTCGAACGTTTCTAATATTACGTCAAGCCTCTTTCATCCTTCGTCCATAGTCTCTGGTACGATCTTAATATTTTCCAAATAACAAACATCGTACGAATTTAAAAGATCACCAAGAGCCTCGTACAATCTCTTTAAAATACGGCATAGCTTTACGGTTCAGCTCTCTGTAATCAACACAGTCTATTTGAGCCATAGTTTTTTTTTATAAAAAGTAATCGGCTCGCAAACAAACAGCAACTTGGCTAAATAATCTTCCTTCCAAATAAGCTTTCAACAGCTCTTTAATTTTCTCACGAAAATAAAAGTGACATGTCTCTCATCAGGTCAGGACTTAATCTAAAAGGTCGTCGTTGTAATGTGCTATTGGTATCAATAAGTTTTATCTCAATTTCACCTGTATTACCGCGTATTTTAAGTGTACCTTCAATTAATGACGTATAATTTTTTAGTGTGCTGTATTCCAATAGGAAATAGAAACGGAACCCCCATAGGACATTTCCGCCGTCCGTCCGTTCGTTTCCCAAGACTACCTATCCCGGGAACGCGTGAAAGCAAAGAGTCGAAATCAAAACCACACACCCAGGTTCACAGTCCCCTAAAGCCGCAAATAAAATCAAACCTTGGCACTCTCAAGGGAATCAAAACTTATAAGGGACCTCCCACCGATCCAGAACCATGAAATCAGGCAAGAAATACCGTTTTACACTACAAGTATAGGGAAAAATCCGAAAAACACACGTTTGTAATTAAATCATAAAAAACATAGTCCTCGTCCAAAGTACGCAAAACAGTTCTCCATCAGTAAAGCAGACTTGTCTGTCGCTCAGCACAGTTAATTCCCTTGTTAGAGCCATATGCAGCGCCCCCACAGCTCGCACGAAACCCCCGGCGCGCGAGCCAGACTCCAACCTAACCGGTTTTCTTTAAACGTGCGTCAAAATCACACGATGCTCAACGCTGACTTCTGTGTCACATGCTGACTACTTAAATCTCACATATGTTGGCTATTTTTGATTTCTTTACACAGGAAAATTATCATAAATCTCAATTGTAAAACATCCACAACAAATCAAATCTTTAACGATCATAATAATTATCATAACGACATCGTCAGAGACTATATGAAGAAATCAATCTTATTATTGTCAATTTAATTTCGGACAATATCTGATAAGTATTGTATCAATCGGCATCACCAATGCCGTAATCAAAGACTAATCTCCTATTTACTAGTGTCTTTTGTAAAAGAACTTTCGAACCCAAAAATCAAATAATAATGGGGCGACTGACCAAAGCGTGTAATAAAGCTGAGACGGCACAGGCTTGACGCTGCAGATGTCTACACGCCGATATTCAGCAGCTCAAGAAGTGCCACGATGCGATGAAAGTACACGACGACCAAGGCACTGAGGAGCTACGTGTCCCACTTGCCCGCATTTAAAACAAATTACAAACTCTTCTGGCCTTCTTCGTTTGGTTCTTAAGTGATAAAAAAACGGATTGGTTCTTTTCATCTTGGAACTGCGTTGTCCACAATCGTTGCATTTATTGACCGTACTGTCCGCAAATGTATCACGTAGCAGTCTTCATCCTCTTAATGAAACACAACGAGGCAGCAGACTATAAATCAATCTCCTCCACAGAGAAACCCTGACATCGATTCACCATCGGTGAGTTGAATATGGCATTATTAATACACACTAATGCAGCAGTCAAAGTATCAGCTGCATCGATCCTTCCATAAATGTTTCTCAAAAATAATTCGAGTTCATTCCAGAATAAATTATTTATGAAAACCATGATAAAACTGACACTTAATGCACTGCTCAAATAATTGATTAATTACTCCCTGTCAATGGATTTTCCTCCATACACAAAACCACAGTGTCACACCAAGTTGTTTTAGCATCTTCTCATAGAAAACCTCCATAGTGTATCTGTCTTCAGTTTGTTCTCACAGCTCAACATTTTCTGAATTCTCATTTCCGCCTACATTCTCTCGGTCTAGCTCTCGCAGCGCGTATCCCACTTCTGATGTCGGGGCATAAGCGGCAGAGGCCTTCTAAACATCAGATGGGTTCATCTTTAGTGGGCGGTACAGAGGGTACAATCACGCACGCAAGGCCAGTTACACAACACAAACACAACAGTGACAAATAGTGTCACAAGCACAGTAAATTCACAATACTGCTACACGCACAAACAAATGACAGTAAAGTCACAAATAGTGTCAGTAGTACAAACAAAGTCACTAAATCACTAACGTAACAGAATAAGTCTGTAATCGCTAAATCGCTACACTAAATAATTGTAAATTAACTCAGAGAATAAACTAAATGAAACGGAAACGAATCCGTGGGTCAACTGAAGAGGCACTTCACACGGCACGGTCGGTGTGGTAGACGTCCCGTCTCAACCATAGATCGAACCCGAATCCTCGTCCGGCACCCAAGCCAGAACTTAGAACAAAACAACTTAGTCAAATTACATTTCTCAGACCCACGGCTACGTTCGGCAGTGTTTACATTAACATCATAAAACTGCCCCGCTTCTATGAACAAAGACTTGCTTTGCAATGCATCAAATATCAACCAAAGGTCTATGCCGCTAACGTAAACATTGAACTAGGAACGCCAGGCGCCCTTCAAGGGCATCGATAGCAGCGTACTTAAGACGCCTCGCGCCGACATATATATATATATATATATATATTTAACCTTTGCATACCAAGGTAATTTACCAAACAAGCAACGCATCTCCGTATCAGCTTGTCCTAAAATGCTTTCATATGTCCAGATGTTCGGATTTCCGGCTGTTGTCGACTAGAGGTCCGATTCATATGAATTGTTGATTCAGTTATTAGTAATTTTTCAATATGGCGAATATATGGGGTTTGCTGTTTTAATGAATTGGTAATATGGAGACTAATGTCGTATGGTGTAGTCAGGAGTTGGATAGTGGAATTCCTTAACGGTTGCTTGTATACTTTTCGAGTGTAGGGTCTGATGGTTTGTTTTTAAGTGTACAATTGAAACTGCAATATCTCGTGTCACATCACAGCTTCATTATAACTGTCTACTGAAAAAACAGATTTATTGCGTACATACATTATAAGTACCGACAAGATACTAGTAAGAGTATTAACAATAGGCAACTGAATTTTAGATCTTTTTTTACTATTCCTAACAACGTATGCTATCCCTTTAATATCAGCGGAAAGCGAAAGAGATAGTAAGTCATGGCAGGTAACAAAGAAAGAACCTTTGTTACTTAATTCAAATTCAAATTTAAAATATATATTAAATAAAACGATGGTCCATGATACTAGGTTAGTCAACTTATCAAATATAGTTTCATACCTAAACTAATTAACATAACAATTAACTAATTTAATTGATTATTAATTTAAATTGTTTTATTTTTTCTTCCAAATGGATGAAAATTGTTTTTTTTTTAGTTTTCAAACCTCATACCTCTGCCATTTCAAAAGTTTCAAATAATTTTATCGACACAAATATTTCATATAATTAATTAACCTAGACTTCAGAAATCGGTTGAGAAATGTGACCCCTAAGCGAGACCAGCCGGAAATCCGGACAAAATGACATCTGTCTGTGTGTAAATAATTTTCTTTTTATAGTTAAAAAAAAAAGTTATAGAATACAGAATATAACAAAATTAACTTTGTTTCAAATAACATTTTACTAACTTAAAACATTTTTTTTAATGTTATTATAATTATTACGTTTTTAACTATTAATAAAAAAAAGCATCATGATTTAATCAAGACAGAGTACAAGAAATATTCTTGTTCAAATCAATTTGAATAATAAGAATATCCACAGAACCATCATTAATATTGCTAATCTTTACAATTTAAGGGTGTAATTTTATTAAAACAATTTGAAGTTCGTTATTGACGCATACATCAACCTAAATATATACTTAGATGAAAAGGGATGAGTGAAATGCTAAGGATTATTTTTATTTTATTGTTATCGGGCTTATGGCATTTACTGCACACTAAGACGCAAACCGTAATGAGACGCGGTATTTATTATTGTTTTAAGAATAATCAAAATGCAGTTGTGCCTTAACTGAATGCCGCATTAATTGTTATATTTTTTTATCGAAACAATTCTTATCTGTATTACGGGGAATGAAGGAAGTTATAGTTAATTGTGTTTGGGATAAACCAATATGTGATATAAATAAATAAATAAAATAAATATTAAGGGACAATCATACACAAATCGACCTAGTCCCAAACTAAGCAAAGCTTGTACTATGGGTACTAGACGACGATATACATAATATATAAATACATATATAGATAACATCCATGACCCAAGAACAAATATTTTGCACAAATATTTGCCCCGGCCGGGATTCGAACCCGGGACCGTCGACTCAGTAGGCAGGTGTCTACCAACCGAGCCAAACGCGTCGTCGTATATCAATGGTGACGGCAAAAATAAATGAATGAGTTTTATTTTTTCCGTCTTAGATTTATTTGTCAAGCCCCAAAGGCAAAGATGAAATATGAAAAAAAAAACAAACAACACACTGTTTTCGCCGCTCAAGTTAAGCAACGCTACCATGGTAACATAAGAAGTTTCTACACTAAAGACTTAAAGTTGAATATTGACTGATTTGACGCTTTATAGCATATTGTTACAAACCTCGAAAGCCAAACACGTTTATGACTTGCCTAAGAAATTTACTGAGTTACTGTTATTCAAAAACTGACCTAATAAGACATAATTTAGGGATCATATTTATTCGAACTCGTTCAAAAACCCTTACGTTAAGGTTATTAAGTTAGGGTTAGTAGTTATTATAACTGCTATTCAAAAACTGAACTAATAACACATTACTTAAGGATCACATTCGTTTGAACTCGGTTCAATACCCTAAAGACTCGGTTAGTGGGACGGGGTAGGTTAGTTAAGGTAGTTATTAACCGCGTTAACTGCAACAAAACAGTAACCGTATCATTGAAACAACCACATCATAGGATTAACAATATGTAAGGGTTTTTAAAAACAACTTCTAAAATAACCTCATCAAAAACCCTTGTTAAGGTAACCGGTTCCGGTCCCTGGCCACATCAAGCGCTGCGATCATTTTCGCTTTCCCTACGCGACCTCTGCACCCGGCCAATACGGGTAAATTTTTGATGACATAATTTTTTTAGATAAATAAAATGAAATGAAATGAAATGAAATTTATTTGCTTGAGACATGATATGACATGAGATGGTATAAAATTTTACAAGAGTAAAAATATCTCGCCAAAAATATCTGGCATGCAAATGTCTTTAGGTACTTATTATCAAATCACATTATGTTAAATTATTCATGAAAATGTCAATCGGAAATTATTTATAACATTACTTTCAAATATTTAGTATTAATTACGAGCTAAATAAATGTTAGTTTGATTATTCAGTAAAGTATTTAGTTTTGAATAATATCAATAAAATCATCAAGTAATATTAAATTTACTCGTTTTTAGGGTTCCGTACACAAAGGGTAAAAACGGGACCCTATTACTGAAACTTCGCTGTCCGTCCCTCTGGTGACGGACGGACGTCTGTCACCAGGCTATATCTCAAGAACGGTGATGGCTAGACAGTTGAACGTTTCACGGGTGATGTATTTCTATTGCCGCTATAACAACAAATACTAAAAATAAAATAAAAATAATATTTAAGGTGGGCTCCTATACAACAAACTTGTTATAGATTATGGTACGGAAACCTTCATGCGCGAGTCGGACTTGCACTTGCCCAATTTTTATTTTTCTTAGTTTTTGTGTTTGGAGATCCCTGATTTTAACCTTGTCCATCACTAAAACGCGAACTTCGAGCACCATATAAACTAGTTTAAAAAGTTTCTCATGTATGGCAACATTTGTTCTGGATAGTCCAACATCTTAATTTTATACAGTTTAAATGTGCCGAGAAAACGAGAAAAGGGGAATATCCCCCTATCCGTTACCAGGATATTTACACATCGGCAAATTCTTATGGCTAAATCACACGTTTATTTTGATCTAGCAACACCGCTTTTTTATATAGTAACACAGTTTGGTTTCTCAAAACAGTCAGTTTTGCTTAAAACCGCGAAAGAATTAGCTTGTTTGTGGCTAAAAACAATCTCCCATCTCCGTTACAAGGATATGAAGGTAAAACTTTGACTTTCTTTGTTGTGGTTTAAGTAACTTGATCATTATTTATGTGACAATTTGATTTCGCTTGAATATCCACGTAATTAGTGGTTCTTATCGCATTTTAAACTGGAAAGTGTTCGTTCCGTTACCTCCTCTCCGTTACTACATTTATAGTCACGTATAAGGGGAACTTGAAAAATTAACGAAAGGGAAACATAAAGACGCGACCACTATTACACTTCGTATTACATTTGTCCCAATGGACGACGCCGACCGAGTGGATGAAATTTTCGTCGTTTATTTGAAATAATAAGGAAACTGATATCAATCTAACCCATAAATTATACTTAACATACTACATATTTCATCTGTAATTTATGTTTAAAAGCTTTCATCAATAAATTTTAATAGTTTTTAAATACGGCGACAGTTTTTACCAATAGGTGATCCGCGTTAGTTGTGTGTCCTTAAGTATTTGCATTATAAGCGCTGCTTTATGATTTCGTTACCATCTTTTTCGTTACTGACCGATTTTAAAATGTATTTTTTTTTATCTCAACAGGAATTAAGAAATGTTCTTATTTTATTTGTGAAATACTTAATTAATTAGTTAGGCTTTTTCGGTAAAAAATGACGCTAATAAACTTTGTAGTTTTTACTTAGAAGAGATAAATGAGAGAACTTTTTCATTTTGGCAACGGAATGGATCAAATATACATCTGTTCTTGTAAATTTGTAAATATTATCTAATAAATGACAATAATTATGACAATTTACTATATTTGTAAGAAAACATTATTTTAATTTATTTCTCTTATAGCTTCGTAACATTTGATATCAACAAAAGTTTATGGTAACGAAAGGGAGCATAGTTTGAGGCCACCCTATATTAAAAACCAGCCAAGAGCATGTCGGGCCACGCTCAGTGTAGGGTTCCGTAGTTGCCCATCTATTGTGAAGGATGAGAGGTTTAAATTACGAGAAAGATTTCAAGCTCTATAAAACTATTTAAAATAATTTACCTCCATAATAGTCACTGATTATTTAAAAAACATAAAATAACCATATATTTCTTTTTGGTAGCATTTAAAAAAAATAATGCCCATACACTATAATATGAAATTATTTTTTAGACCTACGACTGGAGTAAAAAGCAACAAGAAATTATACTGTTCGCGTTTTTCGTCGGCTACACTACAATGATGCTGCCAATGGGAATCATTGCCCAGAAGTTTGGAGGGAAGATACCAATTATGGTCGCCTTGGCTGTTAATGGAGTCACATCTATCGTCACACCTTGGATTCCAAAGTTTGTAAGTACTTAAGGTCTTGCTGTTGGCGTTGCCTCCAGAAGAATTTTGAAGACCAATCTTTAGTATTTTCGGTGACGCTTTCCTTAGGCTGTTGTGTGATAGCTAAATTATCGTTGACATTTAGAATTTAGTATTATAGACAGGAAACACTTCCAATATCAGTTGCTCGTTATTACAGTATTTATATGTCAATCTGGCAAATAATAAATATTTTGATATTGATTTAATTTTATTTCTAGATTTGAATTTAATGTTATAATTATTGTGAATTGCTGTTACTAATATAGTTTTTTAAGTTGATTGTAACTAACCATAATTATATGGGTTTATACCTGAAATAAATATTTCAATTTCAATAAAGTTCATAAGCTAAATTTATAACACCAATCTTTGATAGGTAAATAAATGTTCTCTCTTTCTCTTAACTCAGTGTAACTACAACCTAATTTTAAGGTGCAAAACTTGAACCTTAAAATCAACAAATAGTTATAACTAATCTGTTGATATACAGCATGAAGTTTTTACCTGTCAAAGAGTTTAAAAGTGGGGTTTGGACCTCAATATTTGGGTTTAACGAACTTTATTTTCTCAAAAGAAATTTAACATTTCACTTAATGAGAAATTACAGTATAATAGTGTAAAAGTGAGCATCAAGAACACTAAAAACAAGACAAATTACTTACATCATAATATGACGCCACATATGTAGAAATTAACCACTTAAAGCATACTATTAATATCTACCTACTATCTAGGCGACTTATAATTTACACAGGCAATTTATAGATGAATATTTTAATACAAATACCGATACCGATACCTACACATATTTTAAGTTTACGATGGCCCCATACAAATTTACTATTAAATAAACAAAACAGGACTTCCCGTTTAAGGTAATATGAGATATTTTGCGTGGCTAATGTAAACTAAATGTGGGTAAATCGGAAATGTAACCAAGAAAAATAAAAACATTGTTTACACTGTTGCGCGAATTTCTTTACACAAAACTAGAAACTTAATTTCTTACAAAACAAATTAGACTTGCGAAACAGAATGCAGTTAAATGCGTTATCAGTTGGAGTTCTTGATTCTTTTGTTGTTTAGTTACGAACTGCCAGGGCCGAACTTAGATATTTGTAATTACATACGATTTCAATTTACGTTTAAAGACATAGTAGCTTTGGCAATCCCTTATAGATCTTCAGTGATGAGTTTAAGTCAGCTAGTATTATTCAGTATATGTTAGAGCGCATTTTTTGAATAGAATTGAATTAGCTTTTGTATGAAATCTCGAGTAAATCCTTTACTGGACATCATAGTACACTATGATGTCCAGTAAAGGAAACTGAAAATCGTACCTTCTAAAAGCTTGTCATTGTGGCAAGCGAAAATGTACGTGTTTGAAATTCCTTGAATGCAAAACTATAATCTTACAAAAAAATTTTTAACAAAAAATAGAACCGACTTCAGTAAAACTAAAAAGCCAAAAATAACCCGTTCAAGTACAGATTACATTTGACTCACCCTTTGAAGTCGATCCTAAACCACTCAGTTATTATATTTATATATTATAATTTGCGTGAGGTTTTAGTTTTACTGAAGTAGGTTCTATTTTTTTTTTTTTTTTTGCTTTTTAGTGATTCATATAAAATACTTATGGCGGGGTGATCAGGGAGGTCTTGAAGGCATGCATCTCGTTTGAATTATCTCCTAACTCCTAACCGTTAAGGAATTGTACCTTCCATCATCAGCTCAGCATTGGAAGATGATGACTTAAATCGTTTTAGAAAATATATGAAAATATCATGACTGCCTATACAATTTCAGGAATTCCTTAGATTACTCATGGATCTCGTCATCCGATCTTCACCAAAATTTTATGGGACCAACCTTGAGATGTCTATTCATGAACCTAATAAGAATTTTCCAAATCGACTCATAAATGGCGGAGAACTGAGAACCCCCTCCTATTTTTGAAGTCGGTTAAAAAACAACTTACAAAATTATAATCTAAGCTAGCACTTTTGTACAATAAATCCCCATGACTTATTTTCAGGGAGGCTGGATAGGCGTGTGCGTCTGCCGGCTCCTACAGGGCATAACTCAAGCAGCATTTTATCCCAGCATCCACACAATACTGGGCAAATGGGCACCGCTTAGCGAAAGGGGACGGCTTAGCACCTACGTGTATACAGGTATGCTATCACTTGAAAGAGAGCGTTCTAATCCTGGCGACCATGACGCTTTAATCACGTCTCCACGACCAAGAGACCTTGGTTGGAGCTTAAAGATCAATGCAACAGGGGCGACTGACGACCGAAGCCTACTTTTACTGCATAACTGTGGTATGGGGGTTGCGTTCCAATCAGATCGCGCGACTACACGACCTTGTATTTGCGAGTCATACCTATTTGGATGCACTGCTAGTTGGTAATTATTCGCGCGTTGAAATGGAACACCTCAATTTCGTAGTCATATTTTTGTAGATTTGTGTTATTTCGATTTTGAGCTATTGCTTGAGATCTTCAGCTATATCGATAAAATCATATCCACATAAATAGTGTTTTTAAAAAATATTTTTATCTATTCTATTTTTAATGTGGAAATACCACATCTTTGTTTTTATAAATATTGACACAAAGGTAAAATATTAATAAAAATAAAAATGTGGTATTTACAATAGCGCCTCTCGCGCATAAGCATTTTAAATACATACATATGACGCCGAGGGCGCTCCAGTAGCGTAGAATTATGGAATGAAAGATTTGGTGTGATTGTCGTAATGATCTAACAGCTCAGTTGCGAGAGCACTACGTCGGAAACGTAGGGTCGCAGGTTCGAGTCCTGCTTAGATTGTAGTAGATCAAATAACATTTTTCTTTCATAATTTACCCTTGTGTCAATATTCACATAAATGACTCCTTCATGCAATCAAATAATTACCCTAAAGTACGACTTAAAAACTTGAAAATTTATATAAAAGACCATTAAAAGAATTAAGAAAACAATCGATTGAGATTCTTCGATCAAGTGCGATTGACAATCTCAAATCTCAAATTGTGTTCCGTTGGCAGTGAGTAGGGGACCCTAAAAACATGCCAATTCAGAAACATTTACCATAAAGGATCTGCAAACACTCAACGGTGCTAAATTCCAGTGGTAACGATTCGCTTCAAACTGAAGGGTACTTACAGCTCTTCGAATTAAAATATCGCTAAATGAAAACAAAACGCCGTATTTATAAAATTCAGTTAAAAAAAGGTCAGCTCTGTGATACAGACTCTAAAATTGAAATCACTATGACTTAAAAAAGTTACTTGGACTTTTATTTTTAGGTCACAAATTTTGGTTCTTTTAATATTCGCATGACTGGCAATTTAAAATATGTTCAAGTTTTATTCAATTGGCTGAATACTTGCTATAATACTGTTATTCACATTTGACTTAATATTGAAAGGTTGGTTGAACATTTTTTGCAAATATGTACTTAGCAAGTCCGCATTATTCAATGGCCGATAAGGGAACGGTATAATGGGAATAGTCACACTGAGCAATTTTTAATTTTCCATAGAAATGAACAGAATCAAATTATTTTTGTTTATTATTAGAAAAGACAAATGAGAAGCCAGAATATTATACAATCCACAGAAGTACAAGTGGATTTTCCATACATTTTGGATAATTAGCTATCAACTAACTCATAATTAGCATTTTTTTTCGCAATGAGTATAAGTGGACCCCACACTATAAGTTGTTCAGTGTGATCCTCCCCATCATTCCTATCACGTCTCAAAAATCACCACGTACTCATATCAGTAAGAAAAATAAAAACTGTCATAGTGGTAACTTCTAGCATATGCTAATGCAGAGTTTTATTAGTAACGTTATCCTATTAAACGCATCTTGTCACCAATCTATCCACAAATTTGAGTAAAACACGCCATAAAAAAACTCGAAAAAGAACTCTTATGTGGAAGACATAATTATGCACATAGATAGGTACCTATACCTTTACCTATCTATCTGGGTTACCTTTATCTATCGTTGTATTGCTCTTGTTTGAAAGAGATCGCTCCTTAGCGATAAGACTCTGTTGTTTATCTCTATTGTAAGTTTACCTGTAATCCACGATTGTTTTTCTTTCTCCTAGACGTGTATTAAGAAAGAGCATTCTATTCTAGTTTTTCTACGAATAACCATTAGTCCAATATATATTATGGTTATTTATACTCATTCAATGTAACCTTTCTAACAGGTATATTTTCCACGGGCAGTCCTACTCGTGCGACTACAACTTAACGTACAAATTGACATAAACAAACCAAAATAATGGTGAAACAAACAAATAACGGACTTTTGCAATTGCATCGACGTTCTTTAGAAGAACCATAAAATCGCACGTGACAATCCATGTCCGGAAGTTACACGAAGTTTCGAAATCATACGGCTTCTAGATATTACCTGCCTCACACGAATGCATTGTGGAATGAATTGTCGCTTGCGGTATTTGCGGACTGATACGACCTTCAAACGTTCAAGAAAAGACGTACGGACCTGAAAGGCCGGCAATGCACTTGTGACTCCTCTGGTGTTGCAAGTGTCTATGGGCAACGGTAATCGCTTTCTATCGGGCGATCCGTTTGCTCCTTTAAATCTTTACGCTCGCTTAATTATTTCTTATCTGGGTAAATACCAACAATTTTACCGCTTGAATTCACTCAATTAAAATTTGTATTAACAATTTTGTTGTATGACAAAAAACCATTCAATAACGTACGTTCGTAACTTAAGTATATCGCAACTTCGCCAACCCAGTTGCTTTAAGTTATATACCTAAATATCACGCATAAACTTAACTTGATCGGGTTGTAATGTTAAATGTCACTTTATATGTAGATCCAATCACAAACATCACTTTTAATGACAGTAAAAGGCGATATACCTAAGATCTAGACACGCGGCAGCGTGTCCAGCCAAGTTCACCGCAGGAACTGGCGAGCAGCAGCCGTGTGTTATATTACACGAACCGTTTGGAGCCACTTTTGACCCCCCAATAACTCCAAATCTATTTAACATAAAAAAATGAAATTTGGCTTATGTATTAAGACCCTTTAGAACAAGTAGAACCCCAAATTTGATTAATATAGGTTAAATAGTTATTGAGATATTAAAGTCCAAAAAACGGTATTTTTATCACTGACTGACTGACTGACTAGACTTCCAGGTGACCTAGAAAGGTGAAATTTGGCATCCAGCTTAGTAATTGTGTGTGTACACATATAAAAATCGAAAACAGTGATTTTTTTATGTTTTTTTATTATTATTGTTATTGATGGTTGTTGCCTGAGAACTCTGTCATTTATAAACCGATTTGGAAAATTCTTTTTTTGTTTAAGATATACTAGAATAGCATATACACTCACACGCACACACTTACACATACATGCACATAAAAATCCAATACGTACTAACAGTTTTGGAAAATTCTTTGTTTGTTCAAAACTTTCAAAAGATGTACTAGAATAGCACACAGAACTAATTAACAACTAATAATTAAGTAATTAACACATCATAATAATTTCTGGACAAAAAGTAATGATATCCCATCAAAAACATAAATGTAAAATGAGAGCCAAGTTCAATATCGCGTGCACTTTGCCGACAAAAGAATTGAGATCTGCAAGGGCGCCAAGTTCTTTGCCCTAAAATTTTTAGATACAAGGACATGCGACATACTCAATGCATTTATTTTACTTGGGGTGTAATTCAATATCAAGACTTGACTTGGCTAGTTTTAAAATATAAATTTAAATTATAAATCAAAATCAATCAAATCATTAACCTATTTTCGTAAAGGTAAGTACGCAAGTTAGTGTACGTCTTGTTACTTATACTGTTAGCTTGATAATGAACTATGACTATGACTATGTTACTTTTATAAAATTTAGTTAGTTTGTGAAAACTAGCCAAGTCAAATCTTGATATTGAATTACTCCCCAAGTAAAATAAATGCATTGAGCATATGTCGCATGTCCTTGTATCTAAAAATTTTAGGGCAAAGAACTTGGCGCCCTTGCAGATCTCAATTCTTTTGTCGGCAAAGTGCACGCGATATTGAACTTGGCTCTCATTTTACATTTATGTTTTTGATGGGATAATAAATACTCAAGGTAGAGGTACAGTCAAGGAAATTGAAACACGTACATTTTTCACTATTGTCACAATGACAATAAGGTACACTTTTAGGTTTCTCGATTTAGCGGCCTGGTGTGTTTTATGCGTCCGTATGTAAGCCTTCAGATAAACACGGTGCGCGTATTATCAAAAACTTTCTACGTGCTGAATACCATACAGTTCTGAATTTAAGATGACTCTCTGTGGTTCCTTGGTTTCTTTTAAGTTTTGGGTTTGTTTTGATTAACTGATTTTCTTTCTTGGTGTACCTATCCTTTTGTAGCAATTATATTAGGTCTAGGTTTTGATCCCAGACTAATTTTATTTTGCAACGGTTAATAATTGTTCATGCTTTGCGTTTTTAAGCTTTAAATATTTATGTGGCAGTGTTATGTAAGGCAGGTTATTTAAATTCCCATTGAGACTAGATCAGTTTGCATTTTTATACCAATTACCTGCCAACACGTCCTTTTGAAAACCTGAACAACGGTATATTATAGGATTAGAAAGACGCCTACAAAGTGGCTTTCACAAAGATCCTTAAATTTGATCTTTGAGAGAAATGAGAAATAAAAATTGGGAAAATGCGAGTCCGACTCGCACATGAAGGTTTCCGTACCATAATGTTTAACAAGTTTGTTGTATGGGAGCCCCCCTTAAATATTTATTTTATTTTATTTTTAGTATTTGTTGTTATAGCGGTATCAAAAATACATCATCTGTGAAAATTTCAACTGTCTAGCTATCACCGTTCTTGAGATACAGCCTGGTGACAGACGGACGGACAGCGAAGTCTCAGTAATAGGGTACCGTTTTTACCCTCTGGGTACGGAACCCTAAAAAGCTACAACTGGCATATTTTTGGATATAACTTTAATATCCGTTTTTCAGGGTCGCAGTTTGGTACAATAGTGTCCTTCCAAATCTCCGGCTTCTTCTGTGGCAGTCCATCCATCGGCTGGCCATCTTCCTTCTGGCTGTGGGGCTGTCTGGCCCTGGCTTGCTTCTGTCTTCTGGCCCACTTCGGTTCCGCCAGCCCTCAGCAACACAAGACCATCAGCACTGAAGAACTAGCGTTCATCATGGGTGAAAGCGCTGCCGATGTTGTTCCAAAGGTAGATTTACTATTGTAAAGTCAATTCAGAATGTCATCTATGAAACAATACACTTTCAAAGTATAGGTATACGTTCTAGTACACACTTTCAAACTTACCATCATAATTTAAAATACACGGTATAGCATTACAACTAACGGACTACTCGTATACTATTTTGCACCTACTAAGCCGACAGCCCTGGGTTGGAATCCTCGCAAGGGCAAATATTTGTGTGATGAACTCTCGAATATTGGTCCCTAAGTCATCGATGTTTTCTGAGTATCGAAGTTTATATTATCTATTTAAGTACCTATATCGTCGTCTATTAACAATAACAAGTCCTCATCCTCCTAGCCTTTGTCCCATTTTTTGAGAATGAATTCTCAATCGGGGTCGGCTACCTAAATCCCAAGATGTGGCATAGGCACTAGTTTTTACGAAAGCGACTGCCATCTGACCTTCCAACCCAGAGGGGAAACTAGGCCTTATTGAGCTTAGGTGGTTTCCTCACGATGTTTTCCTTCACCGAAAAGCGAGTGGTAAATATCAAATGACATTCCGTACATAAGTTCCGAAAAACTCATTGGTACGGGCCGGGTTCGAACCCGCGACCTCCGGATTGAAAGTCGCATGCCCTAACCACTAGGCTACCACCGCTTCATAACTTCTTAACAATAACAAGTCCATTTAAGTTTAATTTAGGACTAGGTCGATTTATGTGAGGTTGTCTGTTTCCATTTATTCAATATTTTCACAGAAAAGACCAACACCGTGGAAGCACATACTCAGAAGTCGTGCTGTGTGGAGTCTCGTAGCAGCCCACGCTGGCTCCGCAGTTGGATACCTCTTCATTCTCACTCAATTGCCTCTCTACATGAACAAAGTCCTCGGCGTTGACTTGAAAAACGTAAGTTACCATTCTCTCTCTCTCTCTCTTTTCCTAGTAGTTATCTTAAACGGCGGTGAGGTCAGCGTTTCTAAATTTACTTTTCCACACTTTAATGCCTTTCAAAGCATTCTTTTGAATTAAATTTAAAGCTTTTAAAATCAAGGTTCACTTTCAGAGAAAATAAAAATGGAGAATATCGATTGTGCCACGCAATTTACTTTTCTCGATTGTTATTCTCTTAGTTACCAGATACAGACTATATTATATGACTTTATAATCGAAGTCAAAATGTGTTTACAATGAACCGACTGATAACTAAATATGTAAAGTCGGTTAAACAATATTTTTGCTTAAGTATTTACGAGAGCAGATTAATGATTACAAACCTTGTAAATTCACACATACACAAATAATTTTATATGAAAATTAACCTGATAAAAACTCATTCAAAGAAAATCAAAATCATACAAATTACTTAGGTATAACGTTTCAATTTCTCAAAGTTGTAAATGAATCCTTTTGAATTGTATTTACTTTTTGAATAATTACAGAATGGATTACTGTCATCGCTGCCGTACATTTCCATGTACCTTATGGCCCTGGTGTTTGGAAACCTGGCAGATTTCTTAAGGAACCGCAACTTTATGAGTCTCATTAATATTAGAAGATTTTCGAATACAGTCGGTAAGTTAATTATTTTCTTTAAGATTATTATTTTTCCGACCAACTAAAATAATAACTTGGCATCTAAAATAATAACTTGGCAGCTAAAATAAACTAAAATAAAATTGGCATCGATGCTCAGGGGGCTATGATGGTTTCTTATATCACGCGATAAATAAGTGACAAAAAGCATCCGTTACGGTCTGGCAAAATGCGAGTGTGAGTGATAGATGCTTTGTCACTTTATCACTTGATAAACGCAACCATCATAGACCCCCAGGAAATAGATGCCACGTATTCTTTAGCTGCCAAGTTATTATTTTTGTAGCTGGGTTTGTTTAGTTTTTATTTTATTTTGCCCGATTAAATAGAAGACTTTCTTTATTGGCCTGCTTATGTGGTACTGCTGCAAGATTTGATTAGATTAGATTTATTTCATTCATAATATCAAATGTTAATTATAAATTGCACTAAGCTGCACCTTGCGAAAGCACCTCGTTTCTTAGCTATAGTGGGGCAACCATAAGTTGACTTATCCACTCACATCGCTGTATCACACTCACACACAACAGCGATAGTATTGTTTGTCACCTATCCTTTTCCGTGTTGCGTGTGTTCCGTGTGGATCCAGATAATTTACCTAATCATAATTATATTATTTAATTCTTCATCCAAATTACACAGTAAGAATCAGCTTAATCTTAAAAGGCTGTTTTATCTGGCATCTTTTAAGCCATTGTCTCCATAAAAGGCATAAATGAATGCAAAAAAGTGACTAAAGTTTTTATCTGTAGTCTATTGTTTTTTTTTTTCAGGTATGGTTATATCTTCCATATTTCTTATCTGGATGTGCTACGTTAAAACAACGTGGTTAGCTGTAACATTACTCGTCATAAGTTTGGGATTGCACTCAGGAGTTCACACAGGTTTTCATGTAAGTTTACTAAGGTGTACGATCTCACCTCATTTTAGACCATTTTATTGCTACGATACGTCCAAGGACATCATCATCCTCCTAGCGTTTGTCCCGTCCAGAGACGGGGTCCGCTTTCCTGCATTTTTGCTTCCACTTCGCTCTATCCTAGACATCGTCTTCGTCTAACCCGCAGCTGTTCAGGTCTTTCCTTATAATATTGAGCGATCGAAACCTAGGCCTTCCCCTCCGCCTACTATCTGGCAAGGTCAGCTCAAGTGCCCTGTTACCGACGTATTCAGACGTCCTTCTCTTGACATGCCTAAACCATCGCAGTCGATTTTCTTGGAGCTTGTCGGCGATATCCCTAAAGGATATATATATATATATATCGATAGGATATATCGATATCCTCCAAGGCTGTCACGGATGTGTTCATACGATATGTCTAAGAATGTTAATTATATTTGATATATAAAATTTATTTTAAAAAGGGTACATAATTCAAAACGGATGGAGAAATGTTGAAAGGTTGACAAATCCTGTAATCCAAAGATACCGGGCTTGAGTCTACCAAAAGGTTGTCTCGAAGAGATAGCTATTTAGCGACAAGACCCTCTGCTGTTTACCTCTGTTGATTTTTTTACTGTATATCTCTCATGTTTTGTATCCCTGTGTATTTGAGATGTGCAGTAAAGTGGATTTTGTATTGTATTTTATTTTTTCAGATTAACCAGATAGATCTAGCTCCTAACTTCGCAGGCCCAATGATGGGGTTAGGGAACATGGTGGCCAATCTTTCAGGCTTGTCCATCCCCTTCCTCGTGTCGAGCATCGTTGGAGATGACGTGGTAAGACTTCTCACAGTTCCAGGTTATCCGTGTTTTTCTTCACAAAAGCCTTGAACACTGTATAACAGTCAATGGTCACTAATTGCCAATCAAAATCGTTGGACCGGTAATCCAGAGGTACCGGGTTCGATTCCCGGTCTCTTACACCAGCTTACGCATTTCAATTTTTCTTTGAGCTATGATCTTTGTACCAATGATGGTTTCATATAAAAATTGTCATTACATGCTTAAAAAAAAAGCGTCCTCTCGCTTGCTTGTTCACTGCCAAGCCAATGTAGTGCGGTAAGATGTAAATATTGCATAAGGTCACTAAGGTGTACAGCCTTTCAAATAAACAATGCAAAGATCGACACACAAAGCATATAAAGAAAAATTCGAAAGTTTATCTGGGCGTTAGATTGGTGGAAATGTTAACACGCTGGTCCGGTAATCCAGAGGTACCGGGTTCGATACCCGGTCTCTTCCACCTGGTAACGTATTTAAAATTTTCTTTATGCTTTGATGTTTGTATCAATGGTTAATATACAAATTGTGGTGCGTACCCACATAAAAAAAAAAGTAAAAATCATGATCATAAAAAAAAATGAAATTTTTCACTGCATTTAATATGCATACAGAAGAATATTATTGAACTATTGATAAGATCAAAGCACAAAGAATTATTGAAGGGAATAAAGACTTTAAAATAAAGCAAAGTTCAACACACAAAGCATAAGGAAAACGAAAGGTCTCCCACCGTTGGAGTGGTGGAGTGGTTGACACGTTGGACCAGTAATACAGAGGTACCGGATTCCCGGTCTCTTGCGCCAGGTTAGGCATTCAAATTTTTCTTTGAGATTTGATCTTTCTATCTCTGGTTTAATTAAATTTAATATTTGTTCAAATTCTTGATTTCAGACGAATCAACATAAATGGCAGATAACGTTCGTTATCTTGGCAGTATTACAAATTGTCACCAACATGATCTTTGTGGTGTTCATGAGCGTCGATCTCAAGCCGTGGAACTTTTATGGAGATGACGAGGAAGGTACGACATACTACCCGCCTATACTCCATTCCAGCCTGTTTTTTTTTTTATAATAAATAATAAATATTATTGGACAATCATACACAAATCGACGTAGTCCCAAACTAAGCAAAGCTTGTACTATTAGTACTAGACGACGATATACATAATATATATAAATACATATATATAGTACGGCTCTTCCTAGGTGAATTTTTCGCTTCGAGCCCTAATCTTTCAAACAATGGCCATTGTATCTACTTATTATCGCAGAGTTCACGAAAAATTCACCTGGGAAGAGCCGTACTATAGATAAAATCCATGACCCAAGAACAAATATTCGAGTTCGTCACACAAATATTTTGTCCCGGCCGGGATTCGAACCCGGGGCCGGTTCAGTAGGCAAGATAAGACAGAAGAAAAAAGGAAAGTAAAAATACCTTGACAAATGTAATTTTAACGTACATGCTAGGGTAATGGCTAATGCGCTTAAGTAATTTAAATAAGATATGACGCAGAGGGCGCTCTAGTGCCGTAGTATTATGGAATTAAAGATTTGGTGTAATTTTACGTAACGATCTTATAGCTCAGTTGGGAGAGGACTACGTCGGAAAAGTAGGGTTGCAGGTTCGAGTCCTGCTTAAATTGTAGTACATTTACTTTCGTAATTTACCTAATATGTGCTACTTACCCTTATATAATATCAGTGCTATTTTTAATCACACGTTTTTATTTCAGAAAAGGTGATATCTAAGGAGATGTGTATCATCAAAGACAGTAGCATGGTCATCAAAATCTAGACATTAATGTGACTCCACACACGGTTTATTTTTTTAAGTTGGCTGAATATTATTAAGTATCTTTTTTATTACACATACATAGGTGAAAATTTCTTACATTGTATTAAAGTCTATTTTATAATAATGTGAAAACAGCTCGAGTATAGTTGCCTGCACTCTTTTTGAACAAAAATGGCGGATCTGCTTATGTACGTAAATCGGCTACTGCGCAGTCAAGGTTATACTCAAGAAATTTGCCGGCAACTGTATAAAGTGCCAAGGAGATTTGATGTTGCTTTGATTAGTAAAATTAATTATTAATTAGGCATGAATATTTATGTATAATTTTTACACTAAGGTACAACTACGCGCGTTCAGTGTTCGATTTGTTGTACCCTAAGTCTGCCTGCGAGCCTATGTTGGTTGTTTTTATCACGCAATAAATAAGTGACAAAGCATCCGTCACACCGAAAAATAGCCAGTGAACCCAACTGACATTTCAGAAAGCCTAACTGCAGTAACAGTTAAGAGCCCACCCATGCAAAATTCGTCAGGTGAATGATCCTAGATCTCAACATCCATAGTGATTAAAAATCTGTCCCTTGGAAATAAGAAATTTAAACAGTTTTTCTTCAATCTTGTCAACGTTAAAACACGATTGGTTTTCGATACTTTTATCTCTCAAATATAACCCTTTTTTTAGATATTTTCGGTTGGATCTTCAAAACCCTTCCGTTTTTAACAATGTTTTTTAGCTTAATAGATGCACATTTATAAGTTCTCAAAAACTGTTAAACTATTTTCAATATAAAATGCACACGTATATGACACAACTCAAAAAACATGATATCCGCGCTGCTGAGCACGCACTTCCATCTCGCTCACGCTTACGTTCAGTGAGAGAGAGAGCTAGCCAACGGGTTGGCGCCCTCTTAAACTTACTGACATAGCAGTAAGACCAACAACAGTTAGGCTTACTGAAATGTCAGTAGGATTCAATGAATATTCACGTTTTGACAAAATGTGATTTCATCACGCGATAAATAAGTGACGGAAGCATCTGTCACGTTTTGTGAAAATGCGAGCGTGAGTGACTATGATGGTTGCTTTTATGACATGATAAATAAGTGACAAAGCATCCGTCAAGTTCTGTCAAAATGCGAGTGTGAGTGACTATGATGGTTGCTTTTATGACGTGATAAATAAGTGACAAAGCATCCGTCACGTTTTGTCAAAATGCGCGCGTGAGTGACTATGATGGTAACTTTTATGACGTGATAAATAAGTGACGAAGCATCCGTCACGTTTTGACAAAATTATTGTGTGAGTGACTGCCTGTCCACTAAAGCGGACCGGAGAAAATAGACCAATCAGGCTACGTCTTTACGAAGCCAAAAAGAAGTGCATTTAAATCTGAGGAATGTGATTGGTCAATTTTTGACAGCTTCACTCCAGCGGACAGGCAACCTAATAAGCGCGAAATAAATGCATTTGTAGTGGATATATTATTAACGTTTATTTAGCATAATAGTAAATTATAATTGAACACCATAATGTCATTATAATAATGTGCATGAGTATTTTTATTTTAATAAAAAAATATACAAAAATATTTCTTTGTGTAATACTCCACTACTTTTTGTAATTTGTTATTTTAAAACACACACATCCGTGTGATTATTCTAGCCGCCAATTTACTTATTCTGCATTATTTTGCTGTTCTACGTCAATTTTCAATTCCCTGAAAATAAAATTGGTCTTTTCAAATTCAATACTTACTGGTAAGTAATAATATTATAATTTAATATCACAAAATGCAATGATATAGGCCGTGAAAACGACCTCGATAGCCTTTAGACAGGTCTCTCAGGGTCTAAAATGTTTTCACTGTTTAGGTATATCTTTGTATAGTGATATTTAAATACAATATTTTTATAATTCCTTTTAATTAAAAGAAACAAGATACCGAAAGGTGATGCTATTTGAAACTATTGGAATTGGAACCTAAAGTTTTCGATACCAATGAAAAAAAACTTGTAAGTCATTTTTTTTATTAAATTTTGAAACTTTTTCAAATGATAAACAAATGAAAAACAAAAATAACCAACTTAACCTATTTTAAGAGATCTCAAAATCTCTAACCTAACTAAATCCGATGTGCCCAAGATTACGGTGCTGCGGGGGAATGTAGCCACCCATGATGCTGGCTAGTCAAGCTAATCTTTTGATCGAGAAATGAGGCTCTATGGTCCGAAGAACAATCCATAAAACTAAAGTAAAAGGCATGTTCCAACCTATAAATGGCAATATAGGCTTAAAACCATATAATTGAAAATAGTTTTTAGGTTCCAACCATTAACTTACGGTACCTCTAATATACCAACCCATTTGTTTTTTCTTTCTTGATACATGGTAAGATGTAAGTGATTCCTAAAGCGATTACAGCGATAACCAATGAGGCTTCCTCATACCAACTGCTCCATCTAATCAGTACGACGCCAACAGCCTGAAACAAATAGCTGTGATCTTTTATACAAACAGGGAATTACCTACTCACTTTTTTTTATACTACAACAGTGGTAAACAAGCATGCGGCCCGCCTGATGTTAAGCAGTTACCGCCGCCTATGGACGCTTGCGATGCCAGGAGCATCACACGCGCGTTGCCGACCCTTTAAGAACCTATTTACTCTCCTCTTGAAGAACCGCTTCTTGTAGCCCTGGGAAAAACCTCTGCAGGCTCCCCATTTTGCAGAATACAAATTTGATTTATAAAAGACGTTTTAAGGTAACAGATATAAAAATACAGCCGCGTTGAGAACCTCCTTTTTGTAGTGGATTCATAAGATATTTTACAAAATAAAAAATCATTCATTAAACAGCTTTTATATTTTATAGAAAATCCATCAGTGGCAGTGACCAACATTACGCTGAGCCTGTATCTAATAATAAAACAAAAATAAAAGCGGTGAAACGTAGCCGAGTTTTCAAAAGCAATTGAATGGTTACTTTATTGAATGATTAAATATCTGTGTTAAGAATGAGCGTAATCAATAATCAATTACTTCTTAAAACAAAACTACCTAAGATTTATATTTAAGATGTGCAATAATGGATTTCACTCGGAATAATTGGAGACATAGTCAAAGGAATCGAGCTTGGAACGGTAAAGGACTGAAGATACCAATGCCAACGCGATGCCAATGGTGGGTAGCGTACAGTAGAGGAAATTGACACGCGTACCTTTCTGACCATAATTGTTGCTGTGACTAGAGCAAAAAGATACCTGTTTCAAAAGCGTGAAAAAGTTGGTGAAACAATTGTTGTTTGGGTTGAAGAGTAAAATCTGTTTCAGTTGTTGCTTTTGTTACAGGCCACACCCTGTAGATATTATTTACAGGTGGATTTGATTTAGAAAATAAACTCACTGAGGAAATAGCAGTAAGTATGACCTATCCAGGTCTTAGCCAATCCAGAAGGATGGACTAAGGAAAAATGAATAAGAAAGAAAAAAATACATTTATTCGTGACGTGACCCTAGAACGTAATTACAAATTGTGACAAAAATTATAAATAAAATAAATAAAAATAGCAACTATAATATTACTATGGCTGTGCCATGAAAGTCCCACCTCAGCATGATGCTATCCCAAGAGCCAGCGCTGATCTTCCGGTGGGACCATAGGAATACAGGATCATTCTTACCTGGAAAGCCCACATCATAATTTGTTTGCTCCTTGGATGCTCCGGTGGCCCAATCCGGTATGCCACCAGAAACCCGAATACACCAGCCACCAGGGTATAATATGTTAAAAAGGATCTGTCGTAAATTTTTAAAAAGAAGTCAACAATAGTAACCAGAACTGCAATTCCTACGCATTGCTGAAACAATAATAAATTATAAAAATAATAAATAAAACAATAATAAACAAAACTAATTACATCACGGAACTATTCTCGGAGTTTCCTTGCGAGATTGAATCCGAAAAATTATGAGATACGCGAGAGAACAAAGGTTGTAGATATAGCTCAGACAGTCGCCAAACTTAAATGGCAGTAGGCGGTGCACATTGCTCGTAGAACCGGTGGCCGTTGGGGCAGAAAGGTTCTTCAGACGCCACTCAAGAACCTTTCTGCCGAGGCCCCCGACAAGGTGGACTTGATACTATTACGATTTTTAAAAATGGTGGAGATACGATTTCTTTTAAATATTGGCCATTTCAAACGTAATCACGAGGTTTACAGCTCACAAAACCCTTATATTTAAATTTCCGACTGATTTAAAGTGCTATAAATCAAAAACTCCAGAAATTAAAATCAAGGATATGTCAATAGGCAATTGAGCGCAGCGTTCTAGGTCTTAAGAGGACCGGTGGCGTGGACCGGACCGTCCGTCCGACCGGCCGTCGCCAGGAATTGAAACCGTAACCTTTATCTATGCTAAACCTGTTAAGGATTTCGGTTACACGTTATTATCGTTGATTTTTTTGTGCTTTAAGGCTTTAATATCGTAGATCTGAACCAATAAATGAGGACCACAAAGTACCGCAAATATTTGAGGAGCTATTTCAGATTAATAGATGAGACCCTAGTGAGATTCTAAATGAAAATGGGGAATGGACGAAATTTTGAAAAAAACGTTAAGAAATCTGTCTGAAGAATGTTACAGATCTTTCTGTAGCTTAAAAAAAATTAGGTAAAACCGGCCTTGTACGAGAATCGTAACGAGTTAGTTCAGTTTTTCCATAAATTTGTTATATTTTATATTATTTAACCCATAATAAATAATTATTTCATTTATAAGTACGATAAGACAAACATAATCCCTTTTGAATGACTTTGCTGTAGTTGCGTAAAAGCATGATAAATTGTGTAGAACTTACATGGACAGAACGTTGACAGAAAAAATAAAGAATGGGCACAAACAGAAACATTATTGTCAGAACACTGACAGATAAGTAAAAAAAAACAGGATTTCGGCTTAGAAACTTCGATGTGAATATCACAATAATGCCTGCTGTCATGAGCATAACTCGCCATCGGTCCACATCTGTAATAAAAAAATCATTGATTATTTAACTGTATGAAGCTCAAATTACAGAACGTGAGCTCTTAAAATAAGTATTTTTGAGTTCAGATGAAATTCACTTCTCGTCGGTAAGGGTCGTGCCCTCCACAAATTAAATTATTTTGTGAAGTATATTTTTTAATTTTTGTCGTTCTTGAGTGGTATGTTTATGTTGTTGCGGATCTATGTAAGTTTATTACAAACAAATTATTCTATTCTATTCTATTCTGGGCTGACCAGTGCTTTGGGCTACTTCTTTTTGGTCATCTTTCTATGTACTTTCCTTGTTACAAGCAGGAATTCCATGTGTTTTTTTTTCCTGGCTATGTGACGGAAGAATTCGAAGATCCTACGGAAATCCAGATTCAGGACGGACATCCAGGTGAAATTAGAGAAGATGAAATCCCCACCGTGTACAAGCGAGCGAGACAGATGTAAATCCAAAGGCCATTTTAATAGCTCACGCAAATTGTTGCCATATAAATCTTATAAATAGCGCCCTCTTGACAATCCTCATATATTTCTGGTCAGGTTTTAATTTGGCTGGAACATGAAGGACAATTATGTCCATAGATAATGATATCCTGTTCAATTTGATTAAATATTCGACTGATAAAATGCCTTGGCACGATTGGTTAGCTATCGTACTTCAACTGTGACAATATTATACATTTCGTCGACTTGAAAATAAAGCTCGTATCTCAGAATCAATCTACTAACTGGATACGAGGTTCTGAAGAGCAGTGGCAGAATTTTTAGTCAGTTTTTTGTCACCTGGCGATTAAAGACATTCTCTTTTAAAAATTTACTTACTAATGAATAACACTCCTATACGATATTCATTATGCTTTGCATGTTTATTATCACTGTTGTTAGTAAAGTTGACAGCAACACAAGCGGTATTGAAAGGGTTAATGTTGAGGGCATGTATCATAGAGTCTGCTCCTGCAGAATATTCGTATTTATCGAATACCGCTTCTGGAAATCCTCCGGAGTATACGATAACATCTCCACTGATTACTTTAATGTGAATCTGGAAAGCAAAAAATTAAGTTATCATTACTTGTCAAAATCAAAAATGTTGAAATACACCGGGTGCCGCCTGTAATAGGAGCAAAAAATTCAAACATAGAATCTACTCTTCAAACTGAACAACATTTGTTCAGCAACTTTGAAACAAAGACAGTTTTCAGAATTGTATTATTTCAAACAAAGAGTATTTTCAATGTAACTACGTCGTCCAACATTGGCATACATCTTATAGTATGTAAATATGTGTATCATTGTATTTATGGTAGTTAAGTTATATAATATACATGTATTCACTTGTATCTTGGATGCTCTCCGAACGATTAATTTTCTACTCTGCACCCATTTGAAGCATCTCTGTTTGGCCCTATGGTTGACTAGTAGAGAATGCCATTAGGCATTAAGTTCGCCATTTGTACTGACTTTTGTTTTGTGCAATAAAGTTTAAATAAATAAATTCCCTGAGCATTGACATAGCTGTCATTCTACTAATATCGGAAATTTTGCAATACATTGCTTCTTTTTCTATAGATTATTCCACAAAATATCATTTAATATACGTTATTTTCAGAAGATACTTAACAAACGTTGTTCAGTTTCAAGGGAAGAATCTATGTTTCAATTTATTGCTCCTATGACAGGCCACACCCAGTAATTTGTCCAAAATCATTATTAATTATATTCATTCGTAATTCAATTCGTAGTAATTACACAAGCTGGACTTAGGTACAGTCTGACCAAAAAGAGTAGAAATTAAAAAGTGGCAATACTGTAGTGTCGTCCTTTTTTTCTTAGATTGATTAGAAAAGGTTGACACTACAGTATTGTCACTTTTTGATTTCTACTCTTTTGTGTCACTGTAAGGTTTGGATTCTGATATCCAAAAAAAAGCACAATCTATCATACCCCGAGGATTTTGGTGCACAAATGATTTAACACTAAGCCAGTAGACGTCAAATTCGACGACGACGCGGTACGTGGTTGGCTCAGTTTGTAGAGCAGCCATACCTCTGAGCCGATAGGAATTAATACTAGAGAAAATTCAATTGTCAGCTATTTTTGAATAGAATTGAGATTAAAAAGCCAACCTGTAGTGTACACCACAGCGTCTGAATCGTCTTGGCTGATCCTTTGTGGCAGAAAATACCATTTGACGTTATACTTTCAATCGAATAGTGTGACGTAGGCAACCATTCTGGAACTATAGAATATCAATATTAATAACGTTTTTAGTGCGTCTGCCTACTGAGCCGAAGGTTCTGGGTTCGAATCCCGGCCAGAGCAAAATATTTCTGTGAACTTGAATATTTGTTCCTGGGTCATAAATAAATAAATAATATAAATAAATATCGGACAACCTCACACAAATCAATCTAGTCTAACAGTAAGCTCTAGTAGGCTTGTGTTATGGACACTAGACGACGATAAACATACTTATATAGATAAATACATACTTAAATACAAATAACATCCATGACCCAGGCACAAATATTCGAGTTGATCACACAAAATATTTGCCCTTGCCGGGATTCGAACCCGGGACCGTCGGCCTAGTAGGCAGTTGCTTAACCACTGTGCCAACCGCGTCGTTATGGATGTTATTTAAATGTATTTGTATATTATATATATCGTCGCCTAGTACCCATAGTACAAGCTTTGCTTAGTTTGAGACTAGGTCGATTTGTGTAAGATTGTCCCTTAATATTTATTTATTTATTTATTAATGCTCCACTTTTATAGCCAAGTCTAAGATGAATAACCGGTCAAGAGCATGTCGGGTCATGCTCAGTGGTAGGGTTCCGCTAATAGCGGTTATTTTATTAGAAAAAAAAAAAAAATTCAAGTATTGACGACACGGTTGGCGCAGTGGGGAGGCAGCTACCTGCTGAGCCGGAGGTCCTGGGTTCGAATCCCGGTAAGGGCAAATATTTGTGTGATGAACTCGAATATTTGTGCCTGGGTCTCATGACCCACGCACAAATATTCTGTAGATAAATAGATACTTAATTACAAATAACATTCATTATGTTATTTGTAATTAAGTATGTATTTATCTACATAAATAAATAAAAAGTATTTTTTGTTGACTTTAAGGAGATACAGTCAAGCTTATCTTATATCCATTCTTGGTGGTTGTATTGTTTTCAGA
The DNA here is from genome assembly GCA_905147355.2 of Apotomis turbidana. Taxonomy (NCBI): domain Eukaryota; kingdom Metazoa; phylum Arthropoda; class Insecta; order Lepidoptera; family Tortricidae; genus Apotomis; species Apotomis turbidana. Next base: position 23,411,853 of record LR990293.1, read on the forward strand.
TCCCTCAGTTTCAAATTTTCTCTCATTATTTTGTATTGTATACTACAAGGTGCACGCATTTTCGTCCACGTAATACTTTTTATATTTACGATAGTTGGGTAAAAAGTATCCTATAACCATATATCTATATGAGCATTTCTCAAAAAGTTTGTACATTTACTTTACGTCTTTGTCCGGGCCGGTTCGAAGCTTGTAATAAATTAAGAGACGATATCTAATATAATCTGACCTTGAAAACTTAAAAATAAGTTTAGTATCTCTAAGATAATATTATTGTCTGAAATCATAATGCATAATATAATTTTATAAAAATATTTTAAAATATTGGGTAGGTCTCATTTGTATGGCAATGAAAATGTCCCCTTAACAAAATTGTAGTTAAATTATCGATTTTCTGTAACAAAACTTAGTGTTTCGGGTTGAGTGTTGTGTTTCATTACAAAAGAGATATCTCAGAATTCATAAAAAATAAGTATTGTTGTCGTTATTTAACGTATATATTTATAATAAAAGATAATAATTTGTCCTAGAAAAAGTTCCAATTTTGTTTCCGGTGTTTGTTACGCTATTTTCATAGAATTCTGGGGTTTTGTTAATTCAATTGTAGTTTTATAGGAAAGTGGTAACACTAGGGATATTTTTAAGAGTGGCCATCTTGACATGTTGACAGTCTATCAAACGCAGCGGTAGAAACACGCTCGCCGTTGGTGGCAACCGAAAATTTGAACTCCTTGTTTGTTACGGGATAACTTGGTAAGTTTCACTTTTTCTTCAGTTTTGTATCAACTCATCAATTAATCATATTATTACAACTAAGATACAGTACATACAATATTTGAGTTATTCATTAAATTCGGTTAAAATATTTTTTAAAACGTCCGACCATCACTTCGTTACTTTCTTTTTTGTTACTTTTGAATCGTTTCGTATGACTAGGAAGTGAAGGTAACAAAAAAGAAAGTCTAAGGAGTAGTATAGACTATAGAGAATGACGTGATACAATATATATATTTCTCTTTAAAAAATTAATAAAAATATTTTCAATTTCAATAAAAACATAATATTATAAAGCAAAAGTTTCTGATTTTGAATTAAATAATATTATTGATTTCTTTTCTAGCTGAAGAAAAAAATGAGGCTTTTTTTTACGTTTTTTTTTATACTGTATAAACGATATGTTTATTATCATTGGTAATTGTAAATATTAATTGTTAAATAAAACCATTTACGTCACCCTTGACCGTAAAGCGGGATTTACGTCCGCTTCGCGGGACGAAAATCCCACAACCTGGCCAAGGCCAGACGTAAAACTTTAGACAAACCACGGGCGGTAATTCGTAAAGCCCCAGATTGCATATTTATTAGGGTGGGTCATTCTTCTTTCTTTTTTTAATTTCTAACGGGCACAGTTGAAAAAAGGTGCCATTTAGTGCCATTAATGGATACATATTGTTATTTATTTTTATATTTCCGGTTTATTGCCTCCAGATTACTCCAGAAAAAAGTTCCTAATGTATGGAGCACAAAAAAAAGTGGCCTTGTATATTTTTTTTGTTGTATTTCGTTTTGTGATGCCCTACTTATTATACTCAGAATAAAAATACATTTAAATATCGGGCCAAAATTAAAAAAATAAAACCAGACTTCATAACGCTCATTTAATATGGGCATTTCTATACTAACTTAAAAAGATTGCCGTGTAGGTACTGTAATACTCTGATTTTACTGTACTTGTTGATGTTTAATTTTATTATTATTTGGATTCTTTATTGTGATCTGATCACGTCTACAAGTAGTCAAAACTGCATTTTGTGATTTATTGTATCGTTCCTATAAACAATACTCTTGAATAATAACTGAAGATCTCATTTTTATAAATAATGACACAAAGGTAAATTAAGAAAGGAAAATTGAATGCGATGTGTAAAACGCACATCCTAGGGTATGGCTAATGCGCATAAGCATTTCAAAAACATATATGACGCAGAGGGCGCTCCAGTGGCGTAAATAATTAAGGGATGAAAGATTTGGTATGATTGACGTAGCGGTCGGATAGCTCAGTTGGGAGAGCAATGCGCCGGAAATGCAGAGGTCGCGGGTTCAAACCCCGCTTCGATTGTAGTAGATCGCATTCAATTTTCCTTTCTTAATTTACCTTTGTGTCATTATTTATAAAAATAAAATGTGGTATTACCACATAAAAAAAAAAATAAGAATCGATAAAAAAAAAAGATTCTATACAAATAAAAATAGAAGATCTCATGTCAATTCTGCTTGAATTGGCACATTATTTAAGCACTAATTAATCTGTATGATTATTTTTTGTGATACAAAACTAATAATTATATAGTAAGAAATGTAATTACTATTAAAGTGAGTTGTTAAGCGGGTTGTTCTACAAACTAAGGACGAAAATGAGTCAGATTCCGGCCCGACGTTTTTTTTACATTATGGTTACAAAATATAGTTTATCATAAAGATTACACCGTCTTTAAGCCTATATTAAGTGGAACGGTCAAAATATTCAAAAATATTAGATTTATGGTAATTTTAAGAAATCAAGCAGCAGGAAACTGAGATTGTAACCAGGAAACTGAGGATTCAAATAAATATGAATCAAAATCAACGTTTATTTAATAATAAATTCACAAATAAAAATTATGCTTCTAACCATTAGTTTGTAATAGTACAAATATCTTGAACTATGGTGAAAATTAGGTCTATTCTTGACATACTAATTATCTATCTAAACCAGTCTTGAACAGGAATTTTTATCACTAAATCTACAATATTAGAGCTTTAATTAAGTAATAATTTTAACAAACATTATGTAATAAAATCTCTTTTATAACAAAGTAACAATATTATTGTTAATAATTTAAATATGAACGACACTTATCATAAACAATAGTATGACGGAAACCAAAAACATTTAGCAGTCTTATTAATTTTGCTTTTCTTAGGCATTTATTTTTTAATGCGAACACTAATCGTTAAATATTTTTTGAGCATTTTCTAGTATTTCTTCTCTAGTCTGTTTTTTCTTTGGTATCGCCATTTTATCTACAAAAAAACAATCTAATGAGCTTTCAAATAATGAAAATCAATGAAATCATACTTTAAAATATCACAGTTTTATGCCTATGTTACCGTCCGTAAGTATTTGTCCAACTTTAGTTTTCAGTATTAAAAGTTACGCTATAGGATAAAAGTATTTATGGAAATGTCTATTCTTATTTATTTATCACATTATAATCTACAACCAACATGTAACTGTAAACCTCATATTTACAACAGTACTTACGCGATTTAATAATTTTGTTTAGAATTCGAGGTCAGGCAAATACTTAATTAAGAAAAATAGTATATAATGGTTAATGTAAATAGACATAGGCACAGGTTTTAAATGTGCGTTTACGTTGTTTTTATCTTTTTTTCTGATGTTTTGAGACGATTATATGAATTGCCCTGCTTAGTTCAGTGATAATACTTATAAGTTATAGATAAATTGATTATTAGAACTAGTTAAACGCTTTATTATTTTGACTTCATAGTATATAGCAGAAAAAGTAACAATTATCTTGCACAAAAATAATATTTCCATATAAACACTCAAGATCCTGCATTTTTCTCAGTATCCTGGCTATTTATTTGACAGGATCCTGAGACCAGGTTCCTGAGAATTTTTGAATAATATTCAAAAATAACGTCTATTTATAACTTTCAACCAAAATTAAGCAGCATTAAGCCTTCGTGTAAGTAATTAATAAATCAAAATGCTACAATTACCATATTACTATATGAATTTCGTAATTAAATATCTTACCAGGATCCTGTGAACTCGACTGATTACGACGCAACTTCCTCCATCAAATGTGCCGGGCAGACTAAGCAATACACTGGGTGCAAAGCGATAGGTGGTATTCATTGTCTCTTTCGTAGCGGCAACGAACTCAGCTAAACCTCAAGGTCGTACGGCTAATGGAATATTGAATATTCGCTTATTTTACATTGGACAGGATCCTGATATAAAACTGTTGGGACAAATTCTGGACAAAGTTTTTATAATGTTTTTGCTACAATAAAGTAGTAATATGTCACCTAGGTAACAATAATAATAGGAAGTCATTTATATTGGTTTAACTTATGGTCTCAATGTAGTAGAAAATAAATTATATTGCACATTAGATTCGATTTTGCTCGTGGGACACACCAGGATCCTGAAAATTTGACGCTTTGTATATTTTTTTTCTTAAGAAAATATTTTGTCATCTAAATTATTTTTAGAGACCAGGTAGATATAGGTATGGTAAACAGTATTTTATGTAAATAAACTAGGTTGTAACCATTTTTTTATGATATTTTAGCTGAGCTGTCGAAAATTCCTTACTTTGTAGAACTACCCAAGCATCTAATAAATATTGTAAGTGTACTAATTGTACACTATGCTTAATAGTTCCGATTTTGTTACCAAGGTTCCTATTATTGTTACTGTCCCTTGAAAATATTAGAGGTTTTTGTTGTTTTTTGTTAATTATTTGTTTAATAACATACATTTGATACATGTTTAAAATATAATTTAGATGGTCTAATAAATTGTTCTTCAAAGATATTTTAAATAACTCAATTTAATACGCGTGATATTGTAAGTTCAAACCTGAGTTTTGACTAAATGGTAACGTACAAGAGTAGTTACCATTATATCTTTAACTTATCGGAATATAGTAAGCAATTTTTATAAAAAAATATACGTGTATTGGTTATTACTATGTTAACTAATAAATAAATTCAATGTAATTCGTATGTGTTTATTTTATTTCCCGTTTGAATTAGGGTAACAAAACCGGAAATTTTGATTGCCTCGGCTCAATTAAATAAACTTTACAGTTAAAATTACACATCTAATCTCTGTCAAAAATTAATAAACTGAATCCTTACATAACAGTTAAATAATATGCAACAACAAAATCATTAAAATGTGATATTTTTTCTTTGTTACGACTATCCGAGAAATGTACAAACTTTTTGAGAAATGCTCATATATAACTATAAATCTTTAGATATCTTGCCATCCCTGTGCTAAATTTGGTTATAATCCGTCTAGGCTTTTCGACGGCGAGAGGACAAAGAAATTTTTATCAACAGATGGCTCTGTGCTGGCATTCCCATACAAGTCATGCACGAATATTATAATAGTATAGATATAGTACAAGCTTACCTATCTTCTGTGTGTTTTCCGATTTTATATGTAGAAAAGGCCACAGGAGTATGAAAGTCCAATATTTCATTATTAACGCTTGCGTTATATGCGCTAAGTATCTGTGTATGTCTAGCTTCAAAATGAAGATGCTTAAGAGATCGGTAACACACAAATCACACGAAAACTGTAAAATTCAAGAAATTTACAGTGAAATGTTAAATTTTTGGAACTGGAATAATATTTATTAAATCTCAGAATTTAAAATTTAAATATCTGACTGGTTTTTGCCATCGTAGTGCATGCTACTAAACTCATGTACGCAGTGGTCAACCGACGACAATACTGACACCAAATACAGTTAATTCGATATGGCCAATAAAACTAAAAGCAAAAATGCCAACAAACTTTATGTAGTATTCATTAATGTTAAGATCACATTTGAACTGCTGGCTTTTTCACTTACTCCGTTGTAACTACTGAGCGGATAACGAACATGTTATCATTTTTGGGAACTAACAAACAATGCGTCGTTTATTGTTCTACATAATTTATTTATAACTCGGGGGTTCCCCTACTGGACTTTATAACGTATGTGCTAATATAACTACGCCTAACGGCGTTAGATATAAATTTAATTTGCACTAAATATTGTTACAACAATTTTTGTATAGGTAGCCTAGTAACCAAATAAACTTATCTTTGCTGGTACTAAATTATAAGAGAGCTAATGAAATGAAATAAGCTAAATATGATGATTAAACCAAGTCATTACTGATACTAAATGTGAAGTATTAAATTAAATTTTTTAGGAGCCGCAATTTTTTATAAATCTAAATTAGGTATAGAGAGATGCAAATTCAAATCAAACATCTCAAAGAGAAAATAAAATTTCTGGAAACAATCTTTTAAATATACTTAGGTTTGTTAGGTACCTTGCGTCCCTTGGAGCAGAAATAGAAGCCCGGGTTTCAAATATCGAATTGGATAAACCCCGACTTCACGTCGTCTTGTCTGCTCAACCCCTAGAGTATTATTCTATGTCTGGAGACGCGGAGGGAGAGCAGAGCAGCTACTCAACGAAGAAAAGCGCCGGAACCGGAACTGCTACGAGTAAAGTAGGTTAAGTTAGGTTAAAACCTTTTAAGGTTAGGTACCTTTTGCCTTTTAGGGATATTGTCCAAAGAATAAAATTTTCTAAAAAAGTTTACAATGTTTAGCCCGATCGCAGACACGAATAACTGTATAAATAAAAGTTTTGTAATTAATAATGTTTTAGTATGTAAGAAATTGCAGTGCCCTAACAGGGTTTCAGGGGTTACTTTGATCCGCGGTAACATTAGTCACTAGTTTTTGAACTATGGGAAGCTTGTTTTCGAACGCGCTTATAAAATTTCGGTTAGAGTATAGGCAACCTCGACGGAAAAACATTAGGTATGCTTTTAAAACTAAACGTATTCATGCTTTAACACCGGCGATCAATATTGCCCCGTGGATCAAAGTAACCCCTGTCCACGGTACCGACATTATAATTACCAAACCACCCATTGTAAAACGAACATGATTCGCTATAAAAGATGTGATATGATATTAATTATAAAAATAACTTCGTTTTATTATTGAATTTCCATTCACCAAATAAGACACTAATAAAACATTGTTGACAGACAAACTACTTCTATTTTATCGGGATCCTAGATAGTATTTTGTGATGCAAGCGCAAATATAATTATGATAGTAAGATTTAATTTAGATAACGAAAAATAAAGAATAATTAATTAAAAGTAAAACGGTCATTGAATATAATATGTTTTTCCTTGTGTCTAAATCAATGTTCAAAATATTTTATTTAATTATGAGATTTTATAGATTAATGACGTAACTAAATTCTGTAAGTAAGCCACGAGAGCGCTTTTGCATGTCTGAGTATACCGGCATATCAAAACAGGAGACCACTGTAGAGAAAAAACGCCGAAAGCAACTCAACATTCAGGTGTTTTTTTTTCGTAAATGATACTGAAATGTTACAGTAATATGAACTTAACCTAATTTTAATAGTAAGTAATCTTAAGAAGTAGGAGCATCGTTCCCAAAAGATAGTATTAAAAATGTATATAGAAAATACTTGTATTCTAAGTAATAAATAAATAAATAAATTAAAAATATTTGTATGACATGGTCCGTGTGGTAGCATCTGGCTAGTTTGAAAGCCGCCATAATGGTAAGTATTATCGTCATGAACGTGTTTATGAAATCATAGTGGAACATTGTACAATACAATACCATATAAAACCTCTTTATTGCACACCTCAAAGGTAAACAACACATAAGTGATCGTTGATCGGGTCGCAGCCTTCCCTATAATATGGTTGAGGGAGGCGATGGCTGAGATATGCGTCATACTCGTGAACGGGTGCCGTTTGTGGGGTCCGGTCTGTTCATGCTAGCAAGGGCCAAATTAAATATGTAGGAACCGCATGCTAGTGTTAAATTAAGCAAACGTGAGAAACTTCATCCTGTTCTCGATTGAAGTTATTATATGTTGATTTTTACTTTTTGAACTCTTAGAGACTGTATACATCTCTAAGAAACAGCTTAGTATAGTATGACGCTCAGAGACTTTATACATCTCTGAGAAAATTAAATAATTTTAAAATATTTTATTGCATGTTATGACGCCTAGAGACCATATACATCTAAAATAAATAAAAATCAGACGACCTCACACAAATCAACCTAGTCCCAAATTAAGCTCAAGAAGGCTTGTGTTATGGGTACTAGGCGACGATATACATTACTTATATAGATAAATAAATACTTAAATACATGGAACATCCATGACCCAGGCACAAATCAGTGCCTCCAGTGAATAAGGGAATAACTCAAAAACGGCACTTTTCAGGAGAGACAAAAAACAATTTTTCAATAGCAGATATTTAGAAATGTAACTTTGTAAGCATTTTTATACAAACTATGGAGTTAGGCTTTCGTTTCATAAATACAGAACTAATATTTCGACCCTGTAAATATGTTTTTTTCGCGTTTTTTTGTAGTTATACCTTTTGTTCACTAGTATTTAAAGACATGACTCAACTTATTTGAACCAATTTTACCGATTTTTTAGCAATTAATCGACTTATGCCCTTATGAACGACGTGCATAAAAGATGAACACGACTTATACCATTGTGAACGACGTGAATAAACGAAATAATACGACTTATATACCTGTGTGACTCCGTGCATAAATGAAGCGAAACGACTTATACCATTATTTATTATGGTATTTTAGGAATTATACGACTTATCAAGTTTGAAATTTGTTACCTAAGGAGTCAAATGAGGCTGTATAGTAAAATAATCATAAGAATTACTAGACAAACTTTAATAAAACAGGTAGTTATTGTTTAAAATAATACAAAAGTATTTTAAAATTAAATATTTTAACTGGAATTATCAGTTTTTCTTGATTATTTGGCAAAACAAAATCAACAATTAAGACTAGGCTCGGCCTCCTTACATAATAATTTTAATCGTCATAATCTCGATCTTCATCGACGTTAGGTATACATTAATATATTCAGATCGGGATCTTCTTCCGCTCTTTCATTTTCAAATGTTATTAATTTTTTATAGAAATCGTGGCACACGCTATCAATGAGCTCCTGCTTTTTTTCAACACTTATTGGCAGCGGTGTTTCAGAAATCAGGGTTAAAGTCATAGGTAGATTTTTGATCTTCCGTGTCTTTTAAATGACAGTGTCAAAAAGTCAGATTCATTTGTCAAGTTTTTTTATAACGCACCAACAATTCGTCAGTTTTCGTATACTGGAACCAAGTTATATCAGGCCAATGAACTTTCTCTTTATTAGAGTTAATTTTGCGCAAAACCATGGGTCCTTTAAGGAGCTTCTCGAAGTTGTAAAATTTCTCTAAGGTCATTTCTCTCACTATGAATTGACCTTTTTTTTCAGTGGATCGTACCATTTGGTAATAATCTCTCGGCAGATGTATGGTACTACATCGCTTTTTAGCTCTTTCAATGACAGAGTGATCATAGTCACATTCCATTTGTTCATGAAGTTCACGATTTTTACATGTTCGGTCATCAGGCGGAATCTAATAAAATAATAAACTTTAATCACGAAAACATTAAACAAGCAATTCCTACTCATAGGAGATACACAATACGAAACAAAAACGAACATCCAATGTGATAAACTTTTACAGTTGACTGTAGGTACTTTTCTTTAAACATCCATCACGTGGACCGAGACGATTTTAAAACGCCCAAACTCGGTAGGATTGCTTTCTATAGTTACAAAGTTACTATGTCTACTATCCGTTCCCATCATCAGATTAGGTCCAGGGTACCATATTATTATTATATTAACGTTAAAGTTACGTAGGTATACGTAAATTTTAACTCAACTCGGAATATGGCTCAGATTCTCCTTGCAATATTTTTAAACATACAAAATGTGAAGGTAAATAAAAAAAAAATATCGAACGCGTTTATACCTTCCTCATTTGTTATTGTTTTTTTGCCAAACTCAGTCTACTTACTTTTAACTATCCACTTAGCAAAACACTTTACGGACAGAATAACAATCACGAGCAGTCAAAAAGTTAAATAATGTCGTTGAGAGAGGCCGAACTAATAATTTTAATAAAATACAATAGATACTTACTTTTTGAAATGAAATGAAATGAAATGAAAAAAATGAAATGAAATATATTTATTGAAACTTAGGGCATAATACATCATGAGATATCCAGCGGGCCCCAAACTAGGCTGAGCCTGTATCTTGGGACCCTGTGAGTCGGTTAACATTGAGAATAGTTGTTATACAGAAAAAAAAAGAAAAAAGAAGTACAAACATATGGTAGAACAATATTAAATGTGACTTAACAAAAAATAGCAAAAAAAAGTTATTTAGACTGATTTTAATTAATTAATTAATTAATACAATGGCTAAAGGGAAGCTGTGTGCGCGCGCGCGTGTGTGCGTTTTTCTGTGGATTAATCACCAAATTAGTAATTTTCCGTCCGCGATACATTTTTAAGTTTACAAACACAATAGAACTATCACCTCGTCGCACTATTCACGTTGTTCAGAGAATGCAGTGAATTCTAAAAGTCAGTTTAGTATTTATTCATAATTTAAGCCGCACATTTAACAATTATATTCAAAATTTACTTTTAAATATGTGTTTTTAAATAAATAACGTTTAATTACTACAGAATTGTCAATATTAATCAATTCAAAAAGAATATACAGTTAAAAGTAATACAATTAGTTGTTTCCTTACAGCACGCAAATATACCAATAGAGAGACGGTATGGACGCGAAACTGTCCAATGGCGTTACTTAGCCCATTGACACTAAACGAGTTATGCCTTTATGCTCATGTTAGAATGATGGCATAGATGTGTTTAAGTCAAAATACTATGTCAGAGCTAATGGAACAAAATGAATTAAGTCTTTAATCATAAATATAACTGTGAATATGTCTTTGGGTTCGTGAGTAATTTTGAGTCGAGAGAATTTATTCCCTTAAAACCGTCTGCAATGCCGGATAACTATTACTTATACCTTTATTCCACCCAACTGGGCCAACGAAAAAACTGGGTTAGGAGACAGCTAGAGATACGTCCTTTTGATATGTTATGTAGCTTGACGAGCTGAATCCAATGGTGCAATAAAATCCAAAGGGAATAACTCGACTTAGTCCGTTCTTCACTGGAGGCACTGAAATATTCGTGTTCATCACACAAATATTTGCCCTTGCCGGGATTCGAACCCGGGACCGTCGGCTCAGTAGGCAGTTGCTTAACCACTGCGCCAACCGCGTCGTATTAATCATAATTATTTTCTATTGTAAATTATTCACGTTGACGCCTAGAGATCTTATACATCTCTATGGGATTCAATTAATTAAGTAATTATATTTTATTGCATGTTGTGACACCCAGAGACTTTATACATCTCTGGGTATATTTAATATTTTTAATTTATTGTTAAATTTTCATTTTAAAGTTCCTAATTAACATTGATTTGGAGTATCAATACATCTCCTTTACGTGTACCGGTGTAATTAGTTATAACACAAATGTATTATGTAATTGTTTTAAGTATTATTTACGAAAAAATGGCTTACTGTTGAGTTTCTTTCGGCTTTCTTCTCAACAGCGGTCTCCTCTTGCGAAATGCCGGTAGATTCACAATCTGACTTGTAAAAGTGCCCCTGTGGCCTACTTACTGAATAAAATAAATTATCAATCATTTCATTTCATAAGGGATACAATAAATAAAAGCAAAGGAAAATAACAGGCAGTCTTATCACTAAATACACCTACATCGAGGTTTGGTTCTCGTCCTCCTATCCTTAAACAATATTTACAATATATAACATATATAATATTTTGTGTCAAATTTGTGATTTTTGCACTTAACATTTTAAAACTTGTGCACCAGGCGTCTGTTTTTAGCCAAAATTCCGCCACAAACGGGCGCCTAATACATACATTTTACAATAAATTGCTCCAAAAACGAAACGGTCCAATACAAAACATTCCCTTTTCATTCAGTTCTTAAAATTTGCCTGGACCCGTTTGGACCTGTTTGTATGCGATGGTATAGTTACCAAGTGTAAACTGATAGTATGGGAAAAAAATAGTGATAATATCTTTTTATTAGGGTTTCGTACCCAAAGGGTAAAAACGGGACCCTATTACTGAGACTTCGCTGTCCGTCCGTCCGTCCGTCCGTCCGTCCCTCCGTCCGTCCGTCCGTCTGTCACCAGGCTGTATCTCAAGAACGGTGATAGCTAGACAGTTGAAATTTTCACAGATGATGTATTTCTATTGCCGCTATAACAACAAATACTACAAATAAAATAAAATAAATATTTAAGGGGGGCTCCCATACAACAAACTTGTTATAGATTATGGTACGGAACCCTTCATGCGCGAGTCGGACTCGCACTTGCCCATTTTTTTAAGTAGTGATTAAACATATTTTATCCGGTCTCCATTAACATGATTTGGACTGTTGACAATGTAATTCAATGTGTATTAAAAAGCTATTACTGATATAGAATAGTACTATGAGAAATGTATGCGTTAACATGGTTTTAGTCTTATTATATATTTGGGCTTATGTTGTAGCTTTCTATTATTCATTAATTATTGCAATACTTCCAAATAAGAACGTAAAATATACTGTGCTTATAATTTCACTGTGATTTTTGAATATGATTTTTGACGACATTCAGTTTTTTGTATGTATATTTTAATATATTAAATTAGGGTCGCAATAAAAAAAATAAAAAAACACTTCATATATTAATTATTTCTAAAGATTCTGAGAGAAGAAAACTACGTCAGATGACTTTTGTTTTAAAGAAAGTATCGCATCTGGACAATATAGTCTTTGCTCTAAATCGGTTTTCATTACCAGCATGTATATAACGATGTACGTAATGAAATAAAGCGTATTGCGACGCCGTTTTTATTCAAAATGGCGATTGTGGAAAAGACAAAGGTTTACGAGAAAGTGCCAGTTAATGAAGTGATTTATGAAAATGGTGAGTTCTGATACAATGAGTGTCGTATAATGGGGAATGTGTGAAAATGGGCGTGCGGACATTTTTTTTTAAGGTGGCAATTGATTTTTTTTTTGGATCAAAAGGTCTATATACACTTAGACTGCTCCAAAAGTCAGAAATTACCGTCAAAACCCGTTGAACATTCCTACAGAGTACTAAAAACGCTCCATACAGATGGCCTACCTACATGTGACGTCATCTGTGGTTTGGGTGCCAGTATTTGTATAAAGAAAATAAGTGATTTGTCATTTTCACCGTGAAAATGTGCGTTTAAGTTCATGGTTGACATACAATTTTATTATTGTTTTGTTAAATTAAGAGGATTCTAAAACAATTTCAAAACTTCTTTTAGGTTAAAAAAATAACCAAAACTTTCGTACCTTTGAAGAAGTCACATATTGAAAAAAAAATTGTTTTTATTTTTTTCTTTGTTTCATGACATATTGCGCTAATTTTATTCATATAATTACGCTATGTTGTATAATTCAACATCAGTCTCATCCCCTATTTTGAAATTATATAATGTTTTTCTATCGCGTGAGACGCACCCAATCAGCTTGTTTAAAATTTATTAAAAAAATTAAGACGTCATACTACTTTTTTTTTTCATTTGAACCCCGTTCCATTTAAGCATAATATTTTAATGAAAAGCCTAGTTATTATTTACAAAAAAAAAGTCAATGTCACTTTGAAATCATATTTTATCAAATACCAAAACTATCCAAAAGGCGTAATACATGTCAATTTACATATAACATTGCATGTTCACTTTATCTGAATTAGTATGTCATAGTACATTACATACCTAGGGCGATGAATTCGTGAATGTCCCAGAGCGCAGGTGTTTGAGGTCCGAAACGAAGGTGAGGGCCATAAATATACTATATGGGGCTTTACGAATTATCGCCCGTGGTTTGTCTAAAGTTTTACGTCTTGCCAGAAAGTGAAATTTTCTCTCCAGCAAATCCCACATACGGCTTAGTCTTAAGGTTGATGTACAACTGGAATGAAAAGTCCTTTTTGAATTATCAACATAGTAAATTTTCTGCATTGGAAAATGTATATTAAATAAATAAATTAATAAATATCGGACAACCTCACACAAATCGATCTAGTCCCAAATTCAGCTCTAGAAGGCTTGTGTTATGGGTACTAGACGACGATATAAAATCGCTGGGTGCGCGATGACAGCGTCAACTAGCGGTTACAATTACGGCGGGCTTTTTAATCTCAAATGGCTGACTGTCTTTACGAAGAGTAAGTAAACAAACAAATAATTTCAATGAAATATCTTAAATTTCTTTCATTTTATTCGATTATGTTAATCTATAATGTCGATAAAACGTTGACCTTCTTTATTTCCCGTCTAAAATGGCAAAATCAATAACTTTCCGATGTAATTCACACGGACCTTTTCATGGCTATCTTCATGAGAAGTAAGTTACAAAATAAACAAAATTTTCGTAATAATACAGATTATTTTGTTTTTTTTTTCAGTTAAACATGGCCAAATTAATTATTATAACTGGATTCTGCTCAATCAAACACAACATCGCTTTCAAATCCCAAACTACAATAAAATGGGAAACAATTCCTTTTTGCTCAACATATCCAAAATGTAAAAGAAAATAAACGCATAAACATGCTACTCCCTACAACATACAAGATATAATATTAAAAATGTTGTTCGATAGGTTATACTAACTTTTTGCTCTTGATAGCGATTATCCATTTAATTCGTTGTTCTCGTTTCCAACTTGCTTGTGGAAATTTATTCATTTATGATTACTGTTTTTGCCATTGTTTTTGCAATTAACTACGCTGCAGGTTTCGTGCCGCATATTTATTTATTTATAGATGCCTTAATTTTGCTAGTAAAAAGTGACAGTTGGCCTGACTAAAGTTCCTTTTTTGGCCACGGCGCGCGCTGCGATCGATTCGTGGTTCCCCCACCACCTACTTCGCACCCAGTATACTTAAATACACAGAACAACCATGACCCAAGTACAAATATTCGAGTTTATCACACAAATATTTGCCCTGGCCGGGATTTGAACTCGGGACCGCCGGCTCAGTAGGCAGGTGTCTACATAGCGAGCCAAACTTATGATTATTCCACGAGATTATAACAATATAATTTATGTGCATTAATAATTAATTAATCAAGGGATAACCGATTTCAATAGAAAAATATCATTATTTTGACTGTTATATTATAACCACTTTTTATTACACCCTTCCCCGAATTCTAGGCACAAGCAATAGGTTTAATTTACTCATTGCGGGCTCTGTTGATAATTCACTTTTTACATAGAAAACTATCGTGAGTCTCAGACATATTAATATACTTAAACGGCCGACAATTGGCATTGTGCGTGATGATGAGGGTAGTTTTGCGCCTCCGCCGGTGACACCCGCGTCGAGCAGCCGCGCGGACAGGGCGCATGCCCGCAGTGTTCGATTGGCCGCCGCCGCGACTGGTCGTCTCTCCTGATGATGAATCGCGTACCGTTTCGAAACATGTCGAGCGTTATTCGACTTCTACGACGTGAGTAAACCCGTTTAAGTATATTAATTCACTTCTTCTTTTTACAGAATCGTTTCAAGTTCCTACCTATGGCTATGGAATACGTCACGTACAAATATTTCTAGTCTTTATTTGTATGATAATTGGGTACATAGCTAGAGCTCATTTAGGAGTGTCAATAGTTGCAATGACTAATACTCTTGATCCTAACAGTACAGTGGCCATAATCGATAATAATATGACAATTATTAATGAAATCGACGATAATGGAACTGATTTCAATGCTGCCGATGAATACGAAATGAATGACACTAGTTCTGGTCACATTGATGAAAATGAGCATAGCATTTGGAATGTATATCAGGTAAGTTTTGTTGACCTTACAATGTTAGGTATAGTAATCTTTATAATTCAGACATCTACACTATACCATGTGGGTCATGTAACAGGAGCAAAAAATTAAAACATAGATTTAACTCGTCAATCTGAACAACATCTGTTCAGAAACTTAAAAAAAATACTGTTCTCATATTTTCATTATTTCAAACAAAGTAAATAGCATTTTCAATGTACGCCGTACAATGACATCGCCTTAGCATTGACATAGCTGTCACTTTCCTAAATATCAAATGTTTCGCAATACATTGCTTCTTTGAATAAACTTTATTTTACAGGTTTACATTATAAATGAGTTATTTTTAAAAGTTGTTTAATAAATGTTGTTCAGTTTGAGGATTAGAATCTATGTTTTAACACGTTGAATGCGGTACATGCCAGTTTTGACTTGTACTGGACTTTCTTTTGGTGCGGCGCAAGGAAGTAGCCCCTCTCTGTCTGGTGCGTTGGCTATTTGACTATGAAATTCTATGGACTAGAAAGAGCCAAGTATACATTTATGCTTCTTTTTGCAAATTTTATCCAATGGGCACATCGAAATGTACAAGACAAATTTGACTCGTTTCGCACTAGGTGAAAAAAATAATCAACCAGTGCGGTACCGGCCAACAGTGTCTTGTAACCTACCGCCTTGTATCGCACCACGGGTAAAGGCCAGTACAGGCCAGTGCGGGAGTCAATCCTTACGAGTCATTATTTGTTTATCGACCGACTAATAAATTTTCGTCATGAATGCACCAAGAAGATATCACCAAAAATTTTACAAAAAAATATTGATGAAATTAAGAGTAGTGAACAGAACAATAATAAAATGGAGAAGAAATGCAATGGTAGAATTTTCACAATCAAAGGAGAAAACACACTTCTCCCACCGGACCCACTTGGGGCCGGTCCTAAAATATGTATTTCAATATCTACTGCCAAGAATGTGAAGACAATATGTTTCGAATGTTTCAATAAGTCTCATTCAAATATTTAATTTTTGTAATTTTTTTAAATAATTACAACAATCGATATCGATGTTTGGAATCATTATATTTCCCCTCCCTACCAAAACATCGATTTGAGGGCACCAGCCCTGTGTCCATGATGCGGTACAAGTCAGTTTCGTATTGTTAATTAATTGTCTTATAATTCCTAAACCAAGGTCGATAGTCTGTAACGAACTTAGATTTAGATCATTCAATTGTTTAACTTGCTATTGATCAGTAAATCATCAATTTGTAAAACCAACAAAGATATATTTAAACTATGACTACAAAGATCAAAGCTTAAAGAAAAATTTAAAAAGGAGCTACCTGGTGGAAGGGACTGGGAATCGAACCCGGTACCTCTGGAGTACCGGGCCAGCGCGTTAGCCACTTCGCTACCCGCGCTCCACGTAGACCTGACGAATTTTTCCTTATGCTTTGTGTGTCGATCTTTGCATTGTTTATTTGAAAGGTTTTCACACCTTAGCGACCTCTATGTGAATACGTTAATATTCACATCTTACCGCACCCCTTTACAGCGGTGAACGAGCAAGCGAGAGGGCGCTGTTAGTTTTTATAAATTTATGAAACATGTAATGTCTCATTTTGTTTAATGTGGGTACACCACAATTTTTATTTAAACTATGACTACAAAGATCAAAGCTTAAAAAAGCCTATCTATCTACATATTATCTATCTTAATAATTAACGAGTTATGATTATCGAAACTTAGTCGGCTTGGCATCGTGGCAACTCCAGAACAGATCAAGTACTTGCACAGTCATCAGTCTGATAAAGGTCTGCCTATTTTATATAGCGTTATTACCGTTCGAAAGTATACGTAGATAACCCTAAAAAACAAGGTTCGTTTGTGAGTCCGACTCGCGGTTCTCTGCCTTTTCGTTGAATCATTTTTAATCGAATGTTTCATTTGGCAGAGGTGTTATTTTGTGAAACCATTTTTCTCTGATATCGTAGACTGTTTCGTTGGTCTGTCTACGCTAACAGACGTTACTGCTTTAATAAAAATGTATTATATCAGATCGTATTATATTTATTTCAGACATATGACTGGTCAAAACCAGTACAAGAAATGATCCTCGGAGCGTTTTTCCTCGGGTACTGCATTGCCATGTTTCCAACTGGCATGCTGTGCCAACGCTTTGGAGGCAAGCTACCTTTGCAAATGTGTTTGCTGATTAATGGCATCGTCTCCTTTGTTACCCCCACAGTCGCTGTTTGGGTAAGACGTCGAATTACTTAACGTATTTTTAGGGTTCCGTAGGTACCTCTAAACGAAAAACGGAACCCTAATATGATGACTTTTTGGTCCATCCCTCTGTCTGTCAAGACCCTGTTTCTCGGTAACGCGTGGAGGTATCGAGATGAAATAATAAAACTTCAAGTTTACAGTTCCTTGAAGATGTGAAAAAAAATCAAACTTCTAAGTTAAAGTCTGATTATAATTAATGCCACTTATTTGACTAATATCAGTGTCAAACTGTTAATATCTATTTTATACAGGGTGGCTGGAAAGCAGTGTGCTGTTGCCGCGTCCTTCAGGGTGCTAGCCAAGCCGGCTTGTACCCCAGTGCTCACACTCTCCTGGCCAACTGGGTTCCCATAAGCGAAAGGGCCAGTCTTGCCAGCTTTGTGTACACTGGTAAGGCAACACAATTTAATGGCGTATGTACTTAGTTTTAAAGAGGAATTGTTATTTAATCTACTTAAAAAAATAAGTTTTAAACTAGTTTCCTTATAAAAAAAAATTACAGTCGATAAAAGTGCACAAAAATGTGTTCGATCAAGACACAAAATGTTCTGCGTAATTTCTTATTAAGTATGTGAACTCGAAAAAGCATTTTGAATACTTTTGGGCCATAAGAGCCATGAAATTATTTATACCAATTCTATTGTAACATCATCAGTATAAAATTAAAACATTTAGGAATAAGTTAACATCAGTAGGTATTTCTTCAAGTTTGGGTTTGGAAAAAAATATATAACTAAGTTTTACGGTTACAATTATAAAGGTGACTTATTACCATACCCCGGTATTCTCGGTACACGAATGATTTAACACTAGGCCGACAGTAGGCACAAATCATTCGTGGACCAAAAACCCCGCGGTACGTTTATTAATGCAAGATACTGTTTAAAACAAAAAGCATTTATGTTGATTTTTGCAGGAACATTATTAGGGACAGTAATGGCATTCCAAATCGGAGGCATACTAGCAGACAGTACTGCAGGCTGGCCAGCGACATTCTGGCTTACCGGAGTTCTCTGTGTAGGGGCGTTCGCAATGCTGACCTTGTTCGGTGCCGCCAGCCCTGCTCTGCATAAGAAGATCAGCAATGCCGAGAAAAACTACATCCTGGGCAGGATTGATACTGGCAGCAAAAAGAAGGTAGCTACGAGTGATTTGGAAGGAACTAACTGTCAAATATTGAACTTTTTAATTTAAATTACAATAATGTAAACAAAGAAACAACAAAGTGAATGAGTCTTCTCATTAATCTTCTTTAAACTTTCGTGACACATAATATTATTTTACTAATAATTTTATCAATCAATATGCGGTATACACTGACGTAAAATTATCAGGAACGACCCACTACTTAACCATTCGGATAGGATTAGTAGTTTGCAGCACAGTTATATGGATAACTGTCACTGATGAAGAAACATGTTGGGCTGTTTCGGATAATTTCACGTGTAAATGGTACATTCAAATTATTTGCTAAGCAGCAAGCTTTGCTTATGATGGTCCTTTATTCGAATCCCGGCCAGGGCAAATATTGTGTGACGAACTCGAATATTTGTGCTTGGGTCATGGTTGTTCTATGTATTTAAGTATATATTTATCTATATAAGTACGTATATCGTCGTCTAGTATTCATAACACAAGCCTTCTTGAGCTTAATTTGGGACTAGATCGATTTGTGTGAGGTTGTCCGATATTTATATTTATATGTTTAATGCTTATTCATGTCATAATATAAAATACAATTCTGAAGCTGACATTAATCTTTTTCAGGCAAATAGAGCGCCGTGGAAACGTATTTTCACGTCCAGAAATGTCTGGGCGACGTTTACCACCCACACTGCTTCCGGGGTCTGCTTCGTCTTTCTATTCACGCAAATACCTACTTATATGCACTATATCCTTGGATTTGATGTTAAAAATGTAAGTGGATAGTGTTTTTAGATGATCGTGAATTTTATTATCAACCATTTCTCACCAACAGGTGTATTAAACGCGTAGGCGTCTTTTTCTATCTTCCGTTTAACATAGTTAAAGTAGTTTTCCTTGAATTTTGTTTTTTTCCGCTTGTCTTTATAATATATATTCACTGTTCTTGTATTCATACAAGCTTCATCTCGTAAAAAGTAAACATACAAAAATATTATAAATAACATTAAATGTATGACCTTTTTTGCTTTTCTTTTTAGTCAATCTTTTCTATATTTTGATATAGTTTAAAATTTGCTTACCTTCCAATTAGATCTCATTTTTAACCCCCGACGAAAAAAGAGGGGTTTTATAAGTTTAACATGTGTATCTGTGTATCTGTGGGTCTGTCTGTGGCATCGTAGCGCCCAAGCGGATGGACCAATTTAAGTGTGTGTTTTTTTTTATCGAAAGACTTCCGTCGACATGGTATTTTTTTTAATACTTAGCTATGTTTGGTGGAAATAGGACCAGTAGTTTCCAAGATATTCAGCTTTAATTAGAACAAGTGACGAGATCTCAGCTAATAATGAAGTCAATAATTCGAAATATTGGCTAAATGTTTAGTTTTATTAGCAAATTCTATATGACTCACTAATTGAGGGTCTCATGATGACCAGGTAGTTGTTAATGGATCTCAGCTAATATTGAAGCTAAGGATTCCAAATTTTGTTTTAATGTTAAGTTGTGTTAGCATTTTCTATATCACTCAAAAAATGAAGGTCTCATGATGACCAGCTAGTTGTTAATGGATTTCAGCAAATATTGAAGCCAAGAATTCCAAATTTTGGGTAAACGTTAAGAAGTACTTTTAGCACTTTCTATATCACTCAATAAATGAAGGTCTCATGATGACCAGCTAGCTGTGAAAGGATCTAAGCCAAGAATTTCTAATGTTGGTTAAATGTTAAGTTTTATTAGCGTAATCAACACATAAAAAAAAAAATTGACAGTACAATAATTTGGTACCTTGGAGCTGAAGATGACCGTAGGATCTCCTAAACAGCACAAGATAAACCCATGGTGTTTGGGCTCATCTGATTGCTCTTGATGAACAATTAACATTTGTGTAAGAAAGTACAGTCAATAATAAAACCGAGTCTGAAAAAAACTTTTTTGTCGAAAAAACTCATTATAATTTCTGTCACAGTACTGGGTCACTATTTTTAAGTTTCGGAATTCTGCTAAAGCTGAATTGTTATTTGGACTATTGAACAGGTTCCTTTGATTGAGGTCACAAATAGCAACACTGCAAAATTTTAACGCGACTAAATGACATATTTATATTATTACATGACTATCAGCGGTCCCCGGAACGCAACGAAGCTAGGATTCTTTTTCTACTGTTCATTGTATAGGCACATTTCGTAGATTTTATTTCTTTCTTTTTATTAGTTGTCATGTCGGGGTTTTTTTAATTTTTTTATTTTATTCACCCTGTCACCTTAGTTTGTGTATTAATTATTCAATATCTGCTCCTTTTTTATCAGAGTGGCCTTCTATCTTCACTGCCTTACGTAGTAAGTGCATTCACCATTATGGGTTTCGGGCTTTCTTCAGACTTCTGTATCAACAGAGGTTTTCTCACCATAAGGACGACCCGGATCTTGTGCAATAGTTTGGGTAAGTTGTGATAATTCTTCATTAATAACATTTGGTGTCACTGCATGATACTCCGATTTGTCAGTTACAACATCAGTTACAAGAAATGCATGTTTGAATTTTGTTCACTACTTAATTCTTTCAATTTAAATTCATTGTTTGGGATTGTATGTATATATTTATAAGTTTCTTACTGTCCCTGACGTTGGTAGTAAATCGGCTGATCAAACTTTAAAACAGGCATGTAAGTCTAAAGTTGTTTTTTTCCTCATTGGATTTCTTTATTAAACGCAGACATAAAACTAAGTTGCACGAAAGATTTTGTTTCGTCGGAACTTCCCAATCCCAATATTATTACTTTATTCAATGTATAAATGGAAATTCAAGATAGCAATATATTCATTTGAATATAATATTGTGTACCTATAATAAATAAAGTACATCGCCACCATATTTTTGCTCCACAGCAACCGTGGGTACAGCAGCGTGTCTCTTAATAGTGTCGTACACTCACAACAGTGGAGTCGCGGTATTTCTGTTGAGCCTGGCGTTGGGACTGTTCGCTGGCATTCACTCCGGATGGATGGTAAAAAATACGATTAACTTTTCGTATGTGAGATTACAAGAAACACTTTAAGCCTCGTCATGTACAATGCAAAAAGAGGTACCGTCTCCGTTAGAATCCTTACCAGACACAGAAGAAGGGTTAACACTCCGCTCCAAACTGCATTATGGACCTAAAATAAAAGTCTTATATAGATAGACAGATTAAACACTTAGTTCATATCCACAAATTCCATAGTTAGATACAGTAAACCGGTAGGAAACATTCAAAAAATAATTCTCATGACTCAGAGAGCGCTCTAGAAGCGTAGATTAAAATAATAAAATTACAGATTTGCTGTGATTGACGTAACAATCTAATAGCTCAGTTGGGAGAGCACTACGCCGGAAATCTAGAGTCGCAGTTCGAGTCATGTCACATTACATTTGCCTTTCACTATTTACCTTTGTGTAAATATTTATAAAAATAAAAATGTGGTATTTCCACATAAAAAATAGAATCAATAAGAAAGTACTATAAAAGCATTAATTTTTTTTAATAATTATTTGGTATTTTCACATTAAAAATAGAATCGATAAAAAATATACTATAAAAACATTCAAAACATGCTACTTAAAACGGGTTCGGTTCAGGAGGTCTAAGTTGTATTTTGACATGGTAAGCACAAGGTAGCAAAATGTCTTGATGTTCAAAACGGCTTATATGCAAAATACCAGTTTACAAAAAAAAAATGAAAATCGGTTCACGGTTCTGGGAGATATCGAGTAATACACATACAAAAAAAAAAAAAAAAAGTTCGAATTGATAACCTCCTCCTTTTTTTGAAGTCGGTTAAAAAGGCTTGTCTGTAAAACGACCTAATATCATAACGTTCTAATAGGCAAATGGTCTAGATGATCATAACGGCCAATGTGGCAGAACGTCTTTATTGTATAAAGACTTTGTAGTAATTTCGTCAAATATATAAAAATGTCTAAGTAGCAATTGGTCTAAGTTGATATGAATGACAGTACATTATTTCATTATCACCTCCGTAGTACTTCAAAGTCGATTAAAGGCCGTT
The DNA here is from genome assembly GCA_905147355.2 of Apotomis turbidana. Taxonomy (NCBI): domain Eukaryota; kingdom Metazoa; phylum Arthropoda; class Insecta; order Lepidoptera; family Tortricidae; genus Apotomis; species Apotomis turbidana. The sequence continues at coordinate 23,435,019 of LR990293.1, forward strand.
ACCTACTTTTTATGTAGATGTAGTAGTGGCTCGTTTATGTCCAACTATTTGAAGTTAGTTCACCTTTATTCACCCATTAATGATAGTTTGAATACATCATTAATTCTTCGTACAACCTAGTCGTTTTGCAATTATGACGTTTTATTTACATACACATTTTTCAACTAAGACATTATACTATCAAGACCTTTTGCTAAACTTGTCCAAATACAATCAAGACCATTTAAAAATTAGTCATCCTGCCTACTCTTACAACCTAGACGTTTTGCAAAGAAGTATTTTTCAAACTAAGACCATTTTCTCACCATGACATTTTACAAAATGCTCTTTTAGCTTACTAACTTAGTCAATGTACAACTAAGACGTTCCGCACACTAGGGCAAAACACAACTTAGACCTCCTGAACCGAACCCCTTAAAACTAGTACAAAAATTAAATAATTCATTCAGAACTTTAGTAAAACATCATGTGTCGTGGCAGAAAAGGCGCTGACTCAATATAATGAAGCAGCAAGCCACTTCCCTGGCACTCTGCCAGGATCTTAGAAAATAATAATTGGCGAACTCTTGGCAGTGGAACTGTTAGAAATGGCAAATCATTACAATCATATAATGATATTATCTACAATTACACAACTTTAAAGGATTTTCATCATCATTATTCATTGGCAAGCAATTGAAGTTCGTTCATAAATTAAATAAATAAATAAATGTAATATCTGCGTTAAATTCTTGTGGAAGTTATATTGTAATTTTTTGCAACTTTAGCATTGCATTTGGCTCAATTAAGACTGAATGAAATAATAATATTTAGTGTTGCATCAAGATTTTGTGTTATACGTACGAACAAACGTTTAAGCCGATTCAAATAAATAATATTTATATAAAATTTAAATACTTATTAGTACCGTAGCTTTGGCACGCTAATTCTCACAGCTACCTTAAGTCATAATATTGTCTATGTCATTTAGATCCCTTTTTGTATTGTTTTACTTATCCTTTCGCTTTTGTCAATTATGTTTTTACAAATTAAATAATTCCAAAACGTTAAAACATGAAATTTAAATTAGGTATTTGCGTAGAAATTTAAATTCTACGTATAAAGTAACCGAGCTTAATTGGAATAAGGGTCTTTGTTTTTTCAACTGGTTCTATAATTTAATAACTTTTCACGCATCACAAAATTTCCTTAGGTATGTCAATTCAAGTGATGGAATTTAAATTACAAAACGGTTACATATTAAATTCCCTTTATGGTGATTCGTAGGATAACTATGAGCGCCTTCATCGTCAGTTGGATATTTCTAGCAGTAGCTACTTCGGTGCTAACAACACCTATAATTATAAATTCACATAAAGACACTTTAGACAGATGCAGTTACAAGAAGATATTATATTTATTAAAATAAAAAACTGTAAAAAACAACAATACCTAAACAACTTAACCTACTCTAAATAAGAGTATCTAACTAAATCCAGTTGCATACCTTATATCTCACCTTGTAAGTAGATAAAATAATAATGTAAGCCATGTAAATATGAAGTGTGCCGTCGTGGGCAAAAATAACAGCCTAGAGATGGTCAAAGGAACCCTCCTTCCGGGCTGTATGACCAATAAGGATAAGCGATATGTGACTGGATAGCTTATTCGAAGTTCTTAAACCTTAACTATAGCAGGAAGTGAATAAAGTTGTCGCTGCATAAAAGAAGTTTGAGTTGAAACGTTATTATGTAATAATAATAATAATATATTTATTTGCATAAACATGGTAAGTACAAGGTAGATGGTCATTATAACAATTATAATTGTTTGTTTCACATGTTTAACCGATTATGGCATGCAAATTATAAGTTTTCACAATTATTTATTACATTAGCTACGCGTGCATATTATAACAATAACAATAATTGAATTGATATTTCAGATAAAAAAAAAATATATATAAAAAATAAAAATAATGTCAAGTTATTCTTATAATTCTATGGTCTATCTATTTAACACTATATTATTATTCACCTGTCATACATATATTATTTATATTATTCAAGTTCATTATTACATCAACAAATGTCTATAAAATTATTACTCATTACATTCAAAAAATTCTCTTATCGTATAAAAACATTTTTTTATCAACCATTTCCTTAGCTTTGCCATGAATAAGTTATCATGCAGTTGGCGTAGTTCTTGTGGTATCTTGTTATATACAATAATACTCATGACATAACTGTTGTTTTTATGCAATGCAGTTGAGTATGGAGGCATTTTTAGCTTGTATTTGTCTCTTTCCCTAAGCCTTTCGTTCGATTTTAGCAGGGTAAATGAAGATGAATTTTTCCGCACATGTGATGCTACCTCAAGGACATATAACGCAGTCAATGTTAGCAGCCCTAGTTTTTGGAAAAATGGTCTGCAAGACACTCTAGGCCCTATTCCACAAATCGCTCTTAAACATTTTTTTTGTATTATAAAAGCCTTGGTTATGTCTGTTGAATTGCCCCATATTAATAAACCATATCTTAAAACTGATGTTACGTAGCCATGGTATGCAAGCAGAGCATTTTTTTCGCCTGCAACCAGTCTCAATTGTTTTAGAGCGTAAACAAATCGTTCCAACTTATTACAGGTTACTTTTATATGCGGCTTCCAGGAGCAATGTTGGTCTAACGTAATACCTAAAAAATTGGTTTCATTCACCTGTTTAAGTACATGGTGTTGACATAGTATCCTAAGGTCCAGCTTATGCATTTTGTGGTTCAAAAACTGAATATAACACGTCTTTGTCACATTAACATGTAAATTATTTTTATTTAGCCACGCGTCTATAGACTCTATAGTATCGTTAATTTTACGCTCGTATGTGGGTGTCTTATCTTTATTTGGTATGATGACGGCTATGTCGTCTGCAAATAGCGACATAGGGTATGGTATCTCTTTTGGAAGTATGTAGGGTTTTTCGATACTAAGTTCCTGTATCGCTTTTTTATTAACTTTTTTTACACAGCGATTCGAGATTTCCCACCATACAGAAAGTTGTAGAATATGAAAAGACCCTTCCAATGATATATGGCTAGTCGTTATTGAGCCCTAGGCCAGAGTCCATACAAATCTGCCCATCCTCCTTTAATCTATCGTCGCCTACTATGTATAATACAAGTAACAACTCTAAGTTTTGAATCAAATAAATTTGTGTCATTCGGTCCCCCAAAATCCTAGGAATTATTCCTATTAATAAACTATGGGCTTTCTTCCAGGTAAACTATATAGACCTGTCTCCCAACTTCAGCGGGTCCCTCATGGCTACCGGCAACACCTGCTCAACAATCAGCATCATCTTCCTGCCTGTTCTCATTTCCTACGTGGTTACCGACGTGGTAAGTCTATTCTTCACCAAGGACCCTGTTGACTTCTTAATCGATTAATATTTGGTCTTGTTCAAGTATTTCGTATGCCTAACGCTCTCTTATCCCATGCATTTTGTGAACTTTAAATTTAGCTCCTGCCTTAGATGTTATCTCTTATTGAAGAAAGTTTCAATAACTAGTAATGATGCGAATAAAATAAACTTAGTACCATCAGTACCATCAATATCAGGGACAACAAACTTCCTATTAAGTGCTGTTTCCTTCATTTGTCTCCAATAGTAAATAGCTTTCCTGATTTAAGAAAATTAACATATTTTTTACTATCTTCTAGTTTGATCGACACCAGTGGCGCATCGTCATGTTTCTCATGGCCTCCATTCTGTTCGTCACTAATACGTTCTTCGTCTTGTTCATGTCAGCCAACCCTCAGCCGTGGGACCAGATCAATGGTGAGTATATACGAATCAGTCATTTCGCTATTTTAGATCTACACGCTTGTCAATGGTGAAATAGTAGCTATGATGTCTTTTCTGTAAATCTTTAGCACCATCCTAAAAAAATACAGAAAAGAGACCATAGTTACAAAGGATTTCAGGTCCAGCTTCATTTGATTAGATTTCGAGTGAGTGAAATTACACTCTTCTTTCAATCTATCCGCAAAGTTTTATCTAAATCCTTTTGCTTCAGACCCTAATGTTGCAGAAACAGAAATGACACCGATGGAAACGAAACCAGTGCCTGAGAAGAAATAAATAAATGCTTAGTATTGCCACTACATTATTTTTAACGTAGCTTTAAAAGGAAATACAAAAAAAGTTACAATTTTCGTTTTATTACAAGAAAACAAATTACCATCAAACACAAAATGCCAGCATTTCCTCTGCGCGGAGGGGACCTGAATATAAGTTAAGTTACCACGGGCTAGATTTGAGCAAATTTGTCTTGCAATGCGCCTATTTCGCGTAAAAGGTTGGTGGCACTCTACTCCTGCTAACCCAACTCAACCAAAACCCCTAACATGAGTTAACGGTCACCGTACTCGCAAGCGTCTGCCTATATAATCAACTTAGCTAAACGTATCGTCAAACTCACTCGTTTCGTGGATTTTTACGAGAACTTGGCTTATTTTTCAAATTTATTTTATTTAGTTGGGTTCTAATAGGTACTTTTTACTTAGTTGGCTTCCCTTTAGGATTTATTTTAAGATCTTAGTAGTTTCTGTAGATTCGTTTTGGCAGCACATTCCCATATCTCGATTAAATAGTCTAAGTGTGATTTCAGTAGCGTGTAGTATATTGTCAAGATGTTACGCAGTGTTCCGGTTACTAATTATAACTTAGAACCTACATGTTGTACATGATCCTTCAAACTTACATAACTTGTTGTCTAAGTGAAGTCCAAGATACTTTTTAGTGATGGGAAGGATTTATAGATAGGCCATTGAGCGTAAGGTTGATTAGTGAGGGGATGATTTTATTTTTAGCTTTAAATTGCATATTTATATATAATATATGCCGTCTTCTTAGATAGTGAGGAGATTACATTGACACCAGTAGTTAAAGGGATTAAGTTCATTTGGTGCTCCTAAAGAGATAGTCCGTTTATCAAAACTCTAAAACTCCCAGGAATGCTATAGAAAAAAAAACACAATTAATTTGTCAAGCGTCTTATACCAGTGTAAATACTATTATCATACAACTACCAACGGAAGCCGTTGTATATTGATTTAGAGGCTAAACAAATAGAAGTCTAATGAGTTGATCCATTTAAAGATTACACTATCAGCGCCGCTCATGTAAAGTAAATATATTATTAAATTATGTCTAATTTAACCTTATTCTGATAAAGGGGATGCTAGTTACAGCACGTGAAACGGTTACGAAATGGCGGGAAATGAAATAAAAAGCCAATATGAAAAAGTGCCCACCAAAGAACTTATTGATAACGGTAAGCAGGCAGTGAACTTTTTTTTAATTGTACAGTTGGTTTTGCTAAAGGACATTAATGACGGGGTCATTTCATCCTTAGGTTAAAATACCTTAGGTTTAATGCGATACATCTAGGGGCATGGTAGTGCCCCCGCCAAGTCGAACAAAAAAGAAGCGGGCACTACCAACCTTTTCGCGAACCATTGCGTTTCATTTTTAAACCCTCATAGCTTCGTAGCAGTTAACACCACATTACCCAAATTCAGAAGTTAAGATCCAGTTAGAGAACATACAATACTCTAAATTGATATAGCTTTTATAATTTAAGTTTTATTGGCACCTAAAATACGCCGATTTTTCCACTAATTCACAAAACGGTTCAAAAGTGTCTTCAAAATTCTAAATTCCTATCATATCTATGAAACGGTCAGGCCATGCTTTTGAAACCAAAGTGTAGGGTAAAGTCAGGTTAATAAAGTGTTAGAGGCTTTACTTTTCTTGGGATCTGATAACTTTTTTTACAGCGAAAGTGATATGAGCTTGTGAGTATTGGCCGCCAATTTTACATGGAATGTTTTTGGTAGGATAATATAACAATTATACAACCAACCTTATTTCCAGTAGTTCCAGAACTTCCAGCCTCATACGGTTTTGGAATACGTCATGTGCAAGCCGCTATTTTGTTATTGTGTATGACAGTCACATATTCTGCAAGAGCACATTTAGGAGTAACAGTTGTTGCTATGACAAAACATACAAACAAAGTCAATAATACAACTATAAATCACAATACAAGTGTTTTCTTTAGTAAAAATAATATTACAATGAATGAAACTGATATTATTAAAAACATATCTATTGACACAAATGCAATACAATTTAAAATGAATGTCACAATCACAAAAATTGACAAGGAAGATGAAACACCTGACAGCATTTGGAATGTTTATAGGGTAAGGCGCTTGTTTTTAATGAAACTAGCTACAATATTATGCAAAATAAAACGTATATTTTATAATTATGTACTTGCTTAAATAATAAAAACTTAAGGAAATCACAAAAAATCTTAAAAAGCAAATTACAATTTTACAGACTTATGAATGGGATAAGCCAATCCAAGAGATGATGCTAGATGCGTTTTACTTGGGATACTTTCTGATGATGTTCCCAATGGGGATGATTTGTCAGCGTTTTGGAGGAAAAATACCATTGCAAATATGCCTGCTAGTTAACGGAGTTGTATGTCTCGTGACTCCTACAGTGGCTGTTTGGGTAAGATTGTAATGCAAAAATTTCTTTTTTGTTAGTTTTATCTTGATTTTAAAATTTCCGAAGACATTTCAATGTTCTTGGATGTAATTAATATTAATTCAATTCAATCTTTCAATTCAATCACTTCATTGAAGGATCAGAGTATGGTTATTATATTACATTAGGTGACACAGATATAGAGTGTTGCTTATGTTCTACCAAAACAGGCATGCTAAGTTGAATTTTTATTCAATTTTGATTAGTAAAGTAATTATTACAACTCAAATGATTAAAAATATCATAAGTTTTCCTATAACGATTATGCTGCACGTGAAATCTTAAAGACTAAAAATATTTGTCTTGTTGTCAAAATAGTCCTTCAAATAGTAAAAACTTAAAATGTATAATCAGGGTGGATGGAAAGCGGTGTGCTGTTGCAGATTGCTTCAAGGGCTCAGCCAATCAGGACTATATCCAAGCGCTCAGATTATACTGTCTAAATGGGTACCTCTCGTTGAACGAGGCACTTTCATTGGCTATGTATATACAGGTATCAGTCCATTATATTAATATTTTAAGTTTTTATTGTAAGACTTTTATTTGTTATTAGAGTCAATATAAAGGAATTACGTTGTAGCAATGGCTTCAGCCATAGCCATTGAACGTAGGTAATCAAGTTATAATATTATTTAAAAATAAATAAATCCTGCTAATGGAGACAAAGGCCCTAACTTGAGTTTTTTGAGCAAAATTAATACACAAGTTTTGCTTCAGAAATTAGTAATTCTGAATTTACAATAACATCTATAGCTTCTTGTTCGTTACTAGTTATCGACATAGCTGTTCCAAATTTGTGATCAGTAAAATCTATATCAGTATATCGGATAAAAACCTTTAAAGCATTCGAAGTAAGGTAATTTTACTTTTAATATACTTTTTCAGGTTCCACTTTAGGCACGGTTATTGCTTTCCAAGCCAGTGGGGCATTGGCTTCTTCTACAGCGGGATGGCCGGCAACTTTTTGGTTATTGGGATTGATTTGTATTGGAACCCTTATTCTGATGACTGTGTTTTCGGCTGCATCTCCAACAGAACACAAGACGATTAGTGAAGAAGAGAAAACTTTTATTTTAGGACGCATAGATGATGGAATTAAAAAGGTACCTAATTTCATTTCAGATGATAAGTGTAAAACTAACAGTAAACAATCCTAAGCATGTTTGAATAATTAAAATTAAAAATATGTAATAATTGTCCAATTGAGTATAAATGTGTAGAAATTTAAGGATATTCCAGTTTATAAATCAAAGCAGCATTTGGTCACGGGAATTAGTCTCAATACTGCTTTGCTCATAAGTTTTGCTAATACTTGTATCTTATTTTTGTTTTTAGAAACAGCAAGCTCCTTGGAAGCAGATCTTTAGGTCTAAACCCGTTTGGGGCACATTCGCAACACACGTAGGATCCGGAGTATGCTTTATCTTCCTCTTCACCCAAACTCCCACTTACATGCACTATATCCTTGGCTTTAATATCAAAAACGTAAGTACTTTGTTCAGTATTTTTTCTTCGAAATGAAAGTATGCAGGACTTAATGAACCTGCAAGTAAGCCACAAAGGCACCTACTTATACACGCCTGAGTCTCAGTTCCAAATGAGAGACAAATTTAATGTTAAAAAGAAAACCAAAAGAAACTCAGTGGCTCACAGCCAGAATGAAAAGACGGTCTCAACAGTATTTCTTACTTATAAATGCAACGAAATTTAAAGAATTTTTATTTTCAGAGCGGTCTCCTTTCGTCCTTGCCTTACCTCGCAAGTATCTTCTTTTCCATCGGTTATGGGTTGTTATCTGACTACTGCACAAACAGAGGTATCATCACCCTGAAGACTGCGAGGATCATCTGCAATAGTTTGGGTATGAATTATTATTTTTACTTAATCTACGAATTTTATAACTTGATTACGTTACATAAAAGGCCATATTTTATTTTCATTTCTAACAACTATTTATAACAACTATTTCATGTACCTCTGTTAACTCCAGAAGCATAATAATAACTTAGACTGAATTTTCTCTTTAATGTTTCGATGGATAAATATCATTTTTCACACACTTGCTTGCTCGTAAACAAGGGTTTACATGCTAGAAAAGCGGGCGGTAAGTCGTGAATTACGGGTATCATGTACCTACCTACTTTATTTTGTGACACCATAAATGCTATGGTATTGGCTACTACAACTTTTGTTTTATTTCCTCCAAATTATGATGAAAAACGTCGTACGTGACTCTGGTGGTAAAGGTTCTTTTTTAATTCCTGGAATTCCAAGCTCGTGTCATTAAAGCCCTCGCCTTCGTCCGGGGCTTCTAATAGACACTCGTTTGTAATTCCTCGTTTACCACTCTTGTTACGTAATGTACTATTATCTATCCAAATATCATAAACCCTCCATGATGCGTTCAAAAACAGCACATTATGCCCCACCACAAAAATGGTCTGTTTTGTTAGAACAAATTTCTTATCTGTTGGAATGTTATTATTGCTAAATAATAACATCAATTTCGATAAATTTATTTATTCAAAATTCGAACATCTCTGAAAAACAAAGAGATTTGATTTGACCTCTATTCTATTCTAATTTTAAAATATGGCTTCCATCAAAATGATTGATGATTTCGCCAATTTCGAGTTTGCTCGTAGAGCATGCCGTTGTTCGGTGAGGTTTTGCTTTTTATAAAGTGATAGCGATTTACAAAAAACCACGCGGACTATCGGGCCTTGACCCAGGAAGGGCTATGAACCCTTCAAGTTGAATTCTTCATTAGCTATTCACTCATACGTTAGATCAGTGCACAATACGCTATCAATACTACACATTGAATAGCAAAAATGAATAAATAACGAACAACAAAACTTAAACGCATGCGGCCATCTTGCGTCACGAACCGGAAGTCCGATTTGACCTCTATTCTAATATCAGTCGAGATGACGTTTAGATCGAAATGAATTGTCAATTTGCAATCAAATTTGACAAATGTCGCACGTAAGTAAGATATCGAACGATATGATAGTTGGGGCCGACTCTAGTTTGTCTTTGAATTAAAAAGAAACTATGACAGCTGCTAGAAAACTTCATTACCGCCATTACTGGGTAATATTTGTTATAATGTGCGACTTCTGAATGCATCATGGAGGCTTATGATATGTGGATAACGAAGACAATGTTTATCTAGATAAAGTAGTGTATGTAACTGTACATAATTAGGGATTAAAACACTCGTGTGATGTTATTATGAAACTTGATTTCGGCTCGTTTCATAAACCCACACTCGTGTTTAATACTCTTCATTATGTACAGTCACGTATAAACTACTATTTTGGACGGAAATAATGATTAATCAAAGACACCTAGCACTAATATTTACGGTGACATGGCCTGGTAACGATTATAACAATTTAGACTCTAGCATGCAGTCGCGGTTGTTGCTGTAATAATTTGGTAGGCGTTAAAAAATGATAATTATAATTTGGGAGCAAAATTTCAAGGTTTTTGATCATCTAGAAGTATCTGTGTATGTAGTTGTAGTTTTTGGACGTTTAATATATCCAATCCAAAGGTTGTCTGGTAGACATCGCTCATTAGCGTTAAGAATGCCTGTTGTTTAACTCTATTATTGTGACGCTATCTGTTATAAAATAATAAAAAAAAAATATATATAATAATCTGTGTTTGTATTTATTTCTTGTTAAAGTGTGCAGTAATAGTACATTACTGCAGACGCCGGGAAATAAGGGCTTGCCGGCTTAGTAGATGTAGACGGCCGTAGGGAGGCCGAATAGTGATACGAAGCCGGCAAGCCCTTTTCACGGCTAAGGCATGTATAGTGCTGTTCTCAAACGTATGCAATGAAATAAAAAAAATACACCACTCAAAGAAACATAATCCAGCTGTGCAGCAACATGGCGTCTGTGTTCATGAACGGGTTAAGTTTAAGAAAACAGACGCCATGTTTAAAAAAAATTACTTCCCGGCCTAGGCCTTCAATTTTGTATGAAATTCCTTTACAGTTCTCTCGAGTTGTTCCGCCCGAAACGTGGCACTTCGCAGCCTGTTTTAACGCACGTTATGACAATATTTCATAGCATGTTTGAGCAAAGAATATTCTATCTATCTATGTATATATGTTGTTGTTTATCTATGTATCTCTGTTGTAGTTGGTATCTTTGTCAACTTTGTTAGTTTTATAGACAATTTAAGGATATCTTGTAAATAAACCTTTCATGTCGTATTTATATTTTGAGAGTTTTAAGGAGATAATTAAAAAATATATATTTTTGATAAACAATGTCGCAAGTATTTTCATCCCTAACTTTTCAAGCAAAATCGAATGCAAAACTCATAAAACTTTCATAAAACATTAATAATTGTAAAAACGGTTTAAACTCACGGAAAAATTGTCAGGAATGGCCCGAGATGTTTCGAACTGATTTGGAGCTCGTGAGTTTAAACCGTTTTTGACGTGACAACGTCTTAAATTAGGTTGCGCTCGGAGTCACTCATGAAAAAGTGTAACGCCCGCTCACGTCTGTTACGAGGGCCGGTTGTCCCGCTAAAACTCGAGAACGGCTGAACCGATTTGGCTAATTTTAGTATTGAAATATTCGTGGAAGTCAAGGGAAGGTTTAAACGGTGAGAAAATATTGAATAAATGAGTGGAAAATAATAAAAACGATAATTTTATATTCCCATACAAATACAAACTGTTCGTACTTACCTATCAAACATATGATGTTTGTTCCGTCGGTTCGGTATTTTTAGAATAATTACATGTAGATCTAGACTAAATAAGGGTTTGGAATCGACAACATACATGCATAATAGTCTGATTATCGCATATTTAGATTTTTTTTTATATATTTTTTTTATTGTGGCTTTGACCTTCTTGCTGAGCAAGTGGTATTTCGCCAATGACTCGTTTCGAATCGCACGCGGCGACAAGATTGAGGGTTTATATCACGTTGTACGGTGAGTTGCTTTATTGTAAATTGATAGCGATTTACAAAAAACCACGCGGTCTATCGGGCCTTGACCCAAGAAGGGCTATGTACCTACGCTTCAAGTTGAATTCTTCATTAGCTATTCACACATTCGTTTGATCACTGCACAATACGCTATCAATACTACACATTGAACAACAAAAATGAATAAATAACGAACAACAAAACTTAAACGCATGCGGCCATCTTTAGTCACGAACCGGAAGCCACTCATATTTAGATTTAAAACATGTAAAATAATGACACTATAATGACATTAATGACACATGTAATGGGTGCGTTCAGAAAGTAACACTTAAAATGTTGTTAGGGAAATTGTGAATGGATATGATACAAATAAATATTCTACCGAGAAAAAGACGTTGTCACGTAAAATCTTCCTTCGCCCGTAAAACCGACTTTACAGGCAACCATTTTTTATAATTATTAAGATGTCTCTGGATAGTTTTAATAGTATTGTTATAAGACATTATTCTCGTTTTTCTTTATGTATAGCACAAGTTGGCCCCGCAGCATGCCTGGTAGCAGTAACCTTCACTGACAATAGCGCGTTCGCTGTGTTCTTGCTGGTTCTCGGGGTTGGCTTGTATGCCGGTGTTCATACTGGATGGATGGTAAACAATTCTCTTCATTTTGTTTTAGTCTCACTTCATAGTTAGTTTAGCTGTATTCTGTATCTTAACATACTGTTTAATTTAAGCTGATACTTATTTATTTATTAGAACTGATGTCATTTTACAAGCTTTTATTTAACTTGCAATGTATGTATGTACCTATGTATGTAAGTATGTTTGTTCGGGTGGAATCTAGCAACTCAATTTTGAAGCAGATATCGTCAACCGATTGAGCTGAAATTTTACATACTTACATAACTTTGATGACAATACAATAATATGGTACCATGGGGCTGATCTGATGATGGAGCCGGAAGATCTGATGATGGCCATAGGAATTCTATAATAGAAAAAGCAATCCTACCGAGTTTGAGCTCTTTGGAATCGTCTCAGTGAGCTGTTGATGGATATCCAAAGAAAAGTACAGTCACATATAAAAGCTTGTCACAAAAATGTTTTTTTTTGACAGAAACTTATTTAATACCATTTAAAACGTTTCTTTTTTCCCGTTGCTCATCACTTTCTTGTGCCATTTTTGTAATAAGTTTATTTTCTTCTTTTAGGTGAACTATATCGACCTGTCTCCAAACTTCAGCGGAACTTTGATGGCAGTTGGCAATACCATGACGTCTCTTGCTACTCTCTCCCAACCATTTTTAATCGCAAACATCGTTACTGAAGTGGTAAGGGGTCTTTATTGTGATCTTATTTTTTCGTGGTTTCGCTCAATAGGATGGAATGTGCCTATACTCACTTTCAACTCACGGTTTCCTGTTTAGTTTTGTTGTTATTTATTAAAATCCTTGCACATTTAAGCCTCAAAATATTATATCATTAACGAAACTCACATAATTTCATAAGCATCGGTTGAGAAATGCGACCTCTAGTCACCAATGCCGGAAACCTAAATATCCATTGTATCCGAACATACGAAAGAATTTTAGGCCAAACTGAAACAGCGACGCTTCGCTCGCTCAGCCAATGGCGTAATAGAGTAGGTATTAGCAGTACCCAAATACTCTCCAATCTCAAATTTGTATCTCATAAAATACGGTAACGCACCGAAGGCAATGCTACCTCAGATCTCTTATCTTTGTTTATCGTTCGATAACATCATCGTTTTCGCTTATTATTCAAGTAGCCATTTCTATTGCGTCAAGAAAATCTGATACTATTGTTTGTGCAAATGAATTGCGTAATCTATTTTTAAGAATAAAAGCACTGTATGTTCATCGTGTTTTGTTAACATTTTTGCGTGTTTTCTATAGAATATATTTCTGTAGTTTATATTATTATTATTAACTTCGTCGAAAACCGAGATGGAAATGTAAAAATTTGCTTGCCTGACAAAATACAATGGAAAAACATTATAAATTATTATCTGTACAATGGCGTTCTAAGTTTTATCTTGAGTTCAAAACCCAGCAAGGACAGGTGTATGTGTGTGTGGTGAGAATAATTTACTGTAGGGTATTGATTTTTTTTTTGAAGATAACGATGACTTGCAACAAAAAATAAAAAGGCCCATTTACTAGCTTGTTCATTGAATCTTAACCATTTTCCGGTTTCCGGAGACGAAATTTATCGAATGGCATCACAGTAATAATTGTATGATGTTTACAATGAAGAGAAAAATTTAAAAATTAATGGTTCAGGCAGCTACATATTATTCATATGTGGTTCAGGCAGTTTACGTTAGTAACATTTGGTATACGTTAGCAGACGTTACTGTTTTGATAAAAATAAATAATTTTATGACATAAAACTAATCTGATGATAGAGGATATGGAGCTTTTGATGGATATGGAGGATTTTAGCAAGAACAAATATCCAAATGCTTAACCATTTATCGAGCAACCGTTTAAAAAAATTAAAAAAAATAAAATCGGCAATAAAAGCTTGACTTTTAATAAATCTTGTTAATTGACAGGGCAACCGCTCTCAATGGCGAATTATGATGTTCCTCATGGCTGGCTTCATCCTTGTTTCCAACGCGATGTTTGTGTGGTTCGTCTCTGCAGACCTCCAGCCTTGGGACCAAATTGAAACCAAAGGTAAGTTTATGTCGGTGGCGTTGATTTTGTTCACTACGTGCATATTCTCATGTCGTCAACATTCCTATTTCGTCCACAATCCCATTTCGTCCATATTAAATTCCCAAACCGTCCAATTCCTAAACACATTCCGAAGTTATTCACATATAAGTAAAACACATTTAAAAAGACGTTCAATTGAGAACCACCTCCTTTTATTAAGTTAAGTCACAAGGAATAGTTGTAATGGTTTGAAAATTTCAAAATTGGGAGTGTATAGAAATATGGATGAGTTGGGATTGTACCTAGACGAGTTCGGTTTGTGGATGAGTTGGAAATGTGGATAAGTTGGGAATGTAGACGACATGGGATTGTAGACGAGGTGGGAAATGTGGACGAAATAGGAAAGACGAAGTGAACCTAAACTTTACCACGCAACTAAGTGAGTTGTACAACATAGTAGTATTGAACCAAATCAATGTTGAGCTTATTGTTATTGTGATACAGCATTTCTTATTTTGACTACCTATATCGATACAAAATAAATATAAATGTTGGCTTCTTATTTATCCTTTGTATCGATATACAAAAAAACATAGTTAGTAGTACTTAGAACATATACTTAATAAGGCCGCTTACCTCATGTTGCGCGCTTGTCCTGACTGATATGAATGTATTATAAAATACAAGTTCTATTTTACTTTTGTTTTTGCTTTTCAGAATCCATTGACGTGGAAAAAAAGAAACAATGGGAGACCAGCGAAAACAAACATATGTCGTCGCGCAACGTTACTAGCGCCGCTGCGGGCCTTTGACCTATTCCTCGTAGCGATTTTAGCGCCACGCGGCGACTTTATGAACTGCAATAAGTTTAATGAAGCGTCAAGTGGTTACAGTCTGAAAAAAATAGTAGAAATTATAAAGTGGCAATAGTGTAGTGTAGTCCCTTTCTAATCAATTTAAGAAAACGGGGACGACACTACAGTATTGTCAAAGCTGTAACTTGGGTGAGGTCGGCACGAGGCTAGCAACACTGATGTTGGGTTGGCAGACCTGTCTGTCAGGTTAGCATACCGAATATCTTGGCCTGCACTAAAGCACTCCGCACCGCCATTTCCTGGAGACATATAAGCATAGTAAATTCAAATCCATTTACATCGTTCGATTGCACAGTGATTTTTGTTACGTTTATTAATCAATTTTTATTGAATATAATAATGACACCTACCTTCTTGAACCAACCTATCTTTATAAACTTGAAATTTCGCTTATATTGTTTTTAAAAAATCGTTCATAAGTTCCAAGTTCTAGTAGTAGGGAGAACTCTTCAGTTTTTATTAGTTTCGAGTCATAGCTATCGTTTGACACACACTCGCCTAGAACTCTTGGAAATCTCACAGCACATTACACCTGTGTCTTTGAAAATTTGAAATTTACGTATTTCTTGATGAAAAATAATCTTTAAAAATAACTATTTTATTTAAATGTTTATGAAATAATTAATAATTTACATTTAATAAATAATCATATTAATTTACTAAGTCTTTTTAGGTGCCTTTTCATTTTCAAATAACTTTCTCGGTTTTTTCTGCAGTCGAATCTGAAAAAAAATAATAAATGAAATTTTAAGTGAGTAATCAGTAATTTCCCAACTGTCAAAATGATAAAAGTTCATCGTTCTACATGAATATTTATTTGTTATCATTGTATTTATAACCTTTGATTGTCTGAGATAAAATGTTAACATACACATACAAGCCATTTAAAAAATGTACACGTTTCATGGTGACCCTATACTTTTATCCTAGCGGTAAGCCCTATACTACCTTTGCTGTTATTTTTTTCATTTACACGTATATAAGCTATTTAGCGGACGTTCCAGGAGCAGTAAATATAAATTTAGTTCTACCATATTGTCTCCTTCTCATGTCAAATAAAAGATATCGCCAAGCTTCGTCAAATTTACCGCCTTAGCAAAAGCTGATGTGGCAACTGCGTTCTCCTTACCAGTAGCATTTTCTATCTCATTCTCCTGTCGCGGCTCGTTCCACGACTGCCGCACACTGGTGCCGAAGACGAGGTAGATGGTGTTGCCCACGATGTAAATAAAGGAGGCCAAGTAGAACACTTTCCGCCATTCTCCTGGGTCAGACTGAAACAACGTTTATTTTTGTAATAAAATGAACAAAAATCAAACAAAAAAGTTCTAACTAACAATCGCACAAGGTGATGGGATATTTTCGTCAGTAGGAGGGCCGGTTTCGGAAAAACAACAGCCGCCGTCTACAGACTTTACGTCTCTCGACGTGCTTGCTACCCATGGAAGTGTTAAGACAGGAGAATACGAGACGCAAGCAGTGCCAATAGGCGCCAAAACCGTCGGCTTTTAATTTTATTTTCGTTGCAAAACGCCAGACGTACAAAACTTATAAATTTTATATCGTTTAATATTGGTAGGAGTTTATACTATTATATTATAAAAGTGCGAAATGTTTTGATTTGTGAACACAACATAAGCGTGTTCGTTTTTGTACTTTTTCTTAACACTAATTTATTTCTTTAATTCTAAAAGCGAAGTACCGCCTATGCAAAGTCAACAAATATGTATGAAGCGAGAAATTGTTTAAATAAATAATAAATAGTATGGGAAAATCATGCACAAATCGATCTAGTCCCAAACTAAGCAAAGCTTGTAATAAGGTTACTAGACGACGATATACATAATATATAAATAAATATATAGATAACATCCATGACCCATGAACAAATATTCGAGTTCATTACTCAAATATTTGCCCCGGCCGGGGAAATGTTGAATGTAAATCATGTTGGATGACGGTTTCAGCGGAGCGATGAAGGAGATGAATAGGCAACGGCAATTACCAACGGGTAACACCAATAATGGTGCCCGCAAAGTAAGGCGCCATGTCCAAACGTACCAGACTTACGAAGAGCCTGGGCTGTTGGTAACCATTTTGGAGATGGCGGAACATTTGACTATGGACTGTACCTCATCTTGGATGATAGCTCCTGCGGCCAGCGGAGCCATGATGGAGACAAGATTGGCCAAGCCATTGGTGATGCCAATCATGGTTCCCGCGAAGTTAGGCGCCATGTCCAGATGTACCAGCTGAAATCACATGAAATCATTATTGCGTCTTTGATACAAAAGTCGACGATCGACATCAAAATCAGCAAAATGGTTGCAGGAAAATTCTAGGTATACATAATTTTTTAAGCCGGATCTTGAAAGATGCAACTCATTAATATAGTCATCATGTTTTATAATAGTACATTGCTGCAGAGGACGCGAAATAGGGGATTGTTGGCCGAATAGTAATAGATCTAGAGATACGAGGCCGAAAACCTCGGTTCGCGCCGAGGCTTATAGTGGTTTTCTCAAATAAATCCAAAGAAATAATACAAATGTTCAACTTATATATTCATATATTTTTACTATACCCGCCAACTTTTTATTTTTTTTTCAAATTAATTTTTAATGTTTCTGCCACCAAATGTTAAGATGATTCTATTTATTAAAAAATGACAACACCTTATTAATTAGATATTGTAATATTTTTTTACAATAAACGTGATTCCTTGTTTATTTTATTGAATATCTGTTTTATGTTATTTTATAGAATATGGAAATCCGGAAGTGTTACCGAAAATAACTAATTTATCGATAAGAAGTTTTTGGCGAACGAAGAATAAATACTGGAAAAAAACACGATAAAACTATGTTTTTTTTTTATATATATATATATTTAAAGGGCATTGTCGCTAAGCGACCACATCGCAATTTCGCAAAATTATTTTTTAAAAACGGTAAAACATACCAGGCTAGAGCTAGGCCTGATAGCCAACTGCCAGAATCATCGTGCCAACTTTTTCAACTCTTGTAAAAATAACTTGTGCATTAATGACATGTGATCTGCTGATCTGTTTCACAAATAAAATGCATATTATTCGATTTATGGAAAAAATTAATTCATAAAAATAATCCCATATCTTAAAAAAATAATTGACATATTTTCATAGGACCGAACATAAGATTGGTAGAATTTAATTTGTTGTTCTTTCTTCAGGGCATAAATTTATCGATTTGATCGATTTCTATCAATTTCCAGAAATAGCACATGAATCGAAACGACAGATTTGGGCACTCACTATTAAAAATAGTGATAATAAAAAATGTTACATAAACTCAATTGTATGAAATAGAGAGTATAAAACGTTTATAGATACACGAAAAACCACAATTATCAATGCTTGTTTTTTTTATGAAATTCAATATATCGTGCAAATTTTCTTAATATGGGTGCTGCCATGTCATCATCATCAATCAATTTATTCAATAACAATTACACATTGTGTTTGAAATTCTTACGCTAGGTATACTTAATCAAACCCTATTTACTAATCTAAATAAATAACTGACCAACAATAGGTACTCCACCATAAAAAAAATCCAATATATAAAACGGCTAAAAATGTTGAAAAAAGAATATTAAGACATATTTTTTTCAATAAATTTAGAGATGAAGGCCTTATACCCGCGAATTCCAAAGTCAAACTTTCGTCTTTCCTCTTATTGAAATAGTGTCTGACAGAAGAGTGAGGGAGATGCTATCTATACTCTCAAGTCTATGATATAAACCTAATTTTAGGGTTCCTTACTAAAGTCGGTAAAAACGGAAGCCTTATAAAGTCAATTTGTTTTGTTGACAGCATAATTTGTCAAATTTTATTTTGAATGAGTATAAGAATGATCAGCCAGACGTCATTAATTCAAATATGATTTATAATTGAGCGCGTCGATTTTTTGAAATTTGCATTATATGTAGGTTATTTCTACCACCAAGTTTCTCTGTAACTCTGATCCTGCACCGACTACATATTTCTGTTTAACCCAGTGGTTGACTGGTAGAGAATGCCTAAAGGCATTAAGTCCGCCATTTGTACTTACTTTTTTTTTGTATTGTGCAATAAAGTTTAAATAAATAATAAATAAATAAATAAGTTTCGCATGTTAGGGTAACATGTTAATTATTCCACATTGCCAACTGGTCCACAATGTCAGCTCGTCTATATTCCCATCTGGGTCCCAATGCCAACTTGTCCACACACCCAACACGTCCACATTGCCAACTCGTTCATACACCCAACTCATCTGCATTGCCAACTCGTCTATATTACCAATTCGTCTCCATTGGCAACTCGTCCATATTCCCAATTTGTCCACAATGCCAACTCGACCATATTTCCAACTCGTCCATATTTCCAACTCATCCACATTCCCAACTCTTACACAATGCCAAATCATCCACATTGCCCACTCGTCCATAAACCCAACTCATCTACAATGCCAACTCGTCCATATTACCAACTCGTCTTTATTGCCAACTCATCCACAATGCCAACTCATCCATATTGCTAACTCGTCCACATTTCCTACTCGTCCATACACCCAACTCGTCTACAATACCAACTCGTCTTTATTGCCAATCTCGTCCATATTATCAACTCGTCCGTATTACCAACTCGTCTTCATTGCTAACTCATTTATATTCCCACTCATCCACAATGCCAACGCGTTCATATTACTTGCTCGTCCACAATGCCAACTTGTCCACATTTCCAACTCGTCCATATTCTCACCTCATCCACAATGCCAAGTCGTTTATATTACCAACCCGTCCATACACCCAACTCATCTACATTGCCAACTCGTCTTCATTTCCAACTCATCAACAATGCCAACTCGTCCATATTGCTAACTCGTCCACATTTCCAACTTGTCCATAGACCCAACTCGTCCACAATTCCGAGTCGTCCACATTTCCAACTCGTCCATATTCCCAACTCGACGATACACCCAACTCGTCTATACAAACTCGTCCTTATTACCAGCCCGTCTTTATTGCCAACTCGTCCATATTCCCAACTTGTTCATTTTGCCAACTCATCCACATTCCCAACTCGTCCACGTTGACAACTCGTCCGTATTACCAAGTCGTCTTCATTGCCCACTCGTCCGTGTTCCCAACATGTTCATTTTGCCAACTCATCCACATTCCCAACTCGTCCATATTCCCAACTCGTCCACATTGAAAACTCGTCCATATTACCTACTTGTCCGTATTACCAACTCGTCTTCATTGCCAACTCGTCCATAATGCGAACTCGTCCACATTGTCCCCTTGTACATGTTCCCAACTTGTCAATTTTACCAACTCATCCACATTGCCAACTCATCCACATTTCCAACTCGTCCATATTCCCAACCCAACTCGACGATACACCCAACTCGTCTACTATACCAACTTGTCCTTATTATCAGCTCGTACTTCTTGCCAAATCTTCCATATCACCAACTCGTCCGTATTACAAAGTCGTCTTCATTGCCAACTTGTCCGTATTACCAACTCGTCTTCATTGCCAACTCATCCATAATGCGAACTCGTCCAAATTGCCCACTTGTCCATGTTCCCAACTTGTCAACTTTACCAACTCATCCACATTGCCAACTCATCCACATTTCCAACTCGTCCATATTCCCAACCCAACTCGACGATGCACCCAACTCGTCTACAAATACCAACTTGTCCTTATTATCAGCTCGTCTTTATTGCCAAATCTTCCATATCACCAACTCGTCCGTATTACAAAGTCGTCTTCATTGTCAACTTGTCCGTATTACCAACTCGTCTTCATTGCCAACTCGTCCATAATGCGAACTCGTCCAAATTGCCCACTTGTCCATGTTCCCAACTTGTCAATTTTACCAACTCATCCACATTGCCAACTCATCCACATTTCCAACTCGTCCATATTCCCAACTCGACGATACACCCAACTCGTCTACACAATACCAACTTGTTCTTATTATCAGCTCGTCTTTATTGCCAAATCTCCCATATCACCAACTCGTCCGTATTACCAAGTCGTCTTCAGTGCCAACTCGTCCATATTCTCAACTCGACCACATTTACCATCCCGTCGACATGCAAGCGGAAGGACTTAGTTTTTTCTTGTAAAATACCATTTAATTTACCATGACTCATGCCATTTTCCTTGGAATTATTTTTTTGATGGACTTATATAATCATATTTATAATAATCTATAATAAATTTACTTATTTGAATGACGTTTAAATTAGTTTTACTACATTTTTTCTGCTTTGATTTATTGTAAAACTCGCCTATAAAAATAATCTATTCTTGAATGACGGTCAGTTTTTCTAGTCTTTCGAGTACCAGTCCAACTCGCACTTAACCGGCTTTTTTCTCCACATTTTTAACAGGTATGCGAAAAAAGTTTCCATATGAACATTTTAAAAAGAAAAACAACCTGGCAATTTAGAGCATTGACATAATAGCCCCCAATAAAAAAGACATTAAAAGTTGTCAGAATATGGTTACTGTCATTCATTGTCAACAAACTGTAAAATTATTTTTGCATATTCGTACATGTTTTAAGTGTTGCGGATATTATGTTGTCGACTCAAAAATAATATTTCATCATGCTGAACAACTTACTCAGGTTTGTGAGCAAATCATGCTTATTATTATTTGGTCATCTTATGTCAAAATAGGGATCACGTGGTTAGCGCACAGTAGTTTTTTCAAATCCATTTTTCAGTACCTTTTCAGGAAAAAATTAAAATTCCAAGAGTTTTATGCACCTCTCCAGCATGAGACGAATCTAATGACATATCATTTATCAAAATCGGACCATAACTGTAGATCTGATGGGATGTACAAAAATCGGCCTCGCGTAATATATATATAGATAAAACGTCAATAAACATGCACAAACTACGTTTCTCTTTTTATTGGCAGTATGCCATAGATTATCGATAAAAAAATAAACCCCACTGAAACAAAAGACAGTCTCTTTGTTGGCCACGGCCATAATGTTGTATGAAATTCCTTTGTTGGCCTCTTATTTGAAATTAGAAAGAATCTTCAACAAGTGCTTTATAAAGACGTATTTCGCCTTCAATTACCACGCACGACCATAAGAACGGCATTTCCTTGGATGTTTGAGAAAAAACTTTATAATTATAAATATTCAATCGTATGGCGTATTTACATAATCATTTCAAAGAAACTTACAACAATAATAAAAATTTAACTGTAAGTCTACATTCAGGGTCCCGAGCCACGAGATTGCGTCAGGTGCTAATGAAACGAAATGAAACATAATGATACGAAATGAAAAGAAAAGAAACGAAATTAAACGAAATAATTTATTTAGTAAGTAGGCCATAAGGGCACTTTTACAAGCCAGATTGTGAATCTACCGGTATTTCCCAAGAAGAAACCGATGTTGAGAAGAACGCTGAAATTACATTATAGCAATAACTATAAACGATGGCTTATAGAGATCCCCGTCAAAAAATATATCAGTACTAACTTCAACACAAATTCAAGCGCTACAACCACAGCATACTAGACAGTTGACACTCACCATAAATCCAGTGTATTGTCCCGCGTTGAGCCCAACTACGGCGGAGAGCAGACCCGTGGCCATGAATATATCGCCAGGAGGCACGTATGCCAGGCCAATGAGGGATAAGGCCGGACCCACATGGCCTGCCAATAGAACAGAAATCTAATTATCATTGAAACATCCCGAAAAATCTACAATAGCTAATAACAACTACGGTATCGGGTCCCTAAAAGAAATCAAAATTGTTTTCCTAAATGAATGTAGAGAAGTCACTTAGTAATTTCTCACTATCGTGGGTTTAAAAACTCGTATTAGACGAGCCTTTCGTTGATCTAATGATTTTGGTGGTAAAGGCGGTGACGGCGAAGTTTGTATAGGTCAGGTGCAGTCTGTATGACGCCACCGAGTCGGCGGTCGGGCTCGAGTGAGGACCTTCTTTGGAGGCATGTAAATCAAATTTTAAGCATTGTTTTACAGTGCGATAAGCTACAATACCCTTCACTATGTTAGCTGCTAACATTCATTATACGTCTCTTGGTTCACCATTGAACTGCTGCAGTTGAATGGTGAACCAAGAGACGTATAATTCCAAGATATTTGCTGACAATTATGTCTACTGTGTTTGTGTATAATATAAAATATGTACATTAATCTATGTCTGTATTTTGTAATTATAACCACCTTCAAAGCTCGTTGAAGGGCAATTAACAGTAAGTAAATATAGCTATTACAAACCACCAAAATATCCAAGAAAATACTTGAATAAATGTTACTTACGATGATAAAAACAATCCTTCGAAATGTTGTCGACACGCAAAATTCTCAAAATACTGATGGTCCACACAGCGGCGCACTCGCCGGGCGACTGAAATAATTTTCATACAACCGAGAATGCTATAGCATCTGTGTGCGGGATAGGGGGGTACGATTGTCGGCAACACATGTCAACTTGTCAGTGTGCGAAAAGCAAGTAATGTGACAGTAAGCGTACCCGGATTGCAGAGAAATTGACACCAAATGTTAATGTATACGTTTTCACTATGGCAAAGCGCATTCTTTAGCATTTGCGCTCAGAAAAGAAGCTCGATTAAAGACTGCTATAAAATGCGCGTCACAAAAGGTACTCAAAATTCGAATGCCATAGAATGCCCGTCTGCGAACGTGTTTATTGCGTTGGATTCGAACCCAGGATCGCTGGCTCAGTAGGCAACTGCACCACAAACTGCGCCAACCGCGAATTCAAAGTATCGCATCACCATCATCATCATTCCAGCCATAGAACGTCCACCGATAGACACAGGCCTCCTCAATAGACTTACACATTGGCCAGATAGCAGCAGCCGGCATCCAGCGACCTTAACCAGGTCGCGTGACCACCTTACGCGTGTCTGTCCTACACTGCGCTTGCCGGTACGTGGTCCCCACTCGACCAATGTCTGTCTTTATCTAATTTTGAACTTACCAATGCTGCTACAAACTTTCCTCATAACAGTGGTACTGAGCCAGCCCTTCGCGAGGACGTAATCTGACACAAAGCCGAATGGGAAACTGAGGAGGTACACCACGATGTAGGGCAGTGCTGATAACACGCCATTCTGTTGAAAGACGATATCTTTTCTATAAAAACATATTTTTTCAGTGCGTCACGTTCACATAAATTAAAAGACCGTTCATATAAAAACGTTATGATCAGGAATGGATGGGACACTTTTTATTGTGGGTTTACCAGATTTTTATTTATTAGATGTCCGGTTAAATACGTGGTATAAAAAACATACCGCTTTGATATTAACTCCAAGCACTTGGCTCATGTAGGAAGGTATTTCTGTCATGAGGGTCCAAAAGCCCCAATTCTGGCTGCAGTGGACGATGATCAGACTGATGAAAGGTGGCGATGTGAACAGTGCCTTCCATGGTACGGATCCTGACTGAAAAGAAGCCAAAAGGTTTTTATATTAATAATTACAAAAACCTGCTCAAAAAAAAATCTGCTGGACTGAAAAGCGGTTGAACGAGGAGGTGCTTGAAATCGTGAACGAGGACAGGTGTATTTCAAAAGAATGTAAAGAGGAAAAAATATTGGACACCTGCTGCGACACGACAATTAAATATAATATAAAAACTATAATAGAAGGAAAAAATTAAGGGAGGAGAATGAGTCGAAGACCAAGGAGAGCTTACATGGACCAAATAAAGGAGAAGGTGAACGTGTCGTACCAGGCTGTCAAGGAGAAGGCGCAAGAACGAGATGTATGGAAATTGCTCCTCCGACAAGAGCGTAACTCTTAATTGACGATGAATTACAAAAACATGGAAAATTTAGACTGTTTTTTTTTCCACAAAAAAATAAAATAAAAAACAGCATATTTCTTTATCCTGAAGCTGTAGTAGATTTCCTAAAGACACCGGCTTGGCAGTTGTTCAGCGCGTGTAGTCGGTATTTATATGTAAATATTGACGCAGGTTAACTATGAAAGAAAAATGAAAGTTCGTTTATTGATTGACTAGGTGCACCGATTGGCCTTATGCCACGGGAACACTAATTTTTTTGGATAAAAAGTTGCTTATTTTATAACAACCTTTTATTTAGCTTGCATGTTGTTTAAAGTATGTTTGTTCGGGTGAAATCTTGCAACTCAATTTTGAAGCAGATATCGTCAACCGATGGAGCTGAAATTTTGCATACTTACTTAACTTTGATGACAATACAATAATATGGTACCATGGGGCTGATCTGATGATGGAACCGGAAGGTGGCCATAGGAACTCTATAATAGAAAAAGCAATCCTACCAAGCTTGGGTTCTTTAGAATCGTCACAGTGAGCATTTGATGGATACCCAAAGAAAATTAAAGTCGGATATTATATAAAAGCTTGTCACTAAAATGACATTTTTGACAGAAAATTATTAACCCAGGGTGTCAGCTATTTTCATACCAAAATTTATTAAAATTGGTCCAGCCGTTTGAGGCGTGAAGAAGTAACAACCATACACATAAACAGACTCACGAACTTTCGTCTTCATAATATTAGTGTGATTAACTTTAGATACCTTCTGTCCTCCAACATGGCCAAGAGAACTCTGAATGTACAGCCTTTCCTCCGCACTAATCATCTTCGAGCTCTGAGGAGAAGCCGCTCCTATGACGATGTAGATGACGGTCCAGACGGCTCCGCAGCCACCCACGAAGTAGAAGATGGCTTGCCAGCCCCAGTAGTCGGCAAGAAAGCCCGCTGAAATCAGCTCAACGGCTGTTCCCAATTGTCCCCCTGAAGAAAAAAAATCTATCACAACTCCGAAACCCCTCCGTCACTGAATGCACATTGTATCCCAGTAACGTTACGCCAAATGTTAATTTGTCGTAAAGTGATTTATTCCTATAACCTGTATTTTCAGGATCTTATAAACATCGCTTTAAAGAAACCATTTGGTTAGGTAAGGTTTGTTTTATAATTATTCTGAAAAATTAACAGTTTTGGAAAAAATGGCTTTCGGACAAATGAAAATTTGGCAAAACTTTACAGAGGGGAACGAAAATTAGCCGAAAAAAATTAATGCGTTACAGTCCATGAGCTTTTTATTTATTTATTCATTATTCGAATAAAATACACATTATTACAGTAATAAAACCAAGGCACTGTGAACAACAAAAATACAAATAAACAAGACTTAAAACAAGCTGGATTTAGGCAACATAACGGCGTGGCTCCGTTACTTCGTCTGATCTGGTATAGAATACGGCAGATTGCCCGGAACTGCCAAAACACGACACCCTTTGGCCAAAGTCAGCACCTTGCGATGGTGCTATATGCTGATGCTAAGCTGGGCATAACGCAACTTCCTATATTTTGTCATATTATAATTTTAAGTTAACTGTTATTTACTCATTCATATAACGGTAAACACTTGTTTTACATATAATAAATAATAAAATATCTTTACCCAGTGGTTTCTTAAAGCATACATGTTTTTAGGTAAATTTATTATGTAAGTAAATGTTTAAAGAGGCAATATTAATATAAGCTACAAGTATTGATATTGGGGCATTAATGTTAAAGAGATGCGTATATTCCGAACAGATCACGATCGTTTGTTTGAAGCCTTTATAGGCTATAAAATACAGAAAAAAATAAAATATTTATGACTCACAGCATTATTCAGTAAAAAATATCTATATTATGATCGAATGTGCCTGAAAAGCTCTGTTGGTTTTACTTCTCAATGATAGCACAGTAACGTTATTATTTAAATAACCAGCATTTGTGAACAGCTTATACGAAATCACTATTTATTTATTTATTTGGTGACTGGTTTCGTACAAGTAGAAAAAAAGTATTATTTCGCAACTGGTTACGAACCTCCGGTTTCGTACGTGGCCGAAGGGGAAAGTAACCGACGTTAATGAAACAAAGTTGTGCTATACGACAATGGAGACAACTAAAAAGTGTTATATTTCAAACAAAAATTGTATTTTGCAAACCGGTTCAGCCATTTTAGAGTAATCGGCGAACAAGAAGAAACAACTCGACGAGCTGTTTAAATTGGTTAAAAAGGAACCTCCTAATTTCACACAAACAACCAATAAGACGCAGTTCTCCGGCGTTTTTTAAGAAGATCTTGAGAGAAATCTTTCTGTACTGTTTATGTTCTGTGGCTCAAGTAAATTATGATAAGGAGTAAGTAAACAAGAGCGATAACTTCCATTTCTCATTTGTCTCACGTGTTTTGTTTCTCCGAAGTCTTCATTTACGAAACAAAAAGCGATCTTACAAGTTGATCTCATAATATAATATCGTCAATTTTCATTTTGTCACCACGCGTTGTAGTTTTGAGATTACGAGAGAACTCGTACAACGAAACATAAACCTTTTACGAGCCGCATCGCCGTTCTAATCACTTATCTTGATATACCGTTGTTTGGGTTAAAAATTAGGGCGCATTTCAGTGATCCGGAACCGGGTGCAGCGGAATGGAAAAGAGCAGAGAACAGAGACACACGTGTCGACACCGACGCAAATCTGGGTAGAGCTCTTTTATTTGAAAGTCCCTTTAGACCTGCTTACATTTTTCTTTTTACATGAAGTAAAGATTTCGACCAATGTGATTGGAGAACTCATGGTCGGTTTTTGGGGTCCCGTACTCCGTACCCAAAGGGTAAAAACCCTATTACCAAGACTCCACTGTCCGTGTGTCTGTCACCAGGCTGTATCTCATGAACCGTGATAGCTTAGCCAGGTGATATTTCGCAGATAATGTATTTCTGTTGCCGCTATAACAATAAATACTAAAAACAGATTAAAATAAATATTTAAATGTCCCACACAACAAACGTGATCGGTTGCGTTAACTTTGCACCTCATTAGTATTCGGCACCATACATAACAGGTGCAAACTGAACATAACCCGGCCAGTTATTTTATTTGTTGGTACGGAAGGCTTCGTGCAATAAGCCGGTTTTTCTTCATTATCGGTCTGCATCAGTGATAGAAGCATCCAGTGATATGTCACTTATTTTTATCGCATTATAAAAATGTACGTTTACACTTTGTTCTATTTCACATTGAATTCAGCTGTTTAATTCAGTATCTGATCACTTAGGATCAAAAATGTTAAGACCGTGTTTTTATTAATCTTAGTTTCTTACCTGCATAAATAAAAGTGCCCATTCGGTTCTTCTCTTCCAACGGCACCCATTTCCCGATGAGATTGTGCATGCATGGGTAGATGAATCCCTGAGTTAGACCTTGCAGGACTCGGCATGCACACACAGCTTGCCACCCACCCTGGAATTAATTTACTATTCTTAAATAGGCATTAAGGTGTGAAGCTCGAGACTTTTTGTACGAGTCCTAGGAATACCCGGGTTTGCCATACTAAAATTTCCCGAGACTGCAAAGATTTTAACGCTAAATTAGCAACAATGTACACCATTTCAGCTTCATCCGATATGGGCGAAACTAAAATGCTGTTGAATATATTCCGAAAGAATTTACTATTCCATCCATATTTAATATAATAATATGTGTGAAGCCCGAGATTTTTTTGTACGACAGTCCCAGGAATTCCCGGGTTTGTTATAGTAAAATTTCCTGAGACTGCAAACCCTAAGAGGTATGCTTAGGATTTGTATCTTTTTGTCACATGCTGAACACGTACAATATGTAACAATTGACCAGGAGATCCAAGATTTTGACAACACGATGTGGAAATGTATGGATCTCTCTCTTGAGAATTCGAAATTCCTATGGCATTGCCTCACACACTCAAATAAACATTTAACAAAATCAATAACAAGGGGACACGATAGAAACTTTACATTTTAAACTTCGGAATAGCACACAGTATAATTTTTACATTTCTGCATTTGTTGCGATAGATATTGTTGGATTACGTGGCAAAGGGTTTATTACCATTTTATGTGTAACTTACGTAAGTAGCAGCTGTTGGTAAAATTAAGGAGATGATGGAATTGCATCCCACGCTGATGGTGACAAGGAGGTTGCCACCAACTCTCTCAGTCATCAGACCTCCAGGCACCTGCAGGATCACGTAGCTCCAGGAGAAAGAGGAGAGAATCACGCTCTGGATCTGCATGCTCCAGTCGAATGTCTGAAAATAATGTTGCGATCACAATAAGTATTCAAAGATATTGTGATGAAAATTACGAGGATTGTAATGGATAAGGATGTTGATCAAAAAGACGTTGACCAGAACGGCAATGATCCCGTTGACGATGAAGTTTGTCCGGCGGCGTAAGATTAAAAAGCAATAAATCTTGTTTTTTATTTAATAAAGTGATAAGTCATAATAATTATGAAGAAGTGAATTTCGACCTAAATAAAGTTCTATTAAAGTTATTATTATTATTATCGCATGGCTTTATTTTTTAAACCAAGATTGATTGGACAAAATAGCTGGGAAGGTGAATTTGCTCCTTCCGAACCTCCCAGCTATTGTCCAAAAAATCTATTAAAGCTTAAAATTATTGGCGTAATATATGACTTTTGTTTATGACTGTTATATATGACTATTTTGTGAGTGTTAAGTTTGACTGTTATGAAATGGCGAAATTAGGAACAACTACTGTCACGCTGAAATTTCATATGATTGTCAGTGTCTCTTTGTTCGAGTCCTCTGTGTGTGAAGATTGTAGCGACACTTTTCAGGTCACAGAAAAGTTGGTCGCACTAAATGACATATTACGTAAAAATCTATAGTAGTCGACTTGAGCTCAAACATATTATCAAGTATGAATCTAGTTGATACGAATGAGGGACTGATCAAACATTTATCAGTACCTCATTCATATCTATGACTATCACCCATGACTGATAACTATCAATGTAAAAATCTAGTTGTATCGAAGCGCGTAAAACGGTATCCTGCCTTTTCGCAGAACTATTTTTGGCTGAATTTCATTTGCCAACTAACGTTTCGCCGACTTTTCACTTTGACAACTAACGATTACCAAATTTTTGTATGACAACTTTTCACTTGGCAGAATTATTATAAAGCAGATTATTATTATGCCTCTAAACTTTTGGCAGACTAATCATTAGTCAAATCTTTCACTTGGTCGAACAACTTTTGGACGATTAACGTTTCGTTGATGGAACAGTTCCCTTTTCATACATTAGGCAAGTTACAAAAAAGAAAAAGATACATACCAATGCTTACATATTTTTTTGGTTGTCCGAAACTCTGGCAAGCAAGAGTAACTGCGACAAAATGGAATATGTGTCAAAACAAAACCCAAAAACTGTAGGTTAGGTTAGGTTTGTTTTATGACCATGGATAGCGGAGCGTCAGATTGCTTGCTTACATGAAGGTAATATTAAAATGCTTGCAAGTATTACAAAAAAAAAACATACTATTACATATATTTATAATTTACTTTTAGAATAGTTTTTAATTTTTAGTTTTAAATATTAGTTTGTAATTGGTAAATTTACCACATACCTACATATTTTGTTTATTTTTTAGCAAGAATTTACTAATAATACCACTACACTTTTAAATTGGAAGCAATGCACATCAATATTTTTTCTTCTGAATAATGTAGATTTAAAACATTTGGTAAACAATAAACAACTAAGTGTATATTATGCCAACTAAAACATTCTGCTACATGAAAGGTGGCGTTTTAAAAATTTACGTAATAAAACACAGACCAAAAGTTAAGTTGGTAACGGTGAGGTTGGCAATTAATAAGTTGGCAATTGATAAGTTGGGAAATGAAAGGTCGGCGAAATAAAATTCCGCGAAACGGGAGTTGGGAAGTGATAATCGGCGTAACAGTTTTCTGCGAAAAATAAGAGAACCGCGTAAAACATATCAGGTACCAATCTAGTTAATACAAATGAGGGACAGATCAAAGATCACAAGCGGGAATGACGCAAAATTTTCGGATTGGGCCTTACGGTCGAGATTTGCATTTGTGAGTAAATACCCAATCTTTTCGGATAGGAAGTTATGAATTCGTTTATAATAATATTAATATGGGATAGATTATTTGCCCGAATAAGTATTTTGTAGTACTTTAAAATCACAAAATGAACTTTCATGGAATAAGCAGCGAATTATAAAACTCAAAGTTCTGATAGTCACTTGTGGAAGGTTCTTCTATGAACTTACGTTGTCCTGTGAAGAGTCGGTCATTGCCACGATGGCCAGGCTCATATTGACCCTCATGGCGAAAGCCAAGAGCATGGCGAAGAACAGCATCACGCATTGCACGTGCCTTCAGTTTATATTTGAATTTATTTATGCCATGTATTTACTCAGGCCGTTTAAAATTAAATCAAGTCTAACCTAAACTAACCTACATAAGTATAGTAGCTAAATTAATGACATGGCATCCATTTCCTGGGCGACCAATGCTAAGTTATTATATGCCAAGTAAAATCTGCCCGGAAAATAATAACCCTTTATTTTTTATCTTTTATTTTTTTTATTTTGTAATTACCTACAAAGGCAGTCTCTGACTAATCTGCCTTGGCTGTTTTTACCCTTAGGGTACGAAACCCTAAAAATGGTAGGCACTTCATTTTTCTGCATATTAATTTGTGTACTTGAATCGTTACTAAAAAGAAATACTTTATTTCCTTTAATAGTTTTTAACTAGGTAATCGATTTGAAATACTTAAAGACTTTTCTGCGTAATATTATACGCATTCCTCTTGTTATCTTAGTTCAACGATATCTCTAATTGAGGCATTTCTCGGTTTCAACACGGTCATACGATTACTTTTATTCTCATTTGCCATAAATATCTCACTTCCTAATTTACATTTACCATAATGTTTTATTTTTTTGGTTCCAGGTTTCTTCTTTCTTTTTTACACATGTTTTTTTCTAATCCAAGTTGTATTCTAGCTCATGTGCTATGCAAAGTAGCATGGCTCATGGATCTGCTCCGCTCTGCTGGTTCCATGTGGTTGTGGTCGCAGTTCTAACCTAACCTACTTTACTGGAAGCAATTCACTTCTGACGCTTCACTGACCGCTGCCACGGCACGTTTGCTATGTTTGCTCGGCTTGTGCGCTGTTGTGGTCGCAGTTCTAACCTAACTTACTTTACTGGAAGTAGTTCGATTCCATACTATTGTGCTTAAAAGTATATGAAGAGTATATTATACGAAAAGTATAATAAGAAGAAGACGAAAAACATATACCTACTATTTAAGGGATTTAATAAAAAAAAACTTAATTGATTCTTTTGTGTAACGATAGTTACCCATATCTTTTGTATGGGCACGTATGGGTAACTTCCGTTACAATAAAGACGCGATCGTTATTTTGTTTTTGTTTAACTATGTACATGTATTTTGAAAATGACTCACTTATGGGGCATTAAATTAAACGTCAATTCTATCAAATGATTATTATTAGAAACTACATGGGGCACCTTCGTACGCTTTTTTTTTATATCGTGGTCGGGTAAAAAGTATCCTATAACCATCTTGGATGCTCAGTTATCTTTATACCAAAATTGGTTAAAATCTGTCCAGCCGCTTCGGCGTGACGAGAGGACAAAGGAAATTATGAAAACAGATGGCGCCAGGCTGGCATGGCGCCGCGCGCCCAAACAAAACAAATGACGATCCTACATCACGCTATTGAGATTGTTCCTGAAATCGTGACCCGTCTCCATATAAAACTGATTTTCAATACAAATCTAGAATTCAATGGAAAATAAATTATAAATATACATACTAAATTTTAAAATTAAAAAGAATCCCCCAGTACTGAAGCCGTCTGAGGCATCGTCCCCAGCACGCTCGCCGCGTTTCCCCTTTGAATGGCGAGGCTCAGTCTTCTATTTCGTCCTTCCACTTTGCTTTTGGACGGCCTCTGTTTCTGTGGCCATGAGGTCCGCCCCGCATAGTCACGATCTTCGTCCACCTGTTGTCAGTGAAGCGTGCCACGTGACCCGCCCATCTCCATTTCAGACCTCGTGCGAAGGACAAGGCGTCTATCACGCCAGTCTGTTTTCTTATGTTTCTGTGGCGGACTCTGTCCTTCAATTTGATTTTTAGTAAGCTACGTTCCAAAGCTCTTTGACAAGATGTTAGGTTTCTGTTGGTTGTTGAATCAAATATCCACATTTGACAACCATATGTGAGGCAGGGTAAGAGATGTTGAGTCTATTACTTTCTTTTTTAATTTTAAGTCCATGTTAGACTTCATAACTTCTTTATAGCCCTAAAACTTTTTCCAGGTGATTGATATACACCTGTCTATTTCTTCTATGTTGTTATTTTTGCGAAAGTATACTTGCTTGCCGAGATAAATATATTCATCTACATAATCTATCAAGTTATTATTTATTAGAATGTATAATACAAATACTAAAAATAAAATAAAATAAATATTTAAGGGGGGCTCCCATACAAGAAACTTGTTTTATGCTACGGAACCCTTCATGCACGAGTCGGACTCGCACTTGGCCAATTTTTATCAAACTTTATGTTCGGTCATGTGAAAATATGCCAATTGTTTTTCTAAGATACCTATGCGACGTGCCTGTTCAATTAGGTACGTGATTTTATATTTTGCCTCACAAATTTCAGTTTTAAAGTCAATTATTTAATACATTTTTCGTGGAATTTAAACATTATTTTAACAACTAAAATATAAGTTCATGGGAAAAACTAATTACCTACTTTTTAATTTGCGTTATCGAGTCAGACTATAAAAAACATACCTGGAAGAGTTATTTCATTGTGTTCGCACTACAAAGAAAATATTAGATTAAAGTACGTGAAACTATTGCGAAGGCATTTAACCACTTAAGAGGCTTTATCCCTTTTTTAGGGTTCCGTAGCCAAATGGCAAAAAACGGAACCCTTATAGATTCGTCATGTCTGTCTGTCCGTCTGTCCGTCTGTCTGTCCGTCCGTATGTCACAGCCATTTTTTTCCGAAACTATAAGAGCTATACTGTTGAAACTTGGTAGGTAGATGTATTCTGTGAACCGCATTAAGGTTTTGATGCAAAAATAAAAAAAAAAATAATAAATATTGGGGGCTCCCCATACTTAGAACTGAAAATCAATTTTTTTTTTCATCAAACACATACGAGTACGTATGGGGTAGGTATCTATGGATAGGTCTTCAAAAATGATATCGAGGTTTCTAAAATATTTTTTTTCTAAACCGTATAGTTTGCGTGACAGACGCTTCCAAAGTAGAAAAAAGTTGCCCCCCCCCCCTCTAACTTCTAAAATAAGAAAATGAAAAATAAAAAAAAAAACATATGATGTACATTACTATAAAAACTATCAACGAAAATTGCTTTGAACGAGATCTAGTAAGTAGTTTTTTTAATACCTAGCTTTGCACCTAATTTATATGGGGCGCTATACATACCAGGTGCAAACTTAACTTAACCACTTAGGGATGGAAAGTGTTTGAACGGAACCCTCGGTGCGCGAGTCCGACTCGCAATTGGCCGGTTTTTTTTCATATGATGACAAAATAAATATATTGATCATTTCGTCTAATATTTCGATAATACTTTTCCCTGGACTCTAGAAATTAACATAGGTATTTCATGCTTTCATTGCGTGCAGTCGAAAATAAGTTAAAAAAAACCACTGTAAAAGCTTATCGTTTCAGATATGTGGAGTCACTTTTACAACAAATTGTAAAAAATAAAGGATCTACGGTACCTATGCTATCGAAACTTTTAACCCCAGTGCTTATACGCAACATGCGCAACATTTTTCTTCGTATTTTGTTTCCGTATTATAACGGACTACTTCATGTACCACTCAGTCTTTTGTCCTGTTTTTCCAACACTTTATCATTTGCACATGAAAGGCGGTTTTCCCCAACCATTTGATACGTCACTCATTGCTTGACCACATAACTACCAAGAATTGTACCAAGAAGTTTGGCAATTCCTTTATCTGCCGAAGTATTAAAGTATGGAACTCCTTGCCGGCTCATGTGTTTCCTCCTTCTTATAACTTGGGACCCTTCAAACGAAGCGTGAAGAAGCATCTCTCGGGCCAGCATGGCAGTGTCAACTATCTTGGCACCGTTGGTTTCTCGTCAGTTGCCATTGCGACTTGGGCTACCCTTTTTGCTTACCATCAGGCGAAGGGGAGCCACTATGTTGTGGCGTTATAAAATAAAATAAAAAATAACTTAGTATTGTAATACGACTTTCAAAAATTGGTACTTACTTGGCTTTTTAACTTCATCTTCCATTTTGTCACCTTATTAACAATTGTATTTTGTTAACAATGACTAGATACGTTAGAAATAAATTCGATATTCAACTGTTAATATTCGAAATACGAACGTATAATTTTCCTTTTTTTTTCCCTCGTCGCTAGACAGCGCTAGTCGCTGCGCATAGACTGAATATTGTTTTACTTACGACATTTGAATCACCGCAGATCTATTTAATGCGGGTGTACTATCATTGTAATCTTTAGCATTGATGTTTAAATCTCTGTACGCGATCTGTGGACGGGGAAATAGGAAAATGTTGTGTTTAGACGTATAAGGGACAAACCGAGAAGTTAATTTATTATGAAGCATGAAAACTTTATATAATGTAAAAAAATCGGTAGCGTGATTATTTAGTTACACATTAGCAAAGGGCGGACAGTGCATGCAATATATGTCAAAATCATGTCAAACGATATATGTACGTAATATGGATATGACTAAAATCGGTTTAAAGAAGACAACATGAATGCAAAATAGTTATACAATTTTATTATTGTAGTAAACGATCATATATTTTTCTATGTCACATTATATTTCCAGTCCATTCCTTTTATGGTTCACTATCCACTTATCTTGAGAAAATGACCTCTACATCTACAGATTATTACAGATATTCGTAAAGTGATACTTCACCATTATAGAGGTATTTTTTACTTACTGATAATTATATTTATAATAAAAACTGCATACATAAATGTTACTCGAAATGTAATAAAAGTCTTATCTTTTTTTTTTTATTCAATAATATTAGCACATACTTTACAATGTGTTTAAAGTGCGCCAATTTTTTTGGCGTCGCGTTCTGTAACTACAATTATTGTGCACAGTGATGCTTACTTACTAACTACTTAACTTAACAAACATGCAATATGCAAACGAAGAATGCAGATTCTATACCGTTGCAATAGAGTATATATTTTACTAATGGATGGTAAATGAAGTCTGCGTTGGTAGGTACGACACACGAAATTATTATGAGTGCAAGATACAAATCTGGAGTAGGTACATTTAGTAATTATCATGTACCTAGTATCTATCTTATGCTTTCGTCACCATATTGCATCCACTGTCCGCCTTCTGCACATTAGTGTACAAATCTGCACTTGTCAACCCTAGCAACTTTTGAACATCGCTTAAGTTAATGACAGGTGTCAATTTAAAAACTTACATAAAACCTTTGATTTAATAGGGTTGTCACTAGTGTTGCAAAGTGTCCGTCTTTTTCAATAAATGCTCGACATTTTCGATAAATGTCCGGACATTTTCGACAAATATTGACACAATTGACATTTATTTTATGAAATAGTTTTTCCAGTTTTAGTCAAATGATCATCGATTATTACTTAAATACCTGACTGGACTTTACAAGATATCTATATCTCATAACTTTTCGATAAATGTCTGGACATTTTCGACATTTACAGTAATATTGGACATATATTTTTTTTTAAATGTTTTTTTCATTTTTATACAAAGAATCAATGATGATGATCACTGATTCTTTGTTTGTGACATCACAGCTGCTTAACAACTTAGAAAAAAATCGGTCAAGTGCGAGTCGGACTCGCTTTATCGAAAATATTTTTAACGATAATTTTGTCGTCGGAAAACAGTTGTCTCCATATATCGACATAAGTCGGAGTTAGTTTACCGACAGCAAGTAAGTTTGTACCCACAAACGTTATACATTTTCGATTCCCTCGCCAACGTCAACAAAGCAACATAAACGCTCGTATTTTTTTTATTTTTTTTTACTTCGAAGTTTGATTTTTTC
The DNA here is from genome assembly GCA_905147355.2 of Apotomis turbidana. Taxonomy (NCBI): domain Eukaryota; kingdom Metazoa; phylum Arthropoda; class Insecta; order Lepidoptera; family Tortricidae; genus Apotomis; species Apotomis turbidana. The sequence goes on from LR990293.1 coordinate 23,472,245, forward strand.
ACGGCTCCAAGGGGTAGGCCAGCATGCCTGATTTGATATTACGAGAGCTTGATGCCTTCACGCATTCCTGAGAAAAAGGTATTGACAGATGGACATACAAACTGAAATGGTGGTCCTATAAGAGTTCCGTTTATGCCGATTGACGTATACAGAAACAAGATTGTTTTTGACGTTTTGATGGTAACAAGAGTAGAGCTGTGCGCCGTGCCGCCACGCCGTCACCACCGGATTTGGTCGGCGTAAATCTTCGTGGCGTGAATTGAAGAAATTCTACGACTAGACTACTAATACAATATTTCGTAGATTTATTTTTGTGCCTTTTCATTTCATAAAGAATTTATATTTAGTTGATAAAGAATATGTAGACAGTTTTCAAAAGTATTTTGGGCTAAAATGTATAGCTGTATTGTGTTGACTACATTTACTGCACTTTTTGAAAATCTATGAAGTTGTTAGTAGTATTCCGCATAAAAATAGACACAACTGGAAAATCTAAAGGATCCTGTATCAGATGTGCGATCCAAGCGGAGTCAGCTCTATGAAGTAACCGAGATCACACCAGACCAGGTACAAATTAATATAATACACACCTGCGATCATCTCGATCAGCCAACTAAGTTAGATGATGTGATCATCCATTCTTTGTAACGATATGGACACACGAAACCTTCCATGAGGATGGAAATGATTGTTTTTTTTAGAAGATTTGAAAGAGAAATATTAGAAACAGAAAGAATAAGCATAGGGATTACTCGGCTGGAGATCTTCACGTTTACCTGATATATCGTTGGGTACAAGCGATCGAGGCAAAGGGTTGACCGTTACTTTGTATAAGCAACATACACGCATTCTATCAGGTTTGGTAGAAAGCACTTCTTTCGAAGAATCCATCCTATTGGCTTTCCGAAAAATAATATGAATCAGTCAGTATCTTTCTAGCAGACAGAAGCATAAAGGTTTTAGTTGACGTTGCATGTTCAGACTCATGTCTGTGAATGCTAGTCTCAAGGCTGTGTGATATATGAACGCCTACGCTATTCTTTCTGCATATTAATGATAAGCTGCAAATCTGCACCATTCACTGTTATGCAGATGATAGTACGACTGATGACTGATTGTGGTGATATCTCTCGGGAAAACTTCATTGAGATCCGAAACAAACTTGTGTCTGAAATTGAAACTTTCATAAAAGAATTTTCAGAATGGGGTCAACTTAATTTAGTCCAATTTGACCCTACAAAGACACATGTGCGTTTACTTCTAAAAAGTTTGCTCTTGTTGTCGTTTCGTCACCTTTTAATTTAACATGTTTTCATTACAATAATGGTTCAGTCTCCTGATTCGTCAACATTCCCATTTTATTACTTTTCTAACGCGTTCACATTCCACAATGCTACGTCCTTCACTTTCTTAATATATTGTTTACATATCCGCGTTGATGATATAGCTTTTTTTTATGCTAGCACCTGTGGTGCTGATATAGCACAGGTGTTCAATGCATGAAGTTGCAACTGCAAATATCCCAAATATCGATATTTCATAACATATGTAACTGTTAAGCCCTAGCACATGAGGCCAAATATTTGAGATAGGTACTGATAAAAATAAGCATTGAATTATTATGGGTTACGGCGATAATTTTATTGGCGCCGGCAGCGTGGTATAAAACCCGTCGGCGCACATGTCTAGATCAGACTCGAACCGCTCTGGCGACAAATACTTTGATTCTTTAGAGTTTAATGAAGAATCCATACAAGTTGAATCCATAGACGAGTAGCTTCATGAATACTGAATGTATTTTTCTATATTTAGTTTAGTATTTATCGGTAATTTATTTGGATAATTTAATTTATAATGTCCGGCTAACAACAGTTTATAAATGTTGTGCAGCCCGGCCACCCCAACAACGACAATCTAATTAAGAATTTATGTTTTGTTTGATTATCTAGAGGTATCTTTATGTTTAATAAATATTACGTTTTGTTGTTGTTTATTAGCTATAAGAAATATGACGCTTTAGTAGTATAATAGGTAAATAAACGTGTAGTTTAAGTAGGATAGGTTAAGGATAATAAATAATCACACTGACTACATTTCATTCCCCCATAGAATAACCTAGTACTTGGATAAGTACTAAGTTATAACGATTAGATCCTAACAGCACGACGGCAGTCCGCAGACTGGCGGGCGACAGAGGGGAGGTAACGCGGAAGGTATATCAAATGGTTGGGAGGCGAGGTAGCCACGCCCCGCTCTCACCCGCGCCCCGCTGACGCCCGCACAGGTCGTTTTCTAGTCGAAATTAGGATCTAATCTAGTGTTTATCTGATAGTTACCAATTAGAATCTTGTTAGACTATAGTTAGGTATAAGGTACGATTGTTATTATATAAGATTTATTAGTGTTCTTTGATGTTTAAGTCCTAATTGTGTAATGTAAACAAAATTAATAATAATAAAGTGTTGCGGCAGGAGAGGGGGAGGCACGGATCGAAATATAAGGCGATACATTGCGCCGTACTAGCATTATTCGATCCAGCAAGCTACAAGTGCTAAGAAGAAATCCCTGCCCGTCTCTCTCCCCGGCCTTCAAGACTCAAGAAGTATTTCATTAGAAGAAATCCCTGCCCGTCGTTATACCGGTCAATCCAACGCTATACCCGTCAATCCAACGTTGCTCGTCAATCCAACGTTTCGCCTACCAGTCATAGGTGCGTCAGGCACATCATGGTCCTTCAGAAGCCGAATCAAGAAAGAAGATTCCACTAAGAAGAATATTCAAGAAAGAAAATTCAAGAAAGAAAAGTCAAGAGAGAAAATTCGACATGCCCGTTACAAGATCGCAAGGCAAGGGTCGGTCTCTGATCTCGCTACTGGCAGGATCGGAGACTACCTCGCCGGGAGAGGGATCTGGGCAGGGGGACTCCGCGACGGCAAAAACACGGACGTCGGTCACGGGGGACACGGCAGAGAGCGCAACCGCCACGTCCACCACGACCACGACCACCGCCGCCACAACCACGCCGTCAAAACAAGCTTGCCCCGCCGCTCCGCCGTCGATGATGTCCACGAAGACGACGTCAAGCCGCCGCGTGCTACGCATCGCCCAAGCTAAAGAAGAGGTCCTACGCATCAAGCTAGAACTCGCCCAAGCACGCATCGCCGTCCTCGAAGCCGAAAACAGCGACAACGACGACGGAGCCACCGTTCTGTCCGCCCAATCCAACAAGCGGGTGGACGAATGGCTCGACTCCAGTCAGCAGCACATACTGGCATTAACAGAGGTGCCACACAACGAAGAAGAGCAAGAACCACAGCCAGCCACGGTTCATCGAGACGCACCGCGCAACACCACAGTCGACGCCGGGCAGGGCCGCCCGCTCCCCGCGGAGCCCTTGCCGCCCGCCGTCGCCCCCCCCGCCCCCGCCGCTGCCGCCGCCGGGTGGGCCGGGAGGGGAAACGCGCCGCTCTCCGCCGCCGCTCCGCCGTTCGAACCAGCGCAGCCAGCGCAGCCCTACGCGCAGCCAGCGCAGCCCTACGCGCAGCCAGCGCAGCCCTACGCGCAGCCAGCGCAGCCCTACTATGAAGCAAGAAATGCACCGCCGTGCTACAACAGCGAGAACATCAACACAGAAAAGGCCATCGTCGCAGCGAATCAAGTCAACCTGTCCGAGTTGGCGTCCGCCATAGCCGTCGCTGCGCGTGCCGGCCACACCTCTCGCTACCACGCCGAACTGCCGCCGTTTAGCGGTTCACATGAAGAATGGCTGTCGTTCAAAGCCGCCTATGAAGAAACGAAGTCAACTTACACCGAGGCAGAAAACGTATCAAGACTACGAAGATGCCTGAAAGGGAAAGCCAAAGAAGCCGTCGAGAACCTACTCATCTACCACGGCCGCTGCGAAGAAATAATCAAGACACTAGAATCAAGATTCGGACGTCCTGACTCCATCGCCCTCAACGAGCTCGCACGCCTACGAGCACTGCCGCGGCTGACCGACGGACCGCGCGACATCTGCTCATTCGCCTGTCGCGTGGCCAACACGGTAGCCACACTGCGAGCCCTCGACCGGAGTCAGTACCTCTACAGCCCCGAGACGATGAAGGCGGTCACAGACAAGCTCACGCCTGCACAACGGTACCGCTGGTACGACTACGCCGCCTCTCATCCGAACAATGAACCCGAATTAATCAAGATTTCATCATTTCTTCAACGCGAAGCCGAATACTGCGCGCCGTACGCCCCGCCTGAGAACTATGACGTCACGGGGCAACCGCAGCAAGCAAGAAGAGTACACAAGACGTTCGCCGCCATAGAGAAGCCGCCTGCGAAATGTTCCTGTTGCAACGCCGATAGTCACCGAATAGAAAAATGTCCTAAGTACAACGCCGAGTCGGTCGACGAACGTTGGAAAATAGCTAAAAAACAGCGGCTATGTTTCCGATGTCTACGCTTCAAGAACAAGACGCATTTCTGCAAACGCGAGAAGTGCGAACAAGACGGCTGCGAATACTTCCATCATCGTCTACTTCATTATACCAAGCCGAAGGGGACCGCCATCGAAGCCGTCACGTCAACGTGGGTACCCCGCAGCCCCCGCGCCTACCTCAAGCTAGTACCAATAACAGTGCGCGGACCGGCGGGAGCTGAACCCACACTCGCCCTGCTGGACGACGGATCAACGGTCACACTCATCGACGAAGACATCGCACGAAGAGTGGGCCTCGACGGGCCGAACGAACCCCTACACATCGAAGCTATCGCCAATCAGAAGGTGAATGCCGCCAAGTCACGCCGAGTCACGCTACACATACGGGGCCATGAAGAGGAAGTGAAAATACGTGCGCGCACTATGAACAGTCTGCAGTTGTCGTCGCAAGCCGTATCCGACGACGACATAGACGCCTGCGAACACCTGCGCGACATACGAGAGCACCTCAAATACGAAGCCCAAGAACCCCGTGTACTCATCGGCCAAGACAACTGGGACCTGCTTGTAACGAGAGAGATACGTCGAGGCAACCCCGGACAGCCGGTCGCCTCACTCACGCCGCTCGGTTGGGTACTGCACGGTACTAACTCGCGACTCGCCTGCCGCCGCGTCGAAACGTCGAACCACATCGTACAACACGAAGACGACATCGACAAACAACTCGCCGAGTACTTCGCCATAGAAAATCTACTCATCGAGCCGAAACGCCCGCAAAACGATCTCGAACAACAAGCACTTACCCAGTTAGTCCAGTCAACGCGGCATACTCCAATGGGCAACTACGAAGTCCCGCTACTGTGGAAAAAAGAAGACATGAAAATGCCAGACAACTACGAAAATACACTCAAGCGTCTTCACAACATTGAACACAAGCTGGACAAGAATGAAGCCTTCAAAAAAAGATATAATGAAGAAATGGAAGCATTTGTCAACAAAGGTTACGCCGAGCCTGCCCCGCCTACGAAAAATAAGAAGATATGGTACTTACCTCACTTCGCCGTACTTAACCCCATGAAGCCGAATAAAGTACGCATCGTCCACGACGCCGCCGCCAAGACGAGAGGCCTATGCCTCAACGACTGCCTACTCACCGGTCCCGATCTGCTGCAAGCTCTCCCCGGAGTACTGATGCGCTTTCGCCAACATCCCGTTGCCGTTGGAGCCGACATTGCCGAAATGTTCATGCAAGTAAAAGTGAGGGAAGAGGACCGGGACGCGCTTCGCTATCTCTGGCGCGGCGACCGTCGTGACGACACGCCACCACAAGAGTACCGTATGACGTCATTAATTTTCGGAGCTACGTGTTCGCCGTCGATTGCCATATACGTCAAGAACATTAATGCAGAATCACATAGAAGCACGCACCCTGAAGCCGCCGATGCGATAATCAAGAATCACTACGTTGACGATTACCTGCAAAGCTTCAAGAGCGAGGAGGACGCCATTCGAATAGCCAGCGATGTACGTGACATACATACACGTGCACACTACAACCTGCGTCAATGGACATCGAATGCGCCCGCCGTACTACGGGCTCTCGCGTGCGAACAAGGCGACAACACACACGTCGAGCTGAGCAAAACAGAAATGAAGAATGAACGAGTATTGGGCCAAGTCTGGAAGCCGACGACCGACGAAATCGCCTTCAACCTCGATCTCAGCCGATTGCCGCCAAACAGCCTCGACGTGTGCTGCCCTACGAAACGTCAACTGCTGAAGATAATGATGTCCGTCTTCGACCCGCTCGGTCTCGCCTCGCCCGTCAGCATTCAAGCCAAGAAGATACTGCAAGAAGTATGGCGCCGCGGGACAGGATGGGACGAAAACATCGACGCCGATCTTGGCGAACAATGGGCGCAATGGACGACGCAACTGAAGGCTCTACGAGACGTCGCGATCCCGAGATGCTACCCGCAGTACAGCTCGGCACACACACGCGAGCTGCACACATTCGTGGACGCAAGTAGCACTGCATACACCTGCGCACTATATTGGCGGGTGATAACCGACGACGGCCGTGTACACGTCACACTCATCACGGCGAAGGCGAAGGTCGCACCGCTCAAGCTGACGTCGATACCGCGGCTCGAACTGCAAGCTGCGGCAATGGGCAGCCGCATGGCCGCCGCCGTCATCGACGAACACGACTACAAGCCGAACAATCGGGTGTTCTGGACGGACAGCCGCACCGTGCTCGCCTGGCTGCGCACCGGCTCGCGCGCCTACAAGCCGTTCGTCGCACATAGAATAGCGGCCATAGAAGACACGACAGCAGTAAGCGAATGGCGTTGGGTACCTACCAAACTCAACGTCGCCGACGAAGCCACCCGCCAAGCACCCGCCGACTTCAACGCGACACACAGATGGTTCAACGGGCCCGCCTTCCTGCTCGACGACCCGTCAACATGGCCCGTCGAACAAGCGCAGCCGCACGACGTCAACACGGACGAAGAGAGAGCCGTACGCGTCGAAAGATGCAACATCGTGACAACGTCAACGTGGTTCCCACCGGCTGGCAGATTTTCCAAATGGGAGCGTCTACTGCGCACTATAGGCAGAGTGCTTCAATTCATAGCACTATGCCGCCCCCATCGAGCCAAGACGCTATACAAGAGAACAAAGAAAAACAAGCAGGCGGACGAGGATTGGCGCACGACGGCGAAGCGGCCCACAACTCGCCCCACGACGCGCCCGGCGGAAACTCGTCATACAAAATACCTAACGCTCGACGCAACGTACCTATTAGAAGCCGAAAATCTAATAGTACGAGAAGTGCAACGCGCTGCATTCGCCGAAGAGGTCGTCGCCCTACGACGGGGGCGCCCCCCTACCCCGCACAGCCGACTCCGAACACTGGCCGTTGAACTCGTCAATGACGTCATCATCGTGAAAACACGCATCAACGAAGCAGCGGGAATAGCGGAACGAACAAAGAAGCCTGCGGTGCTCGACGGCAACCACCCGGCGACGAAGCTGTACATCGACTACGTACACAGAAAATTGCATCATAGCGGCGTAGATGCAGTCGTAAACGAGTGCAAACAACAATACTGCATACTACGTTTGCGCACCGTCGCACGCGGAGTACTACATCGATGTCTGCCCTGTCAACGAAGAAAAGCGCGGCCGACTGTACCACCAACGGGAAATCATCCGCACACACGCCTCGCGCACCACGAGCGGCCATACAAGTACACCGGCCTCGACTTGTTCGGCCCGCTTACCGTCACCGTCGGACGCGGCACGCAGAAGAGATACGTGGCGCTGTTCACGTGTCTGACTGTACGCGCCATACACCTGGAAGTCGTACCGAGCCTTAGTGGGGACTCTGCGGTGATGGCCCTGCGACGTTTCATCGCGCGACGAGGCTGCCCGACGGAGATATGGTCGGATCACGGGACGAACTTTCACGCCGCGGACAACGAAATGCAACGAGCCGCCGCCGAAGCAGCTGCAGCGTGTCAAGAGGAGGCGTCGCAACGACAGATACGCTGGCGCTACATTCCCCCGGGCGCCCCGTTCATGGGCGGGGGGTGGGAGCGCATGGTGCGCGCCGCCAAGGACAGTCTCTACGTGGTGCTCAAGGACAAGGCCCCCAGTGAAGAAGTGCTGACTACGCTGCTCGCCGAGGTGGAGTTCACGGTGAACAACAGGCCGCTGACACACGTATCAGTCGATCCAGAAGAACCTGAAGCCCTGACCCCGAACCACTTCCTCATCGGAGGCGCCGGGCGCACGCCGCTGCCCGGGATCTACACCGACGCCGACGTCGCCGGGCGCAGCACATGGCGAACAAGCCAACGCCTTGCCGACCACTTCTGGACGAGATGGATCCGAGAGTACCTGCCCAGCCTTCAAAACCGGCGGGAGCCCTACGGACACGGCCGGCCCATCGAGGTTGGCGACATCGTCTTGGTGGCGGACGGCAACCTGCCGCGCAACACTTGGCCGCTCGGCCGAGTCACCGCGGCGTACCCGGGCCCCGACGGCGTCACGAGGGTGGTCGACGTGCTGACTAAGGGGAAGGTGATGCGACGAGCGACGAAGAAGCTGGTGATCCTGCCCACGAGCTCAGCCGACCTGCACCACGAAGATACGCAACACTCCGGAGAGTGATGCGCGGCGGGAGAGATGTGCAGCCCGGCCACCCCAACAACGACAATCTAATTAAGAATTTATGTTTTGTTTGATTATCTAGAGGTATCTTTATGTTTAATAAATATTACGTTTTGTTGTTGTTTATTAGCTATAAGAAATATGACGCTTTAGTAGTATAATAGGTAAATAAACGTGTAGTTTAAGTAGGATAGGTTAAGGATAATAAATAATCACACTGACTACATTTCATTCCCCCATAGAATAACCTAGTACTTGGATAAGTACTAAGTTATAACGATTAGATCCTAACAGCACGACGGCAGTCCGCAGACTGGCGGGCGACAGAGGGGAGGTAACGCGGAAGGTATATCAAATGGTTGGGAGGCGAGGTAGCCACGCCCCGCTCTCACCCGCGCCCCGCTGACGCCCGCACAGGTCGTTTTCTAGTCGAAATTAGGATCTAATCTAGTGTTTATCTGATAGTTACCAATTAGAATCTTGTTAGACTATAGTTAGGTATAAGGTACGATTGTTATTATATAAGATTTATTAGTGTTCTTTGATGTTTAAGTCCTAATTGTGTAATGTAAACAAAATTAATAATAATAAAGTGTTGCGGCAGGAGAGGGGGAGGCACGGATCGAAATATAAGGCGATACATTGCGCCGTACTAGCATTATTCGATCCAGCAAGCTACAAGTGCTAAGAAGAAATCCCTGCCCGTCTCTCTCCCCGGCCTTCAAGACTCAAGAAGTATTTCATTAGAAGAAATCCCTGCCCGTCGTTATACCGGTCAATCCAACGCTATACCCGTCAATCCAACGTTGCTCGTCAATCCAACGTTTCGCCTACCAGTCATAGGTGCGTCAGGCACAAATGTCGTTTGTGTCTTTAGATGTCCATTTTTGTCAGGTAAATGTCGATTGTGACGGACAAATTGACAAATGTCGCACGGACATTTTGAAAGTGTCCGTCACTTTGCAACTCTATTTAGGTGGCATTATTCTGTCAGCCCAGTCTTCAGAAATGTTCCACCCTGTATATTATCGCTAATTTAATGCTGACTGTACTAATCGAGCTTCTCCAGGCGTGCACAAAGCAAACATTTGGTGTCCGTGCGTGCACATGATTACAATTATTGATAGAATCGTGCATTAAAGTGGATACCCTGTATACATTACACAGAGTAACATCAAATACTGTCGATAGCGAAGTGAATATTGGCTACTAAAAGCGGTTACAAGTGTAATGTAATAGGAAAACGGATTTATTCATAATAATAATTAATAGTAATAATATTATTAAGCCTCTTTATTCCAAACATCGATACATATATTAAGGTTGTCTGGAAGAGATCGCTCTTTAGCGATAAGACCGCCTGTTTTTGATTTTCAGTTCTAAGTATGGGGAGCCCCCAATATTTATTATTATTTTTTTATTTTTGCATCAAAACCTTAGTGCGGTTCACAGCATACATCTACCTACCAAGTTTCAACAGTATAGCTCTTATAGTTTCGGAAAAAAATGACTGTGACATACGGACGGACAGACGGACAGACAGACGGACAGACGGACAGACGGACAGACAGACATGACGAATCTATAAAGGTTCCGTTTTTTGCCATTTGGCTACGGAACCCTAAAAAGGGTAAAAAAAATGGGACCCTATTACTAAGACTCCGCGGTCCGTCCATTTGTCTGGCTGTCTGTCACCAGGCTGTATCTCATGAACCGTGATAAGATAAACAAGTAAGAATAATAAACTGCTTGGGTCACATCTATAACTTAGTTTAATTACTTACAGGAATCACAATAAATAAAGGATGAGAAATAGAATGTCAATTTAATTATTAGGTTTCAGTCAAAAAAATTGTCATAGAATAATAGGTTTTATATAAGAAATGCTTTTAAAGTGTTTTTAAATTCGATGTTACTTTCCTTTTTCGCTACTATGGCTTGTGGTATCTTGTTAAATATTTTGTGTGCCATTCCAAGTACACTTTTTTGCAGCAGTGCTGTGTCACTTGGGTGCGCTTTTATCTTGTTTTGAAGCCGTTGACTTTTAAACTTATTAAATAGATTTTGGTTAGTAATATTATTATTTCAATTGGGCCTTTTGTGTGCCGCATCGACCATAATTGAACGTAGTTATGCAATAACGTTCCAACCCACACATCACTTAAAATTGAATTTTGAACTTATTGACATATGGGTAGTAAGTTTTTGTAAAATTTTCAGCGACTTGTGGTTTGGAACGTTATTGCATAACTACGTCCAATTGATCTATTGTGGCAGCCCTGTCTTAAAGCTCACTGCTGAGGCCCGTTGAGTCCAGGAATTCCCAGATTCTTTGGGCAGTGAGATGTTGTATCTCCTCTGGGGGCACAAAGTGTTGCCCTAAGTGGATACTTCTTTTGTGCATAAGTGGTCCACAGGAGCAGAGGATATGCATAGCTGTCTCCTCTGACTCTTGGCAGAACCTGCACCTTGCGTCCTGTTCCATACCCATTAGGAACAAGTGTTTTTTCAGCTTGCAGTGACCGGTCAGAGTTCTAGTCACCGCACAGACTTTTGACCTTTTGAGCTGTAGTAACTCTTTAGATAACTTTTGAACAAAGCCTTTTATAAGGGCTTTCGAGTGATTTTGTCCTTTCACAGCCACCCACATCTCGATCGCCTTAGATTTGTGTAAATCGCTGAGCAGAGAGTAAGCTTGGCGTTTTGTGATTCCACAGAACGGTTCTGGGCCGACAAGGGGCTTGTCCGCGCGAGTTTATCTGCTCTTTCATTTCCGTCAATATCGGAGTGACCTGGTACCCATCTAAGAGTGACTTTGTTGGTTTCGCCTAGGGCATTTAAATTGTTTTTGCATAGTTAGACTAGTCTAGATTTGACCTCTAGTGATTCCAGTGCCAACAGGGCAGCTTGGCTGTCCGAGTTGATGTATATGTGGCAGTGTCTTATGTTCTTGTCAAGGTTTATCTCTGCGCATTTGTTTATGGCAAAGATCTCCGCTTGGAAGATTGAGGCCTCTGTGCCCATGCTGACGCTTGCATTGAGCTTAGGTCTTTGTCCATAGACCCCACATCCTACATCTTTTCCTTTTTTGGAACCATCCGTATACCAGATGTGGCAGCCCTCTTTGAGAGACATTTGGTCGTTTAGCCATTCGTCTCTGGAGGGTAGTTCCACTGAGTAGTATTGTGTAAAGATACATTCAGTGAGCATGTCGTCAGAGGGCATGCACAGTAGTTTGTTTTCGAACACTGAAGCCTGTAGCTTGTTCAGTGCTTGCGAGCGCCATTTCGTCTTAGACAGAGTGCAGAGCCTGTAGATGCACTGCTCGGCCTCTTTCCGCACCTGTAAGTGCAGAGGTGTTGGGTCGAGCAGTGCGTCCAGGGCCGCGCCCGGCGTCGAAGACAGGGCTCCTGTAGCAATAACGCAGGCAGTGCGTTGTAGGCCGCTTAGTTTTAGGGTCGCTGTCTTTTGGTTGGCCTTGTTGCACCAGACAGCGGAGGCATAAGTTATTATGGGCCTCACGACTGCTGTGTATAGCGACATAGCAATGTTGGGTCTTACGCCCCATCTTGCTCCTGCCATTCGACAGCATGTCCACAGTGCTAATTTCGCTTTTTGGATTATATTGTTCAAATGCGTGTTCCAAGTTAGCCTTTGGTCAAAGGTGACCCCTAGATACTTGGCTTCATTTGAAAGTGGTATAGTTTGTCCGTTTAGCTTTAAAGTATTGAGCTTGTCGAGTTTCCTTTTATTTGTGAAGGGCACTTTAATGGTTTTGTTTGCATTGATAGACAATTCGTTTTCTCTGCACCATATACAAATAGTGTTGAGAGCTCCTTGCATGATGTTCGAGGTTGTGTTAAGGCAGGGTCCTTTGATTATGACTACGATATCGTCGGCATATCCTTGTACGTCATAATCGTTGGCCACCATTCGAACAAGGAGTTGGTCAACCGCTAGAGTCCACAGAAGTGGTGATAAAACCCCTGTGGACATCCTCTTGTGGTGTGAAATTCATGCGTGGTGGCATTTAGGGTTAGTATTACTGCTCTATTGGAGAGCATACTCCGAACCCATCTTTTTGTGGTGCCGTCTACACCTTTTGATTCCATACCTTTAATGATGGTATCTGTGGGTGTCTTATCGAAGGCCCCTTCTACATCTAAGAACGCGCATAGAGCTGTTTGCTTGTCCTCTAGGGTTTTCTGCACCTTGTCGACCAGATCTAGCAGGGCAGTTTCTGTGGATTTCCCCTTTTGGTAGGCATGCTGGCAGGGACTGAGTGGCCTTGTTACCAGATATTTAGCTCTTACGTGTTGGTCAATTTCCTTTTCAAGGATTTAGGTTGTGAATAGTCCTTTTTCCCTGCTTTTGGTATGAAGCGTACCTTGACCTTAGTCCATTGTTCTGGTATCACGCTCAGGGCGAAGCTCGCCCTAAATATTTTTACCAGAAACGGGAGGAGAAAATCGCGGCCCTCCTGTAGTAAGGCAGGGAATATTCCATCATCTCCCGCAGATTTAAATGGTTTGAATTTTCCCAGGGCCCATTTAATTTGGTTTGGTCTGAAAATATTTGCAGCCAAGTTCCAGTCAGTGTTGTGTGCCCTATGAGGTTGTTGCCTCTTGTGGGCGCATCGTTGAGTATCGCTGGTGGAATACGAGCCGGGGAAGTGTGTGTCCCTGAGGAGTTCTAGCGTCTCCTCTTCCGTGGTCATAAAGGTATTATCTGGTTTCTTCAGGAGTCCGAGATAATTTTTTGGTACCTTGGCTAGTATTCTGTGAATTCTCGCTCCTTTGTGGGTCTGGGCAATCTCTTCAAATCTTTTCCATGACGCTCTCTTGGCTTTTCTGATCTCTTTATTATATTCTGTTAGCGCTCTTTTGTACCTTTCCCATTCGCTACGTTTGGTAGAGTGATTGAATATGCGGCGCGTGGAGACCCGGAGCCTTTCCAGTTTTTTGGTCGACCACGTCGTCGTGTTTTTGTTGTTCGATTCCTTCAGTGGACAGCTCCTTTCGTAGGCCTTGTTTATGCCTTCTGTCAGGAGCTCCACGGCTGTGTTGAGAGAATCTGGTGTTTTGATGTGTTTTGGGGTTTCCTTTAGGTACTCTTTCAGCAGGGCACCGTATGTGTCCCAGGCGGTCTCTTTAGGATTCCTGCGCTTTTCTTGTTCGGCGATTTCTAATCCTTTAACATCAAAAAGAATATGTATATGGTCCGACATCGAGTTTCACTACTGACATGCCAGTCGGCGAGGCATTTGGCTGCCTTTTCAGTTGCAAATGTTATATCGAGTACCTCCTGTCTGGCCCTAGTAACGAAGGTCGGCGTGTTGCCGTTATTCAATAGATGCAGACAGTTAGTAAAGATAAAGTTAGAGAGTAACTCACCTCTATTATTGATTCCTGTGCTCCCCCAGATGGTGTGGTGAGCGTTGGCGTCACAACCCACTATCAGTTCCGACTTTTGTTCCTTGGCATATTCCAGAACTTTAGTCAGCTCTTCAGTGGGATCTACTTTCTCTCCGGGCAGATATGCAGAGCAGATTAACACCTTTTGATTGCCCCGCCCCTTGAGATCGACGTATGCGACGGCTAAGTCGTCGCTACATAATTCTGAAACAGGGAGAAAGTTAATATTTTTGTTAAACACGATGCAGGCCCTTAGTTTGGTTCCATTTTCATGAACTAAAATTTTACCTGCATTACTCAGACCCGCGATCTTGGAGTCGCGGTTCAACCATGGTTCTTGTATGAGGGCGATGTCCCGGCCATTGTCGCTGAAGATTTTTTCCACGACCGCTGAGGCCGCGATGGCGTGGTGCAGGTTGGCCTGTAGGAACTTCGCTCCCCTGGGTGCTGCGTCTGGCTTCTTACGGCCGTTGGGCACTGCCTCACCCTCGCCGTCCTCCCCTGTTGTTGGTCGTCGTGCCCCTTCCCCTGGAGTGGTTCGCGCCCCTGTGGGTTCCCCTGCCTGGGGGAAACCGCCCTGATGTGCCCGTGGTGTGGGGGTGTTGGAAGGGGACCGCCCGTTTTGGTCCAGGGACCTTCCGCGCAGGTGTTGAGTGCTGGGACTGCTGGGTGATGATAGTGGGCGGCCCTGATGGTCCTGGGAGGACCTGTGGTTCTGCGGGGGGTGGGTTCGAGGCTGGCGGTGGTGGGGTTGGGGTTACCTCAGTTGCAGACTGTTGGGCCCTAGCCGGGCCCTTTAGTCGGAACTGGACTTCCCGGAAGCCAAGGCTAACCTTTAGCTCCCTTTTCTTAAGGGTCTCCACAGATTGGTCGTCTAAGGACACGGTTAGCATAACCCCGCCTTTTTCAACCTTTGTGTGGATGACCTTCCAGAACTCCGTGTGCAGCCCCTTGTTTTGCGCACGGAGGAGAGATAGCGACCGCCCGACCTTCGTCGCATCTATCTCTGGGATGTACACCATCCCTATGTTTTGCCTGGGGAGCTCATTTTCGGGTATTATACCGAGGTTGGCTGTTGGCCATGGTTTTAGGGATGGTGTGGTTTGCTCGAGCCAGCTCTTGGACTGCTGGTCGCTACATGTGACGAGCAGCCAGCCGGGCTTGTACGAGTAGCCCTTGAAAGTAGGTCCCTCTCCAGGTTCCATGGTCGCGATTTTCTGCAAGATGGTGTTGCAGAGGGACTCCAGTTGTGCGTCCGTCATGGGACTGGAGTCCTTGATGCCGACCCGGATCTGGCTAAGGACCTCGCTATAGGCCTGTGTAGGCGGAGGTTTAGTTGGGGGGGTCTCACTCACCCTTGGGGCTTTAGAAGCATTCCCCTGTGGCGGTTCCTCCTCCGAGCGTGGCCGTTTTAACGGCTTTTGCCCAGGTTTGGATTGTGAGGCCCCAAACTTATACCCCATGGCCTTTAGTTCCGCAAAGCTCTTTGCGGAGAGTTGTGTTGCATCAGCGTGCGGCACTCCTATTCCTATGAGAGCTCTATAGCGGCCTTTGGAGGAGCCTCCCAATTTCTTGGCAGGTCGCTGGTGGGTGGTGGGGGGATCACCGGTTGGCGGGTTTGGTCCGCAGACGGCCCTTTCCACCATGCTGGTGCTCCTTCCCACCTCCATAGGTTGCTCCAACGTCTGGGCAGATTGCTCCGCGCCTACCGTTAGGGGCAGTAGTTCCTGGCATAGGTCTTCCAGGTGACCATCAATATTGGTTTTTGTAGTATTAGACGTTTTGAACCCACGAGAAGCTAGGGAAACATATGGTCGACTCCTGCATTGCCCCGCTTACAGGAGTAAGGCAAAGACTACCCCTCGATTTTGCCCGGTTTCGAGGGTACACCGTTAACGACTGAGCTCCCCCTCAGCCATGCATCTCTCGGCACGGTACGTTTAACACCTTAGATTGGGGGGGTTGGGCCTCTCATACTTGGCTACCTTAGGTCCGGGGTAGATGGTAAATAAAGCGACGCCCGATTCGACCTTTGGTATCACCGGGGTGTACGACCCGAAATGAGGCGGGTTCGCCCCAGTTCCGTTCGGCGGCAGATCCTGGGGCGACGAGGACGTGTATGAGACACCACTTTGGTTAGTAATAACAAATATAGCTACTTCGTATATATACAAACTCGGTAGTGTTAGTAGTTTTAGTTTAATAAAATGTGGTTTGCATGCGTTAGTTTGGTTAAGACCGCACATTGACCTAACGCACTTTTTTGAGCTATAAATGCGTTGTCTCTATTTGGTGAATTTCCCCAGAAGATTATACCATACCGTAAATTAGATGTGACATACGCATGATATGCAATTAATACAGATGATTGATTGACTATTTTCCTCAAATTGTACAGAGTATATGAGAATTTACTTAGTTACCCGACTACGTCAAAGGACAATGTATTTTTACTTCTTCGCCACCGGAGTAAAAATTAATTAAACTGCGTAGTTACAGTGTTTATTTGTGGAGGCAATAACTAACTTAGTGAATAAAATAATAATATTGTATTTTTTTTATATAATAAATAAATAAATATTATGGGACAATCATACACAAATCAACCTAGTCCCAAACCAAGCAAAGCTTGTACTAGACGACGATATACATAATATATATATGTATATAAATATATATTATTTGTTCTTGGGTCACGGATGTTATCTATATGTCGGAGACGGTCATGAGTACGGTAGCTCAACGAAGCCGGCGCGCCATCGGAAGGCGACAGTGGCGCCCCCTTGAACCTGTTTTGGCGCGCTAGACAGAGTCTTGGCGGTTCACTCAGCGAACGCCCACCGACACTTCACTCTGGGCCACCGTCGAGTGCACTACTGCCTTGGAACTGTCCCGTTTCGTTGTGCTATACCAAGTTAGAATCAGTGAAACGTTATAACTCAACAATACTGTGTTAATTTAATAAAGACTATTGTGAGACTTTGATAACCTAGCTTACAGACCTCTGTGCCAGGAACTGTTATTTTGTGCTTCATTGTATAAGGAATAAATCAAGTTAATTGCATCCGTATTGTTTCATCTTGCTCGCAACTACCTCCTCGTCCACAACTATGTCGATTAGCTCATCTAATGTGCCACACCACACCGGCCATCCAGACCTGTCCCCGACATCAGAAGTTGGGATGGTATCTACGGCCCATGAGCGAACACGAAGAATGATGGAACACGAAGCGAATAAAACGGAAGAAAAAAAGTTCGTGGTTACTCTTTGAAATACAACGAACTTGACATCACTAAATCAAGGAACAGGAGCTACAAGCGTTTCCGTTATTGAAATTCAAGCTAACACCGTCACGGAGACCTACAAAACCGTATGAAAACAAATGAAGATTGCACTGTTTAAATTGTTTTCATTGCGAGAGAAACGGACATGAAAAATTCGATTGCTTACTTCGTATAAAAGAAAACTACAAATTACCACCTCGGCGACAAAAGCCAGCAGTCACAATACAAACTACATCGAAGTTCATTGTTTGCATCAAGAACAGCGGGACACATCGTCAGTTGTTGCACCAGTAGAAGTGACCCAGAAGCGACGGTCAACTACGAGCGACGCGTGGACGTAGGCACCATGGCCCCACCGACAGATTTTAAAAACACATCAGGTCAGTCGTTAACTTTTCACTACGATTCCGATATAGTGTTCACTAATAAAAGTGTAGCTAGATGCTGGGGTAGACTTGAGTCGCACTTATTCAGTTTAGTGGGTATTTGTCAAAAAAAGTACTAACGGGTACTGGTAAAAGCGACCCTCCAAGTAAAGTTGAATATTGCGTGATAGAAATTAATAATCATTTGCAACAAAGTTTATTGCACGTTTTGTAACGATTGTTTTCGTAGTGATATAATATGACTAAACGCGAAATGTTTCTACAGAGATTTAGTGTTGATTAATATGACCACTACGCAGTTTACCTACCCTTAAAAAGTTTATCATTTTAAAATTGCGCTGTGAAGATGCATCAATCATACACACTTAGAATTATTATTCTAATCATACACAGTACTTAGTAGTAGGAGCGGCTGGGCTTAGGAACTTGCTTTAATAATCTACCCTCTGTTCATGATTTTCCAATCATTCTGTAGAATTTAATTTTTTGACATCTTGAATAGTTTCTTACTCGGGGTACATTAGCTGGTGTATAGTTTAGCGCCTATAACTTCCGTAAGAACTGGTGAGCCTGTGAGATTTGTTTAAACGATTCTAATGTTACTTTTAACTGTGGTGATCGCTTTAGCCTAAAATATTTAAACGTAATTAGAACAAGAATTTGAAATTGAGGTTTGATTTTTATCATTAATGTTTCACAATCGGTAAAGCCTTGGTAATCCAAAGGTTATCATACAAAGTAAAGTTTGTTATTAAAATGCAAATAATGATTTGATTTAAATCTTTTCTTGCATCTACGTCGTAGATTATTTGTTCACATTAACGAATCATAATTTCAGTGTACCTACCTAACTTTGCTAGATTGATTTGAGTTTCCCTTTTTTTATTGGATTATTATTATTCGTATGGCATGTTATTTCAGATAACAAAAGAAACAATTCATTTGACTGAATGAATTGAATTGAAGTTGAGTTTGTTGGATTTAAGGTTAGAATGACCGAGCTTTGTGATACTGTGCTTGAAGTTTTTGTTTCAGGAAAAGATTCGTGAACTAACCAGCTAACAGCTAAGCCATGAGCCGTCTGCTTCGGCTGCCATGGTACAAGACATCGCGTAAAGAACTGCGCGAAGGCGAGCGACAGGGCGCCTTCAACCACGGGGAAGAGTGTTGACGTGTGACGTCACCACACCACACCATATGAGGCAATCTGGTGAGGAGTTCTCATTTTATTGTGATTCGGTTGCCGAGTGGTCGCTTATGGAAGAGTTGATTTCCAATAAGTTCCATGGCAAACGGCGGTATAATTCAGTGACTATGTATGACTTGTATCAGTCTAGCTAAAAATTGTTAGTACTGTGCAGTAAATAGACTTACTGAAGCGAGCCTATTAGAAATGTTGACATGTAGTATTGTAAATTGCAAGACCATTGGCCATAAACTTGACTTCCAAACATGCGCTTACTTGCACGATAGGTTGAGGGAAATGCCGGGAGCTACGTACCATTTGAAGTAGACGAAAAAAAATATATTGTGAGACTGGTAGGGAGGTTCTCAGTTCGGCTGGTCGACCATACCAGTCACTTCATCGTAGCCGTAGTCCGGTAGAAGTCGGCATCTGCTCTAAGCAGTCCGTGGATACGCGGTGCGCGGTAGGTGCTGGCGGAGGTCGGGTCACTCTCGCAGAGACCGTAGAGTCATAGGGTTGACTCGGCGATCCCGTGGGGATGCGCGTAGTGGGTGGCTAAGTTAGCCCTAGGCCACGAATGAGATACCTGTTTTGTTGAACGAATTTTCGTTGATTTAATTGTTTTGATATTGTCAATAAGGTGAGCCAAAAGGAAATGATATGGTGGTACATGGTTCCTAATGTGTTTTCTAAGGTAGAAGTGGTAAATAGCTAGTTTGTTTCACAACAAGCAACATTGTAGTACAATCTCATTTAAAACGTATAACACTATTGAAAGAATAAGTAATGTTACAATTGGTAGTTGGTTGTAAGATACCATAATTCGATTTGTATCTTTTGAAATATTGCGGTTATAAAACAAAAACTTTCACTTAGTTGTCAAAATTATTTTTGTGATATTTTTTTTGTTTTGGTGTCAGTAACTATTTGATGCGAAAGGAAAGATGAAGTTTTTGTTTTGTCTTAGGTACCATTTTGACGTGTTTGTCAGGACTGACCGAGTGGATACTGTTTTGGTTGTTGATTGTTTCAGAGCAACACACGAGGACGTGTGTCATCGCAGGATGGCCGTGTCGGAGACGGTCATGAGTACGGTAGCTCAACGAAGCCGGCGCGCCATCGGAAGGCGACAGTGGCGCCCCCTTGACCTGTTTTGGCGCGCTAGACAGAGTCTTGGCGGTTCACTCAGCGAACGCCCACCGACACTTCACTCTGGGCCACCGTCGAGTGCACTACTGCCTTGGAACTGTCCCGTTTCGTTGTGCTATACCAAGTTAGAATCAGTGAAACGTTATAACTCAACAATACTGTGTTAATTTAATAAAGACTATTGTGAGACTTTGATAACCTAGCTTACAGACCTCTGTGCCAGGAACTGTTATTTTGTGCTTCATTGTATAAGGAATAAATCAAGTTAATTGCATCCGTATTGTTTCATCTTGCTCGCAACTACCTCCTCGTCCACAACTATGTCGATTAGCTCATCTAATGTGCCACACCACACCGGCCATCCAGACCTGTCCCCGACATATATATATATAGATAACATCCGTGACCCAAGAACAAATATTCGAGTTTATCACACAAATATTTGCCCCGGCCGGGATTCGAACCCGGGACCGCGGGCTCAGTAGGCAGGGGTCTACAAACTGCGCCAACCGCGTCGTTTTGATACTGTGTTGGACTCACCTGTGTAGAAAACTCTAGGGAATCGGAATAATTTCCATTTAAAATGCATAGAAATGCCAATAAAACATCAAAGAGCAATTGGTCGAAAACAAAGAAAACGTTGAAAGCCAGTCCTCCGGGAACAGTGCAGTCTGTATAGAAATAATAGGCTGTGATAGATAAAAGGTACCCTTTGTTAAGAAATATGAGTATAGTGCAGTTTCTATCACAAAGGATTTTGCTATTCTTTTCAGCTTGAATGATCGCGTGGCATATCGTTCAAAACTGCAGCAGCTGTTCTAGCATAACTGGCATATTTCACATAGAAACCCTAGTCTCAGACACATTAAAATATTTAAACGGGTTTTCTCCAACTTGCTTGGAAATGTTGCCATTAATGTAGTAAAACTGGACCGCGAAATCGTTCGTTATATTTAGAAGGCGTTAATGAAAATTAAAAAAAATATATATTATTGGCCTTAGCCGGGAAATCAATATTATTTAAATAAGGCGATTAAGTAAAAAACACACCTTCCGTTTATAACGTCTCATACAAATGAGGGTAATCTTAATTTGGTCGGTTACTGCATTTTTACTTTTAATTTTTTCAAAGACTTTGATAATTCACCACACAGCCTATTGTCCACTAAATTTAAAAAATAAAAACTATTATAAAATTTTTAATTGTTCTCTGCGTTTAGTTCTTGCACTGAACATTTTTTTGCTCTGCTACTGTCAATGTATTTAAAATGTCGACAAATTTCGAATAACGGACAAACAATTTGAATAATAATCTTATATGCGGTTAATTTATTTTCATGATTCTTAGTTATTTATTAGAGATTTCTCACGACAGTTTTAATTTTAATAATATGATGATATTTAATGAGTGATTTGATAATTAATAAGTGTACCAAACGTAAACAAATGAAAAATAAAACAGAAATGATTGTGTCCAAATCAATATAAAAGTTATTTTGAACTTATGATCTTCTCCGAATGATAAATATGGTATGGTTTCTAAAAAAACAGTGTGTTTAGAAGTTGTTCATTTAACTAAAATTTATAATTACCTATGTGCATATTTTTTGTTATTGTGTTTTCATATATATTTAATTCTTATTCATATATTTTGTTTTAAATCAAACATATGATTCGGAGCCGAAATTTTATTCCTATTCCTAAAAAAAATAAGTACCAAATGAACTTCATGGTACTGATACATTAAATTAAAATGTAGATTGGTGATTATTTCCAAGCATATTTGGAGAAAAGCACTATACAAGCCTCGGCGGGAATGTCAGTTCGCAGATTCGTATTATTGAAGGACTCGGCTACGCCTCGTCCTTCAAAATCATACTCATCCACGAACTGACTTTTCCCGGCCTCGGCAGTAATATACTATTACTCACGTCGTATAACGCTTCGCGACTTTTACGACGTGAGTAAACCCGTTTAACTATTTTAATAACTGGCATAACTGTGACACGCGACATAAACTACCAGTCACTTTCCTTTGCGAGCAGGACAGATGACGCTAAGTTAAGCGGCAAGCAAAATCGCGACAATGTATACTGACCCTGCTGGTCGGTGAATGATGATCCCTGGAACGCTTCACAAAATGTGATAAATTTGGAATAATGTTATTGAACTATTAATACAAAGATCAAAGCACAAAGAAAATTAAATACGTAACCTGGCGGAAGGTTTGAATAATAGATTTATATAATTATATATATATATATATATATAAAAAATAACGTGAAGTAAAGTAAGTAATATTCGAAAAAAAAATAGAAGGGTGAAATTACTTTTATCTTGTTGTTATTATATCCCGTGGCCCAGGGGACAATAGTGTTTAAACTTCCGAAATCATAATTTTAATCGTTCTTTTAAAAAGTGGCTTAGACGATCACCAACGAGCAATACTTGGGAAAAACCACAGCTGTGTACGGAACTTTTCAACTTCCAGGAATAGAACACAGGTAACATTGTTCCCATTAATCTAAGTACGAACAATTGAAGTAACAAAATCATACTCATCCACGAACTGACTTTTCCCGGCCTCGGCAGTAATATACTATTACTCACGTCGTATAACGCTTCGCGACTTTTACGACGTGAGTAAACCCGTTTAACTATTTTAATAACTGGCATAACTGTGACACGCGACATAAACTACCAGTCACTTTCCTTTGCGAGCAGGACAGATGACGCTAAGTTACGCGGCAAGCAAAATCGCGACAATGTATACTGACCCTGCTGGTCGGTGAATGATGATCCCTGGAACGCTTCACAAAATGTGATAAATTTGGAATAATGTTATTGAACTATTAATACAAAGATCAAAGCACAAAGAAAATTAAATACGTAACCTGGCGGAAGGTTTGAATAATAGATTTATATAATTATATATATATATATATAAAAAATAACGTGAAGTAAAGTAAGTAATATTCGAAAAAAAAATAGAAGGGTGAAATTACTTTTATCTTGTTGTTATTATATCCCGTGGCCCAGGGGACAATAGTGTTTAAACTACCGAAATCATAATTTTAATCGTTCTTTTAAAAAGTGGCTTAGACGATCACCAACGAGCAATACTTGGGAAAAACCACAGCTGTGTACGGAACTTTTCAACTTCCAGGAATAGAACACAGGTAACATTGTTCCCATTAATCTAAGTACGAACAATTGAAGTAACAAAAATTTGAATAAAATAAATGCGTTTCCATTTGTAGCTTGAAACATCAAACCCCTTTTTTTTTCTAATATTGTATTTACGTTATTTAGAGTAAGGTTTTATAAATTTTTTTTTATATTTGTTTTAACTTTTAGAGTTAATTATGTAGATTGAGTTATGATTTTAAATATCCGAATAAAAATATATAAAAAAAAAAAAAAAAACTTATAAGCACTTACCTAAGTCGTAATGGTAGATTAATTTTTCAATTGATTCCAAAAAGGGTTTGTTATTTCTATATTTATTTTTTAGTTTATCGTTATCACCCCAGAACTCTGTCATTTATGAACCAATTTTTTTAATTTTATCTGAAAGCTAAATTTAATTTTTCCCTCCTCTCCCTTATGTCTACATATTGACCGACACAAGTCAATTACGAACGTAATTTGATTATTATCAAACCGTTTGTGATATTTTTATTCGCCGCTAATCTATCTAAAACAAGACAATATATCCAAAATAACTACTAACATTCCTGTTTACGTTTTTTTTTGTCGTAATACTATAAGTAATGCATAATCACTTTAAACATAATTGTCTGTAAGCATAATTTATTTTCACTGAATGATAACGCATACTTCTCTGGCATCATCTTTTGTTCGGGATGCAGTTCTAACCTATTTTAACCTACTTTTCTGCCTGCAGTTTTTTATATAGTTAGAGGTCAAATTTGCAGCGAACTTAAATTCGGAAATATATCATTTTTACTCTACTTTATAAAGCAAAAGAGAGGACTACAACGTTTTTTTCTATGCGAAAGATTTTACGACGAACTTTTTATTTCAGTTTTCGTTTATTATTTCTTATTATAGAATTTCCTTTTAAAGGAAATAAAGGCATTATCTTATAAATTCAAATTGGTTTAACTAAACGCTTATTAAACAAGAATAAGGTAAGCTTTTAACGGCCAATAAACTGCAAATTCCTTCCCGAAGATAACGAAAGGCTAACAAAGGTATTTGAATAAATTCTAGGGACTGCCAATTTCTGTACGGCGGAAACCTGTTTTATTTCCGGATGTTTAAACGTGAAACCATTTTAATCGGTTAAGTTTTGAATGTTATGATTAACAAACCGATTCTCATTTTGATCAACTATAAGCAAATCCATTTACTGAGTAAATTTGACGTTTCTAATGACATATGACCCACATCTTATTATCTATATCGAAATATTATATTATGCCATTAAATTTTTTTTTGCAATATTCTATACTTGCTTTTCCCAGCGGCTTCGCTCGCGCTGTCTGAAGGATGGAAACGGTAACTGACGTTTTTCTACCTACTAAAAATTTTACGGGACCAATCTGATGGGAAAATTATAAAATACTACAGAATAGCAAATCTTTTTGAAGTCGGTTGAAAACCATAATTGTGTCCGTAATTTTTGGAAGTTTGATTAAAATCGGTATTGAACCATTAAAAAATTTAAAATTAATTAAAATCGGTTTTACTTTGGAAACCTATTTGGTATCCCCTAACCGATGCTAGCAAGCAATAGATGAGATCAGAAATCTCGAGCCGTTCATTTGTATGCTAATTGACCCGATTTTGATGAGAATTAATTGATTGAGACGACAGAACGTCCTTGACTTTAAAGTAAACCTTAAATTGAAGACAACAGAAACAATTTTACGATTTAATGAATGAATGAATGAATGAATAAGCTTTATTTCAGAACTCAGGATTCCATAGTTGTTAGTTACAAAAACTTATAGCTACGTTAGTTAATACATATTTACTTAAGATTTAAGTAAATTTATAGGAACACGGGCAGATACATTGTTTTTGTGAAACATGGTAGTGTCTTATTATATTTTGTGTGGATACACCACAATTTTTTTATTAAACCAATAACACAAAGATCAAAAATTCGTAACCAGGGTTCGGAAATTCGGATCAATATTTACCTAAACTTTGGCGGCGGCTTTGTTGTTCAGTTATAGGTATAGGCGGCTTTGTTTGACGTATGAGTGAGATAGCAATAGGATTTTGTCAACTTTAGGTAAATATCGATCCGAATTTCCGAACCCTGTTCGTAACCTGGCTGGGTACAACATGTTGAACCAGTAATTTAGAGGTACCGGATTCGATTCCCGGTCTCTTCCGCCAGGTTAGGGCGTGGCCACATGTCCACGACACGGCGTCGTAAACGTAAAACGACACGGTGTCGCGTCGGAGCGCGACACATTATCCACCGTGCGAATATACGTTGCCGCGTCATGAAAACACACGACACGGCGTCGTAAACGTAAAACGAAACGGTGTCGCGTCGGAGCGCGACACATTATCCACCGTGCGAATATACGTTGCCGCGTCGTGAAAACACACGACACGGCGTCGTAAACGTAAAACGACGCTGTGTCGCGTCGGAGCGCGACACATTATCCACCGTGCGAATATACGTTGCCGCGTCGTACAAGCAAACCAGAGATGGGCATTAATCGATTAATTTTTTAGTCAACTAATCAATCGATTGAAAATATCAATCGTCATTTTTCAATCGCGACTAATTTAGTTGCGATTGAATTAGTTGTGAGAATCTTCGACTAACAATTGAATTAGTTTTAGTTTCAATCGACTAAATTTCACGATTAAATCAATATTAAAACTATGTAGTCGCTCGTTTTTGCATTTTTATTTAACTTGCAATATAGACAACTTGCAATATGTAACTACGAGTAGGTAGGTATGTACATTGTAGGTACTGGTATCTTGTATCACTTGTATCTATGTTGGTTTGGGTAGAATCTTGCAACTTATTTTGAAGCAGTTATCTTCAACCGATTGAGCTAAAATTATGTATATATACACGTTTAATTTGAAACGCTAGAATGACAATGCAATATTATGGGCCATGTCAACAATATTATAACGATAAATAACGAAAAACTGCAATGTTTACAAATCGCAAACAATATGTAGGTTGGTGCTCTATTAATATTTTGATACTTTAAGTACTAGTTCTAACGAGTATCGTAAAGTCCTATACGATACTGAATTACTGAGTAAATTTTAGACATAGTAGATATTATCAATATTTTGCTGTCTGTGTCATTAGTAAAACTCTTTTTAGTGTCACGCGGCGACAAAACAATAGGATAAAAGGATAAAGCCTCGTACTTCCTTTTGAAATGACTGCCATCATGGTTCATAATAGAAAGATTTGGATTTATCCAACATTTTTGTTTCTTCTGCTTTTTCTTCATGCTTCTTCTTAAAAGCAACAAGAGCAGAATACGTGTGATAGGATCCATGTCGAATTGAAAACTGATCGCAAAATATTATGAACATGTACGAGAAGCTGCGGCGTCGTAATCGAACGTGGCACCGCACCATGCATCTACTCAACACAGCAAAGTTAATCTGCCCGGCGCGCGGCGCGACCTGCGGTGCCCGGTGCAGCATGTGTTTTCACGACGCGGCAACGTATATTCGCACGGTGGATAATGTGTCGCGCTCCGACGCGACACAGCGTAGTTTTACGTTTACGACGCCGTGTCGTGTGTTTTCACGACGCGGCAACGTATATTCGCACGGTGGATAATGTGTCGCGCTCCGACGCGACACCGTGTCGTTTTACGTTTACGACGCCGTGTCGTGGACATGTGGCCACGCCCTTACGAATTTCAATTTTTCTTTGTACTTTGATCTTTGTATCAAAAGTACATTGTTGTAGAGGTTGCAAAGTAAGCAATAGATGAACGAGTCAGTTTGAAGGCCGACCCGAACTTCATTTAAACTCTGGCCGAGTTAAATTTATAAAGAGCATAACCAATCGCAGTTTTAATTAGTATCAAAAATTATTAGCAAAGTCGAAAATTAACAAAATTGTACTACCAGAAACATAGAATACTAAAATACCTACTGCTTTATTCCAGACAGCCTCAGCCGCAGACAGTTTAAAAAAAAACAATAAGACTTTAATTTATGCAAATTGAGAAAGAACTCAAATTGAATGACTTAATAAAACTGACCGAGACAAATTCCAGATAAATCCAGTATAAAAAAAATACAACTTTCAAAGGCAATTTTAGGTTATCCCTTACCCTGCAATACATGTTTTGATTAATAATGAGTCTCTGAATCAAGTAAAGTGAAATCAATTTCAACATTCCAGTACTTTTAAAAATGGTGCAACTTTCAAAGGCAATTTAAGGTTAACCCTTACCCTGCTTAAGTAATACATGTTTAGATTAATTATGAGTCTCTAAAGCAAGTTAAGTTTAATCGATTTAAGCTGTTGTATTAATTACTAGGACCGTTAAATCGTGTTTTCGAGTCAATCAAGCGGGGGTCTACAATTAAATTCAGTTTTGAATACGATATTAAGTAAGGGCGATCGGATTTGTGACTAAATTGGGCTATAAACAGCACTTGCTCGTTTTGAACTGCGGAATAGAAGTGCCGATGCTTCGTACAAACAAAATGATTATTTATTAAAGTATGAAATCGAAAATTATAAATTTGAGAGTAATTATTAATCTGTATCTTATATTATTACCTATTTATCTTATTGCCTTTTGGGCTATGTGAGCATATACCGGGTCCGACTTGTGTTCAATGATATATTACAAATTGATACATAGATCAAAGGCATAAAGAAACATGTAAATGCGTAACCTGATGAAAGAGAGTAAGTAAGTAAGTAATTGTTTATTTGTAAAACATAGGTAACATAACACAGGATGGTACAGAAGTACAAATACTATGTTTAGCCATTTGGTAGCATACAAATATTTATATAAGCATGCAGCATGCATTACTTATAGCAGTCACACAATATAAGTACTAATATTTTTTATCATTATAATCTAAGTATTCCTTTATTGAATAAAATGCGTTATCTGCTAAGGCGAGACTGGGACTAGAACCCTGTTCCTCTGGATTACTGATTCAACGTGCTGGATCCAGCCAGGTTCAGGTTCAGGTTCAGGCCAACCATTTCAATCTTTCATTATATTTTGATCTTTGTAATAATGGTTCAATAACGGTTCATTTAATTTTTTCTTTGTGCTTTGATCATTGTATCTATGTTAGAAATAATGAGACATGACATGTTTCATAAATTCATAGATTACAAGATATTTATTATACAAGTTATTTTCAAAAGTAACTAAACAAATGTTGTTTAGTTTAAAGAGTAGATGTTTATTTATTTATTGCTTCTAATACTGGTAACAACCAGCTACATTCCCCCGCTGAATGGCCAAACTAATCCTTTGGCCGAGGAATGAGGTGACTATGTGGTCCGACAACATTCTGACAATATCAATTGTTGTTATCTCAAACAAAAAGTTGAATGTGATAACAACGTTGAATTTAGTGCCAGTAAGAACTTCAACGTCAATCAATTGTTTAAAGGATTTATTTCATGTTTAACTTTGAGATTTTTGGTACCCTACTAACTTTACATACACAATTTAAATACATAAATAAAATAAATATCAGACAACCGCACACAAATCCATCTAGTCCCAAATAATCTCAAGAAGGCTAGTGTTATGGGTACTATACGACGATAAACATACTTATATAGATATACTTAAATACATAGAACAACCATGATCCAAGCACAAATATTCGAATTCATCACACAAATTTTGCCCTGGCTAGGATTCGAACCCGGGACCGCCGGTTCAGTAGGCAAGTGCTTACAAACTAAGCCAACCGCGTCGTCTTAACTCCAACTTTATAGCGACAGAGTTACTCGTAGATTTAAAACTCGGTAGGCAATTCCCATTTTCCCGGCCTCTGTAGTAATGTACTTACTGTTTTATCCTCTCATCACGCCGAAATGGCGTACGGCGGCTGCAGTACAGGCAGTTTCAACCAATTTTGGTACAGGTATAACTGCAAACTTGACCCGACTATCCAGCACGACTAAGAGTTATTGTATTAAGCGGTTTACACTCACGTGGAATTGTCAGGAACGACCCGACAAGAGCTCCATACGAGTTCGAAACATGTTGGGCCGTTCCTGGCAATTACACGTGAGTGTAAGTAAACTGCTTACTACCATAATGAAATGAAATGAAATAATTTGAAATAATTTATTCAGTAAGTAGGCCACAGGGGCACTTTTACAAGTCAAATTGTGAATCTACCGGCATTTCGCAAGAGGAGACCGCTGTTGAGAAGAAAGCCGAAAGAAACTCAACAGTAAGTCGCTTTTTCGTAAATAATACTTAAAACAATTACATGATACATTTGTAGCGTTATAACTAATTACACTGGTACACGTAAAGGAGATGTAAAATACTCCAAATCAATGTTAAGTAGGAAAATTAAAATAAAATAAAAATAATGATAAAAATAAAATATTAAATATACCCAGAGATGTATAATGTCTCTGGGTGTCACAACATGCAATAAAATAAAATAACTTAAATAATTTAATTCCACAGAGATGTATAAGGTCTCTAGGCGTCAACGTGAATAATTTACAATAGAAAATAATTATGAAACCTAAATTTCTTAGAAATGTATATGGTCTCTAGGCGTCATAGCATGCAATGAAATATTTTAAAATTATTAAATTTCCTCAGAGCTGTATAAAGTCTCTGAGTGTCATACTACACTAAGCTGTTTCTTAGAGATGTATACAGTCTCTAAGAGTTCAAAAAGTAAAAATCAACATATAATAACTTCAATCGAGTACAGGATGAAATTTCTCACGTTTACTTAATTTAACACTAGTATGCGGTTGCTACATCTTTAATTTGGCCCTTGCTAGCATGAACAGACCGGACCCCATAAACGGCACCCGTTCACGAGTATGACGCATATCTCAGCCATCGCCTCCCTCAACCATATTATAGGGAAGGCTGCGACCCGATCAGCGACGCCACCGTAAGCAAAGAACTTTAAGCGAGCATGACATGCTCAAACTGCCGGGCATACTTGACTAATACTGTTTGCCCGGTGAGAAACAACAAATTGTGCTCTCATGTTACATTAAAAATTACCCACCAAAATAATGCTTATTTAAAAATTTACTATTGACACACAATACTAAACTACTGGCTTAAAGGCATCACTGTCGTTTAAAAAGTCATTAACCATAAATAAATATGTCACACGAAAGTTCTAATAAGGTCCTAGGAATAAAGGTAGTGGTGGACGGAATGGTGTATCACTTCGAGACCACCCAAGTAGCGCTTATTCAGCCCTCATACAACTACATACAACAGGCTGCACAAACGACTTCTCGTTCGAAAGGTCAAGGTAATTAAAAAAACACTTTTTAAGACGCAATGTATTGCGAAATGTGCGATAGGTATTAGTAGAGTGACAGCTATGTCAATGGGTATGTCAATGTTGGAAGACGTACAATAATAGACATAGAAAATAGTATTTTCTATTTAATAGCATTACTATTTAATTTTTTGAAATTAAAAAAAAATTAAAACTGTTTTTTGTTGAAGTTGCTGAACAAATGTTGTTCAGTTTGAAGAGTAGAATCTATGTTTTAATTTATTGCTCCTATTACAGGCAACACCAGGTATATTGTTAAGAAAAAAATACACGGACAAAGTTGCATTGTATGGTAGCCGCCGGAACGAAACAGTCTAATGATTTATAGTTTCGCTAAGCCCGGGCATTTTCATTGCTCGAAGGAAGTTTTATTTCTCTTACTTATTAGGGTACACCAATAAAGACTGTGACCGAACCGGTTTACTGTGAGATTTATATTAACAAACTTGGATAAACTGGGATAGCATTAACTTACAATTAGTATAAGTAAGGACTGTAGTTTTTCAGATTTCGCACTTTAGACGTGTATAGACGTGTCAAAAGTAGCACAGAGGTTGCATAAGCTCATATGCAGCCTTTATTCAGCTAAAATTATGAGTAAAAGGGCTTAGTAAAAAGACGTCCACTGCTGGACAAAGGCTCCCCCCAAAGTTGAAAACAATGAACTTCCCTGCGCCGCCCTCATCCAATTGCTTCCCGCGATCCTAATAGGTCGTTGATCCACCTTGAGGCCTTCCCGCTCTGCGTCTTCCGGTACACGATCGTCACTCGAGAACCTTTCTGCCCCAACGCCTGCTCTACAAGCAACGTGCCCTGCCCGTGCCCAATGCCACTTAAGAGGCCTTATTCCTTTTAAAATGCTGATTGTTTTAGACATTTTTCTCTATGATCAAACATGTTTCTCAACATTTATTGATATTACTACCTAGAACAGGGCTATTGGTATTTATTGGTATATATTTGAAACCTACAGTTTGTTTTTTTCATTGATAATTTTTGTTTCAAAAACTACTCGAAATTTACCAAATTCACGCGGAAAATTGTTTTTTCAACCTTTTTTCGACTGCACGCAATGAAAGCATAAAATAGCTATGTTACTACCTAGAACTTGGGGAATATTATTATTAATTCCAAACATTTCATTGAAATTATCAATATATATTTTGTCATAATAATTATGAAAAAAATATTTTTTAAAGGGAATAAGGCCTCTTAACACTTTGCACGCCGACAGTTATAATCGGTACCGCGCTCCAACAGCTGATCACGAGCACCACTCGTGATGCTCTTTTTCCCAAGAACGCCGCGCATTTTTTAAGGCGCCACCTATGGTTCGCCGGTGATTTTCGGTGATATTGTAAGATTTATAAAATAATAATTAGCGTAGATACAGGCATAATTTCTTTTTTATTTAAGAGGTGTTTTAGTATTTTATAATGATAAAAATAAAACAATGTGTTTATAATATTTGTTTTATTTTAAAACTGCCGCTGAAAAGAACTCGTTTTATGAAAAAATAAAAACTCTAACATGGATTTGTTAGGTAGCCCGCGCAGCGCACTGACGAGGCAGCGCGGGCGACGCATCGTCATGCCGTTCCCCCAACCCTCACGTTAATAAATTGTAGGTGTGCGGGTAGCTTAAACGTTCTTCTACACGTTACTATTAAGCGGATCACGAACTGTGTTCGATCTTTTAATACAAACAGTATGAAACTCTTTTTATTTTACTTTTTATATAAATTTATTGTAAAAAATACCTATCCTAAGAAACATGATAAAATGAGTGAATAATAAATAATAATAAATATCAGACAACCTCACACAAATCAACCTAGTCCCAAATTAATCTCAAGAAGGCTTGTGCTGCAGATTGTCCCTTAATATTTATTTATTATTTGATATACATACTTATATAGATAAATAAATACTTTATACATAGAACATCCATGACCCAGGCACAAATATTCGTGTTCATCACACAAATATTTGCCCTTGCCGGGAGTCGAACCCGGGATCGTCGGCTAAGTAGGCAGTTCCTTAACCACTGCGCCAACCGCGTCGTCAAAGAAGAAGAAGAAGAAGTTTATCGTAGTCCATAACAAAAGCCAGTAGGCTCTAGTAAGAGCTTACTGTCGGACTTGATCGAGTTGGGCGATTATTCGAGCATTTCAACCGCCTCACTTTTGTGGACATATTATGGAGGAATCGGGCGTAGATTTTGGTACCATTTTTGGACATTTGTTAGATGTCCGGTGAACTTAGATACCTAACCAGAAATGAAATCGAAATCTGCAGCCACTTCAACAAAAAAGTGACCACGAAAGTGATTCAGAACAAACGCTAAAATAATGACCCAGCTTTGTGTGATGTATCTCTAATTCAGTAAATACGCGGTAAAACATTAGTTTTCAACAATAAAAGGCTACTTCAATATATTTATAACCCCCACATATTATAAAGCTTTACCCTATTCGCCCCATTCGAAGGGTTGCTTACAAAAGGAGAAGTGGCTCTACTCAATTACTATTGTATGAAAGAATCGATGTCTAGGGTTCCTTAGGAAGCGCTGTTAGTGAATTTCAATGCACACATTCACTTCCGTGGAAGTATTCATTCTTTTTATCTTATACTACCTATAGTTCGGTGAATAGAGACTAAAGTACTGGGGGTGACCTTACAAACAGTCCGGTAGTTTTGAATTTTTTAATGTTGTCTAGGATGGTTAGTGAGTGTTTAAAATGCAAAATTCACACTTGAATTTTGTTTCAAGGACTGATAGTTACGGAGATATGCACATTTAAAAAAAAGAAAAAGTCGCAATTTCCAGTAATGTATCAAACTTATGGATTATATGTATATCTTAATTTAGGAGCATTTTAGCTTGAAAAATGCGGAGACAATATTGTAGGAAATGAAATTTACTATAATTTACATTTTCGATTTGTTTTCAAGGACAGATAGTTACGGAAATATGCACATTTAAATTAAAAAAAAGTCACAATTTCCTGTAATGTATCAAACTTGTGGCTTATATCTTAATTTAGGAGAATTTTAGCTAGAAAATAGCTTAGGCCATCTTGTAGAGAATTAAAATTACTATAATTTACATTTCACACTACCTGCTATCATTTCATACTAATTATCCACCAAGAAATTATAATTTCGATTTAGGGTAAAAATGGTGCAAGAAAACAAAATAAGTACAGATACTTAACTCCTTATTTATTTTTGACGACGCGTTTGGCTCGGTTGGTAGACACCTGCCTACTGAGTCGGCGGTCCCGGGTTCGAATCCCGGCCGGGGCAAATATTTGTGCAAAATATTTGTTCTTGGGTCATGGATGTTATCTATACGAGGGGCGTCTGAAAAGTTCTAAGCCTAAGGTATTTCGAGGTTATATATGCGTTTATGATACTGGCCACTAGAAAGGCCATTTAAAAACAAATTATTAAAAAATAACATGTCACGTTTTTATTATTCTGTTTCGAGATATTCAACGGAAAAGTACATCATGTGTGAATTACCAACGAATATTACGAAAATTGAGCACCGTGCTGTAATTAAATTCCTTACAAAAAGTGACAAATCACCGCAGTGTATTTTTGAGGAAATGGCTATTATTTACGGTGATTCTGGGCCTTCTTATGCCACAGTCAAAAAGTGGAGTCGCTTATTTAAACTCGGACGGGAATCGATCGAAGACGACCCCCGCTCAGGGCGGCCAATATCGGTAGTGACCGAAGAAAACGTAGCAAAAGTCAAAAAGCTGGTATTAGAAGATAGAAGAATTAAGGTTTGGCAAATAGCTGAGGTCTTAGGTATTAGTAAAGAAAGAGTCGGAGAAATTTTACATGAACATTTGTACATGAGTAAAGTCAGTGCTCGTTGGGTACCGAAAATGCTAACGGCCTTCGATAAAGTACGTCGTGTGGAAACTTCTCGGGCGTTTTTAGAATTGTGCGAAGATGATTTAGATGAAGTTTGTTCCCGAATAGTAACTGTTGATGACACATGGATCAGACAGTATGATCCGGAGTGTAAGTCTGAGTCGATGCAGTGGATTGAAAAGGGTGAAAGGCCGCCGAAGAAATTTAAAGTGCAAAAGTCGGCCTCTAAGTTAATGGCTACGGTATTTTGGGATTGTGATGGCATTCTTTTAATCGATTATTTAGAAAAAGGCTCTACGATAAACGGAACTTATTATGCAAATCTAATAAGACAGGTTCGACAAGCCATAGTTGAGAAAAGGCGGGGTAAACTAAGGAAAGGCATTTTGTTTTTGCAAGACAACGCACCCGTTCACACCGCTAATGTTGCGAGGCGTGCTCTGAAGGAAGTTGGTTTTGACGAAATTGACCACCCACCCTACAGCCCAGATCTAGCCCCAAGCGATTATTTTCTATTCAATAATTTGAAGAAAGAGTTGAGGGGAAAGCGATTTAGAAGTGACGAAGAGATGAAGGCGGCTGTACAGGAGCATTTTGAAGGGCAAAATGAAGATTATTTTTTTAATGGCCTAAAAGCACTGTATAAAAAATGTAAAAAATGCATTGATTTAGGAGGAGACTATATTGAAAAATAAACACGAGTTCATTTGTGTAAATTGTTTTTTTCTATCTTAGGCTTAGAACTTTACAGACGCCCCTCGTATATGTATTTATATATTATGTATATCGTCGTCTAGTACCCATTGTACAAGCTTTGCTTAGTTTGGGACTAGGTCGATTTGTGTAGGATTGTCCCTTAATATTTATTTATTTATTTTATTTATTAGCCAGTATATTATGTCAAAACTGAATTCTTACATTGCCAATTTTTTATTCTTTTTTTAATAAAAAGTAGAAGTGTATTTTTCTTCCGAAAACGCCATGAGCTAGGTATTTGAGGCAAATATCTTCCGTTTTGGATTGGCTATGCCTTTTTAGGGTTCCGTACCCAAAGGGTAAAAACGGGACCCTATTACTGAGACTTCGCTGTCCGTCCGTCCATCCGTCCGTCCGTCCGTCCGTCCGTCTGTCACCAGGCTGTATCTCAAGAACGGTGATAGCTAGACAGTTGAAATTTTCACAGATGATGTATTTCTATTGCCGCTATAACAACAAATACTAAAAATAAAATAAAATAAATATTTAAGGGGGCTCCCATACAACAAACTTGTTTTATGGTACGGAACCCTTCATGCGCGAGTCGGACTCGCACTTGCCCAATTTTTTTATATAGCCGTTTTAACTTTTTTTAAAGTTTGTACCTTGACAATTTCATGCAACATTATTGTCGGAAAACCGGCAAGGTTTTTTTTTTAATTTTAACTGACTATAAACTATGCTCTTCGCATCCTGATTTTTAGGGTTCCGTACCCAAAGGGTAAAAACAGGACCCTATTACTGAGACTTCGCTGTCCGTCCGTGCGTCCGTCCGTCCGTCTGTCACCAGGCTGTATCTCAAGAACGGTGACTAGCTATCAGCAAGCAACAGTTGAAATTTTCACAGATGATGTATTTCTATTGCCGCTATAACAACAAATACTAAAAATAAAATAAAATAAATATTTAATGTGTTGCAATAATAATATTTTAATTCATAATTTAGTATGGTAACTTTTGACAAATATACCTAATTATTACTTGTGTTATATTGTTTAGTTTAACTTTTGACGATGCAAAAGTGATACTTGTGATCCAATTTGAATAAATGTTCTTTTCTTTCTTTCTTTCTTTCTAAGGGGGGCTCTCATACAACAAACGGGATTGGTTGCGTTAACTTTGCACCTCATTTGTATGGGGCGCTATACATACCAGGTGCAAACTTAACTTAACCACTTAAGGATGGAAAGTGTTTGTACGGAACCCTCGGTGCGCAAGTCTGACTCGCACTTGACCGGTTTTTTTAACAAGAGAGTCAACAGTTTCGACCATTTTTGAGGAAAGATACTTTATAGACTTATCCGTTATGAATATAAGGATGTTACAGAACCTTGTGATTTCGTACCGCCACACCCTTAACCAAAATGTTTGCAACAAAAAGAACCCGTTGTAAGAAAGGGCTGCCTTAATGACATATTTCGATTTGCGTCGATCACATTACCTTTGTCCGACATCATCTTTGATGTTGTGAAAACTGAACAGACTGCTTCGTTAACGAGCACAAAGGTATTATATACTATTCTGATGGTCAGAACCCTTACCATGAGTTTACAGTGACCTTACTCGCTAGCGACAGCGTAGACGATTTGTATGGAGAACAGGGGATGAGGGGTGCCCCTTGAAATCTCGACAAACTTTTGATCGAATTTCATTTCATCGAAAACGATTCACAGAATATTCAGTATAAATATTATCTCTTGGAGTATTATGGCTTCATCGTCTATTCATTACATATTATAACAATTATTAGAGCTATGTTATAAGGAATTTTAAATGCTTAAAATTACATTTAATAGATTATTTTAAAGACAGAACATCAAATAATTTATATTATTTCATCGAGGTATTATTATACAACTCATTCATTTCAGGTTAGGTTAGGGTTATTTTTTTTTGATGACCCCAAAAACGAAACGGCTCGCAGACATAGGTTGGTTAGGTTAGGTTAGGGTATTTTTTTTTGATGACCCCAAAAACGAAACGGCTCGCAGACATAGGTTGGTTAGGTTAGGTTTTTATTTTGATGACCCCAAAAACGAAACGGCTCGCAGACATAGGCTGGTTAGGTGAGGGTTATTTTTTTTATGACCCCAAAAACGAAACTGCTCGCAGACGTAGATTGGTTAGGTTAGGTTAGGGTTATTTTTTTTGATGACCCCAAAAACGAAACGGCTCGCAGACATAGGTAGGTTAGAGTTATTTTTTTTTATGACCCCAAAAACGAAACGGCTCGCAGACATAGGTAGGTTAGGTTAGGGTTATTTTTTATTGATGACCTCAAAAACGAAACGGCTCGCAGACATAGGTTTTTTTTTTTTTTTTCGCGGGAGGAGGAAATCCTCATTGGATACTGCCAGGCCGGTCCTGACAGCATGCCCGACTCTACTGGAGGTGGTACCCACCATTTTCAGATGGGTGCCACCCCCACTAGCCTACGGACTAAAACCTCCTCCCTGTAAAGTGTACTGTTTCAGCAGCGCTGCGCTAACGGTATACACGTTGCTTCTGGGTGTGTATACATGTGTGTGTGTATATGATATGATGAGTTAATGTACAGTGTCATTAGTGTGTCGTGGAGTGTACCTTACGGCGTGAAGGGCAAATTGGCGCACATATTACGCCCACTCGCCCCCCACTACATAATACATGATATATATATATATATATATATTAATTAAGGATTTATTTACAGTAAATCAACATAAAAATTAACAGATCGTATGTCCATCCGCGGGGCGACCAGAACCCAAAAAAGATTTGGTCGCCCCGCGCATGGACCAATTAGCACAGATGTTAAGAGAAGTAGTATGACAAAAATAGACTTACACTAATATTTACAAAAGCAGTCTTAAAAATAAAAACTTACACTAATATGTACAAAATATGTACAGAACATATACATTTTTTTTTTTTTTTTCTTATTTTTTTTTTTTTTTTTTTTTTTACACTAATATTCATGAAATATGTACAGAATATATACATACTGAAAAGTGAGCGGTCACACTTGAGCACTTGCGCTCACTCTTCAGACAGAATGTAGATGGCAGGAATGATAAAATATGAAATATACTATTGATTTCGCTATCTATGTGTTATTGAAGCTTTTTAGATTTTTAACTATATATTTTAGGAGGGAATGGAATGTATTGGTGGTGGATTCTTTTGTTAATATTTCTGTGAGATTGGTAGGATCAACGTTGAGGTTTTGGCATACTATTGTGTGTTCAAGGCGTTTGTTGGAGAAACGAGGACATTCATATAGTAAGTGACTAAATGTTTGTGATATATTTGTTAAAGGGTCGCAAGGGCAGGTATCATTGTCTGTTATTTTAAATCGGTGTAAGTAAGCTTTATGGTATCCGTGGTTGCTGATGAATTGAGTGGATGCGAAGGTAAGTGAGTGGCCAGATAGATATAATATTAAGTCTTCATGGGTAGGGAAAAGTGTTTTAGTGTAGGCGCAATGATGTTCGTTATTATAGTAATCAGCCCGTGCGTTAGTTAGTTTGATGTTGTTCTGATGTTTAATGTAGCTAATTGGTATGTGGGTGTAGTCTGGGGATTTTTTAAGAGTCGCTGCTGCTTTAGCCGCCTCGTCCGCTAGTTCGTTCCCCGCAATACCACAGTGTGCTTTGTTCCAAATGAGTATTATGTAAAGTTTGTTTTTTACGGAATGAATGAATTTATGTATTTTATTTGCAAAGTAATTGTAGCTGTTGGGGTTGGATATTTCCGTTAAACCGGATTTGCTGTCAGATAAAATAATTAACTTTGTGACATTTGGATTGCGGGAAACGAATTCTATTGTATTGAGTATAGCAAGGAGTTCAGCTTGATAAACAGAGCAGCAGTCGTGCAGTTTTAGTTTTTTAATGACAGTAGTGTTGTCTGGTTTTTTGATTACAAATGCAGCTCCCACCTTACCGTCATGCTTGCTGCCATCTGTGTAGGCCTGCCAGGTGTTGGCGTTTGATGTGTGTTGCGCCAAAACCTCCTCTACCTCAGCCTCAGAGGTTGCTTCCAGGAATGGGATGGGGATTCTGTGTGAAGGATGTAGAAGGTTTGCCGGTGTGGCGAGTAGCTCGATAGGGAGGTCATTGGGGAGAAATGAGGAGTATCCACGAAGTTTGGTGATTTCTATATCAGCGGTATATTTAATTTTTTCCGGTAATGGTGTGAGTTTAGCGAGAGTGATGGATAGAGGAGTACTAATAGTTTTAAATCCGTGAATGATCTTTAAGGCAAATAATCTTTGAAATGACATTAACTTTTTACATATGAATTTATAATTTAGAGATTTATGCCAGATAGATGCGGCGTATGTTATAATGGGTTCAATAACTTGGGTATATATAGTTCTTATGTTTTCCGGATGGACCCCCCATGTGGGTCTAATAAAAACTTGTATCTTATAGTAAAGTTTTTTCGCCTT
Organism: Apotomis turbidana; assembly: GCA_905147355.2. Classification (NCBI taxonomy): domain Eukaryota; kingdom Metazoa; phylum Arthropoda; class Insecta; order Lepidoptera; family Tortricidae; genus Apotomis; species Apotomis turbidana. The sequence continues at coordinate 23,511,869 of LR990293.1, forward strand.
TTCAATTACGCTTTGCACATGATTTGTAAATTTCAGCTGATTGTCAATGATGACTCCGAGATATTTTATTTGATTTACTATAGGGATCGGCGTATTGTACATGTTTATTTTTGCTTGCCTAGCTTTGTTAGTAAACGCAATAGCCTGAGTTTTTTCCCTTCCGAAGTCCAACTTCACTTTCGTACCCCAGTCAGCTATACGTTCAATCGCGATGTTGGCAACGAATTCCAGCTCCCTGACAGACTTCGCATGGCATACCAGCAGGACATCATCCGCATAGGCTTGCAGATGACATCCCGCCGGCACGTCCATGTCGAGCAAATCGTCAAGTACGAGATTCCAAAGGATCGGGCCTGCAACTGAACCCTGGATGCACCCTCTAGTCATTGATTTGCGTGCGTGGCAATCAGAAAACGCTAGTTGTACTTCTCGGTCGTTGGTGTAGTTAAGAAGAATATTATAGATATTTCTAGGGCAGTTAATATGCTTAAGGCGTTTGAAGATGGCAGGCCACCAGGCATTATCGAAAGCAGCTCTTATGTCGAGCGAAACCACCATGACTTCTTCTTTTGCGTGTCTTCCTTCTTGAATAATTTCCATGGCGTGTTGAATAGCATGAGCTGTAGACGTTTGCAGTCGAAAGCCGAATTGTCTGGGCACAACACTATTATTGGCATGCATATGATATACTAGCCTGTTTACTATAAGTTTCTCGAGTAGTTTCCCGAAGACCTTGACCAAACCAATAGGGCGGAAAGATGAGGTCTTTGTGTAGTCATCCTTATTAGGCTTAGGTATTATCTTGGTCGTAGTCTGTTTCCAGTAGTCGGGGAAGTATTGAATCTGCAGACATCGATTCATCAGAGCCGTGATAATGTTTGGAAAGATTTTGGTAACCTGAAGGCATATATCGGCTGTCAGATGGTCAGAACCAGGTGCTTTTTTGTGGCTTATTGTTTTCAACGTTTCAAGAACTTCCGTGACGGTAAACTCAGGTTCATTCGGCGTGTCTGGGCTTATTAACATTTGACTTCTTGTAATTTTTTGTTCTGCAGGATCATCAGTGTCTTCTGGATGAAATGTGTTTAGTAAGGTTTCCGCTGTCTCTTTACTATTCTTAGTATATGTTCCATTCGGTAGAACTAAAGTGGAAGGTGGTTGCGTGATGGGACGAGTTCTCATGATGCGGTTTGTGACTGACCAGACATCTTCTTTCTGTTGGCGCTCGCAAAAGTCTCGAAATGCGTTAGTAGACGCGGTGCAACAGACGTCAGAGTATTTTTTGCGTAATCTATCACGTTCCGCTAGGATTTCCTCGAGCGGAAGTTTCTGTCGGACAGCTTTACCGAGCGCATGGTGGTTTTTTATGACGTCATTTTTGAGCGAGTCGAGATCTTCATTCCACCATGGTGCGTGACGTGGAGGGCCCTTAGAGCGGGGCAGCAGGTCATCGCACATCTTCTGAATGTCGGAAGTTAGGTATGTGGTTTCGAAATCGATTTGTTCTTCGCTGCAGGACCCTATGTACTCAAGATCAGGGAGTTTATTCTTGAGTGTTTCCTTTATTTCCTCAGTTAGTGTTTCCCACTTAACGCCTTCCGTATTGTATCGGAAAGTACTTAGTTTAACCCTCTTTTTCAGTTTGGCGGACTTATGGGCTGGCGTTACAATTTCGTATGTGATGGCATTATGGTCAGAGGAGGGACAAATACCAGTGTCAACTTTCCAATTCCTTATTCCTATCTGGTTATGTCTGTTTTGTTGAGGATTGCCTATAAGAGTAATGTCTATTATTGATGTGCGATTGGTCCCATGTGTTACAGTTTCGAAGGTTGGTTCTTTGCCCACGTTACAAATCACGAGATTTCTGTTAATTATGAGGTCTGATATGTTGTTGCCCCTTGTATTATTCCGTGGATGACCCCAAAAACGAAACGGCTCGCAGACATAGGTTGGCTAGGTTAGGTTAGGGTTATTTTTTATTGATGACCTCAAAAACGAAACGGCTCGCAGACATAGGTTGGTTAGGTTAGGTTAGGGTTATTTTTTTTTTGATGACCCCAAAAACAAAACGGCTCGCAGACATAGGTTGGTTAGGTTAGGGTTTTTTTTGTTTGATGACCCCAAAAACGAAACGGCTCGCAGACATAGGTTGGTTAGGTTAGGTTATGGTTAATTTTTTTTATGACCCCAAAAACGAAACGGCTCGCAGCCATAGGTTGGCTAGGTTAGGTTAGGGTTATTTTTTTTTGATGACCCCAAAAACGAAACGGCTCGCAGACATAGGTTGGTTAGGTTAGGTTAGGGTTATTTTTTTTTCAGGCCCCAAAAACGAAACGGCTCGCAGACATAGGCGAACAAAAGGGTACACACATAAAACATAATATCTACCCACATCCGTCCGCGAGCCCATCGCGTTTAGTTCCTCACATAATTCATTGAAGTTGTAGAATGATAAATACTGAAATGATTTTCTACAATGTAAAATTGAAAACAAAATAATAAAATATGGAATAATAAAATATGAAATAAAGAACTGCGAAATAAAGTATATAATAAATAATATTACTATAGATTAAAAATCGGTGTTATAAAAATACACCATTTAATTGTTCGATGTAATGAATATTCGATCAAATGAAAAAATGTGTACCGTTGACTTTGAACTGAAATTCGATTAAATGATTGTCGAAATTTCAAGGGTAAACCAGGGGATGAGACTGATGTTGAATTATACAATATAGTCTAGTTATAGTGCGTGTTTTTTATGCTTAGGGTCGCCGTCATCGAAATCGATGAGGAGGACTACATACACACATAGTGCGAATAAAATTAGCTTAATTTGTCATGAAACGAAAAAAAAATATTTTGAAATAATGCGACTTGGTGGTGTGGAAATTTTATGATGTGCTTTTAGAATCCTCATAATAAACATATAAAAAACAACCACGCACTTTTTCACGGTGAAAATGGAAAATTACTTATTTTCTCCATACCAATACCCAATCCACAGATGACGTTTAAGTGCTCTGTTAGAATGTTGAACTTTAATGGAATAAGTACGGTCACCTGGGGCTATTGCGACTATGAGGCAAATGCGACTGCCTAGAGGCCAACTATTAATATCAAATAGAGAGCAGTGTTAAATAAAGTGTTGCGTTTCTATAATATCATCAAAAGTCGCATTTGCCTCATAGTCGCAATAGTCCCAGGTGACCTTACAGTGGTCTTGGCGCTGAGTACAATTTCATACCTTTTGGCGTCGAGACCCTGGGTCCGTGCGGCCCCAGCGCATTAAGCCTCTTCAAAGATATCTCGAAGAGGCTTAATTATGTTACTGGTGACCGGAGAGCTGGCGGTTTCCTCGCTCAAAGAATCAGTTTGGCGATTCAGCGAGGAAATGCCGCCAGCATCTTAGGTACTATGCCGCAGGGGCCATTTTTAGATTTAGTTTAACTTTATTATGTTCGAGTTTAGTTTAATTTTTAGGTTTAGTTTTATTTTAAGTATTTTAATTATCATTGCCACGTAAAAAGTTTTGTATAAATGTTTTAACTTTGATGGACGACTTTTAGAGCAGTCTAAGTGTAGGTAGTCCCATATAGACATTTGATCCCACTAAAAAATAGAATCGATAGAAAACCTCAAAAATACATGTCTGCACGCCTGACTATTGTAGTTCTACAAAGTAACCACTATGGGCACTGTACTATTTTCCATACACATCGCTTACGCTATCGAGTACGGTCACGTCAACTCATAGTAAGGGTACAGAAGGGTACTTTGTATTGAAGGGCAGCTACGGACCTTTCAAGGGTAGGTACTGTTCTCAATACCTGCACGTATTGGGAGCAGACATCGATAGACATTTCAAGATTAAGAAATACCCAGCTTATTTTTAACCCCCAAAGAAAAAAGAGGAGTGTTATGACTTTCAAAATTTGTTAATTTTGTATCTGTGTATCTGTGTGACTGTCTGTGGCATCGACGCTCCTAAACGGATGGACCAACTTCAGTGGTTTTTTTTTTTACCAATAGACTTGTCCGTCGAGATGATTCTTAGCTATGGTTGATGCAAGTAGGACCAGTTTTCCAAGATAATCAGCTTTAATTGGAACAAGTGACAAGATCTCCAAATATTGTAGTTGTGTTCAGTTTTAATAGGCAGTTCAGTTTTAAGATCTCCAAATTTTATGGTTATGTTCAGTTTTAAATAGCATTTTCTATGTCACTCATTGAGTTATGGTCTTATGATGACCAGCTACTTGTATGGAGGGTGTTTTACATTTTTTATTTAGGTTATTTACAATAAGAGCGTTGCTTATAAAAATACATGTTTAGGTAGCACGGTGAGTGATTTATATATTTTTATTTATTTTTATTTCACAGGGCGTATCCTTAACCCTATAGCAAAAAAATGAACAGACCTGCATCCAGCGCCTTCGGCGACCTTAATAAAGTCATCTGTCCATCTTGTAGGTGGACGTCCTACGCTGCGCTTGCTGGTCCGAGGTCTCCACTCGAGCACTTTTCGGCCCCATCGGCCATCTGCTCTGCGTGCTATGTGGCCTGCCCATTGCCACTTCAACTTGCTAATCCGGTGAGCTATATCGGTCACTTTAGTTCGTCTACGGATTTCCTCATTTCTGATTCGATCACGTAGAGACACCCCGAGCATAGCCCTCTCCATTGCTCGTTGAGCGACTTTGAGCTTTGAGATGAGGCCGATAGTGAAAGACCACGTTTCGGTACCGTAAGTCATCACTGGTAACACACATGGTAACATAAAGCTTATATTATGCTGTTTTTTTAGCAATAAATGTAAAGGGATAATCTTACACAATTCGACCTAGTCCCAAACTAAGCAAAACATGTACTATGGGTACTAGACGACGATATACATAATAAATAAATGATAGATCACATCCATGACCCTGGTTCATTACACAAATATTAGCCCTGGCCGGGATTCAAGCTGAAATCGTCTTAGAAATAGTAACAAAAAGGTATGTTATTAACATTTCTTAATGTGTGTCAAATACGTCACAGTTTATTTCGTTATTTCTCACGAAAATACCTGTATATTAACGTAAATACATATCTAGTCAGACGCTCAGTGACGAAGTTACCGCGCCACTGTATGAGTAGATGTCCCTTCATAAGAGTTCGAAACACATCGGGCCGTTCCCGACAATATCACGTGAATGTTAACCGCTAAATACAATAATTATAATTATACACCTACACCTTATCTCCCAACTGCCTATGATATACTGACTACTTATCTGTTTCTAGTCGCAATGCCTAAGAAATGCAGTTTTTCCTTATTACTTAGGCATCACTCTTTGTGGTATTTTACTCGTCGCTGGGATTCACAGATATTATAACAGACTAACGTTTAACCGTGTCATCATCCATGTTATACTGCGCTATAATCATTGGCGTATCTAAGATTATTTTTCAGACGGGGCCTGGGGAGAGCTTGGCCATGGCCTTTGAGAAGAAGCCATGAATTTCTATCGGTAATCCAAAATCCTGGGGTGGGCACTAGACCATACTGGGGTGGGCACGGCCCACCCGGCCACCCCCCTAAATACGCCTGCAACTTCGTGCACACTGAAATAAGTAGTAACCCTCTTTAATGGTTCTCCGTAGTCGGGTAAATGAATCATATAACCATCCTGTCTTTGCCTGTATTAGTGTGCCAAAAATAATTGTAATTGGTTCTGCCGTTAGGAATCATTTAACCCGAATACGCTAAACATTGATTGAAAATAACTAATATACAGACAGGGTAAAACATTTCTAAAGACTGGGCTGACAGAATAGTGTCATCTGAGTGATCTACAATCGACCTATTATAATTGTGAAGCTAGATTTAAAAGTAAAAAAAGTCATCCAATTAAAATATTTTAATATCAGTGACAACCCTACTAATTCAAAGGTTTTATTTACATTTTAAATTGACACCTGTCTTTAATAGCTTCAACTTAACGATGTTCAAGATGCTAGGGTTGACATGTGCAGATATTTATACTAATGTTTAAGGAACTGTATCTCAAAAATGGATAGAAATATGGACATAATTCATTGGTGAAAAATTAAGTACTCAGTCTGAACAATTCCCTGTTTGCTTAAAAGTCCCTCGATTTGTTCCACCCTCTATTTTTATTTATTTATTATTAACCAACTTACACTTACAGCAAATTGCCACACATGAAAGCTATAGGGCATAACAAAATAATAAAGTAATAGGTATAATTGACCTACTTCGGCCACATAATGAGGAGGGAAGATGAAAGCCTTGAAAAGCTGATCATTGTTGGGAACACGGAGGGCAAACGAGCCCGGGGACGGTCCCCAACCAGATGGACCGATCAAGTGAAGGGCCCTTCCTCAACCAAGTTGTGCTCGGTTATCAGAGATGCGATGAACAGGCACCGGTGGATGCAGATCATCAAAACTAGGTTTAGAGCATCCACATCCACCGATGACCACGATCCTCAGTCATGAGCGACCACAGAGAGAAAGTAATAAAATTAGAAAAAATAAGAATAACCTTATTGAGATTATTCATAGATGCATATACATATTTATCACAATTATCTATTTTAAAAGTAAAGGCGCTAAGGCAGAAAATAATGCTATGGTATTTTTCTTCCTCAGGCGAGTCCCACGCGCGGCGATTACTTAAAATCCTTCTAAAGTCTTTAATATTATGAATGAAATAGTTTCATTAAAAAAATATAATATATACCTAATATGACAAGTGGCTGTGTGAGCTGTAGACCTCGCAATATTTTTTAATGGCTATAATAATATTACGTTTTTCCATTTATTTAAAAATATTCTAAAAACTGAATCAACAAAAAAACTACATAATTATGAAACTTGTTCACAAAATTTTACAAGAATCGGTCCAGAAATACGACCTGTTTTTGAGAACAGCCAGACATCCGAATATCCGGAATTTGGACATACGAAATATTTTTAGGCCAAACTGAAACAGAGATCGTTCGCGCGATTATTATTAAATAATAAATTTGTTCCATATCTAAAAAGTGGATCTCTTTGCCAGCTTAAGTGTTTCCTTCTTCTTACAAAATGGGACCCCCAAACGAAGCATCTCTCGGGCCAGCATGGCAGTGAACGCGATAAACATAACGTTTTCGTATTTCCCCGTCCACAGATCTGGGGCCCAATTCGAGAATGCCGTTTGAGATATCGCCAAACGTCAAATCTCCATTAGATAACAGTTATATCGCCATTGAACTGTCATTTAAATGCGATGAGCTTAAAAGTGACATATCTCATCACAATTTTGGAAATACGAAGGCGATAATGATTACCAAAAATGTTATTCATGTATATAAATTTCTGTTTTGAACGAAACGTAACGGACAAATTTCACGTACTACGCGGTCAATTTAAAGTATGCGCGTGTTATTTATGCCGTCATATACAAAGAAAGCGAAAATTTTGCGCGTCCAAATTGACGAAGTTGCGATGTTCTAGGGATATCGCCACTTGTCAAGTAGGCACACGTCAAAAGTGACGGATGGCGATGAAAAGGAGAGATCTCCATTATATCTCTAAAATTGGTCGAATATCCCCCCAGATCGCGTATAGAGATTAAAACATCAATGCCAAAGATTACCTAGATAAATACATCTGCACTTAATAGGTCTGTGGTGATTTACATGTCCTAAGAAAAACAATATTCAGTCTATGCGCAGCGAGTAGCGCTGTCTCTCGCGACGAGGAAAAAAAAGAAAAATAATACGTTCGTATTTTGAATAGTAACAGTTGAATATCGAACTTATTTGTAACGTATCTAGTCATTGTTATATTTAAGGTGACAAAATGAAAGGAGTTGAAGTTAAAAAACCAAGTAAGTACCTACCATTTTTTTAAGGCTTTATTACAATACTAAGTTATGTGGTCAAGCAATAATGATACGTCAAATGATGAATGGTTGGGAAAATCCACCTTTTTGCAAATTGAAGTATTAGAAAAACTAGACAAGTACAAGTGACTGGCACACGAAGAGTTCCATATTACTGCAAGCAAAATGCAGATAAAAACACGTTGTCTATAAGTATTAGGGTTTGAAGTTTCGGTAGCATAGGTACCGCAGATCTTTTATTTTTACAATTTATTGTAAAATTGGCCACAGCTACATATTCTGCGAATTGATAAATAAGACAAGAGATAGACCCCTGTGGTAGCCAGATATGTAGTAGCGTAATATTATTGTGCTGAAAATTAATTAATTAGAAAATCCCTCTGTTGGGCAATACACAATAATAAAAACAAAAAGGAAATCAAGTGTTTATTTTAATTACGATTATAACACACTTTTGAAGACGCGGTTGGCTCAGTGGCTCTGCTACTGAGCCGGCGGTCCTGGGTTCGAATCCCGGCAAGGGCAAATATTACATTTGTGTGATGAACTTGAATATTAGTTCCAGAGGGTCATGTATGTTTTCTGTATACATACATATTATTATATAATATTTATCTATATTAGTATGTATATCGTCGTCTTTTAATATTTATAACACAAGCGTACTATAGTCTAGACTAGACCCAAAGTGACCTTGAGTCTCGGTTTGTGTGAGGTTTTCCGATATTAATTTATTATTTACTTATGTTATATTTGTCGTTAATTCAATCAACGACTTTATTCAGAAAGCTAGTTATATGTGGAAATTCATAAAGTGATCAAATGCATATGCACTAGTTTAACGTACTTTAATCTAATATTTTCCTTGTAGTGCGGAAACAATGCAATAACTCTTCAAGGTATGTCTTTTATAGTCTGACTCGATAACGCAAATTAAAAACTAGGTAATTATTTTTTCCTATGAACTTAGGTATGTTTTAGTCGTTAAAAAATGCTTAAATTCCTCAGAAAATCTAATTAAATAATTGACTGCGATTTTACCCATTCGACGAAAAACAGTTCGGCGAAAAGGCAGAGAACCCTATTTAGGATTGTTATAAAACAAACCTAACCTAACCTCTGATCTATAGGATGATATTTACAACAATTACGAAAAATGTACGACGACAGAGGAATACAATTTCTACGAAGTGAAAATTCGGCGAAATGAAATATTCGACGTAAAATTCTTTGGCGAAATGGCAAAATACCCATACTACCGAACATACGTTTGATAAAAATGTCAAACTAAGTATATGACAGGGTAACTTAGAATGTGTCTTTTATTTATTTATTTAATTTCTTATATTTCACAGCATAACAGTAGAACCAAATCACTGTGAAATTAAGACTAAACTCACACAGATTTTATACAAACATAACAACAGTAAACAATTACAAATATACTGACGAAGGCCGTTCATCCATCATCTCACAGAATCCAACCATCCACCTGCAAACACATCACAGTGTGGTGCCGATTCTAAGAGCGAGTTTATAAGGTGCAAGGCTCGCACAAGAGGGGATTTCCTGCGGGACACAGTTCTTGAAGCTGGCGCAGCAAGTAAATGGCGACAACGTGGTCGGAAAAGAATCCTATTCAATGGGGGAACATACAGGCGCACCAACTGAGCTACCAACTCAGGGCAGTCGGATTCACCTCGTAAAATACTACTGGCTACAGTAAGTAGTCTGTAGTTACGCCTAACCTCTAGCGAGTTAAAGCCTAAGACACCAAGCAAAAAGTTTGTCGGATATAAAAAAGGATCAAACCCATACAATCTCTTATAAAAAAAACGCAGGAACGCCCTTTGCACTCTCTCCAGAAGCAAGATGTAGGTTGTCTCATGGGGGCTCCAAACATCACAAGCCGCTTCGAGCTTGCTCCTGACAAGAGCAGTGTAAAGAAGTCTCATGGTCCTAGCATCAACAAAGTCTCTAGAGTTCCGAATAACGAAACCCAGTCTCCTATAAGAGTTAAGAGCAAGCGCTTTCAAATGTTCATGGAAGTTATGGGATGTATCTAGCAAAACTCCTAGATCTTTTATCGTATTAACCCGCGCTATAGATTTGGAACTCAGGAAATAATTTTTGATTAATGGATTACGGGCCCTACTGAACGATATGACTGCACATTTCGCAACGTTAAACAGAAGTCTGTTCTTGATACTCCATTGGTACACCAGATCAACGTCATTTTGCAGAGACTCACAATCCGACAAACCCTGCACACCATATATAAGCTTTAGGTCATCGGCATAAAGTAAGCATCTGGCGCACTTAGGAACCAAAGCAAGATCATTAACCATGGCTCCAAAAAGCAAGGGGCCTAATATAGAACCCTGGCTGACCCCAGAACGAGTATGGTACGGCTTTGAAACAAAGCATCCGTGCTGCACGTACTGCTGCCTGTCGCGAAGATAGCTAGCAAAGAACTTGAGCAGTTTTGGTGAGAGACCAATGCTGCACAACTTGCTCAAAAGAACGTCATTATCCACGCGATCAAACGCTTTCTTAAAGTCGAAGTACAGCACGTCCCCTTGAATTCCAATATCCAAGTGATCCGAGATGGAATCAACCAGGGTTAAAAGATTTGTCTCCACTGAACGATGAGACCTAAAGCCATGCTGTTCATCGCAGAGTAGGGGCTTTAATTGTGGTGCAAGAATACTATTTATTATGGACTCAAATAGCTTGGCTATCGAAGAGAGTATGGCTATTGGCCGATAATCCTCAACCTTGCCCGAATTACCGGATTTGGGAATAGGCCTCACCCGAGTAATCTTCCATTGGAAAGGGTACTCGCCAGTATCCAGAGCTAGGTTAAAAATATGAAGAAGCGCTAGTATAAAACATTCTTTGCATCCTTTCAGAATAAAACTCGGAAAATTGTCTGGACCTGGGGAACTTCGAGGTTTATACATAATGTCGTTATTTCGTAGAAGCACACTCAGTAGAAAGTCATTTCTAATAACGATAATTTGATTGAATTGACGTTTAATTGGATGCATCATAAGTATAATATACTTTTCGTGTATTCTTCATATTTATAATTTTTAAGCACAAATAGAATATAATCAAACTACTTCTAGTAAAGTAAGTTAAGTTAGAACTGCGACCACAACGCGCAAGCCGAGTGAGCATAGCGAGCCGCGGCAGCGGTCAGTGAAGCGCCAGAAGTGAATTGCTTCCAGTATAGTAGGTTAGGTTAGGTTAGAACTGTGACCACAACAACATGGAACCAGCAGTGTTGGAGCAGATCCATAACACTAGAATGCAACTTAGATTAGAGAAAACATGTGTGACGGAAGAAAGAAAAAAGAAACCTGGGACCAAACAAAATCACATTTTATGGCAAATGAAAATAAAAGGGAAGGTATCGGATTGTACGCCCGTATTGAAACCAAGCAATTCCTCAATTAGACATATCGTCTCGTTGAATGCGTATCATATTACGCAGAAAAGTCATTAAGTATTTCAAATCGATTAGTTAAAAAGTATTAAATTCAATAACTAAGGCAATAAAAAAGTATTTCTTTTAATAACGATTCAAGTACATACACAAATTAATACGCAAAATACTGAGGTACCATGCCTTAAGAGAAGAAACGGTAATGGCTCATTAGTCAGAGACTACCTTTGTAAATCATAAAAAAATAAAGAAAATGAAAAATTAGAATTGAGGGTTATTATTTTCCGACAGCTAATGGTAATTATCATGAACTGGCAGATTTTACTCCAGATATAGTAACTCGGCATTGGTCGCCCAGGGAATGGTTGCTGTGTTATTAATTTAGCTGCCAAGTTATTACTTATGTAGGTTAGGTTAAACTTCATTTATTTTTAAACGGCCTAAGTAAATTAGTAGAGTTGTTAGTCCGCTGTTTTCTAACATAATTGTGCGCATCGGGTTACAAGCATGAAATTTATAGGTACCACAGATAGAGTGTTCCTTGGTGATTATTTTCAGATGTGGAGGGAAGATTCGTCTCCTGTGAGGCGTGAGAGCGGAGTGAATAGGACCAAGTATACCTCTTTTCTTTCTTTATTGCTGGTCAGTTAAGTCTACTAGGACTTGTCTGGTATCGTTTCCGTTTAAAACGGATATCAGAAATTCATTTTTTATGATATTTTTGTATAGTTCTATATAAAAATATGGGTGTATGGCCGAAAAGGTGAAAATCACAACAAGTTTTTTTATTCAGTGAGGTAAATTAGTTAAGTTTCGCTAACATTTTTAAATTATTATTATTTTGAAAAGATTATTTAATCTTGTTTCTAAAAATATATGCATATTGGGCACTTCTCATACAAACAGTAGCTTAAAATATATGTTTACGTCGGCGTAACCAACGTAAATCTCCGAACGAATCCTATTTTGCTTCATTAAATACAATAAATATTGATTATTAACAAGCTTTTACAATATTTATCAAATACGTCCTAGAAAACCAAATTTATGTAATTAAAACAAAATATTTTTTTTCTGATGTATCTCAAGCACACGGGCTAATCAACATCAACAATTTGTTTAAGTTACTGTTTGTATGAAGAGTGCCCAAGATGTATATATGTTTAGAAACTAGATTAAATTTGCTGCTCTGCAATATTTTTGTTAGTTGTAAATATTAAGGGAATATAACTAATTTATCTCCCGGAATTAAAAAAGCTTGTCGTGATTTTTACCATTTCGGTAATACAACCATATTTTTATATGGTACTATGAATAAATACCATAAAAAATAAATTTCTGATATCTGTTTTATACGAAAACGATAACACGTAAGCCCTAGTAGCGTTGACTGATCAGTAATAAAAAAAGAAAAAGAGGATTCCTTTGTCCTATTCACCCCGCTCTCCCACCACGCAGGGGACGAATCTGACTTCCCTCCACATCTGAAAATAATCACCGCGGAACGCTCTATGTGTGGTAGAAATTTCATGCTTGTAACCCGATGCGCACAATTTCGCGGCTTAGCAACTCTACTAAATGAAAAGATGGCATAAATAAATTCAAATAAAATCTAAAACTTTTCAGAAGCGACCTTCGGCATCAGGCACGTGCAATGCGTGATGCTGTTTTTCGCCATGCTCTTGGCCTTCGCCATGAGGGTCAATATGAGCATGGCCATCGTGGCTATGACCGACTCTTCACAGGACAACGTAAGTTCATAGAAGGACCTTCCAGAAGACACCATCAGGCCTACGCAGCGTGATGTTTTTTCGCCATGCTGATGGTGTTCGGCATGAGGGGCTTCATGAGCATGGCTATCGTAGCTATGACCAACTCTTCACAGGACAACGTAAGTTCATAGAAGAACCTTCCAGAAGCGACCATTAGGAATTTGAGTTCTATAATTCGCTACTAATTATATGACTGTTCATTTAGTGATCGAAAAATACTACAAATACTTATTCGGGAAAACTACTAATGTATCCTGTAGTAGTTTTGTAATAAACTAATAACTATCTTTCCGAAAAGATTGGGTATTTACCCACTAACGCTAATCTCTACGGTCAAGATAAAGTAACTGAAATCTATCGTAGTTTTACCGTTTAAAGCCAATCTGTAAAATTTTGCGTCACCCACTTGAGATCTTTGATCTGTCCCTCATTCGTATCAACTAGATTGGTATCTGATATGTTTCAGCACACTTCGATAAAACAAGATTTTTACATAATAAAAGTCATAGATAACAGTCATGGGTGACAGTCATACGAATGAGGGACTGATAAATGTTTGATCAGTCCCTCGATCGTATCAACTAGATTGATACTTGATATATGTTTGAGCAGCTTGATACGCTGATATAGTCCGACGGATTAGCAAGTGGCAATGGGCGGGGCACATAATATCATGTAGAACTGACGGCCGATGGGGCAAAAAGGTTCTCGAATGGAGGCCACACACCGGCAAGCGCAGCGTGGGACGTCAACCCACATTCCACAAGGTGGACAGACGACCTGGTAACGGTTGCAGGAAGCCGCTGGATGCAGGCCGCTTCCAACCGGCCGATCTGAAGTCACTGGGGAGGCTTATGTTCAGCAGTGGACGTCCTGTGGCTGAAATGATGATGTTTGAGCAAAGGTCGACCACTAAAGATACGTAATATCTCATTATAATGCGACCAAATTTTCTGTGAACTGAAGGGTGTCGCCAGAATCTTCGCACACATAGCACTCGAATTTCAGCATGACAGTCGTAGTTCCTAATTTTGCCGTTACATAACAGTCACAAATACCAATCATAAAGTCCGTACGTTAAGAAAACGGGGGATGTTTATTTAGCAATAAGCACTCTAGCAATAAAATATCGACTTTATGCTTCCCGAGAAAGACTGTTCGAGTTACAATGTTCGAGTCAGATTCAATAAAACAACGTAAATGGTTTCTGTGGGCCACGACCTGCCTGCTCCCGTTGACGTCTGTCATAGTAATGGCGGCAGCGGGTAAGTGGCGGGAACACATTATATGAAGATGTCTGTATACTACGGTTACTGAAAAAGTACCCATATCGCGATAACTTTTGAAGAGTTCCTTTAATTTCTCCCTTATTCCATCATCAGATCAGATCCTAACCTCATAACAGTGGGACAAACTGGAAAGTACAGCCTTTCAAACAAAAAAACCGGCCAAGAGCATGTCGGGCCACGCTCAGTGTAGGGTTCCGTAGTTGCTCATCCTTCACAAGAGACGAGGTTTAAGTTACGAGAAAGATTTCAAGTTCTATAAAAAGGTCGTAAACGCCAAAGTACCTGTAATTACTTATTACCTTCTGGAAGTCAAATTACGTCCTTTTAAAGAAAATTATCAAATTTTGCGACAACTCAAAAACTTATGGACCGATTTTGATCAATATAGTTTTCATTGAAAGTACTTATAAGGCCTCATTTCATGAAATTTTCCATATTTTTTTGACTCGTGGTTGAAAAGTTAGAGGGGGGACATAATTTTTTTCATTTTCAGAGCGAATATTTACGAAACTACTGACAATATCAAAAAGTTTTTTTAGATAACCCCAATTATTTTTAAGAGACCTATTCAACGACACCCCACACACTAGGGTTGAAACGAAAAAAAATTCACCCCCACTAGGTGTTCGAGAGGTACCCGAAACAATTATTTTTTTTATTTTAATTTTACCCTTTTGTCAGCGTGATACATACACATACTCATACCAAATTTCAGCTTTCTAGTACTAATGATCACGGAGCTAAGCCGCGGACGGACGGACAGACGGAAAGACGGACAGATGGACAGATGGACAGATGGACAGATGGACAGACGGACATGGCGAAACTATAAGGCCGTGTTCAGACCGGGCTGACTGTCGGCCGCCCAAAGTGAGCGAACGTTACGCAACGTTACGCAGTTTCCATACATATTCACACATTCGGCGGCCGACAGTCAGCCCGGTCTGATCACGGCCTTAGGGTTCCCTAGTTCCCTAAAAGACTTTTCCAAATCGGTCTAGTCGTCTTCGAGTAATCGGGGGAACAGATACATATAAAAAAACCTGCCGAAGAATTAAGAACCTGTTCCGTTTTTAGGGTTCCGTAGTCAACTAGGAACGCTTATAGTTTCGCCATGTCCGTCTGTCCGTCTGTCCGTCCGTCCGCAGCTTAGCTCCGTGATCATTAGTACCTATTAGAAAGCTGAAATTTTGGTATGAGTATGTGTATGTATCACGCCGACAAAACGGTAAAATAAAAACAATTTTTTTTCGGTACCTCTCGAACACCTAAAGTGGGGGTGATTTTTTTTTTCGTTTCAACCCTAGGGTGTGGGGTATCGTTGAATAGATCTGTTAAAAATAATAGGGGTCTCAAAACATTACTTTTTGATAAAGTCAGTATTATTGTAAATATTCGCTCCGAAATAAAAAATAATAGTGTCCCCCCCCCCCTCTAACTTTTCAACCACGTGTCAAAAAAATATAGAAAAATTCATGAAAATGAGGCCTTATAAGTACTTTCAATGAAAACTATATTGATCAAAATTGGTCCATCCGTTTTTCCTTAAAAGGACGAAAATTGACTTCCAGAAGGTAAGTAATTACAGTTACTTTGGCGTTTACGACCTTTTTATAGAACTTTAAATCTGTCTCGTAACTTAAACCTCGGGATTAAAACCGCTGTTTTAAGCCCGTCTCTTGTGAAGGATGAGCAACTACGGAACCCTACACTGAGCGTGGCCCGACATCCTCTTGGCCGGTTTTTAGAGATCGGATAAAAAGGTTCAGGTGGCCTGCAGGAAACTGGTAACTACAGGCTACTACTGTTCCTCCTTTCTGATAAAGCCAAGGCTTCTAAAGAAGGCAACGTACTCATAGTCTCACTTCTTCACACAACTTTCACGCAAATACCTTTGACAGCGTAAAGAAAACTAAACGATATTTCCCAAGCACGTAAAATCATAGCAAAGTCTCTAAGACAGTTGTTGTGCAGCTAAATACAGATTTATATAAGTAGGGTATCAATACCGCGTGATAATGGATCATCATTGTTTAGAAACACTTCCATTAAAAAACTGTGTTAATTGATCGATTAATTAAGCGGATGACTACAGGATGACGATAAATTATTGTTTAAATCTTAATAGTTTCGATCTTCGTGGTTTAAGTACGTTCTACATAAACATCCAAGTTTGAACTTAGGAAAATATGATTTTGTTTGAATTAATTTGACATCCAGCACTATTCATCCCCATATCACATACGGCTTCCTTACTTTCTTTTTTAAATAAAAATAATCTCACACAATCAAGGAGAAATGTAAATACCAACAAATAATTACCACAATAAAACGGAATTTCCATTGTGTAAAGTTATGATTTCTATAATTTTTGACTTATAAAACATTATTAACATAATACGTATAGTATAGTACATATAGTAAGATAATACGTTACTAAATATGAGTATATAAGTTGCGAAAACAGTGTTACCTAGTTTTATTGTAAAGATGCTAGAAAACACAAATAAAATTGAATAATATATTGCAAACGATACAAGTCCAATTCCGAATAACAAATAGTCTGACAGTTGTATGGACACCTAAACAAGATCGTTATACTCGACTTCGAGTCCGCACGTGACCTAATCTCAAGTACGAAACAAACGACAATTCTCTTTAAACGAAGCGTATCAGTTCAGTTCAGAATAAAAATGATATATTTATTCTTTATAATTATAATGTTCATAGAAAAATCTTAATAGCGGGATGCAGGATTATGTCTTTGTCCGACCATCGCGCCGGAATGGCTGGATGGATTTTACCCAATTCTGGTACAGACACTTTTTTTTCAAAATGTCTTCAACTTTATCAGGACTAATTAGCCGTCACAGCAGTGAGTCGGACTTTGTGTGGGAGTATAACCCGCTAATGGGATTTTCTCCACGCCACAAGAGCTGGACATCCAAAAACGTCATCGTCAACAGGATCATTGCCGTTCTTGTCAACGTCTTTTTCATCAACATCTTTATCCATATAATTATCGTAATTTTCATCACAATATATTATACTTATTGTCATCTCAACATTATTTCTCAGACATTCGACTGGAGCATGCAGATCCAGAGCGTGATCCTCTCCTCCTTCTTCTGGGGCTACGTGATCCTGCAGGTGCCCGGAGGTCTGATGGCTGATAGAGTTGGCGGCAACCTCCTTATCACCATCAGCGTGGCGGGCAATTCCATCATCTCCTTAATTTTACCAACAGCTGCTGCCTACGTAAGTTCCATATGACTACATACGAACAAAATGTTAATAAATTCTTTGCTACGCGTGCAACAAATTCGAAATAAAAAAATATGTACTTTTTGTTATTACGAAGTTTTAAATTCGAAAATAAATTGGAAAAAAATATTGTGTTCACCTTGTTGTTCGTATTAAAAGTTTATATGAGTGGGTGAGACAGTGTGATAAGAACTTCTAATTAGCTCTTCAATACAAATCTCAAGAGTACTTCTGACATGTTTTACTTCAATATTAAACAGATTATCTACGTGTTGTTATAAAAACCCTTGTCGATTGTTGTATATTTTTATTCTGCATATTGAGCCTGTGATCACGATCCTTAGTAATGAGGAACCGATTGAAGAGGAGGTTCTGCATATGAAATAAAGGTGCACAACCTTAGCATGTCTAATAGAGTTTGTAGTCTCGGGAAATTTTTAATATCGCAAAAACGGGAATTCCTGAGACTGTCGCACGAAACAAATCTCAGGCTTCACACCTAAATGCCTATTTAAGAATGGTAAATTAATTCCAGGGTGGATGGCAAGCTGTGTGTGCATGCCGAGTCCTGCAAGGTCTTACTCAGGGATTCATCTACCCATCCATGCACAATCTCATCGGGAAATGGGTGCCGTTGGAAGAGAAAAGTCGATTGGGCACTTTTATTTATGCGGGTAAGAAACTAAGATTAAGAAAAACGCGGTCTTAAAATTTTAGGTCCAAAGTGATCAGATAAGTGAATCAAACAGCTGAATTCAATGTTCAACATTTTCACTATGCGATGAAATTAAGTGACATATCACTGCTTGCATCAAAAGCAACAAGGTTCAAATCCACTGATACGGATCGATTAATGAAGAAAAACCGGCCAATTGCGAGTCGGACTCGCCCACGAAGCGTTCCGTACCATCAAATAAAATAACTGGCCGGGTTAAGTGAAGATTGCACCTGGTACCTATGGCGCCGAATACAAATGAGATGCAAAGTTAACGCAACCGGTCACTTTCGTTGTACCGGAGCCCTACTTAAATATTTATTTTATTACGTTTTTAGTGTTTATTGTTAATAGCGTCAACAGAAATACATCATCTGCGAAATTTTCACCTGTCTAGCTATTACGGTTCATGAGATACAGCCTGGTGACAGACACATGGACAGTGGAGTCTTGGTAATAGGGTCCCGTTTTTATCCTTTGGGTACGGAACCCTTAAAACCGATCACGAGTTCTTCGTTCGTCGAAATCTTCTGATTCGTGTAAAAATAGAAAAAGTGTAAGCAGGTCTGAAGGGACTTTCAAATAAAAGAGCTCTACCCAGATTTGCGTCGGTGTCGACACGTGTGTCTCCGTTCTCTGCTCTTTTCCATTCCGCTGCACCCGGCTCTGGTTTAGTGAAATGCGCCCTAATTTTTAACCCAAACAACGGTATATCAAGATAAGTGATTAGAACGGCGTTGCCGCTCGTAAAAGGTTTATGTTTCGTTGTAAACAGAGAACTCGTAATCTCAAATTACAACGCGTGGTGACAAAATGAAAATTGACGATATAATATTTATGAGATCATATTTTATGATCGCTTTTTGTTTCGGAAATGATGACTTCGGTGAAACAAAACACATGAGACAAATGGGAAATGGGAGTTATCGCTCTTGGTTGTTACTTACTGCTTATCATAATTTACTTGAACCACAGAACACTACAGTGCAGAAAGTTTTCTCTTTCGTTCTTCTTTAAATTGCCGGAGAAGCTGCATCTTATTGGTTGTTTATGTGAAATTATTAACCAATTCAAACAGTTCCTCGAGTTGTTTGTTCTTTTTTTTAAATTGTGTTACCCGATTACTCTAAAACGGTTGACCTGGTCTGGAAAACTCAATTTTTGTTCAAAAGATTATGCTTTTTAGTTGGCTCCATTGTGCATTGTCATAAAGCATAACTTTGTTTCGTTAACCTCGGTTACTTTCCCCTTCAGCCATGTATGAAACCAAATAAGTTGAATATAATAGGTAAATAATAATAGGGTTTTTTTCCGTAAGTATATGATACTGGTTTGGAAATAAAGAATTGTAATGAAAAATTGTGGTTATTTCGTATATTAAGCTGTTCACAATAAATTGCTGATTATAATTGGATAATAACGTTACTACTGTGCTATGGGAAGACCAACAGAGCTTTTCAGGCACCTTCGATCATAATATAATATCTTTTTACTGAACAATGCTGTGAGTCATAAATATTTTCCTTTTTCTATATTTTATAGCCTATAAAGGCTTCAAACCAAACGATCGTGATCTGTTCGGAATATACGTATCTCGTTAACATTATTACCCCAATATTGATACTTATAGCTTATATTAATATTGCCTCTTTAAACATTTACTTACATAATATTTACATACTTAAGTATAAAAACATGTATGCTTTCAGAAACCATTGTAAAGATTTAGTCATACTAAAACCGTTGTTTACCGTTATATGAATTAGTAAATAACAATAATTAGGGGTTTTCCGCCTAAGGTCGAGGGTGAGATTCGTCAAAATATGTGCTTTTTGTCAAAGGCTTGTTTGGTCCAACAGGGTATTTGACGAATTGCACCTTGGCTATAGTCGGAAAAACTTCGAGAACCATCACAAGTGCTGACTTCTGGCCAAATGATGTCGTTTTTTGGCAGCTCTGGGGCAATCTGCCGAGTCCTACATCGTATCAGACGACGCAACGGATGATATGAATTTCGTATGAAAAACAATCATGATTCAAGACAAGACAAAATTATTAAATTTACAATGTAGAAAGAATTTCACCTTCCGGGGTTGGAACCCAGAACCACTTAGAAACTAATAATATCCTTGTCGCCTCATGCATTTTCCTTTGCTTCCTTATTCATAATAGGTACCACGGATAACAACACAGTGAGACCATCATGTATCCGTTCAGGTGGTGGTGTCGCCATTATTGACAAATATAAACTCATCCCACCATCGTGTCATCACATGCATTTTCCTTTGCTTCCTTATTCATAATACCACGGATAACAACACAGTGAGACCATCATGTATCCGTTCAGGTGGTGGTGTCGCCATTATTGACAAATATAAACTCATCCCACCATCGTGTCATCACATGCATTTTCCTTTGCTTCCTTATTCATAATACCACGGATAACAACACAGTGCGACCATCATGTATCCGTTCAGGTGGTGGTGTCGCCATTATTGACAAATATAAACTCATCCCACCATCGTGTCATCACATGCATTTTCCTTTGCTTCCTTATTCATAATACCACGGATAACAACACAGTGAGACCATCATGTATCCGTTCAGGTGGTGGTGTCGCCATTATTGACAAATATAAACTCATCCCACCATCGTGTCATCACATGCATTTTCCTTTGCTTCCTTATTCATAATACCACGGATAACAACACAGTGAGACCATCATGTATCCGTTCAGGTGGTGGTGTCGCCATTATTGACAAATATAAACTCATCCCACCATCGTGTCATCACATGCATTTTCCTTTGCTTCCTTATTCATAATACCACGGATAACAACACAGTGAGACCATCATGTATCCGTTCAGGTGGTGGTGTCGCCATTATTGACAAATATAAACTCATCCCACCATCGTGTCATCACATGCATTTTCCTTTGCTTCCTTATTCATAATACCACGGATAACAACACAGTGAGACCATCATGTATCCGTTCAGGTGGTGGTGTCGCCATTATTGACAAATATAAACTCATCCCACCATCGTGTCATCACATGCATTTTCCTTTGCTTCCTTATTCATAATACCACGGATAACAACACAGTGAGACCATCATGTATCCGTTCAGGTGGTGGTGTCGCCATTATTGACAAATATAAACTCATCCCACCATCGTGTCATCACATGCATTTTCCTTTGCTTCCTTATTCATAATACCACGGATAACAACACAGTGAGACCATCATGTATCCGTTCAGGTGGTGGTGTCGCCATTATTGACAAATATAAACTCATCCCACCATCGTGTCATCACATGCATTTTCCTTTGCTTCCTCATCCTATACATTGTATATTAAAGCTGAAGAGGGTCGAAAGTCTACACATGGAAGATACTAGATCGATAACAGAACACGTTCCAACAATGTTTGTCTGTTTGTCTGTTTTTGACCGCCCATTACAGTAGGTACTTTTATCTCACGAGCGCGGGTGAGCCATGTTTGTGTGAGTAGATGTACATGCACATTGGCTCTGTGTGGGTGAGCTCAGGAGCGAACAGTTCCGGCTCACCCACACAGAGCCAGTGTGCATGTACATTACTCACACAAACATGGCTCACCCGCGCTCGTGAGATAAAAGTACTGTACGTGAAAACGGCTGAACGGATTTTGATATGAACTATATTAATCTATCGAGAAAACTTGCTCGAGAAAAATTTAACCACTAAAAGGTTAGCCACTACGCTCGATTAAGTTAAGTTTGCACCTGAATCTTATGGCGTTACTTAGGAAATTATTATGACAGGTCATATTATTAGTAACATTGTAGACGAAAATAATTTACTGACAGATACGCACTCCGTGATGTCGCCTGATGCCAATTAATTTTAAGTCTAGTTTAATTTTTAAGTGTAGTTTTATTGTAAGTATTTTAATAGTTGTATTCCTTGAACTTTATTTTGTACTAATAAATTATATTTTAAGTCTTGTTTATATGTATTATTGTAGTTTACATTGCCTTGGTTTTATTACTGTAATGTGTAACTTTTGAATATCAATAAATAAATAAATAGATCACGGTCTATAACGCATTTATTTTTTATACAGGGGCACAATTGGGAACAGCTGTCGAGCTGATGTCAGCTGGCTTCCTGGCCGACTACTGGGGCTGGCAAGCCATCTTCTACTTCGTGGGTGGCTGCGGAGCCGTCTGGACTGTCATCTATGTCATTATAGGGGCGGCTTCTCCTCAGAGCTCGAAGATGATCAGCGCGGAGGAGAGGCTGTACATTCAGAGTTCTCTTGGCCATGTTGGAGGACACAAGGTACCTAAACTTAATCAATCAATAAACAAACTTTTAATATTTTACAGACTATTATAGATATTTATGAAACATGTAATGTCTCATTTTTTTTCTAATCTGGGTAGTCCACAATTTTTATTTAAACCATACAAAGATCTAAGCATAAGAAAAATTTAAAAATGAGAATGGCCTGGTGGAAGAGACCGGGAATTGAACCCAGTACCTCTGAATTACCGGGCCAGCGCCTTAACCACTTTGCTACCCTAAATCCAAGCAACCTGTCGAATTTTTCCTGTTTCTGGAAACTAGAGTTGGGAAAATTACATAGAATTGGGAGAGCACTACGCCGTAAACGTAGGGTCACAGGTTCAAATCCTGCTTACATTGTAATGGATCTCGTAAATATTTTCTTTCATAGTTAACCTAGTATTATGTCCATATTTAGATATAAGTGTATAATCGATCTACATGCGCTGAACAACTGCCAAGCCGGTGTCTTTTGGAAATCAACTACAGGTTAATGATAAAGAAATACGCTACTTTTCTATTCTTTTTTGTGGTAAAACATGTCTAAATTTTCCATGTTTTTGTAATTATGAACTTAAAAACCTTTTTTCATCTTTTCAGTCAGGGTCCATGCCATGGAAGGCACTGCTCACATCGCTGCCCTTCATCAGTCTGATCATCGTCCATTGCTGCCAGAATTGGGGTTTCTGGACCCTTATGACGGAAATACCTTCCTACATGAGCCAAGTACTTGGAGTCAATATCAAAGCGGTATGTTTATGTATGGCTTGTATTTAACCGGACATCAAAAAAATTTAAATAACGGCCAAGTAAAAAAGTACTATCAAATAAAAAGTGGCAAAAACATCACGTAAATATTGTATATTTTCTGAAAAATAAATTGCTTTCTTTTAAATAAATGAACTTTCATAGAAATGAATTTTCTATGAAATGAGAATGCGAAAAACGTTAGTCTATAAGCAAGGGTAAACCTGTCTAGACGTATATCGCTCAAATGCCTACTATGTCATGTTGACTGACATCGGATTAGGCCACTGATTGGTTCAAATCGAGTTAATCGATTAATTAGTGTTTTTCTTAATTAATTTGGAAAAGATTATTTGTACCTAATGATTCGAAATTTAAAATAAATTTCCTTATAATGATACATCTATTGATGAATGGCCTAGCTAGTCAGCTATTCTAATACCTACGTATTAAGAAACCGTTTTGAGAAAAGTGTACATAATATTTTTTTTTCAGGAAATTTTATATTTTAGCTTATTCGTATACTTAATTGTTTGAACATTCGAACCACATGCACATTCCATTCCTGATCGTCACGTTTTTATATGAATGGTTTTTAATTTCTATGAACGTGACGCACTGGAAAAATATATTTTTCATGGAGAACTTTCGTCTGTCAACAGAATGGCGTGTTATCAGCTCTGCCCTACATCGTGATGTACCTCCTCA
Organism: Apotomis turbidana; assembly: GCA_905147355.2. Lineage (NCBI taxonomy): Eukaryota > Metazoa > Arthropoda > Insecta > Lepidoptera > Tortricidae > Apotomis > Apotomis turbidana. The sequence goes on from LR990293.1 coordinate 23,536,048, forward strand.
GTTTCCCATTCGGCTTTGTGTCGGATTACGTCCTCGCTAAGGGCTGGCTCAGTACCACTGCTATGAGGAAACTTAGTAACAGTATTGGTAAGTTCTAAATTAGAAACAGACATTTTCACTGATGCGGAGCGAAGAGGAACAAACCATGATTTAATTAATAGGCTTGGTACTATTTTTGGGTTGCCATGTTTTTTTTCGATAGTCCTTGCTGCAAGGATCTACACGCTGCAGGTCATTGATTTTTCCTTACCATGGCTTTTCCGAAATGTTTTTTTTTTTAATTGTTAGTTTGACAGTTCTCAATAATACTGGCTGAAGAGATCTTTTTGCCTTCGAAACTTAACCAAAAAGACACTAGTATAATTGTGGATGACACTTGTCAATGTCAAAATTTCAAAGGTTTGATGTCGGAATTTGAATGGTTTGACACTGACGTGTGTCAAAATATCAACAGTTTGACATTGACAAAAACTAATCATCAACAATATTTTTTTAATTAAGTTTCGAAGGCAACATTCCGTGAAGGGATTAAGGGCCTCTATTTTGAAATTTTATGAAACAAACCTTATCTAACCTAATCTATTAATGACATTTTTAAGATTATATGAACTAAAACTTATTTCGAAATTTATTACTTCAGGGGAAATAATTGTCTATGAAATGATAATTCGACAAAGTGGAGCATTCGATGAAACGTTTGTCTATAAAAGAAAGGAATCCCTGGAAAATACATTTGATCTTTGGTTGTAAAGCCTGACCAGAAATATATGAGGATCGCCATATTGCGGAATTTTACTGGAACTAATTTCTTACACTGGCAATGATTTTTATGATGGTTTGTCAACAATGTCAATGTCATTCGTGGTGATTTCTTTAACAGACAAATATTTAAAATTATCCAAAGAAATGGCGAAAACCATTCACAGTCATGAACGTAAGATTATAAATAAAATTGACATGTGTTTACTAAACGAAAAACAGGCAGGAAAAGAGTGTATTCCATTAAATGACATTACGGGTTAACATAGTGGAACTGACAGGTATTTAAAATTAATGTCATAATAGTGGGTTGCGATTGGTTGCAAAATTGTTGCCATATAAATTTTATAAATAGCGCCCTCTTGACAATCCTCATATATTTCTGGTCAGGCTTTACAAATAACTATTGTAGACTTCTCCGGATGTTTGAATGTAGATACTTAGATTTCTGTCTTATTGGCAGGTTTTGTGGGTCCGGCCTTATCTCTCATTGGCTTAGCATATGTACCTCCTGGCGATGTAACCATGGCAACAGGTCTACTCTCCGCCGTAGTGGGGCTCAACGCTGGACATTATACTGGATTTATGGTGAGTGCCAACTGTCCGGTGTCCATGCTGAGGCGGTGGACTTTCTGTTGAAGTCAGTTCGGATAATTTGTTTGACGGGGGTCTCTAGAAACCACCATAAAGTCTTTTCAAACATGATGACTATTATCTACAAGGCAAATGTGAATGGAAATGCTGGAAAAGGAAGGCCTAGACGAACGTTTCTTGATCAGATTGGAGACGTTCTGAAAAATGGTCAACAGCACTCTAAACCGTCGAGCATGCAAAAGGAGATTAATTAATGTTGAGGAAGCGAAAGATGTATGTCAGGACCATAGCAGGTGGAAAGATGTGATCTCTACCTACCCCGTTGGGAAAAAAGTGTGATATGTATTTATTGTCTACAAAAGAGCAACCATTTGCTGATTTTGATTTCGATCGTTGATTTTTGTGTCAAAGATGCAATAATGATTTTGATGTGATTTCAGCTGGTACATTTGGACATGGCGCCTAATTTCGCGGGCACCATGATTGGTGTCACCAACGCCCTGGCCAACGTTATCTCCATCATCGCTCCGCTGGCCGCAGGAGCAATCATCCAAGATGAGGTACCTACAGTCAAATATGTGTCACCATCTCCAAAATGGTTACAAAAAGCCCAGGCTCATCGTCATAATCCTGGTATGTTTGGACATGGCGCCAACTGGCGCCAAATGATGACTTTGCGGGCTCCATTATTTTCTGTCATCCAAGATGAGTTTAGAGTAGGTACTTCGATATTAATATTAAAGAAATAAATTAAAAAAGGAAGTATAAAGCACCATTATTAGCTGAGCAATAACCTAAAATTTGACAATTCTCATTTTTTACGTTAGGCGTTTGGCAACAAAAGCAAAATGCAAAACCGACGGTTTTGGCGGCCATTGGCGCTGCCCGCGTCCCGTATTCTCCTGTCTTAACACTTCCACGGATAACACGTTGAGAGACGTAAATTCAACCCGCTTAATACGGTACCTAGTCAGTAGACGGCTGTTTTTGTTTTTCCGAAACCGGCACTCCGTCAACAGACGGTTCCAAATGCCTTGTGCCGTTTTAGTTAGAAACGTGGTAAACGACGTAATGTTTACAATTTTGGGGCGCCGTATCCAAAGGGTAAAAAACGGGATCCTATTACTAAGACTCCGCTGTTTATCTGTCCGTATCTCACAAGGCTGTATCTCATGAACCGTGATAACTAGACAGTTGAAGTTTTAACAGATTTATTTTTATTTTTGTTGTTGATATAACAATAAATACTAAAAACATAATAAAAAAATTAGGTTTTTTAAAAAATTTAGGTAAGTGGGGCTCCCTTACAACGAACGTGATCGGTTCCGTTAACTTTACACCACGCGGTGCCATACATAACAGGTGCAAACTTAACTTAACCTGGCCGGTTAAGCGGCAATTACACTGCGTCGTTCACCTAAGCGGTCGCCGACTTCATTTTAAACTACTTAGGCCAACAAACGTCCTCTTCACATTAGTCTGTCCGCCTACTACGGCGACCGCATGACTTGAATGGATTCGTTCAACGAACGTCGTCTTTATACTAGTCTGTCCGCCTAATGCGGTGGCCGAATGCCGCCGAACTACAAAGTCATCCATCAGATCTCTGAGAGCTGTCGCGATTTCAAAGCTTGTGCTTAGGAAAGCTAGTTTATTAGTTTGCTTAAAATACAGGAAATGTTATTAAAATCAATAATAAAGAAACGAAGATACTGGGTTCGGAAGATATATGCACAGCGTTACGCCTATGAAGCAACAGCAACTTTGTGTGATGACCTGAGCGACGTGCAATTAAAAAAAAAACATAGGATGGATAAACCAAATTTGAGTACTTATTACGACGGGTTTGACCATTTATTGAGAAAAAACACACACCATTTCGCGAGACTTTAAGCTGTCGTATGAAACTACAAATAAGACTACGTTATCTAGCCACGGGAGATTCATTTCAAAGTATTTGTTCAGAGTTTCCGAATTCTCCTAAGTAATCATCCTAAGTTTGCATAGAGGTTTTACTTTATCAAATGATCTGCGGTCGCCGCTGTCGGTGACCTAATAAGGCGGACAGATTTCGTATTTACACTGCTTCGGTCACCTTATAAGCGTTGGCAGTTATCGATCGCCGAATGCGGCCGACTAACGTGTTCTTTACACTTCGTCGTTCGCCGCATGCAGCATGCGGCGAACGACGAAGTGTAATTGCCGCTTTAAGATAGGAAGTATTTGTACGGACTCGCACTTGGCCGTTGTTTTTATGTTCGACGTAAATATTTATTACAAAAAAAAAACCTTGTTTCAGTCTGACGCAGGAGAATGGCGGAAAGTGTTCTACTTGGCCTCCTTTATTTACATCGTGGGCAACACCATCTACCTCGTCTTCGGCACCAGTGTGCGGCAGTCGTGGAACGAGCCGCGACAGGAGAATGAGATAGAAAATGCTACTGGTAAGGAGAACGCAGTTGCCACATCAGCTTGTGTTGCTAGGGTGGTAAATTCGACGAAGAAGCTTGGAATCTTTCATTCAATTCGAGATAATATCTATACCTACTATTATAAAATAGATTTGTATTGAAAATCAGTTTTCCATGGGGAGGGGTCATGATTTCAGGAAAAATCTTAATAGCGTGATGCAGGATCGTCATTTGTTTTGTATGGGCGCGCGGCGCTGAGCCAATCTGGCGCCACCTGTTGGGCATAATTTCCTTTGTCCTCGCATCACGCCAAAACGGCTGAATGGATTTTAACCAATCTTGGTACAGGGATAGCTGGACATCCAAAGATGGTTATAGGATACTTTTTACCGGTATAAAAAATATGCACGTACGAAGTTGCGTCAAAATGGGTCAAAAACCGAAAACTTACACATTATACCAATGTACGATTATGCCAAAGAACGTTGTGCCAAATGACAGTATGCCAAGTAAATATTATGCGCTACAAATTTTGGTGATACGCAGTTGTCTAGTGGTAAAATAACACTAAAGATATTTACTGCTCCTGTAACGTAAAATTAAATAGCTTAGGTTCGTGTCAATGAAATAAAAAAACAGTAAACTTCATCGTATAATACTGAACTATTATCTATTCTGTGATAATACTTACACTTAGAGTATAAAATATACGTATAAAACGCGTAGGTACATTTTTTAGACAGTTTATTATTTAAATTTTTTGATCGCTCACTAAAATTTTAATTTTTATTCTGTTTCAGATTCGACTACAGAAAAAACTGAAAAAGTTATTTGAAAATGAAAAGGCACCTGGAAAGACTTAGAAGATTATTAATTATTTATTAAAAGTAAATTATTTATTAGTAATAAACATGTAAATAAAATGGTATTTTTAAGAAATCTATGTTTTTTATTCTTATCTTTCGCATTGATAAAAACTGTGAAAGATGAGCAAACGACGCCGCAGAATAAAGCAATACAGATAGCTTTCTCATTCAATGTATAGCCACTCCTAGAGCAGCGCACGCTTTAGTAGTCGTGTCAACACAGCAACGACACATCTACTATTATAAAATCTACGGAAAGAAAATATTTTATATGGAAAGAGGTCATTATTTCAGGACTACTCTTAACAGTGCGATGTAGGATCTGGGACCTAATTCGAGAATGCCGTTTGAGTGATCGCCAAACGTCAAATCTCTATTAGATAACAGTGATATCACCATTGAACTGTCATTAAAATGCGATGAGCTTCAAGTGACATATCTCATCTCAATTTTGGAAATACGAAGGCGATAATGATTGTCAAAAATGTTATTCATGCATATGATTTTTTGTTTTGAACGAAACGTAACGGACTAATTTCAAGCACTACGTGGTCAATTTAAAGTATGCGCCTGTTATTTATGCCGCCACATACAAAAAAACGCAAATTTAGCGCGTCCGAATTGTCAAGTAGGCACACGTCAAAAGTGTCGGATGGCGATGAAATGGAGAGATCTCCATTATCTCTCTAAAATTGGTCGAATACCCCCTGTATGGTCATCTGTTGGTAAAAAACTATTTGTTCACTCATCACGCCGAAATGGAAATAGCTGGAGAGATTTTAACCTATTTTGGTACAGGGACATCCAAAGAGTTATTATAGGATATTTAACCGAGTACGGTAAAAAAAAAATACGCAATAGAAACAGCGGGCTCCTTGTGGTTCAATAACTAAACTAACTTCTCTCTACACCGTGTAAGATTGTAAAATACCTACTGCCTCAGCATAAAAAGTACCCTATAATACTCTAAAGATAAAAGCGTTGAAATCGGTCCAGCCATTTATTTAATGAGAAGACGACACAGACATGCTAACAAACAAAAATCCAAAATAATTATGTATTTCTACACAATGACCTTCCAATCAACCTATTTTTTACTTCAATCTTCGAGGCCATGAACGCAGCAACACATTCGTCGTCGAGATAATTAAATAAACACTTTTTGAACGCGGGCTCATCGTAATTTAAGTATAATAATGTGTGAAAATCTTGTAAGTTCAAATCAATATACTGCCAGCATGATGTCCAAAATAGTGACTCATGTTACTATAAGGAAGCTGCAGTTTTCGACAAAAAGTCATACTATGAGGTTAGAAACCTGTTTACTAAAGTAGGTAAATGAGGACGAATAGCCTATATTATATAATGTCATGTATAATGTTACTTTGCATATTTTTTACGCTTGATTAACTGAGAAGGTGAATTCTGGCCATGGCATTTTACATATTGACAGTATCGAGATTTTTGACGTCACTACGCTATGATTGGTTGGTTGGTTCTGTCAATCCGTTTCAGTGTTGTCAGTGGTGTATCAAAATACTCCCCAATTCCCTTGTTACCTAAAGCCTGACCAGAAATATATGAGGATGCGCCATATGATTTTATGATGGTTTGTGAACAATGTCAATGTCATTCGTGGTGCTTTCGTTAAAAGACAAATATTTAAAATTATGCAAAGAAAATGCCGAAAAACATTCACAGTCGTGAACGTAAGATTATAAATAAATTGTACACGTATTTACTACACGAAAAACAGCCTGAAAAAGAGTGAATTCCATTAAATGATATTACGAGGTTAACATAGTGGAACTGACAGGTATTTAAACTAATGTAATTATAGTGCGTTCTGATTATTTGCAAAATTGTTGCCATATAAATGTTATAAATGACAATCCTCATATATTTCTGGTCAGGCTTTAAATGGATCTTATAAAATCGTGAGTGTGTTAATCAATTATTACGAAAAAATAAAACTTATTCAAAGATCATGACAATCATAATGAATAAAAAAAAAAACTCCCAGTAAACACCAAAAAGCTGCTTGTGCAGACTTTGGTGCTGCCCCTTATTGATTATGCTGATGCGTGCCTCACCAACATCACTCAAGAGTCCCTCAATAAACTAGATCGCCTCCTTAACAATGGGATACGATTCATCTTCGGCCTTCGTAAATATGACCACGTTTCGTCCTTCCGGCGTCAGCTTAACTGGCTTCCCATACGTAGTCGCAGATCCCTCGGGATCCTATGTACTCTGTTCTCCATCCTGTTTGAGCCTTCTGCTCCAGGATACCTCAAAAGTAAATTCATTTTTAAACTCCCCGTCCAGGCGGTAAACTTCGTTCCTCCCGAACTCTCAAACTCTCGATTCCATCGCACCATTCTGGTTTCATGTCCAATTTATTTCCTATGCAGTAGACATTTCATCGTATTTATTATTATATTATATATGATATATATACATCTTATAGTATGTAAATATATTTATCGTTGTATTTATGGTAGTTAAGTTATATAATATAGTACTTGTATCTTAGATGCTCTCCGAACGATTAATTTTCTACTCTGCACCCACTTGAAGCATTTCAGTTTGGCCCTATGGTTGGCTGGTAGAGAATGCTATTAGGCATTAAGTTCGCCATTTGTACTGACTTTTTTTTATGCTATAAAGTTAAAAATAAATAAACAAATAATGCATAAATGCATTTTTTTTTACGTCTGGCGGCAAACGTTTTTCTCCTTATAATTATTTTGTTACCAGAGAGCGGCAACGGCAACTAATACTGATTAGTATGACGTAGCAAGTCTTACTAGCCGGAGTGTTATACCTTATTTTCTTATACTATGCCGTAATCTTAGTTGTATGTTCGTTGACTAGGATAAACGTCTGGGTGTTTTTAATTATCGTGTATTTATAAGTTATGCCGTTAGTGTCGGTTCAGCTATAATATGTAATGTGTGTAATACTTAGCTTCCAGATTTTGTTTTTAGTTTAAATGTGTAATTGATAGTATGACTGGAAGAAGTAAATAGGTAAGTATCTTTAAAAATATCTGATGGTAAAGTGTTTATCGAACGCTATATAAGCCGAATGTTTTTTTTTTAATAATTGCCCATGTATGTGTCTATAAACTGCATGACATAAAATCGCGTTGGATGATACCTGAATATGCAAAACTTTTTCAGATAAGTATATTATTTTTTACTTATGCGAAGTTGACCGAAGTTGGCCGAAGTATGGGTTTTTCGCAGCGAAGTGCCTCTACTGTACTGTTATACTTGCCCAAGTTCGTTCAGCTTCGCTAGTAGTAAGCCGTGGTTAAACGCGAATCGCACTCTGTCAGCTCACGCCCTGTACCTATGGCAGTAACGGGAATTTGTAACTGTGTAACCCATACTGTGTAAACCTTCAAGAAATAAGCGTACTCCCACCCGAAAGGCCGGCAACGCACTTGTGACTCCTCTGGTGTTGCAGGTGTCTATGGGCGACGGTGATTGCTTTCCATCAGGCGATCCGTTTGCTCGTTTGCCCCCTATGACAAAAAAAAAACTACCGCGCCCCTTTGCAAAATTGAAGGCCTAGGCCAGGAAGTAAATTTGTTTTTAACATGGCGAATGTGTTCATGAACAGGCTTAACAGCTGAATAATATTTTGTCTGGTGTATTGTTTTATTTCATTGCATATGTCTGAGAAAAGCACTATACATGCCTTAGCCGTGAAAAGGGCTTGCCGGCTTCGTATAACTATCAACCCTACTCAACCAACAAGCTCTTCTTTTCCGGCGTCTGCAGTAATGTACTATTCAATGAAGTCAGAAGTCAAGTTAAGATTCTGTCAAGATTCCCCACATGACAAGCTTACTGATTTTCGCTCCAAATCCAAACTTTAGTACGATCACAATCTCCTGATAAGTACGAGATTGGCTACCGTTGCTTTGCCGTCAATATTCACGTTGAGTGACGTAGATTGCATCGTACGGCTGCAATCAATTTGTGATAAGTTTAGATTGCCGTACGGTTAGTTAGCAGTAAAGGCTTTTGTCGTGGCTTGTGGCTTAGGACTTGTACACAAATCACGCGAGTTTCGATAGGCATAAAGGGGGGTCACAATAAAATCACGACAGATCACGTTGGGGTATAAAAAGATCTCACGTATTTATTTACAGTGAAGGAACTAAGGAAAAACAAACACATGAGTAGATACTTTTTCTCGGTTTCCTAGACCTGACTGTTTTAAAACCAATCATATTTTATGATGATGCCGGTTGGGGGGCAGAAGATACCGGTAGTAAGAGAAAAGATCTGTCCAAAATACCGCAAGCAACAATGAATTCCGCAATGCAGTATTGCGAGGCAGGAAATTTCTAGAAAACTGCACAGTTGTGGACTGCCAATGCCAAGTGGTGAGGATGAAAGAATTGACGCGTAGAACGATGGCGGAAAAATACGGTATGGATCAATCCGAACAATTCCTCAATGTGGAGGGTGAGGGTTTGATTATGTATAATACTTTATATCGTCGTCTATTACCCATTGTATAAGCATTGCTTCGTTTGGGACTAGATCTTATTAGGTTTATATTATTTATTAATTTTAGTTATTTTTTTATATAAAGTCTCATAGCGAAGTGTCCCTCTTTATCTCTTACATCTATTGCATTAGACAGATGATCTAGATATCTTATCTCTGGAACAGCCGTGATTTATCTCAATCGTTTCAGATTGTGACGACCACTTAAACAATCGGAAATCCCATCGGGCAGCAAAACCAAACACGACAGACGAAGAGCGAATCTCAGTGAGGAAAAAATATTGATAAAAAACTGGGAGCAAAACAAAAAATGAAAAGCGTAAATGTCAGCGATGTTATTAAGAAACCAGGTGAGTATTAGAACAAATAATATTGATTTTTGTATCCAAATACCTAACGTACATGTTAAATCGTTATTTAAGTGTGTTATTGCAAATTGCATAGCTGATTTAAATATGTACCTAAGATGTAGATATATTTTGAGAGCTATGCTCGGAGTTTCCTTGCGGGAACGAATCTAAAATGATGAGATACGCAAGAGAACCAAGATAGTATAATATAGCTCAGACAGTCGCTAAACTTAAGAGACCTTATTCCTTTTAATATACTTTTTTTTTTCATATTGTGACAATTATATTGATAAATTCAACCTACTTTTTGAAGTGAATAATACTTTTCCCCGAGTTCTAGGTAGTAACATAGCTATTTCATTCTTTCATTGCGTGCAGTCGAAAATAAGTTGAAAAAACAAATTTCCCGCCTGAATTTGGCAATTTCGAGTAACTTTTGAAACAAAAATTTTCAATGAAAAATTCAAACTGTAGGTTTCAAATATATATCAATAAATCCCAATAGCCCTGTTCTAGGTAGTAACATCAATAATATGTTAAGAAACATGTTTGTTCATAGAGAAAAAATTCTAAAACCATCAGTTTTTAAAAGGAATAAGTCCTCTTAAGTGGCAGAGGGCGGGACACATTGCTCGTAGAACCGATGGCCGTTGGGGCTGAAATCTTCTTGATGACCGCGGACTGGAAGAAGCAGCGTGGGAAGGTTCCAACAAGGTGGACCAACGACCTGGTTAGGATCGCGTGCAGAAATTGGATGAGGGCGGCGCAATACCGACCGTTGAGGAGAACTTTGGGGAGGCCTCTGCCCAGCAGTGTTTGTCTATCGGCTGATATAATGATTGTGATATTTTTAATTCGGAATATTAGAAATATAATATTTTTTACCATGAGTCTCATGAGACAAAAATAAGTCATATAAGTGTTGTTCAAACTTTTTTGATAAAACGTAATGGTATGACTAAATGGTCGTACAGTGGTGACTAAAGCGTCATAAACAAGCACATTTAGTCACACGACTGTCGTAAATTAATACTTCAGATATCCGACTGTTTCGTTGCAAAAGGATCGTATTTGATACTTGCTTACTACTCCTCAGAAGCCCTGGGCATCAGACATGTGCAATGTATTATGCTGTTCTTTGCTTTTCTACTGGGATTCGCCATGAGGGTCAACATGAGTTTGGCCATCGTGGCCATGACTGATGGATCTGAAAACGTAAGTACTTTCAGGTGGTGTCCGCGAATCGTCCGCGTGGAAGAATATCACTTTTTCTTCCTCTGACCCTCTCTTTTGCTTCTCCGTAGTCGGATAAAAAGTAACTTGTTACGTTTTTACCATCTCCGGAGATGCGCAGCTACCCGTCTATTAAAAATTGTTGATGATAGTCCAGCCGTTTAGGCGTGATAAAAAGACAAAGATTTCTTCTTACAATTTTATAATAATATATATGTATATTACTAGGAGGCCCACAACTTCGTCCCCGTAGGTATTTTTTTATTTTTGAGGTTCAGATATCCCTGCACCAAAATTTGTTAAATTTCGGCTAGCCATTTCGGCGTGATAAGAAGACAAAGAAATGATGACCAAGGGATGGCGCCAGACTAGCACGGCTCCGCGCGCCGTTAAAAACAAATGACAATCTTGCACAGCGCTATTAAGTTTCTTCCTGAATTCATGACCCCTCCCTATAGAAAACTAATATTCAATTTAAATCCAGAAGAATAATTCAATATAAATTTAATTTTTTTTTAATCTAACAGAATTAATTCACAAAACGAATAGATGTTTTCCACTCAAAATATGGACTCGTTTACTTTGACACGCTTGACGCAGGTGCGATTTAAAAATAATTTTTAATTTGCAATCGTATTTATGACAAAAATGGTGACTCTCATGATGATGCTATAAGGTCTTCGCACATTATAACAACTCAACGGCGACAAAATGATATTAGTAGTGGACGACGAGTGGACGACGCGTCGTACATTTTTTGAAATTAAACCTAGTAAATATGACTTAGGGCTTAAATTTCAATATTTGGCATAGAATCGAGTCGCCGTTGAGTTGTTATAATGTGCGAAGACCTTTATTCTATTAGACAAAACAAGGTGTTTTCCGATATGGCCGTGAATTTTTAAGTGCGTCGGAGTTAATTAGCTAACGTAACGGCATCGGCAGCAGTAGCTGTCACTGTCGACAACACTTTAAATAAATAAATATCATGGGACAATCATACACAAATCGACCTAGTCCCAAACTAAGCAAGGCTTGTACTATGGGTACCTACTAGACGACGATATACATATATATATATATATATAAATACATATAAAACAAAACATACAAATCATCTTAAAACTATCATTAACCTAAATACATAACTACATGTTAACTAACCTAAATCTAAAAAAGGCCCTCGTGGCATGGTACCTAAGATGCTGGCTGCGTTACCCCGCTAAACTGCGAGACTAATACGTTGAGCGAGGTAACTGCCAGCTTTCCGGTCCCCCGTAACTTCTCTGAGTCTTTTAGATAAATCCCCAAAAAGACTCAGAGCGCCAGGGCCCCATGGACCTAAGGTCTCGACACCAAACGGAACAAAAGTGTATTCGGCGCCAAGACCACTGTACTTCACCACCTTAGCCTTTTCAGCCGCCTCCGCTGCTGCTGCCGCCCTTACAGCAGTACCCTGGAGATGCGATGGGGCTAGCGTGTCTACACAGGTTGCATCCCACACCAGCACCCGCCCCATACTCCAAGGTACCAAAGACATCCCATCAGGTCTCTTACCGTCACTTCTCGAAATGCCGGTCGGCTCTAATAGAGCAGGGACATTGACCGAAGCAAGAGACCGACAGATGACGTCGTTAAGAGCAGCGTGCCTAGAGTAACGACCCGCACTTCTTTGGCAGGATAGACCGTGATGCCCTAACAGATCTACGTCAGCTCCGCAGGGACAACGATGAGGGGCACAAACCGGGATACCCAAACGAAGGCAAACCGAGAGCCGAAGGGTATTGGGCTCTAAATAGGTTCCAATTTTGGGAGAAGGATGTGCGTGGAGCCAATACCCAGACTCCTTAGTACCCACTGCCAAAAGCCTGGCTCTTTCCGCGGCGTCACCTTTGCCGAGAAGGGAAGCAAAAGCCAACTTGCACACCGGGTCGTCCCAATTCCTTTGCGACTGCGGATACTCAGGAATTTCCTGACCGGAGCACACACTCAACCAAGCATTTCTGGCATCCTCCATGCCCGAGATCTCATAGTTTGAACAAAGAATTTTCCCTATGAGACCCAACGAACTATGCAAGGATGACAAAAAAGCTGGCAAAGCTACACCAGACATCCTACGTACGTCTAAACCGCTGTGCCGGATGGGAAGAGACCCTTGAGCCCAAGACCGCTCGCTCAACTTAACATTTAGGACAGCTTCTAAATTATTTTTAATTAAATTATCCAGCTGTGATAAAAGTTCCTGATTTTTCCAAAGAGGACAACAGCGAAGCACGTAAGTCAACTTAGGAACGAAGAGACAAAATCTAATAATAGCTAAAGCATAATGGGAACCAATTTCGAGTAACCGATGTGAATGTTCTTGGAATTTAGAAATAGAATTTCGAACATACTCAGGATAACTTTCCTCGAAAATTGGGGAACCCAAAAGGCAAAGTGTGCTTTTGTCAAGTACTTTAATATTGGGCGCCAGCTGACGAAATCTTTGTATCAGACTATCATTAGAATTCGGAATGTACAGTTCACATTTCTCGAAATTCAACTCGAGGCCTATGGATTTAAATTTGTCAATTATTGAAGAAAAATCGGCAAACACTGAGTCCACCTCCCCACCCAAAGTCCCGTCATCCAAGTACCACGCGTTGAATTTCGAAGATAAATTTTTAATTATGGGGTTTATCCCCAAACTGAAAATTGCTGGACCCAGGGATCTCCCTGCTGGCAACCAACTTCGGACGATAATTCATTAGAACCATAAATGAGTTTCGTAGGATCGGCATAACATTGAAGTAGGTAATTATATGAATGAATGAATGAATGAATGAAAATTTATTCGTAAACATACACGAACTGGACAACACATTAGAAATTAAATACAATAAAATAAAATTCTAGGTGTGTATGCCACGAAAAGGTCACACCTCAGCATAAATGCTGGCCCGGGAACCAGCGCTGGTCTTCCGGTGTAACCTATAGGTGACGCCACGGGAAACCGTACACACACGGCCGCACTCTAATACTGAACGCAGCTTAAGCGCAGTGCCAAGACAATGACATTGACAGAAAGTGCTGTCAATGTCACTGCAGACCGTTAGCGAAGAAGAGAAATGAAAAAAATAATCTAAGAATGCAATGCCCGTATGTGTACAGCACATTAAAACATTTAACAAATTACATTTTACAACTTAGGTACAAAAGTGAAAGACAGTTACTAAAATTACAATAAATGTGGATGTGTAGGGAAATAACTAAATTTTATATAAAAGAACAGGGAGAAACGAAACCCTGTACAGTAAAGCCAAATACTAAACAAGGACATGAAACATAAGGCGACAAATAACAATACAATGATGCAAAACAACACAACATATAAAGGGACAAAAAACCTCGGTAAGAAAAATCTTAAAAAAACAAATCATTACAAGCAGCTCGTGTCTAGCCTCAACGTTTCTTGATTCCGCTGATGTTCAAACATAAATTTTCGTACATGGATTTTAAAGGTCTTGATATATTTTAGGTTCCTAATTGGCGGCGGGATGTTGTTCCAACATTTTGTTGCAACATAGCGGAAGCTTCCCCTGAAGGCAGCTGAAGCATGTTGTGGAGTGGTGAGCTGCACACTACACTGGCGAGTTTGACACGACCTATTTCTGGACATCCATGACAGCTTCTCGAAAAGATATGATGGTATCTTATGCTGAATTACACCGAAAAGTAAACATGCCAAATGAAGCTTGCGACGGTGCTGCATTTTTAAGATGTTATGCTCATTTAGATAAGGGGTAACATGGGCCCTAAACGGAATATAGAAACAATAACGAGCACAGGCATGTTGAACGCGTTGGATGAGCCTCTTCGTTTTAGAAAGAAGTCGCGGACCAAACACCACATCCATATAATTTAATTTTGATAATACAAGTGACTCAACCAGTTGAACACGCAGTGATTCATTTATGAAGTGCCTTATTTTGTATAGAACCTTAAGCTTATAGAAACAACTTTTAACAGCACTCAAGACATGTTTTTCAAATCTAAGATCACAATCCATTATGAGACCAAGGTTACGTGCTTCATAAACACGTTCGATAGGTACATCCATCAATTTAACATCAGTTGACAGATTGAGTTTATTCAGTTGATGTTTAGTACCAAAAATAAGATATAATTCTGGAATGTGAGATTTAGCCTCTGAGAGCAAGGTATCCCTGTTTAAAGAATTGAAGGCATTCCTCACATCGATCTTCAGCAAAACCTCACATTGACCGAACTCCAAGTATGTCCGTAGCGCGTGCACAGCGGCCTCGCAACCTCCTCTGACCCCAAATCCCAACTGTACTGGTTCAAAAGTCTCTTGTAAATTGGGTAAAATGTACCGTACCGCAATTTTTGAAGCCAAGCGGCGAAACGTCGAACCCACCGCGATTGGCCTTACCTTATCCTTTTTAACCGACTTCAAAAAAAGGAGGGGGTTCTCAGTTCGGTTGTATGTTTTTTTTTTTTTTTTTTAGTGTTTGTTACCTCATAACTCCGTCATTTATGAGTCGATTTGGAAAATTCTTTTTAGGTTCGTGAATAGACATCTCAAGGTTGGTCCCATAAAATTTTGGTGAAGATCGGATGATGAGATCCATGAGGAATCGAAGGAATTCCTGAAATTTTATAGGCACTCATAATATTTTTAATGTTTTTTCTAAAACTATTTAAGTATTTGCATATGGTAGTCATCATCTTCTCATGCTGAACTGATGATGGAAGGTACAACTCCTTAACAGTTAGGAGTTAGGAGATATTTCAAACGAGATGCATGCCTTCAAGACCTCCCTGATCACCCCGCCATAAGTATTTTATATGAATCACTAAAAAGCGAAAAAAAAAAAATTTTAACAAAAAAAAAACCGACTTCAGTAAAACTAAAAAGCCGAAAATAACCCGTTCAAGTACAGATTACATTTGACTCACCCTTTGAAGTCGGTGCCAAACCTCACGTAAACTTTAATATATAAATATAATAACTGAGTGGTTTGGGATCGATTTCAAAGGGTGAGTCAAATGTAATCTGTACTTGAACGGGTTATTTTCGGCTTTTTAGTTTTACTGAAGTCGGTTTTTTTTTTTGTTAAAAATTTTTTTTAGTCAGGGCAATTAAATTTGCACCGTACAAAATAGGTACAATATCTGAGTGGACACCACCCGTATACATAAAATTCATAAGTTTAGTAATACAGGCGACGAGGTGCACACCAGCATCTCCCACGGACGGACATGTCAAATCTTTTAAGTGTTGAGGAGCAAGACCATCTAAACCAGCCGCAGAACCCGTTTTAAAAGACATGATAGCATTGAGAACATCGATCTCCTCGATTTGCAGGCATGACTGGGCCGGTACCGGGGGATCAAAAAAGAAGGGGGACGTAGGAGCAGGAGGATGCTTTGCCTGTAGGGCTAACAAAGTGTCGGGGTTATCGGGTGATAACACATCACTAGAAAAAAGAAGGCGAGCGGCACCTTTTAAATCTCCGTCAATGATCTTATTTTCAACTGTCTTTTTCCAATTGTAAGTTGATGAGCGGTCTTCCTGAATAACCGGTGGAACAGAATAGGGTGTGCAATTGTTCTTGATTTTTTGCGTTAAAGATACATTTCGATCACCGTCCTTAGCATGCAAAATAACATAAGGGAAAACAAGCAGATTATACCAGTCTTGAGGGGAATTTGATTCGTAACACTTTTGGACCAGTTGCGCAAGGTGAGTCGCCACGGAAATTCTAGCACCGCGAGGGATTCGTTTAACCACCCTAACATTGCACTTCAGTTGGCTAAGCTGTACATGAAAAGGCTGGGAATTATGAGCCGGAACCGCACTACCTACATTTAGTGGGACATCGTTTTGACTAAGACAGCCACGGTGAGACTTGGCTTTGTGGATATTCAAGCCCTTAGAGGTTAGAAATAATTTAGAACATAAATTACACGAAAAAGCCGCTACAGATTGCGATGCGGACTGCATATTACCAAAAATTACACAATAATGGGCGTAATTGCATAAAAATACTATTTCTAAACAATTCTATTTCTAAGAAACAAAAAGACAAAATAAAAAAATTAAACAGTACAAAAATAAATTACAGACATGTCTAATCTTAAAAATAAAAAAAAGTGTATATAAAATATTAAAAAGAAAAAAAATTAAATTCCACATAACAATGTCGACAAAAAAAAAACATAAAAGATTACATTAAACAATACAAAAAAAAAAAACATATATAGATAACATCCATGACCCAAGAACAAATATTCGAGTTCATCACACAAATATTTGCCCCGGCCGGGATTCGAACCCGGGACCGCCGGCTCAGTAGGCAGGGGTCTGCAAACTGCGCCAACCGCGTCGTCATGCATCATACGCGTCTTTGCGTCATGCGTTAGTGTTTTGTGTTCTATTATTTCCATTGTTGACGTTTTCAATTAAAAAATGTTCCAGAGATTATATTCGATCATGCAGATCACTAACGGATTCAATTCAATATTTGAGGACAATTCTTCTCCAATCCTGGTGGTTTTAAAATAAAAAATAAGAAACCGGACAAGTGCGAGTTTGACTCGCACACCGAGTGTTCCGTACAAACGTTCACTTATCCCATTTTTGCACATGAAATGTATGGCGCCGTATACAAACAAGGTGCAAACTTAACGCAACCGAGTTCTCCAAGTATGATGTTTGAAAAGGACTATATTTTTTATGATTTTATTACAAATGATTTTTATAACTATTTGTAGTATGTGACGATATTACTTGCCAAATTTCATAGTTCTAGGTAATCGGAAAGTACCCTATCATTTTGATTCCCTTGAGAGTGTCGAAATGTACGTTTTTTGCGACATAAACGGCCGCATCTTTTGTTCACGTTAACGTAGAAGTTAGATTCACAGCTTAAAAGGATCGTAGACCTGAGTATATGGTGTTAATTTCAACTCGATACCTCAACGCGTTCTCGAAATAAAGGGTCTTGACAGACAGACAGACGGACGGACAACAAAGTGATCCTATAACGGTTCCGTTTTTTATGATTGAGGTACAGAACCCTAAAAAAGCACCGAATGATGGATTATTTACTATCCAAAAAAATCTTGTTTCAGAGCTTCGATTGGAGCATGCAGATACAGAGCGTGATCCTGTCCTCGTTCTTCTGGGGCTACGTGGTCTTGCAGGTGCCCGGGGGCCTGTTGGCCGACAGGCTGGGAGGAAACGTGCTGATCACCATCAGCATTGGAGTCAATTCTGTCATCTCACTACTTCTGCCGACAGCCGCACATTATGTAAGATTTGAACTGATGTATTAATTAGAGGCAGGGCTGCTCATAGTGCCTTGGCCTTTGGATCTTCGGTCAGTTATTCCCTGATTAAAATGATTATGAATATAAAAAGAAAAATCGAATAAAGATTCGACCTGTGTCAATTAGGTCAAAATTATTATCTGCCATAAATGGCTTCGCATGCAGTGAAGGCTCAGTTACAAAAGCGTCATACGAATATTAAGGTTTACTTACTTACTTACTAAGATGGCTCAGCGACCCAAAGCGAATCTTGGCCTCCAACACGAGATCACGCCACTTTTCTCGATCCTGCGCCAGCTCTTTCCAGTTGGATTAAGATTTACACTCTTATCAAACTAACAATAAAATTGTCTTTTTTTTTCACATCAAAACGTAATTTAGTCCCATTCAAAAACGTGTTTATTTAATCATTTCGACGTTTAAAGGTGATGCTACCTGTCCATGGTTTCGATGGGACTCAAGGAAGGTAATTAAATGAACAACCTTTTTAAGTCCCATTTTGTTATTATAAATATTGATAAATATGACCATCCTGTCTTCCAGGGAGGTTGGCAGGCAGTGTGCGGTTGTCGAGTTCTGCAGGGCCTAACGCAAGGCTTTATATTTCCTTGCACACACAATCTTATTGGAAAATGGGTGCCGCTCGAAGAGAAGAGTCGTTTAAGCACGATTATTTATGCAGGTAACTCTTAGCTTATTATCAAAAAAATATAACGATTAGTGAGTTAAGCGATCAACTAACTTAGCTCAATATACTTTTTATCTTTTTGTTAACTTTTCAACCAGAAAGTGGGCCATTTTTTCTAAAGTTGTACACCCTACTTTTTTTTTTAATCTTCGATATTTTGGGTATTTTCTACTCAGAATTACGAGCTCTTTCGATCTAATTAGGAGAAAAAAACTGTCCCAAAATATTAATAGGTACATTTTTTGTTTTTCCATTCCGTTACCGCTGTGTAGTAGGTTACTTATATATATGGAAATGGTAACGGAATGGAACGAAAAAGCTTGGTACAGTTTTTTTCTCCTAATTAGATCGAAAGAGCTCGTTATTCTGAGTAGAAAATACCCAAAATACCGAAAATTCAAAAAATAGTGGGGTGTACATCGCCATCAGACATATCGTAGCATATAAGGCGTTCATAAATCTGTGAACACGACTCTTATTGACTGGGCGTTACAGTACGTGTTCAGATTTTTATGAACGCCTTATATGCTGCGACATATCTGATGGCAACTGTACAACTTTAGAAAAAATTGCCCAAGTATAAAAATTAAAGTTAAAACCTATAGCATGAAAGCGGAGCAAATTTCATCATAAAATTCGGATAAATTGGCATTGAAAAAATTTACTGATAATAAATTTCTTATCCTCCTTTGATCCTTGATCCTTGAACCTGAAATTTACTTAAATTTTGCATTAAGGTTCTCTGGATGATGGTTGTTGGCGCAGGTTCTTTTCTTGTAAATGATGTAGGCGACCACCGAGGATATGTTACAAAATGGTTTATTAATCGTAGCGATTAAATTACAAGTTTAAATAATTGAAGATATAATTTTGAGCAGCGCATCTTGCGCTGTGGTCTGAGAGGCGAATGCCGCCCGCCGCCGCCGGGCGCGCGAGCGGCACTGGTGCGGGGCGCGGCGGGCGGCGCGTCGGCGCCGTGTTGTGGTGTGCGTGCGCCTCCTGCGCGCACACATGGTCAGGCCTTCCAAGGCCTTAACAGGCTGCCCCCCTTGGATCAGGAGCATCCTGATTCAACGACGATGGTAGTGGGCAGAGCCTGTTGTAAGCTCTGCGAAGAGTCCCCGCAGTGGTGAGGACGTCAGCGACGCGGTTGACGCCGTCGCTGCCCGGATGGACTGCCACGATACGTCCGAGCAGCCATCGGTTCGGCGGCAGGCGGTCGTCCTTGACGACGACCATCTCTCCCGGCTGTGGGTGTGTTCCGGGGCTGCGCCACTTGCTGCGGGACTGGAGTTCTGAAAGATATTCCTTATAGTATCTACTCCAAAAGTGAGCCTTGAGTTGCTGGATTCTGGCATATCTGGAGAGCGTCGATAGCCTAGTGTCTTCCACCTGGGGTGCGGGTAACATTGTGATTGTTCGTCCAAGCAAGAAATGTGCTGGGGTGAGTGGAATAAGATCCGAAGGATCAGAAGAGAGGGGAGTGAGGGGTCTAGAATTCAGTATTCCCTCTATTTGAACCAAGACAGTGTACATTTCCTCGTAAGTTAAATTAGTCATAGATAAGACTCGCTTCAAATGGTGTTTCACTGCCTTAACGGAACCCTCTGCCAATCCATTGAAATTTGGGCTGTAAGCCGGGCAAAATTTGAAATCTATTTCGTTTTCAGCCGCATAGGAGATTATATTTTTGCTATATCAGAGGTCACAACAAATCTGTGCTGCCGAAATCTTATGAGAATACTTAACAAATCATCTTGAACAACAGGACCTATATGTTGTATATCATTAAACGATTTTCCTGAAGTTGTAACAGCTGATCCGTCAAAAACCGTTCTGAGACGAGTGGTCAGGCTATCTTCGCGCAGCACACCATGGTGAGGTAAAAAATAAGAAATTGTGTTATTTTGTGTATCGGTGTTCTCTGACATGTGGCCTAATTGTATGTATTCGTTTAGAAAATTGATGTATTCCTGTTTGAAGTCAGGGTTTCTCTTAAATTTGCGCTCTAATGAATAGAACCTAATCAAAGCTTGTTCTTTTGAATTGCCTAGGCACTCCGGAGACTCCTTCAGAGGTATTGTTACTATGAACTTGCCGTCCGAGTGTCGTTTTGTAGTTTCAGTAAAGATTCGCTCACACTCACTCTCAGCTTTAGTATTATGCATTTGTTGAGTGGCGGGGAGACCTTCAATTTCAAAAAAATGATTTAATTTATCATCTAGCTCAATATCATTGGTGAAATGGCAATGGACTGTATTAGTATAAGATTGCTTTGTTTGAATTGTGTTTGATACTTGAAATGTACCCGAGACCAACCACCCGAGCTTTGTTTCGACCAGGGTCGGTTTATGCTTTCCTAAGGGAATCCGGTTACTTGACAGAACTTCCCAGAATAGGTCTGCCCCCAGCAGCATCTGCACCTCTGATGGTACAGAGAAAGATGGATCCGCAAGATGGATGTGCTGAGGTATATCAAACGCTATGCAATTGATTGGTTTGCTAGGTATCAACTGGGTGATACTTGGAACAACAAAACAGTTAACATCAGCTGTGTAAGTGTCGTTGTAGTGTGAGCCTATAGTGACATCACACCTTTTTGTGATTTTTGAGGACTGTTTATTAAGTCCTTGAACTTGAATCGATGTTGAATAACTGGGTATTCCTAGTTTAATCTTTAATGACTCGGTTATAAAACTGGAAGTTGAACCATTATCTAACAGAGTGCGAACATTGTGTGTATGACCGTTGTGGTCTTGAATAGTAACTATCGCTGTGGATAACAAAACTTGACTGTGGTGCGTCGAAGATAGGGTGACATTGTTGTCTTGTATAGGTTTAGATAGGTCCTGTACGTTCGGTAAAACAACGCAGTCACTTTTAGGTGCATAATTGTTACCCGATGCTTGTGCGGGTTGTGTAGTTGGGTGCAACAAAGTATTGTGACGTTTAGTACAAAATCGGCATGAGCTCAGCCGACAATGTTGTTCATTGTGACCTGTGCGTAAGCAATTAGTACACAAATTTAATTGTTTTGCCTTCTCGATACGATTTTCGATTGGCATCGCTTTGAATTTGAAACACTGGTATATCGAATGAGGCCTATTGCACACAGGGCATTTGTATTGTTTTTTAGTTTCATTCACAACAAATGTCTTAGGACGATTATGTGTGACGTCACTATGCCTCCGAGACTTTGACTGTGCCTGGGACTCTTCCATTGTTTCTAGGAGATCTGCGCGATTTTTTAAGAAATCTGTAAAATTTTGAAGCGTGGGAATGTCTTTTATATTATTGCGTTCAGCTTCCCAGTCGCGCATTGAGACAGAATCGAGTTTAGTTGTCATCATGTGAATAATCAGCATGTCCCAATGTTCAGTAGGTAAATCAAGTGTCTTTAAAGCTCTTAAGTTCTTGTTTACCCAGTCTAGCATATTACGCAAGGCCTTGGCAGACTCTTGTGTGACAGGCTGTATATTGAACAATGCCTGAATGTGATTGTTTACTAAAATTCGAGTGTTATTGAATCTATCGCACAGCAATTCCCAAGCAACGTCATAGTTTTGTGTTGAAAATTCTAATGATTTAATGATAAGTGACGCACTGTCCTTTAGAGAACTTCTCAAATAGTGAAACTTGTGTATTTTCGATATGGCAGTGTTATCGTGAATTAGTGATTTGAATGTGTCGTGGTATTCGAGCCAATCATGATACTGACCAGAAAAGGTAGGTAAATGTATTGTTGGAAGTTTAATGCTTGGCCCACCTGAGAATGCAGCATCACCTGAACCCGTCACCGATCCGCTGTCGTGCCCCGCAGAAGCAGCAGCAGCCGCGGCATGCCTGCTGAGCAGATCCTGCGCAGCCGCCACTGCCCTGTAGTAAGACTCCTCAAAAGAAGCCCGCTCGGCGTACTCCTCATCTGGAATTTCCGTCAAGCTTTCTATATCGTTTTGCACGGAATCGTAGTTGTCATATAACTCCACCATCTTGCCATGCCTAATTGTTAATTCTTGTACTTGTACGCTATTTAGCTCTTTGCTAGGCAGCGTATTTAAATATGATTTAAATGCTGTTAATTTTGATTTAAAGCCTGCCCTGGATCTTTTTAGCACTTTAGGATCCATAATGAATGGTGCAAGAATAACGTGGAAGTGCGTAAAGTGTTAGACTTCAAAGGCAAATGAAAACGAAACAAATTTAAAATCGTCCACAGCTGTGAAGAAAACAATTATGAGCACACACAAAATTGTTGCAATTAAGAATGAAAATTAATAAAAAGGTACTTAAATTTAGCTTGAAGCGTTGTGAAACAGGCAGAAGAAACAGTCAAAGCAGTGAAAACCGATGCAAAGCCACGCCCGAATCCCGTTATGCGACGCGTAGGCACCTACCCGGCCGGCAAGCGCACGGCCTTGAACTCGCGATGACTTCTGGAATGTTCGAACGTAAATGTTAATAAATGCGTAAATATTTCACTGTCTTGGTTAAAATAGAGGCAACAAAGACTTCCAGACCTCTAAAGATTGAGCTTTAAGTAATTAGAAAAGACTTGGCAAAATTGTCATACTTAGATTTGATTTTGTAGGAAACAGGGTAGGTATATTTGCTTGTT
Organism: Apotomis turbidana; assembly: GCA_905147355.2. Classification (NCBI taxonomy): domain Eukaryota; kingdom Metazoa; phylum Arthropoda; class Insecta; order Lepidoptera; family Tortricidae; genus Apotomis; species Apotomis turbidana. The sequence goes on from LR990293.1 coordinate 23,559,428, forward strand.
AACATGAAATAAATTGGAAATAGACTTTAGAATTAACCTTTAGATAGGTGGTTAACTACTACAACCAATAGAAAATAGAATAGTGGATTGATAATTTGATAATTATGAGAACGAAGTTACATTGATAGGTACTTGGAACGAACTCACACAATATCGTGGCAAACCCTTTCTCCTGGTATTCCTTTTAGGCTAAACGTTCATGGCACAGTACAGTAGTGGCAAGTGGCGCAGTAGCTTTGTTTCGATTCCATTCCAGCTATATCCTCGACACGTCGACCGTTGAGTTTTGTTCGATGACCGCGCCCATCTGCTTTCTTTGTTCTTTGTTCTCGAAATCTCGAATGCAGATCCGGCTCGAAACTGTTGGCGCAGGTTCTTTTCTTGTAAATGATGTAGGCGACCACCGAGGATATGTTACAAAATGGTTTATTAATCGTAGCGATTAAATTACAAGTTTAAATAATTGAAGATATAATTTTGAGCAGCGCATCTTGCGCTGTGGTCTGAGAGGCGAATGCCGCCCGCCGCCGCCGGGCGCGCGAGCGGCACTGGTGCGGGGCGCGGCGGGCGGCGCGTCGGCGCCGTGTTGTGGTGTGCGTGCGCCTCCTGCGCGCACACATGGTCAGGCCTTCCAAGGCCTTAACAATGGTCATGCGTTTTGCCTCCTATTGAAAAGTAATATTTAGCAAGCAGTTAGTTTTAAGGTAGTCAGATTTTAAATATAATATCATCACCTACACCAGTTTAAAGCCTTTGGTGTACTGCTTCCAGGAGCCCAGCTTGGAACTGCTGCTATGCTGATATCAGCGGGATTCCTGGCTGACTACTGGGGCTGGGCATCCATCTTCTACTCCATCGGCTCTCTTGGAGTCGTCTGGACGGTGATCTATCTGCTGATAGGAGCTGGCTCTCCTCAGGCTTCCAAAATTATAAGCGAAGATGAGAAACTGTATATCCAGAATTCGTTGGGACATGTTGGTGGACATAAGGTGAGTGAAAATAAAGATTCCGGTGAATGTTTTAAGATAAGTAATTTGTTAGTTTTCTTCAACGATTTCATTAGATTTACGCCGTACATAATTGATATAGTTTTGGTTTGCCTGTCAACAATTTAACGTTAAATCGTTTTTTTTCTAATCCAAATTGGATTTGGATTTGGATTTAAAATTAAGTACGTAGTAACAACAGCATTTTTTTTGTGTCACATCTGATTTCTTATATTGAGGCTAAGAACCCAGCGAGGGTAAACATTTTGATATACAAAAACGGGGTTTTTTTTTTGGGTTGACCGCCTATTTTTTCTCAATAGTCGTAAAAATTCGAAATTAATTTCATCCTTTCACTTTTGTTTTAATTGTGACCGAAAGCTCAGTTTGAACATAAGTATAGGTACCTTATATTATTATAATCTTTTGGTATCTGATAATTTTTCGTTTTCAGACTTTTGCTACGCCCTGGAAGTCACTGTTCACCTCCGCTTCCTTCCTCAGCCTGATCATCGTGCACTGTGGCCATCACTGGGGCTTCTGGACCCTCATGACCGAGATACCCTCCTACATGAGTCAGGTGTTAGGAGTCGATATCAAAGCGGTAATGTTTTATTTGAAATCAGTTTTTAGTTTCACGAGATGCGGTGCTTAGTGTCACTAAACTTGTAATCCGGTAGCCTTATTACCGTTTTTTTTTTCGGAGTAATTTTGGACCTGATTTTACGTCTCGATACCTGATCATTTCCTCTTAAAATAAAGAGAAAGAGAAAAGCGATTACAACACCGACAAGATTGTACCTCTTAAACTGAAAAATAAGAGAAGTGTGGCTTCTCATAAACCTGAATTAGCTTTGATCTTTTTCTTCCGTGCCTTATCCTTTTTTTTTAAATCAACTCACTTTTTAAGGTCCTAACATGATACATATTAGGTACGTCTCCAATGAAGATAATAAGTAGACCCCCAAATTATTTATTTATTCTTTATTGCACAAAAGAACGAACATATCGTACAAAAGGCGGACTTAATTCCCTACCAGTCAACCATTGGGTTAAGCAGATAAATTGTGGGCGGTGCAACTAACTTGAACCAATTATGCGGCTGTCGCTCTCGTCAACCTATCCAGCCATCTTTGTAAATGCTGCACTTTATTTGACATATTGTGAAGATTTCACATTTCCTTGCATTTAGTATTTATGGCCTTTAATACATCTCTTAGTGCAAAGCATCATTCGGGCATATTCTGAAAATTTTGTAATTTGTCTCCAGAATGGCGTATTATCAGCTTTGCCGTACATCGCTATGTATGTCCTGAGTTTCCCATTTGGGTTTTTCTCTGACTACATTCTGGCCAAGAAGTGGCTCAGTACTACTGCCACCAGGAAGATATCAAACAGCATCGGTGAGTGATCAAACGATTTAGCAGTGGCGTCGCATCAAAAATAATTTTCGGTAACCCGTGCCAGGACTCGAACCCAGGACCGTTGGCTTATAAGGAATTTGAACTATCGCTGCGCCATCGACTCAGTTACACTGTTAGGCGTTTAATGAATAAGATTTAATGTAATGTTACAAATACCGTGGTGACTTAAGACGAATTATGTCATCACTGGCAACACACATTTCGTCTGTTGCCAGTGATGACATACGGCGCTGAAACGTGTTCGCTCACAATGTCCCTCATAAGAAGGCTCAAAGTTACTCAAGGACCAATGGAGCAAGCTATGCTCGGAGTTTCCTTGCGAAATGATGAGATACACAAGAGAACCAAGGTTGTAGATATAGCTCAGACAGTCACCAAAATTATGTAGCATAGGGCGGCCCAGTAGCGGGACAGTAGATATAGGGCGGACATTGCTCGTAGAACCGATGGCCGTTGGGGCAGAAAGGTTCTTGAGTGGCGACCGTGTTGTAATTTTAATGTAATTTTATGTTCTTCAGGTCACTGGGGACCAGCACTATTCCTGATCGGCCTAGGTTTTGTTCCAGCCGGGAACATCTCGCTTGCTGTTGGTCTGCTGACTATGGTGGTTGGTCTTAATGCCGGACATTTCACCGGTTTCCAGGTGGGTTTTATTTTTAATTATTACTTGCGCATGGAAGAAGAGTGGAAGGCCTTTGCCCAGCAGTGGGACATCATGGGCTCACAATAATAATAATAATAACTTGCGCATATACAAATCGAACTTGCCAAAAATAACTATGCAACTGGTAAACATTGTTATAAACTAAAATATTCTTCTTCCCTTTTCTACAAATTCAATCATTTAGAGACCAATTAGTTTATTTACTTTTTAATTCAATAAGATTAGCTGAAAATTTGGCAAAATTAAAGGACTACTTTTTTCTATCAGGATATGTAGGTTATAGAGCCAAATTTAATTTTATCTACTCTCCCCCCCTCTCAGGGGTGAGCGTCACCCCCCCGCGACCTCGAATGTGTCCCGGAGCGCGGTATTTTCCACTTTAAAAGAAAACCGTATTTTATGACAAAAGTAAAGAATGGAAAATGATCTTACTAAAAATTTATAATTGATTTCTGTTACTCTTTAATTTACTGCTATTTATAAAATTTAAGTCATTTGGCCATTATGCGAAATATAAATATTCGTACTAGTTAAACGGTGTTACTTGCAATACCATAGACTTCTTATATGTTTTTCTGTAATCTACAAGTATTGATCTATAATTTTATTAAAACTTTCGTGAGACATATTTAATTATTGTATTAAGCGGTTTAGCGGTTTGTATTGATCTATATCCTGTATTTATTTATTTTTAGGCTTACTATTTTAGGAAATAATGGATGTGTGGGGAAATCGTCAAGTTTTGCTCATTTTCGTAAAAAACTTCAAAACCGTTTAATTTAGAATTATGAAATATACAAATAAATTTATTAAAAAAAAACTTAAAATTTTCCATATATTGCAATCTAATTTTCTTGGATTATTTGTTCGAGGATTGTACTAGCTTATGGTAATTTACTATTTATTTAGTTAAATTACCAATCGAAATACTGATAGCATTAACTTTACTTTTCTTACTCAAAATCCTACACTATTGAAGGTTTAAAAACGTCGCCTACATGTCAGAGAACGTAATTTTTATTCTTATCTAGTAATAATTATAATAAAATGCTCTATTTTTTAGCTGGTGCATCTGGACATGTCCCCGAACTTTTCCGGCACAATGATGGGTATCACGAATGCTATCGGCAACCTGATGTCCATCATCGCCCCCTTGACTGCTGGGGCTATCATTCAGGACGAGGTCTGTACCCTTTACATCATTGTCATCATCTGCCAAAGCATCTACAAATTTGACGACGCAGTTGTCGCAGTTTTTTATAACGACAGAACATAGTGGCTCCACGTCGCCCATGGTAAGCAAAAAGGGGAGCTCAAGTCGCAATGGCAACTGACAAAAACCAACGGTGCACAAATATTTGCCCTGGCTGGGATTCGAACCCAGGACCGCCGGCTCAGTAGGCAGGTGCACTAAAAACTGCGCCAACCGCGTCGTCGCCTAATATACAATAAATCTTACTAGACTTTTTAAACGAGCCCAGATCGATGTGATTGCGTCGATTTATTCCCATGGTAATGGGTTCCCATAAGAGTCTTTTTCAAAAAACGGTTTACTAATGTTTCGCAGAAAAGTATTTTATCGAACGATATGTTTCGCATAATGCTCATTCCGCATAATTGTTATTCTAGGGACACCTTTGACTTCTCCGAAAAAATATAACATAAACCTAATCTAACCTACCCTAATCTACAAGGATACACCAAAACATTATGAAATATATTTTCCGTTTCAGCTAGAGAAAATTTCTGCCAAATGAGCATTAGTGATTATGCGAAACATTACGTTCGGTTAAACAATGCTCTACCAGATGAGGGTAACCTTCAAAAAACAATACATAGTTAAAGGCTTAATAAAAATAAAATTACGATCGCGTCTTTTGTGTAACGAAAGTTACTCATACAAAAGATATCGGTATCGTTACAGAAAGCAATCAATTAAGTTTTGTTTTAATTAAAGCCCTTAACTTCGTATATGTTTTTTGAAAACGACTCGTAAGTTCCAGTTTCATCATCAGATCATCTTAACTATTAGATCAACGTAATTGTTTAACTCCAATAATATTAAACTATCATCTGAGTTACCTACTTATTCAAGCAAAATTTCAGAATTGGAATTCGGTAAGAGAGTCTTGCGTACTCTCTCGCAAACTAGACCTCTAGACTCGGGCCTAACATTAAACGGGATCTCAACAAAACTTGAAAGACAACTACAGACAGAGAGAGACTGACGCCGGCTCAGCTCAAATTAAATACAAGCTTCTATCAAAAAACATAATAAGTAGAGGTGTCTTCTAAATAAATGTGGCGACCATTTCCGTCGAGAATATTCCATCAAAACTAAATAAAATATACGTACAAACGTATAAAACACAATAGTACCGTGTAAATATTGAATCCGATGCCCGTTCCGAACTCCAAATGGAATATTGAAAGTCCAACAGCAATGCATCGTCGAGAACTTATTGCTATGCATGAAATTCCTAGAAATGCTGGACATGCCATATTGATTTCATATTTCAATATAAATTTATTAAACTTTTCTGTCAAAGGTAGGAATTTTTATAGGTATTGATTTAAACACGATGTTCACACATTATTATAACAAAAACCGGCCAAGAGCATGTCGGGCCACGCTCAGTGTAGGGTTCCGTAGTTGCTCATCCTTCACAATAAACTGCTGTTTTAAGCCCGAGGTTTAAGTTAAGAAAGATTTTAAGCTCTATAAAAAGGTCGTACACGCCCTAGAAACTGTAATCACTTATTACCTTCTGGAAGCCAGCTTACGACCTTTTAAAGAAAAAATATGAAATTTGGCGATAACTCAAAAACGGCTCGACCGATTTTGTTCAATATTCTTTTCATTGAAAGTACTTATAAGGCCTCATTAACATGAATTTTCCCAATTTTTTTTGTCCCGTGGTTGAAAAGTTAGAGGGGAGGGACACAATTTTTTTTTGTTTTTGGAGTGAATATTTACAAAACTGCTGACTTTATGAAAAAATAATGTTATAAGACCCCTATTATTTTTACAAGACCTATTCAACGACACCCCACACACTAGTGTTGAAAAGAAAAAAAAACACCCCCACTTTAGGTTTTCGAGATATACCCGAAAAAATTTTTTTTTCAATTTTATTTTACCGTTCTGTTGGCGTTATACATACACATACTCATACCAAATTTCAGCTTTCTAGTACTAATGATCACGGAGCTAAGCCGCGGACGGACGGACGGACGGACGGACAGACGGACAAACGGACAAACGGACAGACGGACGGAACTCTAAAAATGGGACTTATTTGCGTTCGAAAAGATTTTTATTTCATTACTTTTCGGACATGATTTTACGTCCATGGTCTTGAAGGCACTCAAGGATCTGTAGGTACCTTTGTAAATCCATGCGGACTTTTTTATTAAGCGGTGACCAAGAAACTGGAACCCGGTAATTAGGTAGGTCTAACAGGCGGACTGATGACCTGGTGAAAGTAGCTGAAGTAAGCTGGATATGCTGGCAGAACCAGTCATGGTTAGCATAAACGATTCCACCTACATTCATCGGAAACAGCTTCTTTGGATGTATGCCTCAAATTTTACAAGAGCAGCTATTTTTCGAAGTTATCTACAATAGATTTTTTATCAACTTATAAAACGAATACAATAATAAAAGCGAGCTAAACCCTTCCAAGTTTAGGTGCTGTAAACACTAAACTTTAGTTCATTATATAAATGGTATAACATACATTAAATTTGCGTATTAATCAGCAAGCATAAACCGTTTCCTAAAAGCGCTGACTGTATTGTGGGTTTGTAAAATGCTAATGGAAATATCGAATATCGAACTCGTTAATTAAAATTCAAAGAAGTAGGCTTTTATGTTCATATTCTATCTCGTTAATGAGTTAAAATCAAAGGCTTCTCAGTCTTTTAGAGACTATACAAACGTAGTCGTGTAGGCAAACGACGTTTAGCCAATATCAGAACGCCACACGCGACCACAGGCTTGGTAGGGTATAATAATTAAAAATATTGTTTCCCATTCTGTAACGTTTCGCCAAATTTTCATTTGTCCGAAAGTACAATACAATACAATAATACTTTATTGCATACCAACAAGAAAAATATTACATGAGAAATCTTAAATTAAACAATTAATCAAGTAATTCTTTCCTGAAACCCGAAATATTTTCAGGTTATTAAACATCATTTTATAGAACTCATTAGGTTAGGTTTTATTTTCTTCGGTTTCCGCGACTGTCACACATAAAACAATTTAAACGGATTATATCGCGTATATTAATTATTTGAGCCTCCCTGACGTTTCGGTTCCTTTACGGATACCGCGATACCGTTGTCAAAGGTTGACTGAGAAAAACACAATTTTTCTGTGTCAAAGTTACACTTGTGCAAACTACCCATTTTATAAATATTAATTTAAAATAAAGGTATGCCAGATGGGCCTAATGTGTAAAGACAGTTACACATGTGCCAGAAGGGCCCCTGTTATTTTTATTTAAAATATCTACCAGCGGTTCACTATAAGGCTTACTGAGGAGAAAAAAATAGGTTAAGTTTGTTTTATAATTATACTGAAAAATTAACAGTTTTGGAAATAAAATGGCTTTCGGACAAACGATGGCAAAAAGTTACAAATAGGAAACAAAAATTAGTATTTCAGATAAGTAAGATAGCTTGGTAGATGTAACGTAGATGGCACGACTTTCAGCGACAGCGGCAGCGGTGGTGTGTCTCGCTCACTCTTATGCCGCCGCGCTCGGATCTCTCGCTCAACTGCTTGCCGCGTCGCTGGTCGCGCAAAGCCGTGGCATCTCCACGCAAGGGAGAGCTAAAGCCGAGCAGACGTCTCATATTTTTTAATACTTATTTTTAAAAGGTTGTAGAATTTAAAATGGTTAGTTATATATCGCTTAAGTATAAAATAATATGTGTATGTAATGATTACATACACAGCTACATGAAGTACCGATTGCATAAAAATTTGTGAATGAATAAGTTGAATGAGTGAATATAAATGTATTTAGAACCACGACATGTTTTTGAAGAATCACGAATTTTTAATAAACTAGTCGATCAATTTATCTTTGTCTGATTCATTCAGATTTATTACGAGGTTATGGTAGTCGGAAAAATGTATATTATCTCGTATAATTATATTTTATTTTATGTAACACTAGCGGCCGCCCGCGACTTCGTCCGCGTAGATTTTTGATGATGACAAAGATATTAAAATAGGTAAGTGAGTTTTATTCTTAGTTACAATGGTCTAGACATATTACATTTCAAACAGTGGCAGACACTGATATGCAATTGTTAAAGGATTTTTGAAGATTTTCCAATTAGATTAGGTACGGGAATTGTTTGCAGGATGCTTAATATTTATTCCGTCAGTTACCTGATGCTTTTAATCTTTGGCAAAAATGACTGCAAGATGTAGAGCGACGCATGGATTTGGAGTTAGAAAATGGGGATCTTAGTTATTATGAGTGAGATTTAAAAAAAATGTTAAATATCGTAAGGCTGTTAAAACAATCTTAAACTCAGCACTGGAAATCGAGAGATGGAGGCAGTTTAATGAATAGTATCTCTTTCAATAATAATAAATAATAAACTTTATTTCATAACAATAATAAATAATGACCTCTTTTCATAAGAAGGCAGCACTGGTATTTGTACACGCCGGCCTGCCTATGAAACGAAAAGTGTGGTGTGGCGGAGATCCCGAGGCTGGCCAAAATGTTTCTAAATGGTCTAGCAGGTACCCAAGTTATTAAAAAGGCTAGTGTTTAAAGAAAATGCTGAAATGTGACCATTAAAAACTAAATGCACATAAGCGAATTTAATGATGCGATTACTATTTTGGTCTACAGGCTAGTAGTATTGTTTGAAGAGTGATTCAATATATTCTGGTGCCATAGTTCTCTATATTTCTCAAGAAGCTAAATAAAGTAAGAATAGGTATATAAAGTATAAATTATTCATGTGCTGATAGACAACTCACTAAATATAGGAACACATAAAGTTTGGAACACAATTAATAAGAGACAGCACTATGAAAATATTGTTGACAGTCAACCATAGAAAAGGGGGTGCAAGTTCGTTTTAAAAAAAGGACTTAGTCACTGGGTAGTAGACAGGAAATAAAAAATATCTAAACTGATAACCTTAGCGTAACACTTCTTTATAAACAACATTAGCGGTGTTCCCCATACAAACTTTGCACCCCTTTTTAACCCCCTTAGAGGAGAATTTTTCCAAAACGCTTAAATTACTTTTTTTTGTATTTGATTAAGTAAGCTATCTACAAAAGTTTCAAGTCTCTAGTTCAAAAAATAAAGTTTCTCCCATATAAATATTGCACCCCTTTTTAACCCCCTTAGGGGTAAAATTTTCTAAAACGCTGAAAGTGCTTTTTGTGTTTTTAAATAAGTAATCATTCTACAAAGTTTCAAGTCTCTAACTCCAAAAAAAAAGTTTACCCCATACAAACTTTGCACCCCTATTTAACCCTCTTAGGGGAGGTATTTCCAAAAATCCCTTCTTATCTCTAGCCCACGTTATAAAAGTAACCTACTGTGCAAAAATCAACTCTCTAACATTAGTAGTTTCGGCTGTGCGTTGATGAGTCAGTCAGGACTTCTTCTTTTATATATATATATTTTTTTTAAGTATTCACGAAATACCTCCAGTAAACAAACTTTTAATCAATCGAGCAGTTCGCTTATGAATTTGCTATCGGGACGAAAAAATAACAGTTTTTTTTTATATCTCGTTGTCATTTACATTACATGTTATTGTGTCCATTACCTCAACTCTTGTGGCTATACTTATAGCGAAAACTATAAATCAATAATCATTATGTATCCATCATAAAGATCTCTGTACCATTCGATTTCTGATTTGCACCTTCTAGTATCTCTGTTTGGCCCCATGGTTGACTGGTAGAAAATGCCATTTGGCAAGTTCGCCATTTGTACTGACTTTTATTTTGTGCAATAATGTTAATAAGTAAATAAATAAAGCAAAGATATTACAGTAGCCGGCAAACAACTTGAGCGTGACCTTGACTGCGCAGTAGCCGATTTATGTACAAATTTACATGCGCAGATCCGCCATTTTGGTTCAAGTTGTTTGCCGGCTACTGTACTGAATTAGGAATAAAAGTCTTGATGAATTTAGGAATAAAAGCCCAGAACGGCTACGAAATTATCCGTTTTCTTTCAGACCGATGCCGCAGAATGGAGAAAAGTTTTCTACCTCTCATCATCCATCTACTTCGTGTGCAACTTAATCTTCCTCATATTCGGGACCAGCGTGAAGCAGCCGTGGAACGAGCCAGCGAAGAAGGACTCCGTAGAAAATGCGGCTGGTGAGATACTTTAATTAATAGAAATACAACCGTATTTAAAGCCTCCTCCTCATATGAAATCCATTAGGCCGTCTTAGGCAAACGGAAGACGATCTACGGTCTAAGTACATAGTTTCTAAGTCAAAACGCTATCCATTGAGCCATAGGATCGAAATAGCTCAAACGTCATGGTCATATTTGGACTAGAAACGGCATGTCTCTTAACAAAATTATTCTCATAATCCTAATAATCAAATCTACAAAAAGGAACCAAATCATCTTACGTCGATAGTAGGTGAACCGGTGAATATGTATAACGCGTAGCGGTATAAAAGAGCGAATCGTGTTGTCTAATAGTTCGAATCATTTTAATTGTTTTAATAATTATTAACAAAGAGACAAGAAAAAGGCAAAGCAAAGTAACAGAGAAAACTTAAACTAAAGAGCAACGCAGAAGAAATACGTATGTATGAAACCTTACTCTAAATAACCTAAGTATAATACAATTATATAAAAAGAAGGGGTCATGAAAAGAATACCCCATCTAACAAGTCCGCCTGCGGCATGGTCCCCAGTATGCTGGTGGCGTTACCTCCTTGTATAGTCAGAGAGATTCTCTGGCAGAGATAAGCGCCAGCTTTAATTGTTTTAATACAATTACACAACTAAAATCCATAAGGTTACATCCATATACTTTATCACAATGAAATAAGCTTTATATCTGCTGACAAATCGACAGTAAACGGTGTCTTCAATGTACTCAGTCCTAGCTAAAGCGTGTCACACACTACGCAGATACGATAATATTTTATCTGCGTATAATAACTTAATGATCTGAAACTATCACACACTACGCAGATACGATAGTATACGAGACGATACATTCAGTCTAAATCCTTCAAACTGAGTAGACTTGTTTTTTGGTGCGGATTGTTTATACAGTATGTTTTCGTGTTTATCTTTTCTAGATTTACTAGACAGCTCGTCAGATGACGATTCTGATTATGAATTTGATGCTCGTGTTGCGTTACAATGTACTAAAAGGCGAAGGATTCGGATAGAACGTCATGTAATGCTTAAAAAGGACAGTGGTGAATTTAATATCTTCGAGGATCTATCAGAAGAAAAATTCTTAATCTAAATTCGCGGGCTCCTTCTCACATCAACCTGTATCTATCTGCAGATAAAATACTATACCGTATTTATATCGGCAGATATTATACGCAGATCAATTTATATACGCAGATAATATCTTTTCCATCTTTCGGTATATGTCGGTGCTCACAGATACTTCACGTTAAAATATAAGTTATCTGCGCTGTGTGTGTTAGCTCATTGAATTGTATAGGGAGCGATATTGACAGATATGCGTTCAGATACAGATATCTTATCGTATCTGCTTAGTGTGTGACACGCTTAATGTATTACATTAAAGATAAATGGTGATGCCGACCGAACCGCGCAATCTCGCCACTACTACATACCTTCTGGGTTTTCAAAAGTAGCAAAATATCATTTAAATCATTGTAAAAAAACAGTTTATTTAAAATAAAATAACGAAGTATCAATTCTGTACTATAGGTATTTGTCGTGGTTCGCTGGTTGTATTTCACTTTTGATTTTCGATAATTATAAAAAATAGATTGTAGTGGCTGAATAGTGAACAATATATGGACGAGTGTAAATTCGAGAGCAAGCACTATGTTAAAAATTAACTTTTTTTGTAATACGAGGAATAACATTTTTTATAGTTGCCGGTAAAGTTTTAGAACAAAAATGGCGAGAGAGAGAGAGAGAGGTGTAAAAAGTTAACGCTGAGGCGTATTTTCACGAAAAAACATTTACGGATGTTATTCGTGCTAAAATATAGCTCATTAAGTTAATACAGACAGTTCCCTCAAGGTTGGCGGTCCCTGATGAACAAAAATAATAGGAATCTTAATAAGAAATTACTGTAACTGGATTTTGTAACTGTGTGATCTTGACATCAGACCCTGTGGGTATTTATCTTCAAGGCCACCATGATTTTCCCCATTTACGACAGGTCGCTTATTTAATTGGATATCAGTGATACTTATTTCACTGATAAAATTACACTGGTGTTATAATTGAAATGTTATATGTCAATATTTTCTCCAAAAAAAGACAAAAACTAAGCTAGGAATAATTCCGTTAAACCATTAATTTAATACAAAGATCAAAGCTTAACACGTTCGCTGCGGGACCGAAACTGACGTTTTTTCGTATGGTGCGTTAAAAGGCCGATTGGCCTGTTACTTAAACTATCCAGCAGTGCGTTGTAGGGCTCATAGGCCTAGTAAGGTATTGACGGATATTAAAGACTGTAACTATGCGAAAACTTAAAATGTTCGATAACCACCTATCAATATCATTAGTAGACGAGTTGGTTATCTTAGTGTTTGCCTCGCCCCGGGTTCCTGCTATTTACTTAAGAGGAATAAATATGTAAAGGTGTAAGGTCTTACAACCCGAAACCGCACTGAATAACAGGAAAAAATAGAGAGTTATTAGTGATGGGCAACAACTTATCGACATATTATTTATAATATCGTTTAATAATTAAATAGAACAGGCCCTTTAGAAATATAACAAGCATTAATCGTTTCTTACATTCCACACAGAAAGGTTGTTTTTTACATTTTTATTTGTTTCTCGGCTGGTGAGTGCCCCACGCAGCTTTAACATCGCTTACATCATTTATTTGGTCGAGACATTATTAACGGTTATAAGCCACATCAAAACGTACACAGACACTAGGAGATATTGAATTATGTACTATCGTAATATACGTCCATTCGCTATAATTACGTCACAGTCACAACACTAATCGGAAGTAAACAATGCAATCATCTACACCAGTGCGGGAGGGGGCGGAAAGACCTTGTAATCTATGATGGGCCTTTCGACCTGGTTTTCGCAAGGAATCGAAAAATATATCAGCCAGTGCGTTATCGGGCCGAAAAACCTTACCACAATCTTAATGCTTTATTGAATTGTCCTTAAGGTCCTAAACTCAAACCTATACTTGTCTCTTTTGTACATGCAGAAATACTCATAGTACAGCCGCCGCACCAGAGGAAATTCACCGTTTCTCACCTCCGCACAGAGTGGGAGCACATGCATCGGGTCTTTTAACCTTATACCGCAGCGAACGTGTTAAAGAAAAATTTAAATGCGTAACCTGGCGGAAGATACCTCTGGATTACCGGTCTAGCGTGTTAACCCTTCCACCACCCTAACGCTCAGATAACCTTTCGATTTTTCCCTTTTGCTTTGTGTGTCGATCTTTGCAATGTTTGCAAATAAACAATGCAAAGACCGAAACACTAAGCATAAGGAAAAAATCGATTCAGAAAAATTCTTTGAGTTTTAAAAAACAAATTTAAAAACTCAATATATAAAAAGTAACAGTTTTATAGGTACCTACTATTTATATACCTCTCCCGACTTTACTGAATTTGCTATCGGTACGATAAACTCCACTCATTTCAAAATCCCGATGTCAGTACCAGAGTTATGTTCGTGACCCGAACTCTGGCGTAACCTATACAACGAAATCCTTACCATGAGATAACGAGACCGCACTCGCTAGCGACTGCGTAAACGATTTGTATGAAGAACAGTGGCGCCTCCAGCGGTAACTTTGTAGAACTACAATTCTCCATACAAATCGTTTGCGTCGCTATACCCCTCGCGGCGAACGATGAGTCCTATGACACCTGTCATCTCAGTACATTTTTAGGGCTCCGTACCCAAAGGGTAAAAACGGGACCCTATTACTGAGACTTCGCTGCCCGTCCGTCCGTCTGTCACCAGGCTGTATCTCAAGAACGGTGATAGCTAAACTGTTGAAATTTTCACAGATGATGTATTTTTATTGCCGCTATAACAACAAATACTAAAAATAAAATAAAATAAATATTTAAGGGGGGCTCCCATACAACAAACTTGTTATAGATTATGGTACGGAAACCTTCATGCGCGAGTTGGACTCGCACTTGCCCAATTTTTTTATTCCGATTATAGGTTATAAAATGTACTGAAATGACAGGTGTCATAGGACTCTTCGTTCGCCGCGAGGGGTATAGCGAGTACGGTCACTGTAAACTCATGGTAATAGTGAAATTCATTAAACCGAGCAGTATTTTAAATCACACATGTTGGTTGGCTGTAACTGAATTACAAGGGTTTTCGTCAATTATCCGTCGTAGCCGCAATCATCCATTAGCCCGTGGGCAATACTCGCACATAAATTATGTTGCGTGCGCTCAAAATGGCCACGGAACTCTTGATTAGGGTCTTGAGTAAGCGCCCTTACTTCACTTGGGCGTGGTGCAACTAACAGCGATAGTAGTCAGGCATGAATTGTGTGACGTATCGGCGCTCAAAATGGCTACGGAACTCTTGATTAGAGTCTTGAGTAAGCGCCCTCACTTCACTTGGGCGTGGTGCAACTTACAGCGATAATAGTCTCACGCATAAACAGTATGACTTGAGCAACCGGCGCTCAGAGTGGCTACGGAACTCTTGAATAAATGCCCTCACTTTACTCGGGTGTGGCACGACTTGCAGCGATAGATACAACAAAAATACATAAGCTACTTTTCTGTCTCAAAGATAATTCACGCATCGTTTATACGCGAAAGGTAACGTCTCTCTTGCCTTTGTAAGCCAATACGGGAGCAACTACACAATTACTTGTATCCGACAGGTCAAGAGTCATTTTTAAATTTTCAATGAAAGTTGATTGTTATTATAACTTCAGGTGTCAGCCGAAGACGATTACATCAATTTACTTGCAGCAGTACGAGAGTACATGCCATCCTTGTCACACATTTAGAGTAATCCTAGAAACAAAAGGAACCCTATCTTCTGTCTCGCTCACTCACTCCTGCGCAGTCGGTCCGGCCTCGGGGTAACTTCATTACGTGATTTTGTGTCATCCAGTTCGCACGTTATACTTCTGTCCAGGACCAAAATTCGCGATAATTATGGGAAAGAGAAAGAGATCTAGGTCAAAAGAAAGTGGTTACGACGATATACTAAGAAAAATGAAAAAGTTAGAACGCAAGTTGAAACGTAGAGGAGAACGATCACCGGTTAGTTCAAATTCATCAAGATCTGATGAATACGAGTACCGCGATGATTATTACAATTTCTATCCAGGTAAGTAAGTTAAAAAATTAAAAACATAATTAATTGTGTTCAACAAGCGTTTGTATGTTGTTTAGTAGGTACGTTACGTACGTAAACTTTCTTTTCATACCTACCCACGTCTAATAATAGTAATCGTCAAATTTATTTCACGTTAAAAAACAAATTATCGTGCTATGTTTTAAAACGGTTAAGTGTACCTTCACGTAACCTCGAAAAATAAAAATGTGCACGGGTACCTACCTTGGACCCAACAGTGCATGGGGACCTATCTTGGCCCCTGAAGGGTACCTATCTTGAACCCACTTTCTATGATTATAATGTAGGTATATCTTTGACCTACTTATGCACTTACAATTACGGGTTACTTACTACCTTGGACCCACAATAAATAAACGTAATTATTGTATGAATGATATCGAATCATTAGCTAATACACTGTACCTAATAAATGTATTTATAATTACGATACCTGTTTACACTGATCTCATCGTTAGTATAGTACCTAAGTCTAAACTAGGTATCATTGGTACTTTTTAGATGAAGACACGCATGATCAAGTTATAGACTTGGATGGCGAAATTGGCGATGAGGAGCGCCCTGCGCAGCTAGACGCAGTTAGACCCCCGCTCACCCCGCCGGCGCCAGGCACACCGCCGCCGGCGCCAGGTACACCGCCTCCGGCGCCAAGCACACCGCCGCCGCCGCCACTGCCTCAAATTATACAGCCGCCCTCAGCGTCGCTGCCGGTCGACACCGCCGTGCAGAGCACTTCATCACCTGTCACCTTGACCCAAGATGACAAGACAGACGGTGCAGCGAATCTGGATCCTGCTATTCTAGATCTGTTAGGAGAGGACCCTTATACTAAAAAGAATTATGGTGCAAATTTGCATAAGGACATTGCGCCTAGATGGGCGCATATCCTCACCAATGGTTTGACAAAGGAATCTCAATTAGATCTAATAAAACAATATCCGCCACCCGAAAACTGCTCCAACTTATCACCGCCCAAGTTGAATCCGGAGATAAAAGCCGCACTCTCCGAATTAAATATTAAACAAGATCAATATAGTCAGGGCAAACAAAATCAAATTGGAAGCGGTCTCGCAGCACTAGGACAAGCTTTAAATTGGGCTGTTCAAACCAAAGATATGGTCCCTCCAGACGTAGTTAAAGCCTTAATTGATGCAGGGAGGCTTTTCTGCGATAACCATTACAGGGAATCGTTATCGCGTAGATATGCGGTATTAAATACAATTAACAGGAACATCAGAGATACCGTTAAAGATACAAAAATTGATGAAAATCTCTTTGGATCTAACTTATCTGACCACTTGAAGTCATCCAAAGCAATAACGAAGACCGGGTCAGAGATGAAGCCCACGCCTCGTGCTCCATACAGGGCGCCATCAGCATTCCAGCAAAAAAGGGGAGCTTTAAACTTGAGGGGGAATCCGCGGGCAGCGGCGACCGAGCCGCGGACAGCCCCTGCACCTCGCCGGCCGCCGCCACCTCCGCCGCCGCCGCCGCGGGACCGCCGCCAGACTCACCCGTCCGCGCGGGGCCGTCAACGGGCTTCCGGCTACTCGCGCCATCAGAGGAGATATTAGAGAGCCCACAGGTACCCGTCGCTGGTCGCTTAAAATATTTTTACGATAAATGGGCTGAACTTACCGATGATAATGTTATCTTAGATTGGGTCAAAGGATACAAAATACCATTCAAAATACCGCCTACACAGACAACGCAGCCCAAAAATAATGCTTGTAATTCTCATTCTCAAACCGTTAACATTGATAATTGCATTACCGAACTTTTAACGTCTGAATTTATATCACCTTGCACACCCTGTGAAGGTCAATTTATTTCTCCCATATTCACTGTGCCTAAACCAAACGGAAAACATAGGTTCATACTAAACTTAAAAATGCTTAATAAATATATAGAGGTGGATCACTTCAAGATGGAGGACCATCGAACTGCTCTGAAGCTATTACAAAGTAATTATTATATGGGTTCCATTGATTTACAAGATGCATATTTTTTAATCGCGGTAGATGAGAATTATAAAAAGTTCCTGCGGTTTGAATGGAAATCCCAGATATATCAGTTTAACGTTCTCGCGTTTGGTTTATGCACAGCACCGTATGTATTCACTAAATTATTAAAGCCAGTCTTGCAATACTTACGCTCATCAGGATTAATATCAGTAGCTTACCTCGATGATTTTTTATGCATTGGTCAAACTTATGATGAATGTTTCAATAACATTACTGTAACTAAGACAATGTTGGAATCGTTGGGGTTCTTGATAAATACAAATAAAAGTGTAATGACACCACATACGACCTGTAGGTTCCTGGGTTTCAATCTCGACACTAAAAATATGATTATTACTTTGCCAAAAGATAAAAAATCCCGTATTAGAAATAAAGCTATTGAATTGATGGGGAAAAAAACCTGCACTATTAGACAATTTGCTGAGTTCATAGGTTTATTAACCTCCGCATGTCCAGCTGTGAGTTACGGGTGGATGTACACCAAACTATTTGAACGTGAAAAGTTCCTTGCACTTAATTACAGTAATGATTATAATAGACGAATGAATATAGAAGCTTTCCTAAAAAACGATTTCTTATGGTGGATTCACAAAATTGGTTCATCTTTTTGTCCTATTAGAAAGAATAATTATTGCATAGAAATATTCAGCGATGCTTCTAATACTGGCTGGGGGGTCGCATGCGGGGATCAAAGTGCACATGGTAACTGGACTGAGTCAGAAATACATATCCACATAAATACTCTCGAATTAAAAGCAGCGTATTATGGATTAAAAATATTTACTGAAAATTTACGAGACTGTGATATATTGTTAAGGATTGACAACACCACTGCCATTAGCTATATAAATAGGATGGGAGGCGTACAACACCCCCATTTGAACGATTTAGCTCGAAAAATATGGCAGTGGTGTGAAGACAGGAATATATACATATTCGCCTCTTATATTAAATCTAGCGAAAATGTAATAGCTGATAGAGAATCTCGTCGAATCAATATCGACACAGAATGGGAAATCTGCCAACCAGTGTTTGAGAAAATAACCAGTCTATTAGGTGAACCAGAGTTTGATCTATTTGCTAGCGCCCAAAATAACAAATGCATTAGGTACGCCTCCTGGAAATTAGATCCATTCTCGGAGGTGGTTGACTCATTTACATTCAATTGGCATAACTTAAATTTCTATGCATTTCCTCCCTTTAGTCTGATCCCTAGAGTATTGGAAAAAATTATTACTGACCAAGCAGAAGGAATTTTAATTGTACCCGACTGGCCTTCGCAGCCATGGTACCCGCTGTGGTCTAGACTTATTATATCAAAGAAATACTTCTTCGGTCCTGATAAAACACTATTGTGTTCCCCTTTCAGAACCTGCCACCCACTCCACGCGGACCTCATTCTGGTGGCAGCGAAGTTATCAGGAACTCGTTGATACAGCGTGGTGTACCACTGGATTCTTTAGATATAATTATGGCTTCTTTTTCAGCACAAACATTAAAACAATACAGTAGTACAATTACATCCTGGGCGTCCTTTTGTTCAAATAACAATTTAAACTTATTAAAAGTTGACATCAGTCATGTAATATCTTTTCTCACACAAAAATTCAATGAAGGTTCAAGTTTCAGTTCCTTAAATACACACAGATCAGCATTGTCAGTAATTTTAGGGAGAGAAGTGACATTAAATGATTGTATTAATAGATTTATGAAAGGTGTATATAGGCTAAATCCACCTCAACCCAAATACACTTCAACATGGGACACCAATACCGTGATAGATTATCTCTCTAACGCGTATCCCTACCCGTATGATGATATTTCCCTACCTAACTTGACATATAAAGTTTGTACTCTTTTATGTATAGCATCTGCTCAACGAATGCAGACTATCAGTTTAATTAAATTAAAAAACCTGACACTACAAGATGATGCGATTATTATAAGAATTACCGACTTAATTAAGACGTCTAGGCCTGGGGCTTGCCAACCACTTATCAGACTGCCTTTCATCCGTGAAAACCCCAATATTTGTCCGGCTTTAGCACTCCAAACCTACATAGAAAAAACCCAACACATACGACAAAATCCACTAGACGGATATCTGTTTTTAGGACTTTGTAAACCTCACAAAGAAGTTGGAACGCAGACTCTAGCGCGTTGGGTAAAGAAGGTTTTACGGGAAAGTGGCATCGATATTTCAATATTTGGTGCCCATAGCACTAGATCGGCATCGACATCCGCTGCGTACAGGTCAGGGGTCAGTCTGGAGGTGGTTCGCAAGGCAGCAGGTTGGAGCAACACCTCCAATGTATTTCTAAAATATTACTACAGAGAAGTGGTACAAGCAAATCAGGATGATTTTGTCAACGCAATTCTTAAATAATTTACAGGCTATTTACTTTTATATGTATTAACGTAAAGTTAAGTGAGCGATAAATGTACAATAACCTTTTTGTTTACTGTTTAGCTATTAGATGATTGTTTTCCTTTATTAATTCGGATCGAGCATAAAGTAAAACTGTGGATTTGAACATTTTATGTTTTTATTGTCCCAATTTCTCAACGTTTTGGTACTTAGGTACCTATCTATTTTGATTGGATCAACTTAAACCACTCTAAACATCTGCAAGTAAATTGATGTAATCGTCTTCGGCTGACACCTGAAGTTATAATTAAGAATCAAACGAACTTACCTTGTGTTGAAGTGATGTTTGATTCCAATTATACGAAGGTGTCAGCCGAAGACGATTACATCATCCCAACCCACCCTAAGCCCTAAATATGGTAGGAAAAATGTTCAAAATTATAACACAAAATCTACTCTCTCTTAAACAATGAAGTTACCCCGAGGCCGGACCGACTGCGCAGGAGTGAGTGAGCGAGACAGAAGATAGGGTTCCTTTTGTTTCTAGGATTACTCTAAATGTGTGACAAGGATGGCATGTACTCTCGTACTGCTGCAAGTAAATTGATGTAATCGTCTTCGGCTGACACCTTCGTATAATTGGAATCAAACATCACTTCAACACAAGGTAAGTTCGTTTGATTCTTAATTGTATTATTATTGTATGTCTCACGAAAGTTTAAATAAAAATAAAGTTGATTGTATTAAATAGTTAGGATTTTCATAATTGTAAAAAAGTGCGGATACTGTACATTGTAATAATATCAAAAACCACATTTTGATGAAAGATTTTTTTGGGATATCATGATGATATCCATAATTTTGTATATAATGATCGGACTTGATATGATTGCTTAGCGAAATATTTCGGAATTATGTGACTTTGGAATAAATACTTGTTTATAATTTTTTTTAATACTTCAATTGAATACCTATGCTTCTCTTTTATTCGAATATATTATATTAAGCCGCCTGTAGTAACACCACACCCTACTACTGTAACTGTAAAGGAGACGCCACAATGATAAACATTCATGTTAATGGGATTTACTTGGAAACGCACTTAAGTATACAGCCTTATGAAACCAAGCTACTCTCGCAGTATTAATTAAGTAATATTAATATTACTTGAAATCATTTTCATGTTACTGGACGTGTCGTAGTTTCGATGTAGCTTTGATTTGATGCTGTATTTCGGGTATCGTTCCAATATTGTTACAAATGGTTGTCTAGCTAATAATGCATGTTTTTTTTTTTATAATGCAAAGGAGTAACTGTATAACATGACAACACCAACACTTCGTTAGCAACATCTATTCTTTCACCCCCAATATATAATATTTGTGTTTTTGGTAGACCTAAGAGAATAAAATAAAAATAAAAAAGTACTAATAATTTTGTTATTTGTAGATAAATCAGTTATTATTTTTCAATAATCAATGAATTATAAAACCATTGATACAAATAAATTATGGTCAATTTATTGTTAGAATTTTTGTTATTTTGTACGTAATTTAGGTACGGAATTGTATGTTTTTTACTCTTTGGACAAATATTGTTTTTGAAAAAAAAAATTGTGCGGGGAAGAAGTGAAACTTCGTAATGTGGAAATGAAAATAGGAAGGGGTAGAAATTGAGTTTTAGTGAACTCATATTGTTTCTTTAAGACAAACTTCTTCACTCTCGCTCTGTCTCTTTCTATTCCCCCTCCCCAGGAGCGTTGAACGTTTAACGCAACAGTGCTTTCCTACCCCCTCCACGGTAGCATTAAACGTTTAACGCAACCTTGTTGGAAGTCGCATTAGAAGTTTCACTTCAAAAACAATGCTTGTTTTTAATAGTATTGTTTGGTTTAAAGCACGGCATTAAGCTGAAATCTTTCTAACGTTTTGTATTACAAATTTATGAAACATGTATAATGTCTCATTATTTTTTAATATGAGAGACACCACATTTTTTTTTATCTTAAACCATTGATACAACGATCAAAACACCAAGAAAAATGTAAATGCGAAACCTGTCGGAAGAGACCTGACATCGAACCCGGTACCTCTGGATCACTGGTCCAGCGTGTTGACACGCATTTCAAATTTTCTTTCTGCTTTTATCTTCGTATCAATAATTTAATATTTGTAATATATTTTATTTTGTTTCAGGTCCATCGTCGAACGAAAGGACGGAGAAGACTTCATAATTCATGACTTTAATAATGCTCATTAATGTATACATTAAGGAAACTTAATAATTTTTATGACTATGAATTTTGTTTTGTTATTTATTAATAATTACAAAGATAATCCTCTAAGGCTGTTTATATTCATAATAAAATTCTGTACTCACTGAGTGTTAGGCATATTAATTAGCAGTAACAATCCCTTGAGTCATATATTTTAGTTATTATTTATCAAAAACGAACGCACAATTATCATTAAAAAAAAAACAATTTGGGAGAATTAACTTGACATTTTTGTTGCCAAGTAAATATTAAGGTACAATCTTACAAAAATCGACCTAGTCCCAAACTAAGCAAAGCTTGTACTATGGGTACTAGATGACGATATACATAGAATATAAATACATGTATAGATAACATCGATGACACAGGAACACATATTCGAGTATATAACACAAATATTTTAACTGGCTCCCCATACGTAGTCGCAGATCCCTCAGGATCCTATGTACTCTGTTCTCCATCCTGTTTGAGCCTTCTGCTCCAGGATACCTCAAAAGTAAATTCACTTTTCAAACTCCCCGTCCAGGCGGTAAACTTCGTTCCTCCCGAACTCTCAAACTCTCGATTCCTTCGCACCATTCTGGTTTCATGTCCAATTCTTTCGCCGTTCAGGCAAGTCGTCTTTGGAATACACTCCCCCTCTCTATTAGACAAGCCCCAAGCAAGGTAGTTTTCAAGCGGTTGCTACGTAAGCACCTGCTCGAACAAGAGCTCGAATAGTGTCCATCATCCTATGCAGTAGACATTTCATCGTATTTATTATTATATTATATATAATATACATCTTATAGTATGTAAATATATGTATCATTGTAGTTATGGTAAAGTTATTATATACTATACATTTATTCACTTGTATCTTAGATGCTTTCCGAACGATTAATTTTCTACTCTGCACCCACTTGAAGCATCTCTGTTTGGCCCTATGGTTGACTGGTAGAGAATGCCATTAGGCATTAAGTTCGCCATTTGTACTGACTTTTGTTTTGTGCAATAAAGTTTAAATAAATAAATAAATAATTAAATATTTGCCCCAGCCGGGATTCGAACCTAGGACCGCCGGCTCAGTAATCAGGAACCCTACAAACTTAATTTACTCAACAACAGCTTTAGTAACTTCTTTTTAAATTCACGCGTCGACAGTTTCTTAAAATTTGCGGGTACCTTATTATAAATTTTACTTGCTGTCTATTCTGTTATTAGAGTTACCCCAGAATACGATGCCGTAACGCAACGTTGATGCTACAAAACTTTGGTAAGCAGACAGATTTGTATGGGTAACAGTAAGGTTCAGCAGTGGGGCTTGACAACGCGGTTGGCTCAGTTTGTAAGCGCTTGCCTGCTGAGCCGGCGGTCCCGGGTTCGAATCCCGGCCAGGGCAAATATTTGTTTGATGAACTCGAATATTTGTGCTTGACCATGACCCCATGGTTGTTCTATGTATTTAAGTATATATTTATCTATATAAGTATGTATATCGTCGTATGGTACCCATAACACAAGCCTTCTTGAGCTTACTTTGGGACTAGATCGATATGTGTGGGGTTATCTGATATTTATTTATTATAATCACTTTATGTTATATAATTTTTAGTGTAAACATTGATTTGGAGACTTGTACATCTCCTCTAACATATATGTATCAATTACCTAGCTATAATATAATTGTATTAGATTTAAGTAAAATTCACGAAAAAATGACTTACTGTTGATTTTCTTTCGGCTTTCTTCTCAACAGCGGTCTCCTCTTGCGAAATGCCGGTAGACTCACAATCTGACTTGTAAAAGTGCCCTTGTGGCCTACTTACTGAATAAATTATTTCATTTCATTTCATTTCATTTCATTATTTTATTTTATTTAGTACAGCGCCCTAGCGGTTACTTTGTAGAACTAAAATTCTCCATGCAAATCGCTAGCGAGTACTGTCACTGTAAACTCATAGTGAGGGCACAAGTTCTTATCTGCATTTTTTATATGGTTTATTTAGATTAAGTTACGTATTATGTTTTATTTGTTTGTCATCATGGACCCACTGAAAATCAGCGTCGTTGCACTTTGTGCCCCGACGTATGCTGAGTGGGTTTTTTTTTAAATACCGTAACACCTACCTCTTTCTTTCTTTAGATTTAAGCCAAAACTTGTACACGATTTTGCATGTGAGTTCGAAATAAACATTATTTATTTATTTTCTTCTTCTTCCTAAAACTTCTAAAAATCTGGTGATATAACGAGTAAGTAGTTGTTTCAATTGAGGATCCCTAATAATAGCAATTAATGGAATTCGCTATGTTTTATTTGGTAGAAATGCATTATCTTGGTCTTATTTAGATGATTTAATAAATTATCACTAATATGGAGGTTGCGACATTTGTATATCCCATCAAAAACACAATATTCAGATTAAACGAGTATGTGCGTGAATATACTTGACAGATAAGATACCCCCTACAAGAGGAAAGATAACGTTAAGTAAGCATAACACTTATCTTGTCATACTTCAATTCATAATAACATGTCAATGAAAATAATTCTGATAAAATAACTCCAAACGTCAGTGGAAGATAATATCAACGTGACAACATTTACACTGTAATAAACTCTAAAATTGTATTGAAAATCAGTTTAATATTAAGAGGGGTCATTAAAAGAGTAGTTTATGTGACTGTACATAATGAAGGGTATTAAACACGAGTGTGGGTTTATGAAACGAGCCGAAGGCAAGTTTCATAATAACATCACACGATTATTCTAATGCCTAATTATCTACAGTTACATACACTACTTGTCTTTATCTAGTCACATATCATAAGCCTCCATGATGCATTCAGAATTCACTCATTTTAAAAAATATTACCCGTTAATGGCGGTAATGAAGTTTTCTGGCAGCTGTCATAGTTTTTTTTTTTTTTTTTCAGAGACAAACTAGAGTCAGCCTCAACTATCATATTGTTCGATATCTTACTTTCGTGCGACATTTGTCAAATTTGATTGCAAATAGACAATTCATTTCGAACTAAACGTCATCCCGACTGATATCAATGGAGGTCAAATCAAATTTCTTTGTTTTTTCAGAGGTGTTCGAAATTTGAATAAATAATACTATCGAATTCGATGTTATTATTTAGCATTGAGGTATTATTTAATATAGAGCCACAGACCCGAACAAAAGTGTCAAATAAAGTGGCACCGTTGTCATGTTCAAGTAGATGCCAATAACGCTTATTTATAATTTGCAGCAACATATTGACTTCGTACAAAAGAACTCTTTGCTTAAACGTTTAAGTGTCAAATTGACTTAATTACTTATTACCACAAATATTTTACGTGTAAATTAACTTTTTTAGCATATTCTGACTGAAGTCTCTTGTCAAACTTGGAACATGGCACGAATGGATCAGATTTTAATATTTTTACACACTAAAAATATTTTCACTATTATTATATGTATATATTTTATGTTTGAACTAAATAAACTCGTAAATTGTTAATAACTAATTTAGTTAAGTTTTTATTGTAAATTGTTAGTAACAAATTTAGTTACGTTTTTATTTAACAACTACATAAAAAGTTTCCGATAGAAGGGATCAGTAATAATGACATTATTTCTCCTTGTTCCAGTATGTGAAATGAGAGTAAGACAAGTGCAAAATATTGACATTATTAACCCTTTAAAGTTTGATCTTATTTGTCGGTGGCTTGGTATGCACGGCAGCACACGTCGCCGTCGCCTTTATGTGTTCTTGGCGTTCAAAGGTTTAAACTGACAGTGTCTAGACTCTGTGACAAAATAAAACAATAACAACAGAGCTATTTTTTAGTAATTTATGAATGTCACCATTTTACGCTTCTGTTGATTAACATAAAAAAAAAACATGATTATGCCGAACACACGAGAGACGAATTATTTGGCTTCAATTATTCTTCGCGTTTGTCTCTTGCTAAATGTGATCTCCATTTTTACGTTGTTGAGAATGGGAATCTTGAATAAAAAACAAGTGCAAAATATTGACATTATTAACCCTTTAAAGTTTGATCTTATTTGTCGGTGGCGTGGTATGCACGGCAGCACACGTCGCCGTCGCCTTTATGTGTTCTTGGCGTTCAAAGGTTTAAACTGACAGTGTCTAGACTCTGTGACAAAATAAAACAATAACAACAGAGCTATTTTTAGTAATTTATGAATATTATCATTTTACGCTTCTGTCGATTAACATAAAAAAAAACATGATTATGCCGAACACACGAGAGACGAATTATTTGGCTTCAATTATTCTTCGCGTTTGTCTCTTGCTAAATGTGATCTCCATTTTTACGTTGTTGAGAATGGGAATCTTGAATAAAAAACAAGTGCAAAATATTGACATTATTAACCCTTTAAAGTTTGATCTTATTTGTCGGTGGCGTGGTATGCACGGCAGCACACGTCGCCGTCGCCTTTATGTGTTCTTGGCGTTCAAAGGTTTAAACTGACAGTGTCTAGACTCTGTGACAAAATAAAACAATAACAACAGAGCTATTTTTAGTAATTTATGAATTTTATCATTTTACGCTTCTGTTGATTAACATAAAAAAAAACATGATTATGCCGAACACACGAGAGACGAATTATTTGGCTTCAATTATTCTTCGCGTTTGTCTCATGCTAAATGTGATCTCCATTTTTACGTTGTTGGGAATGGGAATCTTGAATAAAAAAAATAGGATAATTATTTATTGCACTCCTTAATTTATTAATAAAATATAAAACTATAGCGACTCCTTCGATTTTTGTTCTGTGATGAGGTGCATTTTGTAGGGACAAAGTTAATAATTCTAATACAAAAATTGCTATGATTTTACATAGGATTCGTTAATTAATCAATAGAACTTAAGTAAAAAAGAATATTCCGTCCTGTTCCTTTATTTTATAGTTGTTATTTCTGTAATTTTTCACTGAAAATTAAGTCATTTTTGAGACCCGTCACGTGTCATGGTCTAAACGAGACTGATCGCCCAACTAATGCGATTTGTGATTTTGCATTAGTTGGGAGGGTGCCATTTTTTCCGTCTGATTGTGTGTCCATGTAATTATTACGTCAATGTTATTTAGTAATAATAACGTTTTTACAGATAAGAAATGTTTGCTAACAAAACAGGCTATATATATATTGTCTATTTTTATGGGCTATATATATTTAACGCATCATGGAGGGTTTATGATATTTGGATAGATAAAATATATTAAGGGACAATCTTCCACAAATCGGCCTAGTCTCAAAAGCTAGCAAAGCTTGTAGGTACGGGTACTAGACAACGACATGCATAATATATAAATACATATATACCGAGGAACTAAAATATTCGTGTTCATCACACAAACATTTGACCTGGCCGGGATTCGAACCCAGGACCTCTGGCCCTACTGCCTACTGGCAGGTGACTACAAACTGCGCCAACCGCGTCGTCATTATTTCAGGAGAAATCTTAACAGCGCGATGCAGCAGCCTGGCGCCATCCAAACAGCGGCATCTGTTAATAAAATGTTCTTTTCTCAAACAAGCAATGAAATACCGTCATAACGTACGTTATAACAGGCTTCGAAGTGTCACGTATCGGGCCGAACAACTCTTTGTCACTATAGGACTCGGTCTTGGCTTATTTTCTTATGCCACACGGACACGGAGCAGATAGCTTTATCTTAGACCAGTATACTTTGACCTGTGATCTGGAACCCGGGCCGCAGATTCGTATGTTTTATTTGGTATAGCATTTGCTTGTCGGACGTCGCGTTCAGGTTAAATGCAATCTGAGCGCGATCAGTATTTCGTGTGTGCCGTGCCGTGGCGCCACCTATGGTCCCACCGGAAGATCAGCGCTGGCTCTCTCGGGAGCTAGCATTATGCTGAGGTGGGGCCATTTCGAGGCACTCATAATTAGCTTAAGTACTTAGTTATAGTTTTTATGTTTAGTTTTTTTCTTTGTTTGTCACTGTTCTACGCAATTATGTTCTGTCCCCGAATAAATGTTTTTCTTTCTTCTTTCTTTCTTTGTATCGCAATTCCGAAACTTTGTAACGTTTCGCCAAATTTTGCTTTTGTCCGAAAGTATTTTTCTCCTGAAACCCGTAATATTTTCAAGTTTTTATAAACATCGTTTAAAGCAACCATTAGGTTAGGTTAGGATTGTTTTGGAAAAATATAGCTTTCGGACAAATGTCAATTTCGCGAAACGTTACAGATGGGAAACAAAAATGCGTGTTTCAGATAGATAGCCGATTATTTATTACATAAATAAATCATTTTTATTGAAATAAATACCATGTAAAAAAATACAATAAAAAAATATGTGACATGCGACTCTCGCGAGATATACTTGCTCTCTATCTGTACTGTACCGTGAGAGAGTGACAGATGATACTATGTCGCGGGACAAGAGGCGCGAAGCATAGGTGTGCTAGGCGGGCTGAGCGTTAATTCAACTGTGATTTGTTATGAGAGTGAGATAAGTACATATTTGGCTATTTCCCAATATCATTTACAACCAATAAAATACAGTTCTTTTTTTCTTTAGCCTATTTGAGTGTCCCACTGCTGGGCAAAGTCCTCTCCCCTTGATTTCCACGACTCCCGATCAGATGCCCCCTCAGGCCAGCCGTTGAGGAACGTGTCCAGGTCGTCCCGCCATCCCCGCCTAGGCCTGCCCCGCCTGCACTGCCCATTTTGTGGCACCCACTCAGTGGCCAAGCTAGCTCACCTTTCCGGGTGCATGCGGCACACATGGCCGGCCCAGTCCCACTTCAGCCTGGCGGTATTTTCTCCAACAGTTTTTTTTGCAAAAAATTAAATAGGTATTTTATGCGGTGATCAAAGTATCAAAGTCAAGTGAAATGTTCAAATAAAAAAAAAATTATTAAAAAAATTATTATTCTCACTAAAGTGTTGTCAAAAAGAAAATCGAGGTGATGATTTCGCTACTGTCTACAGCATCCTATCTCGTATTAAGCGATTATCTAAATGAAACGGAAAATTATTTAAATCCGGTCATAAAGTTATTGCAATTAGAAGCCAACAGATTACAGAGATCATGTTTGCACAGCGATTATAACAGCTACATCAAACAATAACATACGGATTAGGATAAACAATGAAAAAATAGCATATTCAATGGCACGACACGTGTCTCTCATTGACATTTTACTAAAAGAAATAATGTAACCATGCTGTTCCACGATTCTTACTATGTATATGCTAAGGTTTAAATTTGGTTGATAAATGGTAAAAAGAATATTGTAAACGGTATCTCTTTGAGATAAAGATAACCTTTGGTACGAATCTTGTTATTTTTATAAGTGCAATTTACTTTACAGTATAATAATATATTATGTTTACACATGATTTTTTTGGAATATTATTAGGTAAACTGGTATTCTGTTTTCGCTGAACAATTTTTCGTCAACTGTTTCAGTTTGTAATCTGGTACTATAGGTACCGTAACATCGGGGTACTTTGACACTATAAGGTTACTTTGTTCACCCATGAAGACCCATTTTATTTAATTAATATTTTTTTTAAATGACACCTAACGCTTATACAGAGACAGTTGAATCACGTGATGTTGTTTTAAAGAATTAATTAATTCAATACCATGGTTTTTTTTGGTGGACTAAGTAACCTTGTAGGGTCAAAGTAGGTACCCCGATGTTACGGTAGAAAAAAAAATATATCGACGAATTGGGAACTTGCTCCGGTTTTGAAGTCGGTTAATAATATTTTCCAAGAACGCACGAAGGTAATGTATAATTAAACATTGGGCAAGTGCGAGTGCGACTCGCGCATGAAGGGTTCCGTACCATAAAACAAGTTTGTTGTATGGGAACCCCCCTTAAATATTTATTTTATTTTATTTTTAGTATTTTGTTGTTATAGCAGCAATAGAAATACATCATCTGTGAAAATTTCAACTGTGCAGCTATCACTGTTTTTGAGATACAGCCTGGTGACAGACGGACGGACGGACAGCGAAGTCTCAGTAATAGGGTCCCGTTTTTACCCTTTGGGTACGAAGCCCTAAAAATTAACCTAATTTATATAAGGAAGATGGTTATTGTAGATACTATTATAAAATTCTAGATTTGTATTGAAAATCAGTTTTCTGTGGAGGGGTCATGACTTCAGGAAAAAACCGGCCAAATGCGAGTCGGACTCGCGCACCGAGGATTCCGTACAAACACTTTCCATCCCTAAGTGGTTAAGTTAAGTTTGCACCTGGTATGTATAGCGCCCCATATAAATTAGGTGCAAAGTTAGGTATTAAAAAAACTACTAACTAGATCTACGATTTTGGTTGGTAGTTTTTATAGTAATTTTTCATTTTCTTATTTTAGAAGTTAGAGGGGGGGGGGAACCAACTTTTTTCCACTTTGGAAGCGTCTGTCACGCAAACTATTCGGTTTAGAAAAAAAATATTATAAAAACCTCGATATGATTTTTGAAGACCTGTCCATAGATACCCCACACGTATGTGTTTGATGAAAAAAAAAATTTTGAGTTTCAGTTCTAAGTATGGGGAGCCCCCAATATTTATTATTATTTTTTTATTTTTGCATCAAAATCTTAATGCGGTTCACAGAATACATCTACCTACCAAGTTTCAACCGTATAGCTGTTATAGTTTCGGAAAAAAATGGCTGTGACATACGGACGGACAGACAGACGGACAGACGGACAGACAGACATGACGAATCTATAAGGGTTCCGTTTTTTGCCATTTGGCTACGGAACCCTAAAAACTGGATTGTCATTGTTTGTTTTGTATGGGCGTGCGGCGCCATGCCGGTCTGGCGCCGTCAGTTGGTCATAATCTACGCATTGTCTCTCATCACGCCGAAACGGCTGGAGGAATTTCAATCAATTTTGGTACAGGGATAGCTGGACATCCAAAGATGGTCATAGGATACTTTTTACTTGTCTACGATAAGTTGCGGGTGCCTTCTAGTCGTATAATAAAGTGTCCCCGCCTCCTGCCCGCTGCCGCCATTACTATGACAGACGTCATCGGGAGCAGGTCGTGGTCCATAGTAAACCCGTTTACGTTGTTTTATTGAACCTATTCCCGCCCTGTAACCTGGACGTCACAGTGACTATAGAACTCAAATGAATCACCTACTTAACGATATAATAGTTTTAATACTACATTACGCAACAAGGGTGGTAAACGAGGAATTACAAACGAGTGTCTATTAGAAGCCCGAAGCCGAAGGCTATGGCTTTAATGACACGAGTTTGGAATCCCATTACCACCAGAGTCACGTACGACGTTTTTCATCACACTTTGGAGAAAATAAAACGAAAGTAGTTGTAGTCAATACCAAAATTACGTACCGCATTAGGGCGTAATATACGACTTACTGCCCGGTTTTCTAGCATGTAAAACCTTGTTTACGAGCAAGTGTGATGAAAAATTGTATTATGGAAACTTTTATCTACCTACCTAACCGAACGTGTATATTCAATTTCAATACTTTTACAATGTAAGGGGTTACCTATTATAAGTTTGAATTTTTGTTTCCATCTCTAACGTTTTGCCAAATTTTCATTTGTCCGAATTTTTATCCTGGAACCCATAATATTTTCAAGGTCTTATTAACATTGTTTTAAAGATTTCATTAGGCGAGGTTCAAATTCAAATTCAGTTTTTATACTCGCAGACTTTAATCTGTCAATTATAATTTCACAGACAAAATCACAATAACGCACTTTTTAATCCTGTATCAAAATTCTATACTCTATGGAACCCGCTACAGAACTTTAATATTCATAAGACATATCTCTACACAACTCTAATAATTTCAAAAAGAGAACATAAGCTTATTTGATGCTCACTGATTGGTTGAAATTAGTTGTCAAAAAAATTCACCAATCACGGGGTACCCGCCATGGCCATCGCGATCATGTATTTTTTTTAATAAGTCAGTTTTAGTTTAACGAAAAAGGTTATTCATCAAAAATAAAAAAAAAAAACATATTGGAGAATGACGAATAAAGTAAAAAAAAAACTGAGTTTTGCTCGTATAAAAAGTATTGTATGCAATATGTTGGAAAGTTAACAAAATGTATAATATTTTAATCAACGTAGCGCCCTCTATGATCCTATACATGTAGCTAGGTCTGCATTGTCTATGTACATATGTATTAAGAAAAATAAAGTTGTCTATTCCTAACCGTCAACCAACGTATTTTATTAGGTTATGGGCTGCTACAATTTAATTCTTTAAAAATAGTTGTAGTTAGTTTTTTCGCGTGTGACATAAAGAAGATGACCTCCAGTTTTCTGTCGAACGTGCCAAAGCTCAAAGGTCGTGAGAACTACGACGATTGGGCGTTCGCAGTTCAGAATTTGCTGGTACTTGAGGATGCAGACAAGTTCCTGAAGCAAGAGGCAGCGGAGGCAGCACAGACAGTGGCTGATGCCAGAGCACGAGCAAAATTGATTTTGACAATCGACGCATTTGTGCACATAAAGGAGACAAAGACTACGAAGCAATTATGGACAAAACTGAAGACTTTGTTCGATGATTCGGGTTTTTCAAGGCGAATAACTTTTCTCCGTCATTTGATATCAATCAGACTAGAAAAATGTGAGAATATGACTAGTTATGTGACACAAATTGTGGAAACTTCGCAACGGTTAAGTGGCACCGGATTCATTATTAACAATGATTGGAATGGGTCATTGTTACTAGCTGGTTTACCAGAAAAGTTTATACCAATGATTATGGCAATTGAGCATTCCGGGATCCAAATCACAGCAGATTCCATAAAAACAAAGTTGTTAGACATGGAAAATGTCGATTCAGTTGAAATGGAGGGTAATCATGATAACTCAGCATTAATTGCTCGAAGTTGGCAGAAAAAGAAACTTGGTGAAGGCGGCAGCACTAGCAAACATGGCGGACCGACTCCGAATATCTATGCTCCGAGTACGTCAATGTCAAACTCAAACGTCAAAACTACAAAGATAATAACATGTTACAAGTGTAAGCAAACTGGTCATTACCGCAATCAATGTCCATTTATAAACGAAAATACTGAGAAGAAAAAACAGACTAACGCATTCAGTGTTGTTTTTCTTAGTGGGAAATTTAATAAATGCGACTGGTACGTAGATTCGGGCGCAAGTACACACATGACAGCAAACGAAAGTTGGTTGACAAATAGGTTAAATTCGTCAAGTTTACCTGAAATTATAGTTGCAAACGAAACGAAAGTACCCGTTTTGTGTTCGGGTGATGTAGAAGTCACGACGAGTTACGACTACGAGGTCACAGTGAAGAATGTGCTGTGCGTGCCGAGCCTTGCGACTAACTTATTATCAGTTAGTGAATTGATAAAAAACGGAAATAGTGTTGTTTTCGAACCCGGCCGATGCCTCATAAGGAACGAATTAGACGATTTGGTTGCCGAGGCAAAACTTGTTGATGGTGTATACAAGTTAATCTTGCAAACTGAGACAACTTGTTTGTTGGCGTCATCTACAGCTGATGAACAGACATGGCACAGACGGCTTGGACACTTGAACAGCACTGATATGAATAAGATGAAAAAAGGTTTAGTGGAAGGAATGTATTATCCAGACACATTTGTGACAAGTAAATCTAGATGTCAAGTTTGTTGTGAAGGTAAACCGTCACGATTGCCGTTTTCCACGGGTACGCGAGCTACAGAAATGTTACAGATTGTGCATTCAGACATATGTGGACCCATGGAATGCAAATCGATTGGTGGTGCAAGATATTTTCTGTTGTTTGTGGATGACTTCACCAGAATGACCTTTATATACTTTTTAAAGGCCAAAAGTGAAACATTGACTTATTTCAAAGAGTTTAAGTCGATGGTGGAGAATTATCAGAACACAAGAATCAAAATATTGCGGACAGACAACGGGTGTGAGTACTGCAGCAATGATTTTCGAGATTTTTTGAAGAAGGAAGGTATCATACATCAGAAAACGAATCCCTACACACCAGAACAGAACGGACTCAGCGAGAGAAGTAACCGGACCATAGTGGAGAGAGCGCGATGCTTGCTCTTCGAAGCAGGATTGGACAAGAAGTATTGGGCAGAAGCCGCCAATACTGCAGTATACTTAAAGAACATATCCATAGCTTCAGGTATTGAAAAAACTCCATATGAGATGTGGTTTGGCAGAAAACCAGATTTACAACATTTGCGAGTATTTGGGAGTCCAGTGATGGTGCATATACCAAAAGAAAAAAGGGCAAAATGGGATAGAAAATCCAAGAAACACATGCTTGTTGGTTTTTGTGATAACATTAAAGGGTACAGAATTTATGACCCAGTTAAAAACCAAGTTTCTACAAGTAGAGATGTGGTTATCCAAGAGAAGCCGAAGCGTCAAGAGACAGTCACCGTTTCTATCAAGAGCACAGATTCAGTGGGGGAGTTAGTAGAGGAATCTGTGGTGAAATTCGAACCCCTGAATGAGTCAAGTTCGAGTGAATCTGATTACTTGGATTTTGAAGTTGGAAATATGGAGCCAGAAGCTTGTAGAGAAAGCCTGGATACTGTACAGGCCAGTACAGCTCCGCAAACTACAGAGAAAGCTTCAGAAACATCAGATGCATAGTCTCCTACACCAGTTCCGGTAGAAGTAGAAGAGAAGAGGCAAAGAAAGAAACCTGAGAGGTACGGCTTTGCAAACATGTGTGCTACAGCTACAGGAGAAGATGGACTGACGTATGCAGAGGCTATCAGTGGTCCTGAGCGACAACAGTGGTTGCAGGCGATGGCAGAGGAGCTGCAGTCATTCCAAGACAATCAGGTGTGGGAAGTTGTCGATACTCCCAGCAACGCAAGTGTAGTGCAGTGTAAGTGGGTGTTGAGAAAAAAGTTTGACTCTGACAATAAAGTGAGATATCGTGCGCGGCTAGTGGCGAAAGGGTTTACCCAGAAGGCTGGTATCGACTACCAAGAGACCTTCAGCCCGGTAATAAGACATTCTACCCTGCGCTTATTGTTCGCTTTGAGTGTACAGTTAGACATGGATATTACTCATTTAGATGTGACAACAGCTTTCCTTAATGGTCATCTAAAAGAGAATATATTCATGCATTTGCCTGAAGGTTTTCCTATAAACAATTCAAATAAAGTGTTGAAATTAAGAAAAGCTGTTTATGGATTGAAACAATCATCACTTGCATGGTATCAAAGAGTAGAGGAGACATTGTGTAATTCAGCATACAGTAAATGTAAGTTGGAACCCTGTGTTTTTGTCAAAAATCATAGTGATAATAAGAAAACCATTGTTGGACTGTATGTTGATGATTTTCTGATATTTTCAAATTGTAAGAAAGAATCTGATTGTTTGATACAAATTTTAAGTCATAAATTCAAAATAAAAAATTTAGGACAAGTAAAAAATTATTTGGGCATGAGAATAAACATTAATAAAAATCCCAATGTAATTACAGTAGATCAGGAACAGTATATTAAACAATTACTTGGGAAGTTTGATATGTTGGATTATAATTCAGTTGAAACTCCTATAGAATGTAAATTAAATGTTGACAAGTCTAATGTATGTGAACAAAAGTTGCCTTATCAAAAATTAATAGGGAGTTTAATGTACTTAGCTGTCCTAACTCGTCCTGACATTGCTTATTCAGTGAGTTATTTAAGCCAATTTAATAATTGTTATTCTTATATACACTGGAATTATGCTAAGAGGATTTTAAAATATTTGTCACAAACCAAAGCCTATTGCTTAAAATATTCCAAAGAAAATGCAGAACTGGTAGGTTTTGTGGATGCCGACTGGGCAAGTGATGCCACAGACAGACGCTCATATACTGGTTTTTGTTTTACAAAATCAGGCGCTGCAATTTCTTGGGAAAGTAAAAAGCAAAGAACAGTAGCTTTAAGTAGTTGTGAGGCTGAATACATGGCTTTGTCGGAAGCGTGTCGTGAAGCAATATATTTACAGAAGCTAGAACTTGAAATAACAGGTTCCTGTAATAAAATTGTAAT
Organism: Apotomis turbidana; assembly: GCA_905147355.2. NCBI lineage: Eukaryota > Metazoa > Arthropoda > Insecta > Lepidoptera > Tortricidae > Apotomis > Apotomis turbidana. Next base: position 23,595,771 of record LR990293.1, read on the forward strand.
ATATAATGACAGTCAGAGTGCATTAAAGCTGGCAAACAATTATCAATCACATAAACTTTCGTAACACATTGATGTGAGATACCATTTCATTAGAGATGTTTTAAGAAATGAAATTGTTGAAGCGAGATATTTGTCCACAGCTAACATGCCCGCTGACTTACTTACTAAAGGCCTGCCAGGTGTTAAGCATTATAAGTTTATGAAAGCTCTTGGTATTATAAATAAAGTTAATGAATAGCCTAGGCAGAGCTTTAATATTTTTATGTAATATATGTTTTTTTTTATGTACCTATGTGTAAAGTAGTTGCACCTTTGCACTATATGTGTATTGTGAGAAAATTAATTATTTTGATAAAGTGGGGGTGTTGGAAAGTTATCAAAATGTATAATATTTTAATCAACGTAGCGCCCTCTATGATCCTATACATGTAGCTAGGTCTGCATTGTCTATGTGCATATGTATTAAGAAAAATAAAGTTGTCTATTCCTAACCGTCAACCAACGTATTTTATTACAATAGTTACACAATTAGGTCTTAAAGTCTCGTACCTTACATAGGCCACTCGGCAAGCCTCGTGACCTAAACGCGGTACTCGACTTTAAGAACTTCCATTGTGAAACGATTGCATAAAATACTATTATTGCGATTCATGTTGTACGTAAAAGATCTTAAATACTAGCACATACTAGGTAGGTTCAAAACATGAGCCCTATCGGGCACAGCAATATCTTACAACTAAAATGGAATATCAATTACAAACATTATGTCTGATTGATATAATGTGGGATCCCCGTCTTGGGCTCACCCTAAATGATTAATATAAAAAGGTCCCTTTCATGGGCGACCAAAATGTTTGCTACGTATGGGCCAAACTCCCCGAATGGCCACAAACGACGACCTCCCCGTGGCCGCGTCCCACGAGTTATCATCACGATTCCGTTTTGAATAATGATGAATGCATTCCCGCTTGTTGCCGTGCACCACGACGAGCCCCTCGTGCGGCAGCGTGTCCCTGCTGTCCGCCTCCGCGTGGCTTTGGATGAAATGCGATTTCCAATCGTTGAAGTGATACAATACCAACGGCGAATTCCAATCGCGCGGCGCCGTCGCCCGACTCGCCGCCTCCGCGCTGATGTTGCTGGGCACCTGCATCCGCAGCCTGCCTCGTCCGTAATCCTGTAGGCCACCACCAGATCCGCTACCCTGCGGCTCTGGACAATGCGAGGTCCACTCGCTGTATGATAGTAGAAGGTTCCACTCCCGGGTCACGCGTCAAGTAATACTTCCAGTAACTATTTACACTCGCGTTTATTAACTTCTACTATTATTACGATACAAACTGATCGATATAAATATAAGTCGTTCCCCGAACTGATTACTTATAATGACCCAAAATGGCCGGCGTCCCACGCGGTCTCTTAATATGAATTACAATGACAAGTAGATGCGTCCGCCCTGGACGATCACCGTGAAGCAAGATGGCGCGCGCCCTGCGGCCCTAATATGAATAATAACACGCACGTCTATCCCAGACGAAATCGTAACAGCAAGAGAAAGAAAAAGGACCTGACAGGTCACTGAATGACTACAATTGAGTGAAGTATTACATATACGCCCGCTGTGGACTCCGCAGTCGGGTTAAAACATAACTTATAATAAATATACACTACTCGCGTATTTAATTTCCTATCGAACGCATTCCAAATTCTGCGTTAGTTACACAGCGCTGCCGCGGGGAGTCGCGGCAAGCGTCAACTGAACAAACTATGAATGAATATGATAACATTGAATACACATGACGGTGACGTCACTAGATGGCGTTACTCGTTACAATATTCGATGACAATTTATGAATATGACTTCAATTTGCGTTAACAATGTCAATTACAAACTTGATTATTATTAAGATTTATACAAAAAAAAAAAAAATAAGATAATGAGATAATAATAATTTAATTAGTGACCGATCGAAGTTTCGGTTTCGGTCTCGGTTTCGGCCAGTTTCGGCCTAAAAATCATGTTTTGGCCAAAGGCTCGGTTTCGGCCAAAAAACAGCCGAAACTTTCAACATCGTACTGTCGGGTCGTGTTCGGCTAACGTCGGGTGCGCTCGGCAGTCGGCACGGCTGGCAATATGGTGTCCCTCGCCAGACTCCGCCGGCCGCTGAATTACTTTGCTCAGTTAGTTGACGTTTGTGTTTCTTCCCCGAACATTATAACTGACCGAGCGAGCAAAGCATTTCCGTTCCAGAGTGGCCCAAAATTCTTTCGTATGCCCGGATGTTTGGATGTCCATGCGCTTGCCGGATGCGCATTTCTCAATCTAATGTCGCATTTCTCAACCGATTCTCATGAAATTTTGTGAGTATGTTCAAATAGCGTCAAAATAGTGGAGATTTGCGGTTATAATTTACATTTGTTCCATAATATTTATTTTAAATTTACTTAATTTCATTTTTGTTATGAATTTATCAACGCATAGTGTAATTTTTAACGCAAATTTTCTTAATTTACAAACAAATTGACGGCGTTATTGGTTATTTAGGAAGTAAAAGTGAGGAGGTTTACTCAGAGAGGTCTCATAAAACGACTTTAGGATTCGTCATTGTTTCATGTATGTAATACAATGAGTACCTGCGTCTGAATTAGCGTTACGAGGCTGCCTGATTGCAATTATAAAAATTAAATCTCAATCAATTATTTTGTTATATTCAATTAACGCATCGCTGCCTCAGTACAGTTCTACAGCTGTTAATGCTTTTCACTTTTTGGGTAATTTAATTTAGACCTAATGTCAATGTTAAAATATCAATTCAAAAAAAGTGAAACGTGACTTTGTTGTGTAATTGTTGAAATTTGTATTTTTTTTTTACTTTGTCTACCCCCACCTCACCCTATATCCACCTGAACTTTTTTAAATTTCTCGAATCGACAAAAATAATCTAAGTATATACTTATCAAACTTACTTACAAAATCTCAGGAGCATCGGTTAAGAAATACGACCTTAAGGCGAGAACAGAAAAGCATCCAATCGTCCGTACATACGAAATAATTTTGGACCAAACTGAAATTGAAACACCTAGCTCCATCGGTCAGCGAAATTTTTCATTGTATTCATTATTAGATCTAGAAAGAACGGCCCGCGGACATTTTATACAACGTTTTAATCACGTTTATAAAAGGTTCGGTTTCGGTTTCAGTTTCGGCCGAAACTGTAATCAGAACCGAACCTTCGGTTTCGGTTTCGGTTTCGGCAGAAATACGTGTTTCGGTCGGACACTAAATTTAATACATTTAATAACAACAATATTTGAATTTGATCATTAAATTAGTCTTATGAGTCAGCATTTTCTATGTCAATTTCATTTTCATCAAGGAATTTCGTTTTATGATTATCCTGAAATATAATAAGTTTTGAAAAAAATGGCTTTCGGGGGAATGTAGCCGGCATCATGGTACCGGCCTGCCGCAGGGCCGTGATCTTGGAGACAACGGTTTTAGTTAGGATCTCTTATTTAGGGTTATCAATCTGAAACACTAATTTTTGTTAAAACATTTTCACACAACCTGCCTACTGAGCAGCGGTCCCGGGTTCGAATCCCGGCCAGGCCAAATATTTGTGTGATGAACTCGAATATTTGTGCTTGGGTCATGGTTGTTCCTATGTATTTAAGTATATATTTATCTAAGTATATAAGTATATAAGTATATATATATATATATTTATTTATTTTAACTTTATTGCACAGATCAAGCTAGTACAAATGGCGGACTTAATGCCACAAGGCATTCTCTACCAGTCAACCATAGGGCTAAACAGAAACATTGAGTTGGTGCAGGGTCGACGAGTATAACGTTCGGAGACTATAATTTTATTTTTTAAAAATAAAATATAATATTATACATACTTAAACTTACATCGTCGTCGTCTTCGTATATATCGTCGTCTAGTACCCATAACACAAGCCTTCTTGAGCTTAATTTGGGACTAGATAGATTTGTGTGAGGTTGTCTGATATTTATTTATTATTTAAATATTTTTATCCTTTTAAATATTCTTTTTTCATATAATGACAAATATATTGATAATTTCAACCAAAATTTTGAAGTAAATAATACTTTTCCCCGAGTTCTAGGTAGTAACATAGCCATTTCATGCTTTCATTGCGTGCAGTCGAAAATAAGTTGAAAAAACTATTTTCCCGCGTGAATTGTGTCAATTTTGATTAGTTTTTGAAACAAAAATTATCAATGAAAAATTCAAACATATATAATTATTTCAAATATATACCAATAAATCCCAATAGCCCTGTTCTAGGTAGTAACATCAATATTATCTTAAGAAACATGTTTAACCACACAGAGATTTTTTTTTTAAACAATCAACATTATAAAAGGAATAAGGCCTCTTAACACTACTCACAAGACCAACAGGAGAGGAAAAATGTAAGGTCATCTCTTGCGTCACGATAATTACATGAAGACTATTATAGAAGGAAAAATACAAGGGAAAAGGAAGAGGGGAAGACCGAGAAGGACATATATCTTCTTCTTTTGCCTCGCCACTTCCCGGTTAGACGGGGTCGGCTTTCTTAACCATGACGCGCCATTTGCTGCGGTTGTGAACGTCATTTTCCTGAAGATCCATGCATTTCATGTCCTTCTGGACAGTCGTTAGCCATGTAGCTATGGGTCTACCTCTTCCCCGTTTGCCTGTTGCGATGGAAAGGCACTTTTTCACAACATAATCTTCCGGTCTTCTCATTACATGGCCGTACCACCTTAACCTATTCTCCTGCAGTTTATCTGCTATTGGGGCCACTTTCAGACTACCGCGAACAAATTCATTTCGGACTTGATCCTTCAGCGTGACACCTCCTGCCCAGCGCAACATCCGCATTTCGGCGACGTGGAGTTTCTGTATGTGTATATTCTTTGCGGCCCATGTTTCACTGCCGTAGAGCATTGCCGGTCTAATTGCTGTTCTATACACTTTGCCTTTAGTTCTTACAGGCATCTTTGCATCGCACATAACTCCTGTAAGTTGGCGCCATTTGCTCCATCCTGCGTTAACCCTGTTTGTGACGTCCGCCTCTATTGTGCCGTCGTCTGATATTACCGAGCCAAGATACTTGAAATGGTGAACTTGGGGTAGCAAGGTGTTGTCTAGCATTAGGTTTGTGTCGGACGGGCGTACAGAGTTGAAGTGACACACCATGTATTCTGTTTTTGTTCTGCTGACTTTCAGACCATTTCTCTCGAGGGCTGCTCTCCATTTTTCTAGACTATGTTGGATGTTTTCTTTATTGTCTGATATTAAGACTACATCGTCTGCATATAGAAGATTCCATGGTACGGGTTCTTGGATTTTCCTGGTAAGGTAGTTCATAACAATGTTGAACAGCATCGGGCTCAACGCGCTGCCTTGGTGTACGCCCACCTTTACATCAAAGCTTTCAGATACTCCCACTGGGCTTCTGACGGCAGTTTGGACGGTATTGTACATGTCCATGATGATCTCTGTGTAATGCTCAGGAACGTTATGAGCTCTGAGGGCTTGCCATATTAGCGTTCTTGGGATACGATCGAACGCTTTTTCTAGGTCTATAAATACCATCCAAAGTGTCTGTTTGTTTTCCCGCGCTTTTTCCATTACTGTTTTCACTGCATGAACCGCATCCATAGTACCTCTTTTTGGGATAAAACCAAATTGGTTATCTGTTATAGTTACCAGTTTGAGAAGGCGTTGATTTATGACCCTTTCCCAGATTTTCAGGGTATGCGAGGTGAGTTTGATACCACGATAGTTCTCACAAGAGCGTACGTCCCCTTTGTTCTTGTAGAAGGGTATAAGTAAACTTTTCCTCCAAGCTTCAGGCATTTTACCTTTACTCATGATGTTATTAAAGAGATCAGTTAGCCATGCAATACCATCTTCGCCCAGTACTTTCCAGACCTCAGCTGGTATCTGGTCTGGACCCGTAGCTTTGCAGTTTTTCATTTTGGAGACTGCCCTTCTAACCTCGTCTCTAGTTACGGCTTCAATTGGGCCTTGGACTTGTGATTCTGGTGCTTCTTGCTGTCTCGGGAATTCCTCGTTTAGCAACTTGCTGTAGTATTCAAACCATCTTCCGTTGATATCTGCATCTGATGTAAGCAGCACGCCCTCTCTGTTTTTGATGTACTTAGTAGAGCTGAAATCTTGTGCGTTCTTATGCCTTTGTTTAGCTATTTTGAAGATTTCATAGTCATTAGCTTGTTCGAGACGCTGGTATAAATCTCTTTCGGATTTCTCCTTCTGTACTGCAACTGTTCTTCGGGCTTCTTTCTTAGCGAGCTTATATTTTTCCTTGTCAGTATCGCTACCCGATGTTTGCCATTGCTTGAAAGTTCGCTTCTTTTCTTCCACTGTGGTCTTGGTTTGGTTGTTCCACCATTTGGCGTCTTTGTTGTTATGCAGAGCGCCTTTACTAGTGCCAAGTACTTGTTTGGCAGTTACAGTACAAATGTTCTCAAACTTTTCCCAAGTGCGTTCTGGAGAGTCACCCCGATTTTCCATGAAATGGCTGACTATCTCGTCTTTCCATGTGTCCCCTTTAGCCTTAACCTTCAAATCGTGCCATTTTATTTTTTCTATTACTTGCGGTTTGATTTTTATTGGGTGTTTTAGCTTAATAGCAAGTAGTAAAAGTCTGTGTTGCGACGTTAGGGGTTCCCCGGGAATCACTTTACAGTCCTTTACTAGTCTTAAATTATGACAGTCTACAAGAAAATAATCTATTTGTGTTTTTGCTGTTCCACTTTTATAAGTTATTAAATGTTCATCCCTCTTCTGATAAAAAGTATTTACTACTGACATTTTTTGTGTAACAGCAAAGTTAAGGATACTTTCTCCCTCAACATTCCGGCTTCCATAGCCGAACCCACCATGGACATGGACACGAGAAGGACATATATGGAGCAAATAAAGGAAAAAAAAAGGTTTCATTGTATAAGGATGTAAAAGAGAAGGCGGAATGTAGAATAAGCTGGAAATTACTCCACCGACAAGAGCTTAGCTCTTAAATATAAAAAAAAAAAACACTACTCACAAATTACTTTCGGACAAATGAAAATTTGGCGAAACGTTACAGGATGGGAAACAATGTTTCGGAGTTAAAATACGAGCAGGATACCCTTATTTAAGATAGGTTTAGATAATTGCTATTTCTATACATGTTCATCGTTTAATGATGATTATTTATTTCATACTTACTGAACCGGGTCTACCGCGATATTTTGATTTACATTCATTGCCTGACGTTTCAACACGGTTTCACGTCCGTGGTCCCAGGCGTACTGATGACAGCGAGTTGTTACTGGATATGTCGGCCAAATTTATCACTACCCGGCGAAATGTGTAATAAAATGGATGGCTAGGAAGATAAAAGTTCCACTACCCCCCATTTGTTAATGTTTATTATCACCGGCACGACACACAACACTCACAATGTCCGCGCACAGATCCGAAGATATATCCCGTGGTTTCAACTTTGAATCACTAGTCCCTAAGTTGGCGATAAATTAAAACCATCTTCCTGATTGAAATTCTTAGGGTGTTGTTTTATTTCAATAGCCTCCCTTACTATCCGTGGATTATTTTTAATTGTCAACTATTCCTTTAATTCCTGTAACATTGTAAGTTTTGCATTATGTACCCTATTGTTTTCAAATAAAATTATACGTTACGTGTATCAACGTTGAATAAAACAATTCACATTAGTTTCATCAGCGCGTTACACACGAAATGCAAAGCTGCATAATTCGGATTTTGCATGCATTTCTCCGAAAATCAACTTAACACCTTCTCAACTAGGTTCGCTTTTCGAAGCGTTCCAAAATACAAATTAGCCCTTTTACTTCTCATGCTCTCACTAATGAATGAACATGCTTCGAATTGAATTCTTGAATATGTTCACGAAAATTTCTACAGTTTGCGGTGACATTTTGAATATTTACATTTTTATAGCCATTATCAAAGGAAGGCATATGATTTGAAAAAAAAAACCGGCCAAGTGCGAGTCAAACTCGCGCACCGAGGGTTCCGTACAAACACTTATTCAGAAATCAGAAATCAGAAATTATTTATTTGCTTAGACACAGTATAGGGATATTACAGTAGGTACATTATGTAACATGTATCTAGCTTGCATGCAAGCGTGCAAATATTGCAGTCAATTAAAATTAAAATGTCAAAACAATATCAAATAAACTAAAAAATATACAATCTTAAATTGAAATAATTGAGAAAAGAAAAATAATAATAATAATTTAAAAAAGATAGAGAAAAAAAAAAAAAAAAAAAACATAAAAAGATTAACATAATAGGCATAATAATAATTACATCATAGCGAATAGTTACTAATTCTAATATAAAGTACTCGAGTGTCGATGTTCGATATACGCCTTTACAATTAAGATTAGGGCTTATTTGATAATAAAAACTGAGATTTCCGTTTATTTTGTTTTATTTAATTAAACAATGGTTGCACAGTAAGAATACTTGTAATGTACGGCAAGTGCTGCCACCTAACCTAAAAACATGGAAATTAGTGGGCAATGGAATAGTGGCTTTTTAGCCAAGATCAAAATTTTAATTTAACACTCCCACTAAAATTTTACTTCGTAACAACAAAGAAATATAGTAAACTTAAATATTACAGCATATGCATTATTTGCTCTCTTAAAAACACAAAAGATTGAGTGGGCAATGGCTTTGTTAATATATCCGCAAACTGATTCTTACTTGGGACATAGGATATACTTATGAATCCATTTTCCACTTTTTCTCGAATAAAATTATATTTGACATCGATATGTTTTGTCCTTTTGTGAAAGACTGGGTTATTGATCAATTTTATGGCACTCTGGTTATCAACATATAGCTTCACACAATCATATCTTTCACCTAAGTCCATTAACAATTGCTGTAACCATAGTATTTCCTTGGCAGACTCACAGGCAGCAACAAATTCTGCTTCGGTGGTAGAGAGAGCAATGGTCTTTTGTTTTTGGCTCAACCATGTTACTGGCCCACCATTCATCAAGAATATATATCCGGTGGTGGATTTTCGAGTATCCACATCCCCTGCAAAATCCGCATCTGAATATCCAATAAGATCATTGCTTTCTCCATACCTTATACAAACATTTTTTGTATCAATTAAATATCTAATCACACGTTTCACTGCGTTAACATGTTGTTGATTAGGATTATTAACATAACGGCTCAACATGTTCACCGCATATGAGATATCAGGTCTGGACACTGAGCATAGAAACAACAGTGAGCCAATCGCTTCCCTATAAGGGAAAGTCACTGTGCTTTCTTCAAGATTTTTACATATAACAACATTAGGATCAGCAGGAGTTGATACAGGATTGCATTCACTCATATTAAAAGTTTTAACAATTTGTTCTATGTACTCTCTCTGATGTAAACATATACAGTTTTCAGACTTTAATACTTCTATGCCCACAAAATATGACAAATTCAATTCCTTAATTTTAAAAGCCCGTTTCAAACAACTAATTATGTCTTTAATTATCTTTTTACTTGATGATATTATGAGAGCATCGTCAACATATATTATCAGTATAACTTTGATATTTTCAACATTTCTGACATATACACAATAGTCAGCTTGTGACTGAACAAAACCATATGATTTTAAAAACTCAGTAAACTTTTTGTTCCAACACCTTGATGCCTGTTTCAGCCCATAGAGTGATCTATTTAATTTTAATACATTATTTTTGTCAACAAACACACCATCAGGAATTTCTAAATAAATTTCTTCTTCAAGGTCCCCGTTCAAAAAGGCTGTCTTGACATCAAATTGTTGGATTTCTAAGTTATACTTTGCTGCAATGCTAAAAATTATTCTAATTGAATCATACCTGGTGGTAGGAGAAAATATTTGCTGGTAATCAATACCAGGGACTTGATTGAACCCACGAGCACATAATCGAGCCTTGTACCGGTTTATTTTTCCATCAACATCTCTCTTAATGGAAAATACCCACTTGGTGGTGAGTGTTCTCTGTCCATCTCGCTTCACTGGGGTCCAGGTCTGATTTTCATCATGAGCATCGAGTTCTTCTTTAATGGCTTGCAACCATTCATCCTTCTGTGAACTCTTCATTGCCTCATCATACGATGACGGTAGTACAAATTCCACTAAATTAGCTTCTAAATTCAAATTTCGCCTTGGTCTCAAAATTATAGGTTCACGTAGAGCTTCATCAAGGACCTGTGATGGTTCATAATCAGGATCCTCATTGTTGCAACTATGCATACTTTCCTCATTTTCATTTAGTGAGTTATCATTTAAAGAATTTTCACTTAATACAGGTTCATCTTCAAGTATGACTTCAGAGTTATCCTCCTGTACAGTCTCATCACTTTCTTCTACACATATTTTTGCTATATTCTGTCTTTTTTCAGGAAACTTATCTTCATCGAAAACAACATTTCTTGATATTTTAATTTGTTTTGTTCTCATGTTGTACATTCTGTAATTTGTATTATCGTATCCAACCAATATCATCTTTTCACTCTTTTTATCTAGTTTGGTTCTCAACTGATCAGGTATATGTACATACCCCTCGCTACCAAATACTCTTACATGCTCCAAAATAGGTTTGACTCCATTCCACAACTCTAATGGCGTTTTATCTGATGTTTGGCTCGATGAGGTTCTATTAAGCAAATAGACTGCACAATTTATGGCTTCTGCCCACAAATCCAGAGAAACATCACGTGCATACAGCATGGATCGAGCACTTTCAACAATTGTTCTGATTTCTCTTTCTGCCCGCCCATTTTGTTCTGGGGTATATGGGGCTGTGCACTCATGAACAATACCTTCTTTATTTAAGTAATCTCTAAATGCATTGTTAATATATTCTCCTCCATTATCTGTATGTAGAGTTTTCACACTGTGCATGTATTTGTTTTTTATTATAGCATTGTACCTCTTGAAATACTCAAGGGTATCACTCTTATTCCTCATGAAGTACACATGTCTGTAGCTGGTTGCCGCATCCTTGAATAATAAAAAATATCTCATGCCTTGAACCGAAGTATGACTCATTGGACCACAGACATCACTATATACTAAGTCACCAGGTTGTAGTTCTGGACGACTTGATTTATGGAATGGAAACCGTGACTGCTTTCCATAAGCACATGCTTCACACACTAAGTCATTTTCATCACTATTTTCAATTTTTAATCCTTCAACTATATTGTTCTCACTCATTTTTCGAATTTCTTTAAAGCTCAAATGTCCTAATCGCTCGTGCCACTTTTTAATATCACTTTTATTTTTCTGCACTAAGTTGCATGTATCAGGTATAACGGTTTCAATGTCCAGTTCATATAAATTGTTTATCTTCATTTTTGCACACATCACAACATCCTCACCTTTGTAAATTAGAGCACTATTGTCCTTCTTTACAATGGAATAACCTTTTCTGGTTATCATACCTTCAGAAAACAAATTTCTTCTCAAGCTTGGCACATGTAGTACTCCATGCAACATGCTTTGCTCCCACTGTCCGTTGACACATTTTTTAATTAAAACTTTTCCAATTCCACATACTTCTATCGACTCTTTGTTTCCCAGTATCAATGACTTCTGAGAACAAGCTGTATATTCTTCAAAAAATTCTTTTCTATATGTCATGTGGGCTGAAGCACCACTATCCAAGATCCAGGTGTCTTCTTCTGACCCACTGCATATGTTTGACTCATCGGCAACATTAAAAGCTAGCATGGTGTTCTTGTCTTGAGCTGGTTTCTTATGAACTCTCTTCGGAGCACGACATTCTCTCGCAAAGTGTCCCCTTTTTCCGCAGTTGTAACATTCAAAACGATGCTTCACAGGTTTTTCTTTACTCGCGGTACTTGTACCAGGTTCATTTTTGGTAAACTCTTTCTTCAGTTTAGTATTAGCAACCAACAAAGCCATTTCTTCTTCTTCTTCACAAGTAATATTTGCCTCTTCATCCAGAAGTCTCGCTGTCAAGTTATTCAAGCTTTGTTTTCCAGGATCTAGCGACATCCATGCTTGTCGAAGTGATCTATATTTAGCAGGCAAAGTTCCCAATATTTTCGTGATAATGGCAGTGTCACTAATAGTTTCACCACTTTCCTTGAGTTGTTTAGCGAGATTCTCAACCTTTGCAATATGTTGTGCCACACTGTCACTTGGTGACATTTTGTACTGATAAAACCTTTCATGAATTAACATTTTGTTTAATTCACTTTTTTGTTCATATATGGATTCTAACTTAGACATTATTTCCAACGCAGTTTCACAGTTTTCTATTAGGGTTATTTGATTTAAATCCATCGACGACGTGATTATGTACATAGCCAATCCGTCAGTTCTTAGCCACGGAGTGGGATTTGCTTCCGGTTTCGGTACCGTAATATCGATTCCTTTCGCTTTCAGGGCACACTTTATCTGGAATTTCCATTGCCTGAAGTTTTTTCCGTTGAATTTATCCACACTCATTGTCGTTTCCATTTTGAGGTTATATTTTCGACAATGTAAAAATGTGACTCCTTCTTTACTGTTTTCTTTCGTTCTTCAGTTTTCAGAGCTTCCTGGGCCCATAACCAATTAAGATTAGGGCTTATTTGATAATAAAAACTGAGATTTCCGTTTATTTTGTTTTATTTAATTAAACAATGGTTGCACAGTAAGAATACTTGTAATGTACGGCAAGTGCTGCCACCTAACCTAAAAACATGGAAATTAGTGGGCAATGGAATAGTGGCTTTTTAGCCAAGATCAAAATTTTAATTTAACATTTACGCTATAAAAACAATGCTCCAAAAGCCAGTTGGTTAGACTGTGTTTAAAGGCGCTTCCCTCCAGTAACCTTCGTTCCTCTGGAAGAGTATTGTAGATAACGATGCACATATTGTAAACATTTTTTTTGTAGATCATCTTGTGGCTTGTAGGGTGAAATAAACGGTTCATAAGTTCTACCCTGGTTCGCCTTTCAAGAACTTCGCCACGTGTTTTAAACAGTGAGTGATGTGATCGTACAAACTTACATATTTCACTTATGTATAGGCATGGCAAGGGAAGTATTTTAAGTTTTTTAAATAGGGGTACGCAACTTTCATCCCACCACGAACTACTAATGACCCTGACACACTTTTTTTGTATTTTAAAAACTCTATCGACTTCCATTGCGTTTCCCCATAAAATCAAACCATAACCAAGGACAGATGACACGTATCCATGGTAAGCGGTTAACGCTGCTTCAACCGACACAGTGTCCCTCAACCTTTTGAGCGCAAATACAAAACGACCTAGTTTGTTGCAGATTTTAACAATTTCATCTTAACTGGCCAGGTTAAGTTAAGTTTGCACCTGGTATGCACTGCATACAACTAAGGTGCAAAGTTAACGCAACCGATCACGTTTGTTGTACGGAAGCCCCACAATCTTTTTTTTAATTTGTTCGGTTTGAAGTATTCTTTGTTATAGCGACACCAGAAATACATCATCTGTAAAAAAATTAGTTGTCTAACTATCACGGTACATGAGATACAGCCTGGTGACAGACGGACAGATGGACAACAGACAGACACCCGTCTCTGTGGACAGCGGAGTTTAAGTAATAATAATACTAATAGGATCCCGTTTTTTACCCTTTGGGTTACGGAACCCTAAAAACACACCTGTCGAAACGGATTTGACAACTACTAACTATTAACTAATTATTCTATTATTATTGCCAAGTTGTCATATTTTGGACATACACCCAGTATTTTGAAGGCTTAGTAACATTAACGTTACTTGGCAATTAAAGCATAATATGCCAAGTAATTAATTTGTTACAACTTTACGGTCGATTTATTTTCTGTATGTCACAAAAATGCTGGCCATTGCGTATGCTATTTTGATCATTATTATAAGTTTAGTTTTTAGTGTTTGTTGTTCTTTTTAGGGTTCCGTACCCAAAGGGTAAAAATGGGACTCTATTACTAAGCCTCCGCTGTTTGTCCGTCCGTCTGTCTGTCTGTAGGCTTAATCTCATGAACAGTGACAGCTAAGTAGTTGAAATGTTTACAGATGATGACTGTGTTTCTGCTCTCGCTATATCAACAAATACTAAAAAAACAGAATACAGTTAATATTTAAGTGGGGTTCCCATACAACAAATATGTTTTTAGACGTTTTTTGCTAGATACTATCACCAGGCTTGTATCTCATGAACCGCGATAGCTAGTGCAATTTGACGAAAACCAGTCAAAATCCTCTCTTACGAAAGGATTCTGGCTGGGCTGGCGATTAAAACGGATGTGTGAATTGTTGAAGGCAGGTGAGGAGTGAGGAATGGGTGATGGGTGTAATGATTATGGTCGAAACTGCAGTGAAAGGAGATAAATGCCCGACGAATGAGGCTTTCTGAATTTAGAGGAACACTTCGAACAAAAAAAACTTTGTTCGCATTAAAATTAATCAAGCATTAAGAACACAACTCGATACAGTTAATTAAATCTAACAATTAAATGTCAAATAATTTTGAATCAGTTTTGGCCGAATGTTATGATAAAATTAATAAAATTAAACTAATTTTAAAAGCACCGAATTGCACGAAGATGTGCGGGTACCAGTCGCGCTTCGATGTCACCAACCTTCAGCAGACCTTCAAGGGTAGGACTCGTACATCAGATGGCAGGTTAAAAACAAACCCGTATAGGTCCGACGGGTATTGGATGGAGCACTGTGGCACCCAGCAGTAATCAGATCGTGCTAGACGCACTTACAGGAACACACGCCGGCCGGCAAGACAACCAAGCACTCAGCGCTCCGCTTGCAGCCGTTACATGGACTGCACCGCACAGGCCCTCAGAAAAATAAGGGGGGCTCCTTATAGGATCACCAAACGTGGACACAAACTGTAGTTCGCCGGTCAAATAGTAAAAACTCAAGCAATTTTTATTAATATGATGCTTCTCGTCTCGATCTCAAAATCTTAATGACAATCTTTCAACCAATTTTTTCCTTGACAGAAACCCAAAGAACGAACGAAATCTAATTTTTGAAATTCAAATATATAAGAAAAAATACCAAAATGACAGTTTGCCAGACCTAAATCTATAGGTAAATAAGGCTACGAACTAACGAACGAAACTCGTACAATTGAGAATAGCGACACCTAACGGAAACGGAGCGAACAATTTCCGAAAGCATGCAATCCACCAAGTGAAACCAAAATTCATGCAAGCTAAGACATTAGAAAAAAAGTACAACTCGTCTGTAACAGATGGCGCTGTGCTATGATGAATTTAAATAAACAACGGATTAGTAAATAGAAACACTTAATCCGTAGCGTAATGCTACACTAGATAGTTGAAATTTTCACAGATAACGTATTTCTATTGCCGCTTAATAACAAATACAGAAAAAAAAGTTACCGGTGCGAGTCGGTGCGAGTCGAATCACGCACCGAGGGCGGTGCGTGATTCGACTCGCACTTGGCCGTTTTTTTTCAACAATTATCTACGCAAATGGTTACGTGACTGATCAAATTACAAATGACTTAAATTTTATAAATAGCATTGCAACAGTAAATTAAAGAGTAACAGAAATAAATTATAAATTTTTAGAAAGAACATTTTCCATTCTTTACTTTTGTCATACATATTTTGGCCGAGAAGTGTGCAGTTTTTGAGATAACTAACCTTTTAGCAGAAAAAAAAGATCAGTAATTAAAAACGTTAGTATTTGGTAACAGATTGCGCTGATTGTATAAGTGATATCGCTTTTGTATGTATAAAACGTTTATAGTAAATTTATTCAGGATTATTTCGTTCCTATACACTTGATATGTATCGTACACGGTTTTCTTTTAAAGTGGAAAAGACCGCGCTCCGGGACACATTCCAGGTCGCGGGGGGGTGACGCTCACCCCTGAGAGGGCTGGGGGGGGGGAGAGTAGATAAAATTAAACTTGGCTCTATAACCTACATATCCTGATAGATAAAAGTTGTCCTTTAATTTTGCCAAATTTTAAGCTAATCTTATTAAATTATGTGTGCGAGTTGCGAACTCGCTGCGTTCATACAAATATAATAATAATAATAAATATCGGACAACCTCACACAAATCGATCTAGTCCCAAATTAAGCTCAAGAAGGCTTTTGTTATGGGTACTAGACGACGTAATATACTTATATAGATAAATATAAACTTATAAATACATAGAACAACCATGGCCCAAGCACAAATATTCGAGTTCATCACACAATTATTTGCCGCGGCCGGGTTTCGAACCCGGGACCGCCGGCTCAGTAGGCAGGTGTCTACAAACCGAGCCAAACGCGTCGTTAAAAGGCACTTTACTCAAACATAGGCAGAAGAAGGCAGGTGTACGCCGCCGGTACTAACCTACTCTTAGCCTAGTTTGCGACATGTAGTTCACCCATCTATTTATTTATGAATCTTTAAAACGTATCGCACAAATGGCATACTTAATGCCATAGGATATTTTCTACCAGTCAAGCTGTCTCTCTCTTAATAGGCTATTTGACTGATGTTGAATTCTACAGCGTACTGTAGTTATATGAATAAAATTAGCTAAATATAACACGAAACAAAGAAAAAAAATCCAGAAACATATATCTTTTTTGGAAATATGTGACTTCAAAGGTACGCAAATCTTATGATTTTTTTTTTTTAATCCAAAATTAATTTTGAAAATGTTTTCAGAATCCTCATAATTTTACGAAACAATAACTGTATGACAACTATGAACTTAAACGCACTTTTTCACGGTGAAAATGCCAAATTTCTTAATTTTTCCATACAATTATTGGTACCTATACCGGCCTGTGACGTCACTAGCCTGACGCGTTTTGTATGGAGCGTTTTTAGCGCTACGTAGAAATGTTGAACTTTGACGGTCATTTCTGACTTTTAGAGCAGTTTAAGTGTAGTCAGTCCCATATAGACATTTGATCACAATAAAAAATAAAATCGATTGACATCCTCAAAAAAAATTAGTCAACATGTCTATTGTTTTTTAATATTTGTTATAGATATCCATAGTATAAGACGTCTATACATAGTTAGCACTGAAATAATGAAATGAAATGAAATTATTTATTCAGTAAGTAGGCCACAGGGGCACTTTTACAAGTCAGATTGTGAATCTATCGGCATTTCGCAAGAGGAGACCGCTGTTGAGAAGAAAGCCGAAAGAAACTCAACAGTAAGTCATTTTTTCGTAAATAATACTTAAAACAATTACATAATACATTTGTGTTATAACTAATTAGGTACACTGGTACACGTAAAGGAGATGTATAGATACTCCAAATCAATGAAAACTCACTTGAAAGTGAAGCCAGTTTTGGTTAGCCACGGGCTGCGTGTTGTCCGTGTGCATCTGTCACAACGTCAAACTCATAAAAACAAACACGTCTCTGTGATTGGTTGGTAGACACGCACACATAAAGCCAAAAGCGTCTTCATCTTTCGCAAATCTGTTCTACCTATGAAGATTCGTTTTATATCTATCTAAGGTTCCGTTAAATGTAAACGATCAACGTCGTCAACCAATTTTTATTCGTTTATCCATTAAGTTTCTATTGCACTAAGGCGAATTAAATAAAACTGAATGGAGCGTTTAAAAATGGTTATCGCAAAATGATCCAACAGTACCACAATGGTTATTGCATCTTTGAATTGTTATTGCTTCGGTTTTTAGTGTATCAAGCAACCTTAATTTTATCTGAGACCAAGTCGAGCTTGTAATAAATAGGGATTGGAAGAAACGTTTCAAAGAGCTTAAAATTGTTTTTTTTTTGGCTGAATGAGCTAAGGGAGAGAAGTGAATCCATTTGAGCTTGGCCAAATAATCTTTTTGTGAGAATCGGTTGCGAAATCGCCTCATCATCATCACCATAACAGCCTTTAGACGTTCACTGCTGGACAAAGGCCTCCCCCAAAGTTCTCCACAACGATCGGTCTTGCGCCGCCTTCATCCAATTTCTACCCGCGATCTTAACCAGGTCGTCGGTCCACCTTGTTCGAGGCCTTCCAACGCTGCGTCTTCCGGTCCGCGGTCGCCACTCAAGAACCTTTCTGCCCCAACGGCCATCGATTCTACGAGAAATGTGCCCCGCCCACTGCCACTTAAGTTTGGCGACTGTCTGAGCTAAGTATATCTACAACCTTGGTTCTCTTGCGTATCTCATCATTTCGAATTCGATCCCGCAAGGAAATTCCGAGCATAGCTCGCTCCATTGCCCTTTAAGTAACTGTGAGCCTTCTTATGAGGCCCATTGTAAGCGACCACGTTTCAGTGCCGTATGTCATCACTGGCAACACACATTGGTTAAAAACCTTCGTCCTAAGACACTGCGGTATTTGGGACGAGAAGACATTCCGCAGCTTCCCGAACGCTGCCCATCCGAGTTCGCCTACAGGCCGTATTTATAATAGTTAATAAATGTAATTGTAATAGTTTTAAGTATAACTTAGGAAAAACATACTTACTGTTGAGTTTTTTTCGGATTTCTTCTCAACAGCGGTCTCCTCTTGTGAAATGGTAGATTCAGATACAGATATGTGAAAGTGCCCTTGTGGCCTACTTACAGAATAACCGTTTTGATTTTGATTTTGATTTCTAAACCGATTCTCGTCGATTTTTGAGAAATTTTGTGAACTGGTTCGTCAGTTTTTTTCTAAATAACGTACTTTACCAAGGTACTATAAAATAATGTTCTTATTGTTGCGTTTCTAAAGTACATTTTATGGCGAGACTCCAACTTCACGATCCTCAGTATAAAGTCGGTCTTCGGTCTACAATGCGACAATGCTTCTCACTATCCATCATAATTTTAAGAGTCAAAACCTTGTCAGTGTAGCTGATGTAGTATGTAGCTATCTACATCTATCCCTATACATTAGCCATAGCCATTTCCCTAGATAAGACATGGTGTTTACCTTCTCTTTTATTTATTTTTATTCTTGGCCTTCCCCTGCCTCGTTTTCCTTCATGTTTTTGATGATGATGCTTATAAAATCATCATATTATATAGTGTGACCAAAGCTTGGATATGCATTAGCTAAACCGTAAAACGGGGTGACTTCAAAATGCAGGGGCTACTTTGGAAACGTTTTTGCCTTGTCTTAATTTGCTTTTAACTTTTTTTATGACTTATTTTTTTTTTGACCACGTGTGGCAATGAAATATCGGCCTTCATCAAATAATTAACATTATACTTCATTTGCTCAATCGATCTGTGAATATTTGCATTTTTATAATCATTTTAAATCTATCAAAGAAGCCCCAAAGTCTCCTTAAGTCACCCCGGTTTACGGAATTCAAGATACCACAAAGCTGCGTCGAATTTGCGCCACGAAGTGGATTTGTTAGGAACACAAAGGTACAAAGGTAACACTACAAAGGCAAAGGCCCAGGTACAGAAGCACTAGAGACCTAAGTAATAGTTTACCGACTCAAAACTTCAAGTGAGAGCCCACTAGTATTACCGTTGCCAGTTTAGAGTACGTCCAACGGAGCCACGATTTTGTAACTTGTAAAAGGAATATTGTCTGCCCATTGCCACTTCGACCATGCTACACTGTGAGCTATGTTGGTTACCTTGGTTCTTCTGCGGATATCCTCATTTCTGATTCTATCGCGCAAAGAAACTCCATGTAGCCATTGGGGCAGCAAAGTCCTAGTGTGGCGACCACGTATGGGAAAGCGCAGCGTGGGTTAGGGGTCTGTAGGTTAACACGTTAAACCGGTTACGTATGTATGTATGTATGTATGTATGTATGTAAACTCTTTATTGTACATTAAAATATAATTATAAGGACATTAAACTAATGATATGTACAAATGCGAACTTATCCCTGTAAGGGATTTCTTCCAGTTAACCTTTGAGCAAATGAGAGAGAACAGAGAAGATCCAAGAAGATAGGCAAAACTATTAAAAATGCACAGACACTAAAGGCTTACGCGAAAAAAAAAGACAAAATCTTAAATATACCTACATAAACTTACACATTATGAATATAAATATGATGGTTATCCTGTTTCCTCCTCCAAAACTTGACCAATCTTTACGAAATTTAGGAACAGAATGGGAAGGTAATGTTCTGTGTTGGATCGTTTCGATTTTGGCGCTTATTCTTACAAAATTCGTCTATTAGGCGTCTGTTTAAGGCCAACATTTCGCCGAAAACTGGCGCCTAGTATACAAATTCTATAATAATTTGCTTAAAATTCGAAACGGACCGACAGAACATTTCCTTCTCATTCGGTTCCTTAAATTTTGTAAATTAGTTTTGGAGGAGAAATCAGACGAGAATGAAGCCTCGATTTGTAAAACCCGGCAGCGCTAAGTTTGGGCCTCATTTGTATACGACGCCATAGTTACCAGGTGCAAACTTAACGTAAACTGCTAGTACGGGAGAAAGAGCTGTGATATATTAAGCGAAAATATACACGGCCCTTCTTGAAGACAACCATTTCGTAGAACAGTTCCTAGAATTTCCATTTCGTCAACAACGTTTTATCTCAGAAGGAATTTGTTTTAAAAATATGTCAATGAAATAAAACTTTCGATTATACTTTATGCGATAAAACAAACAAAATATACGGCACTAATTTGCATACCCACTCAGTTCAAGTAAACAACCAAAATATTATAAGCGCCTTTTTCCTGTTTCCATACCTGGTCAATCTTATAAACGAAAAAAAATGCACAAGAATGTATTTATCCGAAAGCAACTTACGATTTTGTGTTTGAGAGAATTGTCATATAAATACAAGTCAGTTATGTCCTATTGATTAGTTATTATTACTACTACTTGAGTCATTAAACTCATTAATAATACAAAAAAACTTGCTACGAATAAAGCTAGCCTGATAGGCCGGGCTAGGTACTGACGGACAGGAAGGCCAAAAAGACAAAAATAAAAGCATAATAGAAATCCTCCGCTAAATCAATAACTGCCATCACGGTGACTATCAATTATTTTTTTGGGCCATTTTTTATTTAGTTGTACACTCCACTTCTTTAGACTTCGGATATTTTTGGTATTTTCTACTCAGAATCACGAGCTCTTCCGATCAAAAGTGTCCCGAAATTTTCATAGTTTAATTCCCGTCCTTTCCATATTCAGTGACGGAACTTAAGAAAGCGGACAGAAATCGTGTCGATGCCTTCGCGAGGAAAATGTTGCAGATTCCGTGGACATCATTCTGCACCAAGGAATCCATTCTCCGCAAACTCAGAATTAAAGACAAGCTCTAAGCTCAAACATAATCATTATGTTTGCGAAGAGTAATGGAGATTTTCGCCCAATTTGCCAAAAAGGTAGAACACAATTTTTTTTTGCAATTAAAATGCAAGAGTGATGTCAGTTTTGCGTATGAACGTTTTACATCTTTAATTTTCATCATCATCATCTCCTTCGAAAGATGTCCACTGCCAGTCAAAGGCTTTTCCAAGGATTTCACTGTTTATCATAAACGCGAAAGTTAGTGAGTTTGTACGAATGTTTGGTTTACTTCTTCACGCTTAAACGCCTGGACCAATCTTGATAAAATTTTGTATGGTGGTAGCTGACACCCTGGATTAACACATAGGGTACTTTTTATCCCGAAAGATTTAATATTCCCGTGGCAGGAACGAGTAGCACCGCGGGCGCAGCCAGTCTTAACATAAATGTCGGTCCACCTTATAGGACCATGCTGCGTCTTCCAGAGCGTGGTAACCACTTGAGAACCTTTCTTCCCGCCGTCGGTTCTACGAGCAATGACAAAGTGACTAGAATTAATCTATCTACTATCACAGTTTCCTTAAACGTCCGATCGTCAACACATCTGTTATTCTGTACCAGATGCGATATCGCAGCAGTCAGTGTCGCTTGTGTTCGGATTATGATACCAGCTATCTATTTAGCTGTACTTAAAGTTGAAACATGGGTGTTGTGTCCGAAGAAAACGTGAGGCCCAGTAAGTACAAGATTTTTTTACTGGCTAGGTATGCGATCAAAAATATTGAACAAAATCGAATGTTGATTCTTTTTTTTTGTGGTGTTACCACTTCTTTTACTTGATTTGTACCTATACACGATGATTCTTAATCGGTGATCAGGAGTAGAAAAATATTAATATTTAGCTAAAATTAAACTTAATTCACGAGGTCTCGCGCAATTACCTCGCTGCTAAATTAATTAAAACTTAAAGCTAATAACCACAAGATATTATATGGTCATCCTACAAAAAATATTGAAGTATCAAAAAATATAGAAGTCGATACCTGCGTCAAGTGTCATCGCTTTGGCGGGAAATATTTCGAAATTTTCTATGACTTTGTATATGAAATGACAACGACAATGACAAGTTATTACTCAAAAATTGTCATTCCCATTAAATTATTAAAGAGGTTGTAAGCTCACCAATATAGTACGGTGACAAGGAATTTAAGACAAAATTTGTTTCATAATAAAAATTATCATAGAAAAATAAAAGTTTGTTTTCATGTAATTACGACTTTAACGTGACCGCCATTAATTACTGAGTTAGAAAAGTTGGTACCTGATCACCGATTAAAAATCAACGTGTATAGAGACAAAGAATAAAATAGGGAGCCAAATTCGGGCTCCAATTTTTATTGTTTTTTTTTTTTTATATAAAATTAAATTATTGGTGTTATCAATTTGATTTTAAATTTGGCTAGTGCGCTTCTTTGAGATATAAAACATATAAAATCGGAACCCATTTTCTCCTAGTAGACATCGGGAGTTCGATTACCTTTAGTGAATTGCATACAATTTATCTCTTAAAAATTAAATAAAATAAGGCGCTCGTTTCAATCTATATTTTATTTATTTCTGTACATCCGCTTTACTTCGATTTCTATTTGGAAACCAGCTTGAGCGTTATTTTGTTGGGGAGTCATCGGATTGATTTTGATTGGTTTAATTTGACAACGCAGAATTATTAGAGAAACTAATTACCTCTTCAATAATATATGATTAATAAAGCTTGTGACGCTAAAAACTTTACAAGATTATTGTAATTATCTAGACAGCCTTATTATTACCTTAGTACCTTAGTTTTATGTCCCATTTGTGTGTTGGCGTCATTTTTGTTTTGTTTTATCCATATTCCCTTTTTTAATAGTCTTAATACTCGTAGTAAGTAGTTGAGTTCACTTAATTCAGTAGTATCAGTTAGTACTTTTGGCAACATTTTTTTAATTGTATTTTGTTATTGAGTTGTCTTTCTGGTATTTTATAGTTTTTCTTGTTCGTTTATATAATGTTAGGTATTATTTTTTGTTTTTCTTTAGAGCTGTGCTCACGACGCAAACATCGCATATTTGATTTAGTTTAGGTATTAATTGACATTTGACGTGACACTGACAGCGCTTGGGTGCGTTCAGGTTCACGCATCCTAAACGCGATTACCGCTCGTGCGTGCAGCTCTCCGTGGCGCCACCTATGGTCCCACCGGAAGATCAGCGCTGGCTCTCGAGCTAGCATCTTGCTGAGGTGGGACCTTTTCGTGGCACAGCCATAAAAAAATAATTGCTTATTGTTTTATTTTATTTTCTTCTAATTTCTGTCACACCTTTTATGTAATTATGTTTTGTGTCTCGTCACGAATAAATGTATTTCTTTCTTTCTTTCTTTCTTTCTTTCTTTCTTATCACTAGTATCTATAAGTGTAGGCAGTCAACGATAGGCCAAAAAAATATATTGTTGATCGATTGCTAACACACAGTATATTTTATTGGCCGACTTAAAATAAATGTAGAATTATTTTATACTTGATCTCGACATTAAAATGAAACACTGGAGAGATTCTTAAGTTGCATTTTTTATCTAGAAGGATTTTCATTAAATATTTTTTTTACTAAAGTATAAGGTATAAATGCCTCACATACAACTTTTTTAAATGTCTGTCGTAAATTCATACTAACGTTCAGTAGTAAAAAAGAAGTTACTAAGGCTTACTGATTCCGAGAAAATTCACTAAGGATAGAAGAGATAGACGGGCGCATTCGTGCATGACGTTTGTGGGAATGACGTTTTTTACTCTACTGTCTGAGAAATAAAATTAGAAAAAAAATAGACATATATACTGCTCAAAAATAATATGAGCCAGGTCATTTTCCGTGCCTATTTTATACTCCTTAAATACCTTTAAAAATATATACAGCCAGCTCAGTAGGCACGTGCACTGCAAACTGCGTCAACCACGTCCTCAAATCTGATGATGAGTTTGAGTTTGAGGTCTGAATATTGCCTTGATATGGCTAATAATTATATTCGCTTGTACCTACTCGAGCTGCGGTATATTGATGCAACTTTTGATTTAAAAGAATATAGAATACATATTTTAAGTAGAAACATAATAAATCAATTCGATCTATCTATCATAGACGTCCATTGATGAACATAGACGACACGTTTGGCTCGGTTGGTAGACACCTGCCTACTGAGTCGGCGGTCCCGGGTTCGAATCCCGGCCGGGGCAAATGTTTGTGCAAAATATTTGTTCTTGGGTCATGGATGTTATCTATATATGTATTTATATATTATGTATATCGTCGTCTAGTACCCATAGTACAAGCTTTGCCTAGTTTGGGACTAGGTCGATTTATGTATGATTGTCCCTTAATATTTATTTATTATTTATTTATAGACTTCCCCCTATAGCTCGCCACAAAGTGCGATCCCGGGTAGACCGCATCTACTGACTCCCCGCTACCCTCACGAGGTTACCATTAGAAACGTGAAATTTAGCTCCCGAACCCTTCAAATTAAACGTTTTTTACATGTGAATTCTGCACAGGTGTTTATTATTATCCAATATTTAAAGAACGTTTGATTGTTGTCATCTTGACCTTGTGAGTTAAATAGAGCGAAACAAATTATAAAAACATAATGAGAACTGCACAAATGAAGCTGAACTGCGTCACATGAAATATATTTTTTTTTTTCCCAAGCCTTTAATGAGACATTTATACATTTCTGCAAGTAAGATCTTGAGTACCTAATAAACGTGTTTTATGTCTGAGAGAGAACATTATGACAATGAATTATATACACATGTATTAAACATTATAAACAATATATTAGTTCATTGTTTTGTCAAATAAATTACATGTTATTATACTTAATACTCACTGATACGAGTAACCTGTCATCTTCATTTCGATGCATATTAATAGGATGTTTTTTTGTAAGGAAGTACATAATTATTGCAATTAGGATTTTATGATACCTTTGACGCATTCTAAGTTGGCCTAAATTTGGTGGACAAATTTTCCATTTTCGACTATCCAAATGAAATTAATACTCTATGAAAAGAGTTTGTTTAAATTTATTTGTACGCCATTTGGCATCACAACTGCCCCAGTGGAGTGTCTTCTCGACAAACTTTTTGACATTGAATGTGTAATGTTTTATTCGAATATTTGAAACAGAATTGGTTTGAAATCAGTTTTTTATACAACTATTTAATTTTGATTGTGCTTCTGTATTTCCAGAGGGCCTGGGCGTGCGACATGCGCAGACGCTGCTGCTGTTTTTGGCCATGCTGCTGGCGTTCACCATGCGCGTCAACATGAGCATGGCTATTGTCAGCATGACTGACGAGACCAAAGACCAGGTAAGACAGACGTGGTATACAACTGACATCACTGCTTCATGTTCGATAATGAAGATTCTCATTTTGCACTGGATCTAAGAAGTCTTGCAGTGATACAAATGTTTGTAATAGAACTAGTAAATAGTCTTTCAAAAAACCAATCGTGTCAAGATTACATTCCCAAGACCAGTTGAGCGTCTGCCAATAACATTTGCTGGTAGATAAAATAGCAGAACAAACAAATATTTTATCGGTGCCGTGACCAGGATCTTTATAAAGTACCGTAAACTCAGCTTTCTGTAGTCCTAGCGTTCACCAGTAGTTTGTTAATAGAAACATCATGATTTATCTCCCAGATGGCGTTAAAAGTTTTGTAATTATTTGAAATGTGGTAAAACCAGTTTTCACTATTGATAAACACTAGAAGGATAGAAACATGAAATGTAATTAGTAATTTTCCGGCACGTGCATAATTACAAATCCCATCGTCATGATATCTAGTGATGATGATATTTATAATTAAAGTTAATTGAATGAAACGTTACCATTAGCCTATTTCGATTCAATTCTCATGAGGTCGATTCTCATCACGAAGTTATGACAACAGTTAAGCCGATGGACATAATAGGTAGCCAACATTCATTTTAAAGTCTTGAAATTTTAAGAGCGTTTGAAAAATCTATGAATTTAAAGTGCATTTTAACTGAAGTAGAGCCAGGTAGAGTGGGCCGTAATTAGATCAAACGCGCTGTTCCCTCTGATCGGCTAAGTATGGTCCCCTGCGAAAGGAAACGTACCTATGAAGCTGCAGAAATTCCGGATAAACCCTGATTAACATGGTGATACGCTTCGCCTCGCTTTATCTTGACCCCCGCGTCATCGGATCATCTATAAACATAATTAATCGTACAAGCACGTTTCGAGCGTAGTTTATTATAGGATGTTTAATGTCATGTAACCTTAACATCAACTGATAAGGGTAACGTGCAATAAGTTAAGTATTGCACGTTTCCATTTCATTTTAAAATGAACCACGAGTGAGCAACTAGACAGGTGATGATGTACGAAAGGTTCTGATTTCTGTGAGTATCCTTGTTAAATTCCACCTACTAATAACTCCTGTCCTTAAATCATTTGCCCTAACATCTTTGTCCTAAACACTTTCCTTCACGTGGCTTTCCTCTCTTCGCATCACGTGTCCATACCATGAGAATCAGTTAGCTTGCAGCTTCTCCTTACATCTTTATTATGTGTTCTGTGATAATAATTCATAAAAAGCCAAATCAGTCAGTAAAACCAATCAATGGTTCTACGTATTTCACAAATGTCTATAGCTGCAATTTTACTTTCTTATTGTTTCGAGTACCAGGCCAGTCCATGAAAGCTCTTAAGATAAACCTTTCATGTATCTAATACTGGCTCTTATACTGATAATCAATTATTAACTGGTCCACAGAAGAGAGGTATTAATACTGGTCACTTATTCTGATAATAAATTATTTACATGAATAGATAATTTAAGTTGTCCCAGCAATCTCTCCGATTATTTTAGCTGCGTGTTAGTAGAGATGCTAAGCCGCGAAATTGTGCGCATCGGGTTACAAGCATGAAATTTCTATCACAGATAGAGCGTTCTATTGTGATTATTTTCAGATATAGAGGGAAGTCAGATTCGTCCTCTGCGTGGCGGGAGAGCGGTGTGAAATTCACACCGCTCACACTTCACACTGTGAATAGGACCAAGTTGTCCTCTTTTCCTTTTTTTTACAGATCACTTGAGGCTATGAGGGCTTGAGCGGTATCGTTATCATATAAAACAGATATCAGCAATTCATTTGTAATGTTATTTATGTACAGTTTCATATAAAAATATGGGAAAACATTCCGAAAAAACCTGTAGCTTGTAGATCATTTTATTGAAAAAAAAATTAAAGTTCCGAATAATTATACCAAGCCTGTTCTACGCGTCAACTTTAATTTATTAATCGATGATAATATATAGAAACAACTACCTTTCGCCCGCGACTACGTCCGCGTTGAACTTGGAAGTATGGAAGCAACCTCGTACAAAACCATAGATATCCATATCCAACTAACTAAACATATTAATCTACTAAAAGTATTAGCAGGTCCAGGGTGGGGAGCGCATCATAAACACCTTCGACGTCTATATATCTCCCTTATCAGAAGTCGAATAGACTACGCTAGCTTCTTATATGACACCAGTGCTAAAACCCATCTATTTAAATTAGACAGAATACAGAACCAAGCGATGCGAGCCATCGGTGGGTTCATAAAAACTACCCCGATTCATGTTATGGAAACTGAGCTACACCTGCAACCCCTCGAAATCCGTAGACACTACTTACCCGGGAAATTTATTCTCAAGGTAAAATCCCTGACCGATAGCCCCGTATCTATTGCTATAAAGGAGTTGGAAACATCGCAACACAATAATTACTGGAGAGGAAAAAAGATACCCTTACTCCTCAAAGCGGATAGTTATCTTAAAAATACACCTATCTATTGCAGCACACAATTAGGTATGTTTTCATTAGATACTTGGGTTCAGTATATAGATTTAACTGGCGTTATACATTTTATTTATTTATTTATTTATTTATTTATTGAAAAAACAGGTTACATGACATTACAGTATACACCAATGCGTCATGAACCGAGCAATGTTTATTTCGACGGCGAAACGGCGTGGCCCCGTTCTTCCGACATCTCAGGTGTTGGATTTGGTAGGTTGCCCCGGAACCGACGAAACACGACACCTTTCGGCCATAAATCAGCACACGCGATAGTCTCCTGGAGCGGCCGCGGCACGCGCACTACAAACGAGCTGAAGTGCACGTAGTGGCGCGAATGCAACTGGAACACCCTTAGCGAGTAGCCGGTTTTCTGGCGAACATACTGCGTCACTTCTTCAGCGGAGGCAGTGTGATGCAGGCGCGACACGTACAGCGCCTTGCTCGGTGTGGAGACCCGCAGACCACAACCAACCGGTTCTGCAGTACCACACTGACTCTTGCGTGTCTTACGCTTTCTTGACACCGTTGTGAAACCCTCCTTGTCCACATTGGTGCGATGGGTTTCCTTTTTTGGAGGATCCCGAACTTCACGCGCTTTTGAGGGCGCGGTTTTCCGACGGGCTGGAACAGGCTCACCAGCAGAAACGACGTCAGCGAAACGACGACGTGGTTTCGATGAAGCGTTGACGGGAGGATTATAAAACTAGTTAAAATTATTACCTACTTAACACTAATTATACTTAAATGTAAATTATGCTCTTTACTGGCCTAAGCTTTTTATTTACGAAAGGTTTTCCTAAAAATTTATGGATAGTTTTTTTAAATTGTTGCGTCGAGTTAGAGTGCACATCTGTCTCATGACAGCTATTAAGTGTTTTACAAAGCCTTGGTACAGGTTAACATCTAGCTCGTTGCACCTCGACTTTTCGAGGAGTACCGATAGCTTATGTAATAATTAAATCCGTTTTAGAGTTGCTATCTACGTCCAAGATAATTAGCTTGCAATTGATACCCTCGCACGTAGGTATTCGGGGGAACGACACCGCGGACTTACTAGCTAAGGAGGCGTGCAGCGATGGCATCACTTCTCCTTTATTACCCCCTCATAGTGATTGTTTATACTTAGTTAGAGGTAGATGCCGTACGCTATGGAAGGAGTATTTTGATGAGCGATCACGTGACAAAGGTATCTGGTACAAGACAATACAACCTCAGCCCTTCTCTTCCCCCTGGATTGATAGCAGCGCTTTGAATTATTTTTCAGACGAACATATATGGTTGGAGAATTAATGTTAATAATAATTGTGTTAGTGTTAATTATTTAAGCTTGTTTCTTTAAACAATTTTTGATTGTAAATCTCATGAAGTAATATGACTTAGTATTTTAGGGTATCTATGACATAGTTGTAAAATGATTTGAATTGTATATGTATAGCAATGACCTTCAAAAAGCATTCTACATGGATCTATTTTGAATAAAATGAGTTTGATTGATTGATTGAATAGGCAAGATCTGGTCTTATTGTTGAGATTACGTTCCGGACACATTCCATTAAATAAGTTTGCATATCTTATGCGCAAGGTAAATTCGCCCTTATGCAACGCTTGCAACCGCTTGGAAGATGTTTACTATATATTGATGGAGTGTGTCCGAAATGAGAGGCCTAGGCAACGAATATTCGGCGACACTTCCATTGGATTATGTAATACATACCTGTGCAACCCACTGTCCGACGAAGTCGGAAAGATTCTAGCCCTAGTTAAATGTGCCATTAAAGATAGGTAGAATACCTCCATATTACCTCACTATTTAATGTTTGTATGTTTAGATTAAGACTGAAATGTATTGTTATGTTGTTGTTTTATGGAGTGGCATATTCGCACTAGCGAAAAAACTCCTTAAATAGAGAAAAAAAAAAAAAAAAAAAAAACCAACTAATCACCTTAATTAATAAAAGGGATTATTAAAAGCGCCTAAGCAAATGTAAGAGCAATTGTGCTTTTGGTCTAATAATGTCATCATGAATCTCTCTCCGTCTCTCCTCTATACTCACTTTTCAATCTTTTTAGGGATAATTTCCAGGATGAAAACTATCCTATGTCCATCCTCGGATCTTAAACTATCTCCATAACAAATGTCATCAAAATCGATTCAGCGGTTTAAGCGTGAAGAGGTAACAGACAGACGGACACACTTTCGTATTTATAATATTAGTATGGATAATTAAAACTAAGAACATAAACCTAACTTTAAATAAAAAACGGGCTCCAGATAGGTGGCTTCATTACCACGCCATCGACTGGTCTCTGCTAGTTCATGGAAAATTGTATAGGTACTTTGTCCCCATGGCCCC
This sequence comes from Apotomis turbidana, assembly GCA_905147355.2. NCBI lineage: Eukaryota > Metazoa > Arthropoda > Insecta > Lepidoptera > Tortricidae > Apotomis > Apotomis turbidana. The sequence continues at coordinate 23,626,361 of LR990293.1, forward strand.
AGATCGTTTAATCGATTGCTGGATCCTAATTTCATCATTATACTTTCCTAATGCGCACTTCATCTATAAATATATTGACCCGGGCGGACGAGCCCCTATGATAAGATCCGATAATGACCAGTTTAATTACTACTAACTTGTTGATGTGACTCAACGATATCTAAAACGTCTTAAGTGGGCATAAAACTTATACTCGCTTAACTCACTTTGTAGTAGTTGACTGTTAAAGGTTATCGAACGTTTATGTTTCTGACATTGTACGATTGCAGTGACAAATTGGACAGTTTTATTAAGTTTTTACGGGGAATATTGTTGAAAATGTGATCAATTAAAGCATCAGTTCAGTTAGATCAGATCAGTTAGAAATCTGACGTACGGTAGACTCTTTTTAGGTATATATTTTCATCCGTCAAAAAATGTCAAAGTTTCGTACCCATACTTTTTGTATGTATCGTACACGGTTTTCTTTTAAAGTGGTGAGAGAGAGGGGGGAGAGTAGATCATTTTTTTGGCTCTATAACCTACATATCCTGATAGATAAAAGTTGTCCTTTAATTTTGCCAAATTTTCCATACATTTCAATCAAATTTTTTTGAACTAATACTAAACATGTAAACCAAGGAAGAGCGGCGTCTTCCGTTACAGGAATATTCATCCCTGCGGGGCTCGGCGTCACCTGTCTTGCTCGCACGGCATTGAAAAGAAAGTGACAGGTGGTATTTGTCACGACAAGAGTTGCGTGTCACAGTTCAATGAGCCCGTCCACTGCCATTTAAGAGGGCGCCAAGGCGTTGGCTAGCTCTCTCTCTCACTGAGAGTAAGCGTGAGCGAGATGGAAGTGCGTGCTCTGAAGCGCGGAAATTATGTTTTTTGAGTTGTGTCATAAACGTGTGCATTTTAAATTGAAAATAGTTTTACAGTTTTTGAGAACTTATAATTGTGCATCTATTAAGCTAAAAAAACATTGTTAAAAACGGAAGGGTTTTGAAGATCCAACCTAAAATATCGAAAAAAGGGTTATGTTTGAGAGATAAAAGTATCGAGAAAATTATTACCAATAGTGTTTTCACGTTAACAAGATTGAAGAAAAACTGTTTGTTTCTTATTTCTAAGGGACAGATTTTTAATCACTATGGATGTTGAGATCTGGGATCATTCACCTGACGAAATTTGCATGGGTGGGCTCTTAAGTTTGGCGACTTCTGAGCAATATCTACAACCTTGGTTCTTTCGTTTCATCATTTCGGATCCAATCTCACAAGGAAACTCCGTGCATAGCTCAGTCTATTGCCCTTTGAGTAACTTAGAGCCTTCTTATGAGGCCCATTGTGAGCGACCACGTTTCAGTTTAGTCATCACTGGCAACACACATTACTGAAGAGGTAACAGACAGACATACAGACAGACACACTTTCGCATTTATAATATTAGTATGGATTTTGAATTTAAAGTTCTACTGCACGAAGTACATAGGTTATTTTAAAACAAAGACTGATAGTGTTATCCAAACTTAAAGTTATTACATAATAGACTGTTGTTATTAACTATACTGTACTGTGATAAGTTGATTAATTTCCAATTAGTATAATTATACAATTTATACGGACCTGTTTTCAAGATTGCTTTTCAACAAATTTCCATTCAGATGTTATTCCACACAAGCTAATCCTTACTAATAGTAGCAACTATAGGCAACATTTCCTTTGCTTTCGAACAAAACGAAAGCCAAAAGTTCCTTGGCATGCAACACTATAATTACCTTCCAAGTTTTCGCATCGTTAAAGGAGGAAACAAGTGCATCCGTTTTTTAACTTCCATTCCTAACATGGAGACTCAAAATTCAATGTTACTTGTGAACTATTTGTCCCGAACTGAATGGCAAACTAGCTAAAGAAAGTAACACTTTTCATTATCATTTGTGAAGTCTACAAAGTTTTGATTGAATCAGGCTGTCATTAATTGCGCAGGCTTTACCGAAAGTTGTTCTATCGGGAATAGCCGAGGGATAAGGGTGCGTCTTCGCTGACGAGCGGGATCGACCAATCATAAAGTGAAGCAGAGGTGACATACAGATTTCAACTCAGGTGATTGGTTTATTCCGAACGACGACGCTCAGTTCTGCTTCAATGAAGACGCACCCTAAGCTGTATCCTTAAAGAGTGTGCGAGTTTGCGGAGCGGTGCGAGCTCGTCTAGTACTACTATGCTTGGTGACTTTTGACACACGGTATTCCGTCACCTGTCAATCTCTCACTTTTACTGCACAGAAAGAGATAGATAAATATCTAGCGTGAGAAAGAGACGTATCGCAGTTGTACTGCAGGTGTAGGACGATGTGAAGATATGTGAGCGTTCCCACTTAAGATGAACAAGGAAGCTAAACAGTAAGAGAAATCAGTGATGCTGCGAAATGTGTGCTGCAAATGATACTAGGACGCTTAGTCAAGCGGATGGCACTCGCGCTCGCACTGGTCTGAACTGGTCCGAGATATCGTGTCCGTGAGCAATGTCTATGTGTGCGTTTGCTCGATCGCGCTTGTATGTAGATTGATTTCTGTACCTATCTGTTTTGTGCTTTTGGTCCGTTTCAGTCCAGTGGGTAGTTTAGTGCCTAACTTACTCCGGCTGTACACTATCGCGAAGTTGACTAAGGCATAGTTGGCCGTAGTATCACTTTCTCCAGCGAAGTGCCTCTTCACACTATTATATTCGCTTAGGTCAACTTCGTGAGTAGACCGGAGTGAATCTACTGCGAGATGTATTTTATTTCATTATAACAAATACCTACATTATAAATTACTCAAAGTAGTAATTTACATGAGTTGATATTATGATCGTCAATAGAAATATAAAATTAAATAATAATTATTAAAGTTACTCAAATATACCATCATAATATAGCTACAACAATAAAAATACAATCATAAAATGCAATGACAGATATAACAGATATATATGTCACTATGAGTAATAAACTAACTAGGTACAAAACTCATAATACCACCCATGGGATCGTCAGAAAAACATTAAAAACTAAACAATCAAAGATATTGAGTTATCATTGTTCTTTCTTATCATCGTTCTAGTTGCACGGTTCATAGAATATGGTCACTATAATTCAAGTTCAGTTTCGGGACCTGCTTCTCAATGAGCAATAGTTTGGTGACGGTATCTCGGCACCATAAGACTTAACTTGACCACGGCCAAAACCTCGATATCGATATCGTCCCCTTAACTTATAATAGCTTTTAGATTCTCTTAGTTATAGAGAGTTACAAAGTAACAAAATAACACTGGAACATTGTTTACTAAAGATTGGCCATTCATAAATGAAATATAATTATTATTTGTCATTGTGATTAATTAGTTTTGCGCTTTTAATTAATAATCCTCAAACTAACGGCGTATTAATTTACTAATTTTCACTTTTTGAGTACTTTCGCTAAAAAGTTGAAGATAGTTAAAGACGATTAATTATTTCAGACTGATACTGTAGTAGAGGTATAATTACTTTAAAGTATACATATTTTGTGAAAATATCTGTGTCGCTGGTCAACAGATAAACTAAATGATTTTTTGGATTTCCATAACCAAAATGGCTAAAAAGTAACGAAACAATTCGTCATTTTGGCATATCGGACAACCTCACACAAATCGATTTAGTCCCACAGTAAGCTCTAGTAGGCTTCGGAATACAAATACTTTTACGTACAATTCATCACACAAATATTATACCTTGCCGGGATTCGAACCCAGGACCGCCGACTCAGTAGCAGCTCATGTAGCTGTATAAATGGACACATATAATAAATAGGATGATTGACACTTCAGCATTAACCAAGTTATCTTGTTTTCCCGGCGGAAATATCTTATTTGCTACATCTCTAACTAATACGTTCTTCTACAAGGTTTATACCCCTAAACTCCAAAGGTTGTAACACAAACAATCCCATACAAGATTCTGGACAAGGCGCCCATGGGACCGTAACTTGTACAGACTTGTTTAATAAGGGACGTGAATAGTGGTTTGCCCGATTGTTTAGTAAACTGGTGGATAGTTTCTAATCGTGGTGTTTGTCTGTAAGTTTAGAATGCTAAAGTGTTTGCGGAATATACATTCAGTTGAAAAAAAAAACAAATAATAATGTTTTTAGAAAGAACGTCTTTATTATTCCATAATCATACTTATCATCTCTTATTATTTCTTTGTTGCAATCGTTTTCTTCTGGTCCAGAATAAAGGTCCCACTGGCAGATGAGCGATATAATAGTTGTTTTTTTTTTCATATATTTATTATATATTTTATTGCTTGTCACTGTTTAAATGTTTTTCTTTCTTTCTTAAACAATATTACTACTACTATTTAAATGAACTCAAAAACGTTATAAACGATAAAGTGTTGTAATGCCATTACGACATACTTATTAGTACTGTTATAATTTTATGTACCACCCCACGCCGCAGCACACACGTTTCTTCGGTCACTCTACAGACGGTTGTACAAATGATAATAGTTTCGCCATCTATTGATACAGATTCTCCATACGCCATACGTTTACTTGTGTTTACTCTTTGGCATAACGCCATCTCGTGGTAAAAGATTGTCCTAAGACATTTAATAACTTAATTTATTAACTCAACAACAGCAATGTATAATCACATGCTTTGTGAAAGCCGTTTTCCAGCAGTACCTAGACTGGTTCAGCTAACATGATAACAAAATTACGTGCACCCTCAAGAATCCCAACTTCAAGACGCGAGTTCTCGAATCATCCCTAACAAACACATGTAGTACACAAATATCCAATTTCTACAGTCTTGGACATATTCCCGGAGGCATTCTCAACTTTGAAGCTAGAACTTTGAGTTTGTAAACTTGCGGGTTTAAGTTAGTTGAATCTTACAGAATTTGTTATAACGTACAACTTTAGTTTTGAGTTGTACCTACTTTTATGAGGTAAAAAAATACATCAAATTAGCGTCAAAATTGATCCGGATGTCATCTGCTAAAAAGTAATCACGAGGTGTGAAGATGAAGTCTAGAAATAAATGAATTGTGTCCTAGCATCAACGCTAAAAATGAACAGATCACTTACCCATAACCTGAGGAGTTATTTTGAAGTTTCAAATTCAAAGTTCATGCCGTTTTACTATAATAAGAGCAAGAGGGATGATAGGATAGAATTCTGCTTTTCAGGGATCCTTTAGATAGATAACTCTAATATGTTTGTTTTCTTTCAGTACTTTGACTGGAGTCACGTTCAGCAGTCTGTGATCCTCTCCTCCTTCTTCTGGGGTTACATTATCCTGCAGATTCCAGCAGGCGAGCTATCGAGTCGGTATGGAGGGAAGATGCTTATGGCGACAGCCATCAGTGTTAATGCTGGGCTATCACTCTTGATACCCATTGGAGCGTCCTATGTGAGTATATTGTCACTTACCATTTGAAATTAATTACTACTGCTACCCAATTACTGTGTATCTTACTCCTGCAATAGTTACGTATGTCAACTACTTACGTAATATTTCTCCGTAAAAATTGTGAGACATCCTTTAACAAGCATGGAAGTACCTCATTCAAACTGTCATCATTTTTGTCTTCTCAGGCAATATTTCTAGCAGACGGCTTCAGATCTCCTTAAATATCTCCCTATCCTTTAATTTTCTTAGAGCCTTTATGTTTTTAGGGTTCCGTACCTCAAAAGGAAAAAACGGAACCCTTATAGGATCACTTTGTTGTCCGTCTGTCCGTCCGTCCGTCCGTCTGTCAAGACCCTTTTTCTCAGGAACGCGTGGAGGTATGAAGCTGAAATTTATATGAATTACTCAGGTCTACTGTCCCTTGAAGCTGTGAAAAAATCAAACTTCTAAGCCAACGCAATCAAAAGATACAGCCGTTTATGCCGCAAATTTTCGACACTTGCAAGGGAATCAAAACCTACAGGGTGCTTCCCGTGAACTCAGAATCTTGAAATTTGGTACGAAGCAACGTCTTATAGCATAGATAAAGGAAAAATTACGAAAACCATATTTTTTTTTTTTAATACCTAACTTTGCACCTAATTTATATGGGGCGCTATACATACCAGGTGCAAACTTAACTTAACCACTTAGGGATGGAAACTGTTTGTACGGAACCCTCGGTGCGCGAGTCCGACTCGCACTTGGCCGGTTTTTTTTCTGGCAGAAGCACTACCGTGCTCTGACAATTTTATCATAAACCGAACAGACACGAATTATATAAAGCATTGAGAGAAAATCATATTTCAGAACTTAACTGTTTTAGTGCATTGACAGGTACAGTGATTATCAAGTTCTTCATCATAGTGGTCTCCAAAATCTTTTACCTTTAGTGTTCTTTCAGGGCGGCTGGCAAATGGTGTGTGGTTTCCGGGTGCTCCAGGGTCTGACGCAGGCCTTCGTGTATCCTTCCATGCACCACCTGGTGGCCCAGTGGATACCGCTCGAAGAGAAAGGGCTGCTGGCCACCATCATTTATGCTGGTACGTACATACATTTTGACAAGATTAAGTACTAGAAGTACTTAAGGCGTTTACTTTACACATTACCTTACATTTTTGATTACAAGACTGGAAGCGATCCCTGGGATAACTTCACCCTTGTAAATTACTTGTATTTTATAATCGTTTTATCATAATGTATGTGTCCAACATGCCAGAGCCCAACTGGTATTAAACATTGCTTTTATTTAATTTTGTATCGAATGCCTTACTGGCTTAAACTCAGTAAATTACCAAAAATGTTTGAAAGAATATGTGTACCGTAATTAACCCTTTCTGTACGGGGACTTGAATGCCATAGCATCGCCTCAATATGGCGGTTAGACATAATTTCACTTACGTGAAGAGATGTGTAGCTGGCGAGTGAGTGATTCAAATGAGCTATATCATTTGGTTTAGGTCACTAGCTCTTTCGCCCACTGAAGATTCAAGTAGCTCAGTATATCATCTATCATCTCAGTATTACTCACTCTCTCTCGCTCATGAAAGGAATGTTGCCATGCTGTCGTGAATGTAATTGATCGACATTTTATAGTTCTCTATTCACTCGTGAACGATATAGTCTAAAGATTTACTGAGCTAAATGAGTGATACATATCTCGGTGAGCTAAAGACACATATCACTCTTTTCACTTTAGTGACACATTCTGCGCATCTCTACTTACGTGTATTTATTGAAGTGTTAATACTTTAAGCTACATGTTTGAAATTTTACACACACATTAAATACAATATGCACTTTTGATAACTAATCACTTTTTGCACCTATAATCACTAATTCGTTATTTCACGCATTATACCTTCCACTAAAAAAATAAAGAATTGAAGTTACTACAAGCGATTTTCACTATTAGATAGATTTCTAAACATTAGTTTATATTTCAAATAGAACTGAACCCTAAAATTATAAATTTCCGAGAAATCGGCAAAAATAACAGCCATTTCAAATGCAACATAAAAAGTAAAAACACATCTGCCCAGTGAAGAAAATAGTGATGTGCGTCTAGCGTATGAACAGTTGTCGATAAATTTCTGTAGTAGGTACGGGTAAGAAGAAAAAAATGTTACAGAGATAATTACAATTTTATTCGTAAATACACTACCTAGTAATTTAACAGAGAGTGATAATTTTTGAAGCATGCATAAACACACACAGCGATACATTGCAATCAACGCACATGAATCGGGTCATTGTCCTTTTTCTTTCATTAATTTTTGTTGTAGTTTTTATCAGTACCTACACCACAACACTTTGATATAATTCATTTTTTAACTTATTTTTTGTCAAAAATGCTAAATTAATCACAAAATTCACCACCAAAAAACTTGGATGGTGCCCCACTGCTACAAAAACCGATATAATATAAAACAAGACTAATTGCCGCCACATTGAGTTACTTTATCTGCATCTGTGGAGTACGGGTGTCAACCCCAGTTGACATAGAAAATGCGGGATTTTTGAATAAGTATTCATTTCAGCGCCATCTAGCAAAATATTGTGGTATTTTTTTCTTTTTATCTGTACTAATTCCACCACTCAATATAATCGATATTAGCGAGGCACAAGGTCCACGTTTGTTGAAAAAAATATTCAAACCTTACCCTTGTCTTGATCAACTATAGTTGACACCCGTACTACAGGGACGTTGTCTAACTAGCAACTCTGGTTGCCACCCGCACCAAAGGGGTTATATAATTTTATTATTTCGTTAAAATCCATTGTGTTTTCTTAACGTGTCCTTTAATCAAAACAGCTGAACTGATTACTACCATTTTTAGTACATCGATAGCTGAACATTTAAGAAGGATTACTTACAAGATACTGGTAATGACATTTTCTTCTTCATACTGTTGCATATCACCGAAAACCGTACTTACCGATATAATCTTGTTTTTTTCCTCAAGGTGGCCAACTAGGTATTGCTCTTCAGCTAATAGCAGCAGGCTTCCTGGCTACGTATTGGGGATGGGAGTCCATCTTCTACGTGAACGGAACCCTGGGAGCAATATGGACAGCCATATACTTGTTTTTTGGATCAAATTCTCCAGAGCAGTCAAAGATCATTTCGCAAGAAGAGCTGACGTATATACAGAAGTCGCTTGGAAGAGATGGTGCGCATAAGGTCAGTAGGTGTATTAACCGGTAGCCACTTAAGAACTTGTCAGTCCCAATGGTCAGGAGTTACCTTATCCATGGCCAAGGTAACCTACATTGCCGTTGAGACGTAAGCGCTTTTTTTTATCTTTGAGGGCATTATGATAAAATGAAATTTCACGACCGCGAGCCCTAGTTTAGAGCAGACGTGTCGCAAAGTGTTTTTAATTATTTTAAATAGACGTCAACCAATTATATCTATTATCGTTGGTGCGTATAAGTGCAAATTTAAATATTGTGCTTTCGTGTGCTTACGCCGTATAGTTCCAAGCATCGGCCTAGCGAAGCCGTAACCGCTCTTCACCCCCTTGAGTAAAGGAGACGGGAACATATTTTTTGACTCCCTCACTTCGCATTACCGTTGCTTGCAACCGTTGCTCAATCACAGACCAAGATGAACTCGCCTACTGGAAGTGGCCTGGGTGGTTCCCAACCAAACTTATCAACGATGTCGGACAATGCATCGGAGTTCACTGACCACTCGAGCTCTAAAATAACATTTCGAAATAATAAACGGAAATATAATGATGACCTACTTAGTGAAATGGTCGAGATGAGAAAACAAATTATGGAAATGATGGAGCTAGTGAAATCGTCCAAATCAACCGGTGAGAAACAAAACGAGTCTATAAATAAAATATCTGAGAGTCTTTCTGATATTCAAGTAGAAGTTAAAAACATTAAATCTACCATGGAAAGCCTGACCGTGGAACAAAGTACAATCAAGACTCAAATGGCTACTTTAACAACCATCACCACCGACACCGAAAAAAGGATCAAAATTCTGGAAACCGATGTCACCCAACTCAAAAACGAACCACACACACTTTTGCCCAATAATACATCTTTTGAAAACATGATATCAGAACTTCAGGATCGCCAAATACGAGCATGCAACATTATTATAGCAGGTATTCCCGAATCGAAGGCCACTACGCAAGGCGACCGGCTGGCAGACGATATGAAAGAAAGTCTACAAATTATTAGACAAATATCACCTTCATGTCCAGAGCCAGTAGAAACAAAGAGGCTTGGTAAATATACCGCTGGCAAGAATCGAATGATAAAGGCAATCTTACATTCCAAGGAAGACGTCAAGCTTATTCTTACGAATAAGAAAAACGCTACAAACAAGGAAATTAAGATATTCTCTGATATAACACCCCAGCAACAGAGTCATTTAAACAACTTAAGAAAAGAACTAGAAACTAGAACTGCCAATGGTGAGTCAAACCTTACAATAAGATACTCAAAGGGCACTCCAAAGATTATAGAAGCGCCACCAAAAAACTAGTACACTCTTGCACTTCAAACAATAACGAACTTTGCGATAGCTATTTAGTTACAAATGATTACAATGACATTACTACGAATAAAAAAACTATAAAATGTATATATGCTAACGTTAGAAGTATAATGAAAACTGGAAAATTAGACGAGCTAAAATGTATTTTAAAGGCATTAAAAAGCATGATCCACGTTATAATCCTGTGTGAAACCTGGATCAAGTCTGAAGAGGAACTGGAAAGAACACAATTACCATGTTACACACATTACTCGAACTACAGGACAGACGCACGGGGAGGTGGTGTATCGATATTTGTACATAACAACTTCAAGCACAATCTAGTCGAAAGTGAAAACAAGGATGGAAACCATTATCTCTGGATACACCTAGAGAAATACGCGTTAGATATCGCTGCTATTTACAGGAAACCTGATAATACGAATTTCCAATCTTTTATTGACAGTTACTCGCAGCAACTACACAAATCTAAAAGGGCCATTATTTTCGGAGACTTTAATATTAATCTCCTAAAAATAGGTCGAATGACTAACGACTACAAGCAGACCATAAAAGAGAATGGCTACCGAATCCTAAACAAAGTCGATGAAGACTACTCCACACGCGAAACTGAAAACACGAAGTCGATTATAGACCACGTCTGTACCAATTTAGAAGATATTCACACTAACATGGCACTCGTTGAATCGGCAATGTCGGACCATAGACAAATATATTTCGAATTAATAAACTATAAGCCAAACGAGGTAATGAAAAACAGATACGACGCTATAGACTATGAAAAACTCTATAACTTAGTCCAAACCATAGACATAGTCGAAAATGCTGACTTTCATCGATTAGAAGAAAAGTTAATCTCCTGTATCACAAACAGCAAAGTTACCAAGATCAAACACTTAAACCCCCCTAGACAAGACTGGATAAACAAGGACATTATCAATAGCATAAACAGACGCAACATAATTTGGCAAGATCATAAAAAAGAACCTTCAAATGAAGTGAAAAAAGAAAAATTCATCAAGGAGCGGAACCATGTCAGTGAACAAATACAAAAAGCAAAAAGTCACTACTATCTCAAGGCATTCTTCGGCTGTAAATTCAACCCTTCAAAAATGTGGAAATTAATAAATAGCCTCGCAAGGAACAAAGCGGAAGAAATTCGCATTCCCAGCAAGCTGGAAACGGACACAAGTGTATTAACTGACCCAGCTGATATTTGCGAGTGTTTCAACAACTATTTCTCAAGCATAGGCACCTCACTAGCTAGTATAATTCCCAGTGTGTCCGATTTCAATCCTAGTAGTAATCCAAGCTGTAAACCACAAACAATATTATCAGAGTTTGCCCCAGCAACGGTTCTAGAAATTACCTCAATCATAGACAACTTAGACGCAAATGCTAGCTCGGGTTTGGACGGTATAACAATAAAATCAATAAAATGTGTTAAAAATATAATAGCTGAACAACTAACTAAATGTATTAACAAATGCTTAGATTCAGGTCATTTTCCTGAAAGCCTCAAACTGACCAAAGTTACTCCAATTTACAAATCGTCGAGTAAGGCAGATCCTGGTAACTATCGACCCATTTCAGTACTCCCGGCTCTCTCAAAGGTACTTGAGACTTTACTACGGAATCGTCTTAACAGCCACCTAAATTCGATGAACTATCTCTACGAAAAACAGTATGGTTTTAGGCCACTATCAAATACCTTGGCGGCAACTATAGATCTCGTGACTAAAACCAAAGTTAATATTGATAAAAAACAAGTGGCCCTCGGAGTGTTCATCGATTTAAAAAAGGCCTTCGACACCATTAGTCATCAGGTGCTTCTGAGAAAGCTAAAAGACTGTATTGGCTTGACTGGAGTAGCACTAAAAATGTTTGAGTCCTATCTCACAGACCGGAAGCAGATAGTAAAAATAGGTCAATACATTAGTAGTCAACAAAACGTTCGTTGCGGTGTACCACAGGGTTCTGTCCTAGGACCACTTCTATTTTTAATTTACATAAATGACATAAACCAAATTGGACTAAACGGTGACGTCACTCTATATGCCGACGATACAAGTCTTTTTTACTATGGTGAGTCCTTACCAGAGATCGTATCCGACGCACAAAGAGACCTGAACCTACTTAATAAATGGTTCCAGAGCAACCTCCTAACCATAAACATAACAAAAACTAATTTCATTATTTTTGCCGCCAAAAACAAAATGCTTCCAGATTTTGAACCACTGAAAGTTGACAATCAATCTATTGCTAGAATATATCATGAAAAATATCTTGGTCTCTTACTAGATAATAAGTTAACGTGGAAGCCCCACATAGAAAAAGTTAGAAATAAAATAACAGCTTTAACTGGATCACTCCGCAATATTGTGCGATGCCTTCCGAAAAGAGTGCGTTACACAATATATAACTCTCTTGCGAAACCGCACATTGATTATCTTATAGAAGTATGGGGTACTGCAGCCGCAACTCATTTAAACATTTTACAGAGAGCTCAGAATAAGCTAATAAAAGTTCTATTTAAGTATGACTTCCTAACACCAACAAATACAGTTTACCAAGAAACCAAAATTCTTAACATCAAACAAACTTACATGTATAACACTTGCATACTTATCCGAAAAATACTGCAAAAAGATTTGCATGTCCAAATATCGTTCACAAAAAAACAGCAAATACAAAAAATTAAACTAAGAAATGCAAATTGTCTAATACTTCGCACTCCCCGTACAAACTATGGAAAAAAGTGTATATTATACGAGGGAGCAAATATTTATAACAAGTTGCCCGGCGATATAAAAAATGCTAAGTCTATGATCACTTTTAAACGATTACTAAAAAAACACCTAACTTCAAACATCTAAATTTAAATCGGTATGCCGATATTTACATAAATAAAATAAAATTAATAAATAATACAAAATAATATAATATATATGTCAACTAACATATCTGTGGCTCTAGTGAAAAGGGGTTAAAGTGCACTTATGACCTTTTTGCGTTATATACACCAAAATTCACAAAAAAAAATTGCGCATCTTTTGGTGTAATCGGAGCTAAGTTATCTTTTAAAATGACAAAGTTAGGATTGTGCCAAACAGTATATCTGGTGAATTATGTCGTGAAATATGGTGCAACTAAAGTTAACAATGAACAATTTCGAGTTTTGTTTGTGGAGAACGATTTAAGTTCATTTGTCTCTTTTGACGCATCCTGTGTTAAACGATCAATGTTTACTTATACCTTTTTACAAAACAAGATTACATACCTTATAGAATATAAATCGACTTTAATCTGTATTCACGACTTAATGTTAAACATTACTGATATAAGTCGAATTGAATCTTTTAATAAATCTGGTATTTAATGATCAATGTTTACTTGTACCGATTTGCACGAGCAATTTACCCATAATTCATAAAAATAAATCGAAATTAATCCATAGTCACAAATAATTATTTAGTATTTATTGGTGTATATTGACTTATACTGGTGAGATATATCATGTTACACCACGATTATTACTTGTATCAAAAAGTTATTTTTATAAAGTCTCTTCGCTGTGGTTTATTTTAAGTACACTTGAGTCTAATCGATCATCCTATTATAAAATTTGGGTCACCAGTATGTAGAATGACCTACAGTAGTGATGTAGGCATTTTTTTACAAGTTATTGTACTTGCAATGTACCTATGTAACTATGTTTGTTCGGGTGGGATCTTGCAATTCAATTTTGAAGCAGAATATTTGCAACCGATTGAGCTAAAATCTTTCCCAAGTACCTACTACCTACTTAACATGACAATACAATAATATGGTACTATGGGGCTGGTCTGATGATGAAGCCACCCCTAGGATTAAAAGTATTTTTTTTAGTTTGTTACACAGAATGGCAGGCCGATCTTGAGTCGATCGAATGCTCAAACTTGTTGAGGAGAAAGGTGGCAACAATTTCGTCGACTCTATTAGCACTCCAGAAAAAGGCAGATCGTAGTGCTCACTGATTCTAACTCAGAAAAATTACAAGAAACGAAAGAAACCGGAACGGCAGAAGAAGCAGAGCAACTTTCGTTTTGGGACAAAGTTGGTCAAGGACGAAAAGGACAGCCTAGAAAAAGTGAGAAAGAGAGAATAAACATAGGGAGGAATGGAAAAAGAGGAGACATTTTGGTAAAAAGTATGAAAGCAAAAAAAATAAAGAGAGTTTAAGATGCTAGGAAATTGTAAAATGAAATGCGCAATAAATATACAAGAAGAACTCAGAAAAAAATATTTGAGAGTTAATTGGGCTTTAGGAGAATGTAACAAAAGGGTTCAGTTCATTGCTAGGTAATTTAATGGACGCAACAACAAAGAATAGACATTTTGCAAATTATTTAAAAATAAAGACAGCAGAGACTGCTAATGCGATAACCATTTGACGAAACATCAAAGTTTGTTCAAGGAGTAACTGACAAACTTAAAATCAGTGAAGAACTTGTCCTAGATTCAGCGAGATGGATTATGCTGAGTACCACAAAAATAAGTATAAGCATAAGTTGATTGAAAGCCGTCGAGAAACATTTTCATTATTTCCTGTATATGAAAGACTTAACAGCGGTCCAATACGGATATCGGTAAAAAAACAGTTTTTTGTTAAATTTGATAAACCCGAGTGTAAGATCTTTTACGAAAATTTGTTATGTTCTGGGGATGTGGTAGATTCCTTATCTTTGGCACCAACAGAGTACAGGCAAGAATTGATTTTATACAAGAATTGGAATTATACAAGCTGACACCCAAAATGTGATACATGTTATTTTCCGAGTCTAAATATTCACAATTGCGATCAAATTTTAGTATTAAGGTCTCATACGTAGTTTTTGTAATTGTAATTCAACTGGAAAAACTAAATTTTGTACTTATCTCGTTTTAGTTATCATCTTGTATCGCTTAATATGTATTTCTATTAGACGATTGATTGAGGAAAGTCCAAATTTAGTTAAAAACTATGAGAATAGTTTTATATGCTAATGTTGACTTTTTCTGTCATTTTTGTAATAATGAATCAATAAAAATAAAGATCTTTTATTGCCACTGCACCGCAAAAAATGGATATAACTTTTAAAAAACCATTGGTAAAAGTGTGTTTGTATTACAGTACACCTAAATTAATTGCGTGCAAAAAGGTAAAAGTTTATTTTCTTAGGATTATGTCTGAAATAAAGCTCTTAAATGAAAGGTTTCGTTTAGTCAGGTCTTTCTTATTTAGGGTGTTCATGTATTTTTCCTTTATAAAAGGAGATAACTTCAAATAAACCGAACAGCATGTCCATTTTCACTTTCTAAAATAAGGGTGAAAATTGATATAAGTTCAGTTATATTCCCGGATAGTGTAAATATTATGGGTGAAAAAGGGTACAAAGTCAGTTATGTCCTTAAGAACACTTTTTGGCACGGATATAAGTCACCTTTTTTTTTAACCGTTAACTTTGGAGAATTAAGAATATTACCCCGTGAAAGAGGATTTTTTAAGTATTAAAACTGCATTTAAAGTTTATTTGTAAGTATAGCGGTTGAAGTACAGTGATCAAAAGTCTGAATAAATTTAAGCCGCAACGGTTTTTTGAGTCTCCTGTAACTTTACAGGAGACTCAAAAAACCGTTGCGGCTTTAGTGTTTTTCGAGTTTAACCCCTTTTCACTAGAGCCACAGATATGTCAACTAACAATAAATAATAATAAAATAAAATAGGCGTCAGTAGTGTAGTAATAGTGCGTACTACGCTCTTGTTAAGTTAAGACGCTTCCGATCGCCGTATATCCATGTATTTCGTTATCTTGATGCACACGCAGCAGTCGCGCGCGCAGCGACAGCGTGCCAGCGCGGAGATGTCTTGTTTTGTATAATACCGCATGCATTTTACGTCTACCCGAACAGTTGTTTGTTATTGTTGCTCACTAGCTAGTATAATTATATCCGTGTTACTTAGCTTACTTCAGTTTATTATAGTACATAATTAAGTTTTGTTTTCTCATGTAAGTGAATTAATGTTATTCTTTTTGAGAAAAAATAAAGATCTTTAAACCGAAATTTAAGCTCATTATTGCAAATTTTGTCATATTTCTCATGTCTGTCGTTTCCAATGTCAAGAGTGTATACATATCAATAAAAAAAAGAATATTGTTACGTTTACCTTGTATAAGTAGAGTACATCGATAAAGTACAATAGTTCCAAGATATATTATATATCATTAGACCTACCAAGATCGTGAAAACCAATAACTTGGTGATGTTTTAGAAATTCCCCACCCCATGGTTGAAGATCATGACGTCTCTTCCCTTCTGGGCGGTGATCGTGGCGCACTGCGGCCAAAATTGGGGATTCTTCACCCTTATGACTGAGATGCCGACGTATATGGCCAAGGTTCTGGGAGTCGATCTCAAAAGCGTAAGTATTACAATGTACCTGATCTAAATATGTTACTTATAATCAAACTAGAAGTACTAGAACTCCTGAGATTACTAGTATCGATACTGTAGCGAGCAAGACATGCATAAAGTCTATTATAATGGCTCGCTCATTGTTGCTGATTTTAGGTATTACCTACGCCATTTTCACTTTGTTTAGAGAATGCCAAATTAACGAATAATTCAAAGGCCATGCTGCTCGTTATGTTTTGGTTCATAAGAAAGGCGATAATCATGAGCACGCACAATGGTGACTCGATTTGGTGTGCGAAGCTCATATTTAATGTCCTCGGAATGGAATGAATCATTTCCAACACCAGGCTTGAACGACATGAGTTAACTAACTCTGAAACATAATGAGCAGAAGCGTGTAATAGAATATTCACCTGCATTACACCAATACTTTTACCAGGAATCAACATTAATCCATGTCGTTATAATGAATAGGCTTTTGTAACTAAAGCCTAATAAAGCCATTCGCCTAGCCTATTTACGGGATCCAATGATTGAATGGCGCCCAATACGGGATTAGTTAGTCAGCTTTGTTGATCATAAATGAAGATTGGTGACCATCGTTGCAGTGTGGAAAATATATTCTTAAGTTAGAGGCCACGTTTCTTTGATATAGTGTTAAAAAATCAAAAAGATTTTGGATTTACATATAATTCAAAATTCAAAAATTCAAACATTTATTTATAAAATAATATATTACATGTCAAATTGTTATTATAAATATTTGTTATAATTCTTAAACTATTTAATGTTATGTATAGTTATAATTTATAGTAAAAACCATAAATTATAATTAATATAATAATATTACAACACTATTGCTGATTAAGCGTCGAATTAATTTCACGAACAGATTTTACAAAATAGTGAAGTCTGGAAGTTTGCTTCGTGATTCCTTACTTTTTGTTAATATAAAAGTATAACTAGGAAAATATTATACTTAACACGGGCTTTAATCTTGCGTCTCACTCTGCCTATCGTCAGTGGGCCCATGATGGTTGCTTTTATCACACGATAAATAAGTGACATTGCATCCGTTACGTTTTGACAAAATGCGAGTGTCAGTGACAGATGCTTGGTCCCTTATTGACTCCTTTAGTATTTTGTATTCCATGTACCTATATGCAGTCTGAAGAAGACATGCTTCATCAGAATGCCGCAGTTTGAGAAATGTTGATACTAAAATGCTATAGATTTCATAACGATTCCGCTCCATATGCCATCACTAGTCACGAGTCGCATATAAATTGAATTAGCCTCAAATGTTGCATGTAATATCTATGGTAATGGTGCAGTGAATGGCAAAATACCAGTATTATTCAGTTTTGGTGCAAATAAAACTGGCACGCGTGTAGAATAGGAAATAGAATGCATTTAGGCACATTTTTGTTCCCTCGTCGCAGTAGCGTAATGTACACATTGCGTCCATAAAACTGTATTTTCACTGGTTTACTTAACACATAGGATGACAAACCCGTTACCAGCTACAGTGCAATAAATAAGATAAACTGCGCAATTTGTCACTGGCGCTGCTACGAACAATGGACCGTCTGATTCGTTAGTGCTTACTGCATATGCGTTTTATTTTGCTAAATTTCTGACAAAATGAAACGGCCATTAGTCACGCAATTTTAACCACACCACAGGGCAGACACTGCCTACTAAAAACTGAATCTTGAATGACAGTGTCAATGTGTGCGTGTAAAACGCACATGGCTGCTTTAGTTGCACATAATAAGATAGGAAACTATCACAACCACACTGATGGTGGTGGTAGTGATGATGGTGATTTTGTGGTCATCGTCATCATAACCATCACCATCGGCATCGTCATAACTATCAACATTATCATCATTATCGTTCATCACCACCATTACCATCACCATCATCACCAACACCACCACTATCATCATCATCACCACCATCATCACCACCAGTCACCACCATATACATCATCATAATTATCATCATCACCAACACTATCACCACCATCATCATCATCACCACCAATATCATCACCACCATCAACACCACCACCAGTCACCTCCTTCATGTTCATCATTATCAGCACCATCAGCACCATCATCACTAACTCTCACCACCATCATCATCATTACCATCACCAACAACATCACTATTTCACGAGTCAATGCCCATATAATGCACAGTACACAACCCTTTCAAAATGTTACACGATTCCAACTTGGTGCCCTTGCGGGGTGAGGTACCTCAATTTGGTGCGGGGGTGTGCGTGTCCATTCTGTATGTAGCACTATTAAGTATTCTGTGACCACACTCTAAAAATAAATATTTACTTGAAAATTGCTATAAAGAAGGTAATTTCTGTTGCGTTAAAACTGGCAAAAGTCAGGTAAAGAAGTATTCGTGCAACATCTAACACCAATTTAACAGTTTTTGTACAGGGGAAAGCATGTTTGAAAAATCCCAAAGAATTTAGAGGAGGAATTTTTGTTTGGGTATGCTTGCACTAAAACAAATGAACGCACTGTAGGTTTTTACTTTATTGGGGCACCTTGGATCCGACTATATGTTTATTTTTTGGCATTGGCTGCAAATGTGCTTTGTAAAAAGGTTTCCACCAACAACAAAAAAAGAGGTCGTTAAAATGCGATTTTTCTCATTAGCCGTAGTACTTTGAAATATGAGACTTCAAAGTGCTCGTTAGCAGTCTCATATTTCAAAGTAATTTGACCTTTTTTTTAAGTCTAAAAGCGAATTTGAGATTGCTGTACTTTTTCAAGTCGCAATTGTTGACGGCCTATATCGCAAATTAGTTGTATACATACATACATATATTGGTACTTATACACGACGATATCGCCACGGTTTGGTCGCCATTTGCATGATGCGGTTCCAGCGCTCCGTAGGAACCTGGAACTTTAACGGTCACTTCTAACTTTTAGAGCAGACGTTAGATCCTGATAAAAATGGGATCGATTAACATCCTCAAAAAAAATCTCGTCATTCCTATTTTTGGTTCATGGTTTAAACTAATTTGTTTTTTTTTTTTTTATAGAATGGTATCCTCTCTTCTCTTCCATACCTGGCGATGTACTTGCTGAGCTTCCCCATGGGCGCCATGACAGATCTCATTATCAGAAGAAACTGGCTGAGTATCTCAAACACTAGAAAACTCTCCAATTCTATAGGTACGTATTATCAGCTTTTATGTGTGTTAAAAAAAAGTCGGTTTGCGGATGATAATTTTACGTAATAACGTATTCCAGCCGATGGAGTGGAAGGGAGATAAATGCGTCACAAGTCGAACGCTTAGGCCGATCGTGCCTCTGTATCGCTTGCTCCGCCGCGCTCTCGCTTGCACGCTCGACTCAGGCGGAATGTGACAAAGAGATGAGTCATGATTTTTCGTGCATGCAGCCGGCGCGGCGTTCATCGATTTATAAGACGTTATCTCGTCAACAATGTTATGAGTGAAAAATCCTTGTAATAATCGTCTTGAGGAAGCGTACTGCGTCATAGTTCATACAGACTGTAAAAAAAATCCGCAAAATATTTAACACAGTTGATACGATTACAATGCGATATATATATATATATATATAACAAACAGGTGGTCAATCCACTTTACTAACGACCTTTAAATCCATCCACGACTCGTCCAAAACACATTCAACTTCGATATCCCATAATTTAAAACAGTTTGCAAACTATAAGGATACATAACATGCATAATATTAAGCACGGAAGTTGCAATTTTAAAGGAGTTTAGTACTATTTCATTTTCTTTGAAAATAATACACCGATAAATCACTTAAGGTTGAAGTTAGAAGAAGAGTTTTTGATGACATAATCCGTTTTGCTACTACGTTTAAAGTTAGTTTGGACCGGTTGCGGAGCATGACTCTCATAACTTTTGAATTTTGCTAGCTTTTCCGCTTACATAGTAAATTTTTGACAACTAACTACAATGTACTATACATAGTACATAAGAAAATAACGCTAAGCATTAGGAAACCATTGGGCATTAGAGATAGACCAATATAAAAATAAATATAGAGTAGGGTGCGTTTTTTCTTGTTACCGTTTTGAAAAACCGTTCTTTATAGAGAAACGGAAAACAATTTTTTACTAGAACTAAAACTGTGACACTGATAAATTGACAGCGGTACGTATACTATTATATTATAGTATATCACTCAAAAAATACCCGATTTTTAATCGTACAACTGCCTTCTCTCCCTCCTGCAACCTCTAATGATAATATTTAAAGAATAATGTTTATGTCGGGGAGTATTATCGGGGAGTGGGATTATATTTTATTATTGTACAATGATTGGAAAGAATTATTGTGAATTTTCCTTTTTATTCTACTTACCTATTCTTACCTTATTCATTTTCATACGAATTCTAAGGAGTGACAAAGCCCTTGAAGCTTTGATACCATGTTTTCCTCGTATTTAACTACATTCATGGAATATCTAGTTTTATTATTATTTCGTAGCAATAACATTTTATTTCAATTGTACCAGCTCTTTACAGAGATTACTTTGTGTATCAACAGTCGTATGATCGTTCATGTTAAACGTATTATGGATTGTAATTTTATCTCTAATAAATATGACAATGGCATTAATCACTTCGGTATTACGTTCTTTTCATTCTTCCTTTTTGTATGTATATGTATGTATGTATGTCTATGTATGTTTATATATATAGATACTTATTTGTGTAGTGTATGACCTATCTGTCTTTAATATTTTGTATGTCATTTATTTATTACTTTTCAAATTGCTTAAAGTTATTGTAAAGTATTGTTAAGAGGAAACATTATTGCTCGTTTTTCCATACAAACCGTTTCGTTCTCGTCTGTTCGTTACAAGGAAGTGAATGAGAAGGAAATTTTCTGTGTCTGACCGTTTTGACTTTAGCGTTTATTATTATTAAATGTGAGTACTAGGCGTCTAATTTGGGCGAACACTAAAACAGTCAGAATCAGAATCAGAATCATAATGTATTTGTTAGAATACAGTCAAGTGGATGTCAAATACATTTTCGAGGTAGGTACAGTGTATTCTGCCTGATAGTGGGCATGCAAATATTATAAAATTAAAAATAATAATGGACTAAAATTAACTAAAACATGGTATTTTTCCTATAATTACAACTCACTAAGCAAGAATAATAATAATAAAATGTCAACTTATGCTACATTACACTAAATTTAATAAAGATGTGGCATAAAGTCAAGATATTCTTTCACTGAGTAAAAAGCATTTTGTATTAAGCAGTCAGACACAAATGATATTATTTTTAATCAGTTTACAAAATTTTATTACAATCAGTTATGTTTTGGGGGAGGAAACAGTCGAGAACTAAAACTCGATTTAACTCGGTTACGTTAAGTTTGGAGCTCACCTCAGGTGCAAACTTAACGCAAACTGATAGTCTGGGAAAATGGTCGATATGTCCTCTTAATATAATTATTTTAATTCCAGGGTTATGGGGTCCAGCGATAGCTCTCATCGGGCTTTCATATTCCCCTGCTGGCAACATGGTGATAGCGGTTGTCATGCTGACGCTGGCCGTAGGCATCAACGCTGGGCAGTACACTGGCTATATGGTAAGTTTTCTGTTACAGATGGACAACTAAGAACAGAAGAGAAGAGTAGACTTATATAAATCAAACAAAGGCCTTTCAGTCTCTTACAGACTATACAAAACGGTGTCATGTAGGAAAACAACGCTTTTCATGGCTATGCAAGCCAATACGAGAACGGCACACGCCACCACAGGCTTGGCAGATGTAAGACTGGCCCACGCGCGGTGAGCAAGGGCCGAGCTAATGTCTTTTGGCACTCTTGGTTGTAAGGAGTGAGTTTAGGAGAGTCCTAAACCATGACTCATCTAAGATCTTACGCCCATCCAACACCAGTTTTCGCTATTCGTCCCCATAGACTTATATAGGCTACTAGCTGCTGTGCCCCGTGGTGTCCCCGTGGTGTCCCACGGGAACACTAAATTTATTCGGGATGAAAAGTATCCTATGCCCTTTCCGGGGTCTCAAACTATCTCCATACCAAATTTTATCTAAGTCGGTTCAGCGGTTTAAGCGTGAAGAGGTAACCGACAGATAGACACACTTTCGCATTTATAATATTAGTATGGATAGGTAAGTGCGGGCTCCGCAACTCGACGTCTTACAATGAGCCTATTTTGCATAATCATAACTAAATTGCAAAATATGAGTAAATGTCTGACATGATTACTGATGTACTGTTTCTGAGAATTTTCAAATTTCTTCCCATACAAATCTAGAAAGGTTTCCTTGGGAATAACACATCTCTAGACATGAGTTTCTATTCCATTGTTCTCGTTTATACAATGTCTCGAGTGCCCGGAAACTGTAAAACAAAATTTGAGAACCTTACTGAGTGCATACACGAAAAATATCACAGGCTTGAGACTGAAAATTGGTAAAATGAAAACATTAAAATCGATTTTGCGTTCTGTCTGTGGATAAGTACATACGTACTAGTCACCAAGCGTAAAATTCAGACACAATTAAGTACCCAATGGTACTTTCTGTGTCTAGTTCAATTGTTTAAGTTTGTTCTCATTTTCCAGTTGGTTCACATCGACTTGGCGCCCAATTTCAGCGGTAACCTGATGGGCATCACGAATTTCTTGGCCAACATCATCTCCATCATCGCGCCTCTTGTTTGTGGAGTCATCGTCAATGATGAGGTAAATATTGACTACACATGGCTTGGCAACATTTTGTATAGTTTCATCAAAACCTTGTACCTATAGAATGTTTCATGTTCAAATAAGTTACACAGCATATCAGTAGCAAAACCTAGGTACTCTGAACTACGAAAATACATATACTTAAACAAGATTTAAAACTAGTTTTTAGGCGAAATAACGGCGTGGCTCCGTTGCGTTTTCGGTGGATTGCCTCGGAACTGCCGAAACACGACACCCATCGGCCAGAAGTCTGCACTCGCGATAGTGTCCTGTAGCAACCGCGGCGCGCGCACCACAAACGAGCTGAAGTGCACGTAGTAGCGTGAGCAGCTGGTGTGCCCTCAGCTTTACTTTTCTTCCAATCATTACGTAGTCTAAGACTATTGTAACAGTTAGTTCATCAATTCAGAAAAAATATTCATAGGGATCGTTATCGAAACATAATTTCTTACTTACAATGAACTATTTCCAAATCCCCTTCCAACAAAGTTTTCCAATTGAGTGTCTCATTTTCTTTTCTAGTGTAATTTCTCGAGCGTTTCAACCATCATCGTCTGTCCTCTGTCATAAATAGTAAAGAAATGGGTTATAGTTGTTTTTTTTATCAATTGTAATAAATAGTACGAGTACAAGTAGGACGAGTATAGGTACTCACCTATAGTGTGATTGTATGAAAGTTTGCTACTTAATTAAGCTACGTAACTCATTCTTTCACTATTTATGACAGAGGACTGACAATGGTTGAAAGGTCCGTTATTTTAATATAAAATCTTAGCTGAGAACATCTGAATATGAATTGTTGTCTGTGAGTTTGTTAGATACATTTTTTTTTATTACACAGTAGGTCTGTTTGTGCTTCTGAAATATATTTGATAGCTTGCTCTTATGTTAATTTACATAATTATTCACAGACGGACCCAGCAGAATGGCGGAAAGTATTCTTCGTGGCGTCAGGGGTGTATTTTGCTACGAATTTGTTCTTCATACTCTTCAGTACGTCGGAGAGGCAACCTTGGAATGAACCGGAAGACAAAGATATCGGTAAGTTGAACTTTATAGTCATCCTTGTTATTCACTTATTCATACTACGTAAACTTCACCTTGCTTTGTTTCGCTATAATTATTGTCTAATCATGTTCATTTCAATATATCGCATATTTGTGTAGGTAGACGTACTATGTAGTATTTTGCTTATTTTTTATATGATTTATCTGAGGCATCAGAGTTAAATTTTTTCCTAGTTTCCCTGTAGTCGGTACAATATTGTGTCTTGGAAGATAGTTGAAATAGTTGTTCCACTTCAAATTTTAGATTTATTTAACTTACTTTTATAACTTACTTCTCTTATCATCATAGATTTAAGATTCAAACTCTTGTCGGTGTATCTGAGTCATAGCCAACTCCTTGATTCTCTTATGCCGTTTACCAGCCTTTTTATTTGTTTTATGTAGCTTATTTGCTTACTTCTCTAGTTTAAGATATTTACTTTAATATTTACACTTTCCACATCTTCACACTTCTGCAGATCTTCTGCAGGTCTGCCATGCGAATTAATTCCATGCTTCGCTTTTCTAAACTACGATTTGGGACGTCCTTATTACAAGAGCTATGGTGCAATTGAAAGACTGTTAAAGGTAGAAAGAGATGCTTAATTTTTTTTCTTAACTTGGGGTCGGCGCAGTAAAACTTCCTCCCCTGTTCTCTTTCTCGTTACATTCCTGTTTATTTTTGTTTATCTATCACTTTTATTATCCGCTAAAATTTGTCTTTTTTTATATAAGTAGTCAAACACACCACTCAATATGCCATACATGCTGAGCTTAACATAATTAGTTGGTTAATTATTTAAGGGATTGGTAAATCCTAAGATATGAATGCGTTCAGTCCAGGTTCAGTCATCATTATCATTGTCATCACTGCATACCTCACTGATCTCCACATCGAGTCTGGCAACTAATATCTTAAAAATAATTCTACTACTAAGATATTTTTCCAACTGTTTGAACTGTATCATGTCATGTAAACATCGAACATAATACACTGAAAAAAAAACTCAACTAAATAGTTCTACTACTTACTTGGGAAATAGCCAAATTATGCTTCGTAGTAATCACAATTATGCTAATTTTACAAAACTTATTTTGGTTATTAGTAGCCCTCAGTTTGTCAGTCCTCAGATTTATATAACTAGCTACCGGCATAAATAACGGCAGGTATGTCACGTTTTATATTGGGGCCGCCGGAAATAAATTGTGCCATTTGTCATTCACTAAAATAAACATAGTTTAAACCTCACTGCGTGGCATAAATTCATTAGCAAATGCTTGATAAATGAAATGAATTCATCCACTATACGCCTCATGCTTATACTGATATTTTTACTGTACAATTTGACTTTGTAAATAAGTATATAATTTTAAGTAGGTAACAACGTTGTATAAGTCAGTTATTTATAAATTCTGATATTTCAGTATTTCATGTACGCAAACAATATTTTTATGAAACTGGCCATGTTTGAGATAAACTTGCGAACAGTTTTATTTTTTTTTAAATCGAGAATCTATGCACGCTTAGTTTTATATCTCTTACTCAAAAAATACTCAATTTCCACACAAACCTTCAATCTCATTTTCACCCTTCAGGGATGAATTTTGAAATATCCTTTTTTAGTGCTTGCCTGCATGTCTTAATCTATTCTAGAAATTTGAATTTCCTATGCTAAGTCTTTTCGGCTCTAGGTTGATGAGTGAGACCGTCAGTCAGACAGGAATTTTCCGTTCCGTTCCCAACAGATTTATATGTAGACATATAGTTTTCAATTAATTCGTCTGCCTAGTCTATAAGTGTTTATGAAATATTTCAAGCCTTTATTCCCGTCGGCACTCAGCAAACCCCTTTCCCTGCGTAGGGAGTAAATAAATCATTTTCTGAATCTCGGAAAATTGTTTCTCTCTACAATAAAGCCAAAAATAAACGTGAAAGTGTCACGATGGCGTTATTTAGTCACGTCACTTCAAAGAAGTGTCACACTTTGTGATAGTAATCATCTTGTACTCATTTTGTCAGAAAACTGGAGAATAGAGAGAAGAGAGTACTTGGAAAACTTTGAGTGTTACAATCTTGTGGAATTAGTAACACATTTGTCACGCCCCGCATAAGCCGTCTACTGATTTATTTTCAATGCTAGGCTAGGCTAGGCTACTTGACTCATTTTTTAAATATATTTAAAACGGCTTATAATGAATTACTAGCAGTTTTAGTATGTATAATTTATTTATTTTCCATTGTAATAATTATTAATAAAATGTTTATTTATTAATTACTAGCACTAAAAAGTATATTGTATTTTTATTGAGCTAGAAAGCTAAATTTTATTAATTGAAAACACAAATTTCATGAATAGACAAAAACGCCGTCCGCCATTTTTGTCTTTAGCTTATCTGTAGCGTGACGTAGGCGATCTCGTAAATAAAGACCAGTAATGTCCTCTTTAATAATAAAGATACTTGGGTATTTTGGTCATGTTGCTCGCCGGAATACCGACAGCCTTGACAGGCTAGTGATAGTGGGCAAAGTGGAAGGGAGAGGACCCCGCGGTAGATCCCCGCGTCGATGGTGTGACCAAGTGACCGAAATCACTGGTCTTCCGGTTTCCTCTGCCCTGAAGGAAGCCGAAAACCGAACAAACTGGAAACAGCTAGTACACAATACAATGAAAAGCTTTCAGGGACACGACCTTCAGCTATGAAGTACAACCCAAAGAGTAAAGATTGATAATACAACAAGTAATCCAAAAGAAATAGATTACGGGGTCCCGCAGGGCAGCATTTTGGGGCCAACTCTTTTTATTCTTTATGTTAATGACATTACTGATATTGATGGTATACCAGCAGATATTATAAGCTATGCAGACGACACCGCAATTATCTTTCATGATACGTAGCTCTTGGA
The DNA here is from genome assembly GCA_905147355.2 of Apotomis turbidana. NCBI lineage: Eukaryota > Metazoa > Arthropoda > Insecta > Lepidoptera > Tortricidae > Apotomis > Apotomis turbidana. Next base: position 23,653,496 of record LR990293.1, read on the forward strand.
CTACAGTTGCCAAATCCGCAGAGAAGGGCATGGTGGTAATTGCTGACTGGCTTCGACGAAATCTTTTAACTTTTAATGTTGCTAAAACCAAATGTATTTGCTTTCATAAATCAAAAGCCTCTGCCCCAATTGATTTATCTTCTATTAAAATTCACTCGTGTGACTCTACAGGTGATTCATCGGTGCCCTGCGCTTGCGAGCATATTGGCAGATCTTCCGCAATAAAGTACCTGGGGGTGGTTTTGGACGAGAAACTTGACTTTAATCAGCATATATTACTCACCGCAAATAGTATTCGTAAACTCATCTATGTTTTTAAAAGCCTCCGAAACTCTGCGGAAATGTCACTACTCAGGACAGTATACATTAGCATCTGCCAATCTGTTTTATCGTACTGCATATCCACGTGGGGTGGGGCCAATAAAACGAGTATGCTCCTACTGGAGAGGGCCCAACGAGCTGTTCTTAAGGTTATTCTGAAAAAGCCATATAGATATTCAACGCATCTTGTTTACAGTGACCTGGACGTTCTCAATGTTCGTGGCTTATTTGTTTCGAGTGTAGTTTTGAGAGAGCACGCAAGAGCTTTGAGGTGTTCTGATTTCGCTTCTCTTTTACAATGACCTAATGTTTACAGTGACCTGGACGTTCTCAATGTTCGTGGCTTATTTGTTTCGAGTGTAGTTTTGAGAGAGCACGCAAGAGCTTTGAGGTGTTCTGATTTCGCTTCTCTTTGTCAAAAACTGTACTTGATCTTGTTTGCATATAAACACTCCTGCGCACTCATACTATATATATACTCATACTTAGTAATAAATAGGTAAAATTAGGCTTATTTTTTATATACTTTATTTTCTGTTTATTTTTTGTTTTGTTACTTTATACACTACTTTATATTACTTTGCGCAATGTACGTGGATTTGTTGACCTTTCGTAATTTAACAACGCATGTCAATTATCATTTTGTCTTGGTTATGTGCGAGACAGGCTGTGCCTAGTGCAGAAACCAATATAATATTTATAAGCATAATATATAAGCGCTTGTTTAGTCGTAAGTACCTAATCTCTTTTCTATGTAAATCTGTGTAACTATACATGTGCTTGCAAATAAACTTTACTTTACTTTACTTTACTTTACTTTACTTTACTTTACTTTACTTTACTTTACTTTACTTTACTTTACTTTACTTTACTTTACTTTACTTTACTTTACTTTACTTTACTTTACTTTACTTTACTTTACTTTACTTTACTTTACTTTACTTTACTTTACTTTACTTTACTTTACTTTACTTTACTTTACTTTACTTTACTTTACTTTACTTTACTTTACTTTACTTTACTTTACTTTACTTTACTTTACTTTACTTTACTTTACTTTACTTTACTTTACTTTACTTTACTTTACTTTACTTTACTTTACTTTACTTTACTTTACTTTACTTTACTTTACTTTACTTTACTTTACTTTACTTTACTTTACTTTACTTTACTTTACTTTACTTTACTTTACTTTACTTTACTTTACTTTACTTTACTTTACTTTACTTTTTTACTTTACTTTACTTTACTTTACTTTACTTTACTTTACTTTACTTTACTTTACTTTACTTTACTTTACTTTACTTTACTTTACTTTACTTTACTTTACTTTACTTTACTTTACTTTACTTTACTTTACTTTACTTTACTTTACTTTACTTTACTTTACTTTACTTTACATGTACGACCAAGAAGAAGAAGAATATCCTCTTATATATGATGCGAATGACGTTTTTAGTTCTTTTTACTGAATTGGTGACGAATATCAAGGGCGAAAATGGCGGACAGCGTTTGAAGCATTTCAAAATAAGTGAATAAAAATCATATTTTCAATTTCAATTTGTTCAGCCATCTTCTATGTTTATGTATAGGTTTCATGGGTACGAAATAAACATTAGTTTAATACAACCTAACACGAGTCATAATTTTAAAGGCCTAATAACACTAACAAAACGAGGCTAATAGTTTTCATTTTATTTTCTAAATATTTTGTTAGGCTTAATATATATTAATAAACTTATAAACTTTGATATAGTTAAGTTAATTTTCGGTGAGTAATTAAATAATTCTACATCGGAACAAGTGAATTTTGTAATGTGTTATGCGTGTGTTGTCGCAATAGCGACTAAAGTTGAACTTTTAGCTGTAGGCTTGGAAAACTTTGTACGTGTACATTAATTAAGCTAATTTTTTCATGTGAATATCATGCATTGATTGTTGCGTATATCGTCGTTACAATGGTTAAAATCCTCAATTATACAAATTATGTGGGCTTTACCTCAGACCTCCATAAAACTAAAGAAAAAACACAACATTTAGTTTGTTTTATCAAAAAATACTAATTATGTTTTGTCTTTGTTCACAGAAATGAGGAGTCTAGAAAAGTCACAAAATATAACGAACAAGTTTTGAGAACGAGCTTAATGTTATTAATTGTTGTACCTGAACAAAATTTGCCATTTAAATTATAAGTATCTAATTTAAATAATAGTGTTTTATTTTCCTATTTTGTTACAATCGTTTTAAAAACACATTTTTTGACGACGCAGTTGGGATTATGATCTCAAAAATAGCAACTGAAAATGCTCCTCCATCGAATCGGGATTTCCTCGATCCTCTTTATAAATAGCTCCATGGCTATAATAAAAGTTGTTTCATAAAATTATATATTTGGAAACAGTTAGAGGCTTGACCTCTGAGCTCTGAATGAGGCGAAGACATGCAAGGCCCTCTGCCCTCACAAACCATTCACTCATTCAATGAAGACCTCTTTATCAAAAAAAAGTGCGTGGAGGCCCTCCGCGCGGAAGAAGTGAAACTTCGTAATGTGGAAATGAAAATAGGAAGGGGTAGAAATTGTAATTTCAAAAGAGAAAACCTAACAATCAATTGATACTATTCACAAGAGACGTACTTTGACATAACCTTTAATCCGTCGCATTGTCCGTGGCATTGTTGCCTTGAACGTTTAACGCAACAGTGCTTTCCTCCCGCGGTACTACCTACCTAACGCAACCTTGTTGGAAGTCGCATTAGAAGTTTCACTTCAAAAATTAAATTTAGAAATAACATTTAATATTTATGAATATTGTGTAATAATAGCTACCTATATTATTTTAAATAGTTTGTATTTTATAAATACATTTAATTATTAATAAATGTTATTTCCAAACCCATTGTATGAAAATACTCCCAGTTAATTAGGAAAAAACGCCTTTAGCAACTTGACAGATTTATCTATAAAGATTGCTAGGACAAATAATTCACAATGTTAACGTAAGAAAATATGAAAACCAATCTGTTTCAAAACGCAAAACCAAAACAATTGGAATTACTGTGTCATACCAAAACAAGAAAAAACACAACGTGACATGACGGCAGTGACACCGACATGTTTTCCGTTTCCGAACCCGCGCGTGAAATAATAATGCGTCCCTTATTTACGCCCTGAAGGTGTCCGTTTAAATATTAAAGTTTAGTGTTGCATGGCGATTACACGAGTCGACGTAAATATTGTTAGTTGGAGAGATATTCAAATTTTACGCAATGAAAAGTATTTGGATTATTGTTGGAGTGCCCTGTGCTATCCTGCAGTAGACTGCAGAATTTTATTGAGATTTAAATTGAGCAGAATTTAAAAAGTAGAAAAAAAAATTACAAACAGATATCTATATAAAAGAGATGGGTAGTTTTTAGATCGTTACAATCAGTATCACTTTCCTATCGAATATATTGAAGACTCTTTTTGTCACAATAAGAAAAATATTAGGAAATTGAGATTTTGCCGCAAACACATAAATATGTGATGCCGGTAGGTACATGACAAAGTAGATCTACTATTAAATAGAAGACTCAGACCAGAAAATTTACGCAATCTAACAAACATACCAGCATTCACAATACCTCATAGCACTAATGAATACGGCAATAGAGTGTGGACGCAGGCCTTATTACCACGCGCGTTGAACAGACTTCCATATGATTATGATTATGATAGTAAATCTACTAAACACGTTATAACCTCATATAAAAAACTGTTAGTACAGCCTTCCCGATTAGTAAGTTTATATTTAGAATAATACAAATTATGTCAACATACCTACTCTATTTTTTCCCTACTTAGGTTCGATATAATCTTAAAAAATTAAAATTAGAGTCTAGCAATGTGTAATGGATGTCCATTTATTGAAATGAACCGTTCAATTTGTTTTTTTTTTTATTTAAGATTTTAGCGAAAGTAGCTCATTTTCAATTATACCAAACGCAAGTCCGATCGTGCGTGGATAACTGTTGCCATCCAACTTAGCACACATGCTAAATAAGAACTTCTACTGCCCTTATTCAGCTTATTACAGCTCTGTAAGGGCTGTATGACCGCGTAAACAACTTGTGTGCTACTTGGGGTCTTTTGGAATGCCAAATACCAACTAGCCACCTTGGATTGAATAGACAAATGTGCGAAGAAGCTCATCGACGACCCTGCCTTAGTACAGGAAAAGCTGCAGAACCTCGAACACCGCATGGGAGTCGCCTGTCTATCGGTTTTCTACATACACTTCGGTGTGTGAGCTCTAGGATTGCATGAACTGATTCCACATTCTCCATTCCTTCATCAACATACTTGACGCGGAAGTCCGCATCCAAGTGAATTCCGCACTTATGTTGTCGATATACCACTGTAACCTTACCATGAGTTAACGTGACAGTACTCGCTAGTGACCGCGTTTATTATTTGTATGGAGAACAGTACAGCGCCCCTAGAGGTCACTTTATTGAACTACAACTCTCCATGCAAATCGTTTACGCAGTCTCTAGCGTGTACTGTCACTGTAAACTCATAGCAAGGGTACGGTTCGTACGAAACGCTTTGCGTCTCCTTTTCTTATCAGGACAGTAAAAGAATGGAACTCTCTTCGTGCGCACATATCCTTGAAAAATATAACTTGGATCCCTTCACGTGAATAGGAATTTTCTAGGCAAGCATGCTCCATCTTAGGCCTTATTGTCATTTAACATTAGGTGCAACCGAGGCCAAATGATGACTTTAGTAAATACATAGATAGATATATATATATATATATATGTTATATAAATTAATAATTGAATGAACTTTACTCAACTCACATATTTGGCAGCTTGTTCTTAAGTAAGTAAGGTCTCTTTGCGCGGTTGAATCAGAAATTAGGATATCCGCAGAAGAACCAAGGTAACCGACTTAGCTCACAGGATTGCAAGGATAAAGTGGCAATGGGCAGGCCATGTAGCCCGGAGAATGGATGGCCGTTGGGGCAGCAAAGTCTTGGAGTAGCGACCACGTATAGGAGAGTGAAGCGTGGGTCGGCCCCCGGCTAGATGGACGGATGACCTCTTGAGGGTAGCGGGAATCAATGAATGCGGTCTGCACGGGTTCGCAGTTTGTGGTGAGTCATGGGGGATGTTTATGTTCAGCAGTGGACGTCTGTAGCTAATAAATAGATAGAACGCAACGTATACATTTTATAAATGCTTATGTAGGTACTAGTCATTAATAAAACATATGCGCGATAGGAATGTATCGTATGTGACATCTCTCTCCTATTAAACTTCCCCTACCTTCATCTCATTACATTTCCGCAGACGGAACCCTGGACAAACACTATCAGCCCGGGTCACATTTGCTCATGAAATTTTAAAATGCATTAAGTTTGCCGAACGCAGCAGCCGGCAAAATGTCCTGCCATCTTGAATTTTTCAAATCTTATTCAACTGTTTACACAAAGGAAGGAAATATAGCTTCTCGAATATGTGCGGAAATACTGATATTTGTATTGGAACACAGTAATATTTCATCGTAGAAATATTGATTTCGAATTTAAATAGAGAATATTGAGAATGTTCTGCGTTAACAAAGTTTTGAACAGATTAACCAATTTAAGAACGAATCCAGTGTGTTATTGCAGACACACAGACTCAATACAGAGATTTACAATGAAACAAAGTACTAAGCGGTTAAGCGGCTAAGATTAAAGAACATTACCTATCTCTCGAACAATAATATTGATTGTATTGCGTTGTTTTATATAAGATTCTTATATGTCTAGTGTCTATTTATATTATTATATATATATATATATATATGATAGCGCCTTTGAGATTGTTTCGCATTTAAATGTATCTTAGAAAACAAATAATGATATTAATTGGATTTTCTTTACCTCAGAACCACATTTGAATAGATCATTGAGTATCTTGATAATTTAGTTATAAGTTATTAGTCCATGTGAAGTGCATGAGTTATATTGTAATTAATAATAGCAATTTAAGAAATAGGAGATTCAACATTAGTATTGTTAAATTATTTACACAGTGTATCAATTGACTAAAAATGTTACTAACACCTGGTTACTTGACGACTACCACTTACTTGTTTCTCCCCTCCATTTAATGGTACTTTGATAGTCTTTAAATACCAGGTGCAGTGACGTCTCTGCTCATTCCTTTGTGAACTTTTACGAGAAATACAACACCCAAGTAGTTATCATAAACATTTATTCATTCACACTCCTCATCACCACCTCACTGCCGTCAACAGTTCATATTATGTTGCTTTCAATAGTATTCTAAAAGAATCATTGTGGCTCTGCATTATGGAGTATGACATCGCGCTAACATGTAAGTTTATGTATATCTATTTATGTATGTGTATATTTACCCATATACGTACTTGTTTTCTGTTAGTATCTAGTTATGTGCTCCCTTCGCCTTTTGCTGCACCTACTCTGTATTAAGTTAAAAGTTTCATCAATTTCACTGCCCAAAGGTTGTCTGGAAGAGATCGCTCTTTAGCAATAAGACCGCCTGTTGTCTACCGTTATTTATATGTGGGAGATGGGAGTATTTATGTTACAAAATATGAATAATTTTAAAGACACTCTCATCTCGTCAGGTAACCCGTACATACATAATTATGCTATTTAAATTGAATCATTGCTTTGCTATTATTTTAATGGGATAAATATAATTGCTATAATTCGTATTTACTGAGAATAAGATAATTTATTTGTTAATTTTACCGCTTGTTTTCCATTCGAATAAAAATACTCGTTATCTTATCTATGCTTTTTAATTCATTCTCCTACATATAAATTGTATTTAACTTGTTTCCTTTGGTAAACTTTTATTGGTGTGCAATAAAGTATTGTTGTATTGTATTGTATTGTAAGCGGTTTACACTCATGTGAAGTCAGGAAAGGGCCGACACGTTTCAAACTCGCATGGAGCTCTGATGGCGGTGACAAAGTTGCCGCACCGCTGTACGGGTAGCAGTCCCTGATGAAGAGCTCCATACGTGTTTTAACCCTTCTTTGCATGATTTTTTTTTTACTTGTGAAATAAATCAGGATAATGCTAGTTGACCTCTACATTAAGGTAAAAATGTATAAAAAAATATATAAGGTATGATTAAGAGAATATATCAATTTTTTTATATGATGGAAATATCCATCATTATGCAAACTCGGATCATAAGCGTAGTACCACGGGATATGCAATCGACGCTGCTTGTCACGAAATATACCTGCTAATTTCGCCCGCTCATAGCTCCGCCTGTCTTCGGCTAGGGTCGGCACGTTCGAAGCGGAGCCAACGCATCGATTGTATTTTTATTATTTACTAGCTGTGCCTGCGGCTCCGCACGCGTGGAAATCGGTCCAACTTCAAAAAGTGTTAGTATGTACGTTTACCGGTTTTAACCGTAAAATGTTAACAGTTTTTTTTATTCATAATCATAAGAGTATACAACTACGGTTTTCCTATTGTCATTAATTCAGGATCTGATTATACAACACTTGCTTACCTGCCTACTAGATCTCAGGGTTGGTTCAACGCAGACACGTTCGTCTCCCCTCAATATACATTTAAGTAAGTAAGTAAGTAAGTAAACGCTTTATTGTACACAAAAACAGTTAAAAAATACATCTATTACAATTAACATATAGGTACAAAGGCGAACTTATCCCTATAAGGGATCTCTTCCAGTTAACCTTTGAGCAGTTGAGTGAGTACGAGAAGAAGATAGACAAACTAACACCGTGTACAAAAAGGTATTAAAAATAATGAGACTACTAATAATTACACATATACTCGTAAACTATTAATACATACATACATACATATATACATACATACATACATATATATAATGTAATATAAATATACACATAAATATAAATACATTGTAGATCCAATTCACAAGTCATTGGAAAGCCATAAGTTCTTAAGATTCGTCTTGAGCGATGCTACAGATGGAGACTTCCTAAGGGACAGTGGCAATTCGTTCCACAACTTCACAGCGCTTACTGTGAATGATTTGGCGTACGTACGCGTCTTGTTAGACGGTACAGCCAGAGTGAGATTGGCAGACGACCGCAAGCGGTGACCACTGCCATCGGCCATATATTTAAACCTTTCACTGAGGTAAGGAGGTGAAGCAGGGTTGTAGAGACATTTAAACCCAATATCATAAAATTTACCTGATGATGGATCGTGGAAATGTTCACTTGATCTCAAGACTGGTTTAACACAGACATAGGTTAAGACAGGATGTGGCGAAGACAGTAGGAAATCCGAAAATCCAGGCATATAAAAGATTTTTTGGCCAAGCTGAAACGAAAATCGGGAACAAATCGATGCTTCGCTCGCTAATTATAGTTAGTTATTTATTGTATTAATAATAAAGACGACGCGGTTGGCGCATTTTCTAGACACCTGCCTACTGAGCCGGCGGTCCCGGGTTCGAATCCCGGCCAGGGCAAATATTAGTGTGATGAACTCGAATATTTGTGCTTGGGTGATGGTTGTTCTATGTATTTAAGTATATATTTATCTATATACGTATGTATATCGTCATCTAGTACCCATATCACATGCCTTCTTGAGCTTAATTTGGGACTAGATCGATTTGTGTAAGGTTGTCCGATATTTATGATAAATAATTCGCCATACTTTACAAGTGAAGTCTTTGCATAATGATGTAAATTTCCATCACATACTTTGGAACTACTTTATGTTCGAATCTTGAAATTGTACGCACAAAAAGTAACATAATATCAAATTACACATCTGATACACTTTTATTATTCCGAATAAATCAATATTTTCACAGTAATATCCTCCAGAAAACGTCAAAGTAGACCAACAGTTTTCGTAAATGGCGCGATACGGCGAGCCCGCGAATTCAAATTTAAAATGTCAAAATTCTATTTAATTATTTTTTCATAACTATGTTCTATTTTATGCTGTACTGTTGTTGTAACTTGGCAGTCTTAAAAATAAATATCAATCACCCGCAAAACAAGCTTTAATTAATGCGATAACTTTATGATGGAAATTTCCATCACCATGCAAAGAAGGGTTAATCATTTCGGGCCTGTCAATTTTACATGTGTAAACCGCTTAATACAATAATTAGACACAAAGTACGTCAAACAACCATCTCTAAGTAATCCAACCTGGACAGTTAAGAAAGAGGTGATTGTGGAAAATTCAGCCAAATCCTAAGCTTTATCCAAAATTCATCATCATCATCATCATCAGCCCGTATCTATCCACTGTTGGACTAGGGCCTCCTCGTGAATTTTCCATTCACTGCGATTCCGGGCCGCGTGCATCCACTTTCTTCCTATCCAAAATTCATAAATCACAACAAAACACTTCCGTTCGTAAACTTATCCTTATCGGCAAGAAGCGTTCGGGAAATGATTAAACTTCTACATGTTTTATGATTAATATTACAAACTATGATATATCGACAACCTTACCTCTGGGAACTTTCTCTTGGAACATAATATCGACTAAGTCACCCCATTCTCAACCTTAACTCTAGACTGTTAAACCTTTACCAACCGAAATAAACTTCTAATACCTACCTTTATCTTGACTAACAGAGTTGTATTTTATTAGTCTAGGACTAAAGTATATTTTGCCGTGGATGGTAACTCATTGTTTTTAGGTAAATCATTTTTGACATGAAGTCGTAGAAAGGTACAGAGGAATATGCGACAGTGAGTGCATTAAGTAAAAGAAACGCTGTCATGTATTCATCTCGTGAAACAGAGCATCTAATTCAATTTGTAAATTAGACAAATCTCAACATGATTTAAAAAGTAAACACATTAATTCATGTACACGTCATTTATTTATTTAGCTTGTATGTGTGTCCGACTGCTGAGCAAAGGCCTCTCCTCTTCCTCGCCAGTCGTCTCGGTGAAGAGAAAGATCCTGCCAAGCGTTATTTTCATTTTTTTTCTTCTTTTTCTTCGTTTTTCATTCGAGAACACGTCATTATAAAATAAATATTGACAAATAAGTAGGTAATTTTAATTTAAAATTTCCATATGATGACTGTCCTTTTAAAACAGAAAATGTTGTAATTATTGCCTCGCAGGGCCAATCCAGTCATAATAACCAAAAAACAAGAAATTTAAATAAACACCTTAAGCGTAGCTTATGCCAAGGGATGTTTTTTAAAAGAAACTTAACATTTAAAGAATTTCCCGTAACTTTTATCCGAAATATTACTACTAAGTACACATAGTACATCCATTATAATTCTAATTTAAGCCGTATAGAGGCTGTTTAATATAAGTGCTTATACAGACTGTGATCCTTGAGTATAATGTTACGAGCGTGGGGTTCGTATTTGATAGAAAAGCTCAAATTAATCCACAAATAAAAACACACACTTTATTACCAAAATAACGCACTTACAATTAACACGAACGTTACTTAAAATCCACTAATTAAAACACACACACTATTTCACAAATTATGCACTCACTATTCACACGAACTGTACTTAAGCGCACTAATCACTCAAGTCTTTCTCTCCGATTATCCTTGTACTAGCACTCGATCGCAGTTAAAATGTAACTAACTCGCTTTTTTTTTTTTTTTTTTTGACTTGATCCTTTGCAGGTGGGCCTGCGTATGTGCGGCCCGTAACTGCACGTCGAATATGACTAACTCGCGCCGGCCGTCGGCGCCTTATATATCCCGCGGAACCGCTTTCTCGATGCGTTGTCCACACATATCGCGAATATTCTAGTAAGGTCCAGCGTAAGGGCCGAGAACATTCGAGGCCATATATGTCTCTCTCTAATGGTGCACTCTCTGTCACTCCCTTCTCGAATGTTCCGAGTATAGCTATCTCTTTCTAGTAGTCCCAGCCTTGTTACACACTTCTCGAATGTTCTGAGTATAGCTATCTCATTCTACTAGTGCTATCTCTGTCACTCCTACGGGATATTTCGCCATATAACGATTTGTGCTTCAGAGGCCCATAAGGGGTCCTGAAAACGCCTGAAAACGGGTTTTCAGGTTATGGCGTCATCTGATAGAGGGTGCCCTGAAACGGACTGAAAACATGTTTCAGGCGCCTGGAAACGACGGCAACTTGGGTGAAATTTCGATCTTTAGATATGTGATAGAGCAACTTCTGAAACGGCCTGAAATGACTTTTCAGCCTGCTGAAAACGCCTCTAAAGCACTGAAATTGACATTCAAAGTTTTTGACCTAACCTACCGGCGTAACAATATATTCCAAATAACAACTCGTCAGTGTTACTGACGTCAGTGTTACAGTGATGTTTTTGTAAGTATCTGCGCAATCACCTGTTTAGTATTCAGACCCGGTGCTTAATTATTCACGCATTCTGTTAACACAGCATGATGTAAGTTATACATAATTAAGTATGCGCCGAAAACAATTGCTTTCTTGCCACTTCAGTATTTTCTGTTGCGGTGTGCTTTTAATATCTGAATCGAATTATGAAAAGGCCGAAGAATGTGAGTAGGACCATTATGCTTTACGCGTTTTTTCTAGATTGTGGATAGTTTGGGTATTTCTAATCAGAATTATTACGAATTTCGATCCAATTTAGAGAAAAATAATTTGTAAAAAAAAATGTTTATTCATTTTGTGTTGATCAATATTTGGTTTTTACCTAACTTATAGATATAAATAGAAAACTTCCGTGATTCCCTGACATATGAAACAACATTATAACCATACCCCGTGGTTTTCGGTGCACGAATGATTTAACACAAGGCCGTCAGCAGGAGTCATATCATCCGTGCTTCAAAAACCACGGGTTACGATTATGACTAGGTTCGAATGGCCGCTGCTGTGAGTAATCGCCGCTTCTCATGGTGAATCGCGAACTGAACCGAATACCAGACTTACGATCTGAGTAAGTAAACCCGTTTCATTTCATACCTTTTATTATACCTATTGGTTAAAATGTTACTAAATAAAATAATAAATAGGTTCTTAAAGGGTCGGCAGCGCGTGTGATGCTCCTGGCGTTGCAACCGTTCATAGGCAGCGGTAACTGCTTAACATCAGACGGGCCGCATGCTTGTTTGCCACAGTCGTAGTATAAAAAAAAAATGAGATGGAAGAATTATGTTACTGATTAATAGTATATCAGAAGTTAGGTAATCCTTTTGAGAAAGATGCCTATAGAGCATGATGGAAATCCTTCTATGAAGGAAGATCTAGACGCGGTAGCGTGGCATGCCAAGTTCAAGCTCACAGAACCGACAAGCAGCAGCGTGCGTTTATTATTCATCGTATGGCATATACAGTGGCATCAGACAACTCACGTACTTAACCCTTAACTACCTACCTGCTTCTTTAGTCACACAAACACCTACCTCCCGTCCCCAGGACGGATACATAATGTCGGCCTTATTATGTTAGATTTTATAGATCAGATGGGAAATTTAAAATAATAATGGCAATATAGACATATTAAAATATTTATTAAGCTATTAATCATTCTGGAAACATTAACAAAAAATTTTTTTGCTGTAAACATATGGCAACATTCCTTATTTCTACTAAAGGAACTATATATCCTTTGGAAGGTGTAATCAACAAAAATTTTGACTTTATATACAGATCTAAGTAAGTATTTCTAATTATTCGTTAATTAACAATGCTAAATCAATAAATTTCGTTAAAATAAAGGTAATATTTTTATAAAATTGCAGACCGCTAATTTATTCGATTTTTTCGCGGCAGTGCATATAAGTTTGTTTGTAAATTCTATGCAAATCGTTTTTTTGCATTAGAAACATACGTACAGGTTCTCGTTTGTTCTTCGGGTCACAAGTAGAACAGGTTTTCCGTACTTCCAATCACTACTAAACTGACTAATCGGTCGGCTAAGTAAAGAAAAAAAGTGTGCATTAGTCACGTAACCACCTACCACCCGTCTCCGAGACCCTTAAGAAAAAATACGTACCCACCTACCACCCGTCTCAGAGACGGTTGGAGACAGTAATATCCTCACCAAAATTAAATGCGTACACGACCGACCTTGTCGATCGACGACGCGGCACTGAGGCAGGAGGGGAGAAGGTACAAGGACACAAACGTTTGTAGGATGCTCGCACATAGGTATGTAAACAATTTTAGGTTTGAAAGAGTCTGTAAGACGGGAGGTAGGTGGTTAAGGGTTAATATTACAAATCAACATTAAGATTAGTTAGCCATTTAATGGCTTCGTCACTGAGGGACAACAGGTCTTCGGGAGGGCCGCCGGCATAGCACATTATGGGGCAGTCGTGGATGATGTGCTGAATGAGCAGCGTGCGTAATATTACACGAACCATTTGGAGCCAAGTAATTAATTGAATCAGGCGTTACTTTGCGGACATCCATATTATTGAAAATAATAATATTGCTTTGCTATTCCGCGATATAATATCGTGCCAGTTAAATTTGTGCTTACCCGATAAGACGATAAGAAAAATAAATACGCAAATAAATGTAACAAACCACCACCAAAATAACAGAACTTACTCGACACGTGCTCCGCCCTTCTACGCGGCATCATCAGGAGATGTTGACGGTCTGGAGTTCGGTCGTCGGACTCCAGACCGTTCTTATCGTGGTGGGAGGGTGGGACCATTAAATGCATATGCATGAAATAATACGCAAATAAGTATAACGGGTTAGCATAAATTTAACTGGCACGATATTATATCGCGGAATAGCAAAGCAGTATTATTATTTTCAATCATTTGGAGCCACTTTAACCTCCTCATAACTCAAAAAAACTCACTCCAGGTCTTCTAGCATACCAGTGTTAACCGTAATATGCTAATATGCTTAGTATTGTGACTGTTTGTTGCCCAAATAAAAAAAAAAAGGAAAAAAGTAAAAAAAAATCTATAAAAAAAACAAAAAACAAAAAAACGAATTGTTCCGTCCGAAACGTGATAATTCGCAGCTTGTTATAACGCACGTTATGACGCTATTTCATTACAAGTTTGAGAAAATATTTATTAACTTAGAAGTTTCTGCTCTACTCTGCGGTACCGGTTAGTATTCAAGCCGCGAGATGTATTGAGGTCGTCCCTCCACTGGATTCTAGCTCGGAGATTATAGCAACATTGGCAAATAAGCTCAGCTATGAGCAAGTCCAGGCGCGCGTGTCAATTTACCGTCTTATTACTTATTACATAGCTCACACTAAATGTACATGGATATGAAATTGTAAAATTACATATTATTATTTAGTTTTTATATAATGTTTTTCTGACGATCCCATGGGTGATATTATATCATAGTTATGTACCTATATGTTTCTGTTATATCTCACATTGTATTTTTATTGTTGTACCTATATTATGATGGTATACCTATTTTAGTTAATTGAACGATTATTATACAATTTTATGTTTCTTTTGACGATCATAATCATTTCACGGTATGGTCTGTGATCATAATATATTATCAAAATCATGTACTTAAATTAACTTAGGATTAATTATAATGTATAATGAAATAAATAAATCTAAATCTAAATTCGAACTAGGTAAATTCTGTAACTGTGGAGGAGATAGATTATCAATTTGCTGTCAAAAATTTTGACCGAGCGAGTGAAGCGACTCCGTTTAAACTTGGCCAAAAAATCTTTTGAATATATATTCTTATGAAATTTTGTGAGTTGATTCCGTAACTGGTATGAATGTCCGGCTGTTCTTGCCTACAGGCCACATTTTTCAACCGATTCTCATAAAGTTTTGTAAGTAAGGTCGATAATAATACCGGGTGGCTCATTTTCATCGACAGTATGGGAAAGTCTGAAACTATAAGACATACGAAGATCTGTTCTTAGGAACCATGTCATCGATTTTAATAACAAGAAAAACTGCGTTCATACATTTGAAAAAAAACCTGTAGTCAACTCGGGAATCGAACCCGGTTGTTTTTAAACAAATAAACTTACACTATTTCTATTTAGATATCGATTGTGTAGGTCTTAAGCAGTAAATGTCTCTATGAAACATGATGTCTAAAATGAATAAAAGGCATCGTTTTCACATACTTTAATCAAAACAACCGGGTTCGATTCCCGAGTTGAGTTGAGTACAGGATTTTTTTTCAAATGTATGAATGCAGTTTTTCTTGTTATTAAAATCGATGACATGGTTCCTAAGAACAGATCTTCGTATGACTTATAGTTTCAGAATTTCCAATAGTGACCGATTTAAATGAGCCACCCTGTAGGTATAGCTATTTTCTGTCGATTCAGTTTTTTGAAAATCAAAATGGCGGAGATGTGGTTGTTGATGACATAAAAAATTGGGCAAGTGCGAGTCCGACTCGCGCATGAAGGGTTCCGTACCATAATCTATAACAATTTTGTTGTATGGGAGCCCCCCTTTCATATTTATTTTATTTTATTTTTAGTATTTGTTGTTATAGCGGCAATAGAAATACGTCATCTGTGAAAATTTCAACTGTCTAGCTATCACCGTTCTTGAGATACAGCCCGATGACAGACGGACGGACGGACGGACAGCGAAGTCTCAGTAATAGGGTGCCGCACATTGGTGCGGGTTGTATGGGAGCGCGGAATTAATTATTTTTATGAAAGGCGGACGTTTAAAAAGTTTTGAAATGTGATTTTATCAATACAAGTAGATAAAATAAATAAAAAAAGCATTTAAAAATGTGTATATTTTGTATTAAAATCATGTATCATTACTTTCTCAAATCAATAATAGTAAGTGAAGAAAAAGACAATAATGCACGCATTTTATATCCAAATCAAGCCATTTGTTAATTAACTACCCTCATTAATATGTTTATCTATGTGATTATTTTTCCTACCTCTTAATACGCTGATTAGTTAAATGATTATTATTCAAAAGATTGCAAGTATCGGCAGCTGGAATCAATTAAGTAATTATTTTCGATAAATAAGGTATCATTTGTGGTATGTTTTGGTGAAAGGCGAGGTGAGGCTAGAAAGTAATACCCAATTGAATATTAAAGATTGTCAAAATAGCGACCATGGTGTTTATAATCAAAGCCATACTCAAACCAATACAGAAATCACTGATATTATAAAACATAAAAATACCTTATTATATGGCTTATCAGATAAAAATAACATTTTGTATACTTTAGTGCCCGTTTTAGAAATATATTACCTGAAAGAAGCAACTTTTTTGACCAAAAATTAGAAATTGTTCAGCATCATGTGTTTTGTATTAGTTATTTATAAATAAATAATGCACCGAAATTGAAATCCTTTCAGTATAGAGTTGTGAAAGTATTCTACTGTTAGATTTAAGTCAAATAAATTACTTTAGTTGATGTGTAATTTTCGGACTTTATTCCGACCTTGCACCAATGTGTGCCGTTTTACCCTTTGGGTACGGAACCCTAAAAATGGCAAACATCCATTTTGAAACAAACCCAGGAGGACTACACCTGAAAATACATTGCCATTAGTTAATAATGTTACTAGACATTCATTCGTAATACCTATTATTATCTTAAAACATTATATGCTCGGAAACTTTGTGGAGGCGCTTCAAATTAATATAAGTAATTGATTGTAATATGGCTATATAAAGCAGAGACATCAATAAATTGGGAATATCGCAATGCTTCATCATAATCACAGTAACGGGGAATGGATAAAATAAAAAAATAAATTGAATTTTTGTTTATAGTTTTAATTCCTAGAAAAAAATGCAGTTTTTTTTCGTATTTATCTTAATTTTTTTAAGCTACAGAAAAATCTGTAGCCCTTTACTAGGAATGATGGTTAATTTCTACGTCTAAACAAAAATTCAAGTTTTATTTTATTTTATCCATTCCTCTGTGTCAAAATTTCGAATTAATGTAATAAAAAAAATCAGATTACTCGTAATAGTACGTACACCTTTAAATCTCATAAATAATTCATTAAAGAAATCTGAATTTCTGTGCTCGCAGTTCTATCTACAGTGGCAACAAACTACATAAGAAATAAGCTAATTTTGACTTCGTAAAACTTGTACATGGAAACTGCATTCTGCAGTGCATAAATTTGCGCGTTACTGTTAGCCTCCTTCGTAAATCAGCCGGCCATACAACTGCCCTATTCAGGACTTTGTCGAACAACTTCGCCGAGCTCGGCCTTATTATACTCTACGGGTTTTAGAAAGTATCATCATCATCATCATCATCATTTCAGCCATAGGACGTCCACTGCTGGACACAGGCCTCCTCAATAGACTTCCACATGGGCCGGATAGCAGCGACCAGCATCCAGCGAGTCCCCGCAACTCTAACCAGGTCGTCCGACACTGCGCTTGCCGGTACGTGGTCTCCACTCGAGAACCTTTCTGCCCCAACGGCCATCGGGTCCTTCGAGCTACGTGCCCCGCCCATTGCCACTTCAGCTCGCTTACCCGGTTTGCTATGTCGATGACCTTGGTTCGTCTACGAATCTCCTCATTTCTGATTCGATCTCAAGAAAGTGTGCGGCTTATTAAAACTATTTGGATTATCAATACAGTTAATCTAAACAATCATGTACCAGCGGCCCTAGTTCATCATCACCATATCGACCGAAATAGTTCCGCTGAGGTAAAATTTTCTGCTAAGGATCACCACATTGATCGTTGGACCGCTGGTCTTGTGTACCTTGTCGTGTTCGGTTCGACGGTTCACGCTATCCTAAATAATTAAATGATATTATTTCTACTAAATATGTTCTTGTTCTCGTACATGAAAATCAGATTACTAATGATTTATTAAATAAAGTATTCATAAACAATATAATTTTATAGCGGAAGTTAACGCGTCTTTCAACCTTTTCAAAAGTTAACTTTACCTTGCTTAAAATTCTAACTTAGTAAATTAACGATTAACGAATGAATGCCCACCAACGTATTCAAATATTATCTATTAAACTTCTAGATTTATATTGAAAATCAGTTTTCTATGGAGAGGGCTCATGATTTCAGGAAAAATCTTAATAGCGTGATGAAGGATCGTCTTTTATTTTGCATGGGTGCGCGGCGCCATCTGTTGCACATAATGTACTTTATCCTCTCAGCACGATGAAACGGCTGAACAAATTTTAACCTATTTTGGTACAAAGAAAGCTGGACATCCAAAGATGGTTATAGGACCCGACTTATCCGACTACGGTAGTAAAAATTACGCATACAAAGTTGCGGGCATCTTCTAGTTTTAATATATAACATGATCTTTTGCCTATCTATTGAGTACTTAAACGCTTTGTTTCGTTTGACTAGGCCGATTTGTGTAAGATTCTCTCGTGTTTATTACACTACTGTTTTAGCGAAGCGAACGAAAAAAGTGCAAATAACATTGTTCGACCACAATATTTCAACGCTAGTCCACAGTTTATATTAAAATATGACCCTTGCACTTCCCTGGACAAAAGGGCGTTATTGCCCCGCTATACGCATAAAGATAGAGCATTCTTATGCATTATGCGCATATGGTAGCGCAAAGTGCAAACTTGTGTAGCCATCTTGAATATTTATGGAATTCTTTATTCCACTTTAAGAGATTTGCATGATGAGAGTTTGGACACAGTGTGAAGATTGTTGGTGGTTGTTATATTTATTATTCCCTTTATTTATTATAGGGGGCAAATGAGCAAACGGATCGCCTGATGGAAAGCGACACCTGCAATACCAGAGGAGTCACAAGTGCGTTGCCGGCCGCACAGGTGGGAGTATGCTTTTTTCCGTGTTTGAAGGTCCAGAAATACCGCAAGCGACAATTCATTCCACAATGCAGTCGTGCGAGGGAGGACATTTCTAGAAACGCACAGTTGTGTTCTGCGAACTATCTAAGTGGTGGGGATGAAAGAGTTGTCGCGTAAAAGGTATTGGATGATTTTCTGTAAAGTAAGGAATGTAACAGTAACAACATACATACATTTGGCCAGATCACACTATAAGGTGACTCCGCCCTTCGCTTTTATTTGCAAGAAAGCTTCGTTGGTAGCCAATCAGAGCGGTGCACACGTGCCATTTTATTCCGTTTCAACATCCCGACTATGCCGCATTTTTTCAAATAACCTATAATAAACCTAGGGACATTTGGTAGCATTATACCATGGTTCTAAAATGCATGGAGTCGCTTATTGTTTTTTTTTTCGGAGTGTAAGTCTAAAAATATATGGCGTTATATTAGATACCATGATTTATGCTGCTCTATCATTACTGAACAATAAATTTTAATACTCAGTAAAAATATATAATTAAATTCACCGCATAGAGTTCAGACTTTTGAAATGAGTGGCTCTAAACATTATCTTTGAAGCCCATACTTGTAATATCCAGATGGAGAAAATCAAAACGTAGACCTTTTGATTTTCTCCATCTCACAAAACTAATATATCGCCATATATTTTTATACTCCAACTTTGACTTTGAAAAATACATTTAGTGACTCCATGGATTATAGAACGGCGGTATGCTACCAAATTTCCTAACCCAAATTATAATATTGTTGATGCTTAGATGCAATTAGAAACATCCATTAGCCTCTGAAGTCACTTGAAACATACCCTTGCCACCCACGTACACCCACCAATTAATTTCACTTTGGATTCAATACGCCCACCTACTCTTTTACCTCATTTGTTACGTTACGGGTCACCTATTAGGCAGTTCTCTGTTTGTTTATTAAGAGGACCGAAGAGACGAAGATTAAAGTATTTAAATACGTAGAAAATCACTCGCATTTGCCATAAGTCACCGTAAAGGTTATATATGATTAAAAATATCGTGAGACTTCTTTGATAATTATAAAAACGGTTTAAACTCACGTACAAATTGTCAGGAAGAATCTGACACGTTTCGAACTCATATGGAGCTCTTCATCAGGGGCAGCTATCCATGCTGCTACGCGACTCGCGGCCCACATTTTACTTACAGACGGAATTGTGCGCTGCTGCATCGCGCTGCTAAAATTATTCCTGAAGTAATGACTCCAGAAAGTAGAACTGATGACCGTTGGGGCAGAAATATTCTTAAGTGACGACCGCGGACCGGAAGACGCAGCGTGGTAAGGCCCCCAACAAGGTGTACCGACGACCTGGTTAGGATCGCAAGCAGAAATTGGATGAGGGCGGCGCAAGATCGTTGTGGAGAACCTTGGGGGAAGCCTTTGGCCAGCAGTGGACGACTATCGGCTGATATGATGACTGACTCCGAAAAAACTGATATTAGAATTTTATATATTAATATATATTTTATTTTACTATCTGCGCCCCGCAGTGTTACCCTCATCCCACGGGAGCACTACAGTTTTCCGGGATAAAAAGTAGCCTATGTGTTGATCCAGGGTGTCAGCAACCTTCATGCTAAAATTTATCAAAATTGGTCCAGCCGTTTGAGCGTAAATATGTAACAAACATACACATAAAACTCTACAACTTCCACCTTTATATTAGTGTGATAAATGATGAGACGAGGCAGTGTTCATTTGTTATTAGGTTTATTATCTCTCATATTTCTTTAATATTTTAGTGTCCCGACCCTTACACAAAGTGGCTTCTTTATACGTACGTCAGTCAGTAAGAAACTGGGTTCACCTTATTTCGTGGACATTATCATATTATATATGAAAAGGATAACCCTATTTGTCCCCAATGGGACGAGCACAGATCGCGAAAAAGAGATAAGGCAATTTGGGATATTTTACTTTTGGACACCTACTTTATATAGTTTTTCCTATTCGGTCAGAGCTTATGGAATGACATTTGCAGGGTGTACTTCCTTTTCGCCGAATTATGTTTCGCAAACGTTTCATTTCGCCACAAGCATTTTTCACTGAAACTGTAAACTATTTCAGATTGTTGTAAATATCATTCTTTAGATTAGGTTAGGTAAGGTTACGTTTGTTTTATAACAAAGCTGCAGAAAAACTGCGTTCATATATTTCAGAAAAAAACCTGTACTCAACTCGGGAATCGAACCCGGTTGTTTAGAAAAAAAAAATAAACTTACACTATTTCTATTTAGATATCGATTGTGTAGGTCTTAAGCAGTAAATGTCTCTATGAAACATGATGTCTAAAATAAATAAAATGCATTGTTTTCACATACTTTAATTTAAACTACTTTTACTTTAAAATCGACGACATGGTTCCTCGTATGACTTATAGTTTCAGACTTTCCAATAGTGATTTAAATGAGCCATCCTGTATAGCTATTTTTTGTCGATTCAGTTTTTTGAAAATCAAAATGGCGGAGATGTGGTTGTTGATAACATAAAAAATTGGGCAAGTGCGAGTCCGACTCGCGCATGAAGGGTTCCGTACCATAATCTATAACAAGTTTGTTGTATGGGAGCCCCCCTTAAAGTTTTATTTTATTTTATTTTTAGTATTTCAATCAATCAATCAATCAATCATTTATTTGCAATAAAACATACTTAAATGCATGCAAATACAAGTATAAAAGTAAAAGTAACAAAATGCTCAATTAAAAATAAATAAAATGTCAAGTAAAATCAAATCATTATTGATAACAAAATAAATTTAATTATAAGCATGTCGTATTTGAATGGAAATTAAATATAAATTAAAATAATAATATTGAATACTTATTTAAAATTAATCTAGCGCTCTAGCATTAAATTCCTTAATTGAATAGAATGGTCTACTTATAAAATAATCTCTTAATTTTCGTTCAAATATTCTGTAGCTACTACATTCCTTAATACTAATGTCCAATTTATTATAAGCTCTAATTGCAGTACTGCTTAAAGTGTTGTCAAAATATTTAAAATTACTCTTGGGTACTAAAAATTCATTTTTATTTCTTAGGAGTTTGTATGTGTTTTGTCTAGAGACTTTTAGTTGGTCTTTATTTTTAAATACATACAAGCAGACACAGTACAAATATAAGGACACAACAGTCATAATTTTGTGTTCTAAAAACATGGATATGTGAGTAACAGGTACATGTGGACAGCCCGTAAGAAATCAGAGGGTTTTTTTTTTGTTTTAAGAGCACCGTACCAATGTTTGTGCAGTTTCCCCAAACCTCTATGCAGTACCTCATTACACTTTCAAAGTATGCAAAATAAACAGTTATTAGTGTGGATCTGTCTGCTGTACTCGCTAGACTTTTTAGGGCGTAGCAAGCCGTAGCTAATTTATTTGTTAATTGGTCAATCTGTTGGTGCCATCTTAAAAAGGGATCTAACTCAACGCCCAAAAATCGCACCCAGTTCGGCTTTTCAATAGGAATATTACAGACAGTATCGGGACTTTTAACTCCACGGCGGAATACCATGTAAAGTTTCAACTGTCTAGCTATCACCGTTCTTGAGATACAGCCTGGTGACAGACGGACGGAAAACAGCGAATTCTCAGTAATAGGGTGCCGTTTTTACCCTTTGGGTACGTAACCCTAAAAATGGCCAACATCCATTTCTAAACTAACCCAGGAGGTCTACAGCTGACAATACGTTGCCATTAGTTAATAATGTTACTAGACATTCATTCGTAATACCTATTATTATCTTAAAACATTATATGCTCGGAAACTTTGTGAAGGCGCTTCAAATTAATATAAGTAATTGATTGGTATATGGCTATATAAAGCAGAGACATCACTAAATTGGGAATATCGCAATGCTTCGTCATAACCACTGTAATGGGGAATAGATAAAATTAAAAAAGTCTTGAATTTTTGTACAGTTTTTATTCCTAAAAAGACTACTGTAGCTTATTTTTTTTTTTGTTGTTTATCTTATTTTTTTTTAAGTCTGTAGCCCTTCACTAGGAATGAGGAGGGTTATTCCTACCTACAAACAAAAATTCAAGATTTGTAATAATTTCATCCATTCCTCTGTCAAAATTTCAAATTAATATAATTAAAATTACATTAAGCTTACTCGTAATAGTACTACAGATCTCATAAATAATTCATTAAAGAAATCCGAATTTCTGTGCTCGCAGTTTTATCCATAGTGGCAACAAACAACATAAGAAATAAGCTAATTTTGACTTCGTAAAACTTGTACATGGAAACTGCATTCTGCAGTGCATAAATTTGCGCGTTACTGTTAGCCTCCTTCGTAAATCAGCCGGCCATACAGCTGCGCTATTCAGGACTTTCCCGAACAACTTCGCCGAACTCGGCCTTATTATACTCTACGGGTTTTAGAAAGTATCATCATCATCATCATTTCAGCCATAGGACGTCCACTGCTGGACACAGGCCTCCTCAATAGACTTCCACATGGGCCGGATAGCAGCGACCCGCATCCAGCGAGTCCCCGCAACTCTAACCAGGTCGTCCGACCACCTTGCGGGTGGTTGTCCTACACTGCGCTTGCCGGTACGTGGTCTCCACTCGAGAACCTTTCTGCCCCAACGGCCATCGGGTCCTTCGAGCTACGTGCCCCGCCCATTGCCACTTCAGCTCGCTTACCCGGTTTGCTATGTCGATGACCTTGGTTCGTCTACGAATCTCCTCATTTCTGATTCGATCTCAAGAAAGTGTGCGGCTTATTAAAACTATTTGGATTATCAATACAGTTAATCTAAACAATCATGTACCAGCGGCCCTAGTTCATCATCACCATATCGACCGAAATAGTTCCGCTGAGGTAAAATTTTCTGCTAAGGATCACCACATTGATCGTTGGACCGCTGGTCTTGTGTACCTTGTCGTGTTCGGCTCGACGGTTCACCCTATCCTAAATAATTAAATGATGTTATTTCTATTATGTTCTCGTTCTCGTACATGAAAGTCAGATTACTAATGAAGTAATGATTTATTAAATAAAGTATTCATCAAACAATATAATTTTAAAGGCAAAGTTAACGCGTCCGTCAACATTTTCAAAAGTTAACTTTTCGTTACTTCAAATGATAACTTAGTGAATTAACGACTAACGAATGAATGCCCAGCAACGTATTCAAATATTATAATATCTATAACAATTCTATATTAAATATTTATTACATATTAAAATATACACATTACA
The DNA here is from genome assembly GCA_905147355.2 of Apotomis turbidana. Lineage (NCBI taxonomy): Eukaryota > Metazoa > Arthropoda > Insecta > Lepidoptera > Tortricidae > Apotomis > Apotomis turbidana. The sequence continues at coordinate 23,677,857 of LR990293.1, forward strand.
GTTTCTTATAATATAAAATGTTAACAAATACAAAAACTTACTCAAATAACCCGCCCCGCACCATTCCAGGCGCAAAAGTTCCCAACACACTCGCTGCGTTACCGCGTTGAACAGCGATCGATAACCTCTTCTATATTTGTATTGAAAATCTTTTTTCTATGGAGAGGAAGAATCTTAGTGAATCTTAATCAGTGTGAAGCATGATCGTCTTTTATTTTGCATGGTCGCGCGGCGCCATGCCAACCAAGGGCCATCTGTTTGGCATAATTTCCCTTGTCCTCTCATCACACTGAAACGGCTGGAGTACCTAATGTTAACCGATCTTGGTACAGGGATAGTTGGACATTCAATGATGGTTATAGAATAAGTTTCGGCACTTTCTAGTATCAAAATATAAAACGTTATCTTTTGCCTACAATGGATATTGTACCTACTCGTACTTACACGCTTTGTTTAGTTTGACTAGGCCGATTTGTGTAAGATTCTCTCGTGTTTATTATACTACTGTCTTACCGAAGCGAACACAAAAAGTGCAAATAACATTGTTCGACCACAATATTTCAACGCTAGTCCACAGTTTATATAAAAATATGACCCTTGCACTTCCCTGGACAAAAGGGCGTTATTGCCCCGCTATACGAATAAAGATAGAGCATTCATAAGCATTATGCGCATATGGTAGCGCAAAGTGCAAACTTGTGTAGCCATCTTGAATATTTATGGAATTCTTTATTCCACTTTAAGAGATTTGCATGATGAGAGTTTGGACACAGTGTGAAGATTGTTGGTAGTTGTTATATTTATTTATATTAACTAATATATCGCCATATATTTTTATACTCCAACTTTGACTTTGAAAAATACATTTAGTGACTCCATGGATTATAGAACGGCGGTATGTTACCAAATTTCCTAACCCAAATTATAATATTGTTGATGCATAGATGCAATTAGAAACATCCATTAGCCTCTGAAGTCACTTGAAACATACCCTTGCCACCAACTAATTTCACTTTGGATTCAATACGCCCACCTACTCTTTTACCTCATTTGTTACGTTACGGGTCACCTATTAGGCAGTTCTCTGTTTGTTTATTAAGAGGACCGAAGAGGCGAAGATTAAACCATTTAAATACGTAGAAAATCACTCGCATTTGCCATAAGTCACCGTAAAGGTTATATATGATTAAAAATATCGTGAGACTTCTTTGATAATTATAGAAACTGTTTAAACTCACGTACAAATAGTCAGGAAGAATCTGACACGTTTCGAACTCATATGGAGCTCTTCATCAGGGGCAGCTATCCATGCTGCTACGCGACTCGCGGCCCACATTTTACTTACAGATGGAGTTGTGCGCTGCTGCATCGCGCTGCTAAAATTACTCCAGAAAGTAGAACTGATGACCGTTGGGGCAGAAATATTCTTGAGTGACGACCGCGGACCGGAAGACGCAGCGTGGGAAGGCCCCCAACAAGTTGTACCGACGACCTGGTTAGGATCGCAGGCAGAAATTGGATGAGGGCGGCGCAAGATCGTTGTGGAGAACCTTGGGGGAAGCCTTTGGCCAGCAGTGGACGTCTATCGGCTGATATGATGACTGACTCCGAAAAAACTGATATTAGAATTTTATATATTAATATATATTTTATTTTACTATCTGCGCCCCGCAGTGTTACCCTCATCCCACGGGAGCACTACAGTTTTCCGGGATAAAAAGTAGCCTATGTGTTGATCCAGGGTGTCAGCAACCTTCATGCTAAAATTTATCAAAATTGGTCCAGCCGTTTGAGCGTAAATATGTAACAAACATACACATAAAACTCTACAACTTCCACCTTTATATTAGTGTGATAAATGATGAGACGAGGCAGTGTTCATTTGTTATTAGGTTTATTATCTCTCATATTTCTTTAATATTTTAGTGTCCCGACCCTTACACAAAGTGGCTTCTTTATACGTACGTCAGTCAGTAAGAAACTGGGTTCACCTTATTTCGTGGACATTATCATATTATATATGAAAAGGATAACCCTATTTGTCCCCAATGGGACGAGCACAGATCGCGAAAAAGAGATAAGGCAATTTGGGATATTTTACTTTTGGACACCTACTTTATATAGTTTTTCCTATTCGGTCAGAGCTTATGGAATGACATTTGCAGGGTGTACTTCCTTTTCGCCGAATTATGTTTCGCAAACGTTTCATTTCGCAAAAGTTTCATTTCGCCACAAGCATTTTTCACTGAAACTGTAAACTATTTCAGTTTGTTGTAAATATCATCCTTTAGATTAGGTTAGGTTAGGTTACGTTTGTTTTATAACAATTCGAAATAGTTTACAGTTTCAGTGAAAAATGCTTTTGGCGAAATTACACTTTTGCGAAATTAAACGTTTGACGAAACGTTATTCGGCGAAAAGGCAGAGAACCCATTTGCAGGTATCCTATTTCAGAAAAAATAGATGTCCAAATGCTAATCGACGTATCTATTTGATGACGTGGTCGGCGCAGTTTGTCTACTGAACCGGCGGTCCTGGCTTCGAATTCCGGCACGGCCAAATATTTGTGTGATGAAATCGCATGTTTGTTCCCAGATCATGGATGTTATCTATATATTATGTATATCCTCTGGTACCCACCATAGTACAAGTACTGTTTACACAAATTGTCGATTTGTGTAAGATTGTGCCTTAATATTTATTTATCACTAGAAGTAGCCCGCAACTTCGTACGCGTATTTTTTTATACCGTACTCGGATTAAAAGTATCCTATAACCATCTCTGGATGTCCAGCCATCCCTGTACCGAAATTGGTTAAAATCCGTCCAGCCGTTTCGGCGTGATGCGAGGACAAAGGAAATTATGATCAACAGATGGCGCCAGACGGGCATGACGCCGCGCGCCCATACAAAACAAATGACGATCATGCAACACGCTATTAAGATTTTTCCTGAAATCATGACTCCTCTCCATAGAAAAATGATTTTCAATAACTAATCTAGAATTTTATAATAGTATAGATTATTATTATGAATAAATAAGAACAAACCACAACGAAAGTCGCTCAAATTTCACTTTCAAAAATATACCTACCCAATGGTAGATATATATTTGAAAATGTGCGAGCCAATGCTCGCCCGACAACTGTCTTTTTCTTTAAAGTAAAGCATTAATTTACCTAACACTCATTTATCATACCAGATAAAATGGTTGTTCATAGTACCTAAAAACAACGTGCGTGTCGAGCTCGCGTGTATGTTTATCTCACGACGTGGCTGAAAGCAAAAGTTAATTAAGAAAAGGCACATTATAAAAAAATAGAATAATTAAACTGATAAATAAAACTTAGTACCTACTTATTACACAATTTGATTCTGGCCCAAGTTGCCAAAAATACGCGGCCGCATTCCCCCGCGCTAGAAATGGCTAGTAATTTATCAAAATGCGTTGCGTTTTACCTGACATATAAAGTTTGCTAAGACAACCAGGTATTTCACTTACAGGCAAATATAAAGCAAATTTATACAGTAGCAATCAAACAAGTCTCTACTAAAAAAAAGTATTGGGACTTTATTGCTGACTGTACTTTTTAACATTCATCAACTACTCACCAAGACGATTCTAAAGAGTTCAAAATCGGTATGTTTTCGTTAGTTTATTTCAGATTTTCTGACAACTATCCGGCTCCGTCATCAGACCAGCTGCATGGTATCATACTATTGTACTGCCATCGAAGTTACGTCAGCAGGTATACTTACCTATGGAGGACTTTGTGCGATGGTGTGGTTGCACATGATGAAGCATGGTTTGCTTCTCTTCCCCACAAGCGCAACCTGAGGCACCAGCGTGCAGCTCTATCCCCTTCATTGATAGGCGCAATATTTATTTGTCAATTATGGGGCCGTGGCTGTCACTCTTGTATCGGGTTATCCAGCCATATTCGTAAATGTCGCAGCGTCTAATAGCTACTTAACTCGTCTGTTATAGTAAAAGGCCAATGATGACGGACAGGTAATCTAGTTACATACCTTGGGCGGTGAATTCATGAACGTCCCAGATTAGAGGCCTTATATGCGATCAGGCGCTTTACAAATTACCGCCTCTGGTTTTTCTTACGTCTTACCTTGGCCTGAAAATGAGATTTTCTTCCCACGTAGCGAAGCAGTTGAGTCATCTGTCCCCTACTCCATCCCAGGGTCACCACGACCCATTTACCAGTCGACCCTCTCACTGGCGCACCTATGTAGTGGCCACAGGAATCTATTACGGCATTTCCCGCTCCGCTGATTTACAAAGTCCGTTTGGCAAAAAGATCAAAAGTGGGAACGGTAGTGCCCTAAATCCGGAATGTTAGGGTTATTTTCTTTTTTGACGGAGTTTGTATAAATCTTTGTATTGTAAAGTAATGGATGTTGTAACATTGACTGGTGTTTTACTCGTTTTGATAACAGGGAAACAGGGGAATAATGGGCCGACATAGAGTAGATACGTCGGTAGCACAGTATCATGACCACCCCATCTAGCACAAAAACTATGCTTTGTGACCCACTTCAACACCCTCTTACATTACTGCACAGAAAGAGACAGGCATATCTCGGGCGAGAAATAGTCGCTTGTGACACGTGCTACGATGGCGTTCCAATCGCGACAAATACAATCCCACCAACAACATTTTCATGTAAAATTATGTCCCGAGAATATTATGACCCACGCTGCCTAAAAGTTATCCCATCCCATCCTATGTAGAATCCTCCAAGCTTTTGTCTCTACACGCCCTAACTCTACGAGGCCTAAATTCACAAACTCTACACTTTAATCAAAATATGTGGCCTTTCACTTCGTTTGGCACTGCCGTGCCGTGAGCAATGCGCGTGTGAAGCTCCTGGCGTCGCAATCATCCATAGGTGGCGGTAACTGCTTAACATCAGGCGGGCCACATGCTTGTTTTTTGCCACCGTTGTAATTAAAAAAAAGGCAATTAAGACATTTAAGCTTACATCAAGAACGCTCCAAGCTAAGCTGCTGCGTGAGCTTGAATCTAAAGCCCCTCATTGCCGGGGCCCATCTCGCATGGCAGTCGTGTGCGTCAGATATCGGCGCGTTACAATCGCCCCCTCGTTAGGTTTTATAACGCTTGCGTGATTCCGACTGGCTCAGGGTTCCGTGGCCAGTGAGTGTTGTTTGTTACATATGTTTACTATTAAAACTTTCGTGAGACATATTTGATTATAGTGTTAAGCGGTTTACACTCATGAAATTGTCAGAAACGGCCTGACATTCCCGACATGCTTCGAACTCGTACGGAGGCTCTTCAGGGACTGCTACCCATAGACCGTCGTGGCAAATTTGTCAGTGACAAAGTTGCCACGACGCTTAATACAATAATGAAATATTTTTACTAATGGCACATCGCTAAAGTAGACCGATCTAGAATAGTGCATATCGCTAAAGTGGAATGGACCATATCGCTGAAGTAGAAATATAGTGGCTCATTCTAATAGAACCCATCGCTAAAGTAGAACGATCCGTAATAGATCATAATTATCGCTGAAGTAGAAATATAGTGGCTGCTTGTAATTAGAGCCTAATATGGTTAAGAATAAACTCGTTAGGTTTTATTACGCGGATTAAGAGATACATTGACCTTCAATTCGATGCACATATAACATTGACATCTTCAGATTTCTCAAAATGAAATATATAAGTATAATAGGAACGAGCATTCATACTTCCATTAGAATGTCAATTTATTACTGTTATTCCGTGCAGAATCTCGAAAAGCAAAAATAGAAATAATATTTTCGTTATAATCCCTTTGACATTGACATGACATGGACAATTGGACATTGTTCAATTAAAGATAGGTACGAGTATATCAAATAAGGCTATTTCTGGCCAATCAGAAGTATCGATTGATCAAGTTCCTCTATAAATAAAGCAGGCCGGGAGGAGATTTCTGAAGAAGAAGCTCAGTGATGTGACAAGGGAGAGGGTCTATGCCCTTAGAAGCTGATGATAATGACGAGGCTAAAATTATTTTAGCCTTTTGCAGCACACACATTATTTTCGAGTGTAAAAAATGAAAATTTTCGTTTTTTATTTGCACTATTATGGAGGAGCTATGCTCGGAATTTCCTTGCATGACCAAATCAGAAATTATGAGTTACACTAGAGAACCAAGGTTGTAGATACAGCTCAGACAGTCGCCAAACTTAAGTGGCAGAAACGGGTCACATTGCTCGAAGAACCTATGGCCGTCGTTGGGGCAGAAACGTTCTTGAGTGGCGACCGCGGGCCGGATGACGCAGCGTGGGAACCCAACAAGGTCGACCGCCGACCTGGTTAAGATAGCAGGCAGAAATTGGATGAGGGCGGCACAAGACCGATCGTTGTGGAGAACATGGGAGGAAACTTTTGTCCAGCAGTGGACGTCTAGTCTATAGGTTGATGTAACGATGATGATTTACACACCCAAATTCGCAGACGGAATCGAGCCTCTAAGTCTGAGGAGAGATTTTTTGCTCCTTGTTCTACCGTCTGTTTTGAGGAATTGTTTGACATGACCCCCCCCCCCCCCCTCGGCTACTTTCTACCATCCCACTGCTCGCCATTGGCAGGGCGTTCATCCTCACACACTGAACCTAAATGATCGAGAACTTCTTCATGAGCCCCTCTAAGTAGGTTCTTAAAGGCCGCGCACCACGCGCGTGATGCTCCTATAGCGTCGCAAGCGTCCATAGGCGGCTGTAGCTTAACATCAAGCGGGCCGCATACTTGATTGCCACCGTCGTAGTATAAAAAAAGACGGAACCCTGACGTGTTTTGCGTTCTGTCCCTGCCAGAGCAACCACGGACGTTAGTCGATAACGACGTCGCATAGAATCATATATTCAAGCGTACACGCCAGATGAGTCCGAATGATTCCAGGATTGGGCGATAAATAAAAAAAAATGGGCTTTACGCTCGTCCGACGGGTTAACGCAAAACGCACCAAGTGTTGTTTACATTGAGGTTATAGTTTAGATTTGAAGGCACTGTTTGCTTTCCGCAGTCGGTAAGTATGTTTTACAATTTTCTGTGAATAATAATAATAACGACTAAATCAGAATACACAAAAACATATTAGAATACAAAATGCTTTGTAGCACTCCAAAAAAAGTTTACAAAGTTACACACAGATAATAGTTTTAGTAATGGTAGACCATAGGCATTTAAATTTTACAAATTAGGCCCTTAATGAACTCAGGGGGTTAATTTATATAAAAATATGAATAAAATATATATATATATATATTTATTTCACAAACTCGCGAGAGATCCACAGCTCTCAGCCTCTAGTTTTTTAAATGCAAGCATGTGTTTTTGGGGCCTTAACACACTGAAATAGATAAGTTACTAATTTTGTACATTATTTCTCTTGTATACACCTGCACACTGCCTGCTGTACAAAGTGCACCTGCCTACAGAGCCGGCGGTACCGGGTTCGAATCCCAGCCAGCGCAAATATTTGTGTAATGAACTCGAATGGGTCATGTGCTTGGATCATGGTTGTTCTATGTATTTAATATTTATGTATAGTACCCATAACACAAGTCTTCTTGTGCTTCATTTGGGACTAGATCGATTTGTGTGCGTTGTGACATTTATTTTTATTAGCCTTTGACTTTTAATTCTTTCTTCTTAGACGCAAATACAGAGGCACATTACATTAATACAATTAGCCCTTTATACAAGGGAAATAATGTAATTGCTAACAAACCGGAAACGGGAAAATATGCCCTTTTATTATGTAAACAGAGGCATTAGAAAACAAATTAAATGATACCAAGAGGACGATAAGGATAATGTGCGTCACGGCAGCAGCAGTATTCGTCTATTACTGCTTTCCTCGAGTCAATGAGAGGTGACGGCGTGCGTTTTTCTACTTATTTTGTTTATGACTAGGAGGTGCTCGCAATATATAGTGCAATAGATTTTTAAATATTTCAACATTAAGGATTTCCATTTTTTTTTCTGTTACCTATCTGAACATAATGTCTTATGTTAGATTTTACTGTAAGCGATTTTTGCCTGTAATTGGGTAAATACTCTTATATGTTTAGTACCTGCATTTGTTTTTTATGTATGTTATATAGTATTGTAGCTGTTGGCAAACCTAATAAATAAATAAATGAATGAATGAATGAATGAATGAATGAATGAATGAACGAACGAACGAAAGAACGAACGAACGAACGAATGAATGATTGAATGAATGAATGAATGAATGAATGTATGAATGAATGAATGAATGAATGAATGAATGAATGAATGAATGAATGAATGGTTGAATGAATGAATGAATGAATGAATGAATGAATGAATGAATGAATGAATGAATGAATGAATGAATGAATGAATAAATAAATAAATAAATAAATAAATAAACATCGTTCGTGTTCTTTTTAATCCCCGACGAAAACAGAAGGGTGTTATAAGTTTAAAATGTGCATCTGTGCAGTGCGATTTTTTAATCAAAAGCCTGGTTTGTCGAAATGGTTCTTAGCTTTGTTTGATGAAAATTGGAGCTCTCGTCTCCAAGATATTCAGCTTTTAGTGGAACAACTGACCGGATCTCAGCCAGTATTGAAGCTTGAAATTCCATTTTGTTTTTTTTTTTTCAGTTTTAGTATATAACTCATTAAAAGAGGGTCTCAAGATTACCAGTTCCTTGTAGGTGCTTAAATTTTTTAATTTAGTTTGTTATTTTAGGTTAATAAATAAAATAAAATAAAAAAGCCTTTTATTTCTTGCAAAACTTAACTACTAATTTATACATTAATGTTATTTCTATTTTTCCTACTGCTGTCTAATTATATAAAAAAACACTTTTGAGGAAATATTATTCTGCAAGAACCCCTCCGCAGGTGAAGGCCTCCTCCAAAGATGCCCAATTTGCTCTATCTTGAGCTATTTCCATCCAGGTTGGACCAGCTGTCTTGTTTATGTCGTCCGCCCATCTCGTGCGCGGTCTTCCTCTGCGACGTTTCCCACTTGGGCCTTTCCACGAGGTCACTCTTATGGTCCATCGGTCGTCTGTCAGTCATGCTACATGCCCCGCCCATTTCCATTTTAGCTTTTGGGCATATTTTAAAGCATCAATAGCTTTTGATAAGCTTCTTATTTCAGAGTGCCGTATTTTTTGGTTTTTTTTTATTTTTAGCATGCTTCTCTCTATGGCTCGTTGACATGTGACAATTTTGGTTTTTATTTTTGTTGTATACTTCCAGGTCTGGCAAGCATATGTCAAGCATGGTAAAAGGCAGGACGACATTACTTGTGTTTTGATTTTAACTGGCATATTACTTTTAAAAATCTCCTTCAGACTCCAATATTTATTCCAAGTATGTTGGATACGTCTCTCTATTTCCGCAATGTTGCTCTCTTTATCGAAGCTCATTTGTTTGCCTAAGTATGTGTATTTATCCGTAAAGCTCAGTATTTCGCTGTCGACAGATATCGTCTTAACCGTACTGTTTGTCATTAGCTTCGTTTTAGTAAGGTTCATATTTTAGGTTATCGGATAAAAAGTTTCCTTTAACCATTTTTGAATTTCCTGCAGCTGTCTCGGCATTGGTTCTAAAATTTATTCAAATCCGTCAGTACGAATCGCCAAACTGGCATAGCGCCCCACGTACATACAAAACAAAAGGCGATCCTGCATCACGCTGTTCATATATGGTGCTGTTTTCAGAAAAAAAAATCAATACAAATTTTGAATTTTATAATAGTTTACATATCTGAATAATGTGCGTCAAGGCAGCAGTAATTTTCGTCTATTTCTGTTTTTAACCGACTTCAAAAAAGGAGGAGGTTCTCAATTCGAACTATTTTTTTTTTCTATGTATGTTACTCGATATCTCCGAGAATCGTGAACCGATTTTCAATTATTTTTTTTTAATCGAAAGGGTATAACTCCGAGTTGGTCCCGTTGGCACTAAGTCGGGATCTGATGATGGAATCTTGGAGAAATCGAGGGAACTCTTCAAATGTTATAGGGACATGTACGGCGCTTTCGGTAATTTATTGATAAAGTCAAGAATTTACATTCAGTAAATAGGATTTGATGTAAGTAAACTGATGATGAACACCACAGATGGCCACTAGAACCACTAAAAAGCAAAAAAAAAAAAATTTTTAACAAAAAAAAGAACCGACTTCAGTAAAACTAAAAAACCAAAAATAACCCATTCAAGTACAGATTACATTAGACTCACCCTTCGAAGTCGATCCCAAACCACTCAGTTCTTATATTTATAGTTATATTATAGTTTACGCGAGGTTTGGCACCGACTTCGAAGGGTGAGTCTAATGTAATCTGTACTTGAATGGGTTATTTTTGGTTTTTTAGTTTTACTGAAGTCGGTTCTTTTTTTTGTTAAAAAATTTTTTTTTTTTGCTTTTTAGTGGTTCTAGTGGCCATCTGTGGTGTTCATCAGTTTACTTACATCAAATCCTATTTACTGAATGTAAATTCTTGACTTTATCAATAAATTACCGAAAGCGCCGTACATGTCCCTATAACATTTGAAGAGTTCCCTCGATTTCTCCAAGATTCCATCATCAGATCCCGACTTAGTGCCAACGGGACCAACTCGGAGTTATACCCTTTCGATTAAAAAAAAAAATTGAAAATCGGTTCACGATTCTCGGAGATATCGAGTAACATACATAGAAAAAAAAAATAGTTCGAATTGAGAACCTCCTCCTTTTTTGAAGTCGGTTAAAAAAGAACCGACTTCAGTAAAACTAAAAATCCAACAATAACCCGTTCAAGTACAGATTACATTTGACTCACCCTTTGAAGTCGGTGCCAAACCTCGCGTAAACTATAATATAATATAAGAACTGAGTGGTTTGGGATCGATTTCAAGGGTGAGTCAAATGTAATCTGTACTTGAACGGGTTATTGTTGGATTTTTAGTTTTACTGAAGTCGGTTCTTTTTTTTGTTAATTTTTTTTTTCTTTAGTCAATGAGAGGAGCTAATTTTTACGGTACTTTACTATCACAGGATCCAAAGCTATTATTTTTATTTGGTTATATACTGGCCAATTACTTGTCGCTTATGCTCTTTTAGAACGAGGAACTTTTCAAATGGATTTTTAATCATAAATGCGGATATTATCGAAACTGTAAAAATATGGTAATATTTTAATTGTATCAATTGTTTGATTATATCGAAAAAAAATGTTGTTAATTGCTAATGAGTAAAGTACCTACTAGGAGTTTCATAATTTACCTCTCATATGGAAATAATTGAAACTACAATGCTATATGCATTACAAAGTGGGGGAATATCCTGGCCTATAAATTGCCACCTAATTAATACTCATGACAGGTATTGTCAGTTTCCTCCAGCCATCCTTCAATGGCCATACATAGCTATTAGTAGGTCACAGGATAATAGCGACGGGGAAATATTAGGATTGACATTGTTTCACTTCCGCTGAGCCATCCTTGCTTGGCCCAGTTTGTTTTAAGTGTCTAAGTGATTTTAGTTATAAGATTTGACGTTAGATGGAACTGATCCCTCCACGGCGAATCGTGCATCACGCTATCGTTTTGTTTTCGGAGAACTACGAAGCAATCCTACGCAAACTTTTGTCATAAGCTATTTTTGTTAGTGTGTAGACAGACGGACACTTGAACAGACCGAATGGCGGAAAGACGGACAGGCCTACTTTAATTATTGTATTGTTACCGGGTTAGAGTCATGCAACGTGCAATGGAGAGGGCTATTGCTCGGAGTTTCTCTCCATGTCAGAATCAGAAACGAGGATATTGGCAGAAGAACCAAAGTAACCGATATAGCTTACAGGATTGCACGGTTGAAGGGGCAACGAGCTATATAGCCCGGTGAGTGGATGGCCGGCGAGTGGCGATCACGTGTAGAAAGGCGCAGCGTCGGACTTCGGCCCCCGACTAGGTGGACAGATGGCCTCGTTAGGGTCGCAGGGTGTCGATGGACGTCTGCACAGGATCGCACCTTGTGATGAGCTATGGGGGACCTATGTTCAGCAGTGGACGTCTGTGGCTGATAGACTTGCGAAATACGCTTTTAATGTGACCTCAGTACTGGGGGATTCCTTTTAATTAAATTTTGTTTGTATATATAGTCTGTAGTGGTGTTTATATATATATTTTTTGCGTTGTAATTTTTTTATAAATTTAATATGGTCAAGCGTTTAAATTAAAGAATATAAGTACTCAAGAGGTTAAAATGATATAAGGGTATGTCCGCGATAAATTGTACATTTGATATTTTTGCTTGACTCAATTTTATTTTAATTTACCGGGAAACTTATTCGATTATAAAAAGCTGTTGGATATTGTATAGAATAGAATATATGTTCTATTTTACGTAATTCTCTTAAATTTGAGCCCACTCTTAGGTTTTTATATATTTTTATTCACTTTATCATTGACACCTATTTTCACTCCCATACTAAAATGATTTGTCTAACTATTTACTACTCCTGCAGCAAAAACTGTCAGCATTACGAAATGGAATCACCATCCCATCTTTAACCCACACGTTTCTGAAAAGCATCAAAAACTTTTTTCACTATTTTTAAATATGTTTTTAAAAACGTGTCCAACTGTCCACATTTTGATACTATGTGTAACGTCATGAAAGTAACGCTTCTTTCTCCACTATACAAACAGAATATCCTCCCACCTATAAATATTTTTCTCGAATGGTGACACTATAATATGATGCCAAAATAGAAAAAAAAATAGCAGCCATATTTCATGAGAAAAATGATGTTTTTGTGTCAACAACAGTTTTGTGGCTCAAAATTTTTCTTTTTTAGAGTTGTTATTGCACGGTAAGTTTTCATATTCCACTGTTCTAATATATATTATGATTACGCAGATTTACAATTCAGTCACCGAATTAATGTGATTTGTGGAGTCCATTGCTATGTCGCGATTGAGTGCTATCTTCATTTTTATCATATATTGTCATGAATGTTACGTTACACTCATGACGGACTGTTAAGATGAGTGTACGTAACATTCAGTCATGTACGTTACATGTGTTATAATGTCATGAATGTAACGGTACACTTTTTCGCGGACATACCCATAAGCTAAGCTATTTACCAAGGGAGCGAAGCGAATGAAACATTTTCGTTGCATTATTGTATTAAGCGGTTTACACTCACGTGAAATTGACAGGAACCCCTGATGAAGAGCTCCATACGAGTTCGAATCATGGACGTCCCTGAAAATTTCACGTGACTGTAAACAAATTAATACAATAATTAAATATGTCACCCGAAAGTTTTAATAAGAGACCTAATTTCTTTAAGCTAATCCTTTTCACAATGGCCGTCCAAATAATTACAGCAATTAAGAATACTGAAACAAAATCCGTTGATAAACGGAGTTACTTTGCTTCGGCCCGCTTAAGTAAGTATTAAGCTTGCGCAAACTTTTACAAATTCTTCGGAACTGCCTTTAGAATTGAGTGAGAAATATTAATAGGTTTCTTTGTGTTAATTAGAAAAGTAACTAACTGAACTAAGCAGTGGAGGCAACACGATGTCTCAAAAATACAAGGTCCGAATTCCACGAAAGCTTACTTTATCCCCTATTTAATAGGCTTTATTTCTTTTTTTTTTTTTTTTCATGAAATGATCAATACAATATATTATGTACCTACTATTTCAAACAACATTTTAAAGTGAATAATACTTTTCCCTGAGTTCTAGAAAGGTACATAGCTATTACATGCTTTCATTGCGTGCAGGCGAAAATAAGTTGAAAAAAAAAACAGTTTTCTGCGTGAATTTTGTCAATTTCGAGTAGTTTTAGAAACAAAATTTATCAATGAAAAATTCAAACTGTACATTTTAAATGTATAACAACAAATCTCAATATCCCTGTTCTAAGTAGTAACATTGATAATATGTTAGTAAACATGTTTGATCATAGAGAAAAAACCGGCCAAGTGCGAGTCGGACTCGCGCACCGAGGGTTCCGTACAAACACTTTCCATCCCTAAGTGGTTAAGTTAAGTTTGCACCTGGTATGTATAGCGCCCCATATAAATTAGGTGCAAAGTTAGGTATTAAAATTTTTTTTTATGGTTTTCGTAATTATTCCTTTATCTATGCTATAAGACGTTGCTTCGTACCAAATTTCAAGATTCTGAGTTCACGGGAAGCACCCTGTAGGTTTTGATTCCCTTGCAAGTGTCGAAAATATGCAAATTAGGTGCAAAGTTAGGTATAAAAAAAAAAAAATTATGGTTTTCGTAATTATTCCTTTATCTATGCTATAAGACGTTGCTTCGTACCAAATTTCAAGATTCTGAGTTCACGGGAAGCACCCTGTAGGTTTTGATTCCCTTGCAAGTGTCGAAAATTTGCGGCATAAACGGCTGTATCTTTTGATTGCGTTGGCTTAGAAGTTTGATTTTTTCACAGCTTCAAGGGACAGTAGACCTGAGTAATTGATATAAATTTCAGCTTCATACGTCCACGCGTTCCTGAGAAAAAGGGTCTTGACAGACGGACGGACAGACGGACAACAAAGTGATCCTATAAGGGTTCCGTTTTTTCCTTTTGAGGTACGGAACCCTAAAAATGTCTAAAACTAATTAACGTTAAAACTTCCCGTTAACTGTTCCCCCAGCCCATTCTTAATTTTATTCCAATTCTTTTACTGTCCAAGCCGTTCTGCTATAATGAAACTCGGTCCCAGCCTCGCGCAACTCTCAAGGTAAAAAACGATCGACAACGGTTGTATGAAACGGAGGTGAATTTTTTACCTATCTAAGTTTGAAAGAACGTTGAAACCTACAAAGCATTAGATAATTGGCGACAATCGAATTTAGGCGGGTTGTACTTCAGCTGCCATTTTTGTCCGCCATGCCATGTTAGATGACGTTTCTATTTTGTTGTGTAGTCTGCTTCTGTCAAGGTTCTGCGATCTTTTCAAATAATTCAAATTTCACAAATAATCTAATAATTTGCATTCTTTGGGTGTAGTGGTCGTCTAGAAGGTACACAAGACAATCACAATTGCAAAAATGAGTGGATTGAAAAGGAAAAAGTGCGAAATATGCAGAATGAAAACGTGTCGAATGGACGGTCAAAAAATACTATTCATGGCAAGATTTCCACCGTATAAAGTTTATTTAAAAATAAACACATACAATATAATATTTACAATACTAAAAACTACAGATAAACATAAAAGAAAGGATAATTATTATGTACAATTTGTTAAAACTAATTAGAAAAAATAAGAATAAAATATATACATTTTCTATAAAAAGAATACCCCATCCAGAAGGTCTGCCTGCGGCATGGTTCCCATTACGCTGGCGGCGTTACCTCTTTGGATCGCAAGAGCGATCCTCTGTGAGAGGTACGCGCCAGCTCTGGGGTCCCCCGAGACACGTACCAACCGAGGCGACAGGGCCCTCATAAATGCCTTCATATCGGCCAACCAGGGTCTTAATGTCTCTACCGCAAGTGCCGCAAATTCATAATCTTTAGACAAAGATGAGTATTTGCGGCGCTTTAGGATCGTTCGAAGATCGGTAAGTAAAAAATATAATTAATTACTGCGTGTTATAACCATGTTAATCGTAAGTTTCATTGAAAACTTGGTATTTCGGGTAAAATAATACATACCCTTATACGTATGTAAACAATAGTGCTGTATGTAAGTTTTATCGATAATTTTCATTTGAAGTGAAAAATACCTGGGTAAACACGGAATATCTTTCTTCAAGCAAAAGCCTATTGGTATGTGTACTTATACAAAAGTGTGCACTTGAATACAGCTGTTAAAGCCGTCTCAGATGAGAGGATAATACATTATTATCACTACCTACTTTTTATGCCAGTTTGAGTAAGATTATGGTCACAGAAATATTTTACGAAAAATCTTCAATGGACTATGAATGGTACGGTTTCATCTGGACAAACAGATACATTTTTACTCTGTAATTTTCTGTTTACCCTGTATTATTTGTGTTGCAGAACTTCCAACCTGGAGCATAGACTGGAGTGATGAAACGGATTTTTTCGTCCATGTTTATCAGCAAGCCAAGCAAAATTTGAACGAAATAAAATTATATGCACACTTTTGTTTTTTTTTTATGAAGTCAGTAACCTAAAGTAAACCAAATGTTTACATTGAAGCGAAATATTTAATGATTTAAATTACCGGAAAGCCGTTGGAGACGCGGGTGCGAATGCGAATCCCGCCTGAACCATTTTTTTTAAATACCGATATCGATAATTCAATAATTTGTGTAACATGTGACATCCCTATTTTGTTCTTGATGTTGGCATTATGTCATGAGTTGACACTGACACTGATATTGTTTGCGGCTTCATATTGGCAGTATGTTTCGCTCCCGTTTCATACTAATGCGAGTTCACGCTTTTTGTATGGCACTCCCGTCTCTTAAAACGTAGTGATTACATACTCTTTGCTCGCTCCCAGTTGAATTGCGAAGTGCTTATTCCCTGTCCATATTAAATAATAAGATTAATAGTATATTACTGCCGAGGCCGGGAAAAGTCAGTTCGTGGATGAGTATGATTTTGAAGGACGAGGCGTAGCCGAGTCCTTCAATAATACGAATCTGCGAACTGACATTCCCGCCGAGGCTTGTATAGTGCTTTTCTCCAAATATGCTTGGAAATAATCACCAATCTACATTTTAATTTAATATATCAGTACCATGAAGTTCATTCGGTAGGTACTTATTTTTTTTAGGAATAGGAATAAAATTTCGGGTCCGAATCATATGTTTGATTTAAAACAAAATATATGAATAAGAATTAAATATATATGAAAACACAATAACAAAAAATATGCACATAGGTAATTATAAATTTTAGTTAAATTAACAATTTCTAAGCACACTGTTTTTTTTTAGAAACTATACCATATTTATCATTCGGAGAAGATCATAAGTTCAAAATAACTTTTATATTGATTTGGACACAATCATTTCTGTTTTATTTTTTATTTGTTTACGTTTGGTACACTTATTAATTTTCAACTCACCAATTAAATATCATCATATTATTAAAATTAAAACTTTCGTGAGAAATCTCTAATAAATAACTAAGAATCATGAAAATAAATTAACCGCATATAAGATTATTATTTAAATTGTTTGTCCGTTAATCGAAATTTGTCGACATTTCAAATACATTGACAGTAGCAGAGCAAAAAAATGTTCAGTGCAAGAATTAAACGCAGAGAACAATTAAAAAGTTTATAAGTTTTTATTTTTTAGATTTAGTGGACAATTGGCTGTATGGTTAATTATCAAAGTCTTTGAAAAAATTAAAGGTAAAAATGTAGTAACCGGCCAAATTAAGATTACCCTCATTTGTATGAGACGTTATAAACGGAAGGTGTGTTTTTTACTTAATCGTCTTATTTAAATAATATTGATTTCCCGGCTAAGGCCAATAATATATATTTTTTTTAATTTTCATTAACGCCTTCTAAATATAACGAACGATTTCGCGGTCCAGTTTAACTACATTACTGGGAACATTTCCAAGCAAGTTGGAGAAAAGAACATTACCTCTCGAACAATTAAATTATTGGTATAATTTATGAAACTGTTTGTCATCACTGACGGTTCTTATATGTCTAGTGTATATATATATTATTGTATATATATATATATAGACATACATATATATCTGCATGTGTTTGTAAGTTTATGTATATCTATTTATGTATGTTTATATTTACCCATAATATGCATACTTATTTTCTGTTAGTATCTAATTGTGTGCTCCCTTCCCCTTCTGCTGCACCTACTCTGTATTAAGCCAAATTTTTCATCAATTTCACTATCCTAAGGTTGTCTGGAAGAGATCGCTCTTTAGCGATAAGACCACCTGTCGTCTACCGTTATTTATAAATTGTAATTGTCTTTTTTCCTTTTGTAAACGTTTATTGGTTGGCTTGACGACGCGTTTGGCTCGGTTTGTAGAGACCTGCCTACTGAGCCGGCGGTCCCGGGTTCGAATCCCGGCCAGGGCAAATGTTTGTGTGATGAACTCGAATATTTGTGCTTGGGTCATGGTTGTTCTATGTATTTAAGTATATATTTATCTATATAAATGTACGTATATCGTCGTCTAGTACCCATAACACAAGCCTTCTCGAGCTTAATTTGGGACTAGATCAACTGTGAGGTTGTCCGATATTTATTTTATTTATTATTTATTGGTGTGCAGTAAAGTATTGTTGTATTGTATTGTATTGTAAAGCAATCAGCATTTTTGTAAGGATATGGAGCCGTAACAATATCTTGGCTATCTTAAGGCCATATGACCGTAAATGTGACGGTGTTTAATATACTGATTACCGATAAGAACAAGATTAACACTTTCACGAACGTCGAGTGACGTAAATTAGGATCCACGCGATACGCCACCGCGTCAGTGGACGTCGACTGTTTTTGCAACTGCCACTCCGTATATATACCTACTAGGTACTTACTGTTAAGTAATATCTTTATCTAAGTACCTAATATAGTTAAACGTTAGTTAACGTTATAGTAAAACTATAATGTTTACTAGTAATTATATTTTTTCTAAATACGAAGTGAATTAGGCTAATGTCACTGAATTGAATCGTTTAGTTTTGTCTTTTTTGTATAAATGTTTTTACATGTATTTGTACGTTCATCATACCTTAACGGTTATCCACATACCTAAAATAGGATACTTTTACACGACTATAAATAGTAAAGCAAAAATAGTTAGTAATGGTTTTATTCCTCACAAGATCCTAATTATTAAAGAACACAAGAAAGTGTTTTCTATTATTATTTATAATAACAACACTTGACCGGGTGCTATAGAAAATAGAATCACAATAAATCAGCTGTATCGGCAGCAAGACTTCCACAGTCTGATACAGTCCCGGCTAGGACAATAAATAATGGCGTTAGGGTGGACCGGGGACGGTTGAAACATTTTTACAATATTGAACAATACTAAATATTTTGGAAGAGATCCCTAATAGGGATAAGTTCGCAATTGTACATGTTTTATTTGTTATGAATGTATTTATAACCAGTTATTTATTTATTTGTTTAATTTATAACCTCTATAAAGGGTTAACATACATACATATGTTTTTCTTTGTTTATAAAATTAAATTTAAAGAGATTTTATCATGTCACTACCAAAAAATGACGTCAAATCCGCAATATCTGCGTTACGGAAGCGTCTGAAGACATTTCAAAAATGGGTTCCTTACCTGGGTCGACTTTATCCGTGATTGGGAATAAACTATTATTCATGCTTCTATTCATTATAAATAACAGTAAGGTAGTTTTATTTAATTTTTATTTTTCTTCGTCCGTATTCCTCCCAATTTACAGTAATCCACATAAACTAAACAGGTAAATAAATACATATAAAAAGTAATCCAACACAAGTAACGCTTAGTGTACACGACTACTTAATTTAGAAAAAACTATGCAGTTTCGCTGCACCCGCTACAACCGTCCGTGGTCTACCCTAGACAACCCCCAGGTTGAACATAAAGTGTAGAATGTCGGTGAATTATTGATGGCTTTATCGGAATTCAGATATCATGTATTCGGGCTAGATATGTGCCGTTCTCGAGAATGTTCTTTCACAGGTGAAAATAAATTCAGAGAATGCAACCTCTGTTGGAATCGGCAATTCCGAGAGACTTAAATCATATTCAAGGACTCGCCAATAACATTTGTACATTAATAGAACTCTAACAAACACTAGCTCCCGCAGATTTTTTATTAATGTTACATGTTGCCACAACATTATGGCTCAATTTCACTTGATTTATTTATTTTATTTGAGTCAATAGCAATACAATACATGGTAAGCAAAAAGGGGAGCCTAAAGAGGTAGCGGCCAAAAAATCAACGATCCCTTGTCAATTGACACTGCGAAGTTTACGATCTATTGGGTTTGTTAAAACTTTATACCCTGTATAGTTAAGTACGCTTTCTACTTTTATGGTATCAGCACGTACAATAAAAAATCGATAAAATACCTGTGAAAATACTAAAGAAGATAAATATATAAATATAAAGGGACAATCTTACACAAATCGACCTAATCCCAAACTAAGCAATGCTTGTACTATGTACTAGTACTAGACGACGATATACATAATATACAGGATGTTTGGAATAACGATGTAGGCACTTTTGGAGGTGATACAAGGGTATATTTGGAAGAGTTTGAACGCTATATACCTTAAACCAATCTGAGATAGTTTTTTTTTTAAATTGAGTTTATCAAAAAAAAAC
This sequence comes from Apotomis turbidana, assembly GCA_905147355.2. Taxonomy (NCBI): domain Eukaryota; kingdom Metazoa; phylum Arthropoda; class Insecta; order Lepidoptera; family Tortricidae; genus Apotomis; species Apotomis turbidana. Next base: position 23,698,207 of record LR990293.1, read on the forward strand.
AATTCTCACCAAAAATTTAAATGAAAAGTAAAAATGTTTTTTTTTCTAACTGATCATTGCAAAAGGATGAATGATATTATATGTATGTATTTTTTTCTAAAGTTAAATGAAATAAAGCGAGCATCGCCGCGCGCGCATATCCGAACGCACACATCAACTCGATCGCAATATAAAAACAGTTTCAATAGGAACCGTCGCAAACGCACGCTTCCTGCTCACCCGGCAATGCCTTGAGAGCATGCAAAACTGTACCGGCCGCGGCTCAGTGCGGTAAAGCAATCGACATTAAAAAAAAGAGTAACTACTTAGTTCAAATACTCTTTAAACATTCGAATTATAAACAGCCAGTAATCGAATCGATTCCAAGTTTGAATCATAAAAAGAAGACTGTTTTTTAATAAAGAACAGTTTCAAAATTAGTGTTTGAGTTTTCAAATCGATATTTTTGGATTGTGTTTGTGTTTTTGTGAGTTTTCAAAATGGTCTGCGCGGAACAGGATAGAGCGCCGAAACCGGGTGTGTACTTTTTGGATTTAATTTTAGAAAAAAATAATAATTAATTTAATTGGTTATATGAAAATATAACTAAGACAGGTGCATTTTTTTTTATATGTTTTATTTAATTGTGATTTGTTCCACAAGTCATGAGATATTATAAAACTAATTTGTTTCAATTCTTTAGGATAATTATGTTACATAAATAATTACTCTTTTACACACGGTATAATAAAACACAATTTCATCAAAACGGTATTACAATTTTGCATTGTAAATGTAGAATAAACTCAACACTTCATTAAAACCCTTCATTACCATACTCGTTACCAAAATAACCATAATCATTACGAACGTAATGGTTCTATTATTATATGTTTTTACGGTCCGAGCTATGTTACGAATAAATACAACCGGTGTACCAAAACCCGCATAAAAGGGTATTTCATTTGAATATGTTTATTTGAATGTATTCATTAATACCAGACATATCAATAATTTAATTTATGGGAATGAATACTAATATTACTTTCATCATATAAAGTAACACATTACAATACAACAATACTTTATTGCACACCAACAAGAAAAATATTACATGAGTGTGGTAGACAACAGGCGGTCTGGTTGCTAAAAAGAGCTATCTCTTTCAGACAACCTACACAAATAAATATAAATATGTATTTAAATGTAATATGCACTCATTTAGTTTTTTTTGGACAGGTTGTTCACAATCTATATACATTATAAAAACAACTATGGTGCCTCCGGCAGCCGGCAGCGAAGCAGGGCCCAAGCGGTAGCTTTAGTTACCACTAACTAGTTAGGTTAGGGCTGCAGAGAGAGGAACCAACTAGGTACTGCGTTCTGACGCTATTATAATTAGCAGTCTTATTATTTAGTCACAAACTTCGTAATAATACCCCGTTCCGTATTAATAAAACCAGTTTGGTTGGGTTGGATTGGTCAACCTGGATATATACTTAGTATGGAGGATACCAGATTTTTATTAACAGAAGCACTTAAAAAAGTATTCTATACGTAGTAGAGTTTATAAGATATACGCGAAATCTTTATGAGTGAGCAGATAATAGGATAAACACAAGACTCAGAAATCGATAAAGCTTATCGGGCATAGGATAGTCACAGGTAGAATCAGGTATCATATTTTATTGTGACATTTTCGACAATCGATCATTCTGCTGGTTATTTTATTTGTGTAATTACTACGACGTGCAGTTTCAGGGCGGGAATTGGTTCAATAAGACAACGTAAAAGGGTTTACTGTGGACCACAACTTGTCCGCTCCCGTTGACGTCGAAAATAATTTAATGGAGAGGGGTCATGAATTCGGTAAAAATCTTAATGGGGAGATGCAGAAACGTCATATGTTTTGTATTTTTTAGGATTCCGTACCCAAAGGGTAAAAACGGGACTCTATTACTGAAACTTCGCTGTACGTCCAGTGAACTTCGCTGTCCGTGAAGTGACAGTTGAAATTTTCACAGATGATGTATTTCTATTGCCGCTATCTCTATATAGCAAAAAATACTAAAAATAAAATAAAATAAATATTTCAGGGGGGCTCCCATAAAAAAAACTTTTTATAGACCGTCCGTCCGTCTGTCACCAGGCTGTATCTCAAGAACGGTGATAGCTAGACAGTTGAAATTTACACAGATGATGTATTTCTATTGCCGCTATAACAAAAAATACTAAAAATAAAATAAAATAATTATTTAAGCGGGACTCCCATACAACAAACGGGATTGGTTGCGTTAACTTTGCACCTCATTTGTATGGGGCGCTATACATACCACGTGGAAACTTAATTTAAACAATTAAGGATGAACCCACGTTGCGCGAGTCCGACTCGCTCTTGACCGGTTTCTTTATAATTTCCTTTGGCTTCGCATCACGCCGAAACGGCTGGACAAAGGTTTACCCATTATGGTACAGGGATAGCTGGATATCCAAACATGGTTATGGGATACTTTTTATCCGTCTACGGTAAAGAAAAAAATACGCGGAAGAAGTAGCAGGAACCTCCTAGTTATTATATAAATATGTCTTTACACTACTGATTTTACTATTTTCTAGACGAATACATTAAGTATTTCGAATTTAATTGTTTGATTACGTTTGAAGAAATAAGTATACAATAGTAAGTACTCAGATTTCGTTGATCGGGTTCCAGCCTTCCCTATAATCTGGTTGAGGGAGGCGATGGCTGAGATATGCGTCATACTCGTGAACGGGTGCCGTTTGTGGGGTCCGGTCTGTTCATGCTAGAAAGGGCCAAATTAAATATGTAGGAACCGCATACTAGTGTTAAATTAAGCAAACGTAAGAAACTTCATACTGTACTCGATTGAAGTTATTCAATGTTAAACCATTAATACAAAGATCAAAGCTTAAACAAATTGAAAAAGGAGCTACCTGATGGAAGGGACCGGGAATCGAACCCGGTACCTCTGGATTACCGGTCCAGCGCGTTAGCCACTTCGCTACCCTCGCTCCCAATTCAATATTGATTTTATGTAATCTTAATGTATATTGATCTTAATGTTGATTTTATCTTTTTGAACTCTTAGAGACTGTATACATCTCTAAGAAACAGCTTAGTATAATATGACACTCGGAGACTTTATACATCTCTGAGGAAATTAAATAATTTTAAAATATTTTATTGCATGTTATGACGCCTAGAGACCATATACATCTCTATAGAATTCAATTAATTAAGGGTACATTAGTTTATTTTCATTGGTTAGGTAGTACATATTAAGTAATTATATTTTATTGCATGTTGTAACACCCAGAGACTTTATACATCTCTGGGTATATTTAATATTTTTAATTTATCGTTAAATTTTCATTTTAATGTTCCTAATTAACATTGATTTGGAGTATCTATACATCTCCTTTACGTGTACCATTGTAATTAGTTATAACATAAATGTATTATTTAATTGTTTTAAGTATTATTTATGAAAAAATACTTACTGTTGAGTTTCTTACGGCTTTCTTCTCAACAGCGGTCTCCTCTTGCAAAATGCCGGTAGATTCACAATTTGACTTGTAAAAGTGCCCCTGTGGCCTACTTACTGAATAAATTATTTCATTTCATTTCATTCTTCATAACCTACCAGATTAGTTGCACTTTGTTCCATATGGTCAATATATTTTTTTTATCAGGCATTTTCCCGATATAATCAAATAAAGGACAAAAAATTAAATATTAACACAAACATTTTTAATTTTTGAATATATCCCAATTGATTATTAAGAAATCCATTTGATAGTTCCTCATTCTGAAATAGCGTAGGATTAGGACAGAATATTTGAAAGTCGGTGATGCTGAATCGCGTCACAGCTGCGATCGTTTTCATACTCATACTCATTTATTGATAAAATGTCAACATTTTACAAGTCAATAGGTACATTATAAAAACATCATTTCTATTATTATGTAATTAGTTTCTTAAGGTCTAAATTAATTTTAAGAGGTCTTCTTCTGCTTCAAGTGCCTCTCCATTGCTAAAAGGTGACAGACTTAAAATTCGTCTATGTATCTTATTGTCGACCTAAAATCACCTTGTACAATATGTTCCATAATAAATATACCATTTTTCTTACCCCCGACGAAGAAAGAGGGGTGTATTTGTGTATCTGTGTTTCTGACTGAGGCAACTCCCAACCGGATGAAGCAATTTGAGTGCGGGTTTTTTTCAATCGAAAGACTTGTCCGTCAAGATGGTTCCTAGCTATGTTTGGTGAAAATAAACCAGTAGTTTCCAAGATATTCAGCTTTAATTGGATAAAGTGACATACGTACATACAAGTGACAAGATCTGAGCCAATATTGAAGCTGAAGAATTCGAATTTTGTAGTTACCAAATATGTTCAGTTTTAGTAGCATTTTCTATATCACTCATTGAATGAGGGTCTCATGATGACCAGCTCTTGTTTGTGTGTGTTACATTTTTAATGTTGGTTGATTACCTTGATAAAAATAATTTTAAAAATGATCTTGAAGTGAAAAACAAAGTTATACTTATTTGCCCAAGTGTTGTCTAGACACATTCACGTCACTGTATAGTAGTTTAATCGTATATTACACTCGTTGCATATTTTAATTTCATTCAAACTCAAACACAAAGTATCATTGGAAAAATTATAGGTTTATAACCAGATATCGTTCTCCTTTTAATGTCTCACTTATCGATGCTTTATGGTGATGACTAGACAAGTTTTGTTTGTAAATACAGCTTTTTTATCGTAATTTGTTGTAATGTCTTGACTGATGAATCCGTTTCAAATTGTACCTATTTCAATGTGTCTTACCATTCTAAGTTTTTTTTAATCTATTGATCATTTTTATGAACATGCCAGCTCCATAAAATCCACCATTCTAAGTTACTTTATACAAAATAAATACGTTCTTTTACACATTTTTATCACGTACTGCATCATAATTTTATAGTCTATTCTGCTGAACTCCACTACCCAAGGATTGTCTCGAAAAGATCGCTCTTTAGCGATAAGACTGATTGTTGTCTATCGTTATTAAAATTATCGAATCTGTGTTTGATTGGTTTTTTTTTGTTGTGCAATAAAGAATTTTGTATTTTACACACTTAAAAACGATTACTAGTATTAAAGCTCACTGTACTAAAGCCATTGATTAAAGAATCGTCACTCCCAAAATTCCAATGTCTGCATATTACTATTACTGACACGTTCAATTCTGTTCAATGTCTAGTATAGGCAGTTGATAGTTAGTTTTCAAACAGCTGTTCAAACAATGGCCGGTAACCACAAGCAATAAAACTCTAAAGGCTGAGATTATTTGTAACCAGATTAGATAGCATAACCAAATAGGTGACCGATTTACTGTTATGACGTCACAAGCTGTCGTTGTTTTTTGATATGAAAACAACACACTTGAATATAAGTATAGCTCAAATCATATGTGTTTTTGTTTGAATAAATTAATAAATATTAAGGAACAATCTTACACAAATCGACGTGGTCCCAAACTAAGTGAATACTATGGGCATTAGACGACGATATAAATTTACATAATTATATAAATACATAGATAACATCTATGACTCCGAAACAAATGGCTGAGTTAATCACACAAATATTTTTCCTGGCCGGGATTCGAACCCAGGACCGCCGGTTCAGTAGGCAAGTGCACTATAAACGGCGCCAACCGCCTCGTCAAATACTTTATACTCATTTATTAGTTAAATTAGGTACAGCATTTACAACAATTATTGTTAAAATACAAATAAAGTATAAATTAAACGAATGTTGTTTTTAATAAATCAATTTACTATATCGAAAAAAATAATTAAACAATACATTATTATAGGCATTATACTACCAGTCAACCTTAGGGCAGAGCGGAAACATTTCAATATTTTTCAAGTCAAATAAAATTACAATAAGGATACAATCTGAAAATCATTTTCCAATTAAATTAGTATAGTATTAAAATTGTGAAAATAATCAATATTTTAAAAAACCTTTAATTGTTAAGCATTTTTTTTAATTCTTAGTAAAACCTTAGGTTCATATATTATTTCCAATGCATTTCCATAAAAGTAACGCTATGTTCAAAACGTAGTAATTAATAATAAAATATATATATATACCTATATATATATATAATACGATTATTTTTTTACACACATTTGACACACACAGGACCCATATAACGTAAATCTGCACGACTTATTGAATTTCATAAAAAAAAAACAAGCAATGTCATAGTGGTTTTTCTAGTAACTAAAACGTTTTTTACTTTCTATTTGATACAGTTGAGTTCGTTACATTTTTTCGTATCACGGTATTGAATTATTTAATCATTACATAAACAGATACGTCACTACAAACATCAACGGAGAACTGTCAAATGTTTGTTAAAATAATAACCAAACTGTAAGTCATATTGATATCCCGTCTACTTAGACAATGCCACCAATTTCGTGACGGCTTGTTTATAATTGTCACGAGAAGACCCTGTTTCCTAATGTCACTGTCATGTTTAACATCACACAATAGCTGCCTACCCACTTTCCTACAGTACCCTTACCATCAGTTGACGTGACCGTACTCGCTAGTGACAGCGTAAACAACTTGTACGGAGAATAACACAGCGCTCCAAGCGGTTACTTTGTAGAACTACGATGAGGGATGCCACTGATGTTGAATTATATTATATGAATAAAATTAGCTCAATATGTCACGAAAGAAAGAAAAAAAGTTTTTTTTTTGAAGGAAGGTACTTTTTTTTATATATTTTTTTTTAATACAAAAAGAAATTTTAAAGGGTATAGCCGTGTTTGTATGGGGCATCGGCCCCAGAAGCCAAATCGATTGCCGTTTTGCTAATATATTAGCCCAGATGTAAGATGCTTTTTTACAAAAAAAGGACCATGAAATACTTCAGGTTTTTGAGAAAATTAAAAAAAACGAAAATTGGTTTTTATTTTATTTTATCTAAACTACTCAATAGATTTTTTTGTAACTTATACACATTATGTAGGTAATAAAGATGTATTATTTAAAAAAAAATGGATTTCCAAATATCCTTATAAGTAGTGAAATTTTCACTTTAAATTTTTCAATATTTTTTTTTTTATATTTTCGAGATAGGGACACCCACCAATTTTAGCTATATTATGTATAAACTAATATTCTATAATATATATTTTTTTCAAAAACATTCACTTGGATCAACATATCCAAAATCAAACAAACTTTTCGCCTGGTGACAATTTTTCAGACAGTTATTTTCAAAACCTGGTATCTAGTTTGTTGATTGATACTGAGATACGAGCTTTATTTTAAGTAGGTATTTGTTACTTAGTTTTGGTTGTCAACTGACGTTATGGTATACCATACATTTGTTGGACTTAATATGCCTAACTACTCGTACAAGAATCGAATAAAAATAACATATAAGAGCATCGTCAAAATAAAATGTCTTTACATAGAAAGTTTATTTTACATAGAAAGCTCCAGTGAGTCCCACGGCTCGTAGCTCAAAAAATATTTGATTTACACAAAACACATGCAGATTCGAAAAAAAAGTTCGTCGATAAAATCGATTCGATCAATCGTTAGATCACAGAGAAGTGTCAAATGGATGATCAAAAATAAATCAGACTGTAACTGGCCATCAGCAGGCCTTATGTCCATGTTCATAAGGTCTACCGATATGGTCAGTTAGATGCGTTTCTCTTTGTACTACATATAGACATTTTATTTCGATGATGCTCATAAATGTTATTTTTATTCGATTCTTGTACGAGTAGTTAGGCATATTAAGTCTAACAAATGTATGGTATACCATAACGTCAGTTGACAACCAAAACTAAGTAACAAATACCTACTTAAAATAAAGCTCGTATCTCAGTATCAATCAACAAACTAGATACGAGGTTTTGAAAATAACTGTCTGAAAAATTGTCACCAGGCGATAAGTTTGTTTGATTTTGGATATGTTGATCCAAGTGAATGTTTTTGAAAAAAATATATATTATAGAATATTAGTTTATACATAATATAGCTAAAATTGGTGGGTGTCCCTATCTCGAAAATATAAAAAAAAAAATATTGAAAAATTTAAAGTGAAAATTTCACTACTTATAAGGATATTTGGAAATCCATTTTTTTTTAAATAATACATCTTTATTACTTACATAATGTGTATAAGTTACAAAAAAATCTATTGAGTAGTTTAGATAAAATAAAATAAAAACCAATTTTCGTTTTTTTTAATTTTCTCAAAAACCTGAAGTATTTCAGGGTCCTTTTTTTGTAAAAAAGCATCTTACATCTGGGCTAATATATTAGCAAAACGACAATCGATTTGGCTTCTGGGCCCGATGCCCCATACAAACACGGCTATACCCTTTGTTTTCAGTATCCTCATAATGTACCAAAATAATAATTGTATCACAACCATGAACTTAAACGTATTTTTTCACGGTGAAAATGGCAAATTACTTGTTGTCTCCATACAAATATTGGTACCCAGCCCACAGGATGACGTCATAATGTATGTTGGTAGGCCATTTGTATGGAGCGTTTTTATTGCTTTGTACGAATTTTGAACGTTAACGGTCATTTCTGACTTTTAGACCAATCTAAGTGTAGATAGTCCGTTAAAATAGAATCGAATGACATCCACAAAAAAAATGTCCGCTCGCCTATTCTCGTTATGGAATCGCTAGCGAGTACTGTCACTGTAAACTCATAGTTAGGGTACAGAATGAGGTACATGTTACCCCTTTTGCTCGCAATTCAATAAGCTCATTCTACCGTAACAGTTCTGACATCGGACGAGTCGAGACCTTGATGCTCTGATTCAAGCGTAATCACTGGAGCGTCGTTTTGGCTATAATTGTATGGGAACGCAGGTTTGATAAATGGCAAAGGATTGGTGCGTTTATAAACAGAAATACTCCTTTAGCTGTACGGATGTGTAATTGATTTTCCACTTTCAGGGGATACATTAGTCCCCTGATACCGATTTATGTTTATGTTGAGCTTATTAATTCTCTCTTTCTTATTTATATATATAGCGGCTCCACACTACTCGCAAAGTTGACCGAAATTTGCCGAAGTATGGCTTTCCGCAGCGAAGTGCGTCTCCACACTATCAAGTTCGCCCAACTTCGATCGATTTCGCGAGGAGTGTTAAACCGGTATTACATTAAGTGTATCCTCTTCATGATCCAAGCCTTGATAGATTAGGTGACCTAGGAATCAACCATGAACTGTTCACCTGGTGATGATGTCATCAAAAATACCGCGGGGATTTATAATGAGACAACTTTAGGTTAACGTTGAAATGAATCTTCGACTGTGGTCAGAAATAACGCTGGTCATTTAAACAGTCAACCTTATTGTAAATCCCTACAATTTTTCTCTCCACACGTACCGTTAAACAAAGAAGTATCATTAAACAACAAGATTCGGTAACCACATACGATGATCATAGGTCCACAGATGGTAAGGTAAGGTGAGGTAAGGTAAGGATCTAGTGAAGGACGTAATGGACACAATCTCACCATCAAATTGTAAATGAACTACTCAATGATAACTAAGATGCTCGGTCATGAGTGAACGAAAACGAAGCGAGAAGCTAGAGTAATAATGTATGAGTTCTTATAGTTAAATGCGTTACAATAGAAGATAGGTCTCATAATCATTGATAATTACAATCACGACAATTGTTAATGGTCTAGGAATTATAGCGACGATGACATTCAGTAAGGTCACGTGTGGGGTACGAGGAAATACCTGGTGCTACCTAAATGTGGACATCCATGCTGTTTAGATCTAAAAAAAAATGTCAAAGTTTTCCTTAAACTCTAAGTCAACCTTCAGTAGTAGACAATTATAGTACTGTTGGGGCCTTTTTTACGTGTGCCTAATTTGAATTATCATCATTGCCATTTACACGTGTAAGAGATGATTAAATGAAAGTCTAATAAAGTGCGGCACTTACGAATACCGTGACTTACGAAGGAAGATCCTGTGCAATGGTGTGGTCGTTATGATGGTTTGCTTCTCTATCCTACAAGCGCAACTTGAGACCACTTCACCTTTCATCGATAGACGCAACATTTATGTTATTTGAGTTACATAGTATCAATAGGCTAGTAAAGCCAGTTTTGAAATATATTTGAAATGGCTAATAATGATCTTACTATCTCTAAAAAAAATGTCTTGTATTTTTGTGAAAGCTAGAAAGCTAAATTTTATCAATTGAAAATTAGAAATTTCATGAACAGTCAAAAACGCCGTCCGCCATTTTTGCCTTTTGCTAATCTGTGGCGTGACGTAGAATTACCTGTAAATATTCGAAATTTGACTGTCGTATAGTGCCATTCCGCTCACTCCAATATACTTTGACACGAATTCGAATAGTGCCGTCCGCACTATTCGAAGTCGTCAAAGTAGACTTTCAGTTATCTTTACAGAACCGATGACGTCACTATCATAAGCGAAAATGGCGGACAGAGTTTTTAGCATTTCAAAATACAGATTAAAAATCATATTTTTAATTCTATATTATTTCAGCCATCTTTCACTTTTATAAATTAAACATTATAATATATTTAGGTTTCCTTTGCTACATACTTTACGGAATAAACATTACTTTATTACAATTTGACATGAGTTAACTAGCCTATTAATCCATCCAGTTTCTGATTTGAGTAAAAAATAGCAACATAGCTATACTCGAGTCTACTACCCTCTAACGTTTAATTCAATAGTAAAGTCATGCATATTTCAGCAAATTGTGAAATAAGGCTGACAACGACTACGCATAGGAAAGCGAAGCGTGGGGCCCCGAGTAGATGGATGGATGACCTCGTGAGGGTAGCGGATAATCAATGGATGCGGTCTGTACGGGATCGTATTCTAGGCCAGCTATGGAAGCCTATGTTCAGCAGTGGACATCGGTGACTGATAAGGCTGATAATATAATAAGTGTAGTTATTTGTGAACTAAACAAAAAGTAGGTAATGTAACAATACACCCGCCAACTGCGTAACAAAATGAAAAACAGTTGTACAATGGAAATTTTATTTCGTTTCGCATGGATAAGATACAGACATACATTTTGAATTCCTTCGGGCACTCAGAGGACTTATAAATCGGTCCGGCTACTCTTCGAAGAGCCCACCCATGCAAAATTCGTAAGGTGAATGATCCTAGCTCTCAACATCCATAGTGACTAAAAATCTGTCTCTTGGAAATAAGAAACTTAAACAGTTTTTCTTTAATCTTGTTAACGTGAAAACACGATTGGTTATAATTTTCTCAATACTTTTATCTCTCAAACATAACCCTTTTTTTAGATATTTTCGTTTGGTTCGTCAAAACCCTTCCGGTTTTAACAATATTTTTTAGCTTGAGAGATGCACAATTATAAGATCTCAAAAACTGTAAAACTATTTTCGATTTAAAATGCACACGTTTATGACACAACTTAAAAAACATGATTTCCGCGCTTCCGAGCACGCAGTTCCATCTCGCTCACGCTTAAGCTCAGTGAGAGAGAGAGCTAGCCAACGCGTTGGCGCCCTCTGAAGGAGCTTATCACAATTGCGATTTGCAGCGAGTTTTCTATACAAATAAGCATCACGGTGAACTGGCTGCGTGATCGCCTTCAAAATTCGTTCGCAAATCGCAAGTGTGATAAGGTCCTTAGGGTACGATGTGCTGCTAAGGAAGACGTATACTGCTAATGTCTCAGGCTCAGGGTATGCACTCGGAGTGCACACACTTTATTTATATTTATAACCCTTAACCCGATGGCCGGTTTTCCCAAGGATGTAAATGTTGATTGATGTGGATAGGTCTACAGATTTGGATTATCGTTTTAGGTAGTTTGGAGATGGATTTGTTTCTAATTTTCCGTATTCCTATTTTGCCGGATTCTTGTATCGTCGAATTCTTGTTTCGTATAAATAATATCAAATATCGTCAAATATATGTCGTGGTAATATCAAATTAAACTATGCAATTACTGTGGCTACACTTCTGTATTTTAATAGTTACGATCATATTATTGTATCTCATGTAAAACGAACTATTCGCAATAACCACAATTTAAATGAAAGATAAGTTGGTTATTAAAGAGAATATGATATAGCAAATATTCGATTGATAATATTGTTAGTTTTATTTTCTAAAGCTTCAAAATTTTATTTTTTAAATATGTCACTGATAGTAAGTTTTTTAATAACACCCCTAGTTTTTCGTCGGGGGCTAGAAACAGGTATAAGAATCGCCAATAGCCATCGCGTTTTAAATTCAATTTTGAATCGCATCGCTCAATGTTTAATCATCAAAGGCAGTGTTTACATTCTTCAGTTTTTTCGCCCCGTATCGCTTCTCATTGTGCAATGTCAAGGCCAGTTATTGTTGAGCGCTCGCATCTTTTTCCTGTCTCTTCAATGGCGTTTTTGTGACACTTTGCGTTTTCTAAAGCGTTTTTCCTACTAGACTAAAAAGGATTACATTTTTGGCGGATAAGAACTGGTATCTTTTTTTCGGGTGTGTTTTGTTTAAATTGTTAATGTGTTTGTTGTAGACTGATTTGGACGATGATTTCATGATTTCATGATGATTGGCTTACTTTTGATATGCTGGTAAAAAATATACTTTAGTATCTTTTTATGAGCATGTTTTGTTTTAATTGTTTGAGGTTTTCATGATATGTTTGTTATAGACTGATATAGAAATTGTACTTTTGATACTGGTTTATATTTTTACTTACAGGGACATTCTAAAAACACTTTTTGCTTACATCGAATTTAGGACTAATTTAGCACGTCCTGGTTTTCCGCAACTCGATATTTTACAATCAGGAATCGTAAAATGGGAGCAAAATCGATTGAACTGACGTATGACAACCTGTGACGACCAGCGGTTTAATGCATTTTGCTCGCATTTTACGAACAATGCTTACAATGCACCTTTTTTCGCGTAGTTTATGGCATTAGGGTGCGTCTGCAGCGAAGCGAAAAGGAGCAGAGACTTGATGAATAGACAAATCACCTGAGTTGAAATCTGTATCTCAGCTCCACTTAACTTTTGTAATTAGTCGATTCCGCACGTCCTCCCCGCTTCAGTGAAAACGCACCCTTACTCTAGCCAACCTAGCTCTACCACAAAGCCTAGGGCGAGCCAAACACAATACACGTAAGATGAGGACGCTTCGCAAACGCGAAACGCGACATCAAATCACTTCTATGGCGCGCAGATAATCCCATTAGCGTATACTCCCACACAAAGTCTGACTCACTGGTAGTAAGGGCTAAACAGCCTGAGTTCAAGACTTGAATAAGACTTGACAAGAAGTGTTTAAAAAAAGATTGAAGAGTAGCTATGCAAAATAGACTCTTGTGCGCTATACAAAACAGTGTCTTCTATCAATGGGGCGAGGACACTGAGGACGCATTCGTGATAGCGACGCTTCTATACTTTTTGTATTAATAGTACCTACTTACTACAGACGCCGGAAAAAAGGGCTTGCCGGAAGAGTAGGTACGATATAGATACGAAACCGGCAAGCCCTTTTCACGGCTAAGGCATGTACAAAATACAAATACAAAATTATTTATTGCACACCAAAAAAGTATGCCTGTATTATAATGCTTTTCTCAAACATATGCAATGAAATAAAAATACACTATTTAAAAAAAAAAAAACAGCTGTAAAAAAAAAAAAAAAAACAGCTGACTAGTCTGTTCATGACCACAGATGCCATGTTTAAAAAAACATACTTCCCGGCTTATACCTTCAAATTTTGTATGAAATTCCTTGACAGGTCTCTCGAGTTGTTCCGCCCGAAACGTGATACTTCGAAGCCTGCTATAAAGCACGTTATGACGACATGAGTAAAAATAATTTAAGGGGGCCGGGTTACGACGTAACCTCGCTCTACTCCTCTGCGCCTCTAACACAACTGTGACCCGCGATTCTTTTTCACGCGAGAATTACCTATCTATTTTTAAATAGTGCTGAGAGAGTGAAGGGTGACGCTAAGTCGCGCTTCAAGAGTCACGAAGCATAGATTGTGCTAGACCGGCTGTTTGACTTGTGGCTAGCAGTCCCTTGAATGCCAAGTAACAAGTTTTTTTTTTAAATAAAATATAATAATTTATTTCTAGAATTTATTTCAATCGGAATCTAAGTTGCCCTTTTTAGCCAATAATCGTTACTTTATCTTATTATAATTATTATTAAGAGCCTACATTGTCCCACTGCTGGGCATATCTTATTATGAAAATAATACAAAGCATTGTATCCAATTATGTTTGGAATCTATTATAATACGTAATATCTTAGCTAGTAAAATGTTTCTATTCAACCATCTGTGTAATTAATTACGAACTCATTTCACAAGGTTAGTTAATTTTCTTGTCAATGTCACAATAATAATCAAAACTATTCTATAGAAAGGATGAAGGCATTATAAATAATTTATATTTTATGAAACGTTATTTGAATACCGCTACTGACATTGAAAATATAAAATAAATATCGGATAACGTCACACAAATCGATCTAGTCACACAGTAAGCTCGGTAGGCTTATTGTGTTATGACCAGACCTAGGAATATAAAGGGCAAATTTTGATGACAACTACTAGCAGCTAGGGATCGCCTATATCGATGAACCCAATTATCGATGCTTATCTCATAATATACTAGGGACCGCGCCGTCTTTTGTTAAAATAAAAAACCATTGAATTGAAAAGTTATTGAAAGTATACAAATGAAACAATATACAATTATATATATAACAAAAGGATTTTTAAACCTTCATTCATATATTTTTCCTCGTTCCGACGACATTGACAATTAGTACTCCTTTCATTATAAGTGTCTAAGTAAAGAAGTCAATAAAGAGATATTATTATAATATTATTAATATTAATATTAAATTTATTATGATAATTGTCACCAGAATAGTACCTACACAAGAAAATACAAACTCAAAAAGCGTGCTAGGGGCACTAGTATGTATATCGTCGGGGATAGTGCAATACCGCGTAAGTTAAAAGTGTAGATACGAATTAATATTCAAACAAATGCTAAGTATTTTATTGAAATGAGAAGTTTATCGACAGCTGTTATTTACGCGGTATTGCACTATCCCCGACGATATGGGATAAGCATCGATAGTTGACTTTATCGATATAGGCGATCCCTAGCTGCTAGTAGCTGTCATTAAATTTTGCCCTTTATATTCCTAGGTCTGGTTATGACGATAAACATACTTCTGTCTATACTATCATACAATTCTACATTTATATTTAAAATCAGTTTTTTAAGGAGACGGGTCCTGATTTCAGCAACAATCTTAATAGCGTGATGGATCATGTTTTGTTTTGTAGCCTGGCGCCATAACTTCCTTTGTCCTCTCATCATGTCTAAGCTGAGTCGAGTAAAAAACTTCATATAACCATCTTGGGATGTTCAGCTCTCCATATTATACCGAAATCGGTTAAAAATTGACCAGCCGTTTCGGCGTTTTTTTTTTATACTATGACAGTGGCAAACAAGCATGCGGCCCGCCTGATGTTAAGCAGTTACCGCCGCCTATGAACGCTTGCAACGCCAGGAGCATCACACGCGCGTTGCCGACCCTTTAAGAACCTATTTACTCCCCTCTTGAAGAACCGCATACTGTAGCCCCCGGGGAAAACCTCGGCAGGGAGCTCATGATGATGCTCGTGATGCGAGGACAATGGAAATTATGACTAACAGATGGCGCCAGGCTGGTATGGCACCACGCAACCATACAAAACAAGTGACCTGCATCACGCTATCGAGATTTTTCCTGAAATCTTGACACCTCTCCATAGAAAAATAATTTTCAATTCGAATTTAGATTTTTATAACAGTACTAGCTTTTGCCCGCGACTTCGTACGCGTAGAACTCGTTAATTGATATACAATAAAAAAAAACAATTAGACTTTCAACCCTTGAAGGTATTCAATACTCGAATGGAATCTAGTTAGTAGTTTAGTTCTGGGCTATCGGGTGAAAGCCATGGACAAAATGCAAAACATCCTTTTTTTAATATTTTTGTAGTTGCAAGGCTAACTAAGTCCCATTCGATTCAATAAGTTATCCGAGGCTAAGTCCTATTCGATTCCATAAGCTATGCTCAGAAACGGCTCGAGATGGTGACGGTCCATAATCAACTGACGAAGAAGGTATGGTTCTATTCACCAAATAATTTTGTCACATTATGAAATTGGGACAAAATAATTATTAGGTAGCTACTATTATTTTTCTAACTTGGTTTTTACAACTTAGTTTATTGAAGTATAGTTCAATAAATTATCCTACCTAAATGATTTATTTAGGTCAGTAAAAACGTAATTTTTTTGATTTGGAGACATGAGCAAGCTACATATACTGTTCATGAGAAAAACATTTCGTGCCCGTGTCTATAAAAATGCTCGGTCAGTGATAGAGCCAAAAAATTGCACTTTTTCTATTTCCTCTTATAAGTATCATAATAAGGCTATCCTTCTCCATCAAAGCGTGTCAAGCCCTTGACTTAAGCACGTCGATTATGTAGCATAATAATTGATTGACAATTCGGGTCTTGTCGAGTATCCGAGTCTAAGATCCGAAAAATACAAAAACTTTAGGCACTAATACTGTACTCGGCGATAAATATTGCACATCGGTCTTTAGCCCTTAATTTGACAAAAGATGACGAAGGTCGCTGGTTCAAGCCTCGTTATGGTAAAATAGAGCAAAATATTTTGGTTCGAAAATAATATATGGAAAAAGATGGTCAAAGAATTTGTTCACCCTGCCATACACGCCAAATTATGGGTTAGAAAGAGGCAATTCAGCAATTGGCTGTTTATTTACGACGATTTCCGAACACTGGCGACCTTCCATCAATCATTGTTTAAAATTAAGATGAATGAAATGAGAATGAACGTAAATACTTTCTCGTTTATAATATTATTAGGATTATTTATATATGTTAAGTATCGTATCTTTGCATACTGAGTTATTTACTACTTTATTTATACTCAGTTACCAAGCGGAGGTACATAGTATCGTAGGCACTATTTTCAGATGATGTGCGTATCGGAACGTGATACCTACCTGAAGGGCTACTCCGTTCGAAATTTTACTTTCGTATAGTGCTATTCCATTCACTCAAATATACCTTGACAGGAGATCGAGAGGGATGGCACTATTCGACAGTCAAATTTTGAACATCGGAGTAGCCCTTCTGCAATCACTGGTTTGACATGTCTTGCCAGATGGATGTGTGACGTTTGTCAAATCAAATGTGATTGATTAAAATTTGTAAAATTTTATGTATTTGATTCTTGAAATTACGCGATTAATCGAATTTTGCGGATACATGTTCCCATATCAGAATTTATTGTTTTTTTACAAAGAATAGTTTGGTATGCGTTTGGTGAAGGTATATCGTAGGTAGATTAGTTTACGTCAAAACGATGACATGTAGGGAGTTGTTGCAACTACAATGATTTGCTCTCCATACAAAGTTTAATCCCGTTTTTCACGGGAACACTACATTTATTCGGGATGAAAAGTATCCTATGTCCTTCCCCGGGACTGAAACTATCTATATACCAAATTTCATCTAAATCGGTTCAGCGGTTTAAGCGTGAAGAGGTAACAGACAGACAGACAGACAGACAGACAGACACACTTTCACATTTATAATATTAGTAACAGTATAGGTATGTATGGGGCCAATTCGATTGTATGAAGCCCCAAATCGACTAATGAATGAGGGTCAAGTCAGAACCCTCCTAAGGCCCTTTAAGCTGACAGTTTACTTAGCAGAGGATCACATTTGCATCCACCTCTAGGATTTGCATGAAATTCAACCCTTTGGGTCTTATCCTGTTTTCCGGTACGCACACATCGCTCTAATTGGTTTCTTTTCCAACACCTCTAGCGCAACTGTGATACGCGACTCTCTCGGGCGAGATTTATTACCTGTCTCTTTCTTCACAGTACTGTGAGAGAGTGACGGGTGATGTTATGTCGCGAAGCCAAGTTGTGCTAGACGTTCTGCTTCTTTCTTCGCAGTACTGTGAGACAGTGACGGGTGATGTTATGTTGCGAGACAATAGCTGTCGCTTCTTGTTTAAGAGGGCGCCAACGTGTTGGCTAGCTCTCTCTCTCACTGAACGTATGCGTGAGCGAGATGAAAGTGCGTGCTCGGAAGCGCGGAAATCATGTTTTTTGAGTTTTGTCATAAACGTGTGCATTTTATATTGAAAATAGTTTTACAGTTTTTTTTTAATTATAATTGTGTATCTATTAAGCTAAAAAACATTGTTATAAACGGAACGGTTTTGACGAACCAACCGAAAATATCTAAAAAAAGGGTTATGTTTGAGAGATAAAAGTATCGAGAAAATTATTACCAATCGTGTTTTCACGTTGACAAGATTGAAGAAAAACTGTTTAAGTTTCTTATTTCCAAGGGACAGATTTTTAATCATTATGGATGTTGAGATCTAGGATCATTCACCTGACGAATTTTTTGGTCTCAAGAAGCGAGTAAACACGGCATCGGCACTCCACTGGAGCGGAGAGGGGCTATGTAAAATGGATCAACCACATTCCTACAATTATAAAATGTACCTTTTTTGGGCTTTACAAAGGCGCAGCCTGATTAGTTTTTTATCTCTGCTTCAGTGGACAGGCAGTGTTAAGGTCTTCGCACATTATAACAACTCAACGGCGACTCGATTCTATGCCAAATATTGAAATTTAAGCTCTATGTCATATTTACTAGGTTTAATATCATTTCAATATTTGGCATAGAATCGAGTCGCCGTTGAGTTGTTATAATGCGCAAAGACCTTTAAGGTGCTTTTTAAAGGTGTGTCGTTTGTGACTGAGTCAGTGGTCTGCCTGTCACCAGGCTGTATCTCATGAACCGTGATAGCTAGTCGAACAGTCGACAGTTGAAATTTTCACGTGATGTATTTCTGTTTCCACTATAACAACATGTACTAAAAACAGAATAAACTAAATATTTAAGTGGGGCTCCCATACAACAAAACATTTTTTCTTAGTCTGTTAGAAAAATATGATATCCGTAAAAACCATACATTTTACTGCAAGTATGTATACAAGTTATGTTTCTTAATAACTGTCATTAATTGAGATTCATTTAGACGCTCAAAAATCTTAACTCAATCAATTTATATCAGAAAATTCGTCATTGTTTTCTCGCCCATAAACTGATGCCCATTGAGTCAAACCCACTCCATATTAATATTCATCAAAATCAGTATAATTAATGATTCCATCCTGAGCAAGTCATCTTCAAGGTGGCTCAAAGAAATGCGGCTCAATATAATCTGGTCTTTCCAAAGTTGTTCAAGTGTAACCACTTATCTGAGACCCCCATCAATCTAGCTCAACGATGACGTGGCAAATCCGTACCACTTTGACGGTGACGTCAGCAAATTAGATGTAAAACGATCAATCAGAAATGTAATTCCAGGTTCAGTTAACGTTGCGATGGAACTTTAATGCTGAACTTAACATTTAAACTGTAATGCGGGGTTGGCCAACCCTGAATCAGGGCAAGCCAAATTATTATACAGGGTGTTGCCTGTAATATGAGCAATAAATTTAAATAAAGATTCTACTTTTCTAACCGGGTGGTATAAGTTTTATAAAAACAGCGTGAAGTACATCGCAATATACATCAGAGAACTTATGGAGCGGCATGATCATTCAACGACCAAGCTCCTAAAACTATTAGATCAAAAAAAACTTTAGATTACGCTTCATGTAACATACAGGGTGGAATATTATCAGAGGAAAGTTAGATAGGCAGTATGGAGAACTCTTTTCCCCTATGAAATTGATTAAGATTTTCACTTATTTTCAAATTATCTTGATGTCTCTTATTTATTTTCGTAGAAATATATTGATTTGGTATATTGAGAGCACAAATGAAGGTTAAGCCGCGACAAATGTTAGAATCTAAATAACAATATTTTGATTGCCACGTTTGTAACTTTGTACGCAAATTCGTTGGATTATCTTCACAACTCAGAATAGGTTGAAACACAAAGATATTATCGATACCTCCTACGTATACTGATACAAGTGCAAAATCACGATTTTACAGGAGGGCTGTTCAAAGGTATAAAGTGCCATAACTAACTCATACGTTGAAATAATGTAATGAAATTTTCAAATACTTCTAATGAATATATTTTCCTTAAATCTACATATTTACTATTTCAAAATTAATTGTACTTTTAGTAAAAAAGGTAGTTATACCAGTATACGTAAAATTTACGAGTTCTAGTTTTCGGGTATACTGAGACAACTACCACTTGATCCAGTATACGTCGTAAACTATGATTAGATGAATATGGATAATTATATTATTATCATGACTATTATGCGACATGTACCATTTATTAGATATATAAACAAACTCAAAGCTCGTGTTTGGATGGATCTGATCGGTTAGTTTCATCTGATTTGTCACTTGTACCAGTATACGCCTGAATGAATCCGTTATGTACCAGTATACTATTAAGGTTATTTTGTATGTTATGTCCAATATAGTAAGTTCAGAGGATGGTATTTAGGATATTTAAGCAAATTACTTTTGAAAGACAACAAATAAAGCAAATTTACACTAAAAAATACGTTAATTTAAAAGGTTATTAAAATCACAGCCCGCATTTAGGGAATGGTATTTTTTGTCTTTGTTACAGCGGTATTATCAACATTATAACTGTTTTAACATTTATTTATAGTAGATTCCGGTTCCTATTTTGTCCATCACCATTGTCAGACCAAAACCTGAATTCATCTACATCACCTTAATTAAGTCAAATAATTTGTCATTTAGTCATGTCAACAGTACCTAACAAGTAGCATTCCCAAACCAAATGCTGTGAAATTATACAGTTTAAGTCTTTTTTTTTTAATAAAACACGCTTATATTACCTTGAGGAGATGACAAGGTTTTTGAAGGTCGAATACAGCAGTCGCATTTCTTTGTTAAGTTTGAGTTTTTTTTTCCTATTAATTTCAAGTCTCTTTCCTCCATGTGTCAATGTGTTTGGGTGTTTGTTTTTCAGTAGGTGATTTCAAATTCTCGTAAATGTGACAAGCGTCAACTTAATATTTTGACTGAAAATATCACGGTATTGTCGAACAGACTAAGCTTGTGCTTCGTATTTGATAGAATGAAACCACTCCTTGTACAAGTTATACATTTCAATGAAATTCAAACTTCCGCCAGCAAAAATGTGTATGACGAACTTGAATAAATATTTATTCCTGGTCATGGATGTTATCTCTATGTACATGTAATTTATAAATTATGTATATATCGTCGTCTAGTACCCATAGTATAAGCTTTACTTTGCTTGGGACACTGGGTCGATTTGTGTAAGTTGGCCCCTTAATATTTATTTATTATTTAAAAAAATAAACCGTTCAGACACTAAAATTTAACGTAATTTTTGTCTTACATGTTTATTATTTGTTTTCTTGGCTTGTTTTTCTCGTTTTTTATTTTTATTTAAATTCATGATTAGATTTTTACTTTCTTTGTTCGTTGATCCACATAATATTTTTTAAATTACACGTAAGTTACCGACATCTTTTTTGCTATTTTATTTTACGATTGCCTGTCGTGCCAACTAAGCAGCTGCCATCTCTAAATTCGCCGAACATGGACAAAGACTTAAAAACCCGGACATTTGGCGTAACTCACATTTTCCCCGAAAATAATAAAATTAAAAAAATAATTGCTTTACTTTCCCCCGAACGGCCTCAAACTAGGACAAATCTGGGGAAACCCAGACGGATATTAGCGCTAGTGGTGACTGGTTTATCCGTAGGTAATGGGGACATCTAGCTATTATTGTACTCCAAACAACCATCGGTACTGATTGGAGAAAACTGTATCATAACTAAAAGTAAGCCTAATTTGATACGTAGTAGGTAGAGAAGACGTAGGCCGCATCGACTATCCGTCGCGCATCACTATACGCCCTCTGGACATCTTACGTCCGCAACGACGACGAGCAAGCATACTGAGCTATCTGCCACTTGTACTACGCCCGCGCCGCCCTTCCCCGATAGGTGTACTGCGTACAGTGGTACAAGTGACTTAGCTCAGTATACGATGTTCTAAATTAAAAAACGGTGTCAGTTGTATCAGTATACGTCACTTTATTTCGAAAACTAGCAGTAATTTTGTCATGAAAATTTTATAACATGTAGATATAAGTATAAAAACGGTATAAACTCACGTAAAAATTGTCAGGAACGGCCCGACATGTTTCGAACTCATTTGGAGCTCTTCATCAGGGGTAGCTATCCGTGCTGTTACGCGACTCGCGACCCACTGCACTTTTAATCGCTCTTCTTGCCGCCCTCTGCGCACGCGCAGATAGCGCGGCGCGGGGAGGGCAGGGCTCTTGCGCTGTCACCACTGAACTGTCTGTCACTGCATTTTCACTATTACCCACTGATACCACGCACACTTGACTTATTGTATCAACGACATTGTCTGAACGCGAGATGTTTTTTAACGCCGGAATCACAGGTTTCCATGCCGGAGGTAGAGCCCAACCACCGTCTCGGTTGAAATTCGGGCGCCGTCCAATTTCGATAGCTTCACGTATCTTCCGTTGTACACAGCGTTTCTCACGAACCAACAACCGTGCCTTATCGAAACGTACGAAATGGGACGCACCGGCCTCGACAACATGCTCCGCAACCGCGGAGTCTCTCGTGTCCATTTTTCTGACACTGCGTATATGCTCAGACAATCTTGTAGACACATTACGTCCCGTCTCTCCTATGTACGCCTTGCCACACTCACACGGTATTTCATACACCCCAGGGGTTCCAAATGGATCCCTATCTTTAGGAGACCGTAGCAACTGCCTCATCTTAGTCAAAGGACGGAACCAGGTTGTAATGCTATATCTACGGCGTAAAATGTGTCCGATGGTATCCGTCACACCTTTGATATAAGGTAAGTACGCAGGCGCTCTCTCTACAGTCTGCGGGCGTTGTGCTGTACTGGGGCTCGCTACACGCTGACACTGTCTCCACTTATAGCCATTTTTCTCCAATACCTGTCGCACATGCGCTAACTCCCCATTTACGTATTGAGGGTCACATAAACGGAGAGCCCTATTAATAAGCGCCCTCGGGACTGATGACAGGTGGGCCGGGTGGTGATGAGAATCAGCTTGTAGGTATCGGTCAGTATGCGTGGATTTACGATACACCGTATGAGTCAACCGTCCTTCCGGCAAGCGCTTCACCAACACGTCCAAAAACGGACGGAACGGTTTATACCGTTTTTATAATTAGTAAAGATGTCTCACGATAGTTTTAATAACATTAGATATAAGTATTTTGATCCTAAATATGCAAAAAAACGAAAATCGTAAAAATGTCAGTTGTATCAGTATACGTAGGAGGTATCGTTATTTAACGAGGTACTTTTGACATAGTAGTTATTCAATTTCAAATTATTTGATGTACCATTTCACACTATGTTTATTGTAAGTAGTATCGATTTTTTGAATTTTGAAAATCCTTTAAGGAGATATTCTTATATTTTTAAAAGCTTTGTATGTATGTATGTATGTATCTAAGTATGTTTGTTCGGGTGAAATCTTGCAACTCAATTTTGAAGCAGATATCGTCAACCGATTGAGCTGAAATTTTGCATACTTACTTAACTTTGATGACAATACAATAATATGGTACCGTGGGGCTGATCTGATGATGGAGCCGGAAGGTGGCCATAGGAACTCTATAATAGAAAAAGCAATCCTACCGAGCTTGGGCTCTTTAGAATCGTCTCAGTGAGCATTTGATGGATATCCAAAGAAAAGTACAGTCGGCTATAAAAGCTTGCCACTAAAATGTCATTTTTGACAGAAACTTATTTAACCACAATTTAACTGTATTACGACATGTAAATATTTGTTGTAGCAATCAACTGTTATCTTTTTTACTTTCATTTATATATCTCATTTTTATTTTTATGACGATCGATAAATGCATGTAAATTATCTCAGTTTAATTTATACTGACATTTTACATTATAAAATAAATGAATCTAATCGAATCTAATCTAACGCATGCATGCATGCGTGCGTGCGTGCGTGCGTGGGTTTTGTGTGTGTGTGTGTGTATATAATACAAGTGTGTTCCTAGGCCACGCCCCCTGGCAGTGAATGCGTTAAAAAGATCATTGTTCTGCGTCATTCGTACAGAAAAAATCTAGCGAGCAAAATACGTTTCGAAATAATATCAGAGAGCGCTGTTTTCACATTTTACCGACGATCCGGGCGTTTCGCACGATAGCGCAGGTTCTTGGTATACAGGGTGTTAACAACGTTTGGGATCGGAATTGATATCATATTTTACTGAAGAAAAAGTAGACGACGCGGTTGGCTCGGTTTGTAGTGCAGCTGCCTACTGAGCCGGCAGTCCTGAGTTCGAATCCCGGCCAGGGAAAATATTTGTGTGATGCACTCGAATGTTTTTGTTCCTGGGCCATGGATGTTATCTATATACTTATGTTTTTATATATTATATATATCGTCGTTTAGTACCCATAGTACAAGCTTCGCTTAGTTTGGGACTAGATCGATTTGGGTAAGATTCTCGCTTAATATTTATTTATTTATAAATTGGTTACAATCACTACTAATTTATTGCCTAACTTTCATTGAAGTCAAATTTTAGTTAAATTAAATTTACTTAATTTCAAACTCAACGAGTGTCTTGACGCTCTTGAAACACAGGCTTGAAACTTGAAAGCGTTAATCAATTTACTCCTAAAAGTAATAAAGTACGAACACGTGCTTTAATAGTAGTTAAAATTGCTGATTGACTTTTAAGGCTCACAAACTTTTACGGTCCAATTTCATAATGTGGTACGAAATTTGGGTTACATATAAATTTTTTTTTATGGAATAAAATAAAGGATAAAACACTGGTGACAGAAGATATGACCAAGTAAATATCAATTCAGAGATGAGCAAGTAAATAGCTCCTTCAGAACCATTCTCTGTGAAAAGATTCTTTCTGGTTTTTTAGTTATAATTTATTTTAATTTGATTAAGTTATCGGTGCACGTGTGTTTATTTCGTCGGTCGTAATTTATAGGTAGTTAAGTAAAATTTTAATTGTTCTCGATTTACTTGAGTGAATGTTTTCTAAATAAATCAATAATATGTGCAAAGCTGATTTTCAAACTATTCCCTCGATGCACAAAATATAAACAGCACATTAAATTCCCGTCTACACCCAGTCTTGCTACATTCTGTATAAATTTTCCTCTGAGTGCGTTATTCTTTAACATGGGACGCATTGTGTTGTAAGTAATGATGTGTCTACCTCCGTTGACATAACATGGGATTTGTATGGTGTACGTTTTTACTTAAATCGTAGTATAAAAAATATAATGCTACATGTTGCGTGGGGTAATAAAAATATATATACAGGGTGATTCAGGAGTCATGAGCAGGAGCTAAAGGAGTGATGGCGTGGATTACACTGAGCAACTTTCACTATGGGGCTAACCACAAAATCACAAAGCTAAAGACAGCCGTTCCATACATTTCGTATAGTTAACGATCAATTAGCTAGCAATTAACTATTTAAAAAACACGATTTCGTGAAACTTTTTAGTGAAAGTTGCTTAGTGTGGCTCTCCTGATGACACCTATATAACTCCTGCTCATGACTCCTGAATCAGCCTGTATATAATAGTTGATGTTATACAATTTTAAAAATACTGCTAAAACTATAACCATTTAGATTTGCCGTAGTCAGATAAAAATAAGTGTTATTTAGGCTTATTGTCAAAAGTCACATTTTTTTTGTCAGTCATATTATCGTCTGGTGAGAACCAAAACTCACTAAAATGTCTGTCACTGCTTTTCAAAACCTCGTATCTAGTATAGTACATTTTTTTATCTAAGCTCATCCACTTAAGAACGCAATACCATTGCGTGGTTAATCACAAATTAAGATAACGAGCTCGTAGTAAAAGTAGATTGTAACCCCCTTTGAAGTTTACTATAGATTATCGACTCTATTTCCTTGGACATTAGACTACAAAATACACTAACAGAATAATGGTGATCATAACTTTTATGGAATTTTGCAACCGTCCGACTCTCAACAAGAACGTATTCTCTAGAAAAAGGACCATGAACTCTCATCATCAACCATTTTAAACCTATTCAAAATTAAATATCCACGCAATGTAGTTCCAACTTTTTTTTGTAAGTAACTGGTTGCCGGTTACGAGAACAAAAGCAGATACGATTGTATTAGACACAATGCCATTGTGAATGTAGGTAAGTGGATGAGCTTAGTTTAGATAATTTCTAACATTGGCACTGAAATACGTAATAAACGATAATATATGTTTTTAATGCCTTTCACTTCTTGCTGTTTTAGAAGTAGGTATTTGTTACTCATTAAGTTTTGGTTATCAACAGAAGATTTATTTATTTATTTATTTAAACTTTATTGCCCAATACAAAAAAAAAGTACAAATGGCGGACTTAATACCTTAAGGCATTTTCTACCAGTCAACCACTGGGTTAAACAGGAAGATTTATGAAATGAAATGAATATTCTTTGTGTGACAGATTTAGATTAACATTTTTACAACATTTTGCGGTTACTGGTACAAGCGTTGGATCAGCCAAATCTTACCTTTTCAGGTGTACACACATTACGTAATTAGAATTTAAATTTATAACTAAAATATGTCAAACAGATACATAACAAGATAAAAATAAAAAAATACACTAAGGGATATCCGGAAAATATTATTTGAATTTATACTTAATTAACATGTCAAACAAATCGATGTTTTTTCCGTTACCCTTCATTTAGTCAAGCGCTATTCAAGTTCAAAGTCAGTGTCATCCATCGGTCACGCTAGTGTCCGCCATTTTCTGACCGGAAATGTTTTTATTCATATAAAAACAACGTGTCGCCTATTAGGCACGGCTGAAAGGCTATTTATAAATTACGTAATATGAAGCGAAATAGTGAGAATTTAATATCTTTCAATAATGTGAGTAATGTTTCCAAAACATCTTCAAAGCGGAATGAAAATAGTTTTCTTTTTATAAGCTATGTTGGTAGCACAGTCGCCTGTGGAACGGCGGTCTCGGGTTTAAATCCCGATAAAGCTAACTGTGTGATGTCCAGAGATCGTAAAATGCGAGCAAAAGCGATTGAAATACTTAACGTATTTATTTATTTAAGCCTTATGGCACAAACAAAACTTAGTACAAATGGCGAACTTAATGCCTAATGGCATTCTCTACTAGGCAACCATTAGGGCCCAACAGACAACTAGTAACGGCACTTACTGTTACTTTAGTGATATGATTCGCCTTTTTGGATTCTGCCCATAAAAGTTAGTGCAGTGATTATTTAGCGTTTTAAAGGAGTTTTCTTATCATCGCTGTCGATTTCGAAAAAAAAAAAACTGGTGATGACTGGTGATAATACACCCTTGACTTATCATTGTGTAATAATTGTAAAACAAGAATATCAAGGTGAATGAGAAAAAATAAGTCAGCGGTTATTTCGAATATGGCACATTGCTAAAGTAAATTATATACTGTGGCGATATCTCGAATATATTCCAGTGGAAATGTCGAATTCAGTCCCTATTGTCACTCCCCGTAACAAAACCATTTCGCGACATCTTGCGACACTCGGTCCGACAAATTAATGTCGAGCGAGTCGCAATTTCGGCCAAGCACTTGACCTCGTACTAAACTAGTTGCTTTCAAGTGCGCGGGCAAGTACACTCGCAAGCGGTTTTATTGAAAGAAAGAGGAATTTATCACCCGAAGAAGGGTCTATTGTCACACGTGGCACATAGGCTGCATGATAGCTTATACAGCAGCCTCCAGCTATGTAAGGGCTGTATTAAGCGCTTAACTTTGCACCTCATTTGTATCCGGCGCCATACATACCAGGTGCAAACTTAACTTAACCCGGCCAGTTAATGTGGGATAAGTGTGTGTACGGAACCCTCGGTGCGCGACTCCGACTCGCACTTGGCCGGTTTTTTACTTTATTTCACTCCAAATAAACAATCAGGAGAGGAAAATATCAGGATCAAACTCCAGCCGACGGTATTAGTACTACTATGCTTATCTTATTCGTCATGCACGCATTGAGGCATATTAATTAAAATAACAGGTAAAACGCAATGCCAACTGTACTAAGGAAGGTCAGTGACACTGATTGTATATTAATTCGAAAATAATCAAATAGAGAGGGCCGCTCTCGCTATGGCAAGGTCACAGGTTCGAATCCTGACAATGCGGAAATTTAGTGGCAAAAAGATCCTATGGTAGCCGAAACTAAGAAGTTGCGACCGTGAACCTAATTTGACATTATGGCCATTTGAGCGACGGCCATATCATCGACATACCGGGTTTTCAATCCAAATGGGTCAGTAGGTAGAAGTCAAAAACTATAAGAGAGGGAAATCTGTTCTTAGGAACCATTGCGTGGATTTTACATTTAAAAAAATGGGCATTTTTTTTTTATTGGCCACAAGAACACTTTTACATGTCTGAGTCTTAGAAAGTGTGAACACATGAAACAGGTTTACTGTCTACGAATTTCGTTTGACATGTTCGAACCGGTTCGCGATTCATCATCAGGAGAGCCGATCAGTCACGGTGGCTTGATTGGCCGCCGCCGCCGCCGCCGTGACTGATCGGCTCTCCTGATGATGAATCGCGAACCGGTTCAAACATGTCGAGCGATATTCGAGTTCTACGGCGTGAGTAAACCCGTTTCCTATGGTTTTTAATATTATATTTGACAGTCGCAGGAGCTTTCTAAGTTATACATGAATCACGTGTACACGCGCTGTTTATTAAAATACAGGGTAAACGACATTACTTGCACTTATGATCACCATACTCGTACCTACAGGTATGAAGTTCAAGAATCAAGATTCCAGCAAAGGTCAGCAAAGGCCGAAGTTAAGCATTTAAATATTTAAAAATCACTTCAAGAGAGACTTACGCATGGGCTATTATTTTCTTAAAATACTAAATTTTCCAGCCAGCGTTTCTTTAAAAAAATATATCTTTTCTTTTTTTTATGCATTATCAACACTGTAATGGCCCAACACCCACGCCATATTGCGGATTAATTTGCCAAACAGTACCTAATATGTGTAGGTACAAGATGGATCACATTACTCAGTAGTCTCAGTAATGTTTGTACCTTATATTATTTTACTGGGAACGATTTTTTTTTGGTAGCTGACATTGAAAGTGTAAACAAAGAGAAAACAAGACTTCGCAAAATTGACGTATTTTTTGCATAATAAATCCAAAACTATCCACAGTGATGGAAGTCAAGTTTTTTTTTCAATAGGATTCAGTAATTATTTCGCAAGAAGAGCGAAGGATTTAGCAGCATTCTGGTAAACAATGTTTTTAATTTGTCCGATGACAAATCCTTGGCAAATGGTATAATAATGACATATGCACATTATTGCCATATGAAAGCTGTTTGTAGCGCCACTATCTCTGGGTAGGACCGACACTTGTTACGCTATAGAAATATATGGGCAAGATATCAGATAACAGTGTCATGAACGTCGAATTGACAATATTTCATATGTCTAAGAGGTGGAAATAAATATACCAAGTGATCAATCCAAATGGGTCAGTAGGGAAAAGTTA
This sequence comes from Apotomis turbidana, assembly GCA_905147355.2. Taxonomy (NCBI): domain Eukaryota; kingdom Metazoa; phylum Arthropoda; class Insecta; order Lepidoptera; family Tortricidae; genus Apotomis; species Apotomis turbidana. The sequence continues at coordinate 23,728,041 of LR990293.1, forward strand.
GAGATAGGGAAATCTGTTCTTAGGAACCATGGCGTCGATTTTAGATCAAATAAAAACTGCATTATTATCTTTAATAAATCTCATACATAATTTCATACATAACCCGGTCAAAACCGCTGTAAAGAATTTTACAATAAGACATGTGATTATTAACAGAATTTTAACCAGGTTCAATTCCTGGTTGTGTAAGAGATAAAAGAAAATGCAGTTTCTATTAAATCTAAAATCGACGCCATGGTTCCTAAGAACAGATTTCGTTTTCTCCCTACTGACCCGTTTGGATTGATCACCCTGTAGAGATGGAGAGAGGTTTGCGTTGTGTACCTACATCCTAAAAAAATATTTGAATTTATTTTTCTGTATGTAAAGAAATATAAGAAATGCCATGCCAGAACAGAGTTGGACTACTTATCCGCAAAAAAAAAGCGGTCAATTGTCTTTTTCAATTGATTGTGTTTTTTTTTATTTAGACATCAGGCTAAAGTAACCTATACCTATGTCATCCATTGTGTCATAGTTTGGGAGTTAAAACTTTTAAGAATTAGTAAATTTTATTAAATGAATAATAAAATAATTAATCACAAGAAAAATATAAAAACAGTGGATCCAAGACCTCTGTTTAAGCGGAATACAGAAAAGTAATAAAATTTTAGTATTAAAAATATGAAATATCGCCAATTGACGCTTTAGGTGGCCCTAACCTAAAGAATAGGTACTGTTACTTTGCAATAATATTTATTAAAAGTAATCCTTCTTGACAAACTAGGACAGTCCGCGAACTATCTCAAGTGTTTACCACGTGTGCTAACGATTACGATAAGCAACCGTTTACTATTAGGCGGTTTTCACACTGCGATGGAATCGAGACGACGAGCGGTGCTGTGGATTTTTATGCCTTGATCACACGTACCGAGCAAACGGGCGAGACAGTAATATGTTTCTCGGCCGAGACAGTGATGTAAGCGAGTAGCTGTTTACACATGTTTTGAAATTAGCACAGTCAATTCAGTTCTATTAAGACTTTCGGACACGATGGATCGTAAAAAAATCGCCGAGTGGCGAGACAGTGCACGTTCAGACCGGCCGAGTGAGCGAGCGAGACAGTGCGGGGATGCGGGAGGGTGGACACTCGGCCTAGTAGATAGAACGGGAGCCGAGCTACTGTCTCGCCGCTTCGTTCGGCCGAGCGCTCGGCCGAGCACTCGGCGCTATATTTATACGCACCGAGTACTCGGCCGAGAGCACTGTCTCGCCCGTTTGCTCGGTGCGTGTGATCAAGGCATTAGTTTGAGCGGAGATGCGGTGTTAGTGTGTCATACCCTGCGGTTTTTGTGTACAAATCAAGATTCTATAGTACCAAGTTAAAAACCGCAGCACTGGACGCCGCTCCGATGTGCGGAGCAGTGTGACAACCGCCTTAAGTGTTGTCTTTGGGGGGAATTCAATCACGAATCAAAATATAACTTCAAAAGGGTAATATAGCGAAAATGTAATTTTTCACAAAAATCTACTTATCTCATACTACGCGCAACTATAAAAGGCATTGAAAATTTAATTTAGAAATAAAGCACTTGATAACATTTTACAAATTTGTTTTCTGACCTCGCGCATAAGGGCGACTATATTTTTTGTCCGCCCCCCCCCCTCCTAAGATGGCTTAAACTGTACCTTAGTTCAATCCTAAGATCCATTTTTTTTTCGTTTATTTATTACACGACACTGAATTAACACATAATAGTACATGACTGCAGACGCCAGGGAAGAAGGGCTTGTCGGGAATGCCTGGTGAGTAGGTATAGACGTCCGACTGTAAGGAGGCCGGTTAGTGATACGAAGCCGGAAAGCTTATTTCACGGCTAAGGCATGTATACCTAGTGCTTTTATCAAACACTAGCAATGCTGATAAATTATGCATATAAACCTTCCTCTTGAATCACTCTATCCATTAAAAACCGCATCAAAATCCGTTGCGTAGTTTTAAAGATTTAAGCATACAAAGGGACATAGGGACAGAGAAAGCGACTTTGTTTTATACTATGTAGTGATACACAATGAACTTAATAGTATGTTTGAATGTTAGGCTAATTAGTTAATGTTGAAATCCTGGGATTTATTAAATTAATTCGAGTCCATCTCCATACAACTCCAGCAACTTCAGCGCCGACACCAACGTTTAGGTATAAAAGCATCCGAATATCCGATGCCTGGTTATGACGCACGTTATGACGACATTTAATTGCATGTTTGAGAAAACTACTTTTTATCCCAAAAAAAATACTGTTCCCGTGGGATAAGTGGCGCGGCGGTGCTAGTGTTTAATATTAAACAAATGCATTGGAGGCGCATTTATTTAGAATGTATGTATGTATGTAGGTAAACACTTTATTGTACACAAAAACAAAAATACATTAAAAAGAAACAAAAAAAAAACATGTACAAAGGCGAACTTGTTTTATCTCTAGAATACAAATGAACATGATGATCAATTACAAAACCAGCTAATAACAAATATTTTCACTTCAAATCTGTGTCAACAGTTCACAATCAATACTTCAGTTGATAAATCGTATCAGTTCAAGTGTCTCTATTCAAGGTCGAAATAGTTACAAAATATGTATAGAGTGTGCAAGTAAAAGTATTACATTTTTGTACATAATAATTTATAAAACATTGGGAAGTGCGAGTCCGACTCGCGCATGAAGGTTTCCGTACCATAAAACAAGTTTGTTGTATGGGAGCCCCCCTTAAATATTTATTTTATTTTATTTTTAGTATTTGTTGTTATAGCGGCAATAGAAATACATCACTGTCTAGCTATCACCGTTCTTGAGATACAGCCTGGTGACAGACGGACGGACGGACGGACAGCGAAGTCTCAGCTAGTAATAGGGTCCCGTTTTTACCCTTTGTGTACGGAACCCTAAAAAAGTCATAACGTTAAGATAAAGATTTCATTAGAAATGTATGTATGATTTATTTAATATAAAGTGATTGTTAATATATAATAAGAAGAGAAGAGAGGTATAATAATGGTGAAGAGGGTCTAAAGTCTGTAGGTACATGATAGATATTCGAAAAAAAGTGGGCGGGGGATACTTAGAATCGATAACAATACAAGTTCCAACAGTTTTTAGAATTTTTGTCTGGTTATCTGTTTATCTGTTTGTCTATTTACCGGTTTGTCTGTTTATTTGACCGCGCATCACGTGAAAACGGCTGAACGGATTTGGATGAAAACTTCATGAATCTCTTAATTAATCCCCGACCATAAATTATAGGCTATAAAAATGTTACGAATAAAAAGGGGGGTAGCCACTACACTTGATTGAGTTGGGAAAGCATGACACCCTGCATTAACACATAGGCTACTTTTTATCCAGAAAAAATGTAGTTTTGTAGCGGGCAACACCGCGGCATACCTATTAATGATAACAGAAAGATGTACATTCATGCCAGATGGGCCTAATACCATGTGGGTCCTGTAACAGGAACATAAAATTGAAATATAGATTTTAATCGTCAAACTGAACAACATCTGTTCAGAAACTTTTTTTTAAATACTGTTTTCATATTATCATTATTTCAAACATTGAAATCGCCTTAGCATTGACATAGCTTACTAAATATCGAATGTTTCGCAATACATTGCTTCTTTGAATAAACTTAATTTTACACATTTACAGTATAGATGAGTTATTTTTAAAAGTTATTTAATAAATGCTGTTCAGTTTGAGGGGTAGAATCTATGTTTTAATTTATTGCTCCTGTTACAGGGCCCACCTGGTATGTAAAGGATAGTGACAGTAAATAAAAAAAACTTAAACACTACTAATTACTATGTACAAAAAAGCTAAAATTAAAATAAACTAAAACAAATTAAAATATTGCTCCCCTTTGGCAACGTACTGAAAATGCTGGCAGCATTTCCTCGCTGAACAGCTATGCTGATACGCTGTGCGAGGAAGCTGCCAGCTCTTCGGTCCCCAGTGGTCTCTTTAAGCCTTTTGGAGAGCTCTTTGTGAAAAGATAGTTAGTACATATGAAGGGTTACTTTACTTTATTTAACAATATCATCTAGCGATTAAAACCTGCTGAGGAGAAAAATAAAATACAAATACCATCTGAATATCTTAGCACACTAACATTTAAAAAGTTATTATTTCAATATTTAATTTACCATTTCTAACAGAAATAAGATACCGCTACCCCATGTTAATTCCTATACACAAACATTTTTGTCGCATTTTTGACGACCAAAACAATTGAAGGGGGTGTTTACAAAAACCACATAACTGACTAGACTCGTTGACAATATAACGGAACATTCCTATTGTTACTTATGTTGTTTTTGTAAACATCCTTTTAATTTCTTATTTATAATTCCACGCTTATTCTACGAGTAAATAGGATAAATTTCACCAGACAAAATTCTCGAGGTCATTTCGGTGCCTGCCAGTATTTTCACATCCCGATATTTAGTTGTTGTGATATTGCTATTCCAAATAATATTACTTTCTTAAATATGCCCATATATCATCATAAAAAGAGTCAAATTCTTGTCAGTGTAGAAACTATACATACTTCATTTTCCATCTAACTCTATTCATGGCCACTTACGACATGACGTCTACCCTCTCTTTCATTTGTTTAATGTAACTTTTTCTTGGTCTTCCTCTTCCCCGCTTCCCCTCAACCTTTGCTTCTATGATGTTATTTATATAAGCATCATGTCGTATAAGGTGCCCTAACTTTCCCTCTCTTATTATATTTAATTTTCGGTTCTTTTTTTCTTTTTTTTTAAGTACTTCTTCATTTGTAACTTTTTCCAACCAAGTGATCTTCTCCATCCTTCGCCAGCATTAAAATGCATCCAGCACCTCGCGGTCCCTTTGCTTCATGGTTCACCCCTCACACCCATATAAAGCAATGCTGAAATAAATGTTTTAATAAGTTTCTATTAAAATAAATATGCCCTATGTATCCATTATGTTTATTTTATTTGCCTTGAATGTCATATTCTTGGATGCGTTTCATTAGTCTAGTGGCCGAGATCTGAGCAATGACATGATGGATGTCAATACAATTTTGTCGCACCATCTCTGACGTCGAATACTATTTGTCTGTTGACAAATAAAACTCAATAAGTAACAAATACCTACTTGAAAGTAAAACTCGTATCTCAGTGTCTTTATTAAATACTAGTGAGTTTTAGCCGTTCCTGGCAATGTTTTCGCGAGTTATAGGTACTGTTTTTAGGGTTCCGTACCCAAAGGGTAAAAACGGGACCCTATTACTGAGACTTCGCTGTCCGTCCGTCCGTCCGTCCGTCCGTCTGTCACCAGGCTATATCTCAAGAACGGTGATAGCTAGACAGTTGAAATTTTCACAGATGATGTATTTCTATTACCGTTAAAAAAAATATTTAAGGGGGGCTCCCATACAACAAACTTGTTTTATGGTACGGAACCCCTTCATGCGCGAGTCGGACTCGCACTTGCCCAATTTTTTATAATTATTAAATCTAAATCCGTACATAGGTATATTACGAAGTTCTGAGGTACACACAAACATTGAATAACCTAAATTCAAAATGTAAAATACCCCAGACCGAATATAGCTAAGAAACATCTCGACAGACAATGCTTTCCATAAAAAAAAAACTGCATTCAACTTCGACCATCCGTTTGGAATCAAAATTTATAAGCCCTCTTACATTTATGACTGTATTACCAAATGGATGGGAAGGTCTTGTATAAATAATGACACAAAGGTAAATTAAGAAAGAAAAATTGAATGCGATCTAATCTACTACAATCGAAGCGGGGTTTGAACCCGCGACCTCTGCGTTTCCGGCGCATTGCTCTTCCAACTGAGCTATTCGATCGCTACGTCGATCACACCAAATCTTTCATCCCTTAATTCTTTACGCTACTGGAGCGCCCTCTGCGTCATATATGTTTTGAAATGCTTATGCGCATTAGCCATACCCTAGGATGTGCGTTTTACACGCAAGATCCCCAATCCCCATTGCTTTACAGCAAGTGTGAAGACTGCGAGAGAGATGGCGCTGTTCTAAATATTTGTATAGAATCTTTTTATCGATTCATATTTTGTATGTGGTAATACCACATTTTTATTTTTATAAATAATGACACAAAGGTAAATTAAGAAAGAAAAATTGAATGCGATCTACTACAATCGAAGCGGGGTTTGAACCCGCGACCTCTGCGTTTCCGGCGCATTGCTCTTCCAACTGAGCTATTCGATCGCTACGTCGATCATACCAAATATTTCATCCCCTAATTCTTTACGCTACTGGAGCGCCCTCTGCGTCATATATGCCATAAACGCAGAGGTCGCGGGTTCAAACCCCGCTTCGATTGTAGTAGATCGCATTCAATTTTTCATTCCTAATTTACCTTTGTGTCATTATTAATAAAAATAAAAATGTGGTATTACCACATAAAAAATATGAATCGATAAAAAGATTCTATACAAATATTAAGGTCTTGTATGTCAAGATGTTTCTTAGCTATGTTTGATGGAAATAAAAGCAGTCTCTAAAGCAGGCTTAATTGCACACCACAAAAAAGGTTACCAAACGAAAATAGATACAATATGTTTAATAACGATTTGCGATTTCTTCCAGACAACATTTTGGTAGTAGAGTTGATCCAAATAAACCACACAATGAGTAGGTTTTTTTATTTATAATGTAGGTTAATTACGATCTTAAAAAGGAGGGTAATGTTTGTTATTAACGTGCTACGTTCACATGTGCGTCCAAAAAACAATACTCAGTCAATCCATTCTTCATATGAATGGGCACATTTAACCAGTTTCAAATACAACAAGTAATGGGCTCATTTAGTACGTGAGAGGGCTATGTATTGCCTTCATTAAACACAGCCTGAATATTAAAGTTTCGCGCTCTTAATGTATGTAATAGACTTTGGTGTCGGCGGTAGGGCCTGCATTTTTTTATACTACGACGCACATTGGTGCGGGTTGTATGGGAGCGCGGAATTAATTATTTTTATGAAAGGCGGACGTTTAAAAAGTTTTGAAATGTGATTTTATCAATACAAGTAGATAAAATAAATAAAAAAAGCATTTAAAAATGTGTATATTTTGTATTAAAATCATGTATCATTACTTTCTCAAATCAATAATAGTAAGTGAAGAAAAAGACAATAATGCACGCATTTTATATCCAAATCAAGCCATTTGTTAATTAACTACCCTCATTAATATGTCTATATCTATGTGATTATTTTTCCTACCTCTAAATACGCTGATTAGTTAAATGATCATTATTCAAAAGATTGCAAGTATCGGCAGCTGGAATCAATTAAGTAATTATTTTCGATAAATAAGGTATCATTCGTGGTATGTTTTGGTGAAAGGCGAGGTGAGGCTAGAAAGTAATACCCAATTGAATATTAAAGATTGTCAAAATAGCGACCATGGTGTTTATAATCAAAGCCATACTCAAACCAATACAGAAATCACTGATATTATAAAACATAAAAATACCTTATTATATGGCTTATCAGATAAGAATAACATTTTGTATACTTTAGTGCCCGTTTTAGAAATATATTACCTGAAAGAAGCAACTTTTTTGACCAAAAATTAGTAATTGTTCAGCATCATGTGTTTTGTATTAGTTATTTATAAATAAATAATGCACCAAAATTGAAATCCTTTCAGTATAGAGTTGTAAAAGTATTCTACTGTTAGATTTAAGTCAAATAAATTACTTTAGTTGATGTGTAATTTTCGGACTTTATTCCGACCTTGCACCAATGTGCGACGGTGGCAAAAAATCATGCGGCCCGCTTTATGTTAAGCAGTTACCGACGCCTATGGGCGCTTGCGACTCCAGTAGCATCACACGCGCGTTGCCGACCCTTTAAGAACCTAATATTGTGCACTGCTGGACAAAGGCCTCCCCCAAAGTTCTCCACAACGATCGGTCTTGCGCCGCTCTCATCCAATTTCTGCCTGCGATCCTAACCAGGACGTCGGTGTCCACGTTGTAGGCTGCCATTCTCTTTCAAGAACCTTTCTGCCCCAACGGCCATCGGTTCTACATGGGTTCTACGAGCAATATGCCCCGCCCACTCCCACTTAAGATCATAATTTTTCCTTTTGTATGTTCGGTTGTTCAGGTTATCGGTTGTTCTGGTTGCACATTACTCAAGCAATTCTCATTAAATTTTATAAGTATGTAGGTTTAAGATTGATGTAACTTTTTTCTCGATTCAGTTTTCAATATTTCTCAAAATGGCGTAGATAGTGGGATTAAAATCGTAACAAAATAATAATTTTAGCCATTTTGAAACAAAATGGCGAGGTTTACAGCTCACAGATTAGTACTATTTCTATTACAATGTTGAGAACGCGCTGGAATCGGTAAAAACCAATTCATATGTAAATGGAATCATCCGGATCATACCGGATTACGAAGATATGCTCGGGTTGCTGTGAGCTTATTTTAATCCACGATTTTTGACAAACATTACCTACGGGGATTTATGTGATTTCTGTGTATTTTGTATTTATCCCGTCGAGATAAGATGCGAGTGTGAGTGACAGATGCATTGTCACTTAATTATCACGTGATAAACGCAACCATCATAGGGCCCCTGGTATTCTGAAAAATATACCAAAAAATATATAAATTTCCCTCCTAGGTATTTTCGGTACGGTATACCGTACTTGTAACTCATTCAGTTGCTCTCGAAAACAAGATATCTTTTCTTTAAAATCGGTTATTTTTTATCATAGAATGATTTCTGGAATGGTTGTATATATACAATTCATACGTTTATCGTAAGCTAAGTAAGCACGTAGACTAAGCTCAGTTGAAGTAATCGCATTCATTATAACAAAGTTTCAGCGATTCGTGACATTACATTAAGCATTATGTAATGGAGGTGTCTTGAATTGGAACTAACGACGTATACAGTGTGTATATTTGATATAACCGCATACTTTACAGGGGCTTAGTATAGGCACTTATTAATATATTTATCCGTAAATTATAAAAAAAACAATCATTTTTTTCATATAAAATAAATCAGCAAGCAATGTACTTGTTTGTTGTTGTTTGTTGACACATAACATCGTGATGTCACAGCTGTCACTAGTAATAACTACGCCATACATTGCGGCTCAGAACATTTTCAAAAATTAATTACGCTATGGCAGTTAACGTTAAGTTTATAATTGTTATAAATATCAGATTATAGCACTAAAATCTCCGTCTGGCTACAATATGCGGTTGTATCAAAATACACGCTGTACAAGAGATGTGAATATAGGTGACATTTTATGTAACCTACGTCTCATAATATTTACATTCTAATTACATGTATCTTGCTATGAAAAATGTTTTTCTTTATTGCACTGCTTATCTTGTATCTATAGTATTTTTTTTATATTCGAATCGACCTAGTCCCAAACGAAGCAATGCTTGTACTCGTATTAGACCACGATAATTGTAATTAACTAGCGACCCGATACTAAATTATGCATGTATAATAAATATTAGGGGTGTAACGAATATTCGCATTCGCATTCGCGAATATTCGCAAGTTTTTGGATATTCGCATTCGCATTCGTATTCGCAAGAATACCTGCGAATATTATGCGAATATTTTTCATACATTTTCGGCCTCTAAAATGAATAAAGAAAAGACCAAAACCGCTAAAAGTGAGTCATATTTGTATGGGTATAAATATGTCCAATAATGACTACCGTAATTTGAATTTTCAATAATTTGAATTTTACTGGGTAGGTACGTTATCCATTTTATTAAGGAGGGTACGGTGTTCCACTGCTGATGTTCGACAAAGGCCTCTCTCTCATTTTTACACGTGTCCCGGTCTTGGGCTAGTACTCATGGAAGACATTCGGGACCTCTCGCCATCTCCGTCGAGGTCCGCCGGGACGCCGCACTCAATTTTGTGGAACCCACGTGGTAGTCAGTAGTCACTTTAACCCCCCAGTCCTCTGAACATGCACCAGATTTATTCAGCCCAGTCTTATTTCAGTTAGAAGTGATATTCATAATGTATGTATATGTAGTGATATTCAGAATGTATCTATTTCTAATTATTGTATTAAGCGGTTTACACTCACGTGAAATTGTCAGGAACGGCCCGACATGTTTGCCGCGTGACGAGTTTGCCGCGGCGGTGTACGGGCAGCCGTCCCTGATGAAGGGCTCCATACGAGTTCGAAACATGTCGGGCCGTTCCTGACAATTTCACGTGAGTGTAAACCGCTTAATACAATAATTAAATATGTCTCACGAAAGTTTTAATAAAAGTATCTATTTCTGTTCAGGAATTTATAGTTTTATTTTTTTAATTTTTTGTTGTATAATGTATTGCTTAAAGTAACCCAATAAGGCCTAGTTTTCCCTCTGGGTTGGAAGGTCAGATGGCAGTCGCTTTCGTAAAAACTAGTGCCTACGCCACATCTTGGGATTTAGGTAGCCGACCCCGATTGAGAATTCATTCTCAAAAAATGGGACAAAAGGCTAGGAGGATGGAATATACTGCTTAAAGTGGGTTCATCTAAGACAATCTATTTACGTTTTTAGATCAGGAATATAAGTTTTAATGAATATAGGTGAATTTTCCAAGAAACTATTTTTTGAAGTGAAAACTCCTTTAACGGCGCTTGGCACTTTTTAGATGGGTAAAAAATGTTAAACTCGCGTCAGATCCTGATCGAAAAAGTATTAAACAATTGGTAACCTAACAAACGTGTCTGTTTCAAAGAAAGGGAACCTTCGAACAACAAAATGTTGTAAGTGACAGATGGTGAAGCGTAATCATAAACTTACATTAGTAAAAAATAGAGATTAAAATAGAAATCAAGTGTCAGTGAGATATAATAAAATCGGAGCTTTACTTCTGCCGGCACTCCCGGAGTGCAACCCGTCCTTTTTTTAAAGCTAGTTTCTTTGCTCTTTGTTCCATTAGAATTTTTATTACACAGCAATGTTTTTACTCTGTAGATGAATATTTATGTCATGATCTATAAATTATTTAATAAAAAAATAACATGAAAGTCTTTGATATATTAAGCGCTGTAATGTATATGATAGTTGTTATTGACCATTATGTTGTTTTTGAATGTGATATTAATTAAGATTAAGATTATTATTACTATAATTACCATGTACCTAACTTCATTAAAGCATAAGATTTATATTTTACGTGTTGTGTTAACAGCAAGACATGTGAAACTGATATTTATATTTTATAAGACCTATTATTGTACACCAATTGAATAATTGACGGAGTCGCTGTCGCCGGACACGGCGAGGAGTACTATATATATAATAATATATTGTACACCATGTTTTTAAGTAAAATAAATATTGATTGATTGATTGATATTACTGTCAAAATAAGCAATATTCGCATTCGCATTCGCATTCGCGAATGTCAGTCAAATATTCGCATTCGCATTCACATTCGCGAATGTCCAAAAATCAGCATTCGTTACACCAATACATATAAACCTTCCTCTTGAATCACTCTATCTATTAAAAAAACGCATCAAAATCCGTTGCGTAGTTTTAAAGATCTAAGCATACATAGGGACAGACAGACAACATGAAGCGACTTTGTTTTAATATACTATGTAGTAAACCCTCGTCAAAAAACACTATTTGTCTCTCCCTTAGTACACTGCAATAATAATCGCTCCTTTAACTTTGTGGCTCATACTGTTTTTGTTTTATTTATTACTTTACAATATATTTATTTATTATGTCTTAGTATTTATGTAAGTATACCTGTATATTTTTATTTATGTATGTTTATTACTTTTGTCTTTTATGGAAGTCGTTCATTTAGTCCTATTATTATTATGCACCACCAATTTCAAACATTTTTTTCAACTACTCCGCTACCTAAAGGTTGTCTGGAAGAGATCGCTATTTAGCGATAAGACCGCCGGTTGTTTACCTCTGCCTGTTATTTTAATGTATTTCATGTTGTGTTGTATATTCCTTGATGTTGGAGGTGTGCAATAAAGAGTATTTGTATTTGTAGTATACAAATACATATAGATAATATCCATGAGCCTTGAACAAATATTCGAGTTCATATTTTTCCTTGTCAGAATTCGAACCTAGCACCGCTGGCTCAGGAGGCAGGTGTACTACAAACTGCAATTTAAGAGGCCTTATTCCCTTTAAAATTTATTTTTTCATATTATGATAAATAGGTATATTGAAAATTTTAAGCAACTTTTTGAAATGAATAATACTTTTCCTCGAGTTGTAGGTAGTAACATCGCTATATCATGCTTTTATTGCGTGCAGTCGAAAATAAGTAAAAAAAACAATTATCTGCGTGAGTTTTGTCAATTTCAAGTAGTTATTGAAACAAAAATTACCAATGAAAAATTCAAACTGTAGGTTTCAAATATATACCAATAAATCCCAACAGCCCTATTCTAGGTAGTAACATCAATAATATGTTAAGAATCCTGTTTGATCATAGAGAAAAATGTCTAAAGCAATCAGCATTTTAAAAGGAATAAGGGCTCTTAAGCGTGGCTAGTACACACAAGTCCAAAACGTTAAGTGTGCTTATTTCGACAGAGCCAGCCAGAGACAGATATTGGTTCACGCGTTTGTTAGCTACAATGTCACAGCCAGACACACATGTTAAACGTTTAACACCTATGTTTTCGTCGGAATAATAAAACTTGTTAAGCTTGTCCATGAGAGAAACATAGGTTTAGTCTTTCATTTTATTAAGTCATTGTTTTGGGAGCGATACTACCTAAAAATATACAAATAAGAAAAATAATAAACTTAAATTTCACTTTCGTATCAGTTTCATGAGGTTCACTATCTTAATTACTTGTGTAAAAGATGTAATAAAAAAAAAGTCGGATAATTAGACAAATTGGGAAAGATAAACTGAAAGAAAGAACTAATTACATGATATCAGCAGACGCCAAAGTTTGGTTAGTTGTTGGATTAAGGTAAGTACATACTCTTGTCGTTTTTGCTGCTATGAACTTTTCTTAATTTACAAAGAAGCCAAAGGATTGCAGGACAAATCATAATTTTACTGATTACCTTTGTTACTGTGGTTACCTTGAAAAGTGTGAATTAAAAATAATCAAAATCTGTAACATAAAAAATGACAAAATTTCTATTATATAGTTGATTTTTGTAATTACACTTAATTTATAAAGGCGAAGGTTTGTGTGTTTTGTATGTTTATTACTTCATCGTACTCCAACGGCTGGACCATTTTGATACATTTTTATATAGATGTAGCTTTTTATCTCGAATGTTGTGTTCCCGTGAGATTAGCGGGCAACACCGCGGGCCGTAGCTAGTAGTATAATAAATAAATCTGAATTTTGAATTAAAAACATGACTGTGTTGTATTATTTGCTAAAAGGTGTAAATTATTGTCGTTGGGATAAAAAAGGTTGAAGGTAATTTTTTTTCAGCCCGCTGTCGGGTTTAATTTTATTTGGCTTCAAGAGTCGTATCAAGAGCCTTCAGCAAACTTGTTAAGGGCCCCTTCTTAGTATTTCAAAATGTCGTTCGTATCTCTCTGAAGTAATGTAAATTACCACGCTTTTCTCGCTGACACAGTCAGAGAGGGACAGTAATCGCATATCCACTAGATTGCTTTTGGTAATTACGGCTACCTGTTACCGCTCTTATTTTATTATATAAATAGAGTCCATCTCAAAAGTCGAAGCAATTGAGTGGATATGAGAGCATGACACAGTGGGTTGGCTCAGCGCGCGGTACATGATTCTAATAATGGTATAAAAAAACCGGCCAAGAGTGTGTCGGGCCACGCTCAGTGTAGGGTTCCGTAGTTGCCCATCCTTCACAATAGACGGGCTTAAACCGCTATTTTAAGATGATTGGATGAGAGGAGGTTAATTACGAGAAAGTTTTTAAGCTCTATAAAAAGGTCGTAAACGCCAAAGTAACTGTAATTACTTATTACCTTCTGGAAGTTATCGATTATACGCGCCAGATTGAGCGGAATATTTTAATGCAGTATGGCACTTCACTAATATGTGTAACGTTCGAAGTATAAAGACACAACGCGGCACCTACGTCATTTTAAAGAAAATTATGAAATTTTGCGATAACTCAAAAACGGCTCTACGGATTTTGTTTAATATAGTTTTCATTGAAAGTACTTTAAGGCCTCATTTTCATGAATTTTTCCATAATTTTTTTAACCGTGTTTGAAAAGTTAGAGGGGTGCTATTTTTTTTATTTTCGGAGTGAATGCTTACCAAACTGCTGACGTTATCAAAAAATACTAGTGTTGAAACGAAAAAAAAAAATTTCGCCACTAGGTGTTCGAGCTGTACCCCAAAAAAAAAATATTTTTAGTTTTTATATTTTATTTACCGTTTTGTCGGCGTGATAAATACACGCTCAAAATTTTAGCTTTATAGTACTAATGATCACGGAGCTAAGCCGCGGACCGACAATACTGACAGACGGACATGGCGAAACTATAAGGGTTCCTAGTTGACTACGGAACCCTAACACAAGAAATTAATTTATGCATTACAGTTGTCATGTTCTTTGACAAAATTCTATTTTTTTGCAATGATTGATTTAAAATACTCACGATTTTATGAGATAAGGGAATCGGAAAGTATCATGATACACTACTGGCAACACGGATTGACAGAACCAACCAACCAATCATAGTGTGATGACTGATGACGTCAAAAGTTACACCTGTCATATCGGAGTGGCATACCTTGTTTACTTATACCATGATTCTAATCAAGTCTAGTTTGGAGTCTGAGCAGTGTCTTTTACAAGGTGACAAGAAATGGTACCTGAGCTATCTTAAGGCCTTATCACACTTGCGATTTGCGAGCGAGTTTTCTATACAAATTAGATCGATCTGCCGTATTTATTATCAGGCACATCATGATATGCCTGGTAAACTTTTAGCCAAATCATGAAATGGCAGCGTTTCAGCAGCGGCAGGTGGATTTTACGATCGGCCACCGACATCTATACCGTTATAAAATTCTAGAAATGTACTGAAAATCAGTTTTCTATCATTTCTAGGGTTCATGGATTGTCATTTGTTTTGTAGGGGCGCGCGGCGCCATGCCAGTCTGGCGCCAGCTGTTGCTCATGATTTCCATTGTCATCGTTATAGGATACTTTGATGATGATTAATGAATTCATTCATTCTGCAGCTCATAGTACAAATGTTTTAATATTTCCTTTATTTCTTTACTACTGTTTAGTTGCTTTACTGTGACATACGTGTATCAAGGACCTCGGAATTGTCTCAAGGGCTGCACGGGACGTGATTTAGATACCCGGGGCTTTTTAACGTCTCGCACGTATTCTGAAGTCTGAGCAGTGACAGCACAGTGGCAAGAAATGTTACCTCAGTTCGGTTACCTGAGGTATCTTATGTGTAGAGATTGGACGTAGGCATCATTATCATTATACACGGTATCCTGTATGTTATGGACGACTTCCTAATCCCCAATTTACATTTATATTTATTTATATATTTTTTAAAGTTATTATAAAGTTGTCCATTGAATATCGTACTGCGAACTACCCCGCGCGAAGTACCCTAATAGCGGTATTAGAAATCAGTGTTCTATGGAGAGATAGATTATTTAAAAAAAAATTGCGCGATCCAGGATCCGAACGCGTGGCTCCAGCCACAAAATAGATAGGTACAGAAATCAATCTACATACAAGAGCGCTCGAGCAAACGCACACGTAGATATTGCTCACGGACACGTCAAGCGGATGGCACTCGCGCTCGCACTGGTCTGAACTGGTCCGAGATATCGTGAGCAATGTCTATGTGTGCGTTTGCTCGAGCGCTTGTATTTAGATTGATTTCTGTACCTATCTGTTTTGTGCTCCAGCCGTACAGACCATCTGTAGGTAAAAAACAACCTTATCCGATAATCACGCCGAAATGGCTGTTAATTCTAAACGTCGCAAAATAAAAAGAAACCCAGGTTCAAACATAGGTGCCGCTAAAAAAATTGAAGATTCAGATTCAGATTTCTTTAAGAAATCTGTTTAAATAAAAAATAGAAAAGATAAAGATGGTCACAAATATGTATATCTGAATATACATCGTGAAATTAAGGGTGAAAAGATGGTTATAGGACCCTCCACTGGTCCCTTTGCCCGATAACGAAAAAGAAAAGGTTGTATACAAACGAAGTTGGTCACCTTTGGGTTGTAGAATAAATTAGATTTGCAAGCCAATGTGCTAAAAGTGTCCTCAATAAATTAAGAATTTAAAAACACCCCCGATACAAGTATAGCTGATGATCATAAAACCCTCATTAAATGAGTGATACAGAAACTGCTGCTAAAACTGAACATAACTATTGTTATCTTTAATATTGGCTGAGATCTTGTCACTTGTTTAAATTAAAGCTGAATATCTTGGAAACTACTGGTCATATTTCTACCAATACCAAACATAACAGCTAAGAACCACTTCGGCACAGTCAAATTGGTCCATCCGTTTAATGGGAGCTACGATGCGACAGATACACAAATACACAGATACTCAGATGCCTCTATTTTTGTCGTGGGCTAAAACACATCTTACTAAAATATACTTAGTGATTGAAAGTGTGTATACACACTTTTAAGGCATCTTCAATATCTTTGTCAATACTATACAAAAGACGAGTCGTGCAGAGGTCGCCAAAATTTCATTGATGAAATAGTATTGTATTTCCAGACCCTAAGTAAATATTAGACGGACAGAAGTGACCTTTAGTTATATTGAAGGCTTTCAGGTTAGCAAATATCTACTAAATGTAGTGGTAAAATAATATTACGGAATTGATATTTGAAAATACTAGCTAGAAGTCTGGCTAGCCAAATAATGTTGACAGATATTTCCTTGTGGTATAACCAATTGTTTATGATTTAAACAATTTAGTAGGTGATACAGTACTTTTATCTCACGAGCGCGGGTGAGCCATGTTTGTGTGAGTAGATGTACATGCACATTGCCTCTGTGTGGGTGAGCTTGGGAGCGTTCAGTGCCGGCTCACCCACGCAGAGCCAATGTGCATGTACATTACTCACACTAACATGGCTCACCCGCGCTCGTGAGATAAAAGTACTGTACTAGTTCTAACATTAGGATCGAGTTGAATTTGCCGTAGTACTTATGTATTTTTTTTTGTGATGGATTAATATAACGGATTATGGTATTGTCGAGCTAGGTCTTATTACACACTTCATTTAATTTTTCGCCTTGTATATGTTTAGAAAGTGTAAACATATGTGTTTGTCGTTGACTGTACTGTACACAATGGTAGAAATTACGTGAGCTGACTATGAGTGCAAGTCAACATATATATTTAACTTATTTCCTTAGGTACAATAGGTGTATCAGAAAATCAAAACTATAATTCCTGCTACACAAAGTGTGACCAGCCGCATTTTTAGGGTTCCGTAGTCAACTAGGAACCCTTATAGTTTCGCCATGTCCGTCTGTTCGTCTGTCCGTCCGCGGCTTAGCTCCGTGATCATTAGTACTAGAAAGCTGAAATTTGGTATAAGTATGTGCATGTATAACGCCGACAGAACAGTAAAATAAAAATTCAAAAATTTTATGTTTTTCGGGTACCTCTCGAACACCTAAAGTGGGGGTGAATTTTTTTTCTTTTCAACTCTGGTGTGTGGGGTGTCGTTGAATAGGTCTTGTAAAAATAATGGGGGTCTTTTAACATTATTTTTTGATAAAGTCAGCAGTTTTGTATATATTCGCTCCAAAAACAAAAAAATAGTGTCCCCCCCCTCTAACTTTTCAACCACGGGTCAAAAAAAATCGGAAAAATTCATGTAAATGAAGCCTTATAAGTACTTTCAATGAAAACTATATTGAACAAAATCGGTCGAGCCGTTTTTGAGTTATCGCCAAATTTCATATTTTTTCTTTAAAAGGACGTAAGTTGACTTCCTGAAGGTAATAAGTGATTACAGTTTCTAGGGCGTTTACGACCTTTTTATAGAGCTTAAAATATTTCTTAACTTAAACCTCGGGCTTAAAACAGCAGTTTATTGTGAAGGATGAGCAACTACGGAACCCTACACTGAGCGTGGCCTGACATGCTCTTGGCCGGTTTTTTTTTTTATTTAATTTCCCGCCAAAACTTTAAATAATATTTCATTAGCCAGACTATATGTCTGAGACTTACGGCAGTTTTCTCTGTAAATAAATTTACTGTCATATTCTGTGAAAAGGTTATGCTACGTTTACACGCTTGCCAAGCCTCGGCAAGCCTACAGGACGAAGTTATATATTAGAGTGAGCACGATGTAGTTCCGTCTCACTTTAACATATGACTGCGTCCTGCACGCTTGCCGAGGTAGCATTAAGGTTACTTATGCGTAATACATTTCATACGACCGAGTGCTAGAACAAATCACAAGCCATTTTCAACCGTCATGTTTTGAAAAAGCGTTCCTTATTCCAAAGAGGGCCGTTTTGAGTAAAACAACACATTTTCATATCCTTAATGGGCATTGGAGTGAGATGCAAAAAGTTAGATCGTTAATAAAATGGGATAGTTTGCATTAAAATAATTAAAACATTTTTTCATTCGCAGGGTTCCGTAACAAAATATGTAAAAGGAACCTTTATGATGAAACTGTGTTCATTTGTCACCGATGTGCCGTTCTCAAGAAGGTTTTCCGATTTGTATGAAGTGAGATAATTCTCGAGAACTTTTATCATATAAAACTTTATTAGGTTTTCTGGACTGTCACACATTTAGATAAAACAGTTTAAACGGATTAAATCGCGTATATCTATTTATGTATGTCTGTGTATATTTACCCATATGCGTACTTGTTTTCTGTTGGTATCTAATTATGTGTTCCCTGCGCCTTCTGCTGCATCTACTGTACCTATATTAAGTAAAATTTTCATCAATTTACACTACAAAGGTTGTCTGGAAGAGATCGCTTTTTAGCGAGATGACCGCCTGTTGTCTACCGTTACTTATAAAATGTATTTGTTTTGTTTCCTGTGAGTCAATCTTTGAAAACGGTAACAGTTTTTTTTTCCTTTATTTAAATAGCTTAGTCATTAAGCGACTATGGCTTTCTGTTAGTTTACAGTTGTTATAATATCTTATCTCCCATTTAAACCTATTAAAAAAAATTGTACAAAACTTTAGCCTTATCTGAAGAGTGAAGTGCCAAAATCTGATTACGCCCGTCCTTCAAAAATGTGAGTCTCATTCAAGTCTTCCCTTCTCACATCTTCATTCTGGACACATTCCATATTAATGTGGTACTAAATATATCTAGGTTAACGGTAACTGTATAGATGCCGAAACATCATGAATATAGGTACGCGATATAATCCGTTTACATTGTTTTATTTAACATTTCTCACATTCAAGATTTTTTGGAAACGGGACATCACTAACAGTACCATTAATTGGGAACTATTAATGCTATAGCTTAGCAAATTGGAATAAATAGTTAAAAACACGGCTTATCCTATTATTGGTGATTTTTTACAAACAAAACGAAAGGAAATACCTATAGTTTAGTTTAGTTTATTTATCACACCATTACAAATTTCTTATAAATACAAGTACATGTCAGTTTATATTACTCGTCGGAATGTGATCGTTAAACAAAAATGATATTCGTAATATTAATGCAATAAACATTAAGATAAATGAATGTCTGAATAATAAATAAAATTAAAGTACACAATAGTGTAGTTACGATTAAATATATCGATATAATTCGAATGCCAAAAAAGTGTGTAGGTACACATCAAAATAAAAATAAATTCCATGTCATTCCATGTCATGGAATTTATTTTTATGTAAAATTAATCTAGTAATGTTAAATTAATATTTATGAACTAGCACAATACAAAATTCATTGTATGTCAGTATTATAATTAAAAATACAATGTTAATGAAATTAAGGTAAATATAAAATATAGTAACTAATAATCTGATCATCAAGAAGTTGTACACTCGATTATTTTGACATATTCATTAACTGAGTGAGGGCACTTTTCCAGTACAATGGCAATGGAATTAACCGATACGGCCATAAAGAGATATTACTCTTTTTTTTATTATGTGCAAGTTGAGAGTGTAAAATTTTCCTTTAACAACCATAACGGTAATGTCCCAAAGTTGAAGACGATCTATATCTGGGACAAATCTCACAGTTAAGAGATGTATATTGTCTCCGGGTATAAATTACAATAAATTTACCTTTACTTTCAGAGACGTAAAGTGTCTCAGGCATCAATATTAAAATAAAATAAAAATATTTAAGCTTATTACTTCAGGCGATACGTTTGCTCGTTTGCCCCCTATGACATAAAAAAAAAAAAAAAAAAATCTTAAGTTAAACGTGGTTTGACGGAGATGTAAAAGGTCTCGACAGTCATTTAGGTGTAAAGAAAGTGTCTCCAAACGTCAAAGACAATTATAATCTAAGTAAGACTAAGAAGAGACTAGGTAGACCGATGAAGCACTTAGTTATGAGGGGCGCAAGAGCGATCGTTGTGAAGAATTTTGGGGGAGACCTTTATCTAGCTGTGAGCGTCTTTCGGCTGATATGATGAATAACGTGATAAATCCAAGATTTTTTTCAATTGGAGAACCGCAAAGCTCCGTCGAATCGGGCTTCTGAAAGCAGTCAAGTAAATGCTTGCAAATAACTCCTAACTTTTATGCTGAATGGCGTTATCAGATTAGCCAAACTATTATTGGATACAATTTCCTTACGATAAGCAACTTTCGCCTAGTGATGGGAGTTTAATAACTTGATATTTAATATAAATAAACTATTTCATTTACAATAGATTTTATTTAATATAATCTCAATTTTTTTCACCCTTGGGGAAGTAAAAAGACATATTTAATCCTCTTTTTACGTTAGCCACAAATGAAAGTGTAACTATTATTTGTTGGTGCATCAAAATGTATGCGTTTACTAACAAAATAATTGTATAATTTATTTTTTTATTATTATAATGATTAGGTACTTCATGAGATATGTCGTCCGTTAGACTTTGTAATCAATCCCTATTCGAAGACAAAAGAACGCATAAGTGTATATTTACTATACACATCAAATAAACAACCATTCCTTGATATTAGTAGGGATTATAAAATACGGGCAAAATCGATTCAAATGACGTATGAAGTAACAGCCCTAGCACTCCAATTTTTTACTCACTCGCTCGGAAAACCTTCGTTTATAGCGCGAATTCGCGCAAAAGTCTATTTTATCCGCTTGTGTGCAAAAGTCATTTGAATTTCGAACACGATGATTGTGACTCTTTGTGATGCATGTAACTTTAACCCCCTGATTCCCAATGTATTTAGTACATACATATACATACCTGGGATAACTCGGGGCACCTATACGAAAGTAACTTAAGTAACGTAGCAAAAAATATATCGATGTTACTATTTCTCCACATTTTCAAATAAAAAATAAACATATTAAAACGTGTATTTACATGTTTATTTTAAAATAATTTTCATAATATACGTAAATTGTATTTTGATTGAAATGGCATCCTTATACTTTTATTATTTTAATTTAAGACGCTCAATATCAGATCAGATATGACATCGAACCTCTTTATAGTAATCGAGAATGTTCAATGAGCACATATATTAATTTAATTATATCGACATCTTTTTTATCGATATCCTATCCCTAGAATGTGCCCCGAGTTATCACAGGTACATAAACTACAACGTTAACTATTTATCTATATTTGTCATAATCATCATCCTAGCCTTTTTCCCATGTCATTTGGGGTCGGCTCTCCGTATCGTTTTGCGCCATTCTTCTTTATTTTGCGTCATATCAGGGCTTACGCCGGTCGTCTTCATGTCCTTTATAATTGTACTTGTCCAAGTCGTAGGGGGGCGGCCTCGGCCTCTCTTACCCTCTTCAATGGTATTTAGCACCCTTTTAGTCATGTGGTCGTCGTCCCTGCGCATTACATTGCCATTTACCATCTCAGACGACTCTCGCGCATCTTTTCCGGAATTGGCGCAACCTTAAATGTGCCACGGATGTATTCATTCCTAACTTTATCCATTTTCGTTACGTCTCCAGCCCACCTTAACATACGCATTTCTGTACAGTGTAGCTTATGCTCATCTTGCTTGCGCGTGGGCCAGCATTCCGCTCCATACAGAAGGGCAGGTCGAACCGCTCTCTTGTAGATGTTCCCCTTTACGCGCACAGGCATTTGCGAGTCACACAGCACTCCAGTCAGTGCTCTCCACTTTTGCCAACCCGCTTGAATTCTATTTTCTATGTCTTTTCTGGTACGCGTTTCACTAGTTATCACGGATCCCAGGTCTATCTATATTTGTCATAAGGCTTAAATTAAGTTGACAAATTATAAATGCTGGGAGTTAGGATTTTAATTTTTAATTCGTGTGCATTTCTCTTGTTTATTTGGTTTGGATTGGAGTGTGTTATGTCACTTATGTCTTAAATTTGATATGTTAAAAAGTGGGCAATTATTTTTATATTTCAATAGTTTTTCTTGCATCTCGCATTTTCGTCGCCGTAGTGAGGTGAAAAGTTGTATGTTCCGCACGGCTGTTAAATTATCTGACTCCTCGTGCCTTGAAAGCCTCGCTGTGCTCGGGAATCTATCCTTGTACAATTCGCTTCGTTCATGGTTCCATCTTAGGTAAATATACCTTAGCTCGCTCACCTTTCAATTTCAACACCCGCGCCAAATAACAACTTTGCAGCCTTGCATATCAAATAACTATTGCTCGCATTTTTCGATCCCTGGATATCACTACATAGTATCAAACAAAGTCGCTTCCTGTCTGTCTGTCTGTCCCTATGTATGCTTACATCTTTAAAACTACGCAATGGATTTTGATGCAGTTTTTAGGGTTCCGTAGTCAACTAGGAACCCTTATAGTTTCGCCATGTCAGTCTGTCCGTCCGCGACTTAGCTCCGTGATCAGTACTAGAAAGCTGAAATTTGGTACGAGTATGTGAATGTATCACGCCGACAAAACGGTGAAATAAAAACTAAAAATAAAAAAAAAAACGGGTACTTCTCGAACACCTAAAGTGGGGGTGAATTTTTTTTTCGTTTTAACACTAGTGTGTTGGGTGTCGTTGAATAGTTATTTTTAAAATAACAGGGGTCTTCAAACATTATTTTTTGATCAAGTCAGCAGTTTTGTAAATATTCGCGTCGAAAATAAAAAAAAGAGTTTCGCGGGTCAAAAAATTATGGAAAAATTCATGAAAATGGGGCTTTATATATACTTTCAATGAAAACTATATTTAATGAAATCGGTCAAGCCGTTTTTGGGTTATCGCAAAATTACATAATTTTCTTTAAAATGACGTTAGAGCCGCGCGGTGTCCTTATACTTCAAACGCTACACATATTAGTTAAGTGCCATACTGCATTAAAACATTCCGCTCAATCTGGCGCGTATAATCGATAAGTTCCAGAAGGAAATAAGTAATTACAATTACTTTGGCGTTTACGACCTTTTTTATAGAGCTTGAAATCTTTCTCTCGTAATTTAAACCTCGAAGCCCGTCTATTGTGAAGGATGGGCAACTACGGAACCCTACACTGAGCGTGGCCCGACATGCTCTTGGCCGGTTATATTTGATAAATAGATAGAGGCATTTAAGAGGAAGGTTTATATGTATAATACATGCATAATTATAGCATTGCACCTGTGCGAAGCCGGGGCGAGTCGCTAGTAACATTATAACACATTTACACATCACTATCCACAACTCGGCGAAGTTCTGGCAGCAAAATAACTAGTTTTTGAAGATATATCATAATGCAGTTAGGAAGAACTGACTACAGGACTCGTTTGTTACGCTTGTGATACGGTTTTGATGAGTTTTCTTATGAACTGATATTTGTTTGGGGCGAGATTTCCTCATAGGGCTTGTGCAAAAATCACGTGAGGTTCAATAGGGGGGTCACGAAAAAATCACGATATATATCACGTTGGGGGAGGAGGGGGAAGGAGACCTCACGTGTATTTTTCAAATCAAAATCCATATTTTTTCTCGGTTTCGTTTAAAATAAATCTTCACTTGTTAAATACTTCAAAATAGAGAGTTTATTTTACGAAATTTTGGCGGAAAAAAAATACACGTGAGGTAGTGAGGGCCCCTCCTTAGCAAATAACCTCACCAAATATCACCAGGGGTGAGGGGGGTCAAAAAGTAGCCGAAAAAACCTCACGTGATATGTGCACAAGCCCATAGCGGTCGACATACATTAGGGATGACGACTGATGTTGAATTATACCGGGTGTGGCCTTTAATAGGAGCAATAAAGTAAAACATGGATTCTTTCCTCGAAACTGAACATTTGTTAAGCAACTTCTGAAAATAACGTGTACTTACTTACTGCGCTGACTCAACGACCCAAAGTGGATCTTGGCCTCCGACACCAGAGAACGCCATCTTCTTCTATCTTGAGCTACCTCCCGCCATTCCGGTCGATGACGTTCAATCAAGTCTTTAATGACTTGGTCACTCCACCGTTATCGGGGACGCCCAACTGGACGTTTCCCGCGTATTTATTAAAATAACGTGTATTAAATGATATTTTGTAGAATAATGTTTTGACAAAGAAGCAATGTAGGTACTACTGAAATGTCCGATATCAGTGGAGGTTTATCAATGCTCAGGGACTGTCAATGTCAGACGACGTACATTAAAAATACTATTTAATTTGTTTGAAATAATCAAATTCTGAAAAAACACTTATTCAAACTTCTGAAAACTTTTTTTAAAGTAGCTGAACAAATGTGGTTCAGTTTGAAGAGTAGAATCTGTTTTAATTTATTGCTCCTATTACAAGCCACACCCGGTACAAAATACTATAATCAGGTATTAGACTATACTGAAAATAAACTGTATAATTGAAACCACTAAATACACATTAAAAAAACCGGCCAAGAGCATGTCGGGCCACACTCAGTGTAGGGTTCCGTAGTTTCCCATCATTCACAATGTTTTAAGCCCGAGGTTTAAATTACGAGAAATTTTTTCAAGCTCTATAAAAAGGTCGTAAACGCCACAGTAACTGTAATTACTTATTACCTTTTGGAAGTTATCGATTATACGCGCCAGATTGAGCGAAATGTTTTAATACAGTATGGCACTTAACTAATATGTGTAACGTTCGAAGTATAAGGACACCGCGCGGCACCTACGTCATTTAAAAGAAAATTATGATTTTTTGCGATTTCTCAAAAACGGCTTGACCGATTTTATTCAAAGTCAAAGTGCTTATAAGGCCTTATTCTTATAAATTTCTCCATTATTTTTTGACCCGTGGTTGAAAAGTTAGAGGGGGGGACGCTATTTTTTGATTTCTGGAGCGAATATTTACAAAACTGCTGACTTTATCAAAGAATGGTGTTAGTAGACCCCTATTATTTTCAAAAGACAACGACACCCAACAAACTAGTGTTGGAACGAAAAAAAAAACACCCCCTTTAGGTGTACGGGAAATACCAAAAAAAAAGTTTATTTTTTAATGTTTTTATTTTACCGTTTTGTCGGCGTGATACATACACATACTGATACCAAATTACAGCTTTCTAATAATGATTACGGAGCTAAGCCGCGGACGGACAGACAGACATGGCGAAACTATAAGGGTTCCTAGTTGACTACGGAACCCTAATACGCGTAGCCAAATAAACTACCACTAACTTTTAGACATTATATTATTTTTAATAGTACAAAAACTAAAAAGAAGACGTGTTTTGACTCCTGATTTTTACAACATCACAAGAGTTATCAAACACCGTATTAAGTATATAAATAAAATAGCTCATGTCATGAAAAAAAGCAATGTGCTTTGATAATAAGTACTAACTACAAATTACGCAAGTTACCCTTTAATTGCTTTTTTTTTGTTTAGCGTGGTTGAGCGCAATCTATCTCTACTAAGTGCTACTTTTCATTCCAAATAAAAAAACTGGTCAAGTGCGAGTCGGACTCGCGCACCGAGGGTTCCGTACAAACACTTTCCATCCTTAAGTGGTTAAGTTAAGTTTGCACCTGGTATGTATAGCGCTCCATACAAATGAGGTGCAAAGTTAACGCAACCAATCCCGTTTGTTGTATGGGAGCCCCCCTTAAATATTTATTTTATTCTATTTTTTGTTATAGCGGCAATAGAAATACATCATCTGTGAAAATTTCAACTGTCTAGCTATCACCGTTCTTGAGATACAGCCTGGTGACAGACGGACGGACAGCGAAGTCTCAGTAGGTAATAGGGTCCCGTTTTTACCCTTTGGGTACGGAACCCTAATAAAATAGCTCATGTCATGAAAAAAAAGCAATGTGCTTTGATAATAAGTACTCACTACAAATTACGCAAGTTACCATTAAGTGCTACTTTTCATCCGAGATAAAAAAAATACGGAATCAAATGTTAATTCCCGTTACTCTATCGTGGAATTATCCAACTGTGTCGGAATCGGCAGCCTAAAATTATTGGTCCATGTCCTAACACGGTTTTGCAATCTGTGATATGCAGGGTGATATTTCCCCTAGTAAATGCGGGCAAGAGCGGAATCATAATCGTCGTATTGTGCCGTAAAGTTTCACGACCCGCTCAGACGTTCGCTGCGGTACATATTGGAATTATAATGCTGATTTATTTTTCTTGCGTTATGTAAGTGCATAAAAACGGGTTTTGTTTTTGTTTAAATGAAATATGAAATGAAATAATTTATTCAGTAAGTAGGCCACAAGGGCACTTTTACAAGTCAGATTGTGAGTCTACCGGCATTTCGCAAGAGGAGACCGCTGTTGAGAAGAAAGCCGAAAGAAACTCAACAGTAAGTCATTTTTTCGTAAATTATACTTTAAAACTAATAAAATTATATTATAACTAGGCAATTGAAACAAGTTTCTCCAAATCAATGTTTACACTAAAAAATTTTTAACAAAAAAAAGAACCGACTTCAGTAAAACTAAAAAGCCAACAATAACCCGTTCAAGTACAGATTACATTTGACTCACCCTTCGAAGTCGATCCCAAACCACTCAGTTCTTATATTTATATATTATAGTTTAAGTGAGGTTTGGCACCGACTTCGAAGGGTGAGTTAATTGTAATCTGTACTTGAACGGGTTATTGTTGGCTTTTTAGTTTTACTGAAGTCGGTTCTTTTTTTTGTTAAAATTGTTTTTTTTTTGCTTTTTAGTCCACCAAATCCTATTTACTGAATGTAAATTCTTGACTTTATCAATAAATTACCGAAAGCGCCGTACATGTCCCTAAGATAACATTTGAAGAGTTCCCTCGATTTCTCCAAGATTCCATCATCAGATCCCGACTTAGGGCCTGGCCACATGTCCACGACACGGCGTCGTAAATGTAAAACGACACGGTGTCGCGTCGGAGCGCGACACATTATCCACCGTGCGAATATCCGTTGCCGCGTCGTGAAAACACACGACACGGCGTCGTAAACGTAAAACGACGCTGTGTCGCGTCGGAGCGCGACACAATTATTCACCGTGCGAATATACGTTGCCGCGTCGTGAAAACACACGATGCTGTGTCGCGTCGGAGCGCGACACAATTATCCACCGTGCGAATATACGTTGCCGCGTCGTGAAAACACATGCTGCACCGGGCACCGCAGGTCGCGCCGCGCGCCGGGCAGATTAACTTTGCTGTGTTGAGTAGATGCACGGTGCGGTGCCACGTTCGATTACGACGCCGCAGCTTCTCGTACATGTTAAAAATATTTTGCGATCAGTTTTCAATTCGACATGGATCCTATCACACGTATTCTGCTCTTGTTGCTTTTAAGAAGAAGCATGAAGAAAAAGCAGAAGAAACGAAAATGTTGGATAAATCCATATCTTTCTATTATGAACCATGATGGCAGTCATTTCAAAAGGAAGTACGAGGCTTTAAAAATAAGTGATCACAAGTTTTATGATTATTTTAGAATGTCTGTGTCAAGTTTTGAAGAACTATTATGGAAAATATCGCCTCGTTTAAAAAGGCAAAATGTATTTACCTGCGACCTGCGGTGCCCGGTGCAGCATGTGTTTTCACGACGCGGCAACGTATATTCGCACGGTGGATAATTGTGTCGCGCTCCGACGCGACACAGCGTCGTGTGTTTTCACGACGCGGCAACGTATATTCGCACGGTGGATAATTGTGTCGCGCTCCGACGCGACACAGCGTCGTTTTACGTTTACGACGCCGTGTCGTGTGTTTTCACGACGCGGCAACGGATATTCGCACGGTGGATAATGTGTCGCGCTCTGACGCGACACCGTGTCGTTTTACGTTTACGACGCCGTGTCGTGTGTTTTCACGACGCGGCAACGGATATTCGCACGGTGGATAATGTGTCGCGCTCCGACGCGACACCGTGTCGTTTTACGTTTACGACGCCGTGTCGTGGACATGTGGCCAGGCCCTTAGTGCCAACGGGACCAACTCGGAGTTATACCCTTTCGATTAAAAAAAAACAATTGAAAATCGGTTCACGATTCTCGGAGATATCGAGTAACATACACATAGAAAAAAAAAAAAAAATTTGTTCGAATTGAGAACCTCCTCCTTTTTTGAAGTCGGTTAAAAATTATATAAAATAAAGTGATTTTTTTCAGAGATGTAGAAGGTCTCTAGGTGTTAAAAATATTCTTTTAGTCAACTTAAGGGCGTATCCCGTCTCAATTATCTTTAGCATTTGATTTTTGTTCATTATCACTGGCTCGTACAATACGGCATTTGATGACAGCTCAAATCAGCTACTCTTTATGAAATGTCAAAAACGATTTGTTAGTATGTAGTTTCTAAGAAGATACTGGCCTGCGACGACATAAAAATCAGTACCTAGTCAACACACGTCCTCTTTTTCATTTTTGTCTAATAAAAAATAGTAAAATGTCCAAAAGTTAATGGTAGTTCATTTGCTTTCGAGTATTTTCGAATGTATGTTTAGTGGTTTCAATGAAAATTTATTATTTTCACAATAGTCAAATACTTAACGTATTTTATGCTTTTTACGGCGGCGTCGATTAGCAGCGCCATCTTGTGGTGCCACTCTCACTACGTCGAAGTGATTAGCGACATCTTACGTATCTTCGCCGTACTATCGCCATTCTAGAGGCCGAGATTCTGGCTAAAAAATATGCGCAAATCAGAAAGTATGAAACCTATTGATAAACCAGCAGACATGATTAAATCAAACATCATTATCATTAGTTCATTACTCACTTATTGGTATAAATTTCATGTCTAAGCGTCGCGTAACAAGGGGTCTTACCAACATAACCTAGAAAAAAGATTGCGACAGGCGCATGCTAATCGCATTTAGAGAAGACATTCTATAGTATTATATTCTGTATCATTCTTATAGAAATATTTGTTTTCTTTAAACCATTGATACAAAGATCAAAGCTTAAAGAAAAATCGGTGTACCCACATAAAAAAAAATGAGACATTACGTCATGTTTCATAAATGTATGTGTTTTCTCTTTCCAGATGCCATGTTCGGGATGCGTCACCTCATAGTGTTACTACTTTTCCTGGCCACTACGGTCGGGTACGCCACGAGAGTGAGCATGAGTGTGGCCATCGTGGCTATGACCAGCTCCAACGATTACGGATATCCGGTGAGTATAGGTTGCCATCTCTTAAAACAAGCTGGGATGGGTCTATCCTCCTAGAAAGTAAAAATGGCGTTTTATCGTTTTTTTGACAACGTGGTTTGGCTCATTTTGTAAGCACTTGCCTACTGTACCGGCGGTCCTGGGTTCGAATCCCGGCCAGGGCAAATATTTGTGTGATGAACTCGAATATTTGTGCTTTGGTCATGGATGTTATCTATATAATGTATTTATATATTATGTATATCGTCGTCTAGTACCCATAGTACAAGCTTTGCTCAGTTTGGGACTAGGTCGATTTGTGTAAGATTGTCCCTTAATATTTATTTTATTTATTTGAAATAATTATTGTTAGTCAAAT
Source organism: Apotomis turbidana (assembly GCA_905147355.2). Classification (NCBI taxonomy): domain Eukaryota; kingdom Metazoa; phylum Arthropoda; class Insecta; order Lepidoptera; family Tortricidae; genus Apotomis; species Apotomis turbidana. Next base: position 23,758,146 of record LR990293.1, read on the forward strand.
TTTCGGAAGTCATCATTTCAATGAACATCATTTCCGCTTAATATAACGATTGCATAACATTGGCGAATTTCAGATGGAATAATATTGCTCATAATAACGATTGTATGGATTATTATTATTGTATATAAACATAAAATATATAATAATATAAACAAATACAACTGTACTAGACGAGGATTAACACAAAGATTTTTGAACAGTTTACTTAGCTAAAAGAAAAAAAAAACTTCACGAAAATTGGTTGATAAATGCGACCTCTAGGCGAGCATAACTGGAAATTCGGACAAACGTACATCCAAACATCGGGACAAAGGAAATAATTTTAGGCCAAGCTTAAATACAGATGTTTCGCTAGCTCAGTCAATTACTTGGTATAACTACTTAGTTCAAAAGGCATCGGCTAATTAAGTTGGTATTTCATGGCTACAGTTAATTAACGGACTTCATAGAAAAAATTAGTACTAATTAAATCTCTTTGAGAATTTATACTTAAATCCATAAAAAACTCTATTCAATGAGTGTTATCTTCATTAACTTCATTACAAATATTGTTACACGAAAATACGTATAAGTATGCTTACTTTAAAAGATTATCATTTTATAAAAAGGCAAAATCCTAAAAGCCTGTTTCACAAAATGACCTAAAACCGTACAAAATAATCACTTCAGGATCCCTAATTAGACGTCACATTGCGGTATCCTCAATAAACAGTATACAGAGTGGCCCATTTAGATCGGTCAGTAAAGTAAAAATAATGTTAATGCTATTTTTCAAAACGTCCGGGTTCGATTCCCGAGCTAAGTACAGTTTTTTTTTAAATGTATGAATGCATTTTTCTAATTATTAAAATCGATGACATGGTTTCTAAGATAAGATCTTCGTATGTCGTATAGTTTCAGAGTTTCCCATACTGACCGATCTAAATTGGCTATGGGGATTCAGCTATAAATATCAGGCCATATATACATATTGGTTTTTAAAATGAAACATGTAATGTCTCGTTATTTGTAATGAGGGTACACACCTCATTTTGTTTTATCGAACCTTTGAAACAAAAGATCAAAGCACAAGGAAAAATTAAAATGCATAACCTGTCGGAAAGGGACCGGGAATCGAACCTGGTACCTCTGAATTAACGGTCCAGCGTGTTACTCTCCACCACCCTGATCTTTGCATTGTTTGTAGGAAAGTCTTTACACCTTAGCGACCTCTATGTGAATACGAAAGGTTATCTGGTGTTATTGGAGAGGTTGACACGTTTATCTGTATTTCAATGGTTCAATAGTAGTTTTTGTTACGCAAGCTGTATCAATATAAATAGTAATTTTGGAGAACATGTGGCACAATTTATACAGTTGACTGTCATTAGCACAGTTTTGGATCCCTTATTATACACACTATTAGAAAACTGTTCTTGACGTTTTCTTAATGTGTCTGCATAATTGTGAGATCACAGACAAATATCATTCAAAACATCGAATTTAACCCGATATTAGAAGCAAGCCTCGTATTAATTATACCCTTAGTTAATTCTAGGGCCTAATATAAACGGCCTACATAAATTCAAGCCTACCCAAACCCTTTGGTTACGATATAAGTCAGGGTGCAAAGAAATCAATAGCACCCTTCGGACCCTTGTGTTTCTTCATTAAATAAACGAGTCCATCTTCCTTTATCGTGTGGACGTAACGTGCCATGGTGTATGGTGTACGGAAGTGGCAAAGAATATGATAGGAAGACTGACGACACGTTCGGCGCAGTGTGTAAGCACTTGCCTACTGAGCCAGCGGTCCCGGGTTCGAATCCCGGCCGTGGCGAAGATTTTTGTGATGAACTTGTATATTTGTGCTTGGTTCATGGTTGTTATATATATTTAATTATATATTTTTCTATATTATCGTCGTCTAGTACGCATAACACAAGCCTTCTTGAGCTTAATTTGGGACTAGATCGATTTGTGAGTATGTCTGATATTTATTTATTTATTTATATTTAAGATTAGACAGGAGGATTTCGAGTAAGATGCCTAATTGACAACATTTAATTTTTTACCGCGTCCGATATTATCAAATAAAGAATAAAAAATTAAATATAACCACATTTTTCAACTGTCGGAAATATTCCGATTTGTAATTTAAAAATTCATTCGAAAAGTCCCTCATTCTAAAAGAACTTAAGTGACCAGAAATTGGTCATAGCGCACGAAATCATACAGTCGAACTATAACTAAGGCGGATTTAGTATGGACATTGTACCAATGTGATGTGTGTGTTATGACTGTCAAATTTTCCACAATGTGACGTCATGTTATCTAACATCCATTTCTTTTTTAATTTCAAATTACTGAGTCGGCCCAAAATCTACGTAATTATGGTACCTGCTCACAAAATTCGATGGAACGACTCGTAGCCGAATACAGTCGGAAATCTGGACAGTTGGACATCCGGTGAAATGGACATACGAAAACATTTTTTGTCTACAGCTAAAACGGAAACGATTCGCTGACAGACTCGCGAGGTCTGCAGCTCAGAGTCACTATTGATTATAGTCACTAGTGGTTTTCGGTACACGATTGATTTAACACCAGGCCGACAGTTAGTGTCAAATCATTAGTGCATCTAAAACGCCGGGATGTGGTTGTAACGCCCGCTCTGTCGCTACCTAATCACCTCGAACGTGACCGCCATACAAACTGGCACCACTCGCTGACTGGCAGCCCTGGCGGGGCAATCCTGCGTAATGCCTACCGTCCGGTGTCGAAAGGGTAGGCATTTTCACCTTAAGTGGTATCTGGAAAAAAAACGATAAGGCGGTTCTTTAAGATGGGAGTAAATAGGTTCTTAAAGGGTTGGTAAGGCGCGTGTGATGGTCCTGGCATCGCAAGCGTCCATAGGCGGCGGCAACTGTATCACAAAAGGTTGGCTGCATGCTTGTTTGCCACCGTCATAGTATAAAAAAAGCTCAGATTCAGTCCTTTACTTAGCACAAATATTTTGTTTGACTTTTACTACGAAGACAACAAGTAAAGCAACATTTCAATCAAACCTATATAACTATGAATACGAAGATAACGTTACAAAATAAACATGTTCTACATACCAATTTAATTATAAACGTTTTTCATATTTAGAACTTCAAACACTTATATGCCCTCCTGTTACAGGTATTCGATTGGGACCGAAGCATCCAGGACCTGATCCTGTCCTCGTTCTTCTGGGGCTACATCGTCCTGCAGATCCCAGCTGGTATGCTGGCGGGCAAGTTCGGAGGGAAGAACCTGATCCTCGTTGCCGTGCTCTCGAACGGCATCGTGAACTGCTTCGTGCCGATTGCTTCTCAGAAGGTATAACTTTTTCTTTCTTTTTGGGTTTCACTCTTGGCAGAGTGGTCGTGGTCATCATTTCAGTGGCAAGCTGCAACACGCCGCCATTCTTTACTGATAGCCTTCCTGTACTGATAGCCTTTCGTGCATTCGTGTAATGTTGATGAGCCATTTATTGCAGCTTTTATTTGATCTGTCCATCTCATAGGTGATCTTTCTCGTGAAGGAGAAGAAGAAGGTATGATACTTTTGGTTATAACTAATCACTTTTTAACAAAATAACCGACGCGAACGAATCCAAGTTATTTATATATAAATAAAAGGTATAAATAAGAAGCCAACATTTGACGCAATCCAATTAAGTGTGAGTGGGGTTCGAACCCACGACCTCTGCCTGACCAAAGCAGTGCTCTTACCACTGAGCTCTTAGACCGCTACGAAAAAATGCCTTCTCATTCCAATTTTTAAAGCAGCTCCCATAAATATTTATTTTATTCTGTTTTTCAGTATTTATTGTTATACTAACAGCAATACATCATCTGTGAAATGTTCAACTGTCTAGCTATAACGGTTCATGAGATACAGCCTTGTGACAGACGAATAGACAGACAGACAGCGGAGTCAGTAACAGGTCCCCGTTTATACCCTTTAGGTACGGAACCCCAAAAAGGCAATTCAAATATCCGTTCGAATCATTAGGTTATTAGCATTGACAAAACGCCAGTCAAAGACAATATGCTATTACTTGATACCATTGATCCAATAACTGGGTAGATTGATATCTCAGCCGGGAAGGGCTGATCCGGAATTATACGTATATTATAGCGTATATCGTGTATGTATGTATCACCCGGATATTACCCGGATGGCGCAGAAACAGTGAAAGCTGCAGTATGTCAACAAAGTAAAGAAAATACCTATTGGCTGGAAATTTTGAGGCTCTTACAAAAGTATACCTTGTCCATTTGAAACTGTGTAAGGGTCAGATCTAAGAGAGGGGATGGCCAGGGTGGGTGGTGATGTTGAGATTTCGCCGAAAATTATTCGGGGGTAAAAGTACTAAATATGTTACAGGAGAAGCGAGATCTTGATGAAGGTGGCTTAAAGACGTTTTAACAAAGAAGTGTTTTGTTAAAGTTAATGTCTACAGGTTTTGTATTGGTTCGACCAAAAATGTCAGGTTTTGTTAGCATTGCTGGTATTAAACTTGCAAATCAGTATGTTTTAGTAATACCAGTGTATTTTGCATCATGATTTCGGCCGGAACTGTACGGAAAGATCTCTTTAATTGTAGTAACTAACTCGCTTTGTCGGTGTATTATTTTAAATACACGAGTTTACTGATACCGGAAATTTCCGGAAACTTTTCTCATTTCCCATACAAAATGAAAAACTTTCCGGTTCTTTTTTGGAAACAGCACATCTCTTAGTATGCTACCTTTTTGGAACCTCTTCGGGTAGACTAGTTTTGACCATTTAGGTTTAGATTATAATTATTTAAGAGTATCTCAACCTGTCTTGCAAAATAAAGCAAGTAAGTAATCAGCGCTGGGCTACTAGCCTAGCACATGCTGAGACTGTTACCCATTACATAAAATGTGCACTAACTATTAAAAATGTGTTATTTTTTTTGTTTATGCAAATTGTACCTACATTTGTGTATTATTTATTATAGGTACTGAAATACTTGTGTTCATTTTGGTAATAAACCTTTTTTTTTTTCCCTAACGTCCCTATCCCTACTGCATATAATCTGTACACTATGTCACCAATCCGTCATCCGGCTTATGTGTTATATACACACGTATATCCTGCAATCCGATATCGGGCCTGTTTTATTTTATTTCCGCAGTTATCTTTGATAATATTACGTTTCCTTTCATATTCAATGTATCATGGGATCACAGATTTAAGCAAAAAATTAAGTACAGAGCAAAAATAATGATCAGGGACGAACGAAAATAATAAATGGAAAATGTGTCGTGTTATATCGACATATTTTGAGACCGTGGACGTAACATCACATCCGAATCGTCGAGGTCATTCAATAAACACTTTTTGAACGCGATTAAGTCCCTTTTGTCACAATATTTTATTTGTGAAACTCGTGTAAACGTTGTAGATTAGTATGTACCTATTTATACTGGTTAAGGAGCTAGTAGATATGAAATAAAAAAGAAATTTGAGATCGAAAAAAGTTAAGATCGTGATATTGTGTGTTTTTTTAATTGTATAATTATATTATAATTTTTTAAAGTAGTTTTTTCTGCTAACGTAAACCTAATGACACAGGTTCAAATCCTGCCTAAACCGTTCAATTTTTAAATTTATATAGTTTCATTGTAAACATTTGTATATAATATTCTTTATTTATCGATATGTTACATTTATGTGTATCGAAAGTCGATAGTCTCTATGACAGCTCAAAAGTGGCACCAGAATTTGTGAATTTTTAGGAAGTTTGGATTTTTTTATAAGGCAAGGTAGGAAACTCCCGCCACTCCTAGGAAACTTATTATTATTATTTAAGAGTTTCACTCTTGTCGGTGCAGTTCTCTCCAGTCCGTTCTACTTAACGCCAGTTCTTTGACTTCCCGATACGACCCGACGTCTGCCTTTTTCTTGATCTGGTCCAAATAGCTAATCCTCGGCCTTCCTCTTCCTCTCCTTCCTTCAATTTTCCCCTCCATTATCTTTTGTATTAGATCGTCGTGTCGTATAAAATGACCTTTCATTTTCCCTCTTCGAGTTTCTATTGTATGAAGTAACTATATGTCTCTTCTCCTTTACCCTTTCCAATACTTCCTCCTTTAGGAAACTAAAGTTGCATATTTTTCTGTTGCTGTCTTTAAGTGATAGCGAACGAACATATTTAGCCGTGGAATTTATTATCAGTAACCGAACACATGATAAATACCCGCAATTAATTCGAAGAAAGTGAATTTCTTATTAATTATCCAGAACAAACATTGGATACGGGAGTAATCGCGGAATCCATCTTGACTAAACTTGCGGGTGAAAACAAATAGCAGCAATTTGTTAAAAGAAAACCCTCCAAAAGAAATGCACCAACGTTTATACCGCCGCTTGAATCTCAGAGAACCCAGATTCACTCAAAACTGACTCTTATGTGGAGGTAGTAAATTTCAATTACAGTTTGGAATTAGTTGATGCAGCGCAAAAGGATGTTGGTTCTGTTGAACATTTCCGAGACGAATGGGAAGAGGTATATCAGAGTTTATAAGGAGAGGACATTGTTGGGGGATTAGTGTTGTTGGTGATTATAATTGTATGGATAATACAAATTATGATAATAGTAAAATATAACACTAATATTATAAAAGCGAAAGTTTGGGAGTGTGTTTGTGTTTGTTGCTTCTTCACGCTCAAACGGCTGAACCCATTTTTAGGGTTCCGTACCCAAAAGGTAAAAACGGGACCCTATTACTGAGACTTCGCTGTCCGTCCGTCCATCCGTCCGTCCGTCCATCCGTCTGTCACCAGGCTGTATCTCAAGAACGGTGATAGCTAGACATTTGAAATTTTCACAGATGATGTATTTATGCTGCCGCTATGATAAAACAATAATAATTAAGGGGGGCTCCCATACAAAAATAGGGCTTTTTGCATGATATTTCGTTCAACGGGCATTTTCTCCTGAACCGTTATAGGTAGACAGTTGAAATTTTCACAGAATGTATATTTTTGTTACCGTTATAACAACAAATAAAATAAGTAAAAATTAAAGGAGGGCCCCATACAAAGTACGTGTTTTTTGTTCAATATTGGTACGGAACCCTTCGTGCGCGAGTCAAACTCGCACTTGGCCGGTTTTTTTAATAAATTTTGGTATGTAGGTAGCTACGCTCCAACAATCGCTTCAAGAACTGAGCGTAGCAAGCCTTCAAGTTGGACTAAAAATGAATCGAACTAAGACTCAGATCATGACAAATAGCACGAAACGTAGGTTCGAGGTAGATGGGCACGTGATACACTATGTCGACGAGTACATATACTTGGGCCAGATAGTCTCTTTCAGCAACAGGCAGGATAAGGAAGTCGAAAGATGAATCGCAAACGCCTGGAAGAGCTACTGGTCCATGAAGGACCTTATGAAGGGAACCCTCCCGCTAGCACTCAAGCGCAAACTCGTTGACATGTGTATTCTGCCCATCCTAACCTACGGTGCTCAGACATGGTCACTCACAGATGGTCAGAAGTTCAAATTGAAGGTTTGCCAAAGGGCTATGGAGCGCAGCATATTAGGTGTTAAAAGGACGGATCGAGTCCGGAACACTACGTTGCGCCAAAAACCGCCAGGCTGAAGTGGGACTGGGCAGGCCACGTATGCCGCATGCACCCAGACAGATGGGCTAATCAAATAACGCAGTGGGTGCCGCATTATGGGCGGCGACGACGTGGCAGGCCAAGACGGAGATGGCGGGACGATCTGGACGCGTTCCTAAATGATTGGCCAGAAATAGCATCGAACAGGGAGTTGTGGAAATCGAGAGGAGAGGCCTTTGCCCTGCAGTGGGACACCAATATAGGCTAATAAAAATAAAAAAAAAATGAAGGTAGCTGACACCCTGTATTAACACCATATGCTAAATTTAGTTGAGTGTTCCCGTGGGATGAGGGATGAGCGGGAACACCACGCGGTGCAGCTAGTTATATTTCTTGGTTATTTGTCACACTTTATATGTTGTGTTAATTTACGTTTCAATATGTTTGTATTTTATTTTTCAATGTGTTTAACCTCTATTTTTTAAGTCCCAAAAAGGCTTCTCTTTTTTGTCAGTCGTCTCGGTAAAGTGCATGCATCCTGGAATGCATCTAGGTCATTCCGCTATCTCCTTCTCATCTCCTTCTCGGTTTGCCTCTGCTTCGGTGGCCATCTTGCGGTATCCACTGGATAATTTGGAAAACGTATCCAGCCCAATCCTATTTGAGCTTGGCAGCCTTGACACCCTATACTATTATAAACTGTTAATACTAGTATAAAATTGTATTGAAAATCAGCTTTCTATGAGGACCTTTATTTCAAGAAAAATCTGAACAGTGCGATACAGGATTTGTATGGGCGCGCGGCGCCCGTCGCACAGTGTCATTTCTGTTGGTAAAACTTTCTTGGTCATCTCATCACTGCTGAATACATTTTAACCAATTATGGTACAGGGATAGCTCGACATCCACAGACTTAAAATACAGCTATTTATTTTTACTGCTCTTTCATTATTATTTTTTTCAGTTCGAACTATGAATGTGTAAGTAATTAGTTTCTGAACAGTAAACAACAGGCAGTATTATTCATGAGTGCAATTTCTTCTAGAGAAACTTTGGGTGGCTTTTTATAAGTTAAATTCATAAATGGGTCCATATTGGCTCACATAAAATTCTTATTCATAATTGTCATTAGTCATAATTTCTACTAAGCTAAAGGGGTTTACTCTCAAAACCTATGAGGTATTTATAAAAAATAGTAGGCATGTTTCTTGATTAATGGTAAACTTTTGTTCCCAGGGTGACTGGATAGCAGTCTGCGTTTGCCGTATCCTCATGGGTCTGACCCAGGGTCTACTGTACCCTAGTCTCCATGGCCTTCTGGGCCAATGGGCACCGGTGTCCGAGCGGAGCCGAATGGGAACCATAGTATATGCCGGTAAGTTAATGAACAAACCACTAATTGATAGAACTTGGTGCAAGGGGGACGAAGTGAGAGCACGCGTCCTGGCTTTTGAATCAATCTTGAGTTATATTTTTGCATTGATTCCAATGTTGCATTGATTCAAGTAATTATTGGCATTATCCTGTTCTGTTTATAACCACCAATTATGATTTTAGAAGAAGACACACATAGAATCTTCACTAAACGTCAAGGCCGGATCGAATCCGCATTAAGACACTTAAGAAACGCATCTCCGTGTATAGTCTATCCGATCTCTAAGATCAAATGAAGTCACTTTGGCATAAGGTACAAACAACCGTACACTTGTTAATTGAAGGTCGCTTTTCACTTGTGCTAGTTTGACATAATTTGATTTTAGAATTCCGAATAGGCTATAACACGGAGTTACGTACTAATTTAAACGCCATAAATCATCACACGCACTCAATAACTAGTGGGAAGCATTATACAGAATCAATTTCAATTAACTAAATCAACGGATTCGTAACCTTATTGAAATTTCACCATCACGTCATCAGGATTTTAGGGACCGACATATAGGTAGGAATGAATTATTTTAACATTATGAATACCTAATTGCTCTGCGTTGGCACTTATGTTAATTAACCTTTTTGATTCAATATTGGTACAATATTCGTTCACTCGCTACGCAATTAATTTGGTTTACTTAGTAATTAATCAAGATAATGTCAACTTTAAAGTTAACAAAATAGTATTCTCAAACTTACAAGCTCCTTATGGTGATGCATTTTCTGGGCGAATTCATGAGTTAATACCTAAAGTGTTACATATTTGCACATAAATTTAGATGAAGCTCCAACAATTGAGAAGCTACAGCGATTATCAAGCATGATTTAAGGCTTTTAAAGATAAGTTTATATGTATTAATGCGGAATGTAGCACCGAGACAAACCAAATTGGTTTAACGATGCCACAATAAAATGTAATTTTTATTTGTACTTACTTATGAAAAAAATTAAAAAAATCTAACAATGCGGCGATTTTGTAGTAGCAATCCCGATATTCCAGGATTCCGCATATAAAAAACCGATATTAGAAGTCTTACTCTTATTATGCATAATTATGATCTGTTATTAATCGTGATTGAAATAAAATGGTTAGCGATTTATCAGGTAAATAGACAGTCCACTGCTTCTCTGTGTGGGAATGTAAATGGGCCCATAACCCAGAGGTCCGTGGATCGGAACCACGCTCTGCTACCATATTAAATAATCGTGATTCAGATAAAACGGCTAAAAATTTGTATAAGAAGAATAGTGTTTTATTTGCACATCAAACAAAAACGTATCGGGAATCGACAATAAAGTGCAGACCGAGTTACCAACATAAAAAATGGAATATGGTTGCGTCCTAAAACCTAATATGATCAAATCTCTAAACGTGCTACCTACAACATTTTAAGAGTTCCACAGAGAACGTGGTATCGGTTGAAGACAGTACCCACTCAAGTACTACATAAATATAGTTTCTATTTGATATAAAGGTCGATAATTTCACTTGTAAAATATACCCAGGATTTTCAGTGCGCGAATGATTTGGCACCTACTGTCTGCCTACAATACAATACAATACAAGTACTCTATATTGCACACCCCATTAAACATACAAGACAAATACAACGCTTGAAATTACAATAAGAGGTAAACAACAGGCGGTTTTATCGCTACAGAGCGATCTCTTCCAGACAACCTTCATATAGTGGAGAACAATACAATACAACAATACTTTATTGCAGACCAATAAAAGTTTACAAAAGGAAACAAGACAAATACAATTTATAAATAACCAACTTACATTTAACAAACATAAAATTTACCCTTTAATTCCAGGAGCCCAACTCGGCACCATAATCGAAATGATGACGTCCGGGATACTCTCAGCCAGCAGTTGGGGCTGGCCCTCTGTCTTCTACGTCACCGGCCTCACCTGCCTCGTCTGGTCGGTGCTGTGGTTCATCTTCGGAGCCTCTACTCCTGGCATGAGCCGCTGGATCACGAAGGAGGAAAGGAAGTATATTGAGACCAATGCTGGCTCTGCTGATATTAGTGAAGCTAAGGTAAGGACCTCCGATAGATAACATAAATTATTTTTAATGTGGGTACAAACCACAATTTTGTTATCGAACTTATTGATACAAAGATCAAAGCACAAAGAAAAATTAAATGCGTAATCTGGCGGAGGAGACCGGGAATCGAACCCAGTACTCTGAAATACTGGTCCAACCTGTAAACGTGGCCACCACCCTAATGCCAAATAACCTTTCGAATTGTTTCTTATGCTTTGAGTGTCGATCTTTGCATTGTTTATATGAAAGGCTTTACAACTTAGCGACCTCTATGTGAATACAATACGTTAACATTCACATCTTACCGTACTACTTCACAGCAGTGAACGAGTAAGTGCGCTGTTATTTATAAATTAAATATCACTGCGCCATACAAGATATCCCGGTATTGGAAGCCCTAGTCCTAAGTAGATCACAGGTCAAAATATACAGGGGATTCAAGCACGTGAAACAAATATATAGTAAAATAGACATTACAAATAATTGATACGATTATGAAACAAATGTATCTAGAGAGATATAAAAATGGCGAGCTCTTCAGGGTGACACTCATGCAGATTCACATTTTCTGAACTGGCTAGAACTGATATTTTAATTTAAGTTGAATTTTGAGTTTGTTATCTGGCATTGTTTTTTTTTACTGTGACGGTGGCGTAATCGTCTTCAAAAAATTTACTTACCAACAAATTTGTTCCAGAAAATGATGACACCATGGAAAGGAATCTGGACCTCTCTTCCCTTCTGGGCTATTTTGTTGGCCCACAGCGGCCAAAGTCTTGGTTTTTGGACTCTTCTCACCGAAATGCCATCCTATATGGCCAAAGTTCTGGGAGTAGATATTAAAAGCGTAAGTTTTAATTCATCAAGTCATTTAGAACTACATGCTTACTTACTTTTTAAAATACGGCAATATGACTAACAACCTAGAAGTATACCTATAACAATACATATAAAACAATAAAGTCAGAAGCAAGAAATAAATGGTAAACCCTTAAAGTCACAAAATAAAAAGAAAACCAGGTTCAAATCTCGGTGCCGTTAAAATAGTAAACAAATCTATTTAACTAAAAGATGGTCAAAATATGTATATCTGGCTATAAGCACATCATGAAATTTAGGGTTAAAACGAACACTGCAGTAAAATTGTATTCAGCATTGAAATTTCGGACTATCTTCACGGAACTTTTATACATAATAATTGACGTTTTTATTAACGTCATTTATTTAAGAATCAGCTTCCTCATATTATAACGATGCTTATACCTTAAAAATAGGCTCGATTGCATCAGAATCTTTAGAGCAAGAAACAAGTGAAAGGATTACTTTGACGCAACTTATTTTTTTAAAAGACCTTGGTCATGTTCCTGGTACTTTGTAAAAAAGCAACCATAAATGTAATTCAAATAAATATCGCATATAATATGTAGGTACATTCACATTTACGACTACACATTGATTATGTAATTTTTCTATTTTAGTTTAGTATTGTGTGTCAATAGTAAATTTTTAAATAAGCATTATTTTGGTGGGTATTTTTTAATGTAACATGAGAGCACAATTTGTTGTTTCTCACCGGGCAAACAGTATTAGTCAAGTATGCCCGGCAGCTTGAGCATGTCATGCTCGCTTAAAGGTCTTTGCTTACGGTGGCGTCGTTGATCGGGTCGCAGCCTTCCCTATAATATGGTTGAGGGAGGCGATGGCTGAGATATGCGTCATACTCGTGAACGGGTGCCGTTTGTGGGGTCCGGTCTGTTCATGCTAGCAAGGGCCAAATTAAATATGTAGCAACCGTATACTAGTGTTAAATTAAGTAAACGTGAGAAACTTCATCCTGTACTCGATTGAAGTTATTATATGTTGATTTTTACTTTTTGAACTCTTAGAGACTGTAAACATCTCTAAGAAACAGCTTAGTGTAGTATGACACTCAGAGACTTTATACATCTCTGAGGAAATTTAATAATTTTAAATCTTTTTATTGCATGTTATGACGCCTAGAGACCATATACATCTCTAAGAAATTTAGGTTTAATAATTATTTTCTATTGTAAATTATTCACGTTGACGCCTAGAGACCTTATACATCTCTGTGGAATTAAATAATTAAGTTATTTTATTTTATTGCATGTTGTGACACCCAGAGACTTTATACATCTCTGGGTATATTTAATATTTTAAATTTATCGTTAAAATTTTATTTTAATGTTCCTACTTAACATTGATTTGGAGTATCTTACATCTCCTTTACGTGTACCAGTGTAATTAGTTATAACACTTCAAATGTATCATGTAATTGTTTTAAGTATTATTTACGACAAAATGACTTACTGTTGAGTTTCTTTCGGCTTTCTTCTCAACAGCGGTCTCCTCTTGCGAAATGCCGGTAGATTCACAATTTGACTTGTAAAAGTGCCCCTGTGGCCTACTTACTGAATAAATTATTTCATTTCATTTCATTTCATTTCATTTCAAGTTCCTTTTTTTCACAAAAATACAAATTGTTCTAAAAATTATTGAGTCTTTTGTGCCATTTTATTATTTATTTATTATGTAACATAACTAAAACTTACTCTAAACACTACTAATAGGTATATATACAGCCTGTTACCGGCATGCGGGCATTTATTAAAACTGATAATAAAATGACCCATTAGTAATTGTTTGCATGTATTAGCTAATCATAATTATGTGAATTAACTGCACAATTAAATTTCTTAAACCCGCACATTCAATGTAGTGGGTGTACAGCGTAATTGTCGTTACTCATGTCACGCTGTCATTTAACACTCACTTGTCAATTTATTTACTGTACATTAATGGCAATTAAAATTTTGTTAGAAAGTGAATAAAGCCTGAATTTAAGTTAATTAATTAAAATAAGGTCATAGATACGTTAAAGATCTATGTTACTTTACTCTACTTTAAGAAAAGCCTACTTGGCGGTAACACATTGTATATATAAAACTAGATATAGGGTAAAATACATTTTAAGATCGTACTCAGAACTTTTTGCATTCATTCATCACGCTTGCATACCTGGTAGCGAACACATCGCAGTGTGGAGCTACGCTGAGCATAGAGTTGAGGATGGAGAGCGCGTTCGGAATGGGCGCGTGCCGTAGCAGGGCTGGGCGCTGTTTCTCCGCATGTTTATCGTTTGTCGACGCGGCTGGCGCAGTGCTTAAGCAACTGCCCACTGAGCCGGCGGTCCTGGGTTCGAATCCCGGCAAGGGCAAATATTTGTGTGATGAGCTCGAATATTTTTTGCCTGGGTCATGGATGTTATTTGTATTTAAGTATATATTTATCTATATAAGTATGTTTATCGTCGTCTAGTGTCTATAACACAAGCCTACTACTAGAGCTTACTGTGGGACTAGATTGATTTGTGTGAGGTTGTCCGATATTTATTTATTTATTTATTTATTTATCGTTGGTTACTAGAGCTAACTATACGATACGATCTTCCGAACCGATCGATTCGTGTAAACATTCTTACTCTACGATGGTGTACATGATAGCTCATAATATAACACGCACCATAACATTTCTTTTACGATTACTTTGCTTATCTGCTAGTGCCCCATACATCTCATTAAAAAAAAACTTACAGAACGGCTTCCTGTCTGCTCTCCCCTACGTCGCCATGTACATCCTCAGTTTCATCTTCAGCTGGTCAGCAGACTTCCTCATCAACAGAAACATCTGCTCCATCACAACTACACGCAAAATATTCAACACTATTGGTAAGATACTTAAAGAAAAAACCTGTGATCGCTCTATTCTGCGACTAGACTTCTCTAATAACCACATGTTCATAAATGTGATCAGTGAGAACTTTGCCAATGACTATACAAAATTGCGTTCTAGGCGGCGTCACCATAGAGAAGCTTGACAAGGCTGGACAAGGCTTAAACCGTTCTTACCACACAAGCTCATAGACTATGAGCTATTAGTTATCTCAAAGAGCAATTCAAGTTTGTACAAAACAGTAATAATATAAAAGATATTTTTTTTATTAGCTTTCTGGGGCCCTGCAGTGGCCTTGTTGATCCTGTCGTATCTGCCGCCGGGACACTTGACGCTAGCTGTCGTGATTTTAACCTTCACTGTCGGCTTAAATGGAGCTCATTACGTCGGTTTCCTGGTGAGTTCACGTTATTGTTATCCGATTGCGTCAGAGAAGAGAATTGTTTGCTCAGTTCACATTATTATATGCCTATGTGTATTTTGATTTTGTTTTATTTAACATATAAGATACATTCTGTTTGAGCTAAACGAGTGAGATAAGGCAATAAAGCTATGTTTTTGGACTGATCTTAATAGACACTTAAAGATACGGAGTCTTTATTTTACAATCACAAGTTCTTCAATTAATCAGAGGGGGTATTCGACCAATTTTAGAGATATAATGGAGATCTCTCCTTTTCATTGCCATCCGTCACATTTGACGTGTGCCTACTTGACAAGTGGCGATATCCCTAGAACATCGCAACTTCGTCAATTCGGACGCGCAAAATTTTCGCTTCCTTTGCATGTGACGGCATAAATAACTGGCGCATACTTTAAATTGACCGCGTAGTACGTGAAATTAGTCCGTTGCGTTTCGTTCAAAACAGAAAT
This sequence comes from Apotomis turbidana, assembly GCA_905147355.2. Lineage (NCBI taxonomy): Eukaryota > Metazoa > Arthropoda > Insecta > Lepidoptera > Tortricidae > Apotomis > Apotomis turbidana. The sequence goes on from LR990293.1 coordinate 23,773,870, forward strand.
TTATGTACATGAATAAAATTTTTGACAATCATTATCGCCTTCGTATTTCCAAAATTGAGATGAGATATGTCACTTGTAAGCTCATCGCATTTAAATGACAGTTCAATGGCGATATGACTGTTATCTAATAGAGATTTGACGTTTGGCGATCACTCAAATGTCAATCTCGAATTAGGTCCTTGTTCGGGCTATATAATTTGCCCGTTCGCTCACTCACATTTATTCTTCATCATATTTGGAAGTAAACTTTATTTTGTTTTTCAGATCACGCACATTGACATTTCGCCCAATTTCGCCAGTACCCTGATGGGTATCACCAATGGAGTCGGCAATATCTTTTCAATCATGGCTCCTCTCAGCGTCTCGGCCGTGGTCAAGGATGAGGTCAGTATATTAACATTAATAATAAATGTTAGGACATGACACTTCTCGATAAGTAGGTACATAATAGAAGGAAAATTAGAAGGGAAAACGAAAAGAGGGAGACCAAGACGGACAAATATGGAGCACATAAAGGAAAAAAAAATGCTTCATCATATAAAAAAGAAAAGCGGAGTGTAGAATGAGCTGGAGATTGCGCCTAGCTCTTAAATATTGTGACGTAGCGTTTTTCACGCATATATGTCCGTCTCTTTCGGAATATCGTCGTCGAAAGTTTTTACCTTTTTGAAGACGAAACAACTGCTCTATGAAAATTATCTATGGCAGGAATCGAAATTTAAAATTTGGAACTTTCGTGAGCTGTCAAGAAGAAAAGAGAAAGATTTGAAAAGCTATGATGGATAGTCAATTTTTACATATTTTCCAGGAATAATAGCCGGCGGAATGAAAACCGGTAATATCAGTATTTAAATACCAAGGACGAGTTAAACATGGGAATTTGTTGTTAAAAATCTAAGTTAAGAAAGGGAGCAGACTCTTCGGTAGCAATTATGTTTAAGTGTTAGCGGCGTGCCTGAAATATGGTTACTGGGAGGCTACTGTCTTCACGGACGTAGCGGGTGGGATAAATTATATACGGAATAAATTAGATAAATTATATAAATTATAGGTATACATTTGATACATTTAATTGATTTCTTTGAAGTCTCGATGAAGACTCTTCAGTAGAGGTCCTTTTCAAGATCTGCAGGACATTAAAGACATCAAACTGTTCGTCATTTCAATTTAGGAGAAGACGGGAGATTTCTCTTAAGATACGGTTTGACAGCGATTCCTGTGAGTCAACTAAAATTATTTAATTCTGTAGAGGTAAAAAAACTACATATCATTCTTGGCTGTATATTCGATCGACGAATCAACACAAAGCGACCCTTATGGTCTCATGTTTTATTTCTTATATTTAGGTTTATATCTCAAATTATGAAATTCTATCAAAGCTTTCTGTGAATCACTGTTAAAAAGTGTAAGATTTCTTTATACAATATATTCTGTAAACGTTAAACTGGTTAGTTTGATTTCCTTCCTATAGACATCTCTGAACTAATTTATTTATCAAAATTTGTCTAACAAGCAAAAATACAAGCTTACAATATATTATAATGATGATGAATAAATTCAGAAGAAGGTTTGTCGGACATTAAAATCAACAGGGAAGCGTTCAGGAAACTACGCAACATCTGCTCATCAAATACCGCAGTGCCTTTAATTTTCTAGCTGGTACTCCATGACTTACAGAACTGAAACGTGGTCATTTACTAAGAGCCCTTTAAAGAGCCTTTAAGCCCTAATAAAAATGATTATGATTGAAGTTTCCCTGATAAACTACAACTAGGTACAAGTCGCAGTCTCAGCTTGTCTCAAAAAACGTATTTGAAGCATGTTATATAATTTGTGGTCCTTTTATCTTTTGGCTGTATACTGTATGTTTATTAAGTATGTATGTATGTATGTATTTATTGTTTTTCGTGTATATAATAATCTCTTTTTCTGATCATTGCACCGCCCAATATCGAAATATTTTTTTAAGTTCCCCACTACTAAGGTTATCTGGAAGAGATCGCTCTTTAGCCATAAGACCGCCTGTTATTTACCTCTAATTATAATTTCTTGCGTTGCATTTCTCCTGTTTGTTTTATGAGGTGTGCAATTGTTAATATTATTTCTCATTTTCGAGTCACGGGCTCATACGTCCCTTGCGTGGGGTTACGGATCCAACACGTAGAGGCCCCTTGGGAAAATTTGCTGTGGCTGTAGCTATTATTATTATTTTAGACCAGCGCATCGGAGTGGCGGAAAGTGTTCTTCATCTCCATCGCGTTCTACTTCCTCAGCAACCTGTTCTACATCCTCTTCATGTCTGGCGACGTGCAGCCCTGGAACGAACCTGTTCTTTCTGAAGACAAAGAAAAGAATTTAGGTAAGCTGGATTTATTCATTCCTTTTCTTGTAGACTCTTAACCCCTAAATGCAAACAATTACACTAATTTTATTTCTGCAATGTCGTAATTAACTATGAAATCCACGTCAGTTCGAGATTTCGGGACAATCTTGACAAAGTCTTTATTGACAATATTCAGATTTTGAGTTGTGTCATTTCAGTTGCGTGTTAATATACACCATCATGCATTTAAGGGTTAAATGGGAGATATTGTTGTTATCAAATTAATACTGATTGACTACTGAAACGGTGAACAGACTGAATAGAGCTTGCACAGCCGAGAAATTGTATTATGGCGGTACCGGGAATTCCCGATACTATCATACTAAGATTCCAAAAATTCCCTGTTCTGCAAACCCTAAAGCTGACATACGATACGAGTGACTGTTCACGACAGCATCGAACTACAAAGTCTTCATGAGCACTGCCACAAGAATGGTATATAATAATCAAGTGCAGGAAGTTTGTTGGGGACAAAAGACCTTTTGCGCACAAAGCCCATACATCCACACAATTTAATTATAGATATACATAGATTCAACCATTGACATATAAATATAGTACAATAATTGTTTCCAAAATTATTGAATTATTTTATATGGACATTGTAATTAACTTATTTAAATATATTGGAACCAAATAAAAAATAATATTTTTTTTGCGTGATAAGTGTTTTATTTTATCCATATGTTCCTAATTTTACAGAAGTTGGAGAGAAAAAGCAAGAAAAGCCAGCCAAAAAGATTAGCAGTACAAACTACGGAGAAGAAAAATTCTAGTACAGAGATAACCCTTACGTATATAACTAGTCAGGTAATTTAATTGAATGTCACAGTCAATAGCTCAATTCAATTTCAAATTAATAATTTATTTCAGATAACTAAGAATGCATAAGTGTTGGTTATGAACTTAATTTAACTATGTTATGATAAATTTTATTGAGTGAACAATGACACAAACTTATTAATTGACATCAGTGTCACATTCACACATTTTTTCTGTTGCTTATTGCCATGGTAATGTCTCCTGGGCCACTTTTTAAAACTACAAATGAAATTAAGATTTCTGCGGCAATATTTTCCAAAAACTTTGTATTGCAACAGTTATAACCCCGTTCTGAAGTAGAATTCTGACAATACCAGTAATATAAATTATCAACACTTTTCTAAGAAGTTTCATCACTATTGTCCCGTGAATAAATAATTTATTATAACTCTTAATGAAAACCGGCTTCAATTAAATTAATTCTTATCCTTGCACTATAAACCTTCGCAATTCATAAATTCTTTCAACCTTAACTGATGAGTCAAAGTTTAAATACTGGTATATAGGGTTACTTCTTATACCATAATCAGATCTCAATAATGATAATGACAAAAATACTTTTTGATAAAAACAAGTTGTTAACAATCTCAACAAATCTTCGCCGCTATCCGTAAAATACGTATCTGTATATTTTTATGCCATTATTTAAATAAGTATCTACAATCAAACCTTTGAGATCTCAATAACCATTTTTATTTAATGGCTGCATTTCAATATAGCAGGTAATCAATCCAAATGGGTCAGTAGGGAGGAGTCAGAAACTATAAGAGATAGGGAAATCTGTTCTTAGGAACAATGGCGTCGATTTTAGATTTAATGAAAACTGCATTATATATTTTTTATAATCTCATACATAATTACATGCATAACCAGATCAAAACCGCTGTAAAGATTGTTACAATACGACATGGGATTAATTAAAGAATTTTAACCAGGTTCAATCCCCGGTTATGTATGAGATTTATAAAAAAAAATGCAGTTTCTATTAAATCTAAATTCGACGCCACAGCTCCTAGAACAGATTTCCCTATCCCTTACAGTTTTCGTTTTTTTCCTACTCACCTATTTGGATTGATCATCCTGTATATATATATAGTTCTTAAAATGAAACTTTGGCGCATCATTTTTTGTGCCGTTTTATCAAAACATCTGTGTCAATCCGAAATTCCATATTGTATGTATTGAGCTGGGTAACTGAATTATTACGCGGAATTATTCTCAGGAACTCAGGAGTTGAAACAATATTTGTACTAAATCTTCTAATTCCAGGTTCTTTTACATGGAAAATCCCGGCAAACCGGTATTTTCTCTAAAAAATATCCCGGAATGGACAACCCTAATTTGTACGCGATAAATCTTGTTTTTGATGATAATTTGCGAAAATCACTGTTTCAATAGAAATATTTTAGCTACGAAATACGTTTAAAATGGTCACCCAAAACTATTTGAGGACTAACCTCAAAACTTCCAAACGTGTGGCCGCTACCAAACTAACCACACCAAAGATTCTTCTTTGATCAAATTCCTTTGACATTCCTTTGAGTGTAGTTTTATTTTAAACACCTATGTTAAGTTAGTTTTTAAATTTAAAAATATCTTGAAGTGTGATGAATTGATTTAGCGACCTTATTGTAAATAAATAATGTATGTAAATAGTGTAATATTTATTTTTAAACATAATAAAGAAATAATGACAGTAAGAGTTTTTTTTATTTCTTTTTTAACACCAATGGCGGGACGACCTGAGGGTCTTACGCGATAAATCACCTTCAGTGCGTATGAGGCTTTTTCGACCCAAAAACAACGGTAAAGGGGCTACCCGGAAAATTTCACTATTTTCAGTGTTTTCAAATGGTTCCACTTGGTGCAATTCCCGTGAAAATTTAACGCAATGTAGCTAGGTATTTGGTCTTTATTTCTGTCTAATAGAATTTATAAATATCTCTAGGAGAATTCTGAACGCCCATAATAGTTATTTGTTATGCAAGGCTGCAAAGTTGTTATTTGGCGCGAGTGTTGAAATTGAAGACAGGAGAAGCTAAATAATTTTGCAGCCATGCGGAACACACAACTTTTCACCTCACTACAGCGAGGAAAATGGAAGTTCAAGAAAAACAATTAAAACATAAAAATAATCATATTTAATTTTGCCTTCTGTTTAACACATCAAATTTAAAACAATAACACACTCAAATCCAAACCAAATAAATACGAGAGAACCACACATATTAAAAATATGGCCATCATTTGTATTATCGTCGTGCATATTTTATCGTTGAGTTTTTCTTAAGCACTCTTATATTATATTTGTATTTGAAACTACTTGACACATTCGTTGTGAATGTGGGAGAATGGCATTCTGGGAGGGATTAGTTGGCCACTCGGAAGTATTTTCCATAACACTTGCTTTGGAATTATTGGACGATGGGATCCGCACAAGATTATTTCGGCTTTATCTTCTTTAAAAACGCCAATAGTTTCGGTAAATTACTTATCGTCTCCAAATATTTATAACAAATCCTTTTTCGTTTTAATGCAGGCTTTTAGCATTGATTCAATACTCCAAATTGGGCTTAACTTTCTTGTTTTCCATATTTCTATAAAGTAAGAGAACAGTATGTATTCTCCACAGAACCACTTTACGTTGTTTACGTGAATTGTGAAAACTTCCAACTTTTTAAGTAGTTATTTTTTTCTCGGGTGCGTTCAGAAATTACACTCTTATGTTCCAACTTTTATAACAAATAAATATTAAAATTTGTGATGTATTTAAAATATTTACTAGTCAAAATATGTGAATGAAACTGAAATACTTACTTTTAATATACATATATAAACATATTCAACATAAAATAAAGTGAAGAAAAAATAAAAACTTAAAAATCTGTAACCACAAACCAGGTTTCTGGACGTGATATTGTAGGTGTATTTTTATTTAAAAGAAGTATTCAAACGTACATATGATTTTAGCCGGCCAGACCAGATCGCCCTTTATTAGCGTGCGTTGATTGGTTATTCGAAGATTTATCGACTGATGAAATCAGTCACGCGTTGAAGGAGTCTTAAATATAAAAAAGTTACATGCTCTACAGAGAATCAAAATCGTCGTGTTCGAAATTCAAATGACTTTTGCACGCTAGCGGATAAAATAGACTTTTGCACGCAGATTTCGCCCTATAAACGGAGGTTTTCCGAGCGAGTGAGGTGAAAAAGTACTTTTTCTAGGTTATTTCGGTAAATTCTTCCTTTTTACGCGAGGCTTAGGCATGAAATTTATAGGTACCAATAAGTGAATAATGATGTTTATTTTAATGATGTCTGCTGATTTTCCAATAGGCTCTATACTTTTTGAGCAAAATATGTTCTTCGAATTTTCGCATAAACGCCGCCTCGAGGTGCTTAAGATTAAGATGTCGCTAGTCACTTCGACGAAGTACAAGCGGCACCGTTTTGATGGCGATGCAAGCTTTACAGCCGTAAAAATCGTAAAATTTTACGAGTGAGTTACGCTAGGTGGGAGGGGAAAAATGCTCGAATGCCCAATGTCATGCCCCGTCTCAACAGGGTACTTCCTTAACTAAAAATTAACTTTCCGCAACGAAGGTGACAATTATTCGTCACTTTTTTAATGCTTTGTCACTTATTTTTCGCACGATAAACGAGACCTAGGCCCGCTGGACGTACTATTTCTAAACGGCTGGCCAGAGCTTGTTTGAAAACGAGACATTGGAGATTAAAGGTAAGGTTCTTTGACCTGCATTGAGACCTCGTAATGGGCTAATAAAAAAAAGAAAATAATGTAAATATAAAAATTTATAAAACATGTAATGTCAATTTTTTTTTCAATGTACATAGATACAAAGATCAAAGCTCAAAGAAAACTGATGGAAGAGATCTCTGGATTGCCGCACGCACGGGACCGGCGCCAGGTCATTTAAATTGTTCTCTGAGCTTTGACCTTTTTATCTATGGTTTAATGTAAATATAGTTTGACAGCATATTTGTTTGACACGGTTCTATTTGTTGATTCCGTGAAGCTGTGAGGTCAGTTCCGAACAAACTGATCGATTTGGAAGCATTTCGTGATCAAGTATTCAGATGCACGTTGCAACCTTACACATTATTCATCACTCAATATGGAACATGTAGATTTAACAGCTACCATATCCGAGTGCCCATGTTGGGGCAGCCACTAGAGTGGCGACCACGTGGCAAGCGCAGCGTGGGACGGCCCCCGATTATATGGACGGATGACCTCGTTAGGGTAACGGGGAGTCGATGGATGTGGTCTGCACGGGATTGCACTTAGTGGGGAGCTATCGGTGAGGCCTATGTTCAGCAGTGGTCATCTGTGGCTGATAGATAGATAAACGTTGTAAAACCAAGGCAAATCGTAACAACTCTTTATTTTTTTACCAAGAATGCGTTTTAACACAAAGCTGGGAGTCCAAAGTAGCGAATGGGCTGTATAAGCGCCTATAAAACCATTAAAATTATAATTTAACGGTCCTGGGTTCGAATCCCGGCAAGGGAAAATATTTGTGTGATCAACTCGAATATTTGTGCCTGGGTCATGGATGCTATTTGTATTTAAGTATGTATTCGATATAAATAAGTATGTCTATCGTCGTCTAGTGTCCATAACACAAGCCTACTAGAGCTTAATGTGGGACTAGATTGATTTGTGTGAGGTTGTCCGATATTTATTTATATATATTTTAAGTGTTATAAGGGTCGTATAAGCGTTTATTATAGACAGTGTTTTACTTGGGGTGGGAGGGATAGGAAACAGTCCCAGGTAGCAAACAGGCTGTATTTTAGCGTATACAGATATTATAACTAATTTACGCTGTATAAAGGCTGTATAAATATGCAGCCTGTGTAATACTTTGGAGTGTCATTAGCATACTCTGGGGTTTTCGGTGCACAAATGATTTAACTCTAGGCCGACACGATCGTACGTGGCGAGCTATGGAAAGAGCTAAGCTCGGGATTTCTGTACGAGATGGCACGTAGCTCGAAGGACCGATGGCCGTTGGGGCAGAAAGGTTCTCGAGTGGAGACTACGTACCGGCAAGCGTAGTGAAGACTGCCACCCGCAACGTGGTCGGACGACCTGGTTAGAGTTGCGGGGACTCGCTGGATGCGGGTCGCTGCTATCCGGCCCATGCATTTGGAATTTTATTTCCTGATTTGTTCCACCCAACTCAGTCAGAGTAAACAAATAAATAGAGATACACCCTAAAATACTCATGACAATCTGACGATTTGTAAATTAAATGAGTTAAGTTGTCAAGTCACATACATACTCGCTTTGGCATTTCGTGGCCAAGTATCGGATGCACGTGGCAATGTCGAACATTATTCATCTCCACTCAATATGGAGCATGCACCATACGGAGCGATTCTGAGCTTCTGTTTAAATTTAAACTCATCGGGGATTCCAGTTTCGGTCCCCGGCTGCACTTTTGATCTATGTTGTATACTCTGCTGCGTCATAGTTTGGTAAAGACAGAAAGTTCACTTATGATTTAGCCAATAGACGTAAATAATGATGTGTAAGAGGGAAACAATACCTAACTTATGGATACTTTTGAACACACAGACATTGTTCTCCTTACGTCTACTCTCTATTCACGGCAGAATGGGTAAACTATTTCCTCCTACTTGTGTCGTGTTCCTCATTGCTGAGGGTGACCTCCACGAATTATTTTGTGGACGATCGCTTTCCACTTGTTGCGGTCTTTGGCGCTGTGTAATGCCTCGTGGACTTTCGAATTAAAGTTATCACGGACCTGGTCTGTCCAGCGCATAAGGCTTCTCTTCCTCTTGGTCGCCTTCCTTGAACGTCAGGATCAACGTGACAGGGATGTCAGGAGCACTTCCTGGCTAGGTGACCGAAGAATTCGAAGATCCTGCGGAGACGAAAACATTAACGAATATAATTATATTCCATAGGTTTTGTATCATTTTCGGCCCGAATACGCGGAGCAAGACCCATGTTATGGTCCATGATATAAAAGTGAACGTTAGCAGTCGGGTTTTTGGTTAATATAGCTTGGCAAGTTTGTTCGTGACACTCTCGTGGTCTGTAGGGGGATGAAGAAAGCAGAGGTATAATAAAAGTTAAACAAGCAACCTTCCGTACGCCCCGTCAAACCCGCTTTCGAGTATCGTTCGTGATACTTTGCCCGGCTCTATACTTTCGAAGTGTGTATATCTGTAATAACGATTTATCATTATCATATCAGCCAATAGACGTCCACAACTGGACAAAGGCCTCCCCCAAAGTTCTCCACAACGATCGGTCATGCGCCGCCCTCTTCCAATTTCTTCCCACGATTCTAACCAGGTCGTCGGTTTACCTTGTTGGAAGCCTTTCAACACTGCGTTTTCCAGTCCGCGGTCACCACACCTTTTTGCTCCAACGGTCATCGGTTCTACGACCAATGTAATAATTTAGTTAACTGTACTTAATAAGTTATGCCATTACTATTCCGCTATGTGCATGCATTTACTTCATGTTATTGTTACTTTGTGTGTAATTCTTTCCAATAAAGTTATTTTTACTTTTACTTTACTTAAATACCTAAGTGACCTATCTGCTTGACATTTATCTGTATCTTAACACCCGGAACCCATATGGTGTATAAAATATGCGCATAAATAAAAATTGACTTTGGCAAGCAACGGAAAATAAAATGGAGCATTGCAACACACACGACGGTCTAGATACAACAAAATAAGACACCCGATGCTAGTTGGTTCAGCTTCAGTCAAATTTAATTTATAATTAATCATAATGGCAAATTTATAATTAATCATAATGGCAAAATTATAATTAATCATGATGGCAAATTTATAATTAATCATAATGACAAATTTATAATAAATCATAATGGAAAATTTATAACTAATCATAATGGCAAATTTATACTTAATCATAATGGCAAATTTATAATTAATCTTAATGGCATTTTTTTACGCTACAATAGCCATAATGGCCAATTTTTAGGGGTGTCAAATAGATCCATTTTTAGGGTTCCGTAGCCAAAAACCTAGTAACTACGGCGTCGGATACAATGAGGTCCAAACTTACCGTAACCGGGTTATACGGGTACAAATTGAGGTTTCGTTCTCGTCTGTTTCCTTCTCCAAAACTTAACCGATCTTTACGAAATTTTAGAGACTAAATGGGAAGGAAATATTCTGTGTACGACTAGCACACAAATTTCGTGTTAGCAAACTGATGATAACCATTAATGAACCTACTCTGAAGCGAGCGCACACAGAAGTCTGTTCCTAAGACGTCCGGGATATATTCGGTCCGAAATACCAACGCAGGTAGTAAATCCATACACTCTAAGGACGTGATATGCCTAAGTCATGTATCTAAAGATACAGATCGTTGCATGACAGGTTTAGTACGGCGAGTCTCTCATGCCTAACTCTGTTATAGCTCATAACTAAAAAAATATACACATATATAAATATTTTCAACACAAAAAATATGCATTAGCCTTTCACTGATATAACAAAATATATTTAATTTAATGATTGCATGATATCATTCAACTATCAACAATTTACGGAAAAAAACTTTAAACTGCTTTTTCTCAAAACTATGTTTTTTGAGATACATGAGATAGGAATGACACGGCAGTCTAGCCGCCGTCCAACAAAAAGTTGACATAAGAAGTGTCGTTAGCTATAACAAAGTAAAATAAGTCTGACAAAAAAAAAGTGAGAATCTTTTTTATTGCCGACTGTATTTTTCTTCGGACATTCGCCAACTACTCACGGAGCCCAAGCTTGGTAGGATTGCATCCTCTTATTACAACGATCCTTTAACCTTTTGGCTCCATCATCAGACCAGCTTTATGGTGTCATATTATTCTATTGTCATGGAAGTTACGTAGCTGTACATACAATTTCAGCTCAATCGGTCGTGAAGTGGTTCAAATCTTATTTGCAAGATTTGATTACAGACACCGGACAGCACCTCTAGTACAACTGTGACTATCGCGCGAGATATACTATGCATCTCTTTCTATACAGGCCTGTGAGAGAGTGACGGGTATTGCTATGTCGTACGGCATGAGTCGCGTAAGTTGTGCTCGATGGGCAGGTGAAAGTAAACAAAAGCTTGTAATAACGTCTCAACATAACGTACTCAATCAATCTGTGTGAACAAACGTTTGATCAAACGATGGCGTGTTGGACACGTCCGCTGTCCCATCGCTCAGCGGCTGTCAGTGACTAGCAATCCTTATTATTTTTTGTTAGGACACGTTTGGTCCAATTTACAAGAAGAATAAATCTATGAAACATATTGTTTGTCTCATTATTTTTGATGTGCGTACACCGCATTTTTTTTATATTGTATTATTAATACAATGATCAAAGCACAAAGAAAAATTGAAATGCGTAACCTAGCGGAAGCCACCGGGAATCGAACCCGGTACCCCTTTCAAATAAATGAGTACATCTTTCAAATAAACAATGCAAAGATTGACACACAAAGCATAAGAAAAAAATTTAAAGGTTTTTTTGCGTTAGGGTGGTGGAAAGGTTAAGCTTGAACCGGTACTCCAGAGATACCGGGTTCAATTCCCGGAGTCTTCCGCCGGGTTGCGCATTAAATTTTTTCTTTGTGCTTTTTTTGTATCAATGGTACAATATAAGAAGAAAACAAACATTTTTCTTAATTTTGTTATTAAAACAGAATCTAAGAGTAGCTATAACGGTCCGGCAACTACTTCGCACGAGCGGAGCGGTGAGCGGCGGCTATAGGTGAGAGCGGAAGGTCCGAACGCCGTGTCTCGCTCACTCCTATGGCCCCATAAGGTACCCATTTATTTAAGAATTAAAACATAATTAAATGTAGACTTAAGGCTGAAATGTTTAAAATTGTAATTGAATTGACTTGTAAAATGACTATATATTTTATAAATAAAAAAATGTAATCTAATCTAATCTATAATTTGGTTATATTTTTTACAGGTTATAATAACTGCAAAAACTAAATAACTATACAATACTTACTGAAAAAAATATCACGTTTTAGGGCTTTATGTCCTATGCTTTGTTTTTAAATCTTAGGTAAGTATCTAAGTATGCTCAATATGTGCAAAACTAACAACATTTTTAGTTATTAGTACTCCTAGTCTTGAATCATAATAAGTAAAAACTAAAAGTGTATTTTTGTAACCTATTGTATTGTAGAAGATATTGTTTTGTTGATTTGCGCACCCTTCACTATACATATACATAATATATCGTCCTCCTTGACGTATCCGTCAATGGCGAAACCTGGCGACATGAACTTCACGAGCATCGGTCATGTGCACGAAGTGGCTTGCAAAACCGAATTTGGTTTTGAAGGTTCTGTTACAAGGCGCACAATGCAACTCACCTATATCATTATACGTGTAGGTATAGGAAGGCTTTAGACATCTGTTTAGGCGTTTTGACACTTCCACTATATGTACACCCAGTTTGGAGAGCACAATTAAACCTTGTGTTTAAAGCCTCATGATCAGCAGGCTGTATTTACGTTACCTACTGATTGAGAAATTCACGACTCCTCAAGTTCAAAGTAAGCCAGAAAATGTTTACAATGAAGCGAAAAATTTAAAAATTTAAGTTCAGACGGGATTCGAACCTGCGTTTCCAACGGCTTTTCGGGCCAACACGGGCGTCCTACAAACTAGACCACCGAACCAGATGTCAGAGCCATTGAATCTTTCAACCAGTTGCTTCAACATGCCTTAGAGTGGCATCGAAGCGCCATCTACCGTAAGGATTTAGACTTTATCGTCGGCACCATCGTCTCAAATTTGTTAAGAATCGATAGTAACGGTGTGCTATACCCGAATTAATTATTTTTAATTAAAACAGTAACGTCTGCTAACGTAGGTACTTAAACCAAATGTTTACAATGAAGCGAAAAATTGAAAAATTTAATGGTTCAGACAGGATTCGAACCTGCGTTTCCAACGGCTTTCCGGGCCAACACGGGCGTCCTACAAACTGGACCACCGAACCAGATGTCAGAGCCATTGAATCTTACAGTTGTAGTCAGCTTTATTATAATTCCACTGATCACACTAATAATATCATGAAGGTGAAAGTTTGTGAGTGTTTGTATGTTTGTTACTTCTTCACGCTCAAACGGCTGGACCAATTGGTATGAAGGTAGCTGACACTGCATTAATACATAGATGTCGATATAAACGCCTTGAGTAATAAATGTAATGTTTAAAGAATGTCTAGATTTATTTTGTGAATGTATATCACAATGTACAAAATCAAATAAAGGGTACTAAAATATGCCGTTGAGACTAGGACCCTGAGGTGAAAGCGCCCATAGGGTCTTTAACGAATGTAGCCGCAGGCTAGCTAACGCATGTCGAAGAGCTGGTTCATGAACTACTATGAAGATAGATGGTCAGGAACTACTATGGAGATAGATGGGCAGGAACTACTATGGAGATAGATGGTCAGGAACTACTATGGAGATAGATGGTCAAGAACTACTATGGAGATAGATGGTCAGGAACTACTATGGAGAAAGATGGTCAGGAACTACTGTGGAGATAGATGGTCAGGAACTACTATGAAGATAGATGGTCAGAAACAAGTATGGAGATAGATGGTCAGGAACTACTATGAAGATAGATGGTCAGGAACTACTATGAAGATAGATGGTCAGGAACTACTATGAAGATAGATGGTCAGGAACTACTATGGAGATAGATGGTCAGGAACTACTATGGAGATAGATGGTCAAGAACTACTATGGAGATAGATGGTCAGGAACTACTATGGAGATAGATGGTCAAGAACTACTATGGAGATAGATGGTCAAGAACTACTATGGAGATAGATGGTCAGGAACTACTATGAAGATAGATGGTCAGGAACTACTATGGCGATAGATGGTCAAGAACTACTATGGAGATAGATGGTCAGGAACTACTATGGAGATAGATGGTCAAGAACTACTATGGAGATAGATGGTCAGGAACTACTATGGAGATAGATGGTCAAGAACTACTATGAAGATAGATGGTCAGGAACAACTATGGAGATAGATGGTCAGGAACTACTATGAAGATAGATGGTCAGGAACTACTATGGAGATAGATGGTCAGGAACTACTATGGAGATAGATGGTCAAGAACTACTATGGAGATAGATGGTCAGGAACTACTATGGAGATAGATGGTCAAGAACTACTATGGAGATAGATGGTCAAGAACTACTATGGAGATAGATGGTCAGGAACTACTATGGAGATAGATGGTCAGGAACTACTATGGAGATAGATGGTCAGGAACTACTATGGAGATAGATGGTCAAGAACTACTATGAAGATAGATGGTCAGGACCAACTATGGAGATAGATGGTCAGGAACTACTATGGAGATAGATGGTCAGGAACTACTATGGAGATAGATGGTCAAGAACTACTATGAAGATAGATGGTCAGGACCAACTATGGAGATAGATGGTCAGGAACTACTATGAAGATAGATGGTCAGGAACTACTATGGAGATAGATGGTCAAGAACTACTATGGAGATAGATGGTCAAGAACTACTATGGAGATAGATGGTCAGGAACTACTATGGAGATAGATGGTCAAGAACTACTATGGAGATAGATGGTCAAGAACTACTATGGAGACAGATGGTTAGGAACTACTATGGAGATAGATGGTCAGGAACAACTATGAAGATAGATGGTCAGGAACAACTATGAAGATAGATGGTCAGGAACTACTATGAAGATAGATGGTCAGGAACAACTATGGAGATAGATGGTCAGGAACTACTATGGAGATAGATGGTCAGGAACTACTATGAAGATAGATGGTCAGGAACAACTATGAAGATAGATGGTCAGGAACTACTATGAAGATAGATGGTCAGGAACTACTATGAAGATAGATGGTCAGGAACTACTATGAAGATAGATGGTCAGGAACTACTATGGAGATAGATGATCAGGAACCACTATGAAGATAGATGGTCAGGAACAACTATGGAGATAGATGGTCAGGAACTACTATGGAGATAGATGGTCAAGAACTACTATGGAGATAGATGGTCAGGAACTACTATGGAGATAGATGGTCAAGAACTACTATGGAGATAGATGGTCAAGAACTACTATGGAGATAGAACTTTAAGCAAAAGAATTTACAATAGTTTGCCCGAGAATATTCGACACGAGATACACTAAGTCTAAACTAAAAAAATAATAAAGAATCTATTGCAGACACTTGAATGATAAAGTTCTTTATTCAGTGTTACTTAAGTGTTTAGCAATAACCTTTGTTTTAATTAACGTATAGAGACACGCAGACAAACTGTACAAACAAATATCGGACAACCTCACCCAAATCTATCTAGTCCCAAATTAAGCTTAAGAATTTTATTATGGGTACTAGACGGCGATATACGTACTTATATAGATAAATATATACTTACATACATATAACAACTATGACCCAAGCACAAATATTCGATTTCACCACACAAATATTTGCCCTGGCCGGGATTGGCCGGTTCAGCAGGCAGGTGTCTACAAACTGCTCCAAACGCGTCGTCGTTAAAGTTGTATACTTCAATTAATAAATATCTAGTACAGCGGATCAGCATTGCCATGCAACGTGGCAATGCTGCCAGCCTTCAGCTCTGGCTGCCAACAGACGGCGATTGCGGCCATTTTTTTTTATTTATAGTTGTTTATTTTTAAGTGAAGTTTGAAAATTTTGCTATCATTATTTTAAGTCCTATTCTTTAGTGTTAATAAAAAAATGTGTAATAAAAAAAAATATGTCAGCTCTATTTCAATCCCAGACAATTTTTTCCGGGACTTCATTATTCGTGGATTTCTCTCAGCTTTCAAACTCAAGTTGAGGATTATCTTTGTTATTATATAATTTACAATCGCCTTACAAATTCTCTTTGTACGACTGACGGATTGAAGGGAAGACGGAATTCGGCATTTACTTTTGAATATATAATTTCTTGTTGATGGAAAGGATGTTTAATATTTTAAATTTTGAAACAGTATCGTCCTAAATGTTATCAAGGCTTGATTTTATCCACATTTACATATATAAATATATATATATAAATAAATAAATATCGGACAACCTCACACAAATCGATCTAGTGCCAAATTAAGCTCAAGAAGGCTTGTGTTATGGGTACTAGACGACGATATACGTACTTAAATAGATAAATATATACTTAAATACATAGAACAACCATGACCCAAGCACAAATATTCGAGGTCATCACACAAATATTTGCCCCAGCCGGGATTCGAACCCGGGACCCCCGGCTCAGTAGGCAGGGGTCTACAAACCGAGCCAAACGCGTCATATTCAGCACCATAAATTTAAGAGCTGGGTTATTGTCGGTAGAAAATCTTCCATGTTTCTTTATCTTCTGCTTTCTTTTTGAATTCCTGATACGAGACGCAGTTTACTTTCTTTTTGATATTCTCTTTTCCTCTTTCCTTCAATCTTTCCTTCTATGATCCTGTTTATGTACCTAATTGTCGTCCAAGATGTCCAAACATCTTACACCTTTTATTTTCAATGGTTTGTAACAAAGTTTTTTTTTTTTATTTTACTTTTTTATTGTGTGCCTTTAAGTTATATGAGATGCTTACATTGAATGGACTGAGGAAGTTCTTGATGATGCGCACTGTATCTAGGAGTTACTACCTCTTGTATCCGTCACTTGATACATACTAGTGTCTTGTTTTGTTTGTTATATATTATGAATTTCACAGTGCCTTTGTGTCAAACTGTAATACTGTGTGATTATTTTAATAATAAATAAATAAATAAAACACATCTACCAAGAGTATCTAAGGTATTTCAATAAATAAATACATATACTGCTAAACATAATATATAACCCTTCTTTTTGGCTTTGTCGTAGTCGGGTAAAAAATAAATATGCTTGTTTTACTTATGGGTACCTAATTGGGACGATTTACGCAATAAATAATTTTATATTTAATTTTAGTTTTATAGATAGTTTAAGTTAGAGATATATAAAAGTTTTATAAAACTGTAATAACTGTGTTACTGAATAAAACAAGTTGATCATCTTTAAATACATAGAAACATTAATGACTCAGGGATAAACATTCGAGTTCATCACGCTAATATTTGCGCTAGCCGGGGTTTGAACCTACTACCACCGGCTCAGTAGACCTAGACAGCTGCACTATTTTTGCTCCACCTTTTTTAAGTTCATCGTGCTATTTGAGTCTCAAAACACATGCCAAAAAACCTTCATAGTCATTCAGAGGCATAACGTAAAAAACGATAATCTAATTTAATTCTTTGTCTGTTATTTTTTCCTAAGTATATTGACTAACTAAACAGATCAAAATTAAAATAAGTCTGTGTAGACATTTCCTATGTCATTCAAACGCGATTACGTTCTATCGAATCGCAACGCTAATTGGCAGTATCCTCGATGTTCCATTCCTTTTGCTACCTAATGACT
Source organism: Apotomis turbidana (assembly GCA_905147355.2). NCBI lineage: Eukaryota > Metazoa > Arthropoda > Insecta > Lepidoptera > Tortricidae > Apotomis > Apotomis turbidana. The sequence continues at coordinate 23,791,618 of LR990293.1, forward strand.
TAAAATTTACTGTAAACTTCAAATATACCTTCAATTAGAGCCTTTGAGCCAAAAAGCCAGCATACGCGCAAGCCTTATCAGTACAGAGCAGCCCAAGAAATGCCTTCCTAAAGTTACATCAACACATCGTTTGATTGTAAAACTGTTCGTACTCCAAGGAACATAAAAGTTACGTTCCTACGAAAGGTTTTATGAGATAATAGTCTGTGGAAGTAAGCGGTGGATAACGTAGTACAGGAATTTCTAAAAACCTTTGTAGGATTTCCAGCTGAGTTGAGTGTTCGTTAGTATTAACGTTTAAGTAGTAAGTCAAATTTGAACAGCTTTGTGGAAGTTTCGTGAGGGCGAGTATTCGATGTTTCGAGAGGTAATTTATGTACTAGACGAACTATTTGAACAAATCTGGGAATTAGTGAAGTGGAACTTTCGTTGAAATTTGTCTATTTTTAGTTTTATAACATATTGACTCAAAGGTAAATTATGAAAGAAAAATGTAATATGATCCACTGCAATGTAAGCAGGACTCGAACCTGCGACCCTACGTTTCCGGCGTAGTGCTCTCCCAACTGAGCTATCACATCGTTACGTCAAACACACCAAATCTTTGATTCCATTCTACGCTACTGGAGCGCCCATATGTGCGTCATATGTGTTTAAAATGCTTATGCGCATAAGCCATACCCTAGTCAATATTTATAGAAATAAAAATGTGGTATTTCCACATAAATCATAAAATGGATAATAATAATTATTCTTTAAAAACATCGTTACAGTAAATTTCCCAAACTTATATAAACTGAATTTAAATGTTCACACAGCGAATCTTACGAATGCCGTTTAACATAAATTCACTAGTTCAACACAAGTCCGGTCTGAATTTCAAACTTTTCATGAAGTGTTCGGAAGTTTGTGCAGTTCTCGACCTAGAAAATATACGCGTAAGGAAAAGAAAATTTCTATGGCAAATATAAGATGCCTGAATAATCCACTGATTGTTCAAAAAGGGTATGTAATGATGGACATAGCAACGTTTTATATAATTTCGCTAGATAATAACAACATTTGATATAACAACAATAATAATTCTCAGCATTCTCTCCTATAGACTTAATTTATTTATTTAAACTTTATTGCACAAAATACATAAGTAAAAGTACAAATGGCGGACTTAATGCCATGAGGCATTCTCTACCAGTCAACCACAAGGTCAAACAGAGACATTATAGGTGCGGGAAGGGTGTACAACAATACGTGTATACACACGATGCAAATGTCGAAACAATAAAAACACTAGTTACGTTGATAAATACATATTTAATTACTTTATCTCGGTCGCGAACACTTCAATGTAGGCTCAAGCACTTCAATGTAGTATCTTTTTCATCCCGCAGAAAATGCAACGATTTAATTATTCTTTATAAAGTCATACACGCGCATATTGATTGTCCTTCTCTCTTTTCGCTTCTGAATTTCATTACTCAGTAATATAACATAACATCAGTCTCACAAATTATTCCCGCTCCAAATTTACAAAAATAACACATCTTTCTACAATCCCATTATACGAATGTGTCGATTATATAATGAAACTATAGTTAAACATCCTTCTTTGGATATATTTAATAAAAAGCTATACTTACATTTAAAAATATTGTTCAGAAACTATTTGTGTAACTCAAAATAGGATTTTAAGCCTAACACAACCATAGAAAAGTATAGATTAATAATGCCATAATATTATTTTCATACCCTGTTACTTACAAATACAACATTTATATACTATCTGTCTAGCGATTAATTAGTAATATATGTTATTAACCTTTCTGGGCACACACTGTTTAGAATTATAATTCAGACCTAGACGATAAGCAATCATGTTTGTATATAATTGACTGTAATTTGTTGTGTGAGTCTAACAAATAAATTAGCATAATTTCACTGGGTTTAATTTAAATTTGTATAAAAAACATTATATATAACGTTTATTCGCAAGATAACCTTACTCTTCTCATCGCGTTGCTCGTGTTAATTATATCATTCGTTTATTATAAATCCCTTGATCGTTATACAATGTCGCTATAGCGACCGTCACGCAGCTGTTCAAAAGATGTTTATACAACTACTTACCTATTAAAATACACTAATATTATGACACTTTATACTCTCGCGGTTTGAACTCATAATTAACACAAATTATAACGGGTCTAACGCGATATTTCCTATTTACCTTCATAATCTAACGTTTCGGCGGGGTTGCACACGCCGTGGTCTCAGATGACTGAGATGTACAGTACATCTGAGACCACGGCGTGTGCAACCCCGCCGAAACGTTAGATTATGAAGGTAAATAGGAAATATCGCGTTAGACCCGTTATAATTTGTGTTAATTATACACTAATATTATATTTCAAAACTGAATACATAGTTTTAATGTGGTTGTACTAAAGTATAGTAAAAGATAGGGCCTACCACTTCCTTTGCGTGGGGAGGAAAATTTACAACCCTTTTTTACCAAAGTTTACCATTATTAATCGAAGAATTTTTGTTTCAGAGTACGCTGTAATAAATTTGGAGGAAATATAATATATACTCGTCAAAACAAAATAGGGGCCACTAAGTATTTTAAGCTTTACTTGAAAACTGAATTAAATGGATACACATATTTGTTAAAGAACAGTAAAACAAGGTTTTTGTTTTTATTTAAGCTAAAAGTCATTTAATTAAGTAGCGATCAACCTATAAGTTCACAGGTTGGGGCCCAGCAAGGCGATCCTTTGGGGCCTTTAATATTTTGTTTAGCCATGCAGAAAGTTATTTTGTCGCTGGACTCACCGTTAAATGTGGTATTTAGATGATGGAACGATTGGAGGGAATCCACAGGTGGTATTACAGGATTTAACAAGGCTAGTTCCAGCTTTGAAGGAGATTGGCTTAGAAATAAACCCCAGCAAATGTGAGCTTTTTTGTTGCAATAATAGTGATGCTAGTGTGTTGTCCGATGTTGAGTTGGTATTACCAGGTGTTCGCCGTCTTGATAAGACAACCTTCAGTTTATTAGGCGCACCTGTTTTTCCGGATGGTGCAAGCTCGGCTCTCGAGGAGAAGAGGTTGGCTTTAGTACGGGCTCAAGAACGTTTATCAAATTTATCATCGCACGTCGCACTTGCTTTATTGCGTAACTGTTTTGCGATGCCACGCATGATTTACATTTTAAGAACCTCCCCAACTTGGTTATTTGAGGATGATGTAGAGAGGCTGGATAACGCAATCAAAATGTCACTTGAGTCCATACTGAATATCCATCTCAACGAGTCACAGTGGTGTCAGGCTTCTTTGCCAGTCCGCCATGGTGGTCTAGGTATACGCCGATGTCGTGAAGTCGGTTTGGTAGCATTCTTAGCTTCAGCTCATGGGACTCTGGCTCTTGTCACTCGCATATTGCATTTGAATGGTGACAATATCCAGGTACCATTTGTCGCTTCGGCACTCACCAAATGGTCCACTGTGTGCCAAGGTAACGAACGGCCTGATAATGTCGTCAGCCAAAGGGGTTGGGATGACATTTTATGTAGGGAAGTCTACGGTGGGTTACTTGCCGACGCAACAGGCTTTAATTTGGCGCGTTTGAAAGCTGTTGCTAAGCCTGAATCAGGAGCATGGCTACATGCTTTGCCTTCTCCTCAGTTGGGTACATTGCTGGACAACGACTCATTAAGAATCGCGGTTGCTCTGCGGGTTGGTTGTAAAGTATGCGAGCCACATCGTTGCATCTGCGGGGTAACAGTTGAGGAGAATGGCCACCATGGCCTCAGCTGTCAGAAATGCGCGGGGCGATTTGCAAGGCATCATGCGATCAATGATTTGGTTCGTCGGGCTTTAGTGTCTGCCAATATACCTTGCACCTTGGAGCCTCCTGGGTTGAGTCGAACTGATGGCAAGAGGCCTGATGGTCTCACATTGGTTCCTTGGCAGAAAGGTCGGTGCCTCTTGTGGGACGCAACTTGTGTGAGTACGTTTGCTCCGTCCCACTTGACTCACACCATTAGAACTGCTGGGGCGGCCGCGGAGTGTGCGGCAAGAGTGAAACACACTAAATACAGTGCCTTGGAGCCAGCGTACGATTTTGTACCTATTGCAGTGGAGACTGGTGGACCTTGGGGCTCGGAGGCCAAGGATTTTATTAAGGAATTGGGCCGCCGGCTTAGGGATAGGGGCTGTGACCCGCGCTCTGGATCGTACCTGGTGCAACAAATTTCGTTGGCCTTTCAGCGTGGTAACGCCGCCAGTGTGATGGGTACGTTTGGGCCAGGTACGATTCGGGGCGTGCCTCATTAACGAAATTGACGAAGCCTGTTGTGGATCATATCATTGGTTCGTATTTGACGAAGCCTGTTGCTGATTTGTTGTTGTATCTCACCTGACGAAGCCTGCGATGCGGATCAGAACTTATTGTAATTTTTCCTTTCGTGTGTCTTTTAATAAATGTTTTTTTTTTATATTAAGTAGTCATTTGTTTCACTTATTTAAGTAAATACGAAATTAGTCTATTGGTAACGGAATAACTCAACAGAAACTCGTCGCTAAAAATAACAAAAACTGACACCTGCTGTTTTTTTTCCATTCATTAGTAACGAGTATGTCCCCCTCTCTTGTTCACACACTCCTGAAGCCTAGAGTGCATACTCTCGATCAAATTTCTGATGTTTTCAGCTGGTATTTCTTCCCAGGCACGTTTCAAAGCATCAATCAGCTGCTGCTGGTTGGAAACCTCTTGCTCATGCTCTCTAACCCATCGCTTTAATTGGTCCCAGAGATGTTCAATTGGGTTTAAATCCGGACTAAGATACGCTGGCCATGGTAGGACTTGAATACGGGAGTTTTCCAGTACAGTCGTAGTTTCCTGGGCTACGTGTGGGCGGGCATTGTCTTGCATTAAGATGAACTCGGGGCCCACTCTTTGTGCGAACGGAATCACATGAGGCCTGATGACTTCGTTGACGTACCGTCGTGCTGTCACGGTACCCTGATTTAAGAAAACAAGCTCGGTTTTACCGTGTAAGCTTATTCCAGCCCATATCATTACACTTTTGAGGAACCATGAAAGTAACTGGCCTAACTTAGAATCAGTCATGCCTGATATATTACCAGAAATAAAGGTTACTTCCATGGTTGCAAGCTCGGAGCCCGAGCCGTGCATCGTAGACTTTAATAGATTTTCTAGGTATAAAACGCTCCAGCGCAGTGTAGCGTACTTACGTCGTTTTATAAATAATTGCAAGCCTGGTCAGAGTAAGTTAACAGGCACATTAACATCACAGGAGCTTACTGACTCGCTTCACACATTAGTAAAACTTTCACAGCAACAATTTATTTCCTAATGAACTCGAATCTTTAAGTAAACACAAAAATTTGAATTCAAAGTCACATCTAGCTTCTTTGACACCATTCATCGATTCGCAAGGTATCTTGCGAGTCAGGGGAGGCTGGATGCTTCTGATTATAGCTATGATAAAAAGCATCCCATGTTATTGCGAGCTAAGCATCCACTCACAAAACTCATATTCAAACACGAACACATACGTCTCTTGCATGCCGGACCGCAGCTTCTTTTGTCCACAGTTCGGGATACCATATGGCCGGTCGGAGGCAGGAACCTCGCTAGGAGCACGGCCCGCAATTGTGTCACTTGTAGGCGAGCGGCAGGTCGCACATTACGTCTTGACGACGCGGTTGGCGCAGTGGTTAAGCAACTGCCTACTGAGCCGACGGTCCCGGGTTCGAATCCCGGCAAGGGCAAATATTTGTGTGATGAACACGAATATTTGTGCCTGGGTCATGGATGTTCTATGTATTTAAGTATTTATTTATCTATATAAGTATGTATATCGTCGCCTAGTACTCATAACACAAGCCTTCTTGAGCTTAATTTGGGACTAGGTTGATTTGTGTGAGGTTGTCTGATATTAAAAAAAAACACTAGGGCCTCCAAAGCGGTCAATATCCCGGATGCAGGCATCAGAAAATCGCTCGCCCTGACGTCTCCATACTCTGATTCGCCGATCATCACTACAAAACTTCACTTTACACTCATCTGTGAAAAGGACCATACCCCATTGATTTATGCCCCAATTCAAATGTTGACGGCTGAAAATTAATCGATTGGCATGGTGAACCCTTGATAGGGGAACTCCTGCAACTGGTCGTCTGGACCGTTGCTGGTCTTCATGCAGTCGATTACGTATGGTTTGGTCACTAACACGAGTCCCCGTTGTCAGTCGTAGACGATTTTGCAACTTACGAGCCGTCACAGAACGATCTCGTCGGGCACTTAACCGGATGTAACGATCCTCATTGCGCCGTAGTTACACGCACTCTACCCGACCCAGGCCTTCTCGCAGTTCTGCCAGTCTCTTGAAAGCGATTCCACACATTTTGGATGGCTCTGCGAGAAAATCCTAACGCATCAGCTACAGACCGCTGCGAATGACCTTCAGCAATCATTGTAACGGCTCTGGTGCTAGTAACAGTGTCCATATGTCTTCTTTGTCGTGGCATTACTGGCACAATATGATTAATTCGCCAACAGATGAACAGAAATTAGTTTTTAGCAGAATAAAAAATGATGGCATTTGAAAGCTGCAACTCGTTTTTTTTGTTTGCAACTTAAACAACAGTATGGATAAGGTTGGATACTGAAGGATTCAGAACGTTATTAATTAGCCACTTATTAATTAGTTAATGCCCAACAATTAAAAATAAAACTAAAATATATAAGTGGCCCTTATTTTGTTTTGACTATATATATTATATTTGCATGCTAGTATTAATAGGACATTTATAGCAGAATAAGTCACCTAATGTTCTAATTCTAATTTTAAAATATGGCTGCCATCAGGTTAATGATGATTTCGCCAATTTCAAGTTTGCTCGTAGAGCATGCCGTTGTTCGGTGAGGTTTTGCTTTTTGTAAAGTGATAGCGATTTACAAAAAACCACGCGGACTATCGGGCCTTGATCCAGGAAGGGCTATGAACGCTTCAAGTTGAATTCTTCATTAGCTATTCACTCATACGTTAGATCACTGCACAATACGCTATCAATACTACACATTGAACAACAAAAATGAATAAATAATGAACAACGCAACTTAAACGCATGCGGCCATCTTAAGTGACAAACCGGAAGTCTCCACCCAATGTTTATGTTCACCTGTTGACAATTCACTGTACCCACTTATTCTATGCAAATAAATTATTCTTATTCTTATTATTCTTATACCGTCTCGGAGTCGAGCTCTAAAAAATAATTGAAGTCCGTCTAGCCGCTTTGGCACGATAAAGGCGCATACATTATACACTACATTTTTTCCTAGCAGCTACGTGTTTGAACTTATTACTTACTTATAAAGAGCACCAATATTCTATTGAATTTTATGACCTATGTAATCGGGAAGCGAATGGCATTGGTATTTTAAATTGGTCTATACTTTGCAATTATAATTTTTTGTCTTTTTTCAGTATATTATCTCTATTGAAAGCGTGGGGAATGTTGCACTTAATGTGAAACATCTAACCTCTTACTACATTTGAATGCCTACTATGCTTATCAATGAACGTCATTTGGTATTCTAATGTGGGTAAAACTTGACCTAAATGGCCTACTTTCACTAGTGAATATGATATCCGAAGCGGAAATTTTGATACCGATAAAAAAAACACTTTTTACGCAGCCATGATATACCGAAAAAAATATCTGGTTAAATTTAATGATTTATAAAACCGCAATTTTGAGGTAAGAAAAAACAGCTCATATGCTTCGAGAATTCTATACTCTTAAGCCCTTTTTAAAAGTTTTACATTGCGTTTAACATTCATTGTTGTTGTTTGCACATTAATAAATCTCACGTTTGTTTTTAATTACCGCAGCTGAACTTTGGCCGTTTTTCAAACAGAATAATGAAATTAAAATAGCATAGAGGTATAAAACACGCGAAACTTTTACTGTAAATGGCTTTTGCATTTTGGTTAGTTGTACAGAAATACCTGCGTGAAAACATCTGAATGAAAAGTCCTACAAAATTGGGTCAAGAGCATAATAATATCAGGTCAACAGCATTTTATTTACATTGAAGTATCATTTTATCCTTTTGAACTTTTCGTTAAGAGTAAGAAATACACATAGGCGCTCAAAGTCCTTGTAATAGGCAAATTAAGGTATCTACTTCTATGAATACCACCCCATCTATCTATTCCATGTAAATCTATCTATTCCGTCATTCTTTTTGTAACTTTTTTGTGAACAAAGGCATGTTTGATTGTACTCTTAATAATTCATTGTTATTATATAGTAACTTATTAAAAGTGTATTCCTTCCCTAAAAATGTTGCTATAGATATCAGAGGGTAGGAGACCTGGTGACCTGACATACAGGTTTTGCCTAGTTCGGGCACCAGTATCCACCGCACAAGGTACTCTGGGCCTATCCGTTTGACGTTTAGATAAATAGAAAGAGAGACGAATATAGACAGACCTTCAGTGTAAGAAACACAAAAATACCGATACGTAGGTATTATACAATGCCAAGGTGTAAAATGCTTTCAAAATAAACAATGCAAAGATCGACGTACAAAACATAGGGAAAAATCTAAGGTTTATCTGGCGTGAGGGTGGTGGAGAGGTTAACACGCAGCACCAGTAATCCAGAGGTACCCGGATAGAGGTATCTTTGTATCAACGGTTCATTATATAATGCCATTATATAGGGCAAGTCAGTAAAACTACTACTAGCCTTCATCATCATCATTTCAGCCATAGGACGTCCACTGCTGGACACAGGCCTCCTCAATAGACTTCCACATGGGCCGGATAGCAACCCCCCCGCAACTCTAACCAGGTCGTCCAACCACCTTGCGGGTGGTCGTCCTACACTGCGCTTGTCGGTACGTGGTCTCCACTCGAGAAACTTTCTGCCCCAACGGCCATCGGTCCTTCGAGCTACGTGCCACGCCCATTGCCACTTCAGCTTGCTTACCCGGTTTGCTATGTCGATGACCTTGGTTCGTATACGAATCTCCTCATTTCTGATTCGATCTCGTAGACAAATCCCGAGAACTACTAGCCTTATTTATGGTTAAATTACACCTTATAACTTTTACTCCCAGTTTAACAATACCGCTCATCGCTGACATGAAACATTGGCTTGTCAGAGGCACACAATAGAGCACCAGGCATCGTTTATGTCAGTCGTCGTTACGGTCCGTTCTAAATTAATTTGTTACCCAAATATTGTCTTAAAAAGATCGCTCTTTAGCGACTACGATCATTCCAGTACTGTCGTAGTGGCGAGCGGCGCGGGACGGGGGGCGGCAAGCATCCCATGGACACCACCCGATCCATCCACGCGAACCTGCCTGTCTAGCACAACTATGGTTCTAGTCTCATATCGCGTGACATAGCATCACCCGTCACTCTCTCACAGTACTGTACAGAAAGAGATAGGTAGTATATCTCGCGCGAGGAGTCTCGTGTCAGAGTTGTGCTATAAATGTCCTGTTCAAGCGCTGCTCTGAAGTCGTGGCGTTTTTCCTAGACGCCGATACATTTTTCGTTCCGCCGCGCTCCGATCCGCTGAACCTTGATCCCCAGTTAAGTTTAGCACAATAATACGATCCGATTTAGCCACGGAATAGTTGCTTACGTTGGTTTTTTTGTTGTACGTCTTTATTTAATATATATTGTAATTTTAAAATGTTTATCTAATACGGCTCTAGGGTTTAAGCCCTAAACATGCAGACAGATAGGTAATGAGAGTGCCAACAGAGTGGATAAAATGACAAAGCCCAATGCAAGAAAACCAAACAAAATTGTAAAACTAACTACAGTAAAAATCATAATTAGGTGACTAATTTGACAGATGTTGCTGGCATACAGAAGATTTTAATAGTTAAATATGTTGTGTGCAAGATGCACATCCTTATTTATAATATTTTTACTATGTTTTTTTATCGTTTTGGGACTTTTGTTTTTATTGATGTATTGTCAGTTCATTATATACTGTTTCCAAAAGTAGTGCCTTTTCATTTAATTTCGTAATAAAAAGTTAACGAGATTGCAAGCGTCAGGATAGGTTTTCTAATGGTGATGAATTTAGTAAGTATATTCATTATTGAAAAAAAAAAAACAATTATAATCATTATTTTATTGTAATTTATTTACTAGAACAATTTGAATTTATAGTTTCAAGTAGTTACACTTTCAGAAGATTGAATTACTGGTTTAATAAGTTTCTGTCAAAAATGTCATTTTAGTGGCAAGCTTTTATAGCCGACTGTACTTTTCTTTGGATATCCATCAAATGCTCACTGAGACAATTCTAAAATTCCCAAGCTCGGTAGGATTGCTTTTTCTATTATAGAGTTCCAATGGACACCTTCCAGCTCCATCATCAGATCAGCCCCATGGTACCATATTATTGTATTGTCATCAAATTTAAGTAAGTATGCAAAATTTCAGCTCAATCGGTTGACGATATCTGCTTCAAAATTGAGTTGCAAGATTTCACTCGAACAAACATACTTTAAACATACCATGCAAGTTAAACAAAAGCTTTAAAAAAAATTATGTCCCATTACAAGTAGTTCACGCCCGACATGAAACATCGCGTACCTGAAAGCCGCGGGCACACAATGCGCATCAGGCATGTAAGACTCGTGCCAAATTTGCAAGCCTTTGTGTTTCCGCGCAAATGTATGCACTATGTATTGTGTTTCGTCTATATTCCTGAATTCTGTGTAGGCTGTTTATTTCCTCTGCAATACCGTGAATCATACAAGAATGTAGACAGAGAAAAACAGCTATATTGGCTAACAGATGGCTAACAAATGCACATGTTATACCTATATATTGGACAAAAGAATATATAGGTATAACATGTGCATTGACATATATAATCGCATCCCTGACGAAATTGTAACCCTTCATGGAAATATTTTTAAGGATAGAATAAGTAGCTGGCTTATTGACAATTGTTTTTATGGCGTAAAATATTTTCTCGAGACATGTAGAATCAGGTATAATATAATTATATTTTGATTTTATTATTATTTATTGGAAATGTTTATTTTTAGATTATTATTATTCAATGTTTATTTTTTATTTTTTTAAATTCTACTCTAAAATTTGCATGCCTACATATAGGCTGAATACATGACACAAAAGTTTTGTAACATCTAAAACACTGAATTCTGGCAAATAAAATCTTTGAATCTTCCGTTGGCAGTCTCCGAGTAGCCTAAACTTAAAAATACCAATAAAGAAAATAATTACAAATTACTGAAACTACTCTCTCTCTGTGGTCGCTCCCTTATGACTGAGGATCGTGGTCATCGGTGGATGTGGATGCTCTAAACCTAGTTTTGATGATTTGCCTCCACCGGTGCCTGTTCATCGCGTCTCTGCTGACCGAGCAAAACTTGGTTGAGGAAGGGCCCTTCACTGAAACTACAAATTCTCCTATTTTGCAGTGGCTCAATATTACTGACAACATTAATGCCTTGTTAAACTGTTTCATGACAGGTATGAACTATGAAATACCGTTATTTACTGCCGACACGAAACAGCCTAGTCAGAAGCCGCGGGCACAATAGCACATCAGGCATATCATGTCAGGCTCGCGCCAAATTTGCAAGCCTTTGTGTTTCCGTGAAAATGTTTCCACGATGTATTGTGTTTATCCGTCAGGTTGCTCCATTTATTAGTGGAATAGGTTGACATTTGGGTCGTTCACAGTTAATAATTAGCAGGCTTGAGGCTTAAGTGAAAGACCGGACGCTAAAATGAGGAAGATCAAGTCAAAATTGTATGATACCAAGCGTACTACCGGGTGATAATAGGAATGTGGAACGGAAACACATGATGGAACTATGCTCTCATACTACTGTGAGACACTTATTGGAGTTTACTCCTTAAGAATCGATTTTCATATATAAGCCCGGGGTATGAAAATTATGGGGTATAAAATCGAACGTATCTGCCGTGCTAATTTAAAAAGTCGTATCTCAGTATACGATCGGGGTAAAAATACGACTTCTTAATTTAGCAGGTTATGCGTTACGTTAAGCGTTATAGACTAAGATCCCTATATAAAATGACCTTCACCGAGATGTTTATTTCATGAAATGTATTTTAAATGTACTTAGCAACGGGAAAACATGGCTCCCGTTAGATAAAATTAATATTAATTGTTCTCTGCCATTTATTTATTTTAAATTACCACAAGAGGCTTAACAAATAACATAGACAAGAAACATATTCATAATTTCTCCGCGGAGACTGCGGTGGCGGCCGGCGGCCTACACGGCGGCGCGTTGCTGCGCAAGTGCGCATCGGGCAGCTTGACTGACAGTTGTCAATCTACAACAGCTGAGAAATGTGTTTTTGTTTCAAGTTTTTGCTAATATTTTGCGTGAATCTCTATCATGTTACGAGTGTGATTGCTATCAGTGCATGAGTACTATCTAGTTATATGTGCAATTATAAACCACCGCTTCCCCCAGGAACTTTATGGGGCAATTTGTATGCCGAAACTTGGAGTGGTTTTTTTAAATACTTTATTTGTTATCGTAGCCGTAAGTTTTTATCTATTGCGTTTTTTAATAGTTTACTTGATGAATCCTAATAGCACGGGCTCCTCTCAGAATGTCGCTTCCAGGTCTGTGTCGCTGTCGCTGGAGAATTCCGTACAGTGCCCACATTGCTCCCACATTCGTTTCTTTAAAGGTCAGAAAGGATTTAATATACACATCAGTAGAACCCATGGCATTCGTGCTGGCGCAATTACGTCGCCACCAGGCAAACAATTCACAACCAAGTCAGATCAGGCCTTTTTCTGAAAAAATCAGTGAGCTTAAACATTCAATTCCAGTGGTCAAACGAATTCCTCGCAGCGCTCGAATTCAGGTTGCACAAAAAGTGTGCCTACCTTTTCGTTCTTGTTTGCAGCGCCCAACAGGGTACATAATGTGATACTTAAACTATTTACTTTCACCTGTATAATCATTATGTGCAATAAACGTATTGAGTATATATTTTATAAACGTTCTTAAGGCCACGCGCGCACCAAGATTTTAGTCGCACGATAATTTGGTCGCATAAATGCAAGATATGGGTTTATATGAGAGTGCGCGCACCACGATTTTCATAAACCCATAAGTACGCTTATTTCTGCGACAAAAAAGTGGTGCGCGCCTGGCCTGAAGAGTAAACTCCAGTCGTGCGTCGGAGCTGACACACACACACTTTTTTTTGTTCACACGCTTCACTTGTAACTAAGTTACTTAGTAGGTTTCCTTGTTCATTGTAACCTATTTCTAAATTATGTCGTATGACGTTACTTTCACGGTCTGGAAAGAACTGAACAAGCAAGTACATAAGGGCAAGAAATTGACATGAAATTTTACGCTTCTCATCTTTACGGAATGTAATTTTCTTGTAGCAAAATTTTACGACCAACTTTAGGGCTTCCAGCGTATTTTTCCTGAGATTCGTTATGCAATCAATGCGGCATATAAAGTACTTACACCACATTTACGAATCTTATTATCTAGGATCATCGTGTAGCTCTGGAGTACCAACAAATGAAAGTTCTAATTATGTACCCTTGGTAGGGGCAAGCCAAACTCGACTTTGTAAAAATGCGAATGAGGAAGGATTTGGGATGAATAGAAGAAGTATTCCATCCATTTTATTGGCGTGGCTTTGTTTTTGTATCTTTTTTTGTTTTTCTGGAGGAATGTGACACAATGATCGTAAGGACAGCAATCCCTGAGAAAAGCCGAAGAGAGTGCCATGGAAACAGCTCTCCAACGATACACGGTCAAAGCGTTTCAGGACAGGACGGACTTGAACGTTAAAAATGGTGACAACAATCACTTAAACAAAAAAAAACACGGATGTCAACGAAACCACAGAATAAAGACACTACGAAACAAAGTAATGTCATATAACAGTGAGGCTTACTAAACAATAAACTCTTCAAAACATGAAATGACTATTCAAATTGGTTCAAACATTTTCGAGTCATCGAGGATCAAAAATAAGACGAACTGGGAACGAGCTCCATTTTAAGACGTTGGTTATAAAGCGCACCCAAGTAACGCAGCACTGCTGCAAAAAAGTGTACTTGGGATGGCACACAAAATATTTGACAAGATACCATAAGCCACAGTACTTAGCAAAAAAGGAACGTGACATCGAATTTAAAAGCACTTTAAAAGCATTTCTTATAGAAAAAGCCTATTATTCAGTAACAGATTTTTAGACTGAAACCTATACATATGCAGGTGGCGCCACTGTCGCCAACAGTCAAATTAAAACCGCTCCGTATTTTAATTTTAATATTTAATTTGTTTAAACGTGTAAACCATTATTAAACTTGATTTATTATAAGTAACTTAGATAATTAGTGACTGTGGAATATAATTAGCAAATATGGCACCGACAAAATCAAAAATAAGTGCAAAGGAAGAGCCGGACAAAAGATTGATTGACGTTATTTTAAACCTGGAGGGAGAATGAAAAGGTATAAAATTAAAGCTAAATAGTTGCTATACTATAATGTTACAACAACAAGAAGTTTTGTCCTCGCAAAAAAATCAAATTGAGGAACTGATAAAAATCGTCAGAGTCATACCTGGCATTATAGAACGGCCACAGAACGAAATCCCCCATAAACTCCACTTTATACAAACTGTATCACTGAATGAGTCCGGACCACAAGGGCTACAATACATAGATGACCCTCTCACTGATGGAAATGATCCCCAGACCGCCACACAGAGCACTGCCTCTCAGGAATCTGGTATAGGGAGTGTTAAAGGAGACACTCCGAAACTGAAGACGATCCCAGGAGCCAGCAGAGTGTTGCAGGAGACGGCTGAACCTGTGCCCAAATTACGCCGTGGCCGACCTCGTCGCGATACGTCTAAAGCAGCTCGCGCAGACCATGGTGCTGCCATTGGACATCCTGGCGCATTTAACATCATGCCCATCAGCTCTGGAGGGTGCGCAGGCACCGCCGGTGGACCCCTACTGCCCATTTCTGATAAGTTGTCTGCCCCAAAAGTGCCATCGGTAAATGGAGATCCACGCAGACATTTGGCTCTTCGAGCAGCCGCGCCGCGCCATGTCAGTCTTCACGTCTTCAATCTGAGCAAAGATACCACCGTGGAAGATGTACTTCAACATGTCAGCTCTGTGCTGAATGTGGAAAATGCGCAGTGTGAACGTCTCGTAGTCACCAGAGGCGAGTACTCATCTTTCAAGCTCGACGTGCTTGCTGATAAGGTTAGCTTGGTGAAGGACACTAAGAATTGGCCCGATAATGTATCAATCAGAAGATTTAATTTTGTTGATCCAAAAAACTCCCAACGCCCGGGCGCCGGGTCAATAACAATACGAAAACCGCACTAATGTCACAAGGATTTAAAATCATTCACCAAAATGTCCGTTCTTTATGTGGTAAAACCGCGTTATTAGATTTACTATTACATTTAGAGAAACCCGATGTACTCGCTTGCAGTGAGACTTGATGCAAAAAACATGAGATCGAACGAGTGAGGTTATGTGGATATCAGCTAGCGAATAGCTACTGCCGCGGGCGCATAGCTCACGGCGGAGTGGCGCTGTACACACGGGCCGGTATCTCCTATCGCCAGCGTAACGATCTACAAAACCTTGCCGTCGAATTTCACTTTGAGATTACTGAAATCGAAATTTGTAAACTTAATTTAATTGTAATTGCTTTGTATCGCACTGGGAACGGCGACTTTGATGTTTACTTAAATAATTTAGATCTATTACTAAGCAAGCTCACCGACGAAAACAAAATGTTCATTTTGGTCGGCGATCAAAATGTTGATTATTTGTCCGACAACGTAATGAGGCGACGGGTTGACGAGACACTGGGAAGCTACATGTGTAGAAATTGTGTTGCGTTTCCGACCCGTGTGGCCGCGCAGAGCTCGAGCAGCATTGACTGCGGGCTGGCGCCGCGCGGCGCTGACATCGCGGCAGCGCCTCTGCGCACCACCGTCAGTGACCACAACGCGCAACTATTCACAATAACTACTGAACCATCCCTTATAGATAAACCGGAGTCTTTCATTGAGAAAAGGTTATTCACGGACGAATCTCTCTTTACGTTTTATATCGACATAGAAAATTATAATTGGAATTTTATTTTTGATTACATGATTAGTATTAATGACAGATTTATTAAATTATTTAATGTACTTAGATACTACATTGACGAGAAGCGGTGGTAGCCTAGTGGTTACGGCATGCGACTTTCAATCCGGAGGTCGCAGGTTCGAACCCGGCCCGTACCAATGAGTTTTTCAGAACTTATGTACGGAATGTCATTTGATATTTACCACTCGCTTTTCGGTGAAGGAAAACATCGTGAGGAAAACCACCTAAACCCAATAAGGCCTAGTTTCCCCTCTGGGTTGGAAGGTCAGATGGCAGTCGCTTTCGTAAAAGCTAGTGCCTACGCCACATCTTGGGATTTAGGTAGCCGACCCCGATTGAGAATTCATTCTCAAAAAATGGGACAAAGGCTAGGAGGATGAGGATGAGACTTAGATATTACATTGACATTCATTTTCCGATAAAAAATGTATTGCTAAAGAAAAACAATCCAGTTCCTTGGTTAAATGATACCCTCTCCAATCTTATTTTAAATAATAATGATTTGACGGAAATGAAACGCCAATATCCCGACATCGAAACACTGTCAGAATGCATAAATTATCATGCCGATCGCATTAAATCGGAATCTTTGATTGCCCGCCGAGAATATTTTGATCAACGTATAGTGAAAAGTAAAAATCCATCAAAGGAAATGTGGCGTGTAGTAAACGAAGAAGTGTCCACAAAACCTGTGCCTCACGCTATCTTGCTGAAGGACGGAGATGGTAATGAGGTACCTCCCTACCAAGTACCAGAGCACTTGAACCAACACTTTCTCACTGTAGCCTCTAAATGTAAATTAAATATAAACAAATCGGACTCTGTACAGTATCTAACCAATCATTTACAAAAAAATGACATTCCTCAATTTACTTTACCTACAGTGACACTCTCAGATCTGAATCGTGTACTCAAATTCATGCTGAAGACACGCGGGACCCTAGACATATATGATATATCCCTGAACATACTCGTGTGCGTTTGGCCGGTTATTGCAGGGCTACTAATTAAACTAATAAACACGATGTTCTCCCTGGGGGAGTACCCTGCCGTATTAAAGAGCACACGTCTATGTCCAGTGTATAAGGGAAAAGGTGAAAAAACTGCTGTCGATAATTATAGGCCCATTACTATTGTGCCTAATATCTCAAAAATCATTGAATCGATTTTGTCAAAGCGACTAATGGACCATCTCGAAACAAACAATCTACTGACTCAAAATCAATTCGCTTACCGGCAAAATAGGTCTACCACAGCAGCAGCACACACCATATATGATAGCATAACCACGGCACTGGATGATAAGGACAAGGCAGCGGGGGTATTCTGCGACTTATCAAAAGCGTTTGATGTAATTAGTCATGAGCTACTTTTAGAAAAGATAGGTCACTACGGAGTTAAAGATAATACTCATCGGCTATTTACATCATTCCTTAAAGATAGACAGCAAACGGTTGAGGTTAAGATAGAGAGTAAGAAGGTGAGATCTGAGGTAGGTAAACTGGAACTCGGGATACCTCAGGGCTCGGCACTCGGAAATACCTTATTCCTGATGTTCATAAATGACCTCCCTACCTCCGTTGCCGAAGGCAAGATGGTACTGTTCGCTGATGATACCACTGTGATAGTGAAGGCACATACATACTCCCAACTTGAATATAAAATAGAACACACGTGCAACCAACTGCACAGGTGGTTTTCAGCGAACGGTCTCATCCTAAATGTTATGAAATCGAACGTGATAATTTTCACAGCAGGTCACAGAGATATTCCACTGATACAGAGTCCGATACCGCGTTGTGACTCATGCAGGTTCCTCGGATTTATGATTGACAGCAAGCTTAAATGGAAACCGCATATTGACCATCTTTGCGAAAAGCTTGGCAGTGCAGTATTCGCTCTGCGTAAACTGAAGCCAGTTGTCTCCAGTGATGCACTGGTTCAAATTTATTACGCGTACTTCTATTCGCTCATGTCATACGGCATTGTCTTGTGGGGTAACTCAACGGACTCTGACCGTGTGTTCAAACTACAAAAAAGAGCACTACGCGTGATGGCGGCCGTGAATCCGAGGCATTCGTGCAGAGAACTTTTTGAGCAATATAAAATGCTGACACATTACTCTCTGTACGTGTACGAAGTCATAATGTACACGCGCCGGAACATACATTTGTTTAAGCGCGCCAGTATGCCTAACAGAATAACCCGTCAGACGGGGCGATTACTGCCCGTGCCGCGGCGGCTGGCGCTGCTGGACAAGAACCCGCGCGTAATAGGCCCGTCGTTCTATGAACGTCTACCCGCCAGTCTCAGAAACGAGACGTCGGATCAAGTAAAACCCTTTATTCTGTCTCAGAATATTATGAGGTAACATAATTATTTTGTACCATATTTTATATTATTAATTATTATTTTTTTAATTTTGACATTGCACTAAATTAGACAGGTATCTTATATTAAATTATTTTAGATTGTTTGTTTAATGTTTAATTTATAGGTATTTTTTGTATTACGTCTCATGACATTTTGTTGAATATGTTGATCTAGTTCATAATTATAGTATTTTTAGTTTGTGACATATTATTTTCTTGTTTTCATTGTTGGTTTTTGTTTATTTTGCTAAACTGTGACTTTTGAATAAGTACCAGATTATTATTAATTTTATATAATTGAATATACCTGACGATCTTTTTGTGAATCCATTCTATTTTATCTACGACATGTAAAATATTGTGTAATTTTCAAAGAGAAATAAATATATCTAATCTATCTAATCTAATCTATAACTAATAATTAAATTGACATTCTATTTAAACCATTAATACAAACAATATTATAGTGATATTCTATTTTTCATCCTTTATTTATTGTGATTCCTGTAAGTACTTAAACTTAGTTATAGATGTGACCTAAACAGTTTATTATTATTACCTGTTTTTTTAAATAATGTGTGTTGCATGTACGCTAAGCATGTAACTATTTAATTTGTATGCCCAATGGCACCACATAGTGGTACAATAAATATGTAACACCTAAATTGACCTATGTTGGACAAATAAATATTTTGATTTTGATTTAAAAAAGATAAAGAAACGATCAAACAGCAAAGAACCAAATATATGCAGTGGTTTACACTCACGTGAAATTTTCGGACAGCCTGACATGTTTCGACACATATCGGGCGTTTCCTGACAATTATACTGTAAGCAGAGTGAATTAAGATACACTGTTAAATAATATGTCTTACGAAATTTTTAATAAGATTATATCAAAGAAGTACTGGCTATCCTGTAGCTCCGTGAGTATCCATTCACAGAAAGCTCTCATAAAGTAAGCCCAGGGTTTTAATGAGCTTAAGACGTTACTGAAACGAGGGGCTTCGTGCAGGCAACATATCGTCAGATGAGATTTTTCCACGGAAACCGTTAAGTGGAGATGAGAGGAGTGTTTTATGCTCACATTTAATGTCAGAATACTGTCGTAACCTGGATGACAGCCTTCAGTTATTCCTCATCATATTTATATTAAAGAGCTAGGCTCTTGTCGGTGGAGTAATTTCAAGCTTATTCTACATCCCCCTTTTTCTTTTACTTCTTTATATAATGAAACATTTATTTTTTCTTTTATTTGCTCTATATATGTCCTTCTTGGTCTTCCCCTTTTCCTTTTCCCTTCTATTTTTCCTTTTATTATAGTCTTAATGAAATTATCGTGACGCAAGAGATGACCTAACATTTTTCCTCTCCTGTTTTCAATAATTTTCAATAAAGATCTTTTTTCGTTAACTATTTAAAACTTCGACATAACTTATTTTTTTTGTCCAACTGATCTTTTCCATCCTCCTCCAACACCACATTTCGAATGCTTCCAAACTTCCTTCTTTCAGTTATTATGAGCCTATTATGTCCCACTGCTGGGTCCCTCTTTTTCAATCTGTCGCGGTTTTGAACTGTATCTGGCCAGTCTTTCAAAAATGAGTCCAAGTCATCTCGCTATCGCCTACAAGGTCTGCCGCGGCTTCATTTCGAGCCTTCAGTTACGTGGGAGTTATTATTTTTAACCCTTAATGAGAATCGACGGTATAAGTTGAGCATGAGAGATTTTTTATAGTCGAAAGTCTTGTCTGTCGAGCTGGTTCATAGCCGTTTGGTGGAAATTGATATTCCAAGATAATATTTAGCTTATTCGTTGTGGTGTTATTAAAAAACCAAGTTCTATTTTCAAATTAAACATGGACCATACATTGTTACCATACAACTGTTTGATGGTTTTAGTGATTTTCTTCAAAGCCTAAATAGATGAAAATGGTCCAAGAAGTAGCAAAGCTAAATTGCCTATTAGAACAATTTTATAGTGTCTTTATTTGTGACACAGGTGACAATAAGACCTATCTTTGCTTTAATTTATTGCATTTACGGCACTACAGTAAATTTGCGGCCCTGTTATTTAAGTTAGAATTATGTTCTATGGATGAATTACCTAATGAAGTTATTAAATAAATGTAATGTTTTATTATTTAAGGGGTGTTCTATGTAAATATTGTATTAATTTAATATAACTATTCGTATGATATCTATGACAGTATTTTGAATATAGATACATTAGCATCACATCTATTTTAGTAGAGTTGCTAAGCCGCGAAATTGTGCGCATCGGGTTACAAGCATGAAATTTTTACCACACATAGAGCGTTCCACGGTGATTATTTTCAGATGTGGAAGGAAGTCAGATTCGTCCCCTGTGTGGTGGGAGAGCGGGGTGAAGAGGACCAAGTACTGTTCTTTTTCTTTTTTTTATTACTGATCAGTTAAGGCTATTAGGGCTTGTGCGACATCGTTTTCATGTAAAATAGATATCAGCTATTAATTTTTCGTGTTATTTAAGAATAGTTTCATATAAAAATTTGGGTTTATTGCCCAAAAGGTAAAAATCACAACTAGTTTTTTTTATTCAGAACGATAAATTAGTTATTTTTCCTGAATATTTACAATTTAAAAAAAATATTACTAAACAGCAAATTTAATCTTGTTTTGAAAAATGTATACATATTGGGCACATCTGATACAAAAAGTACCTTGAAAAAAATGTTGATGTTAAGCTTAGCCCGCGTGCTCTAGTACATTTTGCTAAGTCGCGAAATTGTGTACATCGGGATACAACCACGAAATTTCTACCACAGATAGAGTATTCTGCGGTGATTATTTTCAGATGTAGAGGGAAGTCAGATTCGTCCCCTGTGCGGCGGGAAAGTGGGGTGAATAGGACAAAGGAGTCCTCTTTTTCTTTTTATATCACTGATCAGGTAACGCTAGTAGGACTTGTGTGGTGTCGTTTTCGTGTAAAACAGATATCAGGAATTCATTTTTCATGTTATTTATTCATAGTACCATATAAAAATATGGTTATATTTCCGAAATTGTAAAAATCACAACAAGTTTTTTTTATTCAGGGAGATAAATTAGTCATATTTCCTAAATATTTAAAACTAAGAAAAATATTTCAAAATAGAAAATTTAATCTAGTTTCTAAAACTATATACATGTTTGGCACTCTTCATACAAACAGTAACTTAAATAAATTGTTGATATTGAGATTAGCCCGTGTGCTCGTGATACATAAGCAAAAAAATATTTTGTTTTAATTACATTAATTTGTTTTTCTAGGACGTATATAGTAAATATTTTAGTAAAAGCATGTTAACAATTATTATTAAATGTATTTAATGAAGCGAAATAGGATGCGTTCGGAGATTTACGTTGCTTACGCCGACGTAAAGATATATTTTAAGCTACTGTTTGTATGAGAAGTGCCCAACATGCATATATTTTTAGAAACAAGATTAAATAAACTTTTTGGGATAATAATAATAATTTGAAAATGTTCACGAGATTGAACTAATTTACCTCACTGAATAAAAAAACTTGTTGTGATTTTTACCTTTTCGGCCATTATACCCATATTTTTATACAGAACTATACAAAAATAACATAAAAAATGAATTTCTGATATTTGTTTTACACGAAAACGATACCAAACACGTCCTGGTAGACTTAAGTGACCAGCAATAAAGATAGAAAAGTCCTTGGCCGTATTCACTCCGCTCTCCCGCCTGACAGGGGACGAATCTGACTTCCCTCTACATCTGAAAATAATCACCGTGGAACACTATCTGTGGTAGAAATTTCATGCTTGTAACCCAATGCGCACAATTATGTTAGAAAACAGCGGACTAACAACTCTACTATTTTATTTTATTTTATAACAAAATACACGATACAAATGTGTACGTTGGACCGGTAATCCAAAGATACCTGGTTCGAGTCCCGGTGTGGACCACGTATGAGCGCTATTAAATTTTTCTTTGCGGTATGATCTTGTTATCTATTAGCAATAATATTAAAGGTGGTCGTTCTTAAATAAAAAAATAAACTAGCGACTTTGTAGCCATGTTCATAAGTTTCATAACTTCTGACTTGACATTTCACAATATCTCAAAAGATTCAAGTCACATTGCCACCTTTAGGTAAGTTACGATCCATCGTTCATTTTATTTAAGTGTAAACTTGTAAAAATATAATTCGCGGCACTCCATATGAGCGTCACGTCTCGTCGGATCGGGGATTTGTCTAAGCTCGCATTATCGGGGCCTTGAGAGTTCAGAGGCTGGTAGGCTCGACCGAAGATATGGTTTGAGTTAGAAGCGACAGGCACCGGTCACACAATCAGTCTGATGTCAGTTTAGTCATCAGTCTGGATAGAATGATGAGAGAATTATCGTGCAACCCTTTTACACTCACAAAGACGGTCCGTAATTATAAAAATGAATTATATTTATCAGCCACAGAATTCCACTACTGAACATAAGTCTTCCCCATAGGTGCGATCACCTTGTGGTGAGCTATGGGGGAGACCTGTGTGCGGGACAGGATCGGTCATAGTAGCATGCTTAAGTAAGGCATAATTATGTCCAATAGTGGACGTATTTTGGTTGACACACGTCAAATATAATTTACAAATATGACTTACTGTTGAGTTTCTTTCGGCTTTCTTCTCAACAGTGGTCTCCTCGTGTGAAACGCCGGTAGATTAAATTCAGACGTAAAAGTGGCCTTGTGGCCTACTTACAAAATAAACATTTTGATTTTGATTTGACCACATCTTTATCAATTCCCTAGAGATTTCGGTTTTGTGTTGTCACCTTCCAAGATTTCGATACTAGCTACCTTGCGTTTTGCATCTCAAATATCGTCTAAAATTGTTATTTTGGAAACGCCAGCTTCTTCACACTTAGCCAGTGTACGCAAAACTGTGATGTTATCGCAACGCATGGCAGTTACACCGAAAATCCTTTGATGCCTGGATTATACTTGCTTAATGGTTTGCATTCGTGAATGCTTATTACAAAGGTAATATGTTTCATCAAGTAAGAAGACAGTTGATGCCTTTCTTGCAAGAATCGTATCGCTTATAGTACGATTTAATACTTTTGAAATTCTTCGAAATTTTAAATACATCCTATTTACCGTGTTCAGGTTACGTAGGTACGCATTGCGTACGTTGTTGTATGTTAGATGCTGGCTTGTGATGCTTGTATGGGTCGACCAGGCAGCACAACTTAAAGCACGTTGTATTCTACACAAAGAAGTAACAAAATATAGTTTACCTGGCTTTGAGAAGTACAAAGGAGAGAACTTTCTGTCATATTTTATTTTGTGGTGAAGCCTTACGGTGATCCAACCACCTTTGCGCGACCAGCGGCGTAGAGTAGTTGAGCGAGAGATCCGAGCGTGGCGACCATACGAGTGAGCGAGACACATGTACCACTCACCGCTGCCGCTTCGCGCAAAGTGGTGGCATCTCCGTTACGACTCTAGTTTATTACCTACAACTAGAAAGGACGCCTAAAACGTAATTCGCTGCAGACAACATCTGTAGCAGACAGTGTTTCGAATGCGGCCATGACGGATGACTGATAATTAGTCATTAGGCAGATGGAAGACTTCGTAATGACGATTGTATAACGACGGACTAAACTCATGATTAATTGTGTCATTATCGTAAAATGCCAGCGAAATCGAATTCTTGAATTTTGCTCGCATTTTACAAACCCAGTTTTTGTGTCACGATTTTTTTTTTCAAAATTACGATACGTATATAACCATTTCGAATATCAAACTAAAACTCTCGCATCGATAGGTCAAGTCGTTTTCGTAATTGTAATATGTATCGTATTTTTGAAAAGAACGACGTGAGACAAAAACTGGATTTTTAATAGACTGTGCGAACCCTGCTTATCATTCGGTTTTTTTTAGTGAAGTTATTTGTTTTTCTTGCTAGCTTTTGGGCAAAGTAACTAAGTACATTAACAATGTGGGACCAATATTCCAGGGGATACAAAGATCTCTGACTTCTCCTTTTATTCGAGTAAATACTTAATTTCGCGTTCATAGTAACTTAAAACACTAGAAAAGGTTATCTGTTTTGATCCTTGTAAAAACCGCCTGAAAACTGTGGTGGTTTGTGTAAAATGCGGCGCAAATTATAGGGTTTTAACTTTCAGTAAAGTAGAAAAGAGATCATGACTTTTACTTTCACGCAAATGAAATTACGGAAAACATATGTATTTTATAGGTGCAAACTAAAAAGGACGCCTAAAGCTGATAGGTACAGTAACATCTGTACCAGACAGCGTTTGTGCGATCATGACGAATGACGATGTCTAGTCATTAAGCAGATTGATGACTTCGTAATGACGATTGTTTAACGAGGCTAAGTCGTCACAGATCGCTGGACTACGGTCGTGATTAATGATATCGATAGCCATTACTTACCATTGTTTTTTAGTGAAGATATTCTTTCCACGTATTCATTTAATCGGTTTACTAATATTTCGCAGGAAATTATTTTACCGAACTATAGGTTTCGCATAATGCTCATTTCGCATAAAGTTATTCTACGAACACCATTTACTTCTCTGTAAAGTTATAAAATAAACCTGCCCTACCGACCCTAGTCTACTAGATTACACCAAAACATTATTAATAGTACATTACTTACGCCTTACTTACGCCGGGAAATAAGGGCTTTTTTTTAAACATGGCGTCTGTGTTCGTGAACTGACTGAACAGCTAAATTATGTTTTTTTTTGAGTGGTGTATTTTTTTATTTCATTGCATTGAGAAAAACACTATACATGCCTTAGCCGTGAAAAGGGCTTGTCGGCTTCGTATCACTATCCGACCTACTCACCCGGTAAGCCATTCTTTCCTTGCATCTGCAGTAGTACTATTACATATCTTTAGCGTTTCCTAAAGTTCTGTGGTTTAAAATCGTAGGTTCACTTTTAGGTGTAGTATCAAATGTAAAAAATATTTTTATATCTAGTTATAATATTCCTTATATTAAATGTTTACAAATGAAGCGAAAATTGAAAAATTTAATGATTCGGACAGGATTCGAACCTGCGTTTCCAACCAGAATCATTAAATTTTTCAATTTTCGCTTCATTTGTAAACATTTAGTTTACGTTAGCAGACGTTACTGCTTTAATAAAAAATAAGTAGGTAATTCCTTATATTGTAAAAAATTGAATGAAGATAGAACAGTCTAGATTTATTCAGAATTGCCATTACATTCCAGAACATTGTTTCTAAAAACCTTTATCAAGTACGATCTGATCCGATTAGACACTGAAAGTAGAACTAATACTAGTCCCACTCGGTCTGTCCACTTCCTATATAAAAGCATTCCGTAACAAAGTGATGGAAGAATATACGAGTGTAGATGCGACACTTGTGTGTCTTTCTAGGACTCAATTATCATCGTCAGCAGCCAAATAAATATCAGACAACCTCACACAAATCAACTAAGTTCAAGAAAGGCTTGTGATATGGGTACTAGACGACGATAATGGATACATAATAAATACTTCAATTCAGAGAACATCCATCACCCAGGGACACATATTCGTGTTCATCACATAAATATTTGCCCTTGCTGGGATTCGAACCTAGGACCGCCGGCTCAGTAGACAGCTGCTTGACCACTGCGCTAACCACAGCGTCAAATGACCGCTTGTGGATGTATATAATAACTCTCCCAAATGGAGCTGCTGTGAAGAGTTCTGTGCCACCAGCATCCAGCAGACTCCAGCGATCATCACCGGGTCATCAGTCTAACTTGTGGGAGGCCTGTGTCTTCCAGTGCGTGGTTGCAACTCCAGAACCTGAACTGGCATCAATTTCCATTTACGTTAGTACAGTGGCCAAGATCCTCCTCGTTTTTTTTTTTTTTCCTCCCTTGAGTGGGCAGTAGACAGTTTTGTCTCCAACTGCATTTGTCCTAACGTGCAGGGGGGGTAGAAGACCCACGAACCCGCGGAGACCCACGAACCCGCGGAGATCCTCCTCGTTCATAACTACTCCATAATATAGCTTTATTGATATATCGTACGTTGTGGGCAATTCCCCACTACCTCCTTTTATGAAAAATCCTCACGCGCGTTTATTTATTTATCTAAACTTTAATTGCACAATAAAGAAAACAAAATGCGGGTTTGTATTGAGTTATAAACGCACGTTAGCAAAGCGCTCTTAGAGAACTTATCTTAAACCTACACTAAATAAATGAGTCGGCTATAGTACATTTGTTGTACAACAGTAGGGTAATTTATAGTACTAAATTATTTATAAAATAAAAAAATAAAAATAAATAAATATTAAGGGACAATCATACACAAATCGACTTAGTCCCAAACTAAGCAAAGCTTGTACTATGGGTACTAGACGACGATATACAATATATACATAATATATAAATACATATATAGATAACATCCATGACCCAAGAACAAATATTTTGCACAAATATTTGCCCCGGCCGGGATTCGAACCCGGGACCGCCGCTCAGTAGGCAGGTGTCTACAAACCGAGCCAAACGCGTCGTCAAATGCATTGGAATATTTGGATTCAGACTGACCACTCTGCGCTCCTCAATCTTTGCGCTAGCTTAGTCCGATATGAAATAAGGGGAATTCAATTAGGCTTACTCGAACCACTATGGTGCCTTTCCACGACTGTCTCCGAGCAACAATTTAATGAACATTTATTTTAACTTGAGAGTGACAATGGATAAATTGCGGAAAGTCTCAGGGATTTTTCTGTACTTAATTAAATTATTGAAAATATCTGTGATACACAATGGATGCAATCGTTAAGTGTGACCAGGCGACATTTCGGCAACTATAATACAAGTTCTACTCTACTCGTGAGGTTGATCGAGGTTGGGCGAATAAACGATAGTGTAGGAGGCACTTCGGTGGAAGTAAAATACTTCGATCAACGGGACTCGGTCAACTTCGCGAGTAGCGACGGTACAAAAGATAACAAAAACTCTTAAAACTGATATACGTCAAAAGTACGTCACCCAATTACGTCAATATCACCCTCATTTTGCGGTCTGTTTGAAGTTTCTACTAATTCATTTATGAAACATATATAATTGTAATATTCAGGGGTCGGACTTTCATTCGCACGGTAGGACTAACGGAGAGCTATCGAGCCGATATTCACATTAAAATACTATTCATACTCATACTCATACTCATAAGTGTATTTCATTCGCAATTTTTATTTTATAGTCAAGGACAAAGTCAGAAGAATATACAAAGACCTGATTTGTGTAGGCATTGTTTTTTTCGCCACCATTAAATACGTAAATATTTGCAACTTTATCCATGTTTTCTGGAGTAAATTGGGTTCTATATTGATCGAATATCCATTTATGACTAGAAAGTTCATGATATTGACAATAAATTGAGTTAAATTAGGAGTTTGAAATATTGTTAAAAAAAATATTTTATTCATAATTTTAGTCATTTAATGCTTGGGAATGTTAACCATAATAACCACAAAGGCAGTTTGGAATAAAATAGATGAATGAGTATTTAATGTTCATAACGGCTCCATAGTTCTCCATTAGTCCTACCGTGCGAAAGAAAGTCCGACCCCTGGTAATATTATTTAAACCACCGTGACACATCTTTAATAATTATGAAACTGTCCAAACCCACGTAACATTGTCAGGAACGGCACGTAGCAGCATGGATAGCTGTCCCTGATGAAGAGCTCCACACGAGTTCGAAATATGTCGGGCCGTTCCTGACAATTTTTACATGAGTTAAAACCGTTTTTATATTATGAAACATTGTATTCATAATTAATCAGAACCACAAATAAAATACTACAACACCCTATTTCACCAACAACATAAGTTGGTGAACAAAAACAATAACGCAAGAAAATTATCTTGTCTTCTTCCCGTTGAAACCTGTCCAATGCTTTTTGCCATCCAAGCACTAGACTAGTCACTTTATACCCTAGAGCATAAAAAGTGTGACGAGCGAATAATGACCGGGATCATGTTTTTGTATGACTGGCGTTCATTCTCCGTTCAAAATAGTCCATTGTTTCTTGCCTAGTCCCAGAGGCTTTCACCGTAGATTCTGTTTAGTCTTCAAGATATTTTTAAAATAAATATGGACTTGTAAACTTAATAATACATTACTAGAAGGTGCAAAAATAATATTTTGTCCGCGTAAAACGTATTTCTTTAGCGTAGTTGGTTAGAAAGTCTCGTTTATCCATCTTAAGATTTCCAGCTATCATTATACCATAAAATTGGTTAAAATCCGTCCAGCCGTTTATGCGTGATAAGACAAACAAAATAGCAATTTTTTTTTTGATGTTTGCTATTCTACTAAGTTTTATCAGTTGCCATCTTTACAGGAAAATCAATGAATGATAAATGTTTTAACCCTTAAATCTGGCAGTGTATCCCAGAGTGAACAAATTCTTTGACCATTTTTTTCATGAATTATTGCATTTACACTCACGTGAAATTGTCACGGAACAGACATGTTTCGAACTCGTATGGAGCTCTTCATCACGGACTGCTACCCGTACACACCGGCGCGGTAACTTTGTCACTGTCATCGATCAAAGAATCAGTTTTACAAGTTTTAATAAGATTATCATTTTCATTTATTTCGAATAAGATTTTTTTTGTCTATTCTACGTTAACGAGGCCTGAACAATAGTGAGCTTCGTCAATTTTTGTCAAATTATGGTTAATTAGTCTTTTATAGCAGGTAATTCCTTTGACAAGGAATTTAAAGATTCTCTAAAAAAAGTTCGAACAAAACCGTTTCCGAGAATTTTTAATGAAATAACAGTGTCCGTGAAAATTAATTGTTCTCTATATTTTACTGACTTTCGCACCGGACTACCATTTATCTTTTTTAACCCTTTACGGGGATAATAGGGGACTTCCGTAATTAAATACAATGGGAGAAACCTATACCAGCTTTTGTCAAGAGAAAGGCTAATTCATTCAAATGTTAAAGTTACAATTACATCTTTATTCTGAAACACTACTACAAATATGTGATATCGGAAATATAATGACATTTGGGGCCTAATTCTATAGATAATACTCGCCTTTTGAGCGATATACCGGCGTCAATTTGGTAAAGATTAACGATAATATGTTTAATTCATCATGGCGTTATCGAAAATATGCAAAATAAAAACTGTTTGAGCTGCGTTGGTTAACAACTTGACATTTTTAAAGCGAAATCATACTATTAGTTATATATTCCTCGCTGTTCACATAAATAACAAATTTATACTTTAGCGGCTTTTTATTAACGTGTATGCCATACGAATTATTCAAAAGTTTGAATACATCATAAGTATTGAGTGAAAAATAGTATAAAATAAGTACTCCTTTTGAATTCTATGACTCTCAAAGTCGTTCCTTGTATGTATCATAGTTGTAACAGTTATTCTTTTTATTTTTTTTGCCTTTTTGCACATAAAATAATTATCTTGAACGATTTGAAAGTTGTATCTTGAAATATATTTCCGTTACTTATTTACTTTCTGAAAAAGCAAAAAAAGATATTTTTAAACCAGAAATTAAGATAAAAGCAATTCAATTTAATGCCTACTTTATATTCTGTGACGATATTCCTGTACAATGCTCGAGACGTTCCGTTAAAAAATAAGGACCCATTTAGAGACTGAAAATTTTAAATAATTGTACAAAATATCACTTCAGGACAATGTTAGTCAAAATGTTAAAATGCATTATTTTGTCAACGCTATAAGCGTCCGCAATTTGTACTTATTATTTTGTATATTTTGCAATAAATTAATAAAGATATTGTCTGCTATGTCTTTTTTTTGTTATATTTTAATTTAAACTTTTTTTTTGCTCCTGCGGCCATCGGTTCGTCGAGCTACGTGCCCCACCCATTTGGCAATGGGCGGGGCACGTAGCACGCACTTCAGCCTGCTTACCCAGTTTGCTATGTCGATGACCTTGGTTCATCTACGAATCTCCTCATTTCTGATTCAATCTCGTAGAGAAATCCCGAGCATAGCTCTTTCCATAGCTCGCTGAGTGACTCTGAGCTTCCTTAAAAGGCTCGTAGTTAGAGACGAAGTCTCGGCTCCGTAGGTCATCACCGGTAATACACACTAGTTGAAGACTTTCGTCTTCAAGCACTGAGGTATTTTGGACGACTTCGCAGTTTCCCGAACGCTGCCCATCCCAGTTGAATCCGCCGTTTGGTCTCTTTCTCAAAGTTGGACCTGCCTAACTGAATTGTTTGTCCCAGATAGACTTCGTCAACAAATTCGAGGACCGAGTTACCAACCATTACTGGAGTGGGCGCTACATGGACATTCGACATAATCTTCGTCTTGTCCATGTTCATCTTAAGGCCCACCTATTGGGACTTGGGATACTCTGTTGAGATCTTCGAGCATCGTACTGAGACCCTCCAGCGTCTCCGCCATGACCACGATATCGTCGGTAAACCGAAGGTGCGTGATGTACTCGTCATTAACATTGATGCCTAGTCCTTGCCATTTCAAGAGCTTAAGGGCGTCTTCCATTGCGTTGGTGAAGAGCTTCGGAGATATTACATCCCCTTGTCTCACACCCTTTCGCAACGGAATCGGCTCCGTACACTGGTCTTGTACTCGGACCGACATAGTGGCGTTGTTGTACACACTTCTCAGCACCTCGACATGGGCCGCGGGCCGTGGTAAAGTTTTATGAGCCATTGAAGGTTTGGACTGTAACCCACCACGCTGGTCCGATGCGGGTTGGTGGGTCGCCAGGGCCTCGTCTGTTGGTCAGCAGCGTGCACCACGAGCAGGTGAGGTTGGCTTGGACCCCTGGGAGATGTAGGTTGGGAGCTTTTCGTACGCCTATAATAAACTATGAAATAATTTTATACCGAGTGACTTAAACGTGAATTTGCGACTTTAGAAGATTTGCTGACTGAAGCTTAGTTGGTAAGTATCTTTATTTAATTTTCTCGACTAAATAACAATTTATGTCTGAACTATTACGGAGAGCTATGTACGAACCGCATGGTACGGTGGCATGGCATGTAAAATATTGAATCTTGGAGGAATGAGTAGTGGTAATGTAAACAAGGTTCATAGTACCTTTAGTAATAAATAAATGTGTTAAAATATTATTATTAGATTCTTTTTTTATACGAATTCACCTTATAAGTAACAAAGACTGTTGTGGAGTCTAGTTTCTAGTGCTTACTAAAGGAACTAATAAATCAGCATATAAATGGTCAAAAAGATTCACTTCTAGAGTTTCAAGATATTTTGAAAAATGTATTATAAATTCACATGCCTATAAGGGCAGAATGTATGAATTGACAATTCCAAAGCATATAAATATCACCTTATGTACGCACCATATATTCTGTGAATAAATGATTATGATTATGATTAAGACGTGAGAAACAAAACATCTAGTCAGTATTTATTATCTAAACACGCAATAAATTTGGCTATTTTATGACAGTCAGGGATAGTCAACCTTTTGGACAGTGCAGTCCGCTAGGTAATTATAATTAAAAACCATAATTTTATAAAATATACGTATAATAATCCTCTTCTAAATATGTGAAATATTACTTATCATTTATATGAATAAACCAATTTAACTAACAAGGTAATGATAATATTATTGTCGAACATAAAATTGAACATATAATTCTTAGTTAAAATTATTGAATTAAATCTGACGTATATTATGAAACCATATTTAAAGGTTTCCAGTTTTACAATGCCGACAATTAATTAATTATAGGTAATAATTTGTGGACAAGTTGGTGATCCTTGACATTTTTTAGAGTTGATACGATTTCAAATGCTCACCTCGTTTAAACCTAGTAGGAAAAAGGTCTTATGATCATTGGATTGACATAAATGCGTCAAATCTTTTTTCTTTTGTGTGCGTTGTCCTTTAAAACAAAAGGGCGTAGGGGGAAGTCCCCTAACGCCGGACGGCACCTAACGCCGGACACTCGAACTATCTCGGCAACTAGCAACGCGAGCGAATCAAGGACAATTGGAAGGGGCGCGGGGTTCCCCCACGCCCCTTCAACTTGCCGAGTTGCCGTTGCCGAGCTTCCAATTGCCGAGATAGTTCGAGTGTCCGGCGTTAGGTGCCGTCTGGCGTTAGGGGACTTCCCCCTATATTGATAGTATTTTCTAGGTTAGGTCATTTCGTTCCGCATATATTGTTATCCGAATGCCAAATCTAAAGCAGCGACGTGTCAATGTTTTAGACATCACATCCAAGGCCTGGAGTCGTTTATATGTTTTGTAACGTTAGCTTAGTAACTCCTGGGATGTACCCCACTAACCCCTGACATCTGCGTTGTGTGTGAAGGTTGCATCTTTGTAGGTATGGGTTTATTTACCGTACAGTGAATGTTGTCGCATATAAATGAAATTCAGAGCATCTTGTACAATTTACACACCCTCTTGTCACAAATACCGCGAGATGCATGGAGTCGATGTAGGATTGGAAGCGTAAATTCAGCAGCGCGTAAATGCTTAGCATAATAGTTTAGCACAACTTTAATTGCAATATGCGTAATTTCGAGAGAGAAGTATAAAATTGATTGTGATATAAGTGATGGTGTCGAAGGAATGATAAGTGGGACGGTCTGGTTGTTTGATGAGTTAGTTAGGCGGACAATAAGGTCGTTGGGCAGGTGAAATCGGGCCGACTGTGAGGCTTTAACGATTTACTTGCGAGGCTGAGTTATAAGCGAGAAAAGAGACTCGGTTCTTTTTTAAAAATAACAATAAGTTAGGATTCTCCTTTTGACCTAAAAGTCTAACTTCCTAAGGTCCATTTGAAGTCGGGTTTTCAGGTCGTCGTTGTTTATCATCGAGCCAGAGTTCACTTTCTATATTAAATACTAATATAATTTAGTTTTATTATATTTTTAATAATAATACTTATGATTTAATTCTTTTTATTCCTATTTAGCTTATGATGATTTGTGTGTGTTTGCATGTTTACTAAGATTTATTTTAAAATACTTTAACGTTTTATAATTCATGTTTTATGGGTTACGTTGAATTTATTTTATTACGGAAGGTTTTACATGAAACCACAGTTTTCGTTTTATTACAGATTTTGTTTTTATTATTTTCGTTTTATTAATAATTTTCGTTTTAATGCGGACGGTTTTATTTTAAACCGAAAAGAATTTTTACTTTTGCAGATTTTGTTTTCTTAAATATTTTATTTATTTTAATCCGATTTCTTTAACACAACGCAAAAGGGGTCCTATATTTAGTACAAGACGATCACAAGTATTTTTATTAATGGCCAATATTTTTAATTACTGGTATTTTATTTAAACAGTCTTATATCCTTACTTATATGTATATTTGTATTATTAACAGTAATCGTGGTCACTGCCGAAATTGGTTTAAAATGTACTCCTGTGGCGTGGAGATAATCCCATTAGCGGGTTACACTCCCACATGATACAGTTCAAGTCTTGTTTTAAAATTTTTTTTAAATTGCTTGACGATTTTATTACAAAGAAAGGAAGGAAAAAAGAAAGAAACAACGAAATAAAGAAAGGGAGAAAGAAAAAACTGGAAAAAAGAAAGAAATATTTATTTACACACACACGAACACATCACTACAAACAAAAACATTCAGAAATTTGAGCAGTGTGCAAGCAAAAAGGGCCAAGCTCAACTACATCAGCATCAATTATATGACTAGCGTTATTGATAGTATGCTCTATGACACTTTATACTCCCCCGGTTTGTACACATAATAAACAAAAATTATAACGGACATTAATCATATTATTAGCCGGTTTCTAGACCCTCTAGTGGTGAAAACGAGGAGACGGAATAATAGGGATTCGCGGTGAAATGTGTTTCTGACATTGCAAGTATCCGTAGGTTACGGTGTTGCTTTCCATCCGACTGAAACGTATGTTTATTTGTCACCATCGCCATCGTAATAAGTACACAGGAAATAAACAAATTGACCCCTAAGTTTTATTATTTCCCAGCATTGGTTTATACTCCCCGTTTTCTGCATTTTCTGTCTTCTCTTCAGGGTTATTCCAATCAAGTAGTTCAGCAGAGCCAAAAACGACATAGACTAGATCGGTGACCAAGTAAAACCCTGCTGCCACTAAAAATACTTTTCTCCAAAGAAGTTCGCTTGTCTGAAAAAGGAGGAAACCAAATGATAATGTAAATATATTGCAAAAGAATGCATAATTAGAAGATATCCATAACCCAGGATCAAAATATTCGATCTCTTCACTCAAATATAATTTGGCCTTGCCGGAATTTGAACCCATGACTTATATCAGTATATCAATCCTGGGTCAATGTGGTAATGCAGTCTATCACGCAGCTGACTGAGTTTTCAAAGGGTTAAAGATAAAAGGTACTATACAAATACAACTTCCTTTGCAAAAATGAACCCAGTCACTATCAGTGACAGAGAACTAAACAAGTAAGATGTGCACTTGCTGACTCTCATCCCAACATTGCTGGTGCCAGCGAAGTTAAATAGGTGTCATTTTACCAAAGGATAAATAATACTCACAACATCATCAGCAAGAATGAACCCAGCAACTACCGGGGCTAAGGAGCCAATTAAGTTGGACGAAAAGTTGCTGATGCTCATCATAGTGCCCGCGAAGTTGGGTGCCAAATCAATGTGATTTATCTGAAAAAAAAAACAGCAAAACATGTCAAACTATTGATAAAAAGATCAAATGTCAAAGAAAAATTAGTGATGTGGTGTGTATGTACACACATAAAAAATTGGTCAATTGCGAGTCCGACTCGCGCATGAAGGGTTCCGTACCATAAAACAAGTGTGTTCCCCCTTTAATATTTATTTTATTTTATTTTTAGTATTTGTTGTTATAGCGGCAATAGAAATAAGTCATCTGTGAAAATTTAACTAGCTATCACCGTCCTTGAGATACAGCCTGGTGACAGACGGACGGACGGACGGACGGTGTACAATCCGAACAATATTAACCCGAAAATCATATTGACAGGTAACGAAATGTATGTATACTAAAACGGAGCACATTGGTGCAAGGTCGGAATAAAGTCTGAAAATTACACATCAACTAAAGTAATTTATTTGACTTAAATCTAACAGTAGAATACTTTTACAACCCTATACTAAAAGGATTTAAATTTTGGTGCATTATTTATTTATAAATAACTAATACAAAACACATGATGCTGAACAGTTACAAATTTTTGGTCAAAAAAGTTGCTTCTTTCAGGTAATATATATTGCTAAAACGGGCACTAAAGTATACAAAATGTTATTTTTATCTGATAAGCCATATAATAAGGTATTTTTATGTTTTATGCTATCAGTGATTTCTGTATTAGTTTGAGTATGGCTTGGATTATAAACATCATGGTCGCTATTTTGACAATCTTTAATATTCAATTGGGTATTACTTTCTAGCCTCACCTCGCCTTTCACCAAAACATACCACAAATGATACCTTATTTATCTAAAATAATTACTTAATTGATTCCAGCTGCCGGTACCTGCAATCTTTTGAATAATGATTTTTTAACTAATCAGCGTATTTAGAGGTAGGAAAAATAATCACATAGATAAACACATTAATGAGGGTAGTTAATTAACAAATGGCTTGATTTGGATATAAAATGCGTGCATTATTGTCTTTTTCTTCACTTACTATTCTCGATTCGAGAAAGTAATGATACATGATTTTAATACAAAATATACACATTGTACGCAAACGAACGCGGTTTTCGAAAATGATGCAATGTCAATCTGCGTACGGTCTGGATCGAGCATATAGATATACTCGCCGGTAAATAAACGGTACAACCTGAATATATGAACAATGAGATATCGTGCACAAGTACTCACCATCAGTCCATGAAAATGAAAACGCAGTGGTTCTTGCTGCTTGCTACTTTCAGGGTACGAGCCGGCCGGCCACGTTTTATAGGTAAATAGTCCACGAGTGATGTCCCACACACTATACACACAAATGAGGAGTCTTTTGAGCAACTAATATGATAATTTTGATTATAAGGAACGGTTGCGCGGGCGACGCGCCGCGTGTTCTTTCGAAGTTCAGTTGAAGATGGCCGCCGTCGCAGCAGCGGCAGCATGGCGGCGCCACGGTCTTGGTGAGGTTTTGTACATTGCGCATGCGCGCCGGTAGATTCAGCGCTCTCATTGGTCAGATATACAAGGTTGTACCATTCGAGACCGCGTTTTGACATTGCTTTGATTGAATAAAATAAGATGCGCGGATGGATTAAAAATTATAGAAAATCAAAAACGTTCTAAAACGGAACACACATTTTTAAATGCTTTTTTTATTTATTTTATCTATATGTATTGATAAAATTACATCTCATAACTTTTTAAATGTCCGCCTTTCATAAAAATAATTAATTCCGCGCTCCCATACAACCCGCACCAATGTGCGGAGTATATAATATTGTGGGCTAATCAATTTTTTGACCGGCAGAAATCTGTCCTCAACTGAACATCGTCTTAGACTTCAATAGCTTCTCTATGTTTTAATTTATGGTGTACGTTAAAACGTTCAATGATGCAACTGTTGAATCTAATAAAATCAAAAAAAAAATATTAGGACAGAAACCCGATTTCTTGATAACTTCAAAGATGTTTCGAGTAACGCCGAAGACAGTTAAAAGTGTCAGTCAAAAAGTTGTTTCGCCCTTTGGCTTTTATTACTGCTGAAAATAATTAAATTCGCGGTCTTGTTTCATT
This sequence comes from Apotomis turbidana, assembly GCA_905147355.2. NCBI lineage: Eukaryota > Metazoa > Arthropoda > Insecta > Lepidoptera > Tortricidae > Apotomis > Apotomis turbidana. Next base: position 23,829,051 of record LR990293.1, read on the forward strand.
TCACGAACTCGAGAAGTATTCAACTTGAAATTAATCTGTACTGGAACTTATCACAACATTAAATCCTAATCTAAAAGAGAGCGCCATCATGTTCAGGAAACTAATCCGTATGTAATAGAGACCTAACTATCATAACTAAGGCCCTCGTCACAATTTCTTGACATTTGGAGATAAGGCTATCAGTTCACACTCAGTTGCGTTAATTGGGGTTCCGTACAAAAACCCTCCAAATTGTGATTGTATCAGCCCCAACTACGGAACCGAGAGTAATTCGGTTCGTTTGGTTCGTCTGTGAAGGAATCTTTTGTTCCCTATACATACATTATAGAGGCACGGAAATAGCTAATATAAATTAATTGAGTTAGGATGTTGCTTTGGGACGGTACGTTATTTTATCATTAATTAATTTTGCCACAGTAACGAAATTAACAGTTAGTCTGGAGTGGGATGCAGAACATCACACGTATAGTTCGTTCCTGATATGATGAGACTTGCGTGGTGCGTGTTCTATGTCACAGGGCATGAGGTCATATGCTGGTCCGTCAAGCAAATAGTCGATTTGACATAAAAATACTTTGTACACGGGCTAAATGAAATGTTGGTTTAATAAGATTGCTTTCCGTTATATATATGCACAAAATACGACGATAGGAGGATGTTTAGGTACTAGAACTTCAGACAGAACCCTGCTTTTGTCGCATTGGACTTCACAACCAAGAAAATATTTGTCGAATGTAGGCCCTAACAAAAGTTTTTATTTTTCTTTTTTATTACCCTATATTGGTGTCCCACTGCTGGACAAGAGCCTCTCCCCTCGATTGCCACAACTTCCTATTTGGTATTATTTCTGGCCAATCGTTTAGGAATATGCCCAGGTTTCCGCCAACTCCGTCTCGGCCTGCCTCGTCGTCGTCGCCCATCATCATGGGATTACGGCTCAAACCACATCAAATGCACAACCTGTTAAAAAAATGTTAAAGACTTACGTGCCATCCTAAGTGTGCTGCAATCTTAAAAGTACAAATGAGGACTAGAATTGTTTCCACGATCACTAGGTCTTTCTTGACATACGCCAACGCGATCAATCCTATAGCCGGCGAGACACAGCCTGAAATGAAAAGAAATACCAAATTATAATCAGTTATTAAAAAAAACAAGGACATGACATTGGTTATTTGAAATATTGACTTTTAAATAATTCTACGCTATTGCGCCCTAGTAGCGTAGAAATGTGGGATCAAAGATTTGGTGTGATTGACGTAGTCTTTGCCGAATCGGTACAATCTATTGTAGCCTAGCAAGCGTCGGTCCGGCCCAGGGATATTGGTACTACTAATAACAGATTTCATCTGGCAATAATGTGCATTCGTCATAATATTTGCATTTAAACGTCAGTTAAGGATTTGTCATTAACCAAATTCAAAACTTTGTTTACTGGAATGCTGCTCAATCCTTCGTTCTTCTTGCAAAATAAATACTGAATCCTATTGAAGAACCTTGAATTTCATCACTGTGGATAGTTTTGGCCTTATTAAGCAAAAAATACTTGAAATTTGCGAAATATTCAGTCCTGTTTCCTTTTTGTTTACGGCAGTGAATTCACTAACTTTCAACGTCAGCTACCAAAATATTTGTCGATGGTAGTAAAAAAAATTAGTACCACTAAAATCCGCAAAATAGAGTGGGTCGTAAAACCCCTTGTTGGGCTATAATAGTTCCTTCAAAATAAGATTTATAAAAAATATATATATAATGTCGATCAAACAATAATTTCGAGAGACTTCACAAATGGAAATCTATATTTCGGAGGATATCGGAAGTCGAAATTAATGTATGGGAACACTGAGACGAATCGTGGGTTATATCTTAAACAAATACTTAACTAAGGTATGAGCCAATTTTCTAGTATTGGTAACACTGAGCCACTTCTTGACGATGAGCATGTCAGTGAACCAACTGAAGAAGAAGTTGGAAAACCACATCACGAAGAATGGCAACGCCGTCAGCAGGCCGTTCTGAAAGATAATACAGATAAAATTAATAACATTAAGATGGAAGCCGATGGAAGTGGTGGACAGCAAAACACGAGACACACCAAAAACCAATGTCATCATAATGGTACAAGATTAAAGAATCATTATAATTTAGGTAAATAAAAGAAAAAAAATAACGTGGAGATCATTTTATTACTACAAACTTTGCAAAGCTGGGAACTTATACTAAATGAACTCACTGCCTTGATGTTGACCTTCATGACCTTGTCCATGAAGGCGGGAACCTCTGTGTACAGCGTGAGCTGTCCCCAGGTCTGGCCAATGTGAGCCACCACGATCGCATATAGCGCTTTGCAACGTAGCAGCTTACCCCAGGGTACTTTAAGAACTTTCTGGAAAGACAATATATGTTTTCTACTCCAGTACTTTTTTCTGTCATTTATATAGTTACTAACTCTAATATAAAGACATAAATTATGAAAGTCTGTAAAAGTCTATACTCTATTTCCCAAAAAACACTGCTAAACGATGTTATAATGTCGCCAAAAAATTTATATTTTTTTTTTTGATTCCGAGCGGGAACATATAATTATTTTCTTTGTTATTTATTTGCATTTTATTTATGAAATGTCGAGTAGTAGAAAAAGTATTGTATGCAACTTTGTATAAGTAGGTCAAAAAACGCTCGTGGCATCTTTCTTACGATGTTCGCTACGCTCACATCGTAACCCATGCCACTCGCGTTTTTTGCCCCCTCTTATACAACGGTTGCATAAAATACTATTAAGTAAGTAAAGTGAATAAAAAATAAAAGTCATCTTAAACTTATGGGTATTCTTATATCAAGAACTTCTATTAGTAAAAAAAACCGTATCTCAATATTTAATAACTGACTTAGCTTTTGCCTCGCTCTTTCATGTAAGTGTGACGTGCGCGCCAATACGTCAGATTATTATACTCGTGTACGTTCGTCATTAGAGACCGGGTTTGAAATGAAATGAATTGAAATAATTTATTCAGTAAGTAGACCACAAGGGCACTTTATAAAGTCAGATTGTGAATCTACCGGCGTTTCCCATGAGGAGACCGCTGTTGAGAAGAAAGCTGAAAGAAACTCAGCAGGATGACATTTTTTCGTACTTAAAATAATACTTCAGGTATCCTATCACAAATCCGAAACAAAGCAATTTTTTCCTGAAACACGTAATATTTTCAGGATTTTACTAATATCGTTTTAAAGAACCCATTGGGTTAGGTTCGTTTGTTTTATAATCATTCTGAAAAATTAACAGTTTAGGAATAAATCGCTTTGGGGCAAATGAAAATTCGTCAAAACGTTACTGGCGGGAAGCAAAAATTCGGACTTATGATATGTAACCACTACTGACTGGTATTTAGTAAATACTATTTACTACAAACAATCTTCGCCATATAGGTTAGTGTTGCTAATGTGCTCGTTTAAAAAGCTCAGTCTTACCTTTCCTTTAGACCCTGTTTGTCCCAAAGCTTCTTCGATGTACCGTCTCTCCTCAGCGGAGATTCTAGGATGTTGTGCCGGAGAATCTGCTCCAAGAAACCAAAGAACGGCGCCAACGAACGTTGACAGGAGGCCATAGAAGCGGAAGATGCCTGGCCAGCCAAGTGGCGAGGCTGCTATGAAGCCTGTTATTGGTAGACCTAGCACGGTGCCTAAGGCTTGACCTGAAAAAGTGATGTTAGAAACGTGACAAGTAATCAAGAATTATGAACAATGTAAGTACACACCTTGACAAAACCTTGATAATTATTTTACTTATTAAAATAACAATGTATTCTTACTCCCTTTCTACATTTATTTTAATAGGTAAATTAGTTGCCATTTTTACCAACAAAAAACAAATAATTTGATTCACTAAAACACACCTCCATACGCAAATGCCGTCAATCTCCCTCGTTCCTCCAAAGGCGTCCATTTTCCAAAAGCGGTGTGCATACCCGGTATGAAACAGGATTGGCTTAAACCTTGGATCATCCGACAAATCACGACAAACACCCAACTTCCCTGAAAATGAACAAAAGTTGAAAGCCGCATTCGTCTAAGATTAGTCACATGCAACATTCTTTTTCACAAACGTTGCAAAATCTTTAAATATTACGGTAAATATTTCTAAGAAAGAATCTAGCATTTCTAAGAAAATAACTACTAGAAAGTATTAAAAGACGAGAAAAGAAAAAAAAACTAACTGTTATCCCTGGTCAAACAGCGGTGGGTCAAGTTTGATGAAATTTTAGATGCAGTTCTTAATGGAAAATTCCCGAGACGCTGAATTTTAAAACTTTTGCTTGGTTCGCAGTCGCAGCATAGATAGAGATCTGATAAAGTTTTGTCTTATTTAGCTTCAAATGAATTAAAATGTACGTGATGTAATACTTCACAATTGAAATTGTTTAATCAAGGTAGAACATTATTAAATACAATATATTATCTACAAAACTATTTATCTAATTTTAATTAAGTTTAAACAGCTTCGGGTTCGCAGTTCGGGTTTCGACCTGGGCTATCGACAGAGTCTGCGATTTTTTGTCTGAAGAGTACTGTTCAGTACTATACAACTAGAAATACACCAGTGTACGCCTGTTTTTTAGACCTGTCTAAAGCATTCGATCTAGTGTCCTATGACGTTTTGTGGAAGAAAATGGAAAGTGAAACCAGTGTCCCGACGGAGCTGATTGAGGTGCTCAAGTTCTGGTATGGCAACCAAATCAACTCCGTCAAATGGGCGGGTGTGCACTCGGGTGAATATAAGTTGGAGTGTGGTGTCCGCCAGGGGGGGCTGACGTCACCTAGATTGTTTAACCTCTATGTTAATCGACTGATGGACGAGCTCGGCAAGACTTTTGTCGGATGTTCTATAGATGGTAGATCCATAAACAATATTAGTTATGCAGATGATATGGTCTTGCTGAGCCCGTCCATCGGGGCGCTGCAAGAGTTACTGAACGTGTGTGAGAGATACTCGGTGGCACACGGGCTGAGGTACAACGGGAAAAAGAGTGAGGTTCTTGTCTTTAAAGCTGGTAGAAAATACTATAAGACGGTTCCTCCCGTGACCTTATGTGGTGAAACACTTAAGGTTACGAAATCTTTCAAATACCTTGGTCATTGGGTCACCGAGGATCTATCGGATGACCTCGACATAGAGAGGGAACGTAGGGCATTGGCGGTGAGAGGAAATATGCTGAGTCGCAGGTTTGCCAGGTGTAGTAAGGAGGTAAAGATAATATTGTTCAAGTCGTTCTGCCAATCCTTCTACACCTGCAGCCTGTGGACCAATTACACGCAACGATCGTACAATGCCCTACGTATACAGTACAATAATATTTTCAGAATACTGTCCAAGCTGCCACGATATTGCAGTGCCTCCGAAATGTTCGCCACAGCGCGCACGGACGAAATCTACGCGATCATACGAAACAGGACGGCGTCAATAATGCGGAGGCTAAGTGGCAGCTCTAACGGTATTCTGAAAATAATAGCTGCTAAACTGAATGCACCCTTACCTCGGCACTGGAAAAAACTACATGCAGAGATAGGGGTGAATTTCAGTTAATTTATATACCTATAAGAGGGCGTTGTTTATAATATAATTACCCTTCGATTTTAAGTTTAGTTTTATAAATACTAACACTACTATGGATACAAAATGATCCGAAATAAAGATATTATTATTTGTTTCTCGACTCATAGTCTCGGGCTCATACGTCCCGGTCTTTTGAAAGGCTTGCGTGGGGATATGGATCCAACACGTAGAGGCCCCTTGGAGAAATTTGCTGTGGCTGTAGCCCTGCTGGGACCCGTTCCTGATCATATCAATAGGATGATACATCCATGAACAGGTTATTATTATTATTATTATTATTATTTAAAGTTATAATGCGAGTATTTTTTTAATGTACATATATTTGTATGTACTTGTAACCTAGATGCTCTATTTACCATTATATTTCTGATTTGCACCCACTTCTAGTATCTCTATTTGGCCCTATAGTTGACTGGTAGAGAATGCCATTTTACATTAAGTCCGCCATTTGTATTGACTTTTGTTTTATGCTATAAAGTTTATATAAACAATATAAGGGTATAAGTCCAAAACTCACGTAAAATGCTGCCCACGGCGTACAAAAGGACACCACTCCGTTGATAACCAGTGCTCCAGTGAGTAGGTACCTTGTGCCAAACCGATGAGCCAGCTGGCCAGCCGGTATCTGAAGGATCATGTAGCCCCAGGAGAAGGCTGCGAGCATATAGTCCTGAGTCGTCTTGTTCCATTGGAAGGCTGGGAACTTAAAACAATACAATAGATGTTAAAGTCAAACCACTCAAATAGGATAAGAGTAGTTTAATCCGTGGACAGATACGATGAAGATGATGAATCGAAATACATGGCAACTGTCATATCGAATTCTATCGTTACGTTTCTACAAAAACAGACAGACATAAAACACATAGTTTATAAAGGCTCTAACAATAGGGAGTTGTTGGTTACAAAAGAGCAAGTGGGAGATGATGATTTTGAGTTTTAGTATAATTTCCGGATAATAATTAATTAGATAATTTCCTGGCAGCTTCCTCGCACAGCGTATCAGCATAGCTGTTCAGCGAGGAAATGCTGCTAGCATTTTCGGTACCTTGCCAAAGGGGAGCAATTTTTTGAATTGGTTTTAGTTTATTTTTATTTTAGTTTTTATTTTGTACATAGCAGTTAGTAGTGTTTAAGATGTTTTTTATTTACTATTACTTCGTTTTTCCTTTTTTGCTATCCTGAATAAACTATATATTTTAATCGAAAACCACGTCATTGTCATTCATAAATAAACCCAAAATATAAAATTTTGTTTTATATGAACTTGTACCTAATGATAATCTATACATATATATAAAAGAAGAAGTCCTGACTGACTCATCAACGCACAGCCGAAACTACCAATACCCTCCCCTCTACCAACCCCCTAAGGGGGTAAAAAAGGGGTTAAAAGTTTGTATGAAGATCAAGTATTTTTTTGAGCGTGGGACTTGAATTTTTGTGTAAAGGTACACTATTAGAATACAAGAAAAATATTTTCAGCGTTTTTGAAAATTCTTCCCCTAAAGGGGTTAAAAAGAGGATGAAAGGTTGTATCGGGTATAAGTTGTATTTTAAGTTAGGAATTAGAAACTTTGTAAAAAGGTATTTTATTAAAAGATAAGAAAACTCATTTCAGCGTTTTTGAAAATTCAGTGGTGAAAAAGGGGTTGAAAATTTGTATGTAGATCTAACATTTTTTTGAGTGCGGTTCTTGAAACTTTGTGTAAAGGTTTTATTATTCGAATCAAACAATTTATAAACGTCGTTCTTAAACTCATCGAATTTAGTAAAGTTATTCGTTCGTAGATGTACCTGATTTTATAATGATACCGCGTAATTAGAGCTAATTAGCCGAAAGTGTGATTTCAAACGCAATGTAAATTGTTAAATGAATAAATACTTATTATGACTTATGAAAAAAATAAAAAAGGCCAAGAGCGAGTCAGACTCACGTACGAAGGGTTCGTTACTATGTATTTCGTAAACAACTGCAAAAAAAGCAACAACAAATTCAACATTACTTCGATCTGAAAATAGTAAAGGTAAAATTTTCAAGATAAAGGTTCCACGCGGACGAAGTCGCGGGCAACAGCTAGTTATTTATATTAAAACAGTCACGTCTGCTAGTGTTAACCAAATCTTTACAATAAAGGGAAAAATTGAAAAATGTAATGGTTCAGGCAGGGTTCAAACCTGCGTATCCAACGGCTTTCCTTTCCTTTCGGTAGGACGTCCGTGTTGAACCGAATCATTAAATTTTCAAAACATTCGCTTCATTGTAAATGTTTAGTTAACTAGTAAATCATACCGTGCAAGAAAAAACATCACAGGATAGGGACTGTGACACTTGTCACAAACAAGAAGAACAGAAATACAAGTACAAGTTAGTATGGATCCTTGTAATAGTAAGCACCATTATGAACTTTTGACATTATGACCTCCCGGTCATAATGTCAAAATATATTTAAGAAAAGATATTTAAGAAGGGATATTTAAGAAAAAATCAAAGTGAATTTTGTTTACTTTTTAGTCCTTTACCTAATAAATATCATCGGATAAAAAATAAAATGGAAATAAAATGTATGTTGTATTTCGAGAAGAAATCACTAATAATCATAATTGTGCCTATTGTCTACCATTTATAAATTAAGGTTTCAATTGTAACATTTTTCTTGTTGGTGTGCAATAAAAAAATGTTGTATTGTTGTATTGTATTGTACCTAAATAATAACAAATCCTATAATTTGTGGAAGAATGCAGTAACTGATAAGAAACAACGTTCATTGCGGAAATATAACAATAATAATGTCGAAGACAATCTCGTGATCTTACCATTCATCGTTCAGTTGTTTACTAAAACGATAAGATAACTCACTATAGATAATGATAATTATATTTAAAGCTTCAACTGCTGTTTAAAAGATTAATGATAATTATATTTAAGGATGCTACTGTTGTTTGAAAGATTTATCGCCGAGAAAAAACATGTTTTCACATCTCACAATTTCATTAAGTACTATAATAGTGACTAGAATATTGAACTCTGTCCAGAGTATGCAGTATATCGCAAAATATTATATACAGTGCTATTTCGGAAAGATTTCATTCGATTTGTCCAACTTATTGATAAAATTGATCAACAAAAATGACAAAAAGCAACATTTTACATGTCATATTGGGTCAATTTTAGTACTTACTGGTTCCGTAAAGGCTATCCCATTTAGTAGTTCGACGCTTCCTATTGCTGTTTTATTTTCAATTCCAACAAGAGTGGCATCTATAGTCGAATTTTTATCATTTATACCAAAAACCATAGCCACCAAAGCTACTCCCATGCAAGTCCTCATGCTGTAAGCAGTCATTAAACAGACGAACAAAAGAACAGTCTGCTGATGTCGGTATCCGTATCCTAAAAGATTGAGAAAACAGTTTAATAAACAGAAGTCAAATATCAAACCATTGATACCAAGATCAAAGCTCAAAGGAACATTGAAATGCGTAACTGATAAATATTGATGCGTACATGAGAAATTACAAATTTTCCATAAATTTAAAAGTTAAATAAATAGAAAAAAACAATCTAAACAAAAAACCAAGCGATTAGTTGGAAAATTGAACACTTGAGAAATTATTTTAATAGAGTAGTTGGTCGATCGTCTTAATAAACAAGAATCGGTCGAATCCCTTTCAATGTTTAAAATTTTTCAACTCTTCGCTTTCATATAAAAAAATCAAATAAAATGGTTTCAGTTTGAAAACTGTTCAAACCTCAGTGATTTTGCTGCATGTTGAATCTTGACTCTGTTTGAAACATATCCCAATTCAGCAGCCCCTAAAATATTAAATCAGACGTAATCATTCTGAATTATGCATGATTTAGACTTACCCATCTTTTTTGGTTCTTCATATACTGTCATTTGGTCAATATTTAATTCCGCTTTATCATTTCCTTTATATATATGTGTAGCATTAGGCGATTTTTCATCATATTTGCCGTCTTCTGAATGGCCCATCACGGAATTCGTACAATTTGCTCCGGACGGTTTCTTAAGACTAACGAAAACGCCCTTTGTCTGAATGTCTACTTCCGCAGATCAAGTCTATAATATACTAGTTTTCTTATCATAATCAAATACTATGACGTTCAGTTGTGGTTTGTCATATTTTTATTTAATTAACCTTACGTTTGAGTTCAACGATTAAAATGATTTATACGTGTTATAAATATATTTTCACTTTAAAGATAACGAGTAATAAATTTGAACATTACAGCCTAATTTAAATGTATTTATTCATTTCTAGGGATAAAGAAATTTTTAGTTCGTCTGGTATAAAACGGCATTATGGTTTGTGTGATGAGTTTGACGATGTGGTTTGCACAGTGGTTAAGCAACTGCCTACTGAGCCGACGGTCCTGGGTTCGAATCCCGGCAAGGGCAAATATGTTTGTGATGAACTCGAATATTTGTGCCTGGGTCATGATTGTTATTTGTATTTAAGTATGTATTTATCGAGGCCTCCCCTTTGGACTTCCGGAAACCGGTATATATGGAAGTCCAAAGGGGAGGCCTATGTTCAGCAGTGGACGTCCTATGGCTGAGATGATGATGATGATGATGTATTTATCTATCTAACTTTATCGTCGTCTAGTGTCCATAACACAAGCCTACTAGAGCTTACTGTCGGACTAGATTGATTTATGTGAGGTTGTCCGATAATTATTTTGTATTTATATTTATATTTTTACTTCTAAATAAGTTATGAAATCACAATGAATAAAAACCTTAACTAAAGTACACTAAATTAAAAATAAACATCACGCTAAATTCTAAGTCGTAACCCGTGGAAAGCGTTCCCATAAGACTGGCTGCGTTCCCTCTCTGGATAGAACGAGCCAGCCCTATGGTCTCAAGTTGCATTTTTAATTTTCATGCTCAGAGCGCGCACATTCATTTCTTAGATGATGACAAGTTTGGCTAAATTCGTTGCACAGCAGTAACAGCAAAGTGCAGGTTTGAACCCGGCTTATACACTAGATTGCTTTTGGTAACTACGGCTACCTGTCACCGCTCTTATTTTATTATATAAATAGAGTCCAACTCAAAATTCGAAGCAATTGAGTGGATAGGTACGTCAACATTTGTAATTATTTTCTTTGTTGTTTATTTGCATTTTATTTATTAAATATCGATTTGTAGAAAAAGTATTCTATGCAATGTTGTAAAAGTAAGTCAAAAAACGCTCGTGGCACCTTGTCCCGTAACCCGTGCCACTCGTGTTTTTTGACCCTTCTTATACAACTGTTGCATAAAATACTATTAAAAAATTAAATGCTGTTTCACGCTAAATATGCAGTGTAAATATTTAATTTGTTAATTTAGTTTGTGTTATCATAAAACAATGTCTCGGAAGATTGATTGGGTAAATAAAGTAGTAATATCTACGTTTTTTCCTGTTGTACTGATGTAAAAATTGCACAAGTTTTTGCAACAACAATCGCGTTCAGTTATTGTAATCTTCATCAAAACTAGAACCAATAATATATATTGTCAATTTTCATTAAAGCAGTAACGTCTGTAAACCAAATGAAGCGAAGAATTTAGGAATTTAATGGTTGAGGCAGAGTCCGAACTTGGGTCTCCAACGTGCTCTCGCATCAGGTTCAGTGGTTAATAGGTAGGACGCCCGTGTTGGCCCGGAAAGCCGTTTGAGACGCAGGCTCAAACGGCTTTCCGGGGCAATTAAATTTGAAAGTTTTCGCTATTTTGTAAAAATTTAGCCCTTTGTTTCCTAGAAATTTATTTCGTCAAGGTCCGATTATTTAAGTCTTTTTTATTATTAAATTTAATCTGTTTTAGGCTTTTATTTTAGTTAGTTAAGTTCTTAGTTTATAGTCAGTAATTTTAATTTCTTTAGTATTATATGTTGCATTATCTGTTTTAAATTCGTCAAATGTATAATTTCGCCGAAAAATCGTTTAGCAGAATTTTCATTCCTTGGTAGTAATATTATTGTATTGATTAGGTTAGGAAGTGTTATGTTTGTTTTATAACAATCTCAAATAGTTCACAGTTGCAATGAAAAATGCTTTCTACGTAATTATTTTGATAAAGGCGAAATGAAACGGGTCTATATCGGATGGCATACAATTATTAGTCCTATCGTCGTGTCGCATAACGTCTTTTGTCCTAATAACGTATGGCATACACTTTGTTCCGCATATTTTTGATTGTCCGAAATTGTTGCTCCTATTGTCGTTTGTCCTAAATATTATTTGTCCTATCGTTTGATGTGGCTAAGATTCAACCATCGAATGATTCATGTGCATAATTCTAATTTTCCTAATATTTAATGTGCTATAAATCTTTTGACTACATTTAATTATACCTAAATCTCGAAGATTTTTAAGCAAGCATCCTGACGCTACGCTCGCTTCGCTCGCTCCGCTATCCATGGTCACGAAACAAACCTAACCTAACCTACAGTTTTCGGTCTTTAACCTAACCTGCTAACTGGTAAATTTTAATATACCTCCATGCAAGCAAGCATTCGGACGCTTCACTCGCTTCGCTATCCATGGTCATAAAACAAACCTAACCTAACCTACAGTTTTCGGTCTTTAACCTAACTGCTAAATTTTAATATACCCTCCATGCAAGCAAGCATTCTGACGCTCCGCTCGCTCCGCTATCCATGGTTATAAAACAAACCTAACCTAACCTACAGTTTTCGGTCTTTAACTTAATAATTTTAAAATAATTTCGCGCGCTCGTTAGGGTCACAGTTCTAACCAACACTTCTCCTCGCTTCGCTCGTCGTCGTACCTAACCTAATCAAAATCTGACCTACCTGAAGGTAGAATACGTAACGATTCTGACTTCACGCCTACCATAGTTTAGTTTAGGTGCTGTAATCTTAGCCAATTTAATAATAGGCAAAATAATTCTTAGGGCAATTCATGTTAGGAATATTATGCTTTAGGTAATTAGATTTTAGAGTTATCAATATTAGGATAAACTTGCTTTAGGACTTTAAATGAGTATGCGCAAAAATTATTAGGACAAACGAGTAGTATGCCATTCAACAGTATGCCAAACATTCTCGGCCAAACATTTTTAGGACAAAAGACGTTATGCGATACGACAGGCACCCAAATGAAACATTTGACGAAAAGTAAGTATAGGAATCAATATAGACCCATTTAATATGTATTCACGTTTACAGTCAAGGAAATTGAAACACGTACTTTTTTCGCTCTTGTCAAAATATGTAATGTAACAATAAGACTGCGCCGAGCGTTAGCGACAGAACCATAGAGCGCGGGGAATGCGTATTTAGTTAGATCGGCGCGCGGCCGCCATAGTAAAAATGTATGGATAATTAAAAGCACTTTGATAAATGTGGACCTTTAATACCAAACAATAATTAAAGTATTTGATGCGGACAAATTGTAATGTAAACATTCATCTTTTTTTTGAAATGGAAATCAGAATAGATTTCCATTGTTAAAGTATAAAAAATTGGGCATGTGCGAGTCCGACTCGCGCAGGAAGGTTTCCGTACCATAATCTATAACAAGTTTGTTGTATGGGAGCCCCCGTTAAATATTTATTTTATTTTATTTTTAGTATATTTTGTTGTTATAGCGGCAATAGAAATACATCATCTGTAAAAATTTCAACGATCTAGCTATCACCGTTCTTGAAATACAGCCTGGTGACAGACGTAAGTAATAGGGTCCCGTTTTTACCCCTTGGGTACGGAACCCTAAAAAACACTTAACGCATGCTTACGATTTTACAATTTTCGCCCAACTTTACTTAGTTTTCTAGGGTACAATATTAAATATCTTATAATTTTTCCACGGAGTTCTTCGGAGTGCTAAATATATAGTTAGTTTAGAAATGGATTAAACAACTACTGTTGACGTTGTCTACTTAACGGCAACTGCCTATTTTTTCACATTTCGCTCGGTGCAGTCAAAAAGATACGCGTTCCAGTTTTGATTGATTCCTATGCCACTATAGAACCTTGTCACAATGATATTAGATTTCAAGCGGCTTTCATATAATGAACTTCATTCATTGTTACAAGGTACAAAATGGCCTAGGAATCAAATTGGTTGACTGTACCTGGTAACAAAATTTAACCGTTGGATGAAGTTAAAATTGTGAATTTAATTTCTAAATAGAAATTGGTCGATTGAGAGATAATGTCTTTAATTCTGTTATATTTATAATATTTCATTCTGATATGGACACTAATTGCCATTTTTTTGGTGTTCTGATTTAGCTCCTCTCTACCTAGTTATTATATCTGCATTGTAGGTGGGAAATTGAAATGCGTATTGATTCCGAAATTAGGAGAGTTATCTAGATTCCAACACAAACATTAATTCGCATTAGTGGTTAACACTTCACACGTAAAATCTAATTTAAGCGGCAGCGTCGTGTTAATAAGGATTTATTGACTACCACAATGCAGGCTCATTTGCTATTTCAATGGGTATTAGTGTTACTGCGATGTTCGAAATTTGAGCTTCGTATCGTGCATCCCGCTCATTCAAATATTGTGTTAAGTTTTAAATGAGATTGAGGAGGAGGAGGATGGACGGTTCAAACTACGAATTTGAAGTTTAGGAGTAGCACTTGTGTTACAGAAACTCTATTTTGTTAAAACAGACTATCTCTAATTTTACATTTCTAATGACAAATACCAATAACTGGTACTTAACGACACAATAACGACAATGACACAAAAAAGAATAAACGACAAAAAATAAAAAATAAAAAACTGCAAAATTAAAACTCACTGTTATTAGCGGCCTAAATATAAGCGTATGATCTCATTCAGTTGTAACAGATAATAGATTGGAATGGAGATAATCTCATTAGCGGGTTATACTCCCACACAAAGTCCGACTACTGGTAGCTAAACAGCCCTGATACAGTTCAACTCATTTCTTGAAAAAAAAAAAAATGTATTATAATCATTTTCATCGTTCCACGTAAGAACTCATCATTACGTGAAATAGACGAATTATTTATAAGGCATGTAAGCCAGCCGCCTATAAACCTATATCCTAGATATAAATATCTTATCTTCGTAGTATTTAACATTTTTTTCAAATACCTTCTGCATAAAACTATGTACAATCAATTGGAACTGCAATACGTTGTAAACTAAAAGATTTATAGTTTTAAATGTACAAGTCGACTTTAAAAAGATGAGGACAGTATTTTTAAACAGAGACGACTTAGTGCTTTAGGAATTTGTTTTCTAAAAAGCATTTTTTTTGTAAATAGAAAGTTACATTTTATTTAATTAAATAAATAATCAGTGAATTGTTTAAGCTACCATAATTATCAATAATTATTATGTTAAACATAATTATTTTTGGTGTAGTTTTAATTAAACTTAGGTAATATGATATATCTACTAAGTTTAGATTGATTTTGTGTCCTTATTGATACCCTAATAATGAACCGTAGGCATTAGAGGAATTTAATTTAGAGGCTCAACAGTTTGAGCAACTCACAATGTTGAAATGTCAGAACACCCCATCTTTCCACGTGATTGCTCACAACTAAATTATAGTAATGTCGGCACTTTGTACTAGTTTACGACTTCAATAAGTATTTAGTGTAGTTCTAGAGTGATAAAGACGCCTCCCGAGTTTTGATCGAAATTACAGCACAGCTTTAATACTAATAAACATATTAAAGGATCCTATTTCGTAGAGGCATTGCGATGTTCTCAATTTAGCATTAGCTCCATGTCACTAAACATGCTAGCAATGGCAAAATTAAATATGTAGCAACCAAATACTAGTGTTAATTTAAGTAAACGTGAGAAACTTCATCCTGTACTCGATTAAAGTTATTCAATGTTGATTTTAACTTTTTGATTTTTTAGAATTACGACAACGAGTCTACGACAACATGAAGGGCGGCCGCGCGGGCTGCGGGGCGCGGGCGGCGGGGTCGCCGCCGCCAGAGCAAGTGGCTATGGAAGGAAGCTGGCGCTCCCCCGCCGCCTGCGCCCGAGCAGCCCGCGCGGCCGCCCTTCATGTTGTCGTAGACGTATTGGGGGGGGGGGGGCGTTGGATGAAGCTGATGATCACGTAGACGCTCCGTCCAATAGTTCTTCGTCGGGTAGGGGGCACACCTTGTTGAGTGCGCGCCGTTCTACGCCTCGAATAGTTATGAAGTCTGCTACCCGGCTGACTCCGTCCTTGCCGGGGTATAGGCGATGGACTCGTGCGAGCTTCCATCGCATGGGAGGTTGATTTTCTTCTTTAAAAACCACCATTGCGCCTTCCTTAAGGTCCTTATAAGGGTGTCTCCACTTCGTCTTTCTCTGCAAGTCTGAGAGGTACTCGTCATTCCACCTCTTCCAGAAGCCGTCTCGTAACCTTTCTATGAGCTCATATCGCGTTCTTATCGCCTTTTCTGGTGCAGCAGGAGGAGTCGCCACGGATGTCAGTGACCGCCCGACGAAGAAGTGCCCTGGAGTTAAAGGAGAAAGGTCGGCGGGATTACTTGTAAGGGGGGTAAGGGGTCGGGAGTTGAGGACTGCTTCGATTTCGGCGCAAAGAGTACTCAACTCCTCGTACGTTAAGCTAGCATTTCCCACGGTTCGTTTTAAATGATGCTTAAGGCATTTTACGTTAGCTTCCCACAATCCGCTGAAAGTGGGAGAGTAAGGGGGATTGAATTTAAATTGATTTTGGTCGTCAGCTGTATATTTATATATAGAACTCATGCCCGACTGTAATGCACGACCCAATTCATTGCTTGCTCCCACAAAATTGGTACCATTATCGCAGTAAATTTGTTTAGGTTTACCTCTACGCGAAATGAACCTTCGAAGACTGGAAATGAATGCCTTGGCACTAAGGTCACTTACGGTTTCTAAGTGCACTGCCTTAGTACAGAAACAGACTATAGCATTTAGAAATGCGGTTTCCGCGGCCTATTTTACTTGAAATTTGACAGGGACCACAAAAATCACAGCCGGTTATCAAAAACGGGTAATTAGGAGTAACTCGACTAGATAGCAGCTGGCCCATCAGTGGATCCATAGTTTTGGCTCTAAAACGGGTACAAATTATGCAGTGGCGAACTATATTACGTGCCAACGTTCTCCCCCGTAGAGGCCAAAACTGATCTCTTAAGCTTGCCAGGAGCAGCTGAGGTCCAACATGCAGCAGGCGTAGATGCTCGGCCCTCATCAACAATTTCGTAAAATGATGTTTGCGATTTAGTAGCACAGGATGCTTTTTATCAAAGCTGAAATCTGTGTTGTTGAGCCGACCACCCAGCCTGAGCACGCCGCCGTTGTCAAGAAACGGAGACAGCTGTAACAAATGTGATGAGGTAAGTTTCTTTTTATTCTTTATTAGGTTAATTCCTGTATTAAATGATTCTGACTGTACCAACTTAATTAGGCAAGTTAACGATTTACTAAGTTCACATTCTGTTAAGGGTCCATGAGACCGGTTTTTTTTTCTCTTTAATTTGACAATTATTTATGAACCTAATCACATATGCGATTATTCTTTTTAATTTTGATGATGATGAACTTGAAAAGTTTTCTATATTAATTATCTCATTAGGTTTATTGTTTTTATTTAACTTGGTTTGTAACACTTTTATTTCAGGTAAAGGTATCTCCGTGTTGGGGGTCCGCGGCCACTGCGATTCAGCGTTTTTTAGAAACGCTGGACCCTCCCACCACAAAGCAGAATCAAGAAGATGACCAGGATCCACGCCCCTCGAGGCCATGTCAGCTGGGTTTTTGTCAGTTGGTATATGTCTCCACGAAATCCTAGAGGTGAGCTCGTGTATTTCATTTACTCTATTGCAGACGAAGGTTTTATGAATCTTGGGACTTGTTTTTATCCAACCCAGTGTAATGGTGCAATCTGACCAAAAAATCTTTTTATGAATGGGACAACGAAGAGCTTCACTAACCTTACTAACAAGCCTTGCGCCTAATACAAATGCTGCTGATAGCTCAAGTTTAGGTATTGTTTGTACTTTAAGAGGTGCAACCTTTGTCTTAGCGCAAAGAAGTCTGACTGTTACGCAATTTGATTGATCTGTAGTACGTACATAGACGCACGAAGCATAGGCATCCTGTGAAGCGTCCACGAAGCAGTGGAGCTCACAGGTGGTAGGAGCTGTGCATAGCACATGTCTAGGTATCGACACTGACAGTAATCTATGTAAGTTTTTATTTAAATTAAGCCATGTTTTTTCTATGTTTTCAGGTACTGGTTGGTCCCAGGTTAATTTAAGTACCCATAAGCGTTGCAATAAGATTTTAAGCGTAACTGTGGAAGCGCTTATGAACCCGAGCGGGTCGAATATTTTACATGTGTTAGATAAGATAATTCTTTTAGTAACTATATCTTCTTTTGTATCGACATTTATAGAATAAGTGAGCTTGTCTGTGTCTGTTGTCCACTGTACACCGAGCACACTAGACTGTTTACTTACATTCAGTGTCTCAGATCATGTTGAATTTTGAAATATTTCAGGGCAATTACTTCGAAATTTATGTAACGGAAAACATGCTGAGTTAAGTACACTAGTTACACCGTTGAGAATGTAAGCTAAGCTTTCTGGACTCTCGGCACCTGTCAACAGATCATCCATGTAACAATCCTTTTTTATTACTTCTGAAATCAATGGATCTGGACATTGTAATGCTAATTCTAAAAGACAACGCGTGCTAAGATACGGTGCACTGGCCGTTCCGTATGAAACGATTTTTAGCTGTAGCAGTTCCAGGGGCTTGGACGGATCGTCTCGCCATAATATCAGCTGCAAATTTCTCCGAGATTCCTGAATTTTAATTTGTCGATAGCATTTTTCTATGTCCCCAGTAAAGAGATACTTATGTTGACGAAATCTAATTAATATGTTGAATAGATCATCTTGGACTACACGCCCTACGTACGTTTAATGACTTAAAACGACACGTAATTTCGTGTTCACGTATGACGCAATGATGAGGTTTATAACAACCAAACTTAGGTTTATCTATTTTCGTTAGGTGTCCTAAAGCTTCATATTCATGAATGAAATCAGAGTATTGTTTTTTGAGTTCAGGGTTCTTACTTAACTTTTTTTCTAATGTGTAAAAACGTTTTGCCGCCATTTTGTATGAGTCACCAAGGGATGCTTCAGGTGGCTCTTTCAGGGGCATCAAGACTGAAAATCTGCCATTAGGTAAACGGTTAGTATGTTTTTATAAATGTTTGTCGCAAAACTCGTCATCAAAAGACACAGGTATTTTATTAGATGGAAGTTCTTCAAGATTCCAAAACTGGGACTTTCGCTGATTTCTTTCGTGAAATTACAGTGAAGTGTCTGAGGGGGTTCTTGCGAATTTATGCTTAAAGGACCGGCTATTACCCAACCGAATTGAGTGCTTTGCAGTATAGGCATATTAGGACCTAACCATATTTTTTCAGGACACAAAATATCATAAAATATTTCCGCGCCTAACAACATATCAACATCAGAAGGATGAGAGAAGGAAGATAGAAGAACTTGCCCGGAGGACTGTACTGACAATATCCTTCGTGGAGGATCAACTACATCAGGGATACATGAAGACCCAGCTGCAGGAGACGTCACAGGTAAGTTTGAGGTTATGATATTGTCTTTATGTAACATCGTATTATGTTTTTTATTGCATAATCTGCAAGGACCTAACTTGCAATTATTTTCGTCATGACCTCGTCGTAAACAATTGTTGCAAAGCTTTAACTTCATGACTTCGCTCCACTTGTTCTCAAGCGATAAGGTTTTGAATGATTCACAATCAAGTATTCTGTGACCTTGGTCACACATTGGACATGAAAAGGATCCAAAAAGATAAAGTTCCTTTATGATCATGTTTGTTTTGGTTATTATTATTGTTATGTATATGCGGAATATTTTTTTCATTCCGATTAGCAAGAGTAGTTTCCAAAATGTCTGCTCTGTTACGAAGAAATTCAATAAATTCACTTATAGTGGCAAATCGGACAAGTTATTTCTATATTCCTCCCATTTACCACTTGTGATTAAATCCAATTTGCTTGATATCATAAATATGATGAGAGTATCCCATTGATCGACGGTTGACCGAGCGTAGTTAAGGCTCTTAGGTTTTTTGTCACAATATCAATTAAATACCGCAACGATTTATGGGATTCCCTCGAAATCATTTCTATTTTAAATAACGCCTTTAAGTGGTTATTAATTAGGATTTTTTTGTTATCGTACCTTTGACATAACAAGTCCCATGCAACTGTGTAGTTTTTCGACGAAAATTCAATAGATTTTATTACTAAAGCTGCGCTCCCTTCTAACGAGGCTCGCAGGTAATGAAACTTGTTAATGTCAGGGATACCTTCATTATTATGTATTAATGACAAGAACGTATCACGAAATTCTAACCAAAAGAAATAGTTGCCATCGAATACCGGTAACTTAATTGCCTGATGAGAACAACTACCATAAGAACTTTGTTTATCTTCGTTATTTCCCGGTTTTGATTTCAATAAAGCTTGAGCACTAGATATACTAGTATAGAATTTTGCTTCAGTTGTCTCCCTTTCCCTAATTTGCTCATCAAGAACTGAACAACACAATTCGATTTGATTTCGGCACCTTTCAAATTCAGAAAACAAGGCTTCCATTTTCATAATTCGCAGATTAAGTTCGCTATACGGTGCTTCAGTTATTTTCTTAATGTTTACTTTTTTAAAGTCTACTATGAACTTCTCAAACGATGTTTATCTACCTCTAATTGAGCCACGTTGCTTTATTAAATCTTTAAATGTAACTTCCGTCTCCAGCTCAGTAATATCTACTGATTGATTATTTTGAAGAGGATGTGCCATGATTAAACTTTAAGTTCTTGATACTAATTAAAATAGGTACTCAAATCTTGTGAAAACAACCAATAAATTAAGTTAAATAAATAGTGCACGAACCGGGCAGGAGTACCAGGTGTGCGTAGAGGTCGCGCGAAGGTCGCACGACCAGCTGACGACGCGTAGGTAGGTAGAGGGCGCGTTGCTAGGCGCAGCGCCGTCGCACGCCGCCGATGGTTCTAGACCCTGGAAACGTTCGGCCCGAAGCGAATTGAGTCTAATGAGAATAATAATGCTTGTTACGGGGCTTCAAAGCATAAAAGTTGCAAAAAGAGAAGTTATTTTCTTTAATTAAGTACTATAAGTTACAGAAAAATTGCTTGACCACAATGCAAGTACCTACTTAATTTATGATTTAACAAAGTGCGCTTTATATTAAGAAAGTGTGAACAAAGGCGTGTTCGAAATAATAAGAAAAAGAAAGAAAAAAATAAAGAAGTTAATTATCGATAGGTATAAAGATTGCTTTGGATGCAGCTTTATATTAATTAAATGGGGTGCAATTTTAAGCGCTAGCTTGTGGTGACTTGCTCTGGCAATGACGCAAAAAAATGCATAAATTTTTAAGCAGTTTAATAGTTATGCAATGCAAATTAAGTATATGAGGACTTAATAATTTAGGTAGAATGCTAATAGCGCGACAACAATACTTAAGACGAGAACAATTCTATTCTCGACTCGATTACCATGCCGTTATAATTTTAAGAAGGTTCTGTAGGACAGTAATTGCGCATTCAGAGCAAAGTAAACTTACACACCAAATCAAAACATTAGGAGGGTAAAGGAATAGGTAAAAATGGGCACTCCCCTTGTTGAAGATCGCTGCGAAGCCACGCCGTCATCCAAGGTCGCGCGCCGATTTCTCCTCTAGAATGTTCGATCTGCTGCGCGAAGCGATAACTAGTTTTGTGCTCCGCTCGAAGTTATTATTGCCGCCGATATGCAATACTGTCCTGTCACGGTCGCCACTTTCTTGTTAACGATTAAGGACTAGAAGAAAACTATGTATCTTTAAGTACTGCGTTTATGCAAATAAAAAGGTTTACAACAGGATAGGTACGTGATTATTAAGACGCGAGCGTTTTGGTCGCCGCCGCCAGAGCAAGTGACTATGGAAGGAAGCTGGCGCTCCCCCGCCGCTTGCGCCCACGCAGCCCGCGCGGCCACCCTTCATGTTGTCGTAGACAGAGACTGTATACATCTCTAAGAAACAGCTTAGTGTGTAGTATGACACTCAGAGACTTTTTACATCTCTGAGGAAATTAAATAATTTTAAAATATTTTATAGCATGTTGTGACGCCTATACATCTCTAAGAAATTTAGGTTTAATAATTATTTTCTATTGTAAATTATTCACGTTGACGCCTGGAGACCTTATACATCTCTGTGGAATTAAACTAATTAAGTAATTGTATTTTACTAGCGGCCGCCCGCGACTTCGTCCGCGTAAATTTTTGATGATGACAAAGATATCAAAATAGGTAGTAGGTAAGTGAATTTTATTCTTAGTTAAAATGGTCTAGACATATTACATTTCAAACAGTGGCAGACACTGATATACAATTGTTAAAGAATTTTAGAAGATTTTCCAATTAGATTACGGGAATTGTTTGCAGGATGCTTAATACTTATTCCGTCAGTTAACTGATGCTTTTAATCTTTGGCAAAAATGACTCTGCAAGATATAGAGCGGCGCATGGATTTGGAGTTAGCAAATGGGGATCTTAGTTATTATGAGTGAGATAAAAAAAAAGTTAAATATCGTAAGGCTGTTAAAACAATCTTAAACTCAGCACTGGAAATCGAGAGATGGAGGCAGTTTAATGAAGAGTGTCTCTTTCAATAATGATAAATTATAAACTTTATTTCATAACAATAATAAATGATAACCTTTTTTCATAAGAAGGCAGCACTGGTACGCCGGCCTGGCTATTAAATGAAAAGAGTGGTGTGATGGAGTTCCCGAGGCTGGCCAAAATGTTTCTAAATAGTCTTGAAGGTACCCCAGTTATTAAAAAGGCTAGTGTTTAAAGGCATAGCAAAAAAAAAACAAAACCTGAAATGTGACCATTTAATATGTAAGCAAATTTAATGATGCGATTACTATTTTGGTCTGCAGGCTAGTAGTATTGTTTGAAGAGTGATTCAATATATTCTAGTGCTAAAGTTCTCTATATTTCTCAAGAAGCTAAGTAAAGTAAGAATAGGTATATAACTAACTAAGTAACTGCGCTGGCTCAGCGACCCAAAATGAATCTTGGCCTCCGACACAAGAGCTCGCCACTTTACCCGATCCTGCGCAATCTCTCGCCAGTTTGTGGCTCCGAGCTCACGCAGATCCTTCTCTACCAGATCTATCCAGCGGTACTTTGGCCGACCGACCGGACGACGCCCCGCCGGTCGCCCAAGGTATGCTCTCTTCACCTGCCGATCCTCTCCCATTCGCTCAAGGTGGCCGAGCCAGCGAAGACGATGGGCCTTGGTCTCACCAATGATGTTCGGTTCGGCTACCAGTTCTTGTATTTTTGAGGATCCTCCAATTACCATCGTCCGTTTTGACCGGTCCCAGAATTTTTCTAAACACCTTGCGCTCCGCTACTAAAAGGCTATGCTCCTCCTTAAGCGTTAGCGTCCACGCTTCGCACCCATACATTAGAATGGCACGGATAACGGTCTTGTATATCCGAAGCTTCGTAGATCTGCTGAGCAGCTTGGACGCCAAGACCTTGTGGAGAGCAGCGCTGCATCGCAAGGTGTTCTGGATGCGGATGTTGACTTCGTCCTCTCTTGTATGCGTATCCGTGACAGTGCACCCGAGGTATTTAAATTTGTCCACACCCTTGTAAGAGCTTCCCCCTACAAGTAGGTCCTCTCGTTTAGCACGACTGTTCCGGTATCGCTTCATGTGGAGGTATTCCGACTTCCCATGGTTAATTCTAAAACCTACCTTTGCTGCTTCTTCCTCCAAAATTCGGATCGATACTGCCACTTCTTCACGGTTTTCCCCAAGTAGGGCTAAGCCCCAAGTAGGGCTATAGGTATATAAAGTATAGATTTTTCACAACTCACTAAATATAGGAACACCAAACTGTGTGCCAAACTATACAGTTTGGCACACAATTAATAAATAAAAAAACGAGAAACTGTTTTCTCGTTTTTTTATTTATTAATTGTGTGCCAAAATGTAAGAATTATGAAAATGACTCTATAAAACGATTAAATCCGTACACTAACGTCACTTGTTGACAAACAAAATGACTAGTTACCACTAAAACCTTCAACCTTTTTAACCCCCGTAGGGATAGAATTTTCTTAAACGCTGAAATTACTTTTTTGTATTTGAATAAGTTATTCTTTCTACAAATATAAAAATAAAGTTTTCCCCATACAAACTTTGAACCCCTTTTTAACCCCATTTTTTTAGATGTGAAATTTTCCAAAACACTGAAAATACTTTATTTGTATTCTAATAAGTAATTTTTTATTAAGTGTTAGGTCTCTGGCTCAAAAAAAAGTTCCCCCATACAAACTTTCCACCCCTATTTCACCCCCTTAGGGGCAGAATTTTTTAAAAAGCTGATATTACTTTTTTATTATTTGATTATATTATTATCTTTGTACAAAGTTTCAAGTCTCTAGCTCAAAAATCCCTTCTTATCCCTAGCCCACGTTATAAAAGTAACCTACTGTGCAAAAATCAACTCTCTAACATTAGTAGTTTCGGCTGTGCGTTGATGAGTCAGTCAGGACTTCTTCTTTTATATGTATAGATTGTGACACCTAGAGACTTTATACATCTCTGGGTATAATCAATATTTTAAATTGATCGTTAAAATTTTATTTTGATGTTCCTACTTAACATTGATTTGGAGTAACTATACTTCTCCTTTACGTGTACCCATGTAATTATAACACAAATGTAATGTCACTGTTTTAAATATTATTTACGAAAAAAATTACTTACTGTTGAGTTTCTTTCGGCTTTATTCTCAACAACGGTCTTCTCTTGCGAAATGCCGGTAGATTCATAATCTGACTTGTAAAAGTGCCCCTGTGGCCTACTTACTGAATAAATTATTTCATTTCATTTCATTTCAAACCATTGATACAAAGATCAATGTACAAAGAAAAATTTAAAAGACCGGGAATCGAACCCGAATCCATGTCAGTAGTCAACGTTTCCGATTTATTGTTATTTGATAAAGAATACAATACAATACGTTCACGAATGCTCGTTTTCATAAGCATTCGAGACAGTGTTGAATATGATAAAGAACTTGTGTAACAATATTTCTTATTCCAGACCAATATCTTTGGAACACAGCTGTGAACGAAGATTGCTTAGATTTTCTAGATACTTTTTTTTACAGTAGTCATCCAGCAGGCTCGTGATGGTTACTTTTATAACGCGATAAATGACAAAGTATCTGTCACGTTTTTGTCACTCATATATCACGTAATAAACGCAACTATCATAGCCCCGCTGTGTGCATACAACAACAAAAACGTAATAATATCCTATAATGAAAAGATTGTTTACACATACAGTCAAACACATAGTTTGTATAGGGAAAATATTATAGTATATAGATTATTATTATTATTATTATAGTAAAGATTGTAGTAGATCGCATTCAATTTTTCTTTCTTAATTTATCTTTGTGTCATTATTTATAAAAATAAAATGTGATATTACCACATAAAAAATAAGAATCGATAAAAAAGATTCTATACAAATATTTTAATTTCGCCGTCAAAATAAACATTGTTCGGTTCATGACGCATTGGTGTAAACTGTAATGTTATGTAACCTGTTTTTCAATAAATAAATAAATAAATAAATAAATAAATAAATTTAAAAAATATTATAGTGTTAGGGCTAAGCTATTTCCCGTTATCGGGATAGTCCTCAGTCCTCTTCCAGCCTGTATATTAAAGGGTAATAATTTTTTGTGCAGTGTTACTTTCTTGACTTTACACAAAGTTTTGAGGTAGGGAACTGTATGCCAATTGTTTACAATGAAGCGAAAAATTAAAAAATTTAATTCGAACCTGCGTTTTCGGAAAGCCGTTGGAAGCGCAGGTTCGAATCCTGTCTGAACCATTATTTTTTACATGTTTTCGCTTCATTGTAAACATTTGGTTTACGTTAGCAGACGTTACTGCTTTAATAAAAATAATCTGTATGCCAATGTCTTATAAATGATGTTAGAGTCAGTTAGCATGTTTGAAAAAAACAAGCTGCGATTTTTTTTATCAAGAGGCCTCTCTTTTTAATAACGTTTTTAAAGCTTAAAAGGTTCACGCTGCCAAAGCAAGCCTCTCGATTAAAAAAATCCGTATGTATATTGCATATTGTTGCCCTGGATAGATAAAAAAGAATATTTCGAACTCACAGAGCCCAATGTTATTACTTACCTAAATATTTGTTTATGGAAGTCGATCGCAAACAAAGAGAATGAAAAGTTGCACTTTTACCCCGCTGCGATTTCCCTTGGGTTGTATTCACAATAGTGAGTAAATAACAAGTTTATTTTATCGCAACATAGGTAATTACGGGCATATTCTCGTACACCAGTGCCCACCAAAATGCTCGTTTGCGTTTAGCTCTGCTTTCTGCCAAA
The DNA here is from genome assembly GCA_905147355.2 of Apotomis turbidana. Lineage (NCBI taxonomy): Eukaryota > Metazoa > Arthropoda > Insecta > Lepidoptera > Tortricidae > Apotomis > Apotomis turbidana. Next base: position 23,855,210 of record LR990293.1, read on the forward strand.
ATGCGTGCGTTGAAAAAAAAACATACTTAACTATCGGGGTTTTCAGAGCGGGAACATTTGACAATAGCCAAAGAGTAGGCATTGACTTAAAAACAGAATGTACTCTAGCAGGTTTCTACGTCATGAATAATTAACTGAAAAATATAAAATAATAATCATTCATATAGGTACATATGTAATAATGGTCAGTCATTAACAACCTCTTCAGTTAAGTACATACTCAATTATAATCAAATAGTTCATAGATATCGGGTGTCAATATTGATATCATATTAGACACTTATTTTCATACCCTTGTCTAGTAGATAAATTACTTATATGCAATTGCATTTTAAAAATACTACAAATCACTACAAATATGCCTCCAAGAAAAAAGCTCGTTACGAGTTTGTGCGTTCGTCGATAGAGGTTCGAGATTCTAAAGTACTAAATGAATTAAAATAAAACTGTCTCATAGAGTGTATACAATTCGCAGAGAGGTAGTTATTCATTAGGCATAATATGATTTTTCTCAGACTAACGTATCTGTTTATCTCTACTCTTTTTCAAACCATTCTCGCTCCGAAAAGCCCGATGTATCGCGCAGGTATTGGAATGCAGCTTCGTAACTGCCACTCCGAACTGCCCTCTTTAAGATGATTCAACGATCTAGTAAAAATTTAAGGAAACTTTTGCCAGTAACTTAGCTGTAGTAAAACAACAGAATGATGAATTCCACATATGTTTTATTCTTTCTCAGGAATTTTAAATATATCCTTAATAACTCGTAAGCTGGAGAGAAATAGTACAGTCGCCATCAGATATATCGTAGCATGTAAGGTATTCATAAATATCTGAACACGACTCTTATTGGCTGGGCGTTACAGTACATGTTCACATATTTATGAACGCCTTATGCTGCGATATATCTGATGGCGACTGTACATTACTGCAGTCGCCGGGAAAGAAGGGCTTGCCGGGTGAGTAGGTATAGACATGATAGGTAGGGATAATGATACGAAGCCGGCAAACTTTTTGACGGCTAGTGCTTTTCGCACATATGCAATGAAATAAAAAAATATACACAACTCAAAAAAAAACAGCTGTTTAGCCTGTTATGCACACAAACGCCATGTTTAAAAAAATACTTCCCAGATTAGGCCTTCAATTTTGTATGAAATTCCGTTTCGGTTCTCTCGAGTTGTTCCGCCCGAAACGTGATACTTCGAAGCCTGTTATAACGCACGTTATGACGTCATTTCATTGAATGTTTGCAAAATCTTTCTTGCGATACAACCGCAATATTCCTAATAAAGGTACTGTTCAGAATCGATAGGTTTTTACCCACTGGCCACCCAATCAGTTAGTTCATTTTTCTGTCACGGCGCTGCGAGCGCGCGGGCTGTCGCGGGCGGACGCGAGCCGGCGCCATTACTATTAACGTAACGGTCCTTGAACATTATAACTTCTGTGATTCGGGCGATTTTTTGGAAGTTTTACGCTTTAACGGAAAGTGTTGAGATACGGCACAATTCCTTGTACGGTGGGCTGCTTCGGGCGCCCCAAGGATTGTTATTTAGAGTGATATAAGGACTACTACAGTGTGAACTGTGTTTGGCGTGTTTGCTGACGAGATCGGAGCGGCGGCGGCGCAGACCGGGACGTCGTTTATTGTTGCAAGTAACACATACATACACGCTACACAAAAACATAAACACATACTTGCAGCCGGGAAGAGATTCGGTTGAAATCCAGGTTAGCAACATAGCTTAAGTTAGGTTTAAGTACATAGGGCGCGTATCGCGTTCCATTGTTTCGCGCTAGGCAAGATTGCTTTGATAGTTTCCCATCACATGGGCCCGTGGGAGGTTCAATTTGTGTCTGGCGGAATCAAATTTTGGTAGCAGAGCGTGGTTCATATCCACAGAAAAGATATTTGATTCATTTACGTTCGAATAAGTAATTTTAGTTAGCATCAAAATCATAATTGAAATTTGAGGGTGGATTGCGCTTGGTTCGCATTCCAATCTATTAACGTTAAGTTGCATTTGCTTGATTAAGACTAACTAAATTATAAGAATATTAGTTATTACTTTCAATTGAAATGTTAGTTGAGTGAATAAAGTAAATATAGTTGCGTTTCGATACGGAGAAACGTATTAATAAGTAATTAATAATTGGGGTTCCGCTGCACTATTATTCACTCAAAATACATTTAATTTAAAATAAATTTAGGGTTGGTTTCCGTGTTATATTGGTGTTGGGTGAATAACTTTGAAGTTGTCGCGTTTGGTACGAAAAATAAAAACGGATTGTTATTGTCGAAAATCGGGGTCCACGGACAAAATTATTCACCCAAATTAATTAATTTATTTTTAAAAAAATTATTTTATTGATCCGCGTTATCGAGGTTGGTACCATGGCTCCCTCAGTAGTTAAAACGGTCGCGTCAAGGGTCGAATCGGAATTAAGATGGTTTTCATTAGTCGTTACGTTAATTGGTCGTACGGATCGCGAGGACGCATTGTTGTCGCGCGCGCGACAGGTAGATGAAAGGTATGACGCGGTATTGAAATTGCATGCCGAATACTTGGCCCGTATTGACGAAGAGGAGACTGGGGAAAGTCGGACCCAGGCTGTTGAAGTGGTGCAACGCAATGTAGACCAGTGCGGTGATATGGTGATGAGTATCATCCAAGCGGCAGCGGATATCGAGCGCGCCCGAAAAGGGGATGTTGGGGTAAGGCGTGCACCCAGTGGTGTGGCACTAATGGCGCCGTTGCCACCGGTGAATGTCCCGGAATTTGGTGGTGAATATGCCGACTGGCCGAGGTTTCGCGACATTTTTAACAGCGTTGTGCACTCGCGCACGGATTTGACCCCCGCGTATAAAATGGCGCAGTTGATGGGGAAATTATGCGGTGAGCCTCACGATATTTTGACTCATTTGGAGATTACGGATTCCAGTTACGAGACGGCATGGGGCCTATTAATTGACCGATATGATAATCGGCGATTAATTATTGATGGGCTCATCGAAAAAATATTTAGTATATCGAAGGTCACTAATGCACACGAAATAAGGTCGAAAATCCTTAATCCCGTCACGGTGGCGGTGAATACGCTGGAGCGACTCAAGTTGTCACTAGGGGACAACAAGTACATTATAGTGAACCGGGTTTTGCGCAAGTTACCTAGCGAGGTGGTGGCGCGGTTTGAGCAGTCACATGGGGGTGATACATCGAGTCACCTCCCAACATTTGACGAATTGAGGGCGTTCCTGGAGGGTGAGTGCAGGCGGGCGGATTGCCAAGGGGCAACCACGCCGCAACCCCCCACGTCACCCCGGCGTACGGTTGGGCCCAAACCGGTGGAGCCCCTTCGGGGAGGACAGCGGTACAACGCCCTCCAATCGGAGGTTTGTCCCTTCTGCCGGAAGGGGGGACACGCGATCACCGCGTGCGCGGATTTTGGAGCACAGCGGGTGCAGATGCGCAGGGGGGTGGTCAAGCAGCGAAACTTGTGCTTCCGCTGCCTAGGCGCACACTATGTGTGTGAATGCAGTAAGACCACCAACTGCCGAGTATGCGGAGGAGCCCATCATGAACTTCTCTGCCTGGCTGAGAGTGGGGAGCGGTACGGGGCCTCATCGGGAGGCCATCCCCCCCCTCCTAAGCCAGCGTTGGGTGGACGTTCGCCCCCCCACCGGGGGCTGGGTCACCCAGAGACCAGCGGTCGCCCCCTCCTCGGGGAGGGGGGTCACCCAGAGACCAGCGGTCGCCCCCCTTCCGGGGTGGGGGGTCACCGGGGACTCCGGAGTACCGCCGGATGCCGCAGTCTCCTCCGCGGGGGGGGGATCGGCGCCGAGATACGGGCGGGTGCCCGGAGATGACCCATGGGGAGTCGGGTTACGCGACTTACTCGGCCGCGCTGGGGGGCAGGATGCCGCCCCCGAGTAGTCGCTTCTCCCCACCCCTCGCAGAGCGCCCACGCTTGATGGCGCGTCCGCCGCAGATGGGACGGATGCCGATGGGCTATTACCAGCCGGCGCGCATGGCACCGATGGGTCGAGGGGTGTACTACCCGGGGTGGGACCCATACCTGGGCCAGGGGCCCTCTCCCCCTCCGGCGAAAACGGAGGGAGGTTCCCCCTGCTAGCAATTAGCAGTCTGTTCATCCGTCGTGCCCACCCCACCAGTGACGGTATTATTACCGACGGCTAAGATTACCGTCAGGGGTACGGATGGACGGCCAGTGCCAGTGAGGTCACTCCTGGATTCGGGGGCACAAGGTTGTATCGTGTCCAGCCGCCTAGTGGCCAGGCTGGGCCTCAGGTTGGAGCCATCACGGGATGGCGCAATAGGTATAGGTGGCAATCAGGTGCCTCACATCAGGGATCAGACGGACCTCCTGTTTGAGATGGGTGACTCGGCATCGATCACGCGGGTGAAGGCCACGGCTATTGTTTTAGATGAAGCGTTCCTTCGGTACGGTTACCGCCGGCGGTAACGAAGCTGACCAAGGGATTGGAGTTGGCCGACCCTCACTTCGCGATTCCCGGACAGGTGGACGTCTTACTTGGAACTGACGTCCTCGGGAAGCTGCTGCGGAGCGGTAAGCGGGAGCTGCAACCAAACGGGTTGGTGGCCGTGTGTACCGCAGGTGGGTACGCATTATTGGGCCCAGTACGGGGACCACAGGACGCAACGGATTATAGCAACATATACTACGGCAGCGTGTTATCGGAGGTCCTGCAAAGGTTCTGGGCAACAGAAGAGCCACCCACAGCTCCCAGGACAAACCCACTGGACGAGGAGTGCGAGACATTTTATCAGTGCAACACGGTGCGCCTCCCGTCGGGCAGATTTATGACACGGCTGCCGTTTCTATCGACGCGACCTCCGCTGGGGAGCTCCAGGGGCCTGGCTGAGAAACGGATGATGGCCATGGAAAGGCGGATGAAACGGGACTCCAACTTTCGGCGAAAGTATGTTGAGTTCATGCGTGAATATTTGGCTTTGGGTCACATGTCGGTATCCAGGGTAGACTGGCGTCGTGAGGAGCACTACGTATTGCCTCATCATGCAGTCCTGAAGACACCTGACTCCAAGATCAGGGTCGTGTTCGACGGGAGCGCGGCGACATCTAACGGGGTGTCTCTGAATCAATGCCTGCACGCTGGTCCTAAGTTGACCAGAGACATTGCAGACATTCTGAACGGACTTCAGGAGACACCAAGTGGTCTTCGTTACGGATGTGAGGATGATGTTTCGCCAAACGGAGATCCATGCGGATGACCGTCGGTTCCAGCTGATATTGTGGCGACAGAGCCCAGAAGAACCGATGATCACGTATGAGCTGAACACGAACACGTACGGATTAAAATCCAGCCCGTATGTAGCGATGCGGACGCTACGAGAGCTGGCTGACCAGGAACGGCTGCGCTTCCCTCGCGCATCTGCAGTCATCGATCGGGATGTCTACGTGGATGACATTTGTACAGGCACGGACAGCATTGAGCAAGCGCTCATCCTAAGGGATGAATTGGTGGCGCTCATGGCCTCCGGTGGCTATGAACTCAGGAAGTGGCTGTCAAATTGCCCAGAGGTGCTGGCAGGACTACCAGCTGAACACCAACAAGACCCGCATTTGTTTGAGGACTCGGATAATCCTCATGCGTTGGCTATTTTGGGGGTCCAGTACCGACCGACTCAGGATGTCTTCACATACAATTGTGAGGCCGAATTGCTGTCGAAGACCTGGACCAAGCGATCAGTCCTCTCGACTATCGCACGAACGTTCGACCCAAATGGTTGGATCTCTCCGGTCACGTTCATGGCAAAGTTCTTCATGCAGAAGCTGTGGTTGGCCCAACTAGGCTGGGATGAGCAGCTCACGGACGAGCTGCTGCACGAGTGGACGGCATTCGTGACCACATTGCCGCATATTAAAGAAATTGAGATCCCGCGCAAACTGCTCCCTCAGGCGGGAGCCAGGGTGACCCTGCATGGGTTCTGCGATGCGTCTGAGAAAGGGTACGCGGCCGCGGTCTACCTGAGAACAGGTGAGACTGCTGGCGAGGGCGTTGTACGCTTGGTCATGGCCAAGAGCAACGTTGCGCCTGTTCGGACCCGGTGGACGATTCCGAAGATGGAATTGGCGGGTGCCGCGCTCCTGACCCGCCTCCTAAACCATGTGGCGCAGAACCTGCGTGGCACGGTGGATCTGAATGACACGGTTTACGCATGTACGGACAGCCAGATCGTGTTGTGCTGGCTGCAGACTTCGGTCCATACGCTTGAGGTATTTGTGGCCAACCGAGTGTCACAGATAAATAACTCGGAGACTCCTCTGGTATGGAGACATGTTCCAGGTGAAGTTAACCCGGCAGACTGCTCGAGTCGCGGCTGCCCGGCGCCTGCTCTGGTTGAGCATTCTCTTTGGTGGGGGCCTCAATGGCTGGAGCGGCCACATGCGGAGTGGCCTTTCAATGACTGCGGACGCCAGCCACTACCCCCTGACTAGGGTCTGAGAGTCAATGTGACTACAGTGGAGTCTGTGGCAGTGGACCACACTCTTTTGGAACGGTATAGCTCACTAGGGAAGCTACTTCGAGTCACGGGATGGATAATGCAGTTTTTCCATAATTGTCGAAGCCCTGCTGCACAGCGCAACCTGTCACCTGTAATGGGACCTGAGGAGCAGAAAAGGGCTCTCTCACGTTGGGTGGGGGTCATTCAGGGGAATGAGTTCCAGGATGAACTTAGGATCTTGCGGACTGGCGTGGGCAGAATGAAGAAGAGCCTTGTCCGCCTCATCCCGTTTATTGATGAGCACGGAATGCTCCGGGTGGGAGGCCGACTACGGAATGCCGAATAGCCCTATTCAGCGCGTCATCCTTTAATCCTTCCCAAGAAGGGAGCTCTGGTGGAGCTGTTGGTTTGGGACCGTCACATCAGGAATTCACATGCAGGCTGTAACACTCTGCTGGGCATTTTGCAGCGGGAGTTCTGGATTTTGTCGGCACGGAGAGTGATACGGAGCGTTGTGTTTCGTTGCTTGCCTTGTTACCGGCTCAAGGCAGCCACAATGCAGCCACAAATGGGAGATCTCCCGCCCGACCGAGTTACGGAAGCTCGGCCGTTTGCTGGTGTGGGGACAGACTTCGCGGGGCCTTTCATGGTCAAGACATCACGCCTTCGCAATGCGAAGTCGGTTAAGGCATATTTGTGCGTCTTCGTGTGTCTGGCGACCAAGGCCGTTCATTTGGAAATGGTAGCTGATCTCTCTACGGAGGCCTTTTTGGCAGCGCTGGACCGATTCGTTTCTCGACGGGGGATACCGGCCTTGATACGATCGGATTGTGGTACCAACTTCAAGGGCGCCGATCGTTGTCTAAAGGAAATTGTATTATTTTTAAGTCAAAATGAGCGAGAGATCGGCACGGCCATCGCCAGTCGGGGCATTTCGTGGTATTTCAGTCCACCTGGATGCCCCCACTGGGGTGGAATATTTGAGGCAGTGGTTAAGTCTGCCAAGACTCATTTGTATCGGGTCATCGGCTCAACGATCCTCTCTTTCGAGGAGTTGTCAACGGTGTTTTGCAAAATTGAGGCAGTTTTAAATTCGCGCCCCTTGTGTCCGTTGAGCGCTGACCCAAATGACCTGGAGGCCATTACCCCAGGTAATTTTTTGATTGGCCAACCACTTAACGCCTTGCCGGAGTATCCGTATACGGATGTTAAGTTGTACAGGTTGTCACGATATCAGATGTTGCAGCAAATGACTCAGAATTTTTGGAAGAGATGGTCGCTTGAGTATTTGCACATTCTTCAGCAACGCGTTAAGTGGACGGACAGGACGACCCCACCGTGCGTTGGAGACCTCGTACTGGTTAAGGATGCTAACCTATCACCGTTGTGCTGGCGACGGGGGCGCATTGTTAACTTGATAGCGGGCAAGGATGGGTCTCCACGGATCGCAGATGTACAAGTGGGGGACTCGATCCTTAGACGGGCGGTTTCAACGCTATCCCGACTACCGGGAGTTTGAGCGGACCGACGACGGGTCGGTCCGGGGCGGGTGGATGTTCAGAGTCGATAGGTTTTTACCCACTGGCCACCCAATCAGTTAGTTCATTTTTCTGTCACGGCGCTGCGAGCGCGCGGGCTGTCGCGGGCGGACGCGATCCGGCGCCATTACTATTAACGTAACGGTCCTTGAACATTATAACCTCTGTGATTCGGGCGATTTTTTGGAAGTTTTACGCTTTAACGGAAAGTGTTGAGATACGGCACAATTCCTTGTACGGTGGGCTGCTTCGGGCGCCCCAAGGATTGTTATTTAGAGTGATATAAGGACTACTACAGTGTGAACTGTGTTTGGCGTGTTTGCTGACGAGATCGGAGCGGCGGCGGCGCAGACCGGGACGTCGTTTATTGTTGCAAGTAACACATACATACACGCTACACAAAAACATAAACACATACTTGCAGCCGGGAAGAGATTCGGTTGAAATCCAGGTTAGCAACATAGCTTAAGTTAGGTTTAAGTACATAGGGCGCGTATCGCGTTCCATTGTTTCGCGCTAGGCAAGATTGCTTTGATAGTTTCCCATCACATGGGCCCGTGGGAGGTTCAATTTGTGTCTGGCGGAATCAGGTACTATTAATTATTTCTATCAAAGGCTTTTATTTCTATGTTCCCGGCACTATACTCCCACAGGGATGGCTTTCATTGATTTCTTTGTTTGCCAGCAATCGCTCTTTGTCGCTTTTAAAAGGTCTCTTTCCATTTTAAATGTGAATTATTTAGATTCCTTTACTTTGTTTCAGTCGGCGGTGGGCGCATCAGATAGGTGAGGATTATACTCATATTATTTACTAAAAAAATACTTGCTTGTGATAGGGTTGTGTTATTGAAACAACGACATCTTGGAAGTATCTTTATTCACAACTCTGTTGTCTCACTCTTACATTACAATTTTAGGTATGTCTATCCTTGTCTATGTTACTAGTGTATTAACTATCGAATGAGACTATTACGGTTCGACCTAATATCGACATTGCCCTTACATGCCCTTTGAAATTCAAATTTAAATTAATATTTATATTCATTTACTTTTTAATTTCACATCTTCCTTACATGCCGCTATTCCAAACAATTTCAAACAATTTAACAAAATTCTCATTCCTTTACTTTAAATAACAAATACTTAATACTGCAATTAAATTTACTTTACTGTTTACTATTTATAGGGCGGGCCTGAAACTGAACTACTGAAAACTTTAACAAATTACAATGCTCTTCATGAATTTACCTGTTCTGTTAGTGTTACATGTTGTATTCAAATCAACTTAGTATTTCATCCCAAAAATATTTACATTTTAACTTCATTAATGTGGTCTAAACTTTAATACTTACAACTAGTCTTAAGGTTATTGTTCATGCATTATTTATAAAGAAATATCTATACAGCAAACTACATTATATGGTATATTTACATTTTATTTCATCTATTCTAGTCTAAACTTCATTTTTTTTTTATATATACATTTTAACAGAAATATATTTTTTTTGCTACTTATTTATGATCATTTTATGCTTTTTTTGGTTTTTGTGTTTTTACTTACTTATTTTACATTTCATACAAACTTATTTACATACTACTTACTAAGATCTAAAATATCTAAATTTTGTGTGTCGGCGCTAGTTTTATTATTACTTTAGTTAAATTAAGTTTATTTTATTATTACATTAGTTAAGTTAATCTTTAATATATACAAATGTGAAACATGCTGGTTTTATTTACACTATCATTCCTTCATACCCTGCTTCTCATTTCCTTTCAACTAACTATCTATCTATACCCTACTATACAAACCTATTTACACTTATATTTAATTATGTACATATTTATAGCATATACTTTTTATTTACACATTCTGGCGCTTCGCAAACTTCAATCCTATTCCTTTCTTTTTTTGTTCCATACTTTAAACTGAATGACTTTATGTTGACTAATTAATTACAAACATTAATGAACTGTTAATTTATTAATTTTACTTTGATTTTCTATTGAGACTGAAATTTCCTGTTCATTGGATTCTGAAGTTTTCATAAAACATGCAATCGAAGTTTCTTCAAGTACTGAATTGGTAAAATACTCTGTATGTGTAGGTGTAATTATGCATACTCTGCCATCTGGTTCATGTATAATTCTTGCATATACTGCATGTTGCCAATCTTTACCTATTATCATATCTACGGGTAAGTTTTCACAAATTGCTATCTGAGGCATAATGTAATCAATTTTTCCCACCTGTAATCTTGCTGTAATCCATCCAAAGGGTGTGATCATGTTGCCTGCTGCCTTGTATGAGCCTTTTTGCCATGGATATACTTGCATTTCACTTGGGAGCAACTTCTTATCAACCAATGTTATTACTGATCCAGAATCTGGGAGAGCTGTCAAGTTTATGTTGCTGTTAAGGGTTACTGGAATTAAAGTTACACTTGGTTCATTAAATTGTATGCAATTTATTTGTTTTTCCTTCGGTTGGTAATTTTTGGTGCTTGTCGATGTGCTTGGGGTACTGAATTTATTAGTATGTGGTTTTGTGACAATTTTTTCTTTTGGATTCGGTACATGAGATTGTTGTACTTGCATATCACAATTATATGAAATATGTCCTTTCCTTTTGCATCGAAAACAAGTTACTTCTTCTAATTTATCTGTGCCTGGGTTATATTTTGGTATGAAATTACTTTTAGGTCTGTCAAATGATTTACTTACAGATTCCTGAGGCTCGGTCATCTTACGCTGTACTTTCCTGATGTTATCCATAGCTGTCGCATGTGTGATCAGATCTTCAACATTTTTACAACAATGTGTAGCTAAAGGCGTTGACCACCGCATATCCTGGATTCCTTCTAAGATGAGTGACACTCGATCTGCTTCTGGAATCATGCTGGGAGATTTTTCAAGCATAGCATTTTTGACATATATGTATTCAGTTATGGATTCAGTTAAGCGAAGTGTTCGTTTACTCTGGTATTGTATAAACTCAGCAAATGACATTCTTATTTTAAATCTATCAATTAATTGTTTCTTCCATTCTGACCAAGATTCAATTTTTTTACCACAAACTGTGTTCCAATTATAAGCAGGTCCCTTTAACCTCATAGATGCATTTACCATTGTCAAATTGTCTGACCAATTAGCTAAAGCAGCGATGCGTTCAACTTGTTTTATCCATTCTGATGCATTTTCATAACGATTGCCACCAAAAAGCGGTATAGCATTACTTGTGTCGCTGGTTGAGAAAACTTGAAATGTGGGGGACATTTTATGTGCAATTATCTCCTGTGTTTGTGCCAATTGAGTTAAAACTTCCGTTAAGGTTTCATTATAATTATTGTTAGACGTACCTGGGTTTGAAAAAGGAACGCGCTGTGCTTGTAACTCTCGAATTTGTTGTCTCATGGATTCCATTTCTAGAATTTGAGATGCCCGTCTAACCTTTTCTTCTTTCAACGTATCCAATGTTCCATCCTCTATTTTAGCTTTGTTGTCCTGTATAATTCGTGAAATTAAATCTTGTTTAAGGCCACTTGTTGGCAAGTATCGTAACACCAACTCTTCCTTTAATTGTGCCACCGTGAAATTTTGAAATTTGTCTTCTTCTATTGCTTCCATCATTTTACTTTATAATTGCCTGAAAATACCTGAAAAACCCTGGCTGTACTTAAACGTAGTACTCGCAATTGAACGTATTGCGTGCTACTTAGCATGAAACGTATGCTTTTTCGCAATCCGGCTACATCTGGTTTTTACTACTGATTATTACTTATTTTTCACTTTATTATCACTTCTACGACTTCATTCTATTGAAATATTACTTTATTTTCACTTTTTGACTAACGTTTCCCATTTATTTTAATTAATTTGGCGCAGCGCCATGATAGGGTTGTGTTATTGAAACAACGACATCTTGGAAGTATCTTTATTCACAACTCTGTTGTCTCACTCTTACATTACAATTTTAGGTATGTCTATCCTTGTCTATGTTACTAGTGTATTAACTATCGAATGAGACTATTACGGTTCGACCTAATATCGACATTGCCCTTACACTTGTGTGGTTTGAAAATCCAGGGTCCATTATTAGTTCAATTTTATGATACCGTGTCTAAATGTTTATTGAGGTGAGTAGAAAAGTTAAAACCACACATGTCAACGCTGAACCAGTCCTGAGATCCAGTAAGCACTTCCATGATTTTATCATCAGGTAAATTATATGATACTGGGTCTAAATGTTTATTGAGGCGAGCCGAAATGTGAAATCCAGGCATGTGTCTGCGTTGAACCAATCCTGAGATCTAGTAGTTAAGTGTCCATCATCAGATCCTGACTTAATGAAAATAGAAAAACCGTAGTTGCTCGTCAATTAAAAAAAAAAAAAATCGGTTTACATTTTACGGAGAAATTCGGTGAACATACATACAAAAAGATTCAATACAGACGAACACTGACTCTTCCTTTTTAAAGTTGATTAAAAATAATAAATAATCATAAAAATACATAAATAATAAAAATCGTGCCGACGACGTGTGATCGTATCGCATTGGCGTAACTAAGATTATTTTCCAGACGGGGCCTGGGGGGGGCCTGGCCGGGGCCTGGCCATGGCTTTTGAGATGAAGCCATGAATTTCTATGGGTAACCCAAAATCCTGGGGTGGGCACTAGACCATACTGGGGTGGGCACGGCCCACCCGGCCACCCCCCTATATACGCCAATGTCGTATCGTGAATAAAGGCGGAGCGCCCATCGCACCGGGTCACGATTCTGACCCGAAATTTGTAGTTATATTTCGTGACATGCGGCGCGGAGTGAATCCCCTTGGCTGCTGTTTGCAGAATCTTTTTTGTTTAATTGCCTAGCTTCCAAAAAGTACTGTTCCTCCGGCAGTAAGGTTATGAAAAATAATGTTCTTTTGAAAATTATACAAAAAAATATGAAGGATCGTGTTCGTATAAAACACACATATTGTATATCGCAAACAATAAAATTCAACGCAAAACTGAAATTTTAAATTCCCAGCACTAAGTTATGGTTATCACGGAAGTTGGTCGACAATTGAAACTATGATGAAACTGTAAAGCCGGAAGTGGCCCCCGCCGGAACCCTTCAGTTTTACTGCCACTGCCGAAGTTTTTACTGCTCATACGAGGATTACTGTTGTGTCCCCATTTGTTGTTCCAGCTAATTCTGCTGTCCGGGGATTTTACGTCAATCAACGAGTTTTATTGGTCTGCAGTGGCGTTTCGTTGTGTTCAGCGCAGAAATACATTGGTATTTCCTTGCCATTCTCCTCATTACCCTTGCCATGTTTACAGTGACTTGTCTCGCTAGCGAGACCGCAAACGATTTGTATGAAGAATAGTATAGCACCCCTGGCGGTCACTTTGTAGAACTATAATTATTCAACGTCAATCAACGAGTTTTATTGGCCTGCAGTGGCCTTTCGTCGTGTTCCGCGCAGATATAGCAGTACCCTTTCCATGAGTTTACAGTGACTATACTCGCTAGCGAGACCGCAAACGATTTGTATGAAAAATAGTACGGAATGTATGGATGGATGTCCTAATGCGGCATATGAGGAGTTGCAATATAGAAAGTCAAAAGTTCCTCATTCTAAAAGAGCGTAGGCGACCAACAATTTGTAATCAGGGGGCCTATGATGCGATTAATAAGTGACAAAGCATCCGTAATGTTTTGACAAAATGCGTGTGTGAGAGACAGATGCTATGTCACTTATTTATCACGTGATAGACGCGACCATCATAGGCCCCCAGTAATCATACAGTCAGACGTTACTTTGGTGGATTTAGTATGGAAACTGTACATCTGTTCTTTTTGCGTTGTGAGTGTCAAATTTTCCTCAAGGAGTAGTGTACGCGTGTAGTGTATTATGAAAACAGCGTCATCTAAAAATTGGCCCTCTACACAATTTTTAGATGACGCTGTTTTCATAATTTAAAAACGAATCGGTTTAATTAAATGAAAATAATAGTTTTGGGTAAGTACCTACTGTGATAATAAATAAATTTAATTAGTGTAAACTGAACAATATTTGAAATTTACGTATAGAAAAGTCAATTTGTGCAATAAAGCGTTTTTGTATTTATTACGAGAAGTCGTCCGTGTTCGGGTAAACCTTTGGCATGAATTTATTTCTTTCTTACGATTTATAGCTAACTTGAATTAAAATGTATTTGTACATGTGTACATGCACGTACATTTTAAATAAACACACACAACATAAAACACAAACAGAAAACTGCAACGAAAATCCAATTTTAGAATTCAAGAATCTTATTGGAGGAGATTCACGAGAGAAGCGGTGGCCTTCTGATGTTTCTTCTTCCTTCTTCTTTGTAGTCGTTCACTCTAGGCAGAGTGGTCGTGGTCATGGTTAGGTCGATTCTTTCGCCACCGCTTCTCTCGTGATGCGCCGCCATGTAGATTCCTATGTTTGGCGTAGTGAAAATGTGATGTGCGCAACTGAGAAATGCCAAGTAGTTTTGTGGTATTAAAATACATACGAAATCGATAACCCTCTGGTACTCACGTCGCAGAAGTCGAAAATTGCTTAACATGTTTCAAAACGGTATGTTTCATCATCAGCAGCTACGATCAGTCACGGCGGCGGCCAATCGAAATATATATCTTTCCGTTTCGTATGAATGAATGAATGAATGAAAAATTTATTCGTAAACATACACGAACTGGACAACACAATACGTTAGAAATAAAATAAGATCGTAGGAGTGTATGCTACGAAAAGGTCACACCTCAGCATAAATGCTGGCTCGGGAACCAGCGCTGATCTTTCGTTGTAACCTATGGGTGACGCCACGGTGAACCGCACACACACGCACGCACTCTAAGACTGAACGCAGCTTAAGCGCATACAGTACCAAGACAATGACATTGACAGTAAGTGCTGTCAATGTCACTGCAGACCGTTAGTATTTTAATATGTCTGAGATTCGTGGCAGTTTTCTATATAAAATACCTGCCTCTGAGGGTACTACCAAATGATTCCCAAGTCGCAAAAATCGCACGAACAGAAGGGATCAAAGTTGCAATCGTAAACCGACAGGTTGATAGCACCAAGTGGCTCTCAAACTAAGAATTATTTTGTTAGCGTTTGCACATTTAAAAATAAATAAAAAAAAAACAACTTTAATAGGATTACTCTAGTCTAGAATATAATTATGCCTAACTGACTGTTTTATGTACTGAGAAAGGCTGTGATGATACAATTGTAAATATTTGTTTTTATGAAGAACCTTGGCGTTTTTTCTCACCTGATGTCATTCAAAATTTTGAATGAGTCAGATATGTAAAAGTTTCTGGTTGCAAAATTTAGTTTTGAATCTCGAAATAATAATGAAATAATGAACTTTATTCTGCGTTAAGGCCACAAGGGGGTGTGTAATGATAGATATAACAACGTTTCATTAATTTCAGTACATAAAACAACATTTGATATAAAAACATTAGTTATAATTTCATTGGGTACAATTTCAATTAGTATAAAATACATTTGATATAACGTTTATATTCACAAGATAACCTAACACTCCTCCTCGCTTCGCTCGTCGTCGTACCTAACCATGACTCTATTACAATTTAACTTTTATGTTTGAACAGTTTGAGTGTTTATTGAGCCTGTAAACGTATTATATCAAATGATCATTATACTATATGATATTATGCCATTTTAAATTATAACAAACGTTATTATATTATTCGTTAATTATACCACTTGATCGTTATATTAACCAATTGTATCATACCTAAGTCATGGTTATTTTAAAATTTTACTACAGTCGTGTTTAATGTTTATTTGATATTTATTTTTGAATGATTTATCTCAATGTTGAATGACATGTGGAATGGAACGAAACATGTTTTGTATTTTATACACTTTACGGTTAAATAGTAAACCAATCTTTATTTAGAAAACTCTATTTTTAGGGCCTTTTTTATTTTATTATAGGTTATTTAGATTAAAGTTAAACTTATCATTTTTATATTATTTGTTTGTATCTTATCTTATTGTTAAATTTACTATTAACATACTTAAACTAACAGAGTATTCTCACTTTAGACACACAAAAGTGTATTTTATTGATTATTTTTTGTATAAAATGCAACACAATTGGCTATGAAGCATGACGAGACAAAAGATCAATAAGTATATGACGCTGCGACTGGCTGCGGACACGCTCTACTTTTTCCCGAACCAAAGCGGAAGGCGGATTCGAGCACAAAAAATCTTTATTATATAGTAGACAATAAAATATTGTCTGTAATTTTTCTCTTAGTAACCAAAGTTTGAGCATCTCGAGCTGAGGTTTTACGCCTAACGTTTTACAACGAGTAGGTGTCAAACATTCTGAGGTTATTCCCTAATTGGGGCGGCGCTTACGACCGGACTTACGACCAGTAGTGAGCGGACACAGCACTAGCACGTAACTCGTAAAACTAGACTTTGCAGCACCGATGAAGTTCAAACACTATGAACTTCGGCGTTGTAAAGTTTTATGACGGTTGTGTTCAAGGTTTGTTGTAGTTTTATTTTGGGAATAAATAATCCAATTGGTATTTTTCTGATGTCAATATTAATGAATCGATACTTATGATCAATTTAATTTTAAAAAGTGTCGTGAAATCAGAATCATATCTTTATTCAGAAATCAAAAATTATATATTTACGTAGACAGTAGTAAAGGATGTTATTGTTAAAGTTACTATTTCAAAAAATCACAATTATTTTGAATTATGTAACATAATTAGGGTTTTTTTTTCGATAAAATGGTATATCGAGGCGTGGAAGGCTATGAATGCCTCCGCCTTAAAGACCTCGATGCGAAACGCGAGCTTCGAAAGGTGCGATCCAGGCCTTCGCGGTGGGTCTACGCTAGAGCTAGACGAACCGAGCACGAGCGAAGCACGAGAGCGGAGCGTTCTCGGCTTCATCGTTCGCGGCGTCAAGTGTGGACGTACAACGAACCTATACAACGAGCACTTTTTTCCTTCTTTTGTGTTCGTCAAAAACCGACAACTGGCGGAACGCAGCCGAGCATGAACGAAACGCTCGCAGGCCGCAGCGCGCTCGTTCGAGGCTTGTAAGTCGGTCCACATTAGACGAATTGTGTTCGGTTCGTGCTCGGCTCGCCTAGCGTAGATGCACCTTGGTACAACGCTGACGGACAGCTTCACTGTCCCTCTTGTGATCGTTTGTTCGTGAACAAGCTGGGATTCACGAGCCACGTGCGCGCACACGCGAGAAACAGTTGACAGGGTGTCGCCGTTGACGGATACGTCAAGGAGGACATCATCATCACCATCATATCGATGGAATGAAGCATTTTAATAAACGTCGATACAAGGGTGAACTAAATTAATAACAACGGTTATTGATATTAAGATCAAAGCACAAATAATTTAAATGTATAATCTGGCAGAAACCGGAAATCTAACCCGGTACCTCTGGATACCGGTCAGCGTGTTATCCTCTCCACCATTAACGGTATAAGGTTACCCATATTACATTTTCATTGTACTTTGATCTTTGTATTAATGGTTTATAAAAGAAAAAAATATAAAAGAAAATTGTGTGTCATAAATTACTTAAACAACGGTTATTTTAGGCAGGACGCTAGAGTTTGTAATCAAGTTATTTATTATATTACCAAATACTACAGATTCACGATCGTTGCTCAACTTCAACCTAGGCCTAGATAATCAGTTTGCAACTTGTTAACGTTAATTGTTCCACTTGTTTCAATTCGATTAATTTAAGTTTACCCCTTTAGGCAATTTAAGTTATTTGGTACTAGGACAACGACACTAGTCCTAGAGAGCCTGAAACTTGTAAAGCAAGCCTGCTTACTGTTTGAAGTACATTATACTATTTAACTACATTACACTAATATTATAAAGGCGAAAGTTTATGAGTTCTTCACGCTCAAACGGCTGGACAAATTTTGATAAATTTTAGTATGAAGGTAGCTGACACCCTGGATTAGCACATAGGCTACTTTTCATCCCGAAAAATGTAGTGTTCCCCTGGAATGAGCGGGTGATACCGCACGGCGTATCTAGTTAATAATAACATGCATTTGACGACGCGGTTGGCGCAGTTGGTAGCGCACCTGCCTACTGAGCCGGCGAATATTTGTTTTTGGGTCATGGATGTTATCTATATAATGTATTTATATATTATGTATATTGTCGTCCAGTACCCATAGTACAAGCATTGCTTAGTTTGAGACTAGGTCGATTTGTGTAAGATTGTCCCTTAATATTTATTTATGAAAAATATGTTAACTAAAAAGTACTTAAATACATAATATGAAACAAACTTACAAAAGTCACAGTCTAAGGTAAAGCATAGATTTGCTGCGTGAACGCCTTCATACAAAAATCTAGTGTGATAAGGATTAAGGGCCTTATTCAGTCTAAGAATGGTAAAATGGTATTTTATGCAATCGTTGCACAATGAAGGTTCTAAGAGTCGAGTACCGCGTTTAAGGTCTAAGCAAGTTACGAGGTTTTAAGAGCTTTGCATAAAATACTTTTTATACGAGCAAAACGCAGCAAACCATTTTTTATTTTAATTGACATTCCCTCTATGAATTTTTATTTTTAACCGACTTCAAAAAAAGGAGGAGAGTCGGTGCCAAACCTCACGTAAACTTTAATATATAAATATAATAACTGAGTGGTTTGGGATCGATTTCAAAGGGTACTCACCAATCAACCATCAATGTAATCTGTACTTGAACGGGTTATTTTCGGCTTTTTAGTTTTACTGAAGTCGGTTCTTTTTTTTGATAAAAATATTTTTGATGTGTTTTTTTCGTTGAACTCAAAATGACCTATTAAAAAAAAACATAATCGCGATGGTCATGGCGGGTACCCCCTGATTGGCAATTTTTTTGACAAGTAATTTCAACGAATAATTTATCAATGAAAAATTCAAACTGTACGTTTCAAATATATTACCAATAAATCCCAATGGCTATTGTTTACTGTTCTAGGTAGTAACATCAATAATATGTTAAGAAACACGTTTGATCATAGAGAAAATTTACTAAAGGCATCAGCATTTTAAAAGGAATAAGGCCTCTTATGAATATTAAAGTTCAGTAGCGGGTACCATAGAATACAGAATGTCGGTACAGGTTAAAAAAGTGTTTTGTTGTGATTTTGCCTGTGAAATTATAATTGACAGATTACAGTACGCGAGTATAAAATCATTTTAAAGTTGAATGCAAAACTGAAAACTTCAGAAAGCAAACTGGACCACCGGAGGTACTAAGTTAAATAAGGTTTCACAAGTACCTATTGCCTGCGGAGTAGTTTTTAAATGAACTCGAATTTTAAGTTGACTTTCAATTTTAAAGAAAAGCGGTCTAGTCAACGTATTTTTAAAGTTTCTCACGATTTTTCTTGAATTTAAAATTAAACTTAGGTACACTCTGCTTGATGAGAATCAAATATTGTAACATCTTGTTTAGCTTTTCATCTACTTTCAATGGTAAGTTTAAATTGCAATCTTAAACTTAAATAGAAATCCAGTTACTATTTAATGATCCATCTTAAATGTTCATGAACTAGGTAATTATAAATTGTGCAATATACATCATTTTATTTATTGATGTTAAACTAAAACTTCTATAGAAAATACTTTTACTATTTATGACATGGCACCGTTGATTTTTTGTCAGTTGCCATTGCGACTTGACCTCCCTTTTTGCTTGCCATCAGGTGAAGTGGAACCACCATGTTGTGCCGTTATATAAAAATAAATAAAATATAAATTAAATAAGAGCTTTCACGGTTACGAATTCGGCGTTTTCCAGGAAAGTATAATATTTTTTTCTCATATTCGTTGTTCTTACTCGGAATTTTTTAAATATTGTTTTTACATATTTATACAAACGTGACGCTCTGGATTTTTTTTAACGTAGGTACAACTTAGGAACATCTTGTTCTGCTGTATGCATAGGTAGGTACCTATATGCTCACTCGGGGCAAGGTGATGTAGCAAAATATTTCACCGACAAAAAAATATAGGTATCAATCTTATTGTCAACATCTGAATATTATTCAACATAAATAAATATTATTTACTTTTTCTTCATTTTAAAATAAAAAAATAAACAAATTAAAACGTCTATTTATTTATTTATTTTGAAATAGTTTTCACAGTATACAATCAGTGTTTTTTCCATAGTATTGAAGATTGCCGTCAAGATGGAAATATCCACAATATCAAACATGATATCGAACCATTTTATAGTAATCGAGAATTTTCAATGAGCACATTGTATTAATCCATACTAATATTATAAATGCGAAAGTGTGTCCGTCTGTCTGTTACCTCTTCACGCTTAAACCGCTGAATCGATTTTGATGAAATTTGGCATGGAGATAGTTTAAGATCCGAGGAAGGACATAGGATAGTTTTCATCCTGGAAATTATCCCTAAAAAGTGAGTATGTAATTCATGATGACATTGATGACCCTGTAGGAAATGTAATGATTAGACCAAAAGCACAATTGCTCTTACATTTGCTTAGGCGCTTTTAATAATCCCTCCATAATTAAGGTGATTAGGTGGATATCTATTGTGTTGTACGAGGTTGCTTCCATACTTCCAAGTTCCACGCGGACGTAGTCGCGGGCAAAGCTAGTTATATATATCGACATCTTTTTTGTCGATATCAAATTCCTAGAACGTGTCACGAGTTGGCACAGGTATGACTGTATGAGATTTGAATGTACAAACAAAATCTGAAAAAAAATATTTAAAAAATTAATATAAAAAGTTACTGTGCACATTTTTTTTAAAGTCCAACTATTCACGACGACGACTACTTGACGACGCAGTTGGCGCAGTGGTTAAGCAACTGCCTACTGATCCGACGGTCGTGGGTTCGAATCCCGGTAAGGGCAAATATTTGTGTGATGAACTCGAATATTTGTACCTGGGTTATGGATGTTAAGTACCTATGTATTTATCTACATAAGGAACCTTTTTACACGACGTTTTACATTCCACGGAGCAGTTTGATTGCGGTTGTCACAAACGCCACAAACGCCCGTCGTCGGCGCGTTTCAAATACGCCGTGTGCAAAGTCTCTAAGTATGTTCATCGTCGTCTAGTGTCCATAACACAAACCTACTAGAGCTTACCGTGGGACTAGATTGATTTGTGTGTGGTTGTCCTATATTTATAGTTTATATTTATATTATATGACTAAAGCTTTATTTTAATTAAGCTTTATATTAATCATGTTCGGTTACCTACCTGTTTGGTTATATTAAATCCAGCTAAATTGCATCACTGCCGCAGGTGACTTGTTCTCCTTACAACACACCAAAATCCCCGGACACGAAGTATGACACCAGTAAATTAATTTAACCTACCAGCCTAATTACCATGAACATGTTCCAACTTGCAATTAACCCTACCACCGTTCACTTCCGATCCCTAGTGTAAACACAGCCTCTCATTTCCTCCTGACACATTTACACTAAATGACACAAGTTGCTAGGAAATCCTTGGCTCCTAAGACCTTTCGTGGATTGGGTAGTTTTGTATAGGACGATGTCAAAGCTCTGGAACAAAGCCTTGTAAACATAGTCTAATATCAAGCAAGGAAGCGGCACCTTGGACAGGGAGCCTATGATGGTTACGATAAACGTTTATCAGAGTGGTCGTGTGGTCTCGATGATGATGTGTTTGTACACGGGTGATCTTCGTCCGCGGTCCTCTCGGGTCAGGTGGCGGCCTTCGCAATTTGTCGCCACCTTACTCTATTTAGCAGCATTTCGAGAGCACTTGAAATGCTGGTGTCTGTCACTGTCTTCATCAGATCCGTCCATCGGGTCATGATATAAATACATACGTAGATAACATCCATGACCCAGGAACATATATTCGAGTTCATCACACAAATATTTGCCCTGGCCGGGATTCGAACCCAAGACCGCCGGCTCAGTACGCAGGTACACTACAAACTGCTCCAACCGCGTCGTAAAATTAATCTTATTATTATTGTATTAAAACAGTATAATAAATTTCATTCAGTAAGGCGGCTCGCTTTACATGATTCAGTCTATCTATGACTAAGGTGTCGCTGTCTAGTACCGAATAACTTAAATTGCCTAAAGGGGTAAACTAGAATTAATCGAATTGAAACAAGTGGAATAATAATTAACGTTAACAAGTTGCAAACTGATATCTAGGTATTGAAGTTAAGTTACGATCGTGAATAATATAATAAATTAATTGTCTTTGGTAATATACAATAAATAACTTGATTACAAACTTTAGCGTCTCAACGTCAACTTTTAGGTGAAGTTAGACGAGCATAATTTGGGTCGCGAAATTTCGGTCGCGCCTTGCGTGATCACGTCACACTAGGTATGGCGCGACCGAAATTACGCGACTCAAATTTCGCTCATTTGGCTTCACCTGAAAACGATCCTTTTTAGGATTTTTCTTTTATTTCTATAATGTTGTTTTTTATTTTATTTTTAGTATAAGTTTATCAATAAATTGCTCTGCTCTCTGTAACTGACGATTCGAAATTGCTTGTAGCTACTAGCTACTTGGGCCTACTTGAATAAAGAATATTTTGACTTTGACTTTGAAATAACCGTTGTTATCATAGGTCCGATGAATAGTGCTTAAGTCAGTAGGATTATTTAGTCTATTCTAGATTTCATAAAGGTTCAACAACAGTGCAGTGCCCAATGGGGTTTACAATGATTTGTAGCTTTAAGTTAACATGTGTACCTACTTTTGTGTATTGCAATAAATGATTGAGTATTGAGTACAACAATTTTAACGAAATCGTACCAAGCCACAATTTAGTTTGATCGAACCAAGAAATCTATAACTGACCATGACCATTTCAAAAATTAGTAAAATTTTGTTGGTAAAAAGTGAATGCGTTTATGAGTATAAGAAAAAAATTATGTGCTTCACTGCAATGTAAGCAGGATTCGAACCTGCGACTCTACGTTTCCAGCTAGTGATAGCTCAGTTGGGAGAGCATAATTTACATTTGTGTCGATATTTATATCAATTAAATCTGGTATTTCCACATTAAAATAGAATCGACCTTTATAAAACAATATATTTATCTTTTATAAAGGTACTTGTATATTATAATGGAATAGAATGTGAAGCGTGCATGAGACTTAGTACAGGGGTTTATACTAGGGATGCTTTATGAATTCCAATTACCAATTTAAATTCAGAATACATACATCATACAGAACAGCACACCAAGTCAATTGTGGAGCCAAACTAGAATTTTTCGCTCGCGTCGGTAAACAGAATCAAAATGATATTTGCACTGGTCGTGTTTACATACGGCGCAATAACAGCACTTTAATAAAATGAGAAGGTATGGCTAGTTTACTATATCAATCTGTTGCATCTATTCTATTTTTAACCGACTTCCAAAAAAGGAGGAGGTTCTCAATTCGAACTAATTTTTAGGGTTCCGTACCTCAAAAGGAAAAAACGGAACCCTTATAGGATCACTTTGTTGTCCGTCTGTCCGTCCGTCCGTCCGTCTGTCAAGACCCTTTTTCTCAGGAACGCGTGGAGGTATGAAGCTGAAATTTATATCAATTACTCAGGTCTACTGTCCCTTGAAGCTGTGAAAAAATCAAACTTCTAAGCCAACGCAATCAAAAGATACAGCCGTTTATGCCGCAAATTTTCGACACTTGCAAGGGAATCAAAACCTACAGGGTGCTTCCCGTGAACTCAGAATCTTGAAATTTGGTACGAAGCAACGTCTTATAGCATAGATAAAGGAAAAATTACGAAAACCATAAATTTTTAGTTACATCACATAATATATATTTTTTTAATAATTTTAAACTTACTACCCATTTCCTCATAAACGCGTAGAGGTATTAAATTGAAATTCATACCAAATACTCAGGTCTATAATACCTTTAAGCTGTAACAAAATCAAACTTCTATGTCAACGCAATCAAAAGAAACAGCAATTTAAGCTGCATATTTTGAAACTCGCAAGTACTCGCAAGGGAATCAAAACCTAAAGGGTACTTCCAGTCGACCTAGAATCTTGAAATTTGGCATGAAGCAACGTTTTATAGCACACATAAAGGAAAAATTCCGAAAACCTTAAATTTTTAGTTTCATTACAAAATATATATTTTTTTGTAAATGTCGATTTCGATTGTCGTAATGAACGAACTTTGTAAACCTTGCAGGTTTGTACGGAACCCTCGGTGCGCGAGTCCGACTCGCACTTGGCCGGTTTTTTTTTTTCTATGTATGTTACTCGATATCTCCGAGAATCGTGAACCGATTTTAAAATTTTTTTTTTAATCGAAAGGGTATAACTCCGAGTTGGTCCCGTTGGCACTAAATCGAGGGAACTCTTCAAATTTATAGGGACATGTACGGCGCTTTCGGTAATTTATTGATAAAGTCAAGAATTTACATTCAGTAACTAGGATTTGGTGTAAGGAAGATGAAGAATGATGAACACCACAGATGGCCACTAGAACTTTACTTCTAAACGGCCAGTGTTTCGAAGGTAGCGATTAGATGTGCCGATTCGGATAGTTAATTAAATACGAGGAAACAAATGTACATGGTGCTATTGAATACGGTACCATAAAACTGGTCTGATGCTGGAACCGGAAAGGACCCTACAGAACACGGTAACCAAACAACGTAACCGAGTCGTGTTTGGTGTTACTGGAATTGTCCTGACAAGCATTCTGAGTAGGTACAGAAGACTTATTTTTTTATTAATCGACTTCTTAATCGATATTTATTATTAATCGACTTCTTAATCGATATTTATTACACAATAACAGTACAATATGTACATAACAGTTCTGGTGCTTAGACGAAAGTATTACAATTTTTATGTTTTATTTATTTACAATCATTATTTATGCTTCAGGGTTAATTATAGAAGGCATCTCCTTAAAATTAAAATAATAATACCTATGTCACCTATGTTATATTTATATAATGTTTCAATATTTAACAATAATGTTTTATACGTGAAATATTATGTACCTACACTAAAGATATAATATCCTATCGGAAACGGAAATGTTTCGCCTCAGCATCACTCGTGATTCGACGCCTAATTTTATGGTTGGTAAGAAGCCACCACAGTTATTGACGTCCTTAGGGATAACGTTGTCTGGTGGCTTCCTACCATACGTTGCCGTCTCGCGAGATTCATCTACAGCGTTAAATGTGTAGACGCGGTGAGCTTTAGCGTTTTCAGTGGTCATTTTGTTATTGTATGCGTCTACCTGTCTAACTGTAGGGAAAATGCGGACAGCAGCTCCGTCTGCAAAATCACCTGCCAAAGGTACATGTCGCCGCTCACATAATAATTCGAACTATTTTTTTTTGTATGTTTGTTACTCGATATCTCCGAGAACCGTGAACCGATTTTTTATTTATTTTTTTAATTGGAAAGGGTATAACTCCGAGTTGGTCCCGTTGGCACTAAGTCGGGATCTGATAATGGAATCTTGGAGAAATCGAGGGAACTCTTCAAATGTTATAGGGACATGTACGGCGCTTTCGGTAATTTATTGATAAAGTCAAGAACTTACATTCAGTAAATAGGATTTGGTGTCAGGAAACTGATGATGAACACCACAGATGGCCACTAGAACTTTGATATGAATCACTAAACAGCAAAAAAAAAATTTTTTAACAAAAAAAGAACCGACTTCAGTAAAAGTAAAAAACCAAAAATAACCCGTTCAAGTACAGATTACATTTGACTCACCCTTCGAAGTCGGTGCCAAACCTCGCGTAAACTATAATATAACTATAAATATAAGAATTGAGTGGTGTGGGATCGACTTCGAAGGGTGAGTCAAATGTAATCTGTACTTGAACGGGTTATTTTTGGTTTTTTAGTTTTACTGAAGTCGGTTCTTTTTTTTGTTAATTTTTTTTTTACGAAATCGTTTTACATTTCGTTTATACCCGTAACTTCGTGAAAAATAAAGCGTTTTGGTAGAATTTTTTCAAACCTTATTGTTTACCTATAAATTTTATTTACCGCACTGTCTTTGTCTTCGAGTGATTTTTAGACCCCTTAACACACTAGCGCCATCTAGAAAAAGACGCAATAGGTGACGTCAATTAATTAAGCAAATATTTATGTCTTACAAAATCAATGTGACAGAAACCTTTCAACAAAGGCGCCATGTACAAATTGATAGCCCGTTTGAATAATATGACCATTAATAAAAAAAAGTGTGCACAAAACCTGGTTCCCAATTCGGTAAATTTTGGAGATCTTGTCATCTGTCACTTTTAAGGTGTCCCTACTTGACAAGTGGCAGTATCACAAGAAGACCACATTTCTGTCGTGTTAAAATTAAAAAAATACCAGCATTACAGCTATAGGTACGCCGAGGCACTGGCAAACTTATTTAAGTTCTAAACTAAACTAACATAACAAAGTATCGACACGAACTACTTTTATAACGGCACAAAAATAATAACAGACCTAACATAACGTAGACAATGTAAAAGATGGAATAAAAGTTATAATAATAACAAAAATCTACAAAGTACATATAACAAAGTAAAAACACATTGTAAAGTGTGGTCATGAATTACAGATTTGTTTCACAATAACGCATCATTGAAAAGTGAAGTTCGCTTCATTTATCAGTAAATAAATCAAAACAAACCTGGTTCGGAAGAAATAAATTGGTTGAGCAGTGTCCATCCACAGACAATTGGTGAGTGCTTACGAGCCACCGTGCGTGCCCCTTTCTCCGCCAGGAGGCGGTGGCTACGGCTTCTGAGATAGTAGTTGGGAACAAATAGGCCATCCTCGTGATCATATCGGAACAATCCAAATCACCTCTCATAAAACGACACATGGTATGTGACACCATGTATCAGGCACATACTTAACTTGACCAGCTGGTGTGTAATGCTGGTGTGAATGTGAATTTATCAGCATTACACACTGATTTTCAAATCACAATGTGTTGCCAACTAAAACTATTTACTTAATATTTAACTTGGTGTTTCCGGAACTCAATTTAACTTTTCTGTTTTTGTTTTAAAGTTGGATAATTGTGCTCGCATATTAGTTAGTTTTTAGTTGCGGAACAGTCCCACTGGTGCATTCGTAAAAACCATTATATGAACATATTACTCTATATACATTTATGAAATATGTAATGTCTCATTTTTTTATATGTATAGTCAGCCAATTTGATTTCCAGGCCACTATAGAACCTTGTCACAATGACAATGATATGAGATTTCAAGCGGCTTTCATATTGACGTTCACTGTGACAAGGTACGAAATGGCCTAGGAATCAAATTGGTTGACTGTACACCACAATTTGTATTAAACAATTGATACAAAGATCAAAGCTCAAAGAAGGAAGAGACCGGGAATTGAACTCGGTACCTCTGGATTGCCGGTCCAGCGCGTTCACCTTTCCGCCACCCTAACTCCCAAGCAACCTTTCTATTTTTCCTTATGCTTTGTGTGTCGATCTTCGCATCGTTATCGTATTCTTTGCATAAGGCTGTAAAGTAACTGAACAGTTTTCAAAAAACCCGAATCCTTGTTTCTTTCAGAACTTGACGTTTTTGGGTTCATATTACTTAGAATCGATAGCATTTTCAATGTGAAAAACAATATATATATTCAAACGCTTTTCCACAAAATTGTGCAACTAAAAAATTAAAGTAAGAACTTTTAAGTTGGTTACGAGTTTTTTCCAAACTATATATAAGTGTGCGTTGACTATTCAGTAAATTAGAGCTAATTTGTAGACCGTTTTATTTTTTTTATTTTCAACGAATGCTCGTAAAGAACCTATTAAAGTCCAAGTATTATACTTGTAAATTACTTTTTAAGATATCCCTTTAATTTTTAATGTAACATCAAAAAGTGCAAGTAAAATCTTTACGTTTGAAATCCGACTTTAAGTGTAGCAATCAAATTATAATTTAATAAGCAAAAGAGGCCCTTAATTTGGGAGTCATCAAACGGTTTTATCTTAAATATTTCATCTCCACATTATAGCGTACTTAAGGCTATTAAAGACTGCAGTACTTGGAACCGCTATCACCAACAAAATGTACTAATAATAGAATTTCCATATACTCAGTTATGTTACATACAAAAATAAGGGACTTTATATGTATGCATGTATCTAAACTCTTTATTCTACATAAAAAAAAACAATCGAACAAAGACGTAAAAAAGGTGTAAAAATGAGAACTTATCCCTGTTAAGGATTCTTTCCATTTTGGTCGTGAAAAAGTACGTTAAGGTGCGTACGGTACGTTAATTATTTACATGCTCGCCTTGCGATTATTGTTTTATTGAATTAGGATTGGGTACCAAAATTATTGGTAGCCAACATAGAAATGACGTCTTGTCTCTGTAGCCATTTGTATGTAGCGTTTCCAGCGCTCCGTAGGAATGTCGAACTTTATAGGTAATTTTTTTCTAAATGTAGTTAGTCCCATATAGATATTTCGTCCCAATAATATCCATCATGAGACCCTCAGATAATTGGTAACAATCTAAACCTGAAAATAACCACAGAGTTGGGAATTCTTACCTTCTATATTGCCTGAAGTCCTGTCACTGGTTTCCATACCCTCTTATTCCTCTAAAAAATGGGATAGATTGACATCCTAAAAAATGGCATATTGTGTGGCAGCCGGCTTTGAACTCATTACTATTAACGAGTTTAGGGAATAGCCGTTAAGTCTCGTTCAACGAAATAAATTTCTGTAAGTGTTGTTGAGATTTTTAGCGGCATTTGTTCGTTTACGCGTTCAGCTGAAGCGGCGATAAACTAGGAAAACATATTTTTAGACGAAATGGAAATAAAAACTTCATTGTTACTGGTAATCTACTTGTAAATATTTTTTCATTTTCATTTTTCATCTAACTGGTACTGGTGGCCCACTGGTCGGCCCTTTGAGTTGATGAAACCTGAATTTCGTCATTTCTGGATTCGATCTCTCTGTGAAACCAACAATTGCCATAAACTGACATAAGTCAGACAGACTCGGTTCAGTCTATACTCGACGTCCAGTCCATGCGCCCAGTGCACCCGCGTCAACCTCCCCAAATTACTCCTTTGGCGCGGAGATAATTCCATTAGCGGGTTATACTCCCACACAAAGTCCGACTTAGTGGTAGTGAGGGCTACCAGTCCTGATACAGTTCAAGTCATGTCTTAAAAAACCTACAGATCTCACACTACGCCCAACTATCAAAGGCGTTGACAATGAAAAAAAAAATACTTTGTTTTCTAACCTCGCGCGTAAAGGCTACCGCATGCATTTCTGTCCACCCGCCTCCTAAGATAGCTCAAACTGTAGCTTCATTCAATACCGAGATCCAATCTTTTCCTTTTCTTGAATAGTTAGCTCAAAAAAAGAAATTGAGACATACTCGATCCAAGACAGTTTTTGAAACTTTGTCAAATTTTATAAAATCTCAATAAGTTAGCAACCGATTTTGGGAATTCAAATTGCACATGGAAGCCCTCTAAAAGATACACTTTTTGACATATGACCCATTTGCGTGTCTCTCATATCTGCGAGACTAAAGGCAAATGTCACAATTTCGTAAATCAAGACGCTATACTCGATCAGGGAAACATAAACATTTTCAATGTTAAAAAACCTACAATCTCAAAAAGTCACAATATGGTATCCTTCGTTCTGGAAGAAACTGGGTATCACCCAAATCCATGGGTAGACTGATTTTTACCTACTTAGTACCCCGACAGAGTCCGCGGGACGTGCGGCATGCGTTAACGCGGTCCCTAGCGTTACCATTGAAACAAAACATTGAAGATACGTTATTATATTCCGCAGTTTAAAGTTGGGCAACTTTCGTGCAAAATACTTTTCCCACTTCTCTAACTATGCATGAGGTGAGGCTGAAAAACAGCTGACCCAGCATACGCTGAGCCTGAGCCTGTTTCCACTTACTGCGATGTATATTAGCATCATCTGTAATATAGGTATATATGTACCTAGTCAGCAGTCAATGACTGCTGTTCTCATCTTGTTTTTGTGGCAATAAATCTCTTTTTATTTTATTGTTCTCTGAATCCATCTGCGCGGCTTTTAAGGTATTGTTATTCTATTGACAGAGCGAACGAAACGAGCAAAGCGTTTCAGCTGGGCCAACAATTATTTTGTATGTCCAGATGTTTGGATGTGCAGATTGATGTTGGATGTTTGGATGTTTTCGCCTGCAAGTTGCATCTCTCAACCGTTTTTCGTGAAATTTTATGATTCGTTTCAATAAATAGGTATATAGAATTTTCTTTTTGATTCACTTTTTTGTTTCTTTTTTTCAAAATGGCGGAAATATGGGAGTTGAAAAAGTAAAATCATCCACCCATTTTAAAACAAACTTGCGAGGTCTAACAGGTCACCTTAGTTAATTTATATTTCTTTATATATTTTTATTTATAGACTTTATGTCAGTAATAATACTCGTATAGGTACAGAAACAAATCGAATCAGATTTTTCAAATTTGTAAATAAGGTGGTATGTTTTCAACGTAAAAAAATCATTTATCAACAATTTCAGACAATGCTCTAGAGGTTTATAGCTTACAGAGCCACTTTTTATTATATGCTAAGTATAATTATATTTGAACATTATTCCACACAATACAAAAAATACATTGCCCGCAAAACTACATTTTCGATCCCACACAATGGCTAACGCATCTGCCCTGTTATGAATCTAAATTATGTTCTGTTGTAATATAAACAGGCGGGACGTGGTAAGCTATAGGCTGGCTTTACGTAGATGAGTTGATATGTTACACCTTGTACACGGAAGTAGGGTGAAACAAATACATCACCTGTCGTTAAAAGGACCTAACTGCCATGGAGGTTACTGTCGTATGTGCCATTTTACCAATATTCCATTTGGCACGGTGATATGCTAGTATTAATAGGAGGAACGTGGTAAGATTTAACTGTTGAAGATGGGAATGAATGTGACAGCTTATCGGAAGCATGTGGGTTTTGTGTCGTGGTTTCCACCAATCTTCAGCCATATCAGTTGTGGGGAATGCTCTTAAGTTTGGGAGCTCTCGTACAATAAATAACTTATTTAGGGAAATATAGGGTACATGTCATAGCCGCTTTTTTGGGCACTTATTGTTTCTTAAGCTAAGAATATAAAATATATTAATTAATTTATTTGTCTTTAGGATATGTCTGAACTAGCTGTCCGCAAAATCGGTTATAAATCAGACAGTGTTTTGTTGGTGATTCTTAAGGTGTAACAGATCGTATTAACTGTCTCCAGCGTTACTACTTCAAATTACTTTAGTTACCAAAAAATCGGTCGTCTAATAGGCACATTTTTACAGATTTTGTAACTTGTAATGTATGCATAGTAACTATGTTTGTTCGGGTGGAATCTTGCAGTCCAATTTTGAAGGAGACTGTGTTCGATCGATTGAGCTGAAATTTGGCATACCTACTTAACTTTGATTTTAACAATACAATAATATTGGCACTAGAAAATCTGAATAGATAAAGCAATCCTACCGAGTTTCAGGTCTTTAGAATCGTCTTACTGAGCAATTGATGGGTGTTCAAACAAAGTCGGCTATAGGAGCTTGTTACAAAAACGACAAAATTTACGGAAACTTATTCGTTTACCTACTAGGTTTGACCGGTTTAGACATTGAACGTTTTAATGTAAACCATAAATTTAAACATACAGAAGTCATTATTCAAGGATGAAATTTTATAACGTAGTTTCAAAAGTTGTGGACAGATGTGTGGTCACAAAGTTAATACTCCCAGTCGTGCTGATCAAGGGTACCATCCATACTAATATTATAAATGCGATAGTGTGTCTGTCTGTTACCTCTTCACGGTTAAACCGCTAAATCGATTTTGATGAAATTTGGCACAGATAACTATAGCTTAAGATACGAGGAAGGAGATAGGATAGTTTTCATCCTGGAAATTATCCCTAAAAAGATTGAAAAGTAAGTGAACATTTCTGTTGGGGTGCGGTGAACCTGTAGGAAAATATAATCATTAGACCAAAAGCACAATTGCTCTTACATTTGCTTAGGCGCTTTTAATAATCCCTTTTATCAAGTTCCACGCGTACGTAGTCGCGGGCAAAAGCTAGTATTAAATAATGCTATTCGTAAGTTTATTCTCACTCATCATGTCTGGTGAATTCGAAGCCGAAAGCAGAATTAAAATACCAACGAACAACATCAACGAAGTTTTTCATAAAAGTAAAATATTTATTCTCACTCCAGACTTTGAGGGCGATAAAAATGTAATGCCCCATTGCTTTCATTTCGAAGCCAAATATTTAGGTCATATTTTAGCTGCTATTAGGCTGAGGTTTCGCTGTAGATTTTACGACAGCCGATATAAAACGTTTTTCTTCGAGAACTTTAATGGTTAGACCAAACTGTTGAGAAATGTCGTTAGATTTTTTATGGGCTAGTACTTTATTTGAATGGGCATTTAACTATTTATACTAGTTTATTTTGTACAAAACATTTCAGCAGCGAGTAAGATGGTATTCAGATCTTGGCAATAGTAACCTGTGACCGCAAATCACCTCTAGCACAAATATGACACGCGACTCTTGCTCGCGCAAGATGTACTACTGTCTCTTTTGTACAACACTGTTAGAGAGTGACGGGAGTATTTGTACGGAACCTTCGGTGCGCGAGTTAAACTCGCATTTTAACCGTTTGTTTTTTTTGATCCTTCTAATTCCATCTGGCTTCTATTTCGGCCCCAAATTTTTTCTTCGGCCTATGTGCATACTAAATTTATCAGCTGTTGCTTATGATGCTGTTTAGAGTGAATGATCGTAGCGTAAAATGCGGTTGAAAAAACCGTCCAAAACCGTGTCTGACTAGCGTACCAAGGGTCCCGTACAAAATACTTATCAAATCTTAACTGGCCGGGTTCAGTTAAGTTTGCACCAGGTATGTATCGCGCCGGATACAAATGAAGTGCAAAGTTAAGGCAACCGATCACGTTTGTTGTATGGGAGCCCTTTATTTTTTTATTCTATTTTATGGTATTTGTTGTTATAGCGGGAACAAACATACATCACCGGAGTCTTAGTAATAAGGTCCCGTTTTTACACTTTGGGTACGGAACCATAAAAACATATCAAATGAGAAACAGTGATCATTGTGCACACTTGTTTGAAATATCTTCTCAGCTTTATGACATGACAGCCCCTATATACGAACGCCGCCTGGCTTTGCACTGCCTAGTGCAAAGTTTAGTTTCATTAACGAGTTTCAGTTTCACATTGTACATTAACAACGTGAGCCAAACTTTTTCATTTAGTTTTCCAATACCGACAGCGGGTCAGCTATTTTCGCGGAATTGGAGACAGCTGGCTAGTTGGAAATTGGCGACAATTAGGTAGACCGAAGGCAAACATGCCGGGAAATATGTTACTAATTGGTTGCCACGTGACTCTCATGCCAAAATGTGGACGGAAATTCATGTATGATTTTATGTGTGGTTTTCAATTGAAACAAACAGTTTTTTCTGTTTGAAAAGTTCGTTACTTTCGCTTTTCGTAAGCTAAAGTGGTCGTTTTAGTCCCTAGAGTTTAAATAGAAACTATAAATATTCATTGCTATAAAAATTTACAAGAAATTATCGTGGCCAGCTACATAGGAATAATTCAACATGATCAGATCGACGAACATTCCTAGCTGATTTGATCAGGTTCAGTTCTTAAGCTTTAATTATTTTTTTATTTTATTTCTCAACTCATCATTTCAGAAAATAATATGACAAAATCCCATATAAAAAATACAATACCTCAATCTGACCTGCACTTAAAATCAAGATGGCTCTTCTTTTTAAAATGTTCTTAAGGTTTAGAAAGTTCCTACTGGCAAAGGAGAACTCCCGATCATCAAACGCCGTATTAACGCCGTGTTCATAAGTTTAGAGACAAATTTAAAAAGTTTAATTTGAAATAGGAACATGCCCGCAGCTTGCTACGAGTATTTTGAATTTTAAATTTGGAACAATGGTATTTGAAAAAAAATACGGTTATTTGCCATTGCTTGCCGAGGTTTCGGGAAGCGAAATCTCCACAGCGCTAAAAGAGAATTTACCAAGCTTTATTAGTACTGAAAAATGTTGGATTATGCTTTGTGGACAGAATTGGAGCTAAGACCTTGCCGAAAGTCAAATCCAAACTTTCAGTCCCTAAAACGCAAGCTAGTGAGAGAATCGAAGCTAATCCCTATTGAATAAGTGCGTACCGCGATTAACGAGTGATCAGCACGCTTAAAGGCCTGTATAAAGAAAAAGAGGCGGTAATTTAGTGGTAAATTTTATTATTTTTTTTATTTACTTAATGCATATTGATAGCCCGCCCTACACTGAAAAAAATATCCAGTGGAGCCTACTGACATTACAGTAAGACTTACTGCAATAACAGTGAGGCCTACTGACATTTCAGTAAACCTAACTGTAATAACAGTTACGCCTACTGTAATTTCAGTAGGCTCCACTGGGTATTTTTTTCAGTGTACGTTTGTTTTATTAAAATAAATTGTTTCTGTTATTTATGATATGAGTTTTTCTTTCTCGTCTCGAAACTTATGAACACACGAGGTACACTAATATGTCATTAACACAATGGCGTATACACGTAAGCCTATACGACACGTTCGCCTAGAAGCAGAATTAGCGCTTGAAAGTGAAGCCAGTTTTGGTTAGCTACGGACTAAGTGGCGTCCGTGTGCACATCTTTCACAACGTCAATGTCACAAGCAA
The DNA here is from genome assembly GCA_905147355.2 of Apotomis turbidana. Classification (NCBI taxonomy): domain Eukaryota; kingdom Metazoa; phylum Arthropoda; class Insecta; order Lepidoptera; family Tortricidae; genus Apotomis; species Apotomis turbidana. Next base: position 23,890,147 of record LR990293.1, read on the forward strand.
AACGTCTCTATGATTGGTTCGTAGACACGCACGTCGCACACATGGCAGCAAAAGCGGCTTAATCTTTCGCAAATTTGTTGTATGAAGACTCGTTCTAGGCGTACTTATTCTAAGCCTATGCACCAGCGCCACACTGAAAAAAATATCCAATGGAGCCTACTGACATTACAGTAAGACTTACTGCAATAACAGTGAGGCCTACTGACATTTCAGTTAACCTAAATGTAATAACGGTTACGCCTACTGTAATTTCAGTAGGCTCCACTGGGTATTTTTTTCAGTGCAGAAGCTCAGTCGGCCGCTTTTGTTCGGGTAACCTACTATTTTTCACGGCCGCTTTCGGCCACGACGACCGCTGTTAACTCTGATTTTGTCGCTGGTGAGAACGCATGTGGCTCACGTAGCCTACCTTATTGATGAAGCTACGCGAACACAGCGGACATGTGAGCACACCATTGACATAATTATGTAATTCTGCCACAGGTGGTCGGGCTTTTACTTGGTCACGTTTAGTGTCCAGATCAATGCGCCGTTGGTTCTCAAAGTCATAGACTTTAGAATTTACGACAGCTCTCCATTCTGGCCGCATGGCCGCCTGCTGCTCCCACCGCGACGGATGTAGGCCGCACTTCTTTAAGTGCCTCTTTGGCACATCTGTGTACCTGAGGAGCTGTCCGCCTTGTTTCCGCTTACCATCCTCAAGTTCGGAATAAAAGATGTGCTTAGCCACTCGCTGCTCCTCCATCCGTGAAACGTGGCCGCACCAACGAAGCTGTCGTCGCATAAGGTACGCCTCGATGCCACACACGTTTGCTCTACGCAGAACTTGTGTGTTCCGTATGCGATCATACCACCATCTTCAGTATCTTGCGTAGGCATCTGAGGTGAAATCGGTCCAGCATTCGCATATGACGGCGGTAAACGGTCCAGGTTTCAGCAGAGTATAGGATATTGGGAAGCACGACTGCCATGTACACATCTATCTTGGTGCTCAGTTTTAAATCGTGTGAACTAAGTAAACGAACTAAAACACTTTGGGATCGAGTTTCCCAAATGCCACAGCCGCAGCACCGATCCTGCTGTTGATTTCTGCATCAAGATCGCACTTAGCTGTAATCGTGCTCCCCAGGTATCGGGACTTGTCGACCTGCTTCAACTGATCGTCGCCGAGTTTAATGACCAGTGTCTCTTCTTGACCGTGAATGTCGGGTAACCTATCGCAACTACGAAACATTGCTTCCCCGCTGCATCGTTTCGCCGAATTTTCATTTGTCCGAAAGCAATTTTTCCTGAAACCTATAATATTTTCAGGATTTTATAAACATCGTTTTTTAGTACCCATTAGGTTAGGTTAAGTTTGTTTTATAATTATTTTGACATATTAATAGTTTTGGAATAAAAATAGCTTTCGGGCAAATGAAAATTCAGCGAAACGTTACAGCGGGGAAACAAAAATTCGGGATTATGATAGGCAACCTTTGTTCGGGCTAAATAGGAGCGCGTTCGTAGCTGGTCGTAACGTCACCCAATTTCTGCCGTTTGTATTGTCACGCCCGACAACCTGCGTTATTGCATTTAAAACAACCAATAAAATAAAGTTGATGGCTTTTGTAACGCGAAAAAGAGAGAATTGTTGGTTTTTATTCCGTAGTTGAACCAAAAATCTAGTTAAATGTTCGTATTCATTTATTTTACAACTCATAAACGTTATTTAGCAATTTCAGTAGTTGATTGACTCTTATGGATACATCATTGCATTTTAAAATATTTCCCAAACAGAGAAATATTTTACATTCGGTAAAATATTATCATCGAAATCGCTTTAAGAAAAAATTTAACGTGATTGAAAAAAAAAAAAAACACTGTAATATTCTGGTGATTCACACATTTGAAATGGATAAAAGGACTTTTCACTTGTTATAAGAGTTTTTTTGAGACACGATTTTATTGCCGTTTGTACTTTTTCACACAAACGTTAATTGCTCATCAACATTCCTGTGCTAACCTGTATTTATTTGTTTATTTTAAATCATTTTCATAGTAAATATACAATCAATATTGTTTTCCATAATCTTCGGTATTAAAGAATAATAATACAATATAAGATGAAAATGTCCACTTCATTAGACATGATATCGCACCGTTTTTATAGTAATCGAGAACTTAATGAGACATGTATTAATATATACCGACATCATTTTTATCGATATCAAATCTCTAGAGCGTGCCCCGAGTTAGCACAGGTATGCTTATAAACTAAGTAACAAAACAAAAGCATCTTAAAAACTTGATGAACTGGTCTTAATTGATCTATATTACTGATCCCCTCACTGTTAAATAGGGAAAATCAACGATAAATGAAACGAAGCTCTCTTTACATGCAAAAGCTCAATGAAAGCTCGTATTAAGCTCAGTTCACGATCTCTTCACTGAATGCAACTAAATGCTATATTTGACGAATCAAAGGCTGTTAATTGTCGAACGGGACAAAATCAAGGTACTTGTCATCCAATTTAATCGGAGGCGTATTTGAATCATTTTAACAGATGATAGTTTCGTTTTTAGTTTTCCGTACCTCAAAGATAAAAAACGAGACCCTATTACTAAGGCGGAGTCTTAGTAATAGGGTCCCGTTTTTTAGCTGTCCGTCTGACTGTCTGTCTGGCCGTTTGTCAAAAGGTTGTATCTCATGAACCGTGATACCTAGACAGATGATGTATTTCTGTTGCCGCTATAACAACAAATATACTAAAAACATAATAAAATGAATATTATATATCCTTTAAAAAAATATATTTTTCATATTATGACAAATATCGGTCGGCCGTCCCAGGTATCGCTGGATGGTGTCGTAGAAGCCGATCTGCGTGAACTCCAAGCCGGTAACTGGCGGGAAACGGTGCTAGATCGGGACAAGTGGCGTAAACTCGTTTCGGAGGCCAAGATTCGCTTTGGGTCGCTGAGCTATTAAGTATGTATGTATGTATATTATGACAAATATATTGATAATTTCAACCAACTTTTTGAAGTGAATAATACTTTTCCCCGAGTTCTAGGTAGTAACATAGGTATTTCATGCTCTCATTGCGTGCAGTCGAAAATAAGTTGAAAAAACTAATTTTCCTCGTGAATTTTGTCAATTTCGAGTAGTTTTTGAAACAAAAATTATCAATGAAAAATCCAAATTTGAAATATGTACCAATAAATCCCAATAGCCCTGTTCTAGGTAATAACATCAATAATATTTTATCAATAAATCAATCAAATCGTTTTCCGTTAAGGAATATGTTTGATCATAGAGAAAAATGTCTAAAACAATCAGCATTTTAAAAGGAATAAGGCCTCTTAAGTTGAGCTCCCATACAACAAACGTGATCGGTTACGTTAACTTTGCACCTAATTTGTATGCGTCGCTATACGTACCAGACCCAAACTTAACCCAACTAGTATGGGAAGTATTTATACGGAATCCTCGGTGCGCGATTCAGACTGGCATTTGACCGGTTTTTAAATATGCACACACATGAGTAAATGTGTAAGGAACACAGCAAATGGATAAGACCAAGTTGGCCAAAAATATGCGAGTATTGTCGAAATTTATTTGAGTAGCGTTTACCTGATTATCTGAGGTTCTCGCCCTGAGGAATTCAATTAAACTAATTTTAACTCGTGGCAAAGGCCTTAGAGTTAATAACCCACCTAAATTACTCCTAATCTATGAAGCACGCTTTCCTTTTACGACAGACGATAATCAGGTACAAAACCACACAACAGTATTGTTTTCTTAAATGAAATCGTACACCATGCCAACCGAAGTACTAACTACACCATACGAAACGAGAATTAAAAGTGGGCATTTTAGAAACCGAAGAAACATGGCGAAAATAGAGTTTGATTTATTGCCGGATGAGAATTTTCGCCGAAAACATCTTGTTTGATCGCGTGTCCATGTCGCATACGACACGATAAATTCGGTTTTCAAAGAGCTTCTACCGGGTTATTTAAGTATATATTTATCTTTATAAGTATGTTTATCGTCGTCTAGTACCCATAACACAAGCTTTCTTGAGCTTAATTTGGGACTAGATCGATTTGTGTGAGGTTGTCTGATATTTATTAACCGACTTCAAAAAAAGGAGGGGGTTCTCAGTTCGGTTGTATGTTTTTTTTTTTTTTTTTTTTTTTTTTTTTTTTTTTAATGTTTGTTACCTCATAACTCCGTCATTTATGAGTCGATTTGGAAAATTCTTTTTAGGTTCATGAATAGACATCTCAAGGTTGGTCCCATAAAATTTTGGTGAAGATCGGATGACGAGATCCATGAGGAATCGAAGGAATTCCTGAAATTTTATAGGCACTCATAATATTTTTCATGTATTTTCTAAAACTATTTAAGTATTTGCATATGGCAGTCATCATCTTCTCATGCTGAACTGATGATGGAAGGTACAACTCCTTAACAGTTAGGAGTTAGGAGATATTTCAAACGAGATGCATGCCTTCAAGACCTCCCTGATCACCCCGCCATAAGTATTTTATATGAATCACTAAAAAGCGAAAAAAAAAATTTTTAACAAAAAAAAGAACCGACTTCAGTAAAACTAAAAAGCCGAAAATAACCCGTTCAAGTACAGATTACATTTGACTCACCCTTTGAAGTCGGTGCCAAACCTCACGTAAACTTTAATATATAAATATAATAACTGAGTGGTTTGGGATCGATTTCAAAGGGTGAGTCAAATGTAATCTGTACTTGAACGGGTTATTTTCGGCTTTTTAGTTTTACTGAAGTCGGTTCTTTTTTTTGTTAAAAATTTTTTATTTATTTATTTAAACACTATAAGAAATATATATATATATTTTTTATCGATCCTATTTGTGCCCTGCTCAGATTGTAGTGGATCGCATTCAATTTTTCTTTCTTAATTTACCTTTGTGTCATTATTTATAACTATAAGAAATCATAGATACAAAGATCAAAGCTTAAAGAAAAATTGAATAATGAGTTATCTGGTAAATAAACCGGGAATCAAACCTAGTAAGTACCTCTGGATTGCTTTTTGCTGGATTCGAATAAACAATGATGAAGCATAAGGAAAAATTCGATAGAATGCTTAGTAGGGTAGCGAAGTGGTTAACGCGCTGGACTGGCAAGTACCGGGTTTGATTCCAGGTCTATTCCACCACGTAATTCATGTTTAAATTTATCTTTAAGCTTTGATCTTTGTATCAATGGTTTATTATAAAAATTGTGATGTGCACCCACATTAAAAAAAAAATTACATCACGTTGCATAAATTACTTAAAGAAATGTTCTACTGTAGACGGATTGTCAGTTTGCGAAGATAAAAGTCCCTGTCCACCAACGTGGATTCCTAATTTATTTCTCGCGACGTACTCTCCGTGAGTGTTAAAGCTAGATAGTATTTTCAGCCCGCAACATTGTCGAAAGGTTTTTTAAGTGGCTAACCATTGTTGGGAATAACAACGCAGGGCTAGTATATTGGGACATGAACGTTGTTATACACGATGATTTTTAATCGGTGATCAGGTACCAACGTTTCTAACTCGGTAATTGATGGCGGTCACTTGGAAGTCGTAATTACATGAAATTTTGTCTTAAGTTCCTCGTCACTTCCTTCTACTAATCTGTATCTGTGAGCTTACAACCTCTTTAATAATTTAATGGCAATGACAATTTATGAATGAATGAATGATAATATTTATTTACATAAAATATGGTACAACAGGTGTTACATAATAATAAGTTTCACATATTATGCCGCTGGCGCGACGTGTAAATATGCACAGGGAGTCATACATTACCAATACTATTTACTATATTACTATCATACGAGTAATAACTTGTCATATGAGTAATAACTTGTCATTGTCATTACATAAACAAAGTCTTAGAAAATTTCGTTAAATTTCCCGCCAAAGCGATGACACTTGACGTAGGATAAGCGCAACAATTTAAACGGTTCAACATACAAAATTTTCTTCTCATTTAGGTCGTAACATTTCGCAAAGATTGGCTAAGTTTTATAGGAAGAAACAAGCGAGAACGAAACCTCGATTTGTATGAAAAAATGAGCTGTGGTATTACTTGTCTTTTTAAGAAGCCTTATTCCTTTTAAAATATTTTTTTTTTCGTATTCATCATCATGAACTTAAGAGCTAAGCTCTTGTCGGTGAAGCAATTTCCAATTTTCTCTATCTTGAGCTCTCTCCTTGACGGCCTGATACGACACGACGTTCACCTTTTCCTTTATTTGGTCCATATAAGCTCTTCTTGGTCTTCCTCTTTTCCTCCTTCCTTCAACTTTTCCTTCTATAATAGTTTTGAGATATTCGTCGTGCCGTAACAGGTGTCTAATCATTTTCTCTCTGCGATTTTCGATAGTTTTTAAAAGACACCTGTCCTCATTCACCATGTTGAGCACCTCCTCGTTTGACCTCTTCTCAGTCCAGCTAACCTTCTCCATTCGTCGCCAGCACCACATTTCAAAGGCCTCCAGTCTTTCTCTATCTCTTTGGGTCATTGTCCACGTTTCGCTTCCGTACAATGCCATGCTCCAGATGTACACTTTTACTAGCTTTTTCCGTATATGACGGGCTATTCTGGATTTAAATAGTCATTTTTTCGTATTATGACAAATATATTGATAATTTCAACCAATTTTTTTAAGTGAATAATACTTTTCCCTGAGTTCTAGGTAGTAACATATGTAGCTATTTCATGCTTTCATTGCGTGCAGTCGAAAATAACTTGAAGATCCTAATTTTCCGCTTGAATGACAAATTCGAGTATTTTTGGAACAAAAATTATCAATTAAACATTCAAACTTTAGGTTTCAAATATATACCAATAAATCCTAAAATCCCTGTTCTAGGTAATAACATCCATACTAATATTATAAATGCGAAAGTGTGTCTGTCTGTCTGTCTGTCTGTCTGTCTGTTACCTCTTCACGCTTAAACCGCTGAACCGACTTAGATGAAATTTGGTATGGAGATAGTTGGAGACCCGGGAAAGGACATAGGATACTTTTCATCCCGAATAAATTTAGTGTTCCCGTGGGATGAGCGGGTAACACCGCGGGGCACAGCTAGTGAATAATATGTTAAGAAACATGTTTCATCATAGAGAAAAACATCTAAAACAATCAGCATTTTAAAAGGAATTAGGCCTCTTAAATTTGCCGTTGAAAATGTGCAATGGAAACCAATTAAACTCGTATTTTTGCACACGTTCAACTTGAATAGCGTTTTGTGTTCAGATTTTCAAATCGTCCGCCATCATAAATTTCACTAATGATGAAATGAGATGCCACGAACGTTTAACGTCAAAATTCTTTGGAGAGAATTCCTTACTGATAATTTGAAGTGTTAAAATTCCCACTTCGAATTAGTAGCTGGTATTACGTATTTGAATTAAAATTTAAAATGTTATTTCAAATTATCAGTTTTTAATTTAGAGTAGCATTTAAATATTTCTGTAGATTTTCATTTAGTCAAAATGACTGCAATAAAAAATACATTTCTCGACACAAAAAGTATAATAATTTCTATTAGTATATTGAGGCTGCCATTGTACTACAAAATGGCGAAAAAATATATGATGACTGTATCTTGATATAACAACTTCTATTAGCTAGTATATTGAGGCTGCCATTGTACTCAGAAATGGCGAATAAATATAATTATTATGATGACTGTATCTTGAATTTGCCCGCCACTTCGTCCGCGTAGTCGGGTAAAAAGTGACCTATAGTCATTTATGGATGTCCAGCTATCAGTGTACCAAAATTGGTTAAATTCCGTCCAGCCGTTTCGGCGTGATGAGAGGACTAAGATATTTTCACCGATAGATGGCGCTATACGACTGGCGCCGCGCGTTGAATAACCCTTCTCCTTAGAAAATTTATTTTCAATAAATATGTTTAGAATTTTATAATAGTATAATTATATGTGTGAAAACCCTAACAAAAGGTCTATACCATTGGTGCAAAGATCAAACGCTTAAACAAAAATTTATAAAGGAGTTACTTGATGTTTTATACATTTATAAAATAACAGCGCCCTCTCTCTCTTGCTCGTTCACTGCTGTAAAGTGGTGCAGTAAGATGTGGATATTAACGTATTCACATAGATGTTGCTAAGGTGTAAAAACCTTTCAAATACACAATGCGAAGATCGACACACAAAGCATAAGGAAAAATTCGTCAGGTTACATGGAGTTAGGGTAGCGAGGTGGTTAACGCGCTGGGTCGGTAATCCAGAGGTACCGGGTTCGATTCCCGGTCTCTTCCACCAAATATATAACTCCTTTTTAAATTTTTCTATAAGCTTTGATCTTTGTACCAATGGTTTAAATAAAAATTGTGGTGTACCCACATTAAAAAAATATGAGACATTACATGTTTCATAAATTTATAAAAGGTCTATATTAAATGTGAAGTCGGTCACGTGACCGATCAAATAACTCACGACAGAAAGTAGCCCCAGGGTTAACAAAATCCCTTCTGAACCCTGTCATATCAAACCCGTCGTTGTCATTTACACAACGCCAACCTGTCACTTCACTGTCAGGTGAGTCTTGTCTGCGAACGTGCCCACTCCAGCCAGGTTTAATGTCACACGTTCATTTTATCAATTTCTTCTGGATCAGACAGAGTAATTATTTCTGAAAGGAAACAGGAAATCCGCTCCTTTTGTTTTGGTTTATTTCAAGTTTCTTTTGCATTGTTTTAACCAATTAACCTGACGGTTTTATCAGCGTTGTCATCCTGAGAATACGCGTTAAGAAAGTTAAGTTCAGTCCTGAAATAATTAAGCACGAAAAGTGGTCGTATTTGGTCCAGCTTAGGTAACAAAAAATATAAAGTAAAGTAAAGTAAAAGCATTGAGAGTCGTCAAAAAAGTCATAATTTCGATTACAACTTCATTCACAATTTTCACTCTTTTTACATCAGTCGAGAAAATAAGTTTTCTGCCCGTGACCAATAAATAGCTATTAATGACGGACGTCGTAAAGTTTTACTGCCAACATTGATTGCCCACCTTGATTGGTGGGCTTTCTTCGGAGCTTTTAAGTCGTACTTGAGACCTCAATTTCGGCACACTTCAAAATAACTTGATTGGTATGTGGTTGTGGGCTTCCAATAATTGGGAAATTCGGGAATGAAAAAGGTTTTTTTTTATTCAGTTGCGTGTTTTGAAATAGGCTGATTGTTAAACATGTATTTTATTGGGTTGAGTTTCCAATAAATTGTAAGTTGAATGACCTATATAATTTGGTTATTTTTCCAAAACGGCCGTGCCACATGAAACTGAAAAAAGAAAAGATTAGTTAAGAAGCCCAAATGTTAGCTGCTAGTTAATAAATAGGAGGACTGACAAACTGAGTGCTACTAGTAACCAAAACAAGTTACTTATGTAAAATTAACATAATTCGGGTTACTACTAAGCACAAGTTGGCTATTTTCAAGTAGTTATTGCACTAGTTGAGCCATTTATTTTTTTCATTGTGAAGAGTTATTAAAACATAAATACCATCAGATAACTGTATTTTATTAGTTGTTTGAGTAAAATGCGATGCAATTGGCCGTAAGGCATGACACAACCGATTGATGTGTGTGCCGCTACAATCGGTTACAAAATTGTGTTGTTTAGCGCTATTAAAAGCGGAAGACGGAGCTAAGTGCCTTATTGACGCGGTGTGTAGTAAGCCAGTCGGATTCCGTGTGACCAGTGAACGGGCATAACAGTGAGCGAGACAGCGCAATTGGATCTTCCGCGTCACCGTGTATACTAGAAAGCTGAAATTTGGTATGAGTATGTGTATATATCACGCCGACAAAACGGTATAATAAAAACTAAAAAAAAACTTTTTTTCGGGTACCTCCCGTACACCTAAAGTGGGGGTGATTTTATTTTTTCGTTCCAACACTAGTATGTGGGGTGTCGTAGAATAGGTCTTTTAAAAATAATAGGGGTCTTTCAACATTATTTTTTGATAAAATCAGCAGTTTTGTAAATATTCGCTCCGAAAATAAAAAAAAATTGCGTCTAATTTGAGTGAGACTTTAACGTGGCCCGGGCCGTTGGGATCTTATCGCCGCGCAACACGATATTTTCACAACTGCGCTGGTTTCGCAAAATCACGGTGTAAGGGCCGTCAATCCCCTGAGTTGAAATCTGTATCTCAGCTCCGCTTCACTGTAATGTTGTGATTGGTCGATTCTGTGCTCCTCCACCCTAATCGTTGCGCGTTCTAAACGCTCGCAAACCGCTAGTGTGAAAATGCCCTCAATTGCACTTAGATTCTATTTATTATTCATACATTCATTTATCTTAATGTTTATTGTATTAATATTACGAATATCATTTTTGTTTAACAATCACATTCCGAAGAGTAATATAAACTGACATGTACTTTTATTTATACTATACTTGCGAATAGAATTGCAGCCCATATTTATATGGCCTCGTCAATGTCAAGCTCGAATATAACTCATCATTACAAAACTTTACAACATTAGGACTGCATTCAGAAACAGAATTACGTATACAACCTAATGTAGCAACCGCATACTAGTGTTAAATTAAGTAAACGTGAGAAACTTCATCCTGTACTCGATTGAAGTTATTATATGTTGATTTTTACTTTTTGAACTCTTAGAGACTGTATACATCTCTAAGAAACAGCTTAGTGTAGTATGACACTCAGAGACTTTATACATCTCTGAGGAAATTAAATAATTTTAAAATATTTTATTGCATGTTATGACGCCTAGAGACCACATACATCTCTAAGAAATTTAGGTTTAATCATTATTTTCTATTGTAAATTATTCACGTTGACGCCTAGAGACCTTCTACATCTCTGTGGAATTAAATTAATTAAGTAATTTTTATTTTATTGCATGTTGTGACACCCAGAGACTATACATCTCTGGGTATATTTAATATTTTAAATTTATCGTTAAAATTTAATTTTAATGTTCCTAATTAACATTGATTTGGAGTATCTTACATCTCCTTTACGTGTACCAGTGTAATTAGTTATAACACAAATGTATCATGTAATTGTTTTAAGTATTATTTACGAAAAAATTACTTACTCTTGAGTTTCTTTCGGCTTTCTTCTCAACAGCGGTCTCCTCTTGCGAAATGCCGGTAGATTCACAATTTGACTTGTAAAAGTGCCCCTGTGGCCTACTTACTGAATAAATTATTTCATTTCATTTCATTTCATTTCCCTGCTGACATATCCCCTTTTGATATTACAATATCCTTATCTGTTCCTCATACGATGAGCCTGTAAGACGATGTAACGTTAATGTTAACTGGTCGTTAGGTATAATGTGCCAAGTTATTTGGAGATTGTAAACCCGTCTAGACTGCGTAAATTAAGGCTTGTTTAACACTAAATAGTGACTAGCTGTAATAGGCTAATGTTACATACATATTTACACAGCCATCAGCTTAAAACGGAAAACAAATATACACAAAATCTCTCGTATCACTAAACAAACACAAATTAACAAGATAATGCAGCTAAAATTAACACAAAACTTACAAAACTATAGTAGGTACCTTCTTATCCGTTCAAAAATTCTGATATTGTTTTAGATTTTTTTCTCTATGATCAAACATCTTTCTTAACTTATTATCAATGTTACTACTTAAAACAGGACCATTGCGGTTTTACCTTCATTGATAATTTTTGATTAAAAATTACTCGAAATTGTCAAATTTCACGGAGAAAACTGTTTTTTTTTTCAACTTATTTTCGACTGCATGCGATGAAAGCATGAAATAGCTATGTTACTATCTAGAACTCAGGGAAAAGAAGGTATTAGGGTAAATCGCCAATAATTGGCCACCGTTCAATAACTGGCCACCTCAAACTAAAAATGAACTCTGTTCACCTACAAACTGAATTCATTTTATTATATTGTGGCCAGTTATTGAAGGGCGGCCAGTAATTAACAGCTTATACTAAAATGAATTATATTTATAGGTGAACAGAGTTCATTTTTAGTTTGAGGTGGCCAGTTATTGAACGGTGGCCAATTATTGGCGATTTACCCTATTAACTTTTAAAAATTGATTAAAATTATCAATATATTTGTCATAATGTGTTTTTTTTTATAAGAATAAGGCCTTTTAAGATAAGGAGTAGGTTCTTAATTTACATGCCTGTGTTCGGCTTATGCAACGGACACTGGCAATGACGTACACTTGCTACGTCATCACCCAAGTATCACCCAAGCTGCCCTTGTACAAACAACCCTTGTCTTCTTCTTCTTCTCAGCATATATGCGTCCACTGCTGGACATATGCCTCTTGCATGGATTTCCAAGCTGATCTTGATGCGGCGATCCTACTCCAGGTCGGCCCTGCCGTCTTTTTAATGTCGTCAGACCATCTGGCATGCGGTCTTCCAACGCTTCTGCCACCCGTTCGCGGCCTCCAGTGAAGCGCTCGCTGACTCCATCTGTCATCGTCTCTGCGACATATATGACCAGCCCATTGCCACTTCAATTGCGCAACTCTTTTTCCGATGTCGGTAACTTTCGTGCGTTGGCGAATGTCTTCGTTTCGTATTCTATCTCGCAGAGAGATTCCGAGCATTGAGCGCTCCATAGCTCGCTGTGCCACTTTTAGGCGGTGGATTCTTCCAGCGGTTAGCGTCCACGTTTCGCATGCGTATGTCATTACTGGGGGAACACACTGGTTGTAGACTCTCGTTTTCAGTGTTTGCGGGATTTTTTAGCTGAAGACGTCTTTGAGCTTACCGAATGCACCCCATCCAAGCTGGACAACCCTTGCACAGCTAATTAAAGTTGTATAATGACTGTATAACCCACTTGGGCAGGAACACCACGATCCAACTGTGACTATTCTCTTCAAGTTTGTATTGCTCTGAGCTTGTATCTATTGTTAAAGCTATGTTAACCGTAAACATTAACAAGCCGTTAGCTTAGTGGCAGTTCGGTGGTATTTGCTGCGTCTAGACTGCGGTAACATTCTGGACTAGAATTGCGGTTATTAATTCTGGTTAGACGCAATGCAGAAGCTACAATTGGTAACCGTTTAACAATAAACTTATAAATTTATAAAACATTTCTCATATTTTTTTTATGTGGGTCACACCACACCATAATTTTATATTAACCCATAGGAACAAAGTTCAAAGCTCAAAGAAAAATTGAAATGCGTAACCTGGCGGAAGAGACCGGGAATCGAACCCGGTACCTCTGGATTGCCGGTCCAACGCGTTAACCTTTCCGCACCCTAACACCCAAGCAACTTTTCGAATTTTTCCTTATGATTTTGTGTGTCGATCTTTGCATTGCTTATTTGAACGGCCTTACCCCTGAGTATTAATGGTTTTAATGCATCTTATTATAGAGACAAATTAACTTGTATATCGGCGTACATTTATGACCTACATAAGAGATATAAAAACGTTGTAAATAGATTAATTAAATTCCTTGTAAGCAAAAACGTGAAAGAAAAATGTAATAAAGAGTATGATAAATTATTCCCGTGGCCAATTGATAAAAAAGTTAATTATATGGTAGGTTTAGAACAGCGAAGAGTACAAAGTTAGTAAGAATATTAGGTATCAATCAAACGACGCGGTTGGCTCAGTTTGTAAGCACTTGCCTCCTGAGCCGGCGGTCCTGGGTTCGAATCTCGGCCAGGGCAAATATTTGTGTGATGAACTGGAATATTTGTGCTTGGGTCATGGTTGTTCTATATATTTAAGTATATATTTATGTATATACATAAGTATGTATATCATCGTCTCTAGTACCCATAACAACAAACCTTCTTGAGCTTAATTTGGGACTAGATCAATTTGTGTGAGGTTGTCTGATATTTATTTTTTATTTATTTAAACTAGAAGTGGGGAAAGAATGTCCAAATACCTATTAAGTAACAAAAATATTTAAAAAAATAGACTTGCGAAGGCAAGAACCAAAATTAAGGAAAATCAAAGCTTGGGGATTTCCTTCTCAATAACAGCCTGTCAGCAGGTTAAAAGTACTCATTCCACCCTATAATACAATCGGACACCCTGTGAAAATTGTTGTCGAGAAGGAGATACCTCTTCATAGCTTATTCTGTTGATAAGATACGCTAAATTGTTTTGTTTAAATTGAGCGCATCTCGCCAATAAACGTTACAGTTTGGCGAGAAATAAATTTGTATTTAATATGTTTTTTTTTGTAAATAAATAATACACTAAACTGGCCGGGCCGGGCCGAACTGAAGATCAAGTGCCGCTTATCGACCATTTGCCTCCAACAGATCCTGCAGTATTTTGGTCAAGTGGCTAGACGCAAGCCAGATAGTTTGGAAAAGCTCATTGTAGTTGGCCACGTGGAAGGAAAAAGGGCCCGTGGGAGATCACCAACCCGATGGACCGATGCCGTGAAAGAAGCCTGTCAGGAAATTCTACAGGCGTCAATCCGGAAGGCGGAAAACCGTGTGGAGTGGAGAGCTTTGGTGCAACAGATAACGGCCACAAATGGTCACGACCCTCGGTCATGAGGAAGGAAGAAAGAAGAAGAAGAAATTAAAAAAAAACTAGAAGCTGTGTGAGCTGTAGGGAGTTCTGCATTTTCGTATAATGATTTGTCGTCGAATATTTCATTTCGCAGAAGTATTATTTCGAAATCAGGTCGCATATCTCAACAGATTCTCGTTTAATTTTATGAGCAGGGACCTAATTCGATGAGCTTTCGTATATCATCTCAATTTTGGAAATACGAAGGCGATAATGATTGTCAAAAATGCTATTCGTGCATATGAATTTCTGTTTTGAACGAAACGTTACTGACTAATTTCACTCACTACACGGTCAAGTTAAAGTATGTGCCTTTTATTTATGCCGTCACATACAAAGGAAACGGAAATGAAGCGCGACCGGATTGACGAAGTTGCGATGTTCTAGGGATATCACCACTTGTCAAGTAGGGACACGTCAAAAGTGACGGATGGCGATGAAATGGAGAGATCTCCATCATCTCTCTAAAATTGGTCGAATTACCCCCCAGGTTCGATAATTACACAGATTTTTGTCGGTACTTTGTTTTAAAATTCTTCATAATGGCGAAGATATGGTTTAAAACGTAAAATTGACCCGGCCAAGTGCAAGTCGGACTCGCGCACCGAGGGTCCGTACAAACACTTATCCCATCTTAACTGGCCAGGTTAGGTTAAGTTTGCACCTGGTATGTATGGCACTGCATACAAATAAGGTGCAAAGTTACCGATGTTCCCACGCAGCCTACTTAAATATGTTTAGTATTTGTTGTTATAGCGGCAACAGAATACATCTGCAAAAATTTCAACAGTCTAGCTATCACGGTTCTTGAGATACTGACAGACGGACAGACGGGCAGCTAGACGGACGGACGGACAGCGGAATCTTAGTAATGGGGTCCCGTTGTTTATCCTTTGGGTACGGAACCCTATAAAAATATATTTCAGCCATGTTGTCGAAACAGAGTCCGTCGTAATGTTTTCATCAATCATCAATCGCCATGTTTTTGCACGTAATCAGTAATCACCTACATTCGGTCTCCTAAATAAATCATCGGGACGCACCGATTGCGATCGTATTCTTCGCAAACAGGAAAATCGGGGAAATGCTCCACTTTAACGCATTAGGGTACGGAGACCCGCGCAGGTTCATATTGGGAAACCGAGGAAATATGACACTTTATAATCTCGCAGTTTGTACACATAATTAAGACAAATTATAACGGGCGCGATATTCCTTATTTACCTTCATAATCATATGCATTTCTCTTTCAACTCCACTAACCAAAGGTTGTCTGGAAGAGATTGCTCTTTCTTTAGCGATGAGACCGCCTATTGTCTACCGTTATTAAAAATATTGTTTCTGTGTTCAATTTGTAAAGTAAAAGTAATTTGTATTGTATTGTATTTATTGTATTTATCTATTAAAACCTATTTAGTTGCACCGCCCACAACTTAACTGCTTTGCCCAATGGTTAACTGGTAGAGGATGCCCAATGGTATTAAGTCCGCCTTTTAAAAAATCTGTTTTTAATGTGTGCAAAAAAGATTAAATAAATAAATACACAACATGATCTAACGTTTCAGCGTCCCTACCCATCCATTTTATTAGACAATTTCGTCGGGTAGTGTTCTATCTCCTTACCCATCCAAATGTTCGACTACCACCCATTTGTGTTTCTTCTTTGTCGGTTTCACTCTTGGCAGAGTGGTCGTGGTCATCATTTCAGATGTTGGTGGCAAGCTTCACAACACGCCGCCATTCTTCTCTGATATATCTCCATTTGTGTTTACTAATTATGAAACGAACGCTAGTATTCACGTTAGATTATGAAGGAATATCGCGATAGACCCGTTATGACTTGTGTTAATTAAACCAACGAAAGTTTAGCAAACATGTAAATTATTATGCTTGTTTTTTATTTTGACCGAGCGAGTGAAGTGTGACCGTTTCAGCTTAGCCCAATTTTAGTTCGTACGTCCGGATGCTTGGACGTCCCGTCGTTTTCCAGCTTCTGGCTCAACCGATTCTTGTTAAATTTTTTGAGCGGGTTTTATAATAGCAGATGTATTGTAGGGGGTTGATGAAATCGTAATAAATCATAAACCCGCCATTATTTTCTTTTTAGGTTTCCTTACCTCAAAAGGTTACCCTTATCTTAGGATCACTTTGTTGGCCGCCTGTCTGTCTGTCAAGACCCCCTTTTCTTAGGAACGCGTGGAGGAGGTATCAAGCTGAAATTCATATCAAATACTCAGATCTACTGTCCCTTGGATCTGTGAAAAAATCAAACTTCTAAGCCAACGCAATCAAAAGATACAGCCGTTTATGCTGCAATTTTTTTACACCCGCTAGGGAATCGAAACCTACAGGGTACTTCCCGTGAACTCAGAATCTTGAAATTTGGTACGAAGCAACGTCTTTTAGTACTGATAAAGGAAAAATTGCGAAAAGCATACATTTTTACTATCACTTATATACCTACAGGTTTGTACGGAACCCTCGGTGCGCGAGTTCGACTCGCACTTGGCCGGTTTTTTTTAAATATCGGACAACCTCACAGAAATCGTTCTAGTCCCAAATTAAGATCAAGTAGGCTTGTGTTATGGGTACTAAGACGACATATACATACTTATATAAATAAATACATACTCAAATACTTAGAACAACCATGACCCAAGCATAAATATTCGAGTTCATCACACAAATATTTGCCCTGGCCGGGATTCTAACCCGGGACCGCCGGCTCAGTAGGCAAGCTCGCCAAGCGCGTCGTCATTTGAAAAATAGTCGCGAGATCTAGAACTCGCAGAGCCATTAGCCTGTTATCTATCCTCTTAACTGTCTGATGAATACCTACTTAAGAGAGTTAACCAAGTAGCACGCAGACTACTAAAGCGCGCCCGTTCAGTCCGTTCTATTCAGCCCGTGTACAGCTAATTGATAAGTGATAACATTTCATATTTATAAGACTACAATTTTATTACTTTTCTGAAATCTGGTTAGAAAGATAAAGTAATCAATGTTATTTTTTTCTGAGAACTAATTATTGTATTATTAATTTATAAAAACTTAATCATTTTAAAATGTGGCAACACCAAAACTATGACTTAATGGAACGGTTACTTTAGTCCGATTTCTAATTAAAAAAACAAACGCAATGACGTTGAGATTAACATGGACATTGTCAAAATTAAATTTATTTTTTTCGCTGTTGGGTCTAATTGTCTTAGATTGTGGCAATTTTATGTATTTTCTTATATTTATTTAAATACAGAAGAATAAATTCAATTTTTTTTTTGCGCGTTCACGACACAAAGCCCTGTCGATCTTTATATTAATTGCCACCTGTTACAAATATGAAATGTTATCAATTAAAGTAGTATAAGGGCTGTATAAGTGACTAGCAGCCTGTGTGCTTCTTGGATTATTCATATATTCATATTCATATTCATTAGCTCCACAATCCGTTTTTCTGAACGCAACTTTGTTTGCCGACCGTACCTCACGGATCTGATTGGGAGGTGTATTAGGAAACGCATTAGGCCCCTGGAGGGAATCAAAAGCGGACGGACAAACTTGTCTTATCCACTTTATTGGTTATCGGACTTATTAGTTGCGGGTTGAGGGCTCCTAGTCTTAGAAGAACATATTAGTAGATTAATTTGTGTCTTAACTCTCAATATGTCGGGTCTTTTGTAAACGTGGGTAAGTCACCACATTATATTATATAACTAATTATAACTAAAACCATGTCTGTCTGACTTTTTCCTTGTTATCGAGTAGCAATATTGTTGTTTATTTACAGTGTACTTTTTGTAGTTTGTAAGTTAAAATGCGATACCTACTCAATAGTAATATGTACAATGGTGGAGGGCACTATGTTTTTCTGCCAACAAACTGCTGTGCAGTTTGGCAGAGCTTTAGAAAACTTATTGTACCTACTATTGTGTTACATAAAAAAAAAGGCGTGAAAGAGAAAAAATAGTAACTATCAGACTTAAAAGTGTAGGTATTAAAAATTACAGGTAATTACACCCATAATTGTAATGAACTTTAAAAGTAAAGAACTATCACAGTGGGCATACAATTTGTATTTATATACAACTGCTGTTCGCGGAAAAATAAGTTTCAAATTAAATAGGGATACGAACCATTCGAATTAGGGCTCCTTTTCCGTTCAAAAATGCAAATTGTTTTTACATTTTTCTCCATGATCAAAAAATATATTTCTTAAGTTATTCTCCATGTGACTAGTTAGAACAGGGCTATTGCGATTTATTGGATTATTATTGAAACCTACAGTTTAAATTTTTCATCGGTAATTTTTGTTTCAAAAACTACCCGAAATTGACAAAATTCAAAAATGTTTTTCGACTGCACGCTACAAAAGTTAATAATAAAATTTTAATTATATCTCCTAATTTACCCACATAAAAAAAATCTAAATACATTGTTTTCTTTCGAAATAAAATAATATTACTTTGATAACAAACTCGAATATAATACCCGGAAAATAGCTTAAAGACACCGACAAGGAAAACAACACAGTATTATAACAGACACTGACATCATTAGCTCAAAAACTCCGATCAAAAGCTCAGAAACGGGATTCCGAAAACGAAAGGCAATGGGATTATCCCATTACCATTAATACAAGCGAGCTCGCTTTAAGGGCACCGACTTCCTTGTCACGTACTAGCGAGAGTAGCAAGCAAAGAGTGAAGTAATCTGATGCGTATCTTAATGCACTTTAATTAACTTTCACACACATCTGTTTATCTAAAGATAAGATAAGATAATGTTTATTGCTGAAAAAGGGTTAGTTACATGTCTTAATATTATGTTAAAGTTCCACCTTTTTCGGCTGTCTTCATACAGCATGTAATTGTATATAAATGGGTAGGAAGGATTTTTTTTTTTGTGAGATTAAGTTACGTTTTATGTTACACTATATTTTTAGCATGAAATCTATCTATCTATTCTATCTATTCTATTTATCTATCAGCCACAGACGTACACTGCTGAACATAGGCCTCCCCCATGACTCGCCACAAAGTGCGATCCTGTGCAGACCGCATCCAACGTCTCCCTGCTACCCTCACGAGGTCATCCGTCCATCTAGTCGGGGGCAGACCCACGCTGCCTATACGTGGTCGCCAACTCGCCACTCTAGGACTTTGCTGCCCCAACGGCCGTCCATTCTCCGGGCTACATGGCCTGCCCATTGTCACTTCAACCGAGCAATCCTGTGCACTATGTCGGTTACCTTGGTTCTTCTGCGGATATCCTCATTTTTGATTATATCGCGCAAAGAAACTCCGACCATTGCCCTTTCCATTGCACGTTGCGTGACTCTTAGCCGCCTCATGAGTCCCATTGTGAACGACCATGTCTCAGTTCCGTAAGTCATCACTGGCAACACGCGCTGTTCGAAGACTTTCGTCTTCAGGCACTGGGGAATTTTCGACGAGAAGATAATTATGACGTATTAGCTTCCCGAACGCTGCCCAGCCAGCATGAAATGAGGGTGTTTATTAAGTACGGTTAGCATCAAAAGATTCGAGATATGCAAATTGAACAATTTGCATAACTCAAGTTGCGTACTAAAATTGTCAATTTGTTACTTTTGATGTGCATAGAACAGCAATTAGGCCGGCAATGCTCTACGGCAGTGAAACATGGACCGCGAAGGCGGGTGAGACCAACCACGTTATTCGCGAATTACATTACAATATAACTAGAGCGCAAGTAACAATAGGTATACACAGAAATTGTATCACAGTTTGGGGAGTAAGGGGAGAACGGACTTAACATCTTTTCCGACCCAACTGTCAACCCCACCTGCCCGCGCCGGATGGCGGCGGTGGCCAACTGGCTGCCGTGGTGCTCCCTGCTAGACAACGGACGGGGCAATGGCGACCGAGCAATGGCGGTATAACCATCCTCCTGGCCACGGCTGGAGCCTTGAGGGTACAAATGCCCTCTAAAAGACCTATAGGAGAAGGAACTCCGAGAACAAATCGAGTGTGGCGGTACACTCTGAAGCAGCAGCCCTGCTGGCCGTCTAGGATACTATGGGCTAATAACCTGTATATCCGAATCCAAACTATTACTGAAACTCAAAGAAGGAATACATGGACCGATTTAAACAAACCGACCTTTGGCGCGAAATCAAGGACACTGATTGGCTGTTGGAATGTTCGCACAATGCGTGAAGAAAGTAGAGGGCACCAAGTGGTCAAGTACATGCGAGACTACCAGTTGGACATACTTGGCATTTCGGAAACAAGATGGAAGGATTTTGGAGAGCAACCGATTGAAGACTACACCCTATTATACTCAGGGCAGGTGGAGAAACATGAGTATGGTGTAGGAATCCTGCTCACAAAAAATGCCCGTACTAGTCTGCTCGATTGGAAACCTGTGTCGGACAGAATTATTACAGCTCGCTTCAAATCTAATGTCAGGAACATCACTATAGTGCAATGTTACGCACCAACCAACTCATCGGATTTGACCCAGAAAGAAGCTTTTTATAACCAGCTTAGCGCTTCGATGCGAAATATTCCAAAAGGCGATATAATAATCTGTTTAGGCGACTATAATGCCCAGGTAGGAAGTGAAAATCAAGGCATAGAACCATGGTTAGGGAAACACGCATTGGGCAACAGAACCGAAAATGGCAACATGCTTGTGGACTTTTGTTGTGAATATGATCTTGTGCTCGGAGGCTCCTTTTTTCCACACAAAAACTGTCACAAAGTGTCTTGGATCTCCCCAGACAGGAAAACGGAAAACCAGATAGACCATGTCATGATAAGTAGGAAATGGAGACATTCACTGCTGGATGTCCGCAACCGGAGAGGGGCAGATGTGAACAGTGACCACCACCTCATTGTGGCCAAAATACGCTTGAAGATAGCAAAGGTTCATAGTAAAACAACCACATCATCTCGGCGATTTGATGTCACTAGGCTGCAAAATTCGGAGACCAGACAAAAATTTAGCGCAGAGGTTCACAACCAATACCACTCACAGAAACCTGAAGGTGGATCTGTGGAGGATCACTGGAAACTGTTTAAAAGCACGATCCACAAGTGTTGCGACTCGTTTTTGGGATACAGGAGCTCTGACAGGAAGGACTGGATTTCTGACGAGACCTGGGACAAAATACTACACCGGAAATCAATTAAAGAAAAACTAAACGCTGCAAAGGACCAAAGCACTAAAGAAACACTAGCTTATGAGTACTTCCTGTGTGAGAGCGATGTTAAACGTAGTGCAAAGAAAGACAAGAGGAGAAGAGCGGCATCGATAGCCCGGAAAGCGGAGTCGGCGGCCAGTACCGGAAACACTAGAGAGCTATATCGTGCTGGTAGGGAGCTTTGCAACAAAAAACCAACGACGCGACCGATTGTTGATAAAACAGGGAAGATGCTTACGACGCTGGAAGATCAGATGCGCAGGTGGCATGAGCATTTCACTGAAGTCTTCCACGCTATGGGCGACGAACAAGAAGTGGAAGAAACAGTCGCTACAGTGGACGTCTTAGATATCAATAGCGACCCTCCAGACATCGACGAAATCACGAGTGCTATAAAAAGCTTGAAAAGTGGCAAGGCCCCAGGCAACGATGGTATCCCGGTTGAAGCATTGAAGGCTAACCCGAATGTAATGGCTTCTATGTTGCACCCTTTAATGACAGCCATTTGGGAGACGGGTCGAGTACCTGAAAGCTGGAAAGAGGGGATTATAATTAAGCTGCCCAAGAAAGGAGACCTGTCCCAGTGATCGAACTGGCGTGGGATTAACTTGCTGCCTGTCTGCTCTAAGGTGCTGTGCAAAGTTTTGCTTAAAAGAATGACGGGTGCTGTTGACTGCAAACTAAGGAACGAGCAGAGCGGTTTCAGAGCGGGACGATCGTGCACGGACCAGATTAACGTCTTGCGGATGATACTGGAACAATGCAATGAAATGCAAAATGAACTTTATGCTCTGTTCGTAGACTTTGAGAAGGCATTCGACACGGTAAAGTGGTCAAGCATATGGCGAATACTGAAGGTAAGGGGAATACCGGTCAAGGTCATAGAAATTATTAAGTGCCTGTATGAGGGATCTACCTGCCGAGTAATGCACAAAGGCTTGCTGTCCGATCCGATTCCCGTCACAGCTGGAGTCAAACAGGGCTGCCTGCTATCACCGCTGCTGTTCCTGATTGTTTTGGACGAAGTGATGCGCGGAGTAACTAGCCAGGGAGAAAGGGGCTTGCCATGGGTAAATGGAAGTACCCTTGAAGACATTGACTTCGCAGACGACCTGTGCTTACTCGCAACATCACGAGAACACATGCAATCGAAAGCCGATGACCTTTCCAATGTCGCTGCGAAAGAGGGCCTGCGCATTAACTGTGCGAAAACCAAGGACATGCGCCTAAATACACAAAACGCAACGTCCGTGCATGTGAATGGAGAGCCGGTCGAACAGGTGGACAAGTTCACATATCTGGGAAGCGTCGTGGATCCACTGGGGGGAGCAGAAGCGGATGTTGAAGCGCGCATCAATAAAGCCCGTGCCGCATATGCGCAGCTGAAGCCCGTATGGACGTCCCCAGTTATCACTCGCCATACAAAATTGAGAATTTTTAACTCGAACGTCAAGTCGGTCCTCCTGTATGGATGTGAGACGTGGCCCGTAAAAAACGTAATCACAAATAGACTCCAGGTATTTGTTAACAAATGCTTGCGAAGGATCCTGGGAATATACTGGCCACGGACCATCTCTAACATAAGGCTATGGGAGCTGAGCGGCCAAAATCCTATCGCTAAGGAGATACTTCTTCGGAAGTGGCGCTGGATAGGTCACGTACTGCGAAGACCTGACAACCATCTTTCTAAACAAGGTCTGACGTGGCAAGTATCCGGTAGAAGAAGACTCGGTCGTCCTCGCACCACTTGGAGACGCACAGTCAACAAAGAGGCCGCGTCAACTGGCCTCGACTGGAAAAAACTCGAGGAAGCAGCGCAGGATCGGCGGCAATGGAAAATCCTTCTGAGAGCCCTATGTCCCTGATGAGGGATAACAGGATACCATCATCATCATCATCATTATTTAGCATAATAGGAGAGGCTAGACTGGATTATTCCATTAACTACACGCTTTATGAGTGGGAATTATGTACATCTCTTTGTTCGTACTTAATTAGTTCAGAACAACAAAAACGAGGAATGTAATTAGCAATAAATAACCGTTCTTGTTCTGATCTCGCGTTGAAATTGTGTGCGATTTAAATCAACATTGTGTGATTAGTAGTATAGTACCTATAGCTTTTTTGTTTATTAGGGTTGCATACCCAAAGGGTAAAACCGGCCAAGAGCATGTCGGGCCACGCTCAATGTAGGGTTCCGTAGTTGCCCACACTTCGCAATAAACGAAAATTACGAGAAAGATTTCAAGCTCTTTAAAAAGGTCGTAAACGCCAAAGTAACAGTAATTACTTATTACCTTCTGAAAGTTATCGATTATACGCGCCAGATTGAGTGAAATGTTTTAATACAGTATGGCAATTAACTAATATGTGTAATGTTCGAAGTATAAGGACACCGCGCGGCACTTACGTCATTTTAAAGAAAATTATGAACTTTTGCGATAACTCAAAAACGGCTTGACCGATTTTATTCAATATAGTTTTCATTAAAATTACTTGCAAGGCCACATTATTCATGAATTTTTTCAATTTTTTTTACCCGTGGTTGAAAAGTTAGACGCCCCCCTCTAACTACCACGGGTAAAAAATTATTTAAAAACACTATTTTTTTTATTTTCGGAGCGAATATTTACAAAACTGCTGATTTTATCAAAAATTTAATGTTTAGAGACCCCTATTATTATGAAAAGACCTATTCAACGATACCCCACAATAGTGTTGGAACGAAAAAAAAAAACCACCCCCACTTTAGGTGTACGGGAGGTACCCGATAAAAAGTTTTTTTTTTAGTTTTTATTTTACTGTTTTGTCGGCGTGATACATACGTACATACTCATACCAAATTTCAGCTTTCTAGTATTAATGATCACGGAGCAAAGCCGCGGACGGACAGACAGACAGACAGACAGACAGACGGACAGACGGACATGGCGAAACCTACGGAACCCTAAAACGGGACCATATTACTAAGACTCCGCTGTCCGTCTGTCTGTCACCAGGCTGTATCTCATGAATCGTAAGAGCTAGAAAGTTGATTTTTTTACTGATGACGTATTCCTGTTGCCTCTATAACAGCAAATACAGAAAAAAAAACAAAAAAAAATAGTTGTACAGAACCATCGGTGCGCGAGTCCAACTCGCATATTTAAGGTTTCTTACCTTCCTTTCATTGTTTTTTTTCTTTTATAGAAATGGATAACTATATGATTTTAGGGTGGTGGAGAGGTTAACACGTTGGACCGGTAAGGGCGTGGCCACATGTCCACGACACGGCGTCGTAAACGTAAAACGACACGGTGTCGCGTCGGAGCGCGACACATTATCCACCGTACGAATATACGTTGCCGCGTCGTGAAAACACGCGACACGGCGTCGTAAACGTAAAACGACGTTGTGTCGCGTCGGAGCGCGACAAAATTATCCACCGTGCGAATATACGTTGCCGCGTCGTGCAAAGAGATGGGCATTAATCGATTAATTTTTTAGTCAACTAATCAATCGATTGAAAATATCAATCGTCATTTTTCAATCGCGACTAATTTAGTTGCGATTGAATTAGTTGTGAGAATATTCGACTAACAATTGAATTAGTTTTAGTTTCAATCGACTAAATTTCACGATTAAATCAATATTAAAACTATGTAGTCGCTCGTTTTTGCATTTTTATTTAACTTGCAATATGTAACTACTTGTAGGTAGGTATGTACTATCGGCAGCAAAAGTGCATACCCCTTTTTAAACGCGAATGCTTTGAAGCCAGTATAGACGGTTGAGCTATGTCACGTACTTCATTAGTTTAATAAGATCCCACTAGATGGCACTGATAAAAACCAAATATAAAATAAAATATGTTTTCTCCCGCAAATCCAATATTTAACTGACATGATATTATTATTATGGTCGTTCTTTCTTGTCCAACATCCAGAAATTATAGAATGCTATACTTCGGCCATTTATGTTATTTTGTAAGGATGAATAAATACAAATCATATTTTAATCTACCAACGAAGATTCACACAACATCCAAAAACATTGTATTTCTTCATAATTATTGCGAAGATTTGAACATGGACCCTCCGACATCGAGACAGATGTATTCAACCTCCAAGCCAGCGAGACTTAATGAAAGCTGACGAAATTCATTACCATACTCAGAATAACTTTAGTTTACAAGAAAAACAAGAATTTTGTTTAGTACTAATACTTTTTTAATGTAAATAACAATTTGTAATAGCAAAGGAAAAGCTTAAATAAAGCCTTAAAGTAAAAATTAAAAACTAAGACTTAAAATAAACAATAGATAAAGAAATCTTATCTATTTTTTAGTGTTATCAAAAAATAATTGCAATTTTAAACAAATACAAATTAAATGAATAGTAAGTAAATTCATTTGGTATTCTTGTTGAAATGGGCAACTATTATCTATTGGCATACTTACACTCATAGTTACTTAGAGGGTAGATTTAGAACATCAAATATATACCGTTCCAGTTTTTATTACAAAACAGTTCGTCCGCTAACAGTAGCTAGTTCCGTTGATTTGATTGTCTTTTATTATTGATTTTTATTACTTATCGAATATTAAAATGAGTTCTCATTGCAATATCGATTTAGTGAAAAGGTCACAGATCATTGCCTTGCATAATGAAGGCAAAAATATGGCAGAAATTGCCAGAGAAACCGGTGTAAATGTAAGTAGTTGTTTTAAGGTTCGAAGTATATTTTTATATATAATACAAACATAATAATTATATTTGAACGATATCTGTTTTATATTTTATCAATTATTATAATATATTCCTAAATTTTGTTGCAGAAAAAAACGGTAGCTTTATGGGTGCGGAGATTCGGAGAAGAAGGGTCATTATTGCACCGCCAAAGAAGTGGTCGACCACGGCTGATTGATGCACAGCAGCGTGAAATGTTAGTACGGGAGTATGAAGCAAACGGCTTTCAACCAATAAGACATTACGCCCGTTTATGTGACTCAAGTGTGGATACTATTCGTCGTGTCCTTCATAGTGAAGGATTGCATCATCGTAGGCATGCAGTCAAACCTTTGCTAACCCCACATCACAAAGAAGAGAGATTAAAGTTCGCCCGGGAGCACTTAAATGATGATTGGAGCAATGTCATCTTTACCGATGAAAAAACATTTAAATCGAGTCAACATGGACGTCTAAGCTTATGGCGTCGCGACAACACTCGGTATGACGCTGACCACGTAGTGCCTAATATGGAATCAGGTCGTATAACTGTGAACATGTGGGGTTGGATGAGTGCGGCTGATCCGGGAGAATTGGTCCGAGTGCCGAGTAGGGCGAAAAGTGGTGACTATTTAAATGTGCTGGAAGAAATCATGTTACCAACTGTTAGGAATGTCTATCCAGAAGGAGAATTACCACTAATTACGTTTGTTCAAGATAACTGTCCTATACATCGTTCGCAAAATGTGCGTGAGTGGTTTCGCCAGCACAAAGATATAAATGTCGTGTCGTGGCCCGCTAGATCACCTGATTTAAATCCCATAGAAAATTTATGGGGTGTTATCGTTCAACGTTGGGATAACCGAAATGAGCGAACCTCAGAAATATTGGAGACGCACTGTGCTACAATATGGGATAGTATTCGTGGTTCGGGACTGTGTGAACATTTAATAGAATCGATGCCTTCCCGCTTGCAAGCCGTTATAGACAAAAATGGTGGCTATACTAGTTATTAATGCAAAAGATGGCAATTAGCGGAGACCGGGTTACATTAGTAAATAAAACAATATTTTTTTAATTCTGCAACATGCTACATTATTCATTATTGTTTGAAATCGAAAAATATATATATATATATATATATATATATTTTTAGTATTTATTATGAACATGAACATGATAATTGCTTCTAATATAACAAAAAGAGTGAAAAACCATGTTTAATATTTTTACACCATTTTGTGATAGGTATTGAGTTTATTACAATATTATTACATCACGAGAATTTTCTATAGCTAATTGATAAATGACTAGCAAAAGCGTTTAAAACACTAAAATCGAAATATAACTATTTATATAACCCGGTCTCAGTTTTGTCTTTAAAATTGATTCACTAATAAAATAAACAAATGTTGTTTTGATTAAGGTGAAGCTTCAATCCTCTTTCTGATTTCAGAAACGAATAATTAAGCTTTTTACCTTCAACAAAACGTTAAGTAGTGGTATTGTTTTTCCCTTGAATTACATGAAACAAAAAACATGCTGTGTAAGTAATAAAGAAACTATGATTTTTAGTTGTTTTATTATTGTAGATCTATTAGTCCTGTTTAGTTAATTTTATAGTAACAAAAATCGCGCCCGTTCTGGTGGGGTTTTCTTTAAATGTAACTAACATATTATGGACCACTGTCTGAAATAAATTATTTTGACTTTGCGACTATAAACCCCAGTGATTAAAAAGTTTGTTTAACTGTTTAGAGTTTGACATGAGTTTAAGGCTATATTATACAATTAGATTGATCCCTATACCTATGAATTCAGGTCATGTTTTAAATTGTTGATTGTAGAATCCTAACTGATTTAACACTCAATATTTTCATACGAATATCTGCATAAATATCGTGTTATGTTTTTATATTAAAAATGATGATGTAACATAACATTTTGATTTCCACATTTGTATTATTCCAATTGTAGTGTTCCAAACATCTTAAGCACAAACATAAATTACCTAGGTATATGTTTAATTTGAGAGCCTATGTTTTCTTTTTGATAAAAACCTCATAACCATGAAATTGGTAGGTATTATTTGGTTTGAAAGCTTTATACAAATAAATGACACGAATTAGTGTCTATTACTCATGTCGTGTCTTTTTTTAAGACAAGAGTAATGATAAACATGACTTACTCTTACGATAACCCCGCATATTGCCTAAATAATTAAATTTCCTTTACATTTAATTTTCTGTGATTTAATTGAAGTTTTATTAAATCACACCTCTTGTGTATAAACTACGTAAACTTCATATTCATTCCTGATAATTTTTTGGCATATGTTTATAAAACCGTGAAACCGTGGATAAAAACATTCGTAATTTTATAATTACGAACTTACTTTGTATAAAATGGCGTCAAAAGAATCTGTAACGATGGGTTTCTTTGAAATAACGCGAGCGGTTTTAGAAGGGCAACATAGTTAAACGAACTGGGTTGCCAGTTAAAAAGACGGGTGGACGGACGGTTTCGGTGTAAGCTATTTTCAATTTGATGATAAATGTATATTTTAATTTGTCCGGTTAGATTATTAAATAGTAGAAGATTTTTATTGACTATAAGCCTATTATATTCAATTATGCCATTAAAATCGACAGCTTTGGACACAAAGACGCCATCTAGTTTGTTAACTGCAAACCTTGCCTACAGCCGTCCAAGCCATTATCGCCTCAAGGGGGTCCATGCAATTTTGCAGCCGATAGTACATTGTAGGTACTCGTATCTTGTATCACTTGTATCTATGTTGGTTTGGGTAGAATCTTGCAACTTATTTTGAAGCAGATATCTTCAACCGATTGAGCTAAAATTCTGTATATATACACGTTTAATTTGAAACGCTAGAATGACAATGCAATATTATGGGCCATGTTAACAATATTATAACGATAAATAACGAAAAGCTGTTTACAAATCGCAAACAATATAGTAGGTTGGTGCTCTATTAATATTTTGATACTTTAAGTACTAGTTCTAACGAGTATCGTAAAGTCCTGTACGATACTGAATTACTGAGTAAATTTTAAACAAGAGCAGAATACGTGTGATAGGATCCATGTCGAATTGAAAACTGATCGCAAAATATATTGAACATGTACGAGAAGCTGCGGCGTCGTAATCGAACGTGGCACCGCACCGTGCATCTACTCAACACAGCAAAGTTAATCTTGCCCGGCGCGCGGCGCGACCTGCGGTGCCCGGTGCAGCATGTGTTTTCACGACGCGGCAACGTATATTCGCACGGTGGATAATGTGTCGCGCTCCGACGCGACACAGCGTCGTTTTACGTTATCGACGCCGTGTCGTGTGTTTTCACGACGCGGCAACGTATATTCGCACGGTGGATAATGTGTCGCGCTCCGACGCGACACCGTGTCGTTTTACGTTTACGACGCCGTGTCGTGGACATGTGGCCACGCCCTAATCCAGAGGTACCGGGTACGACTCCCGTCTCTTCCGCCAGGATACACATTTAATTTTTTCTTTGTGCTTTGATCTTTGTATCAATGGTTTCATATATGGTATGCTCACATTAAGAATAATGAGACATGTTTCATAAGTTTATATTAATGCTCTTGTTTAAAGAAAATTACGTAACGCATTGATACCTATTTCTCCAGTAAGATTCAAAATTGACATTGTAACCTGTATGCCGTGCCATATTGGCGTCGTCAGGCGCGCAGTTATATCTGTGCTGATACCGCGGGCATTATGCAAAGCGCCTAATGCTGGATAATATAAGCTTACTCGCGACGCTGTGTTCCTGTTACACGACAGTGTCTCAAAATATGCGATTAAACTCGAGAGACATACCAACGAAAATGCGCCTTGGTTAATAGTCAAAGTCAGGGAGTATAGAGGTATCGAATGGCGTGACACTGTCTAAGAATTATACAGAAATACACACTTTTTAAGTTCCATACCCAAAAGGTGACGCAAAGGCAGAGACTAGAATCCTTCAAAATGTGGCTGGCGACGAATGGAAAAGATTAGCTGGACTGAAGAGAGGTCAAACGAGGAGGTACTCGATATGGTGAAGGAGGACAGGTGTATTTTAAAAACAATAGAAGAACGAAGGAAACATGATTGGATACTTGCTGCGGTACGACGGATATCTAAAGACTAGAATAGAAGGAAAGATTGAGGGGCGTAGAAAGAGAGGAAGACCAAGAAGGGCTTGCGTGGACCAAATAAAAGACAAGGTGAACGTCGTGTCGTACCAGGTTGTCGAGGAGAAGGCTCAAGAACAAGATGCACGAAAATTACTCCACCGACAAGGGCGTAGCTCTTAAATTAATGACGATAATGTCCCAAAAGGTGCTATCTGTATCACACAGTCTGTTTCTTTCTAACGGTAATTGGTAGAGCCTAGAGCCTCATAATGTGTATTAGAATGATCTTATTATTATAGAATAACAAATACTGAAAATAAAGAGGTATAAAATACAAAAAAATAGCTTTTTAGGACTTTTTACGTTTTTTTCTAACTACAGATAATAAATAGGTACTTAGGCACTTAAGATTTTCATAAAGTCTTTATTTCTATAACAACGGCGACTATAAATAAATGGGTGATTCTACAGGCGTATCAACCGCCGTCAGTCCACTGTCATAAATATCAAAGCAATGGGCCATAATATGCTTTAAATTAGATCAATTATTTTAAGAAGTATGGTTGCTTTATACCACTGTATGAAAGTTTACAGCTTATTGTAGCTCATAATTTCAATATTTTTAACAGCAGACTGACGGCGATTGATACGCCTATATTTGATAGTACAGTTAACCCTTCTCGTCCGAGTCCGTCTTCATTACAAAGATACAAGGTTTTTAAGTCCGTAACAGAAATTATTCCCCAAGTTGCGGTTTGCATCTAGTACGAGCAGGTCTACGGGATACTAGAAAACGAACGTGCTTTCCGCTCAAGGTGGAAAAGATACTCTGGGGGCTCATTATTTATTACGAGTAGATTTGGCGGGAAGAAGTAAGGATTTACAGAGAACCAGGCAAAACAGGTATTTTTTTTAAATATACAATAATCCTAATCAGATAATTCAAACTGAGGATTTTTGAACTATATTCATAATCCTATTCATCAGAATGTGATTATTGTATAATGATAAATATCATGTTTCAATAATAGTTTTCATCATCATCATCATCATCATCATCATCATCATCAGCCTATTCTTGTCCACTTCTGGACATAGGCTTCTCCAACTGCACGCCATTGTAAGCGATCCTCGGCTACTCTCATCCAGCTTTTGCCAGCCACCCTGCACAAATCATCGCTCCACCTAGTCTGAGGGCGTCCCACACTACGCTTGCCGATCCGCGGTCTCCACTCAAGAACACGTTTACCCCACCGGTTATCGGTTCTTCGGCTAATATGGCCAGCCCACTGCTACTTCAAATTGCTAATTCGGTGAGCTATATCGGTAACTTTGGTTCTCTGACGGATCACTTCGTTCCGAATTCGATCCTTCAAAGAAACTCCGAGCATAGTTTAAATAGTTTTCACTAACAGATAAAGAAATAGAAAATCTAGCTGCAGAAGACACCTACTATTCAAGCGATGGTATCGTAGCTTCACCAGAAAAGTCTACGTGGACCACAATGCGATCTCACCATCGACACAATCTGAGCAAACAGTACCCTAACCGTAAGTTTACAGTGACCGTGCTCGCTAGTGACTGCGTAACGATAGAGAATTATAGTTCTACAAAGTAACCTTTAGGAGCGCTGTACTATTCTCCATACTAATTGGATACCTCTGGGAGGCCATCATCATCATCATCATCATCATCATCACTAGAAGCATTGATATACTGAGCAGGTTACGTGCCCGCGTCTTAACAATTGCACTAATTGCAGGTTAAAAATAAATTTAAAAAGTGCTATCGCTTACGCTGCGCTCCACTAGTAGTTACAAGAAAAACGCAGCTAACTCTGCAGGAACCCTAATGAAGACAATTATCAGATAATATATCAATTCGGACTTTTAAATCTCTTACGAAACTTAAATATACTGAATCTTTATACTGAGCGTAAAGCTTTTCTATTATTAAAATGTAGAATCGACTTCCATTGCATCTGTTTTGTAGGTCATCAACAACGTTGTATTATACGTTTATGAAACGTGTATTGTCGCACAATTTTTGAATGGGGGACACACATCATAATTATTCTTTTAATAACCATAAGGAAAAATTCGAAAGGTTATTTGACGTTAGGGTGAAGGAAACGTTAACACGTTGGACCGGTAATCCGGAGGTACCGGGTTCGATGCCCGGTCTCTTCGGCCAGGTTAC
The DNA here is from genome assembly GCA_905147355.2 of Apotomis turbidana. Classification (NCBI taxonomy): domain Eukaryota; kingdom Metazoa; phylum Arthropoda; class Insecta; order Lepidoptera; family Tortricidae; genus Apotomis; species Apotomis turbidana. The sequence continues at coordinate 23,922,991 of LR990293.1, forward strand.
GCATTTCAATTTTTCATTGTGCTTTGATCTTTGTAATAATGGCTTACCGTTGTAGATATTAGATTGTATATTTTATTGATTGGGTATTCATTGAAAATTTGTTGTGTAAATAAAGCATATCGCTAAAATAGACATATCACGGTAATATTTGGGATGGCTGTCATTAAATATATAAATTTCACCCAATGATAAGTTAGAACTTATTTATTAATGATTAGTTAGGACTAGTTTAAGGCTATTTTTTTTGCACAATACTAAAAGTAAAATATACAAATGACGGATTTAACCCCTTAAAGCATTCTTCATCAGACAACCAAAACATATGTTATTCTTCGTAAAATAAACCATAGCACCAAGCTAAAAATATACCCTTACATTGCGAAATGAAAGCAATTCGAGTTGTTAGCAGAAGTGTGGTTGAGCCGTAATGAATCTAATAGAGATATTGCGTTGGTTCGTGATCGTGCTTCAGTTTCTGGAACAAGTTTACTTTATTTTAAAACGCTGAATAGATGAGATACGAAGAAAGCGATTTCTTTATATTACGTACTAGAGGTTTTAATTCAAAGTTATAGAAGAATCGCCGTTACAGTACCTTCATTATATACCTAAGGCGGTTAATTAATGAATGTCCCAGATCGTAAGTGTTTGTTTTTACGAATTACCCGTAGTTGGCCTAAAGTAAGTCTTGCCTTGACCAGGAAGTGGAATTTTGTCCCCAGAAAATCCCACTTACGAGTACGGTCTATGGTGAAAAAATAGAGCTTAATTTGTCGTTTCAAAACAGATAATTATCTCTTTGCTTTCTATCTGCAGCAGATAGAAAGCAACGAGATAATTCTATCTTTGAGCAGTACGCCTCGTGAGTCACACATTGTTATTGCAAAGAGGTCGCTTTACCCGATGATGATGACTACCATAAATATAATGAAAAATATTGTGAGTGCCTATAAAATTTCAGGAATTCCATCGATTCCTAATGGATCTCGTCTTCCGATCTTCACCAAAATTTTATGGGACCAACCTTGAGATGTCTATTCATGAACTTCAAAAAAAAATTTCAACTCATAAATGACGGAGTTCTGCAGTAACGAACATAAAAAAAAGACATACAACCGAATTGAGAACCCCCTCCTTTTTTAAAGGGTAAAAAAAATCTATATAGTTTAAAATTACTTAAGTACCTACAAGGTTTTACAAGAATGTGTTGAGAATGCGATCCGCAGATAAGAATCCAGAATCTGAACGTCTAGCATAACTTTGACACGGGAGTCTTTGTCGCGACAAGTACTACCTGTCACTTTCCTTTCAATATCGTGCGAGCAAGACAGGTGACGATATCGCCCCCTGCCGGCTATACGGCCACATCTCAAAAAAAAATTTTTTTTGGATTATTGCAGATTCGTAGTCAGAATAGGTTAATTTACGACCTTATTTCGAGAGCCATAAGAAAAAGTGTCCTTAAGAGCCTTTTTTCCACAAGTGGCCTTATGGATCTGACCAAAAATTGTCAGTTGACTCCCTGCAAGACAGCCACTTTTCAGTTGTGGCTGTATAGCATAAATTTGTAATATTTTTTTTGAGTTGCGTCTCATAGGAATAACGTATATTCTAGTATTATTACGATGAATCCCTTTAAATATAAGCGAAATAAACGTCATTGTGCGCTGTTGAGCCAAACTGGCGCGCAATACTCTGTTGTGGAGTAAACTAGGCTAAGACTGGTAGTGCGTAGCACATCAGTTGTTGCTCCCCAAGTAGTTCCCCTTAGTCTGTGGAGTATGTAATTCGGCGTCTGTAGCTTCTTCGCATATAGGTAAGACTGCGGTCTAGAGTGACACAAGTACTTTTGTGTAGGATTTAATTTAAGCGCAGTCTCTCTGAAGCATATATTTGGCTCATATTTTGCTTCTTTGTTGCAAGGATGGAATGTCGCAACTTCTGTTTTACTAGCATTGGGGCAGCCTAATCAGAAATGTCATTCCAGATTGCGAGTAAGAGCTTCCTTCGAGGATTTAAATTTGCCATGCTGGTTTGTGATGGCGATGTCATCACCATAAACATAAATTTCCGACTCTCTGTTTTCGGAATCGGTCCTGACCCACTCCTGTTCAACCTATCCTGCTCAACACACGATATGGGTTAAACAGGAGCAGGGCCAGGACCAATCCTTGAGGTAGTCCATTGTTCAGCTTTCTGACTTTGCTCGGAGTGCTTCCGAGGTAGACGATAAATTCCCTATTGCTGAGCATAGAGTTGATTAGTCCCACCATCTGCACCACGGTCAGGAGCTTATAGATAAGCTCCTGTCTACATACGCTATCAAATGCAGCTGAGAGGTCGAAAATACTGCCACGGTTTTCTCTCTCCTTTGAGAATCAGCCTCTATGTGTGTTGTGCGCGGCATTTACCTGATCCACGTAGTTTGGACCACTACGGAATCCAGCCTGCTGCACAGGAATTATTTTGTCGACAAAAGGTTCGATTTGATTGTAGATTAGCCTCTCCAAAAATTTGTAGATGCAACTAAGGTCGGTAACCCTTTGGTTCGTCGCCTGGCTTACCCGGATTGAGTGTGGCTATTTATTATATTTGAGCAGTTGAACTTAGGTGGAATCATATTATCCGAGACTATGTCTAAATAGAACTGTGAGAGCCACGTCCTACATCTTGGGCCAAGCTGTTCTATAAATTCGTTGTAAATACCGACTCACATAAATTGGGACTTTGTTTCGAACCAGTCTTCATCCAGTATTGCTAAAACTAAAAGTAGAAAACGAAAAGCTTATCCTGAACTATGAAAAGGTAATATTGTAAAGAAGTTGAAGAATTCTGGAAAACAGTACACTAATATCAACGGGAACCTAGTCCACGCTAAAACCTAAAAGTATGGGGCCTCCTTGTACATGGTACATGTTAATATATGGTATTATACCTTAAATGGTACATGTTAACACGATAATTAAAGATACAAGTGCCTTAAAGGGAAGGTACCAGATAATCATTAATTATATATGCAAAATGATGATGATATCTGCATCTAGAAAGTTGGTATTAAAGCTGCATGCACTGATTATCGCTTACAGTAACAAAAGTGTTACTGTAACAAAAGTTGATTAATAAAGGTATTTTAATTATTTTAGTGTTTGTATTATAATTTTCATGTTACCATTTTCCAATAATTCTTGTTCGGTTTTGGACGCATCTCAAAATTTCAACAAAATGTTTCTGCAATACGGCCACAACTCTAAGTACCTATCTTAAAGGCCTCGTATCTTAAAAAATATACACGTTTTATAAAAAGAGACGTATTCATGAAAAGCGTTATATCATGTAGAGTAAAAAAAGTTAAATTTAAAATGAATTGACCCAAAACTCAAGGAGTAAGCCCCGTTTTACTACCACGCACTACGCTGCCAAACTTTAACAAGCGATTTCTCGAAAAAATGATTTTTTGAGATGTGGCCGTATAGGAGGCAGGGGGCGATATGTCGCGCGACAAGAGTCGTGGCAAGATGTTCTAGCCCAGATAGACATACAAACGCATGTCTACAACTCTACATTCGTAAAGCCAGCAAAAAAATCTTACAGTTCTTTAGGGCTAAATTCAATAATGAAATATTTAATTCCTACCCATCTTTTGATAAAAAATCGATTTGGGTTAGGTATTATTTTTATACAAAATACAAATACAAATTCTTTATTGGTAACACCAAGTTACATGTCAACAATTTTGATCATAGGTAGGTAGTTAGGTACTTACTTATTTTACAAATAACAGAAAGGTTTTAACTTATCATTATCACTAAACTTAATTTATGGTTATCAGATTGTCTACATTATTAATTACGTTAAATTCGTTGGATATTATTATAATACATTTGATTAGATGACGAATATACAAAATTATCACCATTTGATCACAACGTAACTGACATCAATCTAAACTTCCCAACGTTTTCAAAGCCAACTTAATGAGACCTCACTCTTCCTCTACCCGCAAACTGTAAACAACGTATATTCCGATGGCGAAAACTAATTTTCGATAGAAATCTTTGCACACCACCCTGTAAATAAAAAAACGCAATATCTGTCAAAGAAATCTTTAGGCGCTTACTCCCTTTTTACTCTGGACGACGCGTCGACAGCGAGTCGAATTGGGTTGTAAATTCACGCGAAAATTCACCAGCTGAAAAGAAGAAGGAATTATGTGACATAGCATTATTAGGTGGGTAGCTTCTTTTGAAAAATAGATAGGTATACAATTTTATCAGAGCAGTATTTTCGCAGCTCGTTCGAAAACGTGTTTTTTTTAGGGTTCCGTATCCTAAGGGTGCTAAAGGAACCTGATTACCAACCTTCTATGTAGTACAGAAAAATTAGTATATTTTGGCGGCAAAATACTAGGTACATCAATGAAACTAGTTTTATAACTATATACTAGAAATGAGGATCTGCGAAGTCTTGCCAAGATTTTGTGGTCCTACCCCCATTTGGGGAGATATATTATCGACAGGGGGAATATTTTAAAAGATCACATCATTTTACAAACTTGTCGATTAAAGTGTCATTTTGTATGTAATTTCTCGTGATGAATCGAAAGAGACCATGCACATACTTAATAGAATCAATATTTTCCTAGTGGCGAGATAAAGTTAAAGACGGTTTTACCGACGTAGGTACATATTGTTCCGCAAAACTGTCTTATTTTAGCTGTAGTGTGTCTTTCTCTCACAGGGCTGTATCTTTCTTTTGTAGCTGAAATAGTAGAGGCAGACGATCCGATGAGAGACCGGCATGATTGCCCACACTTCCGACATAAATAAAAATTAAAACATATTATAAACATGGCATGGCATAACCGCTATAAAAACTAGTACGTCTACCTTATTATTTCTATAATGTTGTTTTTTATGTATTTTTAGTAATAATTCTAACAATAAATGGCTCTGCTCTCTGTAACTGACGATTCGAAAGTGCTTGTGCAGCCCTACTTACTTGAATAAATAATGTTTTGACTTTGACTTTATAACTAAAAAAGTTTAAAATTAAAGGCAGTTCAAGACCTCTTAAAACCAAGTTCATACAACGACTTGTTTTTATGAGGTTTTTTCATAATATTAAAGAATGTATATATAACTAGTGCATTTGTATTGCTTAGGCGACTATGAGGACTAGGTGGAGGAGCTGAGGGACATTAACCTTAAAGATGTCCTTTCCTTCTGCAGGAGAACAAGAAGATTCGAGGAAGAAGGCTGTATGGGAGCGCTGCCGGGACAGTAACCGTTGGCTCCAACTGGGAATTGAACGAACGTAATCAAGCGATCGACAGCCCGCCTGTCTCCGGCCGGGCGTCCCTACACCAAATCATCGCCAAATCATCATAGGCGACTATATAACAACAAATGCTACATAAAAAAGTTGAAAATTAAAGGAGCCTCCCATATTGGATGTTTTTTTTAGGTTTTTTCTTTTCCTTGAATGGTTATAGGCACACTTGATATTTGTGAGTATGTATTACTGTGGCCACTAAATAAATAAATAAATAATAAAAATAAAACTATAGCAACAAAAACGACGACGACGCGTTTGGCTCGTTTTGTAGACACCTGCCTACTGAGTCGGCGGTCCCGGGTTCGAATCCCGGCCGGGGCAAATATTTGTGCAAAATATTTGTTCTTGGGTCATGGATGTTATCTATATATGTATTTTATATATTATGTATATCGTCGTCTAGTACCCCTAGTACAAGCTTTGCTTAGTTTGGGACTAAGTCGATTTGTGTATGATTGTCCCTTAATGTTTATTTGTTTATTTAAAAACAATAAAATAAAAACTAAAAAATAAAATTTCTGGTACGGAATGCTGCGTGCGAAAGTTCGACTCGCACTTGGCCAGTTTCTTACCCGACTGAGCGACAGTAAAGACTTGGTTATTACGGATGTTTACGCAAGTATCGTTCCACGGGACACGTCAGGCGTAGACTTGAACAGCTTTTTGATATTGTTTTGGTTCATATGCTTTGAGATACTTTTACACTTGAAAGAACAACATTGTTGACAAAATAATGTTGAGCCCTGCTTTTTACTACTTCTAATCATCCTTAAGTTACGGGTGATATTGATTGTAAATTTATAGCATTTTGTAAAATTGAAATATAAAGTACAAATCAGTATGAGTTTAATAAATAAATAAATAATAAATGAGTAAAAGTAGGCATATGAGTAAGAGTTTGAGTATGAGAACGTGTATGAGAATGAGTATAAGTATGAGGATTAAGTCCGCCTTTTTGTACGATGTGTTTTTCATTTGTGCAATAAAGATTAAATAAATAAATTAAAAGTGCATACAAAACACTACCTACGTGTCCAATACAATAATATCCTTAGGATGCTGCAGAGGCACTGCACTGCATCAGGTATGTTCGCCGATGCGCGTAAAGACGACTTGTATGCCATCAGGCGGAAAAGAATTGCTTCGTTGGTAGCTCGGGTGCGCGGCAGCAGCAACAGCATGCTAGGGATATTAGCTGAACGCCTAGACTGCCCACTCACGAAGTACTGGGTCGAAGACTCGAAGTGACCATAGGCAGGAACAAATAAAGCGCACAACTCGCTATTTACGTTTCCGCGACCACGATGTTATTATCATCTCATACATTTTTCCTGTTCTTTTCTTTGGATGTTATTGTAGAATAAAATACTAACGTAGCGATAAGGTTTAAAATTGTCTAAGATAATATGGAGCGAAAATTGGTCTGAAATTAAATGTTTTTTTTTTATTATTTCATCAATATAGATTATTTTCTCCGTCGCGACAAAAGAAGAATCTTTCAAATTAAAATATTAAAGATACAATACAATACAACAATACTTTATTGCACACCAACAAGAAAAATATTACACGATGATAGAGTAGCAGCAAAAAATATACCACTTGAATATGATATATTTTTTTATTTGCAATTTAATAGGCTCCAAATAAAAATTACCGATAGTATAACATACAAAAAAAATATTCTCTAGATTCGTTCCAATCACTTATTAATATTATTATAAGTTTGGAACTTAACAAACTCACACCATAACGCCATGTTGCATTATTTATGACTATAATTATTTGGATAGAAAAATAAAGTGAAATACCAAATTAGGATTTTGTAATCTTTTGCAATTATAAAAGTGTGGCACCTTTGATAGAGATTTTTTTCCGCTACTGTATTTTTATCGCCATTTTGATCCGGAGATAGTAAAGTTATTATTATAACTCATAAAAGGAACAGGAACAACCAGGGTATAAACCTAGTCTAACTCTAATTACCTGGGCAGCAATAAAACACCTGGATTATCCAAAAAAATAAGCCTGCAAACTACGCAATCAACCTTTTTTACCGGATTACACAATTTCCAGCAAGTCCACTTCTTGAAATAACCGCCCTTGAACTTAAAATTTAATCAGTATGAATAAATTAACAACGGCTGATTGCAGTGTATAATAATATTAAATTGAAGCACAAAAACGAAAAATCTAATTCTGGAATTTAATGGACGAGTTTATTTAAAAAACGTCCAAATCTGTATAGATTTGTTTCTTTCTAGCAACGTCAGTCCTCACAGGATCAAATCTGAAATTTTGACAAAACGAGGGCGAAAAAATGGTAACTAAATTTGGTTAAAAACCGTGGTCAGGTACCCTAGATCAATAATAACTAATGAATCCAAATGCAAAACGGATTAGAAATTTTCACTACCTTGGGTATGCATATTTATAGACAATAGCTAGTATAAACTAGCAATCTGTCACCGCACGCATCATATAGTAAGAAATAAAAAAGGCGGCTGTGTTCTATATAATTTGCATCTGAAAAGAAACCCGAGCAAAATTTATGCTGCCTAAGATTAGGTTACGTGTCGAGGGACTACACATGAGTGTGTTATCTAAAAATCAATGACCATTAAAATATATATTTCATAGTATTGTCATACTTCGGAAAAATGAATGAATGACTGTTAGACCACAAATGTAGGTAGGTATAACTATCAGAGCAGCAGTATTTTTTTAAGGTAGAGTTTTTTATACTTACACAATCCCCATTAACTTAGGATGCACACTTTAAATATACGGCCGTTTTTAAAACGAAACAATCTTAAAAGCTTGTCTGTGCCAGGATAGGCCATAAACAGGACAATTTGTACCTGCCGACATTTTATTTTGGCAATAAAACCAGTCTAATTTCACCGAAATTAACGCCAATTTTACTTTTACGAGCTGTAACCACTTTCGAGTAACCTTTTTAATTTAAGCTGTGACATTTTGAGTAGCTTGTGTGGGTGTCTTAGCAAATTCGTCGTTCGGCGATATTTATATACTAGCTGATCCGGCGAACTTTGTACCGCCTGAAAGTCGATAAATGTAGAGATAGCTTTATTAATCCCAAGGGAACGTTATAAAAAGTATCCTATGTCCTTTTTCTGGTTCTAAGCTACCTTCCCACCAATTTTCAGCCAAATCAGATCAGCCTTTCTTGAGTTATAAATAGTGTAACTAACACGACTTTCTTTTGTATATAAAAAATAGAAGAAGATAGGTATACAAAAAAAAATACAAATGAATGAGCCTCTGAGTCTCTGCTATAGATCACCATTAACATTAATATACGTGTCGAAAAACGACAAATTCTTTACTTATTTATAAATAATAAATATACAAAACGACAAACGTTTAACCATCATAGATTTATGTATGTCTATGATATGAAACAATCTATGAAATAAACTTATGAAACATGTAATGTCATCATTATTCTCATTATTTTCAATGTGGGTACACCAAAATTGTAAGAAACATTCGAAAGGTATTCTTAGGTTAGTGGAGAGATTAACACGTTGGACCGATTCAGAGGCGCCGGCTTCGATTCGATTTAAATTTTTCTTTGTGCTTTCTATATTTATCTTTGTATAAATGATTCTATGAAATGTTTGGCTATAAAACATAGGTCGTTTGGCTATAAGGCCTATCCTACGCGACTTTTTTTATAGAGCGTTTTTAACGTTCAGGTGGCACCTCTCACTTCGACTCCCATTACTGAAATGTTTAGTTTCCTAATCACATTGGTCGCCACACTGACCATTATGTGTCGTATGAAAATCTCATATAATGTAAATTCACGCGGAAAATTGGTTTTTCCAACTACTGCATGTTCCCAATTGAATCGACTATTTTTTAAATACCCTTGAGTAGGTATTATTTTGTTTTGTAAATCTGCATCTTATTACACGCAGATACATCTCTCATGTAACTAAACACAGACGGTACAAAAATAATCTTATTATTGAATTTCCAGCAAATTTTAATCATGCTTAAAGTAGCCAATTGGCTAACTATGTTTGTTTCTAACTCGATAAGCCATGATAAACTGTTTAATACATTAGAAAGTTTTATAATTGTGTAATACCTACTCAAACTTACCTACAGAGTAATTAACCTAAGTGTTAACTCCACAAATACCTAAACTAAGTGGCTGTGAGCTGTACACCTCGTGTTAATTTTTAAAAGGCCTTATTCCTTTTAATATGTTGATTCTTTAGACATTTTTCTCTATGATCAAACTAGTTTCTTGACATAATATTATTCATGTTACTACCTAGAACAGGGCTATTGCGATTTATTGGTATATATTTCAAACTTACAGTTTGAATTTTTCATTGATAATTTTTGTTTCAAAAACTACTCGAAATTGACAAAATTCACGCGGAAAATTGGTTTTTCCAACTTATTTTCGACTATACGCAATGAAAGCATGAAATAGCTATGTTACTACCTAGAACTCTAGGAAAAGTATTATCTACACTTCAAAAATTTGGTTGAAATTATCAATACATTTGTCATAATGCGGACTTGCTAAGGAGCATTAATATTACCTTGCCAAGACGGCTACCTCGCAAGGGCACATATAAACTGTTCAAGGAACGTTTCAGAAGGACAAAGCTGGGTGGGAACTCGCCCCTATCCAGGATGACGAAGTTTTATAATCACGTTCCGCTCTAGGGAGATTGATATATTCCATGACAAGTACTCAAACTTCAGAAAAAGTAACATTGCATATCTGGTCTCCCTGGATTCCGGAGCGTGATGAACCTCTGAATTCGGATTTGTACTATGTCTTTTTATCCGTGTTATTTGTATGATTGTTTTTTATTTGTTTTTAGATGTAAGTGTTTTTCTTTTTATGTACCCGCACTGCCTGCTATTACGCTCAACATAGATTGACTGTAATGGCAGTCACTGCTTAGTAGCAATTTTATTCTTTAAAGAACCCAAATTTTAGCCGTGGTTACCTATAATTGGATAAGCATCCTGTTTGTCATTTGTGTACTTGTTATCTGTTGGTAATCCTTAAATAAATAAAATAAAATACTAAAATAATTATAAAAAAATAATTATTAAAAGGAATAAGGCCTCTTAAATGGCTGACTTTTTTCATTGAAAATGACAACGCTTACAAATAATGTAATCTGAGTAGAGTGATTGATAGTGAGTTTGGGTTTGGGTAAAATCGGAGAAGTTCTTATCTCGATCGCGTAGGAGCAGGCGAGATAGGTATAAAGCATGAATCACATTATGTTGCTCAGGTAGCTTAGTCATTTGGTTTACATAACTTGTGTCTTCTTCTTGTACTCAGTTGGTCGTTTCTGGGATTTCTCACTATGTTTTTTAGAAACTTTTCTTTTACTTGCAGTGTACATATGTCTTTCTTCTTTTATTTATGTTCGGATAAAAAATCAAGGAAGATATGAAATTACTTCCCGGGATCGGATTGAGCTAAGATTTTGTATAGGTATCAGTAACTGATATGGGCTGATGATGATGATGATGACGAGTTCTTAGACCACTATCCGACTCTATTATCAGACTAGCTCCATCGTACCATATTAATTAACGTATTGTCATCGAAGCTACGAAGGCACGTACACTGCTAGACATAAGCATCTCCCATGGCTCGCCTCTGAGCTTGATTTCAGTTTCTCTCCTCCAGTTACCACACGCTGTCCTACGAATGTCGTCGCTCCACCATGTTACAGGGCGCCCTCCCCTTTGTTTACCGATTCGTTGCCTCCACTCCGGACTCGTTTGCCCCAGTGGTCATCGGCTCTACGGCAGATATGACCAGCCCACTGCCACTTCAGCTTGCTTATTCGCTGTGCTATTTCGGTAACTTTGTTTCTCTGTCGAATTACTTCGTTTCGGATTTGATCCCTAAGGGACACACCGAGCTTAGCTCTTTCCAGCTTGCTGAGCGACTTTGAATTGGTGGACTAGTCGTACGGCGAGTGGTCACGTCTCTGCTCCGTAGGTCATGTGAACTCATTAATTAAATAACGAAAACCAACCGAGTTTGGTCTCTTGACAATCATCTCGGTGAGTAGTTGATGGATGATCAAAAAAGGTTAAGCCAGTAAAATTGTAGTCTAGCTTAAAGTTGCAGCCTAGTAAGTTAGAAAAACCGGCAAAGTGCGAGTCTGACTAGCGCACCGAGGGTTCCGTACATCATGAAATACCGCCCGGTGACAGACGGACAGACAGAGGCTTAGTAATAGGGTCCCGTTTTTACTCTGTGTGTACGGAACCCTAAAACTCGAGGAAGCCAAAGCAAAGATTGAACACGAGGTACTTTGATTCTACAAAGAAGCACAATCCATTTAAGCCGAGCAATAACAGTTCTCCTGCTGAGGGGCTACCTCGAAGAACAAAATTCGAAATTTGTACCTTGCCATCCCTCTCGTTCTCGCGTCAAGCTATATTGGAATGAGCGAGACAGTTCGATACTAAGTACGAATTTCTAACATCGGAGTAACCCTCCTGGTTTTCTCTGATACTGAACGTGTTCTGCACTCTTGTGATTTTAACTTTAACCATTTCTTTTAGCATTGGTGCACGCGATAAGTAGAAGTTGAGATTTTGCAAGGACTTTCCTAACTTATACAATAAGCATCTGTGACACTGCAATTCGTAGGTATTATTTTATGACCGTTAGGTAGATTAACATTAACACTTTCGGTTGCAGAATGTTGCAGTGAATCCACTGGCTTAGTTAACAGCTGTCTTTTTTAACCTCCGACGAAAAAAGTTTTACATTTGTATCTGTGTAGTGTGTCTCTCTGTGACATCGTAGCGCCCAAACGTGTGAACGGACTTGAGTGCGGGTTATTCAACAATTTATTTAATTCTAATAGTAGATCAACTTAAGTTTTAGTTGTTAATTATAGTGAATTTTATTGTGAATTCTGACGTTGGGGACAGCAAATTTGTGAGGTGAGTTTCTTATTAACCCTGAATATCTAATGACGTAAAAAAGAAATCTTAACTCAAATTTAATATATATTTTGTGTTAGTAAGCACGTATGGATAACCCACTCGGAAATTGAACTAAATATTAAATTTTACATTCCGTTTCCTACAATATTAAAAAAATACTAAAATTAAAACCGGTTTCTTTCAGCTCTTTTTCTCTACTGCGGTTTCCTTTTTACCTTACCTAAATCTCATAACCTTACAAAAAGTTACTTATAACCTTAATAAAGTTTATTATTTGGTTTCATTACGCTAAAGCGGTTAATTTGGTAAGTACTATGTTAATATAAACATAGCGAATGATTTTCTTGTAATACTTTGGGAAATTGTAAGAATTATTACAATCACGTACGTAACCAACTTCGTTTCGGGGCTTCTTGCAACTTCGTTAACTAACCCAACAGTGGTTACATTGAAAACAGTAAGTCGACAAACATCATTCCCTTGCTCTTATTCCATTTATTTGGGGTCGACTCAGCATGTTTTCTTTCCCCATTCTTCCCTATTATTCTTCATCTCGACGTTTACTTCCTTCTTTTTGATATCATCTTTCACACAATCCATCCATTTCTTCTTTGGTCTTCCTCTTCTTCTATATCCGTCCACATTCATGCGTACGTAAGTCGACAAACGTGTTAACAATATGGAGGTAATAGCAGGACGGGTTCATCACATGCCCTGAACCGCGCCAAATAACCTGCGACCTGCGGCTTTGTTTGAAAAAAATCGGCAGGACCTTACACAAACAACCAATAAAATGCAGCTCTCAGGCGGTTTTCGCGAGTATCAAACAACCTTTTGTAGTGTTTTGTTCTATGTTCTATGGTGTGTGGTGTTAATGCGTCATTGCCTAAGAAAGGTGCATGACTAAGATAAAAACTTTATCAATGTAAATTATTTGTACTTACTTTAATCATCGTTTAATCATCTACGTTTTGGCTAAAATACCTGTTCCATAAATAAATTAAATGTCTTATTATAATCATGTGGAACTGCGTTACTCCAGGGTAGAAAGTTGCTATATATCATAAAATAAATTATATCATAAATATATACATATAATGTTAGCACCTTTCTAACCTGAAGTGGAGTACAGTGGTTTTATAGCAAAACAAAATTTAATAACTTTTTGTTCATAGTCTCGAATTAATACCGCAATTTATTTAACGCCGATTTTATATTGGGAATGAATATGGAGGGTTTTAGAAGATGATTACGACCTAAGAAAATAGTGGCTTGTGTGAAGGATGCTATTATGGAGACGAAAGGATTCAAACGTTAATGACGCAATGATAGGGAAGGATGGAAGAAAGACAAACATACGGCAACAACTTTGAATAAATGAGAACATGATGATTGAGTTTATCAAGTGATAAGTGACAAAGCATCTGTCACTCACACTCGCATTTTGTGAAAACTTGACGGATGCTTTGTCACTTATTTGTCGCGTGATAAAAGCAACCATTATAAACCCCAAGGACAAGGGAAAACAAACTCCTGTCGCGATAAGTCATATTGTCAGTTTACCTACTGTTTTTAGCGGAGTACTGTGCCAATCTACCCAGTAAAAGGGCCTAACAACAATGTTCCACTATTCTGCCCTTTTTGTTAGAACTTCTGCTAACGTTTCGCGAATACGAGTAAGCGTATTTTCTTTTGATAATATAAGTTTCCTAATAGAACAGAGTTATGCTAATAAAATAGGTGCTGGACCCAATCCTGTGATTATTAGGAGGAAAGTTACATTTTTTTTTAATAGGAATCTGCGTCTAATCAATGGTTTATTAAGAGATCATCATTTCAGCCATAGGACGTCCACTGCTGGACACAGGCCTCCTCAATTGACTTCCACATGGGCTGGATAGAAGCGACCCGCATCCAGCGAGTCCCCGCAACCCTGACCAGGTCGTCCGACCACCTTGCGGGTGGCCGTCCTACGCTGCGCTTGCCGGTACGTGGTCACCACTCGAGAACCTTTCTGCCCCAACGGCCATCGGTTCTTCGAGCTATGTGCCCTGCCCATTGCCACTTCAGTTTGCTAACCCTGTTTGCTATGTCGGTGACGTTAGTTCGTCTACGAATATCATAATTTCTGATTCTATCACGTAGAGAGATCCCGAGCATAGCCCTTTCCATAGCTCGCTGAGTGACTCTGAGCTTCCTTAAGAGGCCCATAGTTAGAGACCACGTCTCGGCTCCGTAGGTCATCACCGGTAATACGCACTGGTTGAAGACTTTTGTCTTCAAGCTCTGAGGTATCTTGGACGAGAAGACAATTCGCAGTTTCCCGAACGCTGCCCATCCGAGTTGAATCCGTCGATTGATCTCTTTCTCGAAGTTGGACCTGCCTAATTGGATCGTCTGACCCAGATAGACGTATTCGTCGACAACTTCGAGGACCGAGTTCCCAACCAATACTGGGGTGGGTGCTACATGGACATTCGACATGATCTTCGTCTTGTCCATGTTCATCTTAAGGCCTACCTGTTGGGATACTCGGTTGAGATCATCCAGCATTATACCGAGATCCTCCAGCGTCTCCGCCATGACCACGATATCGTCAGCAAACCGAAGGTGCGTGACGTACTCGCCATTTATGTTGATGCCAAGTCCTTGCCATTCCAAGAGCTTGAAGGCGTCTTCCATTGTGTTGGTGAAGAGCTTCGGAAATATTACATCTCCTTGTCTCACACCTCTCTGCAATGGAATCGCCTCCGTACACTGGTCTTGTACTCGGACTGACATAGTGGCGTTGTTGTACACACTCCTGAGCACCTCGACATACCGATGGTCAATTGGGCATCGCTGAAGGGACTGTAGTACTGCCCATGTCTCGACGGAATCAAAGGCCTTCTCATAGTCCAAAATAAATAAATAATAATAATACCAAATTTCAATGGACCTTTTATAAAAAGAGATTCCGGTAACGCTTTGGAATTCCCAACCCTAAAACGCTAAGAAAACATGATAATATTTTGTAAATAAGACCCTTCCCGCACCGGAGGGCCACTTTAACCTTTTTGGACCTCTAAATGATAATACATAAATATTATTGTGTTTACTTTCGTCTGACCTTGGAATGTTCCGTACCTATTATTAAAAATAAATATCACTGTTTTTTTCTTGTAGAATTGTGGTACAACGGACCATTTTGAACAGTTCAGTGTTTGATAAGCGATACATACCCCGGGGATTTCGGTGCACGAATAATTTGATACAGGTTTAAATAAATAAATAAAACACGTCCACGGACAATTTTGAAAATTGCTTGCGGCACAGATAAAACAAATCTTTAGTCAAAAACGGCACTAGGCATTTGCCTTTATATAAATACTGTGAGAAATTTCAGTCTATAGACAAAGTGCCAGTTTTGGGATGATAAAAGTCGCAGTCCACAGACGTGGTGCAGTATCACCAGTCCTAATTTATGTCTCTCGACGTTCAACGACACAGGTAACAGGTTTGGCTGAATTCAAGACAGACTTATGCGCAGTGCGCAGCGCTAATAGCCTCATTTTTAGGGTTCCGTAGTCAACTAGGAACCCTTATAGTTTCGCCATGTCCGTCTGTCCGTCTGTCTGTCCGTCCGCGGCCTTAGCTCCGTGATCATTAGTACTAGCTGAAATTTGAATCTAAAAAAAAAAACTTTATCGGGTACCTCTCGTAAGTACACCTAACGTGGGGGTGTTTTTTTTTCGTTCCAACACTAGATGTGGGGTGTCGTTGAATAGGTATTTTAATAATTATAGGGATCTTCAAACATAATTTTTTGATAAAGTCAGCAGTACCATTGTAAATATTCGCTCCGGAAATCCACAACAAATATCCGTTATCACATGGAATTAAGCAGGTAGTAAATCCTTATTGGAATTGGCACTAACCAATGAATTATTCGCATATGGAATAAAATTAGGTACGGAAAATGCAAACAGTTATTACACACAGCCAGTAAATACGAGTATCAAATACATTCATTCCTGAAACATAAATTAATGCATAAGTACTTGGTAAAATTAAAGGAAATGACGCAATAAGAAAGCAACATTTTCAATTAAATTAAAAAAATGTGATTGAGGAAGTAATCGCTTTATCCAAATTTTCAATTACCTTAATTATTACGTGCGTGCTGATAGCATGCCGCCGTCACGTAATGATGATTTTACAGCACTCATTGAATTTACTAAATTAATAGTCAAACAATAACGAGAAAGCTTTCCCATGAAAGCTTGTAGCCATCTACATTTTACGTAACATATGATATTTGTCCGGGATATCGATAGTACATTATATTATTACGTTTTTCTGCCAGTAAACTGCTGTGCAGCATTATGTAACCTACTTATGTTACTATTACTTATGCTAATTATACATAACTTATGTTGATTACCAATAGCCCTCAGTTTGTCAGTCCTCCGATTTATGAACTAGCAGCTAACATTTGGGCTACTGTGTACTATACTGTTAACGAATCTTTTTTTTTCAGTCTGGTGATATTTTCGAGCTATTGCTCAATTGGAGATATCGCAATGGCTCGTTGAATTTGGCCTAAATCGCGTGCTAACGTCGCGTGTGGCTCACCAGGAAAGCTCTACTTAATTGAGATTTAACCGACCTGGAAACAGATAAGTACCTATGTAATTTTTCTGTATAATGGGCGACTAAGGAGGAGACGTGATCAGTAGGTATCAAAGCACACAGCTGCGTAGATGAATATTATGAATCATCCACTGTGAAATATTTATGTGTAACATACACACTTTTTGAAGGTTTCTTTTTGTCTGTCGGTCTGTACGTCTGTCCGTCTATCCGTCTGTCTGTCTGTCCGTCTTTCCGTCCGTCCGTCCATCCGTCCGTCCATATGTTTGTCTGACTGTCTAGTCTGTCAAGAAAATAGTAAAAACAGAATTAAACAAATACTTAAGTGGGACTCCCATACGAAAAACATGATTTTCATGCATTAACTTTTCATTTCATTTGTATGCGGCGCCATACATACCAGGTGCAAACTTCACTTAACCCGGCCAGTTAAGATGGGATAAGTGTTTGTACGGAACCCTCGTTGAGCGAGACCCACGCGCATTTGGCCGGTTATTTTCTCAAGAGAGTAAGCGTTTAAGAAATATCAAGTTTTAAATTGCTAATTTTAGTAATTTGATAAGAGTAAATGTGTAAAATGACTTCATAGAAGTAGCAAAATACTGCTTAAGCAAAGAATGAGTCGTTAATTTTAATAAAAAGTACTGTCTCTCGACTCCTTAAAGGTTTCATTTTCTTCTTATTACACTATTAAAGTAAGTTAGAGTCGGCAACGCCTTGGCTCTGTAACTTTTAAGTAGCTGGGTTGTGTTTAAAGAACACTTAATTT
Source organism: Apotomis turbidana (assembly GCA_905147355.2). Classification (NCBI taxonomy): domain Eukaryota; kingdom Metazoa; phylum Arthropoda; class Insecta; order Lepidoptera; family Tortricidae; genus Apotomis; species Apotomis turbidana. The sequence continues at coordinate 23,940,707 of LR990293.1, forward strand.
ATATTTAAACTTATAGTCAAAGCGACACAACACACAACTTTGTAACAAGAATTATTTTTTAATTAATTACTGTCAGCGCAAAAAAATACGTTATATTTGATTTGAATAAATTTCGTATAACATATCGCACGTTTGCCGGAACAACGTGACATATCGAAAATAATCAATTTATTTTTATTCCATATTTGAACCCGCCATTATTTAAATATATTTACTGCAAAAACGTGGCATTTTTTAACGTACAATCAACAGAGTTATGCAAGAAAGAGACCGCAGTACGGTGACATTTTATGATGTAGCGATATCTCTTTCGGTTATCTTGCTTACTTCGAAAATGTGTTACGTCAGTTGTCCTGTGTCGTTCGGAGGGTGAAGTGCTGCCAGTTATCGGCAAAAACGTGACATCACGAGTATATCACGTTTTTGTTGTAAAGGTAAGTTTCAAACGAATTATTGTATTTTCTTCGATACTGTGATAAGTGCATTTAACCCGATTTTATTGAAAAACACACATAACAAAGTGTAGTAGTCATGTTATGATATCACGTTTTTGTTGTAATAATAATACTTCTTCACTGTGATATTTCATCATAAAACATTGTAGATGTTAACGTTTTTTCTGAAGTAAATTTAATGTTGCGATTATTTATTGATATCTAGTTTTTCTAGCAAAACAATGTTAGTCGGATGTATTGATTATCGTAATGCCACGTTATAACTGCTAAAACAAATCAATTAAAATGATCGTTTTTTTATGCAGATGGGATCACGGTGTAAACGACTGGTAGCCTTGGCAACAAAATCACAATGTCAACATGAGGTTTCCACTACCGAAAAACAAACGAATCTAGTTTCTAATGAAGAAATTGCAAAAAACGGGTCTGAACCGCCTTTATCCATGCAAATGGAGGCAGACAATGAGTACCCAAAGCCCGCCAAACGCAATCGCCGCGAATCAAGCACTTCATCCAACAGTTCAACAGGTAGTTCAGCAAGTAGTTCATCCAGTAGTTCATCCAGTAGTAGTTCAAGCAGTGGCCAATCATTCATTGAAGAAACTGACGACTCTGTAAAAGATCCCGACTACCAGTGCAAAGAAAATGTGTGTATTGAAAGTTCTGACGACGACTGGGATATGTCTGCATCGTTTGTCCCATCTTCAAACACCACTAAATTGGCCGATGACATACACGTTGACAACACTGACATGATTTCTAACGCCCCAAATGAACCACATTTAATCGGAACAGAAAATGAACCAAGCACAACAATGCCGGACTATACTCCCACTAAAAAAGGAAAGAAAAGACCAAGACAGGAAAGTAATTGGAAGAAAAACATTGCAAAGGCATTAAGAAACAGCGGAAAATCATACCAGTCACCAAAAACTAAAAAAAATATTCCGGAACGTCAATTAAAACCACCTTGCAAAGAAAATTGTACATTTAAATGTCGATCAAACATTACAGAAACCGAAAGACAAGAACTCTTAAAACAGTACTGGAATTTGGAAGCAATCGAGAAACAGTGGATGTTTTTAGCTAATAGTATTGAATTGGTGGTTCCAAAACATCGCTATGTTAAGATTAGTTCAGACGGTAACGTTGCTCCAACGCGTCAAAATAACAACGCCTTCTTTTTAACCGTTTCTGGTAAAAAAATCAGAGTATGTAAAACTTTTTTTAAAAATACGTTTTGTATCAACAACCGACCGATAGAAACAGCTTTGCAGAAAAAGAATACAGACACCAATATTTCCTTGATAAAAGATCAACGTGGATGTCATGGAAATCATGCCAAAGTGGACGAAAACATTAGGAAAGAGGCTAAAGCTTTCATAAAGGCAATACCTAAAATAGATTCCCATTATACCCGAGCTACTTCCAAAAGACACTACATTGATGGAAGCAAAACCATTGCTGACATTCACAGGGACTATGTTGAACAATGTAAGGCCCAAAATAAACCTTTCGCAACTTACGTGACGTTCTACCGCATATTTACTACGGAGTTTAACATATCTTTTTTTATTCCCAAAAAAGACTTATGCGACGTTTGTGAAGCATACAAAAATAGTAATAAGGAGAAGGAAGCTAATAAAGAAAATCACGAGAGCCATATTAAAGAAAAGCAACTGTCTAGACTTGAAAAGGATAAGGATAAAAATAGCAAGGATACTGTTGTTGCTGTTTATGATCTTGAAGCTGTCGTTCAGTGTCCCAAAGGAGAAATTTCAGTGTTTTATTATAAATCAAAACTAAACGTGCTGAATCATACGGTTTACGATATTAAAACCAATGTTGCCGAGTGTTACGTATGGGATGAATCGAATGCCAACAGAGGTGTTAATGAAATTGGAACCTGCGTGTTCAATTATCTGACAAAGATTTCCGAGACGGGAACAGACCTTAAAGTCGTGTTTTATTCCGACAACTGCGCGGTCCAGCAAAAAAATAAGTTCATGATTTCTATGTACTTGTATTCTGTGCAGAACTTACCAAATATAAAGTCGATCACACATAAATACCTTATAAAAGGTCACACGCAGAATGAAGGTGATTCAGTTCATTCTCAAATTGAAAGAGAAGTTAAAAGACAGCTAAGATCCGGGCCTATGTACACCCCTGATGCTTTTGTTGGTGCCATTAAAGCAGCTAGAAAAAAAAGTACGCCATTTCAGGTGCATGAAATGTGTTACGAAGATTTTTATGACTGGAAAAGTGTGTGCACTCAAATGAACTTTGCATTGCAAAAAGACGAAGACAATAAGCCTGTCAAACTTATGGGGGCTAAAGTTATAAGAGTTCAGAAAGATACTCCCAATGCTATATTTTTAAAGGATTCGTATGCCAAGAACGAATTTCAGAAAGCTATTGTAATTAAAAAGAAAAGGGATGCTATCATAGAACTAAAGAAAGCGTACACTATGAAACCTGGCATATCAGACCGGAAAAAAGCTGATCTCATGGATTTAGTAAACAAAAACTTAATTCCAAGGTACCATAAGACTTTTTATGAAGCTTTGTAGTATCTTTTTTATTATTTTATTAAAATATGAATAGTGCCTCAAGAAAAGTAATTACAAGTCTGAGTAGATTAAGTGAAACATAATGTTTGAACTACCTTTACCAGTGTGCCATATACGTATTGTTAATGTAAGTTATTGATTAGGTATTGAATTGCAATTTAGGTTACAGTGGCAAAGCTCAGTATTTAATAGTTTATATTTATAATAATTATGACTGATCTCAAGTCTTTGTGATACTTTAATTATAGCTGATCTCAATAGGGTTGTGTAACCTTATTTGTATTGATAATGTTCTGATTTTAGTAATAAGTAATACAGTAAAATATAAGGTATTTTTGATAGCATATTGATGCAGCTTATTTGTTTTAACTCTGCTGAAAAGCGTTTATGTTACTTAATTTTCATATCTTTATGTACGTTTTTTTTTAAACTTAAGTTGGCGAAATGAGCCAAATATAAAAAAAAAAATCTGTTTTGGTTACTTTTTTCCTTATATTTGTAGACCTTTTTCAATAAAAAAATTATATAGAAAAACGTGTTTTAATGAATTAACTCAAAACTTAACAAAAATAGATATCACCAAAAAAGTGACAAAGCATTTTACAACAGTCTTTGATTTCCATTATATCAAGAAAAACGTGTCATGATTTCAGTTTCTTTTTTGATGACACATTTTTACCAAAAATACTATATTAAATTAGTTTGTGACTACATCAAATCGAAGTTGGTTAGTGATAGTTTATTTTTAAAGTTATTTTCATATCAATGAGTCTATTATTCAGAGTTTATGATTTTTTTAAAGTTTAAAACACGTCTCCTGTAAAATCGCGTTTTTTGAGATATCACATTATTCTGGCAAACGTGCGATATCATAAAAATCTAATTATTTTAAAGCATTATACTGACGTTTTTTAGTCCAATCCATTTTGCCTTGAAGCTTTGCAATGTAATTAAACGACGCAAGCGCACCCGCCTCAAATGGCTACGAGCGCGCGCCGATTTTGACCGAACAAACGCGGAAGGTGTAGCGCGGAACGGGTAGTAAATTCCACTTACGTCCTAGGGTGACGAAATTCTTTTTTAGCATCAGATGGCGCTGTACGGTTGGCGCCGCGCGCCCATACTACAAGTCCTACATAGCACTGTAAATATATGTTACCTGAAATAATTTCTCTCCATATCTAATTTTAGAATTGACAACCTTTTATATATCTAACAGATATGAATTAAAACAGAGATCGAATGAGCTTTGCGTCGTGTACACCCTAAAAAATATTTGACTTTATTTTTCTGTAATAATATGTATAAAATAAAAAATGTACATAAAATAACTGATTTCAGTTCAATAACTTCGACAACTATCGCATAGAGTTGTACCTAGTCTTCGACCTATCCGCGAAAAAAATAACTGTCAACAATGACAAGCTCAACGTCATTTGCTTTTTTTTAATTAGACACAAGACCAAAGTAACCATTTCACTGTGGCAATTAAAATTTGTTTTTTTTTTCATCTGATTATGATCTATGGGATGGAGCCACACAGTAGCATATATTCCATTGTGGCATAGTTTTGGAGTTACAACATTTCGAATGAGTAAATTAATAATAAAATTATTAGTAATCTTAGGGAAAATATAAAAACAGTGATTACGTCCTCTCTATAAGCAAAATACAGAAAAGTAATACAATTGTAGTCTTAAAATATGGAATCTTGTCAATTGTATAACAGTAGTATAAAAGTGAATGGCTGGCTGCTTGAATTATACGATGCCGTTTTCAAGTTTTTTTTTTATCTTATGTATATCTTATATACCTACATAGGAAGCAGAACGAGTCAAAGGCTAGTCCAAGATCCTAGTAAAATATAGGTAATATGTCGTTAGTTTCCGATAAAGTTACCGCATTTTTTCCGCAACAATACAACTCAATTTTAAAAAGTTCTATAATGTATTTCAGTGTTAGATTTATGTTACTTTTTGGAGTTGAGATTGTTTTGCGAAAAAAGGACTCTTTAGTTACACGCGTTGCGAGTAGAAGGAATCTAAATTGACTCAATTTGACAAAAATATGAAGTTACAGTTTTGTCGAGGCGGCTCTTGTGTCGAGTGTCAAGCTCTAATTGTTGCTTGTTTCTTGACATCCTTACAGAGAAAAGACAGTATTTATTTAAGGACAGTTTGCAATAGTTAAAGCTATATGAAACTACGCGCTGATAACCGCACTTGTAGCCTACGCGTGAGCGTGCACTAGAGTGCTCACTGCTACCAGTTAGGGCTAGTACAGTTGATTGATTGATTACACAAATAAACAACAAAAATATAGTTTCAAGGCGGCTTTTACGGAGAGAAAATAGTAACCCGTCTGTAATATTTTACTCTGTGGTCAAAAATTGTATGTGCGCGTACACGGCTTGGGTCTGTAGGTATTTTAACTTGAAAAAGCTACTACCGATAATGAGTTGCCAACAGTTCTTTTGAAAATATATTTTAAATATGTCGTGTTTTTGAGAAAATATAAAAACATGCTGTAAAACACAACTGTAGTTGTCTTTTATGTTATTTTTTCATTTGCATGATTCCTCAAAACGTACGATAAAAATATTAAACAATGTACAAACGCGAAAATGTCGGCAGTATAAAAACAAACTCCACTTAAGAGCATACGGTAAGCACGTTTAGATACGAGGTAATTTAAGCCTTTAGTACTCTCTTAAGAGGCATGAATCTCGGAGAGATCGCCGGCAAGGTTGGACGAAAGAAGACATTAATGGTCTTAACTACATATTGTTGTAAGCTTATATGGCTCATTTAACTGAAATGTAGCTAACAGCAAGACTACGCGCCGCGAGCGAGGCTAATAGACTTGGTACAATTTTTGAATAACCATGACTTTTTATCGATAGTTCTAGCTGTAAGGATATACGTAAAGCGGCAGGTTATTAATTTTTGTTGACTTTGGTTTTACCGACATCTTTTTTTTAAATTGTCAATTTGATTCTCTATAATAGGCGCAAGTATTTTAAAGACATTATAAAAAAAATACATGAAAATCGTTGCTTGTGCTTATAGCATTTGAGCGTTGCCCTCGACTTTCCTGAGGTCCCATCTTCAACTACCGGCATGGTGAATGTTTTAATAAAAAAAAACGATCTACACTTAGCAGAGATATAAGTGAAAAAAAAAAGTATACTTAAGCTGTTTATTTCATAGAAAGTTCTTAACAATACATAAACAACTTAATTTCTAATCTTAAATACTAGGTAATTGTTAGAGTTAAGAACCTATTATTTTCACTTTTGATTAACAATGCACCTTGTTTGGTCACTAGTTTTATTTTCAAGATCAGTCATTAACTCGCTTGAAAATCTAATATATATACGCGGGAGAATACACATCCAAGTAAGATAAAATAACAAGAGACTAAATACGATCTAATACAATCTAAGCATGATTTGAACCTGCGACCTCTACGTTTCCGGCGTATTGCTATACGCTGGATAAAAAGATTCTATAAAAATATTAACGAGAGGCTTAGATAGACGTTAAAGTATTTAAAAAAATTGTTTCGTAATAAAATAAAATTACAGAATTTTTAATAACAAGAAACTGCATAAATCCGAGGGAACCCTGAAATACGAATTATTAACGTTTGGGGTAAAACACTAGAAAATGGTACTTTCCGCTTATCATGCAAATGTTATGTTGCCTAAATAGGAGCATAAAGATATCACGAACCTCTGGCGTCGTGCTGAAAAATAAGTGCTGGTTATGAGCCACAAAGCCAAATAAGCATGTATTTTTAAGGCGCATTTTGTTACAAATGATCTTGTTTTTATGTTTGTTTGGGCACAAATACTACGGTTTGTTTTGCCGAAATGATAAATGTAAGTTTAAGATACTTAAGTTAAAATACTAAAATGAAATGTAAAAGCAAAAATAAAAGAAAAATTAAATTCTAAAATATATGTATTAAGCAGTTTACACTCACGTAACATTGTCAGGAATACGAAAACGAGTAAGTATCCGAATTCGAAACGTCAGGCCGTTCCTGACAATTTTGCGTGGCTGTAAACCTCTCAATACATTTGTTAAATATGTCTCACAAAAATCTTAATGAGATTCTAAAATACAGTATTTTAACCAAGTTTTGTTAATTAAAAAACTAAATTGTATTGTTACTTAATTAAAAAAACTTAACGAACGTGCCCATTCGGGTCAAAACACAATTCTAATTGACGCCGTTCGTGCCATTGAAACAAATCTATGTCGTGCAACGTAAATATTTTCGGCACGATTGACGCAACCTTGCACGTTTTTGTCACATCACACCTTCAAGAAAGAAGCGCACTCGCACCTGAAAGGCCGGCAACGCACTTCCGGCCTATATGGTAAGGAATTAAGTTTAAGTATGTTTATTACCATGAAGACATAAACTTAACTTCTTGATATTGTATGGGCCAGACAGTCCGTTGGACTTATTTACGTTGCTTTATGAAACGGCCAAGCCATACCTTTGAAGCCAAGGTGTAGGATTAGTAAACTCAGGGCTCAGGGGCTTGGCTTTTCCAGGGTTCTGATAACTTTTTTAGAGCGAAAGCGTTATGAGCATGTGAGTCTTGGCCGCCAATTTTACATGAAATGTTTTTGGTGGGATAATTTTTCATCTTAGGATTCCTGATAGACTATACTAGTATAGGTACTTAATATTATTTAGTGACTTAATTGAGCTAATATTGCCACCCCATACTCCGCAAACGTGCTTTCGTTGCATATGACCAGGAATCACGCATCGCCCCACCACAATTATTAGAGATGGGTGATAAATACTTTGCGATCTAAAGTCGCAGTGATTGACTATTGAATAATACCTATTACAAGGTTTTTTATATGATATACGAGAAATGGAGAGATAGATCGTCTGGTGATGAGCAGTCTCGTCTAAGGACACCGGCATTTCGGAGGAGAATACGTTTTTTTTAAAGGTGTAAGCGGTAAGGTGTAGTATGGGTACTCAGTCATTTAGGTCCTTTCTCTGCTACTACTGATATCTGTTCTACCTGTCAAATAACTCCTGTCACTAATAACTTTTTGATGTCAAACACGTCACTTTACTCCATCTGAAACACGTAGTAATCATAATTTGACGTTATAATCTTCATATCAGTTCGGTACATGCCGTACATGACTTCTAGGTCTTTCATCTTTCTTCTTTTGTTTATATCTGTGATATATTTTTTAAGGACATGATTACATTACAATAAGCTACGTAACATGAGTAACAGGCGTAACGACGTGATATTTCACAGTGATTTCTTCGGAACTAGAACTACAGTGACAGTGATTGAAATCGAATGGTTTCCCCCATAACATTACAGGAATCATAAAAACAAACAGCTCCGCTGTTAATAGAAAAACGACGTAAGAGCCTACGAAGTCCATACACACATACAGTGGTGTTGCTCTGAGCCGTAGACAGACGTCGAACACCTACGTGGTCCATCATAAGTAGCTAAGGCAAGGATTCTAGGACGTTTATTTTTATTAATCTATCCGATAACGGACAATGGATATTGGATATAGCCTTTTGTTTATCCTTATTGTAATATCAAACCATCAAACAAAATCATCGAGCTCTTGTTACTCTCAAAGGAACCAAAATAGCCAATTATAAGAAACATTTATATTCACCCGTAAACTAAATAAATATTAAGGGACAATCTTACACAAATCAACCTAGTCCCAAACTAAGCAAAGCTTGTACTTTATTGCAAACTAAACTAAACATAGTATTTTGTTACAATAACAATTTCAGATTTCGGTTGGGCATGGAGGCGCAAAATCAGAGATGGTACTTCATAACATTACGATATTTTATATATTATTTTGCAGTCAAAAGTGTGAACTGGTCAAAAGGACTTTTAACCGACAAAAACAGGCAAAACTGCTTTTGACTGAGCGTGTTGGTCAACAGTAGTTTTGCCTGAAAATCATTGGTTAATAGTACTTTTCTATGCATCCGTACCTGACCCCGGCTCCCCTGTGCAGACCACGGCCCAATGACTAGATTTCGTATTAATATTAGTGTCTGTTCAGGTGTCGGGCGTGAGTTAGACTGCAGCTTACCTACGTCGCGAAGTTTTTGTGACAATGGCTTCAAATGTTATCAAATGTACAGGATGCAATATAGTGATCAGTGAAGTTTTAGCTTTTGTAAAAAATAAACTCAATGTTATGAACGAGGACAGTCTGAGTCAAATATGTGTGACGGCGTTTACGCCAGAAGAAATACGTTGTGCGAAGAAACTGTTATACGATTCTATTCCGACGGATGACCAAATTAAGACGCGTAAGGGTGATAAGAAAGCCCGTCGAGATATTGACGATATTATCTCGCTCTTGAAACAGACGAATTCTGACTTTGTTCCGATATTTGTGGCCCGAGATCTCCAAAAACTGCCGCCGATCACTTTCTATCATGTCGATGTGACGCGTCTCCTTAAGGATATCCTGGTCTTAAAGGAGGATTTGAAGGCAGTACAAGAGCGTGAAGAGCGTTACATCACAGTGGATACCTTCCAGATGTTAAAGAAAGATGTAGATGACCTAAAATTCTCGTCGATCCAGAATCGCAATGACTACGATAATGTTAACACCAGAAGAGGCAACTACCTACGACTTAACAATTATGATAGTGGGCCTATGGGACTAAAACATTTCACGGAGTCTAGCCCTAATAACAGTGGTTCTTCAATAGATAGTCCTGATTATCCTAACAAACCGGCGGTAATTACGTATCGACAAATATCCACTACAAACGTTAGTCACAACAACGGACAAAACGGCGTAAACAACTCTGTTGGGACTTCAGTACCGCGAATGTTGAATCAGCCGTCTGGTGCAGCGGTAACGATGACTAACACTGAAGCCGCTGTGCCCGCAAAATCACCTATGTCATGCGATGCCAGTGCGCACGCAAAGTCAATGATGTTACACACAGACTTGAACGCGGCGCAATCAAATCAGCGAATGTGCGCGCAAGAATTGCAAACGACTGTAGCGCACGCAAATTCAACCATGTTACATGCAGACAATGGGCAATCAGATCCGCGTATGTGTGCTGAGGAAGTGAAAATATCAATTGCAGATAAACTAAAGGAGCCGGGGCAATGGAAACCAGCAAACCCTTCTGAGGAGTGGACACTAGTGCAGCGGAAGAGATTGAGAAACAGAATCGTAGGAAAAATGGGTACAGCTACTACCGAATTAAGTGGAAATTTTAAAGCGGCTGATATCAATATACCATTGTTCATCTATAATGTCAATAAGTTAACCACCGCGAAAGACATAACTGCGCATGTATACAGTAAGACACAAATAAATGTATCCCTGAATAAAATCAATTTGAAAATTGATCGAGGGTATGACGCATACAAAGTACTAGTCCCTAAGACCAAGTTAAACATATTTTTAAATGAAAACTTTTGGCCGGAAGAAGTACTGTTCAGGCGTTTTGTGAACTTTTCAAGGACCCACTTGAAAAAATAATGAGGACAGACTTAGTGATCAACATAATGGATAATACACAACTCATAAGTAACTGCAAGTTTATATCCTTCAATTGTAAAGGTTTCTCCAGGTCATTGGAATGTGTCAGGACACTATGTGGAACTGCTGATATCGTCGCACTCCAGGAAACATGGTTACTGCAGCACGACATACCGTTACTGGGAACTGCTGACGTAAACTTCGGGTACTGCGGCAATACAGCTGTGGATCCATCGGCGGGCGTTCTGCGAGGCCGTCCCCATGGGGGGGTCGCGCTCCTGTGGCGTAAGAACCGGTTTCCGTGCGTATCCATAATACAGTGTAGGGGTGTTAGACTAGTAGCTATTAAAGTTTCTATGAGTGACCGATCTATGATAATATTCTCGGTATATATGCCTAATGATGAAAGTGAGAACCTAATAGAGTTTACGGAATGCTTAGGTGAAATATATGCGATAATTGAACATGAACAAGTGGATCTAATATATGTGCTCGGAGATTTCAATGCTCACCCTGACACGCGTTTTTTTAAAGAATTGAGCAGTTTTTGTAGGGAACAACATTTGTGTATGGTGGACTCGGACCTCCTGCCGGCAGATTCGTTTACTTATGTAAGTGATAGTCACGGGAGCACGAGGTGGCTTGACCACTGCGTGAGTTCATCAGCAGCCAGACAAACAGTTGTCGCCGCCAAGATACATTACGATGTATTCTGGTCTGATCACTTTCCTTTGGAAATAGTATGTAATTTAAGTAAAATTGTACCTAAAAGTATAGCTGATAATAACGATGCTAGGAATGACAACCATTTGAAGGGGATAATCTGGGGGGAAAGGGATCAATCTCAGATGGATGAATACTTGAGAATATATAATAGTAAATTAAGAAATGTTGATTTTCCAAGGGAACTTGAACATTGTTGTGATTATTTTTGTAATAATAGTGATCATAGGAATACCATAGAGGATATGTATACCTCCATTATTACGGTCCTCAGTGAGGCGTCTGGTGCCAGTTGTGCCAAGAAATGCCATAGAAGGGGTGGCTATATTACGGGCTGGAATAAGCACGTGAGGGGGGCTCACCAGGAGGCAAGGTCTTGTTTTCAGAAATGGTGTCTGTACGGTAAACCGAAGACAGGTCGACTATATGAGGATATGTGCCGGTCTAGGAAAGACTTTAAAGCCAAACTTAAATTTTGTCAAAATAACCAAGACCAAATAAAGATGGACATAATTACCTCACATCATAATTCTAAGAACTTTGTACAGTTTTGGAAATCGACAAACAAGATTAATCCTAAGGTGAGCCTTCCGGTTAGCGTCGATGGTGCTAGTGTGCCAAGTGAGATTGCCAACCTCTTCCGAAAGCAGTTCAAAGTCGAACCTCTGGCAGTGGACGGGAAACAGCAGGTGCTCGATGCAGAGAGTTGTATGGGTGACAGCTCAATCAGAATAACACCAGCGGAAATATCAAAGGTGGTTCGTCAAATGAAGAGAGGTAAGTCACCCGGACACGACGGCCTCAGCATTGAGCATCTGCAATACGCGGGTGCGCATCTCCCCAGGGTTCTTGCGATGTTTTTTACGTTCTGCATTCGTCATAACTACCTACCGGACGACCTCATGAGGACGATAGTGGTACCTGTTATAAAAAATAAAACTGGTGATGCCTCCGATAAGTCCAACTACAGGCCAATCTCTCTGGCTACTATCATGGCGAAGGTACTGGACAGTGTGCTTAACACGTATCTTAGTAGACATGTAAGCCTGCACGATGCCCAGTTCGGTTTCCGGCTAGGGCTATCTACCGAATCAGCTATACTATGCCTGAAGCACACTGTTCAGTATTACACTGATAGGAATACGCCGGTATTTGCCTGTTTTTTGGATTTGTCGAAGGCATTTGACTTGGTATCGTACAATGTTTTGTGGAATAAGTTAAAAAGGGATACAAGTTTACCTGTTGAGGTAATAAAAATGTTTGAATACTGGTATGACAACCAAACAAATGTGGTTAGGTGGGCAGGGGAGTACTCAGATTCATATAAAATGGATTGTGGAGTAAGACAAGGGGGGCTGACATCACCCACCTTATTCAATGTGTATGTTAATGGGTTGATTGAGGAGCTCAGCAGCGCTGGCGTGGGTTGTTCGGTGGACGGTTGTTATGTTAACAACATCAGCTATGCCGACGACATGGTGCTGCTGAGCCCCTCAGTAGATGCACTTAAAATAATGCTGAGTATATGTGAGAGATATGTAGTGGCCCATGGCCTCATAATGTCAAGAAGAGTGAGATCTTAGTTTTTAAATCTGGCAAAAAAACCTACTCAATTCCACTCCTCTTCAGACAGTCACAAAATGTAAATATTTGGGTCATTGGGTCACAGAATCTCTTAAAGATGATGTCGACCTGGAAAGGGAACGCAGAGCACTGTCGGTTAGGGGTAATATGCTTGCACACAGGTTTGCACGCTGTTCTCGCGAGGTGAAGATTACGCTCTTTAAAACCTATTGCCAAAATCTATACACGTGCAACTTGTGGAGCAACTACACCAAAAAAACCCTCAGTGCTCTGCGTGTTCAATACAATAACGCATTTAGGAGGTTGTTGGGGCTGCCTTGGCGCTGCAGTGCATCAGGGATGTTTGCCGCAAGTACCACTGACGGCTTCCATGCCGTACTGCGCAAGCGCGTGGCGTCACTGTGGCAGCGTGTGCGGGGCAGCACCAACACTCTCCTGAGGGTCGTTGCGGGAAGGATGGACAGTCCTCTTCTCACTCATTGGATGACCGTGCATGTGAGATCCAATGAGCACTTTACCTTTTACTAACTTAGTATTAATTATATGTGCTTATTAACAATAATAATAGTGAAATTATATATTATATTATACTGATGTGTTGTGAATGATAAAATAATTATTATGTATAGGATTAGTTATGGATACCTGTTGTCCGAAATAAATGATTTCATTCATTCATTCATTCATTAATTAACTGTTCTGTATGTGATCGTGCCAATTGAAAACAAAATTGTAAGTCAACCCGAAATGTATATATATTTAGAATTACTTACTTTAGTATACCTACTACTCACGCCCATATAAACAAACACACACACATTATTATAATTATAGGATTAAAAAATATCACACATACACACATTAACACTAAGACAGATTCAATACATTACATCATATCACTTATCCATTCACACAAATACTATAAATATGAGTTTCACATAAAAATCGTAATTTACTTAACCCTTAACTACCTACGTCCGATTTCTATAGCACAACCACCTACGAGAGGTCATGGAGACCACTACTTGAAATGGGTCTAAAATATGTTTAAGTATTTATGCTAGAGGTATATTGGTATAATATTTACCGCTTTAACGGTTTTAGGTATTTATTAACAAATATCGACACAACATAAATCAACAATATGTTCTTTAAACTTAACATACTTAATAACATTCCCTTACGATAATACGAAAAATTTTTTTTAAAACATTTGGAACATGAGATCACAAAATATTCTGACACTATATATTATTTTCTTGGTAAATCTTAAAGTACAATAATTAGTCAAGCAAATCAGCTATACATTTTATATTAAACCTAGTAATTTTTATAAAATTGCAAGCTATTAAAATAGCCATTTCTTTAACTTAGTCGCATTCCCTTAAATGTTTTTAACAAACAAAAATTTAAATTTTTGAACACGAGATCACAAAATATTCTCAAACCATTTATTTTTTTCTTGATAAATCTTAAAGTACAATAATCAGTCAAGCTAATCAGTTATAATTTTTATATACCAATATTTTTTATAGCCGTATCTCGCGACAGCCAATTGATACACAGTTCATACGTTTCGAGCAGATTGCTTTCTTGCATTCCATTCATATGTTCTGCGTCTCCCACTGTTTTTTGGGGTCACAAGTTGAGCAAAATTACATTGCCTGGGACTCCTCTGTGCTGGTAAGTCTGTATCTTTGTTGAGGATATTGTTGATATTGATTAATAGGTCCTGTAAAGAACTGTTGCCAGATGTCCAGTGGACTCGATGTAGAGGTCAATACATCGCGGTAAGCTGGTTTGATACCCTGTGCTTCATTGACTACCCAACTAGCAAAAAAGTCTTAGATTGCGCACTTTATAAGAGTGGTGGGCTTATAGCGCTCTTATAATTGTTTTGCTGATACTGCTGCTCTTATATTAGCTTTAGATAAGATGGTACGGGCTCAAGAACTCTCAGTCTTATTACCTAGTCTCATATATGTATATAAGCGCATTTTATAATACTATTATAAGCCTCTTACTCCTACAACAACATTTACGAAGACTCATTATACTTGAGAATATCTGTTCTTATAGCCACATTCTCTAAGTTGATTTGATTTTATAATGGTCTTGATAAATGTTCTTATAAGAATGTCAGACTAATATCAGCATAACATAAAAGCACTATAAGTGCATACTTTTTTGGTCTTCATAAATCTATTATAAGATCAATATAAGATGGTTTGATCTTAAATCGATTTTGGGAACACAATTGTAAGCCATAGCCATATTGTTTTGTGAAAAAGAGAGTGCTGTGATTTTGTGTAATAGGCATGGATTACAGAGATTGGAAAAAGCATTCCAAAAATTAATGTTAAAAAATTTAGTTTTAGGTTAGGTTAGTAGGTTAAGCAAGAAACCCTAAATTAATTCAATATGGCCGTACCACTTGTATTCAGAATGCTAATATTAGCGTAAATGATCTTACAGTAGTCTAATAGTGCGCTGGAAAAATGCAACTATCAAAATGGCACCGTTATCACCACAAATAAAGAAATAAAAAATTATAAGAGGATATTTAAATTGAATATTTGAGTAGGCGCATGAAATTTGAAGTGTAAAACAGGGTCCACTTTACAGTAAATAATATTTTCCAACGTAAAAACTTACCGCCCAACGCAACATAAACACACACCAAGATTTTCACAAACACGTTATTTTATTACGTTACCATCACTATTAGGTAATTCATAAACAGTTGTGACAATAATATTTACTTTTTATTGTCACGCTGCAGTTTCACTCAAGACATACAAGTAATCAAAATAAGCTTGTTTAGGCTCACTAGATTCTAACGTTGGACCAATATGCGTCTATGTGGGCTTACAAAACACTTACCTACGTGAGAGCGATATTAGCCTAAGGCAGCTTAAATTAGTTTTGGCAAGATTACTGTAAATGCAATCAGTATTCAATTAGACTAATATTAGGACGATATAAAGTAAATACACTTATAATTTGCGCCCAAATCCAGGCTTATACGATGATATAGGATCAATATAAGAGCGAAAATTTGTAGTCTTTAGACTGTTGTTAGTGCGATTTTGCTGGTTGGGTAGGTACATTATGTTGCAAGGTCCTTGATCATAGTGATGGTGATTCAGATGCCCACCGCAACGTTCTTCTTTTTAGGTCTTGATCGCCATTTTTATAATGGCACTTCGTCGTCTGAAGAAAATTAATGTTCGTGATCTTGCTGCACTACCGGTCTAGGTCTTGATGGTCGCTGTAATAATAGCACTTCGTCATCAGAACATGACAAAAGCAGAATATGACTTTAGCAGAACATGACTAAAGCCGAAGCCGAAATGACATACATCTTAAAACCCTGGCGATTCTAAGTTTGATTCTAAATCGCTACCTTCATCATCTGGCAAGTCATATTCATTGGAGGGCACTTCTCGTAACCATCTTTCGATCGTTGCGTCACTAAGAAGCATTTTTAAACAAAACTAAACATGAAATGCGTTCCAAGTATTGAAAATTACAACGTCATAAAAATAAACGCAACCACCTAGGCAAGGTCTCAGAGACCAGTAAGATGTAATACGTAAGCACCTAGGCAAGGTCGCTGAGACCACTAACGACAGTTTTATACTCACCAAATTCTCAGAAGCACACGTCCGAATGCGTTGAACACATGGCTGGCACTGAGACGGCAGCGGGGAAAGGTACAAGGTCACAGAGGTCCGTGCCATGAACATACGATGAGTTATTCACTAATTTTGTATTTGTCTGGTCCTGAGGACCTTGCCTAGGTGGTTAAGGGTTAACTTGTATATTTGTCCTGCGCAACTTACCCATTCAAGTAAACTTTAAACTAAAATGGATAGTCAGTTATCAGTGATAAATGAAATCGACAATACGGAAATTGCGTTTTCTGTTGGGTGTGACATCCAGGACCTTAATAAATACATACCTGACGTAAATACCAACTTAACACTGATTTCACAGAATATTAGGAGCATTTATAGTAATTTCTCTGACTTCCAAGTAACTTTATCACAGATAACCTTAAACATGGATATTTTGATTTTGACGGAATGCAGACTGGATGCTATGAAACCGATTCCTTACATAACAAATTACACATCTCTAGCGACCACTAACAATATTAACCAAAACGGCGGGGTAGTCTGTTATACTGGGAGCTATTTAAATGCAAACAACAAGGAAATTATACTTCAAGAAGGTACTTGTCTACAAATAACATTAAATGACATGATAATTCTCGGTATCTATAGATCGCCATCTTATACAAACGCTTCCACTTTTATAGACCCTATTACTGAGACTTCGCTGCAATTATTTAGAAAATATAAAAACATGTAATAATATAATAATTACTGGCGACATAAATATTAACTTAATTCCACGTAATGAAGAACCAATGTACGAAAAGTCAGATAGAAATAATTATCTTAATATGCTATCCACTTTCGGAATACTCCCAGGTCACACACTGCCGACCAGAGGTAAGAACTGTTTGGATCACTTGCTATTAAAATTTGACGCTAGTAGAATATCAGCCTATACTGCAGTACTTAATACATCAGTAACTGATCACCTTACAATATTGTTAGCTTTATTCAATGCAAAAAAATACCCTTATCAAAATACCGTTGAGAGATTTGACTTTAATATAGCTGTTAATAATTTACTTGAACAAAACCTTGAACATCTCTTAAATAACAATAACCCTGAAATCATTGTAGAAAGTCTCATAAAAACACTAAAAAAATCACTAGATGAAAGTAAATCTATTAAATGCCTTCCCAAAAAACAACGTATTATCAAACCTTGGATAAGGCCTGGTATTCTGAGATGCATCAGAAATAGAAACAAAATGCAACTAAAACTACGTACTGAACCTGAAAATGAGATCCTCAAAATCACTTTCAGGAGATATCGTAATTTTTGCAATAACTTGCTCAAAAATCTTAAGAGAAAATATGATAGAGATCAGCTGGCTAAAGCAAGAAAAAATCCAAAGACCATGTGGAACACAATTAAAAATATAACTAATTATAAAATTAAAAGCAACCCGGCTATTGAATTACTTCAATCGGAAAAAAACCCCTGTTGATGCAGTTAACCAGGTTAATGAGTTCTTTGCTGATACTGGAAAAAATCTGGCTAATAATATTATACAATGCAAAATTAGTGTACCCGATCGTAACACGATTCATACAAATAGGTC